>CM060909.1:749049760-750340385 GCA_030737875.1 Allium sativum | reverse complement strand
AAGTTGAAAAGTGAAAAAAAGATCAAATGAAAATAATATATGAAGTCTACAATAACAAGATTCAAATAAACAAAAAGTCAAACGTGATTCAAGTGTACAATAACAAAACATAAAAATTATATTACACTTCTAATTTTTTTTAAAGATAGTCACTAGTTTCGTCTAAATCAAAACCGTTAATCATTATTTAAACAACAATCATCAATTTCTTCTTTCGAATCATACTCTGACGTTTTTCTTCTGAGTCATTATAAGTACAATAGCATGCTATTTATGGCTTTATTCACTGTCCAAACGTTTAAAAAACAAAAGAAAAACAAAATAGTGTGCCATTGAGGGTTATGCGCTATGATAAAATAGCGCGCTACTTTTGCGCTATAGGGAACCCTGCGTTATTATAAGTACAATAGCGCAAGCACTGTGCTATGTGCTATTTGTCGCTATAGCGCGCGCTTTGATAACATAGCAGTAGCATGTAAAACATCTCATCACTGCATTTGGGTAATTAGCAGTTACTATCAGTTACAGCATCATATTTAATTCTGCACGTTTGTCAGTTAAAACAATAAACATCATATGATTGATTTCCTGTTGGCATTTAGCAATGCCGGGTATGTGTAATCAAAGCAGCATATGAGAAATAAGAGATAGACTTCTACATATCGAATCAAAAATATCACGTTTCTTCATGGAAATGAATCTAACATGACCAGGAATCAGGGTATTATTTATAAAGCTTAGTGAGATTAGTAATTAATTCAGATTTATGAAGAGAAATTTGTGTACCATCTCCTTCCTGTAGTGGTCTTTTAATGTGAGTACACTAAAAAGACCAAATTTGAACGCAAGAATTTTGTTGTGCAAGGATCTTGTATCATAGAGAGAAAAAGGAAACTTTCCCCTCTGATTGTTGTTCAGATATAAAAGGAATCGAATCTACCAAGTAAAAGAAACTAAAAATGCAGTTTACGCCCAGTCCACTCTAATTGGAATTTTTTTCTATAAAGAACAATGAAGAAAATTCATCCTATCACGTGCTTCCAGTGCCAAATTTAGACGAGTTTCAGAAAGCCCCATTACATGCATTCATGCGCGTATGTACATCAATGTTGTAAAAATCGCTAGGCGGCATGAAATAGGGATTAATCGCAAGGCATGGATTAATCGAAGCTATGCGTTTTTGATAAATTCATACATTTTGAATAAAATTTTAGTTTTTTGTTTTAGTACTAAATGATCTATAACGAGATATCAGGGATTTGGTTGGATTTAGAAGTAACAATGGAGACAAAATCGCTAGAAACAAACAATTTCATGCTTATAAGAAGTATCAGTAAAACCTAAATTGGTGCATAGATATGAATCTGTTTATATGCTTAAAAATGTAGTAAATCTCATCTAGGCATACTAGCGTACTAGGCAAGAACTTAGGCGGTATGCTAGCCTAGCGCCTAGGCGGAGACTAGAATGATTTTTACAACACTGCTGTATATACATGCATAAATGTATATATACTGAATATTACACACTCTGCGTGTGTGTTCATTTTACTTGTACCCACATTATTGATGGTATTTCGTAGAATAAAATAATTGCAGTGACCCAGCATTATCTATAACAAATGGCGCAAAATCTTTCTAGAGTCTTGGCCACACAGAGTGGCCATGGCAAGTGCCAATATTTGTACAGCACACCTATCCAAAAATAAAATACTACATATCACAAATGAAGCTAAACTAATATATTTCTGTCAAATGTTAGTTCAAGGTTTTTCTAATTATTTGGTATATCACATCCGTACCGAACTGTAAAAGATTAATTAAAGTTATGTATCAATTTGTCCACATATAGTGTATTTAAAATAAAAAGAGAGAGAGAGAGAGTGTGTCACACACATGTATGTATGCATATGTGTATGTGTGTGTGTATACATATATATGCATGTATGTGTATATATAAACAAAAACCCTTTTTTTTGAAAAAAGAAACATCTGAAAGATTCATCTAAAATGATAATAAATCCTTCCATATGTGATAAATGTACAACATGATAAAATAGAGTAACACATAGATGTGTTTGAATTTCTTTTTCATGATTACTACATGCAGTAGTCATTTAAGTGTCCACGATTTAATAGTGGTAATTCTTATTCTCTCTACAACATGCAACAGAAGAATGAGAATCGATCTAAAAACAATATATTATTATATAACGAATATCCACTTTTACACATTTGTGGATCAGTGCAAAAGAACGAAAAACAAGATTTTCCAAATTTTATTTTGAAAAAAAAAGTATATGTTCCTTACGTCACGTGTCTTTGACTGGATGCCAATTGGTAAATCATTTTCACGTTTACCATGACTGGATGCCAATTGGTAAATCATTTTCATGTTTACACATTTGTGGATCAGTGTAAAAGAATGAAAAACAAGATATTCAAGAAAAAACTGAAAAAAAAAATTATAAATTCTTTGCGTCATGTGTCTTTGACTGGATGCCAATTGGTAAATCATTTTCACGTTCACACATTCGTGGATCAGTGTAAAAGAAAGAAAAACAAGATTTTCAAGAAAAAATTGAAGAAAAAAAAAGTATAAATTATTTACATCACGTGTCTTCGACTGGATGCCAATTGGTAAATCCGTTTCACATTTACCATGACATGCATGGAAACAGAAGGCACAGATGTATTCATTGCACCCTGGGGCACTTTTTGCAACTATTATATAATCCCCAAAAAAAAAAAAAATAAGCTTCGTGTTATTTTCTTGATTGATAACATCAAAATAAAACATCCAGAGAAAGATGAATGATTAACATGCTAAATTTAAAACAGCTTTCTAGACTATATGGATTAGTGATATAGAATGAATTTACTAAACTACCAACTTAAAATATATACAGATTTACAACAGTAGCGAAATAATCATCACAACCATATTTATTGTTAATAAATAAATGATCAAAGAAGCAAGCAAAGAATAGAATCACACAAGTTTTAACGTGGAAAAACCCTTTTCGGGAAAAAAAAACCACGGGAGAAAGGCAAACTTTATTAATTAATTGATGGAGTTTTTTACAAGCTTATTTTCATACAAACCATAGCAATGAATTTATATTCTACTTTCATGCAGCCAAATAAGGAGAGAAAGAATAAATTAAAGATCTCCTTTATCCTTTAAATGAGGTTGCTAAAAATATCTCAATCAAGAGAATAAATTAAGGATCTCCTTTATCCGTTAAATGAGGTTGCTGAAAATATCTCAATCAAGAGAGTAAATTAAGGATATAGATAAGATCTTTTAGGTGACATCAGCTGGACCAATTCTAATGAGAATTTCGGATCACAAATTAACAATCTCCACCTTGAGACGAATTCTCATCTTGAAGTAGAAAGATGAACTACAAAAAACGAACTCCTTCAAGAGTAAGGCAGATATTTATTTGTTGAAGGAGTTCGTTTTTTGTAGTTCATCTTTCTACTTCAAGATGAGAATTCGTCTCAAGGTGGAGATTGTTAATTTGTGATCCGAAATTCTCATTAGAATTGGTCCAGCTGATGTCACCTAAATGATCTTATCTATATCCTTAATTTACTCTCTTGATTGGGATATTTTCAGCAACCTCATTTAAAGGATAAAGGAGATCTTTAATTTATTATTTCTCTCCTTATTTGGCTGCATGAAAGTAGAATATAAATTCATTGCTATGGTTTGTATGAAAATAAGCTTGTAAAAAACTCCATCAATTAATTAATAAAGTTTGCCTTTCTCCCGTGGTTTTTTTCCCAAAAAGGGTTTTTCCACGTTAAATCTTGTGTGATTCTATTCTTTGCTTGCTTCTTTGATCGTTTATTTATTAACATTTATCTGCCTACAAGACTAGAATATGAATATTTAACTTTCGTATGTTTCAATGAACAAACCAGTCCCCATAGGAGGAACTCGCCTATTGACTGTTTTTGTCTGTAGCATGGCCACTTGATTAAATCTTTTTAATTGAACTGTAAATAATTACCTTCCCACCAATCCGAAATAATTCTGCAAGATCGTGAAATTGCCCATGAATGTCACCACAAATTGTGACAGGGCTTCTAACAGGCTGCATTATATATACATACATATTAAAACTTACTAAAATTTCATAGGCACGTACTCATAATTATAAAAGAGCCAGATCAGAGTTTTTTCATAGGCATGTACTCGTAATTATAAAAGATCCTGATCACGGTTCAGCTTGGCAAACTACGTAGATGCAGGGAAAATTTCTACGATCAATTTCAACAGTAAACAAAGGAAAACAGTAATGCACTACACAATACAGTCCAACTATGAATTTGATTAGTTATTATAATTGCTAATATGTCCATATTAGGGTGTTATATTACATACTGCTCATCCAAACAAAAGTTAACTGTTACCTAAAAACCAAATAATTATTGTTTAGACTAAGGGTTGCCAGGTGGCAGAAAGTATGATTCTTCTCGTAATTCAGTTGTTGTGTATGTATGCTTTGATGACTTATCTTGAAACAGCTGTGTTTTAGAAGAAAAATAAAATAAAGTGCTAGGTGAAATGAAAAGTTATTTTGAGATAACAACTACGTTCTCTTCCCTCAATGTCCCTATACATGGCTTACAGAAATTACTTAGCAAGCATTTACATCCAATGCAGATATAGGATGAATCAGGTAACCTACCAAGTTTTTATGCATTTGGCATGTCTAGGGCACTGCCTATTGAATATTATATCACCAGGTACTTTAGGCTAAACGACCAGGGTCCAATTCCCAATAGTATTTTTATGGGTAACAATTTAGGTATTTTGCATCAAATTATAGTTTATACAGTTCCAAATGAACTGTAAATGGTAAGAATGTTAGAGAGCAGCCGAGGCAGCTGATTTTCATAACACTATCTCACATTATATTGCAACAGCTTCATTTTTGACGTACAAGGTCATGAAATGGAGCCCGTCAATAGATATCATATGCAGTTAAAAAAACATGGCAACCCATATAATACATCTAAAAATGGTACATTCTCTGACACAGGAGCTGAAAGAGTGGATAAAACACTTGAAGCACTGCAGTTGATTTAAAGAAGTGTATCTAAGTTGAAATGCGATATGAAATAAATGAAGGAGACCAGTATTAAAATGATACAGAACTAGCAAACATTACCTGGACATTGCTTTCTTTCATCAGAATTTCCTTTGCCTTTTCACACAATGTTTTTACCTGCCATGGACATTATATAAACAAGCCTCACGTGCTTATATACACTGTAAAGCATAAATAGCAAGAAAGCCGATATCTTAAAATCATCATAACCATGCACATGGAAATTATATTGCAAAGACGTACCATCGCCTGATGGATGATGGTTTGGTAGGAATTATCAAATTACTTTGGGGAGAGGAATTTTAAAAATTATAATTTGCAGAATCATTAACTGCATAAAAGCAAATGGTTGATCCTGTATATAATGTGTGATTCAATAATTAACGTCGGATATGCTATCCTGGTATCTTTGTCCAAAGAGTAAACATCTTCGTAAACTTTTTTAAGGAATTTTCAAACTTTTAGCCAAGGATGTCAAGTTGTAAGCAAACGTTATCATAATGCTGAAACAGGCAACCATAATGCTAATAAATCTAAATTATGCTTCTTTTATTCAGCTAAATTAAGGCCTTTATCTGATTATTAACTCAATAAATTCGAAAAGAAAAAAAAAATTACTGTTGTACTATTACTATCGTAACATTGACAATCAAAATTTATACGTTGACAAGTATACTCCGCCAGCATCTATATATGCGTTTACACGCTACAGTACTCAGATCCAATACAGAGCCATCCTTCGGAAGAAAAAGAGGAAAAAAGATCTCATCATTCTTCACTGACATCGGACCTTAACTACAGAAAGACCTTAAGAAATTCATATACAAAACTCTTGATCTAGTGCATCCAACAGACCCAAAATCCTTGAATAGAACCTCAATATTAAAGTATCATCAATAAAATAATCCAAATAATCAAAGAAATCGAGGAGGGGAAGGCAAACCTCTGGCTCAGAAAGAGGCTTGCACTGCATAAGTTGAGCAATCTCCTCGTCGAGATTGCCATGGGAGTTAGAATTGATCACACCTGCACTCATCTTTGTCTATACCCCAAATTTTCAACAGCAGAACCGGCACTTCGCTCTACAGAAGATTTTGACCGGTGAAATAACCGAGACTGCTGAGAAGGGAAATGGAAGGTTGAGGGCCTTTCACCAGCTTGTTTTCACAGATTGCATTGTTGGGCATTGTAAGGACACTCCACTTTGATAAAAGGTAGTCGTTTGTCAAGGGCACGCTAAATGGTTAAAGGATGCCTCCAACCACTAAAAAAATTCGAACTTTCAAACAAAATTACCATTGGGCATGAATTTAATAGATTTAAACGGTCAAAAGTGTTCATTTCATATATTTATTGTGTTATATGACCGAAAATTAGTTGTGTAAACGGTCATCTATTACCGAAAATTAAAAGGGCAATTTGGTTATATCGTACTGTATTATTAAGGGAAGAATATTTGTCAGAGTACACTCCCCTTTGGGATCACATGCATAATGTCCATCACAAAACCGGATGTTATCTTGAAATTGCTTTACATCAAAAATAGCTCAAACACCCAAAATCAATTGAAAGCACTAATTAGATGTGAAAACGTAATTTTTATAGTGGTTCAGCAAATTCCTCATCCTACATCAACTTTATTTTTTATTTTAATTAGTTGTTTCTTCTTTAGATTACAGCTATTTTGAACATATCAAACCATAATCTAGTAAATCCCAGGTTTACAATGGAGTTTTCCACGGTGTTTGATGAAGTGGGTACGAGTTAAGATAAAGATCAAGAAGGTCAAGATGGATGTCAACCATGATTAAGGGAGAAAATCTTACTTTAGATGTCGTAGAGCTAGTATTTATAGAAAAACCTATCAATAGCCTTGGTAGCCTATGTAGAACATAATACATAAGTAGACTAAAAAAGACATTTGTCTGTCAAGAGGTTCCTCTTGATACCAAGTCGTTTTTGTTGCTGAAAATTATTCTCTTTTTTGATCTTCTTATATTTATTTTGATGTGTTTCAAACTCTTTCCTTTGAAGGTTAAGGTTTTTTTATGATTCACTTCATATTGCTCCTCTTTTCCTACTTTCTTCTTTGAAACCTTTAGAATTACTTATCTATTCTTGGAGAAAATCGGTTTGTCATCGTCACCTGAGGTTGAGGTGTATAGAATTGAAGGGGTCAAAAGAGCGATGAAAAGCACTCGATACCAAGTGGTTTACTTAGTCAAATTGTACTTCAAACTTCATGAGTCCATTGTTGTTGCCTTTCGGAGCATGTTTTCAAGCTCACGGAATGTCTCATCTTCACTTTGATTTTTCAAAGACCAGTGGAAAATTGCTTTACTAAAAGCAAGTTAACACTTCCTACTCTGCCTTTTTTCCAAAAGCATGCCTTATGAATGTACGATGTGCTTTTACTGTAGAGTAAGTTCCAAGGGTTACCGATCTTCAATAATTGAGCTCTTCGGCTATTTATTAATCCTGATCTTGATGAATCAACAAGAATTGTTATAGACCCTTTATAGCCAACATCTATCATGCCAACATCTATTTTAGTGTTATCATGATCGACTCGTCATTGTTTGGAAAATTCATCTTTTTTTCATTTGGTGGTTCATTTATTTTACTTTGATGGTAAGGCGTTCAAGTCCTCTATGACGACTGCCATGTACCTCCTGCATCGAACTAAGGGATGACGCAATGTATGACGTGTCAGGCTAATACGGGATGATCATCAAGGTAAAATAACTCGAAATGAAACATGTCGTATAACTCATAACGTGTGGATAATATATACAACATGATATAGTAGTGAAGCATAACTGAACAGAAAATCAAATCTTCATAAAACCATAGAATGTCAAGTACAATACATTTGAGTACATGAATCCCTGAATACAATATGCCTCACTACATCCCTCAAAGTCTCAATACCATCAACATATAACGGAAATAGAAAAGAAATATCTAATAGTAGGTAGTAATAGTATGCTAGCATCTTGCTCGTCACCATGCAACATCAACAACACCAAACTTGCTACCTGCTACTCAGTCTGCTCATCAACAACATTGATGAACAACCTAAGGTAATAAGAGGGAAACATAAAACCTTGGGTCAGACAACAGTCTTAGTGAGCGATAAAATAACCAACAATAGTTACATAGGATAATATGAGTATATGCGATTCAATCATCTGATCTGCCCAACAACCAATAAGTTAACACGTGTAAATCATCCATCACATGTCATTACATAATAGGAGAGGAAAACCATAATCCCGCTTCTCTTCGACATCCTATAGTGATGGTCTATCCAGAGGAAAAAAAAAGTACACCATTAACCATAACATCCATAGCACCCAATATCCTAGTTATCACCGACTATAGCCTTGAATCCATTAATAATCGAACTTGCTTGCAACAATCAAAAGGGCTAATGGAAAAACCTTGGGTCTAGGTAAACTACCATACGCCATCATAACTCATATATTTTCCTTACTCAACGAAGAAACTAGGCCCATCATGACTGCCCAGGGTATAAAATTTATCGAATCTGATTTCAACGGGCGTCCCCATAATACCTCTGCTTTGAGTCTGCTAGAAAACTTCAATTACCGATGATTCTTTGGCACTTCAACTTGTCTAGCCGTTCACCTTGGCTACTCAATTCATTTCTCGAACCATTCCATTATCATCCACGGTTGACTCTCATAATGTCAATCCATCGTCATACTAAATCATATATCGAACCACGACCAGTGTCACATCAATCTGGCTTCGACCACTTCAATGCAAGTTCACAATCGAAGCACCATCAATTATTGAGTTACACATCGATTATCTGAAGTCCATTCATCACCAAACTTCACCAGCAACCCCCAAAACCCATCAAAACCAAGCTCCCCAAAAATCACGTCCATCTGACCTACCCTAATAGGTCGGTACCTACCCATGATAGGTCGGTATCTACCCATACACTTAGCCAGAAACGGCTAAGTGTTGGCACTTCTGCACTCCTTGCCCCATGTGCTTCCTACCTGTCCATTTTCCAAGCTATTCAACCTTTATGTAGAAACTTCTGTCGGCTCATCCATGTCTCGAGTAATCAACCTTCGACCCATCTCAAATCAACTCTAAATGACCTGAAAATTTACCAATAGCCTCAGCTTGTCATCACGATGCTCCCCGCCCAATTCCATGCCCATCTGACTCATCGTTATGGGTCGGTACCGACAAATGATGGGTTGTTTCTTGTCCATACATTTAGTGTACTTTGGCACAAAATTTTTCATGCTTCCTCCCTTCGTCTTTGTAACACCCCACCTCCGCCAATGTCACTCTTGCTAGGACATTAGCTTTGGAGGGGCGTTAAACAAGGTAAACATGCATGCAGATATCACAAGACAGAACATATAAGTAAAACAGAGTAGTAAAGCAGCGGATAAAACTTAGCATTTCAAAACCATAGTCATGTTACAACAAAGTACTTGGTCATTATTTTCCAACAACAAAGTCTAGATAAAAGCATAAACTGAAAAACTGAAATACATAAAGTACTATCCCCAAAATGAAGTGATAAACCATAACTAGCTCAATGTCCGAGACCGTACATGAGCAAATCCAGTAAGCAAGCTGTAAAGATCCAAGCTAAGCTCCAATGTTCCCACCCTGAGGACCTGAGGGGGGGGGGACGGAAGAAAAGAGGCGAAAGAAAACGGGTCAGTCAAAAAGACTGGTAAGCCCTACTACTATCTGTCTATGAACTAGTAAAGTTAACTGGCATGAGAAGCTGAGATGAACATAAGGATAACAACATACTGGCATGATGATTAATTAACAAGATAGATAAAGGTGTCATCGCATAATTAAGGTTAAGTTTTTCACCACGGGTGTACTAGCATTCTAACATGTCAAGTAAAAACAAAAATTGATCCCTTGGCCCAAGCTTGGCCCAATATAATGAGGTGACCTAAATCAAGGTCCAACTACACAGTCTAGTCAATCGGCTCCCTATAAGCCTAACTCGTCATGTGTCGGTGTCATATGGCCTAATAATGTAATGTAGTTGACTGTGCAGGGTCCACCCTAGGGTGTATCAGGCCCTATGGTGTAACCCTCTGACACCATTACAGGATGCACAGTCCAAACCTACCGGTGCCCGTGTTCAACTCCGGACTTGATGTGCACGACCATGGTCCGCCTGAACAACCGGGGCATCATTCAGCCGTCTCTTTTGGTCTCTTACAATCAGCCCAGTAATCGTGCCCCATCCTAGCCTAGTCCTAGGGTCTTATGATACTACCAAGGAGGTTACTGCTGAAAAGGACCACGCAACTAGGGTTTCTTAACGGGTTAAATGTGGTTAACCCGATCCACACGTGGATTAAATTGGTTAAGAGTACCCAAGGCTCCTGACTTAACCTCGATTAATCCATCAAGCCCAAATTAGTTAAGTATTAAGTGGACCATGACTTAACCCTAATCAGGAGGCATTCATTAACTTAATGTGCTTTAACCTCTCACATTAGACCTTGTTGTGGTTACTAGTTAAGCCGGGCGGGTCCGGGTAGCTTTACACCACAACCTGGTCTAACCTCGGGTTCGTGCACAACATGACCAACTTCTCACATTGGGTCCTATTGTTTGTAGCCACTAGTTAAGCCGGGCGGGTCCGGGTAGATTTATGCTACAAACTCAACCCAACCTCGAGTTGGCCACACTCATATTTTCTAAGTGTCATGTCCATTATGTTTCCAAAATATAATTACAAGTTAACATATCACGTTATGTTATAAAAACCATGTTCATGTCATTATGTTACCCAACCCCAACGTAATCCCATCGTTTACATAATCGCAACAACGCATAAAGGATAAAATAGGGAACTTGGCATAAGCATGACAAAAAGGTGTTGAAACCACAAGTTTAACATGGTGGCATATGAGATGTACATATGTTCATATACTTGCATATTGCATTATTAGGCTTCAAAAGCATGCATAAAACCAAACTTAGCATATGAGTGATACATGGTGATAAATAACATGTAGAAGTTGCTAGAAGTTCGCATTTGGCCTCACATACAAGTTATCATAAGGGATATGATAACTTTCATGTTGCCAAAATGCAACCTTTAACATAAAGCTTGAAGCTTTAAGGTCATAAACTCAAGTTTAACTCGCATAACATGATAACATGATCAACCCAAACTTGTATAACATGATAACATGATCAACCCAAACTTGCATAACATGATAACATGATCAACCCAAACTTGCATAACATGATGACATGATCAACCCAAACTTGCATAACATGGCAACATGTGTCATACATAACTTGCATAATGATCAACCAAACTTGCATATAATGATCAACCAAACTTGCATATAATGATCAACCAAACTTGCATCATTCATTTAACTTTAGAGTTCAATAAAAAGAAAGTAGAAAAGGGCTTACTACGCTATGAAGACACAAATGAATATTTATTATAAAGATTGAGACGAAGCCCTTATGCAAGCACCAAAATATGAAAGCCCCAATTGAAAAACCCTTGCGCCAAATCAATAAAAATCTTTGCTTTGAAATAGAAATGTTGCAACTTGACTTGAATGCAAACTAAGAACACTCATACAAGTTTGAAAGCACTTGTATGAACTCACAATCTCTCGTAGAAATAGGCTTAGGAATTTTAGCATGAGAGTGGAGGCCATGAGAGGAACAAATTTGACATAGTTTAGTTGTAGGATTGAATAATGGTGATTTAGGCTAGGTTTAGGGGTCTTTTTATAGAGGATTAGGATAGTATTAGCCATAGGATTAACCCTAGATTCAATCCAAGCCATCAAAGCATGTCTTTGGGAAGAAGTTAAGTGTAGGAACCATCTAGGGCCTTTAGATTAAAGCTGAACCATGAGAACCATTCAAATGCAAAATCTGCATTTTAGCGAATCGGCCCACGGGTTGACAGCCAAACACCCTGGATTAACCCCTAGTCGACCCAGCGAGCTCGGGTCGACCTCAAAAATCGGTCGGTTCGGTTATTCCCCTCTCCCAATTCGCTGTTTTGAACATTTTTGCATATTTATTTATTTAATTTTCAATTATATATATATATATATCAATATATATATATTTCTCTGCGCAACCCATTTCACTTAATTAAGTATACTTTAATTTGTGAATTTTTATGTTCAAATTACGGGGTGTTACATTCTCCCCTCCTTAAAGGATTTCATCCCCGAAATCTCCAAGTTAGGAAGAACGTATCCTACTATCCATCATCCATCTACTCAAAACATCATCCACGTGCAGTCATTGTCCTTAAAGGATTCTAAATGTTGTATGATCATATGTAAAGGTGTGTGTATATGTACTTATCTAATGCAAAAATCAGGCGGTTACTGATACAGTAAACCTCCTTAATGCAAAATATGTTAGTGAAATGAGTCCATATGTATGCAAATTCCTAACATAACTCATAGTCTCTACATGAGTGCACATAACATTCATCCATATGCAACATCCACGTGATAGCATAACAAGTTTCATCCATGAATAAGTATAAGCACTCATGCATATGTAACATGAAAGTGTGTGAGCCGATCTTAGTGCCTAATGCGTATCATGCATCCACGAGTATCCACGTGCAAACACTTGCAACCACTTGCAACCATCAAGCATAACATGTTTCAAATACATGTTTCAACCAAGGGTTTCTACCTAAGGTTCTCATGACAAGATCTACGAAACAAGATAAACGCGGATAAAAAGAAAGATATGCTAATTAGGAAAAGAGATCGAGAATGTACCCTCAAAAAGAAATGGATAAAGCCCACGCATCTTCTCCTCGGTTTCCCAAGTTGCATCTTTGTCGGCTTCACCCCACTGAACTTTCACCAACTTGACCTCTCGATTCCTTAGCTTCTTGATCTCTGTTCCCAAGATACGAATCTGAGCTCTTCTCAAGGTTGCTTCTTTCTCTACCTCAATGTCTTCAAGAATGCTTGGTTCAACCACCTCAGCGGACTCATGTAGGCACTTTCGGAGATGCGAGACATGAAAGACATTATGCACTCCGGCTAGCTTCTCGGGCAATCCCACCTTATATGCCATCTTTCCAATTCTCTCTATGATAGGGAAGGGTCCTACGAACCTTGGTGCCAGCTTCCCCGCTGCTCCAAAACGTACCACATTTCGCAAAGGAGAAACCTTCACGAAAACCATGTCTCCCACTTCGAATTCCAAATCTGTCGTTCACTTGTCAGCATAGGATTTCTGTCTATCTTGGGCCGCTTTCATCCTTCTTCTTACCAATTCAACTTTCTCGGATGTGTCTCGTATCATTTCGGGCCCAAGTATAAGTCTATCTGTTGTCTCCCACCAACAAGATGGTGACCTACACGGCCTCCCATATAAAGCTTCAAATGGTGCCATCCCTATGCTGACTTGATAGCTATTATTATAAGCAAACTCTACAAGAGGAAGGTGGTCTTCCCAAGTACCACCGAAGTCGAGAACACAAAGCCTCAAGAGATCTTCTAGCACTCTATTCACCCTTTCGGTTTGGCCATCCGTCTAGGGGTGATAGGCTGTACTCAGATTCAATCGTGTACCCATCGCTTCTTGCAAACTGTTCCAGAACTGGCTAGTGAAAATTGGGTCACGATCGCTAACTATGCTAGAAGAAACTCCATGCAACCATACTATCTCTCGAAGATAAACAGATGCTAGCCATGATACGGTCCTCTTGCTTTTCACCGGAAAAATGGGTTCACTTCGTAAGTCTATCAATTATTACCCATATCCCATAAAGCCCAAATAGTTTGGTGACGAACTTCTTCACCCCAACCATATATCACAAATAGGCTAGTCATACTCCTTAGGGGGTTTGCAACAGATCTAAGATTGAGGATAGGGCCGAGAGGATATACTTAAAAGATAGCATGCGAGTAAGCTCTACGGAACAATAGGGATCAAGGATATACTCTTAGAAAGAGATTAAATCCGCGTATCTAGTCTTCGATCTTCTAAGCCGCATTTTCTTGTGCTTAATCCCATCGTGCCCTGACCGTCTTTTAACTTCGCAATTCCGTAGTTCTTAATTCTTGTTCCCAAAATATGAGTTAGAACTCATTTCACCGTTGCCTCTCGTTCCACTTCCACTTATTCTTTGCCTAAAATACTTGGCTTAAACATAACTGCGTGCTCATGGTTTCGTGCAAGCTTTCCAAGATTCGTTAGTGAATCTTGGATCTCGTTTACATATTATACGGTATCCCACGCAGAAAACTATCTCTTGAAAACAGTGCCAATCCACATTGCCAAACTAGAGCTGAGGTAAGGGCTCTCTTGAGCCTTTGAAAAGCAATCCCACACTCCAAGTCCCATGCAAAGACAAAGTTCTTCTTCGTTAACTTAGTAAGAGGGGCCGAAATCTTAGCGAAGTCCCTGATGAACTTCCTATAGTAGCCCGCCAAACCGAGAAAGCTCCTTACTTCGGTTGCATTCCTCGGAGTCTTCCAGTCTTGAACCACAACCACTTTCGCGGGATCCACCGCTATGCCTTGCTTAGAAACTATATGTCCAAGAAACCGAACTTCCCTTCTCCAGAAATGACATTTGGAGAACTTGGCTTTCAACTGATGCGCTCTAAGCGTATCCATCACTTCCTTGAGATGACTAGCATGCTCTTCCTCATCCTTTGAGAAGATCAGAATATCATCCACGAAGACAACCACGAACTTGTTAAGGAACTCTCTGAACACCCTACTCATCAAATCTACGAAGTAGGCGGGGGCATTAGTCAAACCGAATGGCATGACAAGCCATTCAAAGAATCCATCTGGAGTCCTAAACGCAGTCTTATCAATACTATCCTCAGCCACTCTAAGCTGATGGAATTCGGTGGCTAGATCGAGCTGAGAGAAAACAGAAGCACCAACAAACTGGTCAAAGAGATCATCAATCCTCGGTAACGGGTGCCTATTCTTCTTTGTCAGCTTGTTCAATTCTCGATAATCAACACATAGACGAAGCGAACCATCCGCCTTAGTAGCGAATACCACCGGAGCACCCCATTCAGAAATGCTTCGTCTAATAAAATTCTTCTCAAGCAACTCCTTGATTTGCTTACTGAGCTCCCTTCTTTCACGAGGGGCCATGTGCCTAACAGGCAATGATACTGGCTTGGCATTATCGACTAGATAAATGCGGAAATCTATCTCTCGTTTAGGGGGTAACCCCTTAACTTCTTCAAAGACATCGGGATAGTCCCGGACCACCCTTACAGATTGCAGATCATCGATGGACGAGTCGAGAGATTCAAGATAACATAACATGACGGGACCTCTAGGGTTACAAGAAATTTCTAGGGTATTACCGAGGCGAGTCATGAGCCTCTCCACCCTATGCTCACAATCGAGGATGGCTCCATAACTGGACAACCAATCCATGCCCAAGACCAACCCATATCCCGTGACCCCGAGAACATAAGCACTACACGTGAATTCTACGGCCAAAATAGAAATTTTCAAATCCACCCAAATCATAGACAGATGGGCGGAACCCCCAATTGGATTTGAAACACAAACGGGATCCTCAACTAGGCTAGTACTTAGGAGCAAACCTTCAACAAAATCAGAAATAAAACTATGCGATGCGCCAGAATCAAACAAGGTATGAACAGGGAAATCAGAAATGTAAATAAGGTTTTCTACAGAAATACTACCTCGATCAAGAGCTGGAGCGATGTTGAGAGTATGCACTAGCCCTCCAGAAGGTCCTGCACGCTGATTCTGCCCTTGCCCTTGTCCTTGCTTCTTGGGGCAATCCTTGCTAAGATGTCCAGGCTCTCCACAGTGAAAGCATTCGCCCAACTTCCTCTTCTTCTTCCTACAGTCTTTGGCTATGTGCCCAGTAATCCCATAGAAGTTGCACTTCCTCCTTTCTCTTGACTTGTTGTTCTTGCTATTGTTGTTCTTATCTCTTTCCTCGGTATCTTCCTTCTTGCCTTGGGACTCATTTGCCTTGACCTCCTTCTTGCCACTCTTATCTTCCTCTTGAAGTAAGGTCATATTCACTAAACTCTCGAAGGTCGCCCCCAGGGGTATATGAGATATGGCCAAACCGCGCAGTGGCTCATTTAATCCTAGAGCAAAGCGTAGGGCCTTCTTCCGAGCGGTGTTAACCCATTCTAGACCGAACTGAGCAAGTTGATTAAACTTATCCACGTATTCTCTAACGGTCATGTCCTCTTGCTTTAGTGATAGGAACCTCTCTAGCTGAAGGTTCTCTTCTGTTGATGATAGAAACTTTAGTCCAAACCTTCTCCTAAAGTCATCCCAAGTCTCAATGGGTCTAGTAGTGGTGGTGACTACCCACCAATAAGCGGCTTCCCCTTTCAATAGCCATACCGCCAACAGAACTTTCCTACGATCTTCCACATCCAAGATATCAAAGAGGTCTTCAGTTTCCTTTAACCAGTTTCTTGCCTCCACAGAAGTCTCTGTTCCATCAAAATTCTTGCAACCCATCGCCTTAAAGTCTTTGCAAAGCTCCGCGAAATTCACTTGTGTATGCTGAGGGGGAGGAGGAACCTCAGCTACGGGAGGAGGAGAGATGTTAGCGACGGGGGAAGGAGGAGGAATGTTTGCGGGGCCGGCTTCATTCGCCCTTGCCTCCATAAATCTCCGGAACAAGACGGGTACTTGTACATCTTCTGGGATGTTAAAGCGATCGACCATACTGAAACGAAGAAAAAGATAGATAGATTCAGAACGAAGGAACGAAGGATAGTGCTATGGCTTTTAGGGAATAGCCTGTTTTTAAAATAACTAGACTTTTCTTGGAAAATACTTAATTGGTTTTGAAAATAGTTTTTCAAAAGGTAAGTTTTAAAAACCTTTTGCTCGAATATTGTTAACCTTATGCTCTAATACCAAATGTAACACCCCACCTCCGCCAATGCCACTCTTGCAAGGACATTAGCTTTGGAGGGGCGTTAAACAAGGTAAACATGCATGCAGATATCACAAGACAGAACATATAAGTAAAATAGAGTAGTAAAGCAGCGGATAAAACTTAGTATTTCAAAACCATAGTCATGTTACAACAAAGTACTTGGTCATTATTTTCCAACAACAAAGTCTAGATAAAAGCATAAACTGAAAAACTGAAATACATTAAGTACTATCCCCAAAATGAAGTGATAAACCATAACTAGCTCAATGTCCGAGACTGTACATGAGCAAATCCAGTAAGCAAGCTGTAAAGATCCAAGCTAAGCTCCAATGTTCCCACCCTGAGGACCTGAGGGGGGGGAACGGAAGAAAAGAGGCGAAAGAAAACGGGTCAGTCAAAAAGACTGGTAAGCCCTACTACTATCTGTCTATGAACTAGTAAAGTTAACTGGCATGAGAAGCTGAGATGAACATAAGGATAACAACATACTGGCATGATGATTAACTAACAAGATAGATAAAGGTGTCATCGCATAATTAAGGTTAAGTTTTGCACCACGGGTGTACTAGCATTCTAACATGTCAAGTAAAAACAAGAATTGATCCCTTGGCCCAAGCTTGGCCCAATATAATGAGGTGACCTAAATCAAGGTCCAACTACACAGTCTAGTCGATCGGCTCTCTATAAGCCTAACTCGTCAAGTGTCGGTGTCATACGGCCTAATCATGTAATGTAGTTGAATGTGCAGGGTCCACCCTAGGGTGTATCAGGCCCTATGGTGTAACCCTCTAACACCATTACAGGATGCACAGTCCAAACCTACCGGTGCCCGTGTTCAACTCCGGACTTGATGTGCACGACCATGGTCCGCTTGAACAACCGGGGCATCATTCAGCCGTCTCTTTTGGTCTCTTACAATCAGCCCAGTAATCGTGCCCCACCCTAGCCTAGTCCTAGGGTCTTATGGTACTACCAAGGAGGTTACTGCTGAAAAGGACCACGCAACTAGGGTTTCTTAACGGGTTAAATGTGGTTAACCTGATCCACACGTGGATTAAATTGGTTAAGAGTACCCAAGGCTCCTGACTTAACCTCGATTAATCCATCAAGCCCAAATTAGTTAAGTATTAAGTGGACCATGACTTAACCCTAATCAGGTGGCATTCATTAACTTAATGTGCTTTAACCTCTCACATTAGACCTTGTTGTGGTTACTAGTTAAGCCGGGCGGGTCCGGGTAGCTTTACACCACAACCTGGTCTAACCTCGGGCTCGTGCACAACATGACCAACTTCTCACATTGGGTCCTATTGTTTGTAGCCACTAGTTAAGCCGAGCGGGTCCGGGTAGATTTATGCTACAAACTCAACCCAACCTCGAGTTGGCCACACTCATATTTTCTAAGTGTCATGTCCATTATGTTTCCAAAACATAATTACAAGTTAACATATCACGTTATGTTATAAAAACCATGTTCATGTCATTATGTTACCCAACCCCAACGTAATCCCATCGTTTACATAATCGCAACAACGCATAAAGGATAAAATAGGGAACTTGGCATAATCATGACAAAAAGGTGTTGAAGCCACAAGTTTAACATGGTGGCATATGAGATGTACATATGTTCATATACTTGCATATTGCATTATTAGGCTTCAAAAGCATGCATAAAACCAAACTTAGCATATGAGTGATACATGGTGATAAATAACATGTAGAAGTTGCTAGAAGTTCACATTTGGCCTCACATGCAAGTTATCATAAGGGATATGATAACTTTCATGTTGCCAAAATGCAACCTTTAACATAAAGCTTGAAGCTTTAAGGTCATAAACTCAAGTTTAACTCGCATAACATGATATCATGATCAACCCAAACTTGCATAACATGATAACATGATCAACCCAAACTTGCATAACATGATAACATGATCAACCCAAACTTTCATAACATGATGACATGATCAACCCAAACTTGCATAACATGGCAACATGTGTCATACATAACTTGCATAATGATCAACCAAACTTGCATATAATGATCAACCAAACTTGCATATAATGATCAACCAAACTTGCATCATTCATTTAACTTTAGAGTTCAATAAAAAGAAAGTAGAAAAGGGCTTACTACGCTATGAAGACACAAATGAATATTTATTATAAAGATTGAGACGAAGCCCTTATGCAAGCACCAAAATATGAAAGCCCCAATTGAAAAACCCTTGTGCCAAATCAATAAAAATCCTTGCTTTGAAATAGAAATGTTGCAACTTGACTTGAATGCAAACTAAGAACACTCATACAAGTTTGAAAGCACTTGTATGAACTCACAATCTCTCATAGAAATAGGCTTAGGAATTTTAGCATGAGAGTGGAGGCCATGAGAGGAACAAATTTGACATAGTTTAGTTGTAGGATTGAATAATGGTGATTTAGGCTAGGTTTAGGGGTCTTTTTATAGAGGATTAGGATAGTATTAGCCATAGGATTAACCCTAGATTCAATCCAAGCCATCAAAACATGTCTTGGGGAAGAAGTCAAGTGTAGGAACCAACTAGGGCCTTTAGATTAAAGCTGAACCATGAGAACCGTTCAAATGCAAAATCTGCATTTTAGCGAATCGGCCCACGTGTTGACAGCCAAACACCCTGGATTAACCCCTAGTCGACCCAGCGAGCTCGGGTCGACCTCAAAAATCGGTCGGTTCGGTTATTCCCCTCTCCCAATTCGCTATTTTGAACATTTTTGCATATTTATTTATTTAATTTTCAATTATATATATATATCAATATATATATATTTCTCTGCGCAACCCATTTCACTTAATTAAGTATACTTTAATTTGTGAATTTTTATGTTCAAATTACGGGGTGTTACAGTCTTCTAGAGAGCCTCCGCCAAATTTCGTATGAATCCAATCATCTGAACCTCTGATTTGATTTGTTCTTTAACCCTAAGATTTGCGACAACCAATTCTAACAAACAACGCAATCAATTCAATCAAAACAAACATCGATTCATACAACACTGAACATACAAACATGGACAACTCACAATTATGGCATAAACATATCATAAACGTAAGATCTAACATGATTTGGATCTAAACATATGCGTAAACATGATTAATCTAGCATTTATCTGGTTAATATGATCAAGTTAGGTTTTTCTAGGGTTTATAAATTGGAATTGAACATATATGATTAGATCTAAGGTGATTATAACATATATGAATGAAATTAACATAGATCTAACCCATACAATCCTCTGCTTCTGTGTGAGAGATATCAATCACTCACCAATTTCTAGATCCAATGCAAACACCAAGAGATCAGATATGGATGAAATCCACCATATTTGATGCAATTTGATGCGATCTAATCTCCCTTGATAACAATATATCTTCTAGATGCAATCTACAGTGAATTTGATTGAAAAGAATGCAGGATTAGAGTTTTAGGTTGAACCCGGAGAATCACAGGCGCCTAACCTAAAGGTTATAATGAAGAGAGTAACCCTAGTTCTCTTCCTAAACACCCTTATTTATATCCGCAGGTCATTAGCCTAATGAGCTTGGCTGATCAGCCCACTAATCAGTCTGCCTAACTACAGTTGAAACTTAAAATAGTGATTCCTCCCAAACCGCTAACTAAATCCTTCTTGTGACCACTCTATGGAATCATAAACAACCATCCTGATCCAATGAGAATGATTTTAGCACTTGATTCAACTTAAATCAAAAGTTACAGCCCAAACAGTAAACTCAAGGGTAAAATGGTCATAAGTAATTTCGGTAAAAATCATAGACATGTCTTACATCCCCATGAACAATGTATTAAAATCTGAGAATGATCTGATCACTAGGGAATAAAATATAGTTATTTTATGATCGGTCGATACGTAAAATACGGGTTGTTACATTCTCCCTCCTTTAGGAATTTCACCCCCAAAATTCCAAGCAAAACATGAGCAATCATCACATCCCCCATGCCTGCCATCCACGAGTATCCAATATACCATCAATCTAGAATCTAATAATCCATGCATCCAAAATCCTATCCTAGCATGCGGAACTTCTAATAGTGTGAGACACAAGGGTATAAGTAAGGTACGATATAATGGATTTACCACTCAAAGAGTTTTGGATGGGTCAACTTCATACCCTCTTCCGTTTCCCATGTGCAATTGTCATCGTTCTCGCTCCATGGTATCCAGACTAGTTTGACAACCTTCCTCTTAAATTGTTTTGTTTCATTCCCTCTGATGCGAAGCGGTTTACGAGGTCTATAAACTTCTGAATCGACTTCAAAATCTTCATACCGATCAGAAGATACCATAACATTCGAACCGTGCATGAACTTCCATAGAAACGATAAATGAACATATTGTGCACACCCGCCATCTTGTCAAGTAAATCCAGTCTATAAGAGAGCTTCTCAATACGCTTGACTATCGAAAATGGCCCAACAAACCTTGGCGCTAACTTTTCATTATTTCCAAAATGAACCATATTCTATAGAGGTGAGACCTTCACAGGCACTATATCTCCAACTGAGAATTCCATATCCTTTCATCGCTTATCGGCATAAATCTTCTAACGATCTTGGGTTGCCTTCATTCATTGCTAAATGATCTCAATATTATCTGATGTCTATCTTATCATTTCAGGCCCGAGTACCAACTTCTCTCCAGTCTCTAACTAACAAGATAGAGAATTACACAGTTGACCGTATAACGCCTTATATGGTGTTATTCCAATGCTTGACTGGTAGCTGTTAATATAAGCAAACTCGACTAAATGTAGATGACCTTCCCACAATACTCCAAAGTTCAGTACACAAGCTCTAAGAAGATCTTCCAATACTCGATTAACTCTCTTGGTCTGACCATCTGTTTGGGGATGATATGTCGTACTCAAACAAAGCCTGATTCCCACTGTTTCTTGCAAGCTCTTCCAGAATCCACTAGTGAATAACCGGTCTAAATCGCTAACAATACTCTTTGGAATTCTATGGAATCTAACTATCCACTTAAGATATAACTCAGGCAACTTCGATGCAGTCCTAGTTGATCTGACAGGAATAATCCTTGCGCTTTTGGTCAAATGGTCCACGATGACCCAAATACTATCATTTCATGTCCATGTCCTAGGTAATCCATCAATGAAATCCATTGACACTTGCTCCCATTTCCACGTAGGAACTTCCAATAGCTGTAATAGTCCGCTCGGTTTCTTCTATCCGGCTTTAACCAACTGGCAATTCATGCATTTCAAGATGAATTTCCCGACATCCATTTTCATACCTTCCCAGTTGTAAACACGTTTCATATCTCGATACACCTTATTACCACCAGGATGAATAGTCAATATAGAGTGATGACACTCCCTTAAAACTTCATCTTTTAACCTATTCAAATCAGGAACAACCAATCGTCCATTCTTGCAATGCCAACAATCTTGATCGACTTCATAATCCTTAAATCCCTTGGGTTACATTCTCATATTAAACTCTCAAATGATTTCGGTAATCTTATTGTCTCATTTTTGGCCTTCGCCAATCCTTTCGATGAGAGTCGGCTTAATTGACAAGCTTGCTAATATCTCAGGCTCTAACTCACAATGAGGTATGAAATCAAATCCAGTTAAATACTCAAGATGTTTCCATTTGGAAAACATGGCTCCCAAACTCGCATGTCTTCTACTTAACGCATCGGCCACTGCGTTACCTTTTCTAGGAGTATAGGTTATCCCAAAATCATATGATGCCAAAAATTCTGACCATCGTTGCTAAGATTCAATTCCTTTTGAGAGAAAAGGTACTTTAATGACTTATGATCCATAAACAACTCAAATCTTACTCGTAACAAATAATGTCTCCGAATCTTCAGAGAAAATAATGTCACCGCCAACTCTAAATCGTGAGTCGGGTAATTCCTTTCATGCGGCTTCAACTGTCGATTCGCATAGGCTACAACTCTATCCTGTTGCATTAGCATTACTCCAAGTCCGATGTTACATGCATCGATATATACTATCATCTCCTTATTCCCACTTGGAATAGTCAAAACAGGAGCACTCGTCAATCTCTCTTTCAGAATTCCAAAGGCTTGTTCACGCTTCGCATTAGGGATGGCAATGGGGCGGGTCTAGGGTCCAAACCCGCTTGATCCCCCCCTTTTTGACCCATTTAGACCCGCCCCATAGGGTCTTCGAGGAGGGTAGACCCGCGAACCACTTTTGGAGGTTCGGTTCTAGGGTCGGATCTGGGACATGGCTAACCCGCCTCAACCCGACCCACATGATTGAAACATCATTAAAACACTTATTACTTATTAATCTTCATAGGTGTACATTGTTATAACTTGAATATTATATTCTTTCAATCAACAAGCTATAAATTTTTCATAGTATTATGTTGCATCAATGATAATCATACAATAGCAAATGCATACATTTCGAACTATTATCTTACAACTCATTTTATTATATTCTCTTATCATTGTGAACACATTATAATATATATACAATTTATTATTTAGTGATAAAAAATATAAGTGTATAAATTTGTATACATTAGAACACAATATCACCAGGTCGTGGGGACAGTCGGGTCTACCCTAACCCGT
This sequence comes from Allium sativum, assembly GCA_030737875.1. Classification (NCBI taxonomy): domain Eukaryota; kingdom Viridiplantae; phylum Streptophyta; class Magnoliopsida; order Asparagales; family Amaryllidaceae; genus Allium; species Allium sativum. Next base: position 750,316,667 of record CM060909.1, on the reverse strand, counting down.
ATGAGTTTCGGGTACTAGGCAAAATTCCAGACCCGCACCGGGTCTACGGGGCGGGTCTGGGGTGAGGTTTAAAAAGTCTAGGTTGGGTCTAGGGCACTAGAAACCCACCCAACCCTCCTCATTGCCATTCCTACTTCGAATCCCACGTGAAACTTGATTCTTCTTCGTCAACCCAATTAATGGTGCATCTATCTTAGAGAAACCCTTGATAAATCATCGATAATATCCAGCTAAACCAAGGAATCTCCTAACATTTGTCGCATTCTATAAGGACCCGAAATTCTCCATCCTTCGAACCGATCGTAAATCGCACAGGTCCGACCCAAAGAGATGGAAGTCCTCGGATTGTTATGAGAGCACAACACATCAAAACAGAACGCAAAAGAACTTTTCATTGCTATCACAACAATTTCACATTAGAGTACAAGAATATATTATAGCACAAAAATCGATACACAACGTAAAAATATCAAAGATTAAAAAATTATAATACAATGGAAACATAAATACATGCGACGGAAGACTCCAAATAATCCAAAGCATATCTCCAACCAAAATCCAGGATCCCGTTTAAAAATATCTACAAAACCCAAACTACTAGCTTCCCATGTGGAAAATATGGGCATCCAGAGTTTAGGTGAAAAACAATAAACTCCAGGTCAATCATGGGACTGGTATGAGAACCAGAACAATTATTAACATTATTTTAAAGTTGTGTAAATCATAGTACCATGCCGTATAACACGAAATGGGCATGAATACCATTAAAACAAAAACTCGGAATGCATTTTGGAAAACGAAGCTATTATAAGACTCAGGTCCCATCACATAATGCAAGCGCAAGCCGGAGGATAGGGTTTTACCTTATAATAGCCAAACATGCCTAATACGCGAAATTTCTCTTTTAATTATTACCAGTGCATAGTGTGGAAAACAATTTCGAAAGTAAGTGTATCAATGTTAGACCGCATAATACCCCATCTTATTCGCCATATAGGCTTACAACTAAAACAGTAAGTCTCCTATTGGAGATTGGATTTCCATCATGAGCTGAAGCAAAGAATCCTTCCTTATCCGAACTTCGGAACATCTCTAGCAGCATATCCCAGGAAACATATCCCTTTGGAGCGGTAGGGCCGGTCAGCTCTAAATTGCTGATTAGTCAATGCATGAACAATACGTTCTCGGTCCTATTGGACCACTTGGCTAGTACGTCGACCATTCTGGCCTTGTGCAGTCACGTTCGAGGTGCCTTGTAACACCCCACTCCCGCTATGATCACTCGCTATGGGAATGCCATAGCATCGGTGGAGTATTTTAGTGAAAATAGAACAGAAAAATTACAACAAGACAGATATAAATAGTACTTGAAATTTAAAACATCATCTCATAACAGTGGAAGTAAAACATGTCTGGTTACATCATAAAACCACAATAAAAGTCAAGTACAATATCCATCAAAATAAAGAAGTACATAATCCCACTCTCATACAATAGCCATGACAAAAGAAAAGATAACTGGGTAACTGGAGCTTTACATCTATCCAAGCTCCAAAAGACTGGAACAGCAATCCGATCAAGCTCCACTACTGCTAGGATCCACCGTAGGACCTGAGGGTTGGGAAAAAGATAAAAACAACGGGGTCAGACATAAGTCTGAGCGAGTCCTATAACTTTAACAATACAATCGTTAAAGTAACCAGAGAAGACATAAACTGATATACGGTAACTAATGGGGATGAATGGCTACACTAAGCAGTCAACTAAACTAAGATAAAAGATAAAGACGCATCTACCCTTCCAAAGGTAAATTACTAAACTGCACCACACCAGTCATTCCTAACTTAAAGGTTGATCCCACCCATGGACTTATAAAATTAACTTAATAGTTCTCGCGTACCCCTAGGAGACTAAGTAGACGCCACGGGGCCCTACAATCCACTAGGTGTACACACTACTCCTATTCGATCGGCTCCCTAACGTAGATACCCGTGCTGGCGCCACCGTGGGGTGTACCATTCCCCAACGTGGCAACCTGATAAAATTAACGGTGCACGGCTTATATCTACACGATGCAACAACGTCTTATTTACCAGCCCGGGTCCACACACGCATATGAAACCCGTTGGTCATGCGTTGCCACCGCTAACCCATTTTGGCCTCTTATAGTCAAGCCCAATATGCGTGTCCCGTCACTCGACTAGAGTCGAGCCCACTAAGATACGTTTGGGATATTGGTTGAAATGGGCCCCCAGCACAAGCCATCCCCCTAAGCTTGGCCCACACACTAGTGTTTCCCACTTAACCCTTTAATTACATGTTTCGTCTTGGTTAAGTATTTAATCATATTTTCTATTGGCAACCACTAGCAATTTCCACATACCACCCAAGGTACCCACTTTACCCCCATGCCCCACTACATGATTATCTGGTTAAGTGTTTCTTAATTGATTAACACCGTAACCGTGTAAAGGACCCCTCACATTAGACCGTTATTTGTAGATGCCTGGTTAAGCCGGTAGGTTCCGGGCAGTCTTACACTACAAACGGGTCCAACCTCGTGTCATTTACCCTTGTTACGTATTTAATTTATGAATAAGACCCCTCACATTGGACCGTCATTTGTAGATGCCTGGTTAAGCCGGTAAACTCCGGGCAGTCTTACACTACAAACGGGTCCAACCTCGTGTCTTAATCGATTAATTACTCCTAATTAATCACCCTCCTAATTTATATTAATTATCCCTAATTAATTAATCATGTTTTCCAGAATATGGGTAGACCTAACTCAATAGGTAAATTCCCAACTCCGTAGTGTGGGTACACCTAACTTAATAGGCAAATTCCCAACACATAGTATGGGTACACCTAACTAAATAGGCAAATTCCCATACTATGTTCATTTATTTTATGTTATGCATAATTATATTAATTTCACACAATCTTATTAACATATGCATTTAATTAACCCCATCGTTCCCACGTGATTTCGTTCTCATGACATAACACATATAAAAGGTGTCAACTTGCATATGTATGAACATGTTTCAAAGGTGCCATCTTGCATATTAACAAACACATAACTTGCATATGAACTTGCACAACATGTCACATAACTTGTATATAATCTTGTATAACATGTCACATAAACTTACATATTAAAAAATACATGACTTGCATATAATATGTCACATAACTTGCATATGAACTTGCATATAAACTCATAAACTTGCATATGAACTTGCATAACATACTTGCATATGAACTCATAAACTTGCATATGAACTTGCATAACATACTTGCATATAAACTCATAAACTTGCATATGAACTTGCATAACATACTTGCATATAAACTCATAAACTTGCATATGAACTTGCATAACATACTTGCATATAAACTCATAAACTTGCATATGAACTTGCATAACATACTTGCATATAAACTCATAAACTTGCATATGAACTTGCATAACATACTTGCATATAAACTCATAAACTTGCATATGAACTTGCATAACATACTTGCATATAAACTCATAAACTTGCATTTTATCATACATGTAACTTGCATATTAATCATATGATCACAAAACACAAAACTTGCATAACCCACATACATTAGCAAACTAACATCATGTCATATGACTTAAAATCCATTAATCCCCAAACAAAACCATATGATCTCATCATATCTCATCTACTTAATTTAGCAATCAATCATTAAAGTGATAGAAACTCACAACTAGCAAATTTGCACTCCAAATGAAGAAGATTAAGATGCTTAGAATGGATTAGAGGTTGATTAGAGAGTGATTACCTTGCAACCCTCTTCATAAATTAGTGGAGGCTCCTTCTAAGATTTAATTTGGCGACATGTAGCCCTCAATTCTATTTTTAGTATGGATTAGGGTAGGTTTAGGGTGTATTTATAGATTAGGTGAGTGTTTTAGGCCCTTAGATTAACCCTAGATTAGATTAGGACCCTTAGATTTCGGAAATCTCTAGAACACAGCCCAAGACTAACCCAAAAACCAGATCTGGTGCACCCAGATCAACAGGGCCGACACCCTGTGTCGACACCCCTGTCGACAAGGCTGTCGACACCCCTGTCGACATGCCTGTCGACACGGGGCTAGGCGGGAACTTTCCCGCCCTTTCCGCTTTTGGCTCCAAACTTGTTTTAGAACTGAATTTTAAATCTGTTTTTAACTTTGAATTTTCTGCAAACTTCATTGGGCCTTAACTGGGCCATACGGACTCCAATTTACAAAATTTCGGACTCTATTCTGCGTATTTTTCCGAGACGAACGCAATGACGCAGCCCGTTTCCCCTGATTCTCATATCTGAGATTAATTATACTTTAATTACTAACCATTAGTGTTAATTGAAATTCTGGGTGTTACATTCTCCCCTACTTAAAGGATTTCGTCCTCGAAATCTCTAAGTCAAGAAGAACGTATCCTACCAACCAAATAACCATCTACTAAACCATCAACCACAAGCAACCATTATCCTTAGAAACTTCTAATGATGTATGAACATATGCAGAAAGTGTGTGTATATGTCCGTATACTAATGCAAAATCAGGCGGTCTACTGATTCAGTCGACCTCCTTAATGCAAACCATGATAGTGCCATGCATCCAATATGTATGCGAAACCCTATTGACACATACAATTTCTATATGCGTGCACAACCATACACAAAAATGCATCATCCACATGATAACACAGCCATGATACATCCATCAATCTAACTACCACATCCATTTGTGCGATATGCAACATGAAGTGACTGAGCCGATCTAATGCCTAATGTGTGTGTATATGCATCCACGAGCAATCGCTAGCAACCAATTGCATCCACATGCATCTATCAACCATAACATGTTTCAAACACATGTTTCAACCATAGGCTTTACCCTATCTGAAGGTCATAGGTACTAGCGAGAGGATATACTAAAGATAAGATAAGTACTAGACAAGCGATAAAGGAGAAGTTAAAAGACATACTCTCAAAAAGAAATGGATACAAAGAACACATCTTCGCTTCCGTCTCCCAAGTAGCATTGCTTTCGTCATCTCCCCATTGCACTTTAACTAGCTGAACTTCTCTGTTCCTCAACTTCCTAGTTTCTGACCCAAGGATGTGAGTAGGAGCTCGTCGAATCGTCGCATCACGCTCTACCTCTACATCTCTAAGCAAGCTCGGCTCTACCACCTCTGCGGTCTCATGTAAGCACTTCCTCAAATGTGATACATGGAATACATCATGAACACCACCAAGTCTGTCGGGCAACTCCACCCTATATGCCATCCGTCCAATCCTTTCCTTAATAGGAAACGACCCAACAAACCTCGGTGCTAACTTCCCAACGGACCCAAAGCGAACAACATTTCTCAACGGAGATACTTTGACAAAAACCATGTCCCCAACCTCAAACTCAAGATCCGTCCTTCTCCGATCCGCATAAGATTTCTGTCTATCTTGCGCTGCCTTCATCCTTCTTCGAATCAAATCAATCTTCTCTGAAGTCTCTCTAACCATATCTGGCCCAAGCAAGATCTTATCCGTAGATTCCCACCAACATGTAGGAGATCGACAAGGCCTTCCATAAAGAGCTTCGAAAGGTGCCATGCCAATACTAGACTGAAAGCTGTTATTGTATGCGAACTCCACCAAAGGAAGATGTTCTTCCCATGTACCTCCAAAATCCAAGATACAAAGCCTCAAGAGATCTTCTAAGATACAGTTCACCCTCTCGGTCTGACCGTCCGTTTGAGGATGATATGCGGTGCTCAAACACAACTGAGTCCCTACCGCCTCTTGCAAACTTCTCCAAAACTCACTAGTGAAGATAGGATCTCGATCACTCACAATGCTGGATGGTACGCCATGCAATCTAACAATCTCTCTAACATAGACTGAAGCAAGCCATGGAGCGGTCCTCTTACTCTTCACGGGTATAAAATGGGCACTCTTGGTAAGTCTGTCTACCACAACCCAAATTCCCGTGTTGCCCTTCCTCGATCTCGGTAACCCATCGATGAAATCCATCAAGACACTATCCCACTTCCATTGCGGAACTTCCAATGGGTGTAGCAACCCACCGGGTTTCCTTTGCTCCGCTTTAACTTGTTGGCACACTAAGCATCTAGCCACATACTCGGCCACATCTTTCTTCATACCGGCCCAGAAGAAAACTCTCTTCATATCGTGGTACATTTTGTCTCCACCGGGATGAATAGTCATTCTTGAACGATGTGCATCATCCAAAATAGCCTTCTTCAAACCCTCATCTTGTGGTACATAAAGTCTACCGTCTCTATGCAACCATCCCCTATCATCTATGGTGTATCTACCCAAATGGCTGGACGACTCCCCCCTTATAAGCTTCTCTACCAACTCAACCAACTGTGGGTCGTCTCGCTGAGCCTCGCCAATCCGTCCCAAAAGAGTAGGTCTAACCTCCAAGGATGCCAACAAACCAGGTACAATGTCAACAGAAGGTCTGAAGTCGAACAAAGAAAGAAACTCCAAGCTTCGCCGTTCCACGAACAATGGACTCAAAGATAGCCTTTTTCTACTCAAGGCGTCCGCCACTACGTTACCCTTGCCAGGGGTATACGCTATCTCGAAATCATAGGATGCTAAGAACTCCATCCACCTTTGCTGTCTTAAGTTTAAATCCTTCTGAGAGAATAAGTACTTCAATGATTTATGGTCAGTGAACAACTCGAATCTCTCACCAAGAAGATAATGGCGCCAAGACTTAAGTGCAAAAACAATCGCGGCCAACTCTAGATCATGGGTAGGGTAATTCTTCTCATGCACTCTCAATTGCCTCCCTCCATAGGCTATTACCCTTCCCTCCTGCATCAAGACTGCGCCTAATCCTTTCCCACAAGCATCGGTATAAACAACAAACGGCTTACTCCCATCCGGAAGCATTAAAACTGGAGCGGTGGTCAAAGCTCTCTTTAACCGTCGGAAAGCATCATCACAATCTACGTCCCATGAGAAAACCAGATTCTTTTTCGTCAAGCGGGTTAACGGGGCTGATATCTTCGCGAAGTCTTTGATGAACTTCCTATAATATCCTGCCAACCCCAAGAAACTTCTTACTTCGGTAGCATTTCTAGGAACTTTCCAATCCTGGATAGATACTATCTTTGCGGGATCCACAACTATCCCTTCCTTAGAGACCACATGCCCTAAGAATCGCACTTCTCTTCTCCAAAAATGACATTTAGAGAATTTAGCTTTAAGACTATGTGCTCGAAGAGTCTCCAACACTTCTCTGAGATGTAAGGCATGCTCTTCTTCACTCTTGGAAAAGACCAAGATGTCATCCACAAAGACCACTACAAACGTATTCAGATACTCTCTGAACACTCTACTCATCAGATCAACAAAGTATGCAGGGGCGTTTGTCAACCCAAATGGCATCACAAGCCACTCATAAAAACCATCCGGAGTCCGGAAAGCAGTCTTCTCTATACTGTCCTCCGCCACTCTCAACTGATGAAACCCTGTAGCTAAGTCCATCTGCGAAAACACTGAGGCGCCAACCAACTGATCAAAGAGATCATCTATCCTCGGTAATGGGTGTCTATTCTTCTTCGTGAGCTTATTAAGTTCTCTATAATCCACACAAAGTCTGAGGGACCCATCCGCCTTCGTGGCAAACACTACTGGAGCTCCCCACTCCGATATACTTCGCCTTATGAACCCCTTCTCAAGCAAGTCCCCTACTTGCTTATGAAGTTCTCTTCTCTCACGAGGAGCCATGTGGCGCACTGGCAAAGACACTGGTTTGGCATTATCCACCAAATAAATTCGGAAATCTATCTCCCGCTTCGGAGGCAAACCCTTCACCTCTTCAAACACATCCGGATATTCCCGGACCACTCTGACAGAACGCAAACTCTCGACCGAAGCATCGAGCGATTCAAGATAACTTAGCAAAACAGATTCCATGGGGTTACAAGAGATCTCGAGAGTATTACCCAAGCGGGTCATAAGCCTGACAACTCTCCTTTCACAATCAAGAACGGCACCATTACTGGATAACCAGTCCATGCCCAAAATCAACCCATAGCCCGTGAAGCCCAATACAAAAGCATCACATCCAAACTCAACGCTAAGTATAGAAATCTTCAAACCCAAACATATCATAGACAGATATATGGAGCCCCCAATTGGGTTTGAAACAACCAAGGGATCATCAACTAGACTGGTGTCTAAGTGCAGTGACTCAACTAACGATGATGAGATAAAAGAATGCGATGCGCCAGAGTCAAACAAAGTACGAACTGGATGATCAAACAGAAAAACCAGACTTTCAACGGAAATAGTTCTACCTCTCTGCTGAATCGGTGGAACTGAGAGAGCCTGAACTTGCCCCCTGCCTGAGGTGGTGCCATAAGAGCTTGCACCTGGCCTCCCGAGGTAGACCTCGTCTTCTGCCCCTTCTTTGGGCAGTCCTTCACAAGATGTCCTGCTTCACCGCAATGAAAGCAACTGGTCTTCTTCTTTTTGCGACAATCCTTGCTGAAGTGGCCTGGGGTCCCACAATTGAAGCACTTCTTCTTCTTCTTCTTCTTGTCACCATTGCCTTTTCCACCCTTGCCTTGTTGTTGTTGTTGCGGTTTCTTCTGATCCCCCTTCTTCTCTGGTGCCTTAGAACTCTTATTATCCTCATGCATAAGTGCCATGTAGACAAGCTTCTCAAAGGTGGCCCCCATAGGAATGTGAGTCATAGCTATTCCTTGCAATGGTTCGTTCAAGCCTCTAACGAACCTCAAAGCCTTCTTCTCCGGTGTATTCACCAACTCTATGCCAAACCTTGCTAATTGATTGAATTTGTTGACATATTCTTTCACCGTGAGATTCCCTTGCTTCAAATTCAAGAACTTCTCCATAAACAGATTCTCTTCCGCCCTTGAGAGAAACTTAGCCCCAAACCTTTGCTTAAAATCTGCCCAAGAGTCAACAGGGCGTTCTCCATTAGTGACCTCCCACCAGAATGAGGCCTCTCCCTTCATTAACCAAGCCGCCAACTTGACTTTCTTTCCCTCTTCCACTTCAAAGATATCTAGCAACTCTCCCACTTCCTTAAGCCAATCTCTAGCCTCTACGAAAGTCTCTGAACCTAGAAAAGGTTTTCCTCCTATAGCCTTGAACTCCTTGCAAATCTTAGCAAAATTATCCACTCTAGGCTGAGGAGGAGGAGCGGTTGCCTCTGGTGTAGTAGCATTGGCTGGACCCGCAGCCGCGGCCCTAGCCTCTTGTAACCTCCTATACCATAGTGGTATAACTAAGCCCTCCGGGATGTTAAGATCTTCAGCCATGCTGAAACGAAAGAGGAAAGATTCAAAAAGGAGATTCCGAAAGATAAAGATATGGTTATTGGGGATTACGCTTTTCTTTTTCAAAAACTTTTCTCTTAAAAGACATGTTTTTGAAAATACTTTTTCCAAAAATAATACCTTTACTATTTTCTAAAAAAAATGTATTTTTCTCAAAAATTTATCTGTTCCGGCAACCTTAAGCTCTGATACCACGTGTAACACCCCACTCCCGCTATGATCACTCGCTAAGGGAATGCCATAGCATCGGTGGAGTATTTTAGTGAATATAGAACAGAAAAATTACAACAAGACAGATATAAATAGTACTTGAAATTTAAAACATCATCTCATAACAGCGGAAGTAAAACATGTCTGGTTACATCATAAAACCACAATAAAAGTCAAGTACAATATCCATCAAAATAAAGAAATACATAATCCCACTCTCATACAATAGCCATGACAAAAGAAAAGATAACTGGGTAACTGGAGCTTTACATCTATCCAAGCTCCAAAAGACTGGAACAGCAATCCGATCAAGCTCCACTACTGCTAGGATCCACCGTAGGACCTGAGGGTTGGGAAAAAGATAAAAACAACGGGGTCAGACATAAGTCTGAGCGAGTCCTATAACTTTAACAATACAATCGTTAAAGTAACCAGAGAAGACATAAACTGATATACGGTAACTAATGGGGATGAATGGCTACACAAAGCAGTCAACTAAACTAAGATAAAAGATAAAGACGCATCTACCCTTCCAAAGGTAAATTACTAAACTGCACCACACCAGTCATTCCTAACTTAAAGGTTGATCCCACCCATGGACTTATAAAATTAACTTAATAGTTCTCGCGTACCCCTAGGAGACTAAGTAGATGCCACGGGGCCCTACAATCCTCTAGGTGTACACACTACTCCCATTCGATCGGCTCCCTAACGTAGATACCCGTGCTGGCCCCACCGTAGGGTGTACCATTCCCCAACGTGGCAACCTGATAAAATTAATGGTGCACGGCTTATATCTACACGATGCAACAACGTCTTATTTACCAGCCCGGGTCCACACACGCATATGAAACCCGTTGGTCATGCGTTGCCACCGCTAACCCATTTTGGCCTCTTATAGTCAAGCCCAATATGCGTGTCCCGTCACTCGACTAGAGTCGAGCCCACTAAGATACGTTTGGGATATTGGTTGAAATGGGCCCCCAGCACAAGCCATCCCTCTAAGCTTGGCCCACACACTAGTGTTTCCCACTTAACCCTTTAATTACATGTTTCGTCTTGGTTAAGTATTTAATCATATTTTCTATTGGCAACCACTAGCAATTTCCACATACCACCCAAGGTACCCACTTAACCCCCATGCCCCACTACATGATTATCTGGTTAAGTGTTTCTTAATTGATTAACACCGTAACCGTGTAAAGGACCCCTCACATTAGACCGTTATTTGTAGATGCCTGGTTAAGCCAGTAGGTTCCGGGCAGTCTTACACTACAAACGGGTCCAACCTCGTGTCATTTACCCTTGTTACGTATTTAATTTATGATTAAGACCCCTCACATTGGACCGTCATTTGTAGATGCCTGGTTAAGCCGGTAAACTCCGGGCAGTCTTACACTACAAACGGGTCCAACCTCGTGTCTTAATCGATTAATTACTCCTAATTAATCACCCTCCTAATTTATATTAATTATCCCTAATTAATTAATCATGTTTTCCAGAATATGGGTAGACCTAACTCAATAGGTAAATTCCCAACTCCGTAGTGTGGGTACACCTAACTTAATAGGCAAATTCCCAACACATAGTATGGGTACACCTAACTAAATAGGCAAATTCCCATACTATGTTCATTTATTTTATGTTATGCATAATTATATTAATTTCACACAATCTTATTAACATATGCATTTAATTAACCCCATCGTTCCCACGTGATTTCGTTCTCATGACATAACACATATAAAAGGTGTCAACTTGCATATGTATGAACATGTTTCAAATGTGCCATCTTGCATATTAACAAACACATAACTTGCATATGAACTTGCACAACATGTCACATAACTTGTATATAATCTTGTATAACATGTCACATAAACTTACATATTAACAAATACATGACTTGCATATAATATGTCACATAACTTGCATATGAACTTGCATAACATACTTGCATATAAACTCATAAACTTGCATATGAACTTGCATAACATACTTGCATATAAACTCATAAACTTGCATATGAACTTGCATAACATACTTGCATATAAACTCATAAACTTGCATATGAACTTGCATAACATACTTGCATATAAACTCATAAACTTGCATATGAACTTGCATAACATACTTGCATATAAACTCATAAACTTGCATATGAACTTGCATAACATACTTGCATATAAACTCATAAACTTGCATTTTATCATACATGTAACTTGCATATTAATCATATGATCACAAAACACAAAACTTGCATAACCCACATACATTAGCAAACTAACATCATGTCATATGACTTAAAATCCATTAATCCCCAAACAAAACCATATGATCTCATCATATCTCATCTACTTAATTTAGCAATCGATCATTAAAGTGATAGAAACTCACAACTAGCAAATTTGCACTCCAAATGAAGAAGATTAAGATGCTTAGAATGGATTAGAGGTTGATTAGAGAGTGATTAGCTTGCAACCCTCTTCATAAATTAGTGGAGGCTCCTTCTAAGATTTAATTTGGCGGCATGTAGCCCTCAATTCTATTTTTAGTATGGATTAGGGTAGGTTTAGGGTGTATTTATAGATTAGGTGAGTGTTTTAGGCCCTTAGATTAACCCTAGATTAGATTAGGACCCTTAGATTTCGGAAATCTCTAGAACACAGCCCAAGACTAACCCAAAAACCAGATCTGGTGCACCCAGATCAACAGGGCCGACACCCTGTGTCGACACCCCTGTCGACAGGGCTGTCGACACCCCTATCGACATGCCTGTCGACACGGGGCTAGGCGGGAACTTTCCCGCCCTTTCTGCTTTTGGCTCCAAACTTGTTTTAGAACTGAATTTTAAATCTGTTTTTAACTTTGAATTTTCTGCAAACTTCATTGGGCCTTAACTAGGCCATACGGACTCCGATTTACAAAATTTCGGACTCTATTCTGCGTATTTTTCCGAGACGAACGCAATGACGCAGCCCGTTTCCCCTGATTCTCATATCTGAGATTAATTATACTTTAATTACTAACCATTAGTGTTAATTGAAATTCGGGGTGTTACATGCCTCAAATCCAATATCCACATAAGTAAACTGCCTGGGCTCCATATCATGGCATCACTTCTAGCTAGAAAGAAACGCATATCCTCTGTACTGTCCATTATCCCGTTTTTGACTCATACCGGGGTGTGAAGCTTGACGAAGTCACATATCAACACAAAGCTACGCTATATTAGCCATGCTTTGATCATCATCCACATAGCTCTTCTTTTAATCAAAAGCTTTGATCCATGCATCTCAGCATGCCACATCGTCAATTCATACCATACAATTGATGCCCACCAATATATAACATCTAAGCTCATACATCTTAGAGAAGGGTGTTAAGTTAAGAGAATAAATTCTTCGCCACCAAATAGATATATATTTAGTAAAGATCAATCAATACAGCATAAAGTACAATGTCAGACATACAATCTATTTGCAAGTTTGTTCCGGGTCTGAATGAAACTGGAGGCACCTTATTCATCGTTCCATATGTCCAACACAAGAGAGTGGCCTTCGCATATCCGGTCGATCTCCAAGTACGTCTGGACGACCACCACTTATTACCTCGTCTTGGGTGTACAAACCAATTGAGACACCAGTAATAGCCCAAACGATGTAAAATTTCCAATCTTCAACGACCATCTTCAATATCTTCGACTTTTAATCGTTGCATCATTTATTCAGAATGAGTTAAACCCGGTCTTTCCAAATAATTTGCACATCTTTAAAATCAAGTGATATATAAAAACATATTATCATCAATCTCATTCCAATCCAGAACATTCTTTTATTCAAATATTCAATACATGGGTATAAAACCTATAAATCTTATCAGAGAATTATATCATTTAAACTTATCATTTAATTCTTTCTTAGGAAATCATTTCAAAAGATTTTATAATATCTTTTCACGCTTAAGGTTTGTAAATCTTACTGGTATAATCGAGCCTTATACAAATGATAATATTTCGTATTGATACCCTATTCCCCACCTACTCATCACATGGAGTAAAACTGGTGGTACTCCATATCTAACAACTATTGTGTTTTCAGTAAACTTAATTACCTTCTTTACATGCCAAACCTAACTATGGATTCATTAAAACTCTAACTCATTTTAATCTCAGAAATCATTATTTAATGATTATTCAACTTTAGGAAATTAATTTTGTCGTTAGCTGGGTTGAAGAACAAATGTTATTTAAAACATCGTTCATGATAAAACCAAAATCAATCTTCTATTTAATTCCAATTTAATTTATTAAATTGGAAAACTCCATTAAATATTAATTAAAAGATTTATTCCATAAATTCCATTTCAACTAGGTTTAAGAATAGTGTTATTAAAGACACTATTCACAACAAATCCAAAATCCAATTTGATGTTAAATACAAGTCTTTGAATAGAAATCGTATCGATTTGTAGTCAATATCAAATTCTGAAACCAATAGATATCGTATTGGAATAACGATATCTGTATCTTCCAAATTCCTCAACGATATCCATATATTTACGGAATTCCATATCAAAATATCCGAAGATAATTTCAAATCTAATCTAATTCATATGCTGGAAAACTCTGGTTATATTAAAACCATTCACAACCCAATATGTTCATTTAAAACCATGGGATTCTTTTATCTTTAGACAACATCGTTTTATCTTAGTCAAATGTCTGATGTCCTTTTCGGTTCTTCCCACCTCTCACCTAATGGAGTAGTTTTTATTTAGATCTCATGGGTGATACTAGACTATACTCTCAGGAATCATCGCATATTCCTTTTGGTTCTTTACACTAGTTGTTAACTAGTTTGTTTAGATAAAAATATCATCTATCTTTCTAAATTTGGAATATTTCATCCAAAATCTTTTCAAATCATTCATTATGATTCAACATAATTTATTCATATTTTTAATAATTTTATTAAGGCTCTTACAGTCATTTTCCAATTCTGGTCACCGAATTGCATCCATAGTGACCTTTTCCAAAACAGATTTAGACTTATTTTAAAGTCAAACCCTTAGATCTTAAAAATTCTTATTTTATTTGAAAGCTCATTTCATTATGGATCTAACGCTTTCAGCTTTAGAGAATCTGACGGTCGGATCTCCTAGTATGTCAATTCAAAATTACGGGTTGACGTTCGCGAACTACCACTGCACGACAAGTCCTATTCAAACCCGAATCGATTTATAATAAAAATAAATCGAATGCCTTTCAAAATGTTTTATAAATTATATATAATATATATATAATCAACATTATCGGAAATTCTGTTTTTGTCATTTCTCTTCAAAATCGCATAGTTCAATATTGATTCATTTTTAATATTAAAATAATATTATTTTTTGAAACTCGTTATTTCAAGCTTAAACTTTCCTGTCACTCATCATAAAAATAAACAAGAAACTTTCTAAAAGAAACTTCTTTTAAAAAGTTTGCTAAATAGCCTAGCCGAACTTCACTTTTGAAAGTTACTATTCATTTCAAATCAAAAACTTTGATATGCCAAAACCACATGAAAATTAATTTAAAACTAGTTAGTTCAGTTACAAAAAGTCATTGATATTTTAAAATCTTTGTGTCCATCCAAAACCAGACGTCAAAATCAAACTACGATTTTCACTAAATATTATATTATTAAAGCAATTAATTTTATTCCGGATTGGAATGAAATTCAATCAAATACCATATAACTCCACTTATATGGATTTCATACAACATATGTATTTAACAATCGTGTATACAATTATTAAACATCCAATTCACATCTAGAGTGCAACTACACCCGTATAAGCCTTAAATAAATAATTAACGCTTATATCGGTTTGTCAATCAACCGATTAACATACAAACTACACACTTAGGATTAGTGTAAATCAAATATCATCCCAATACTCATGTGGGAATTTCAACCAATATTAGTTATTATTACCTATACACTTGGGAGATGTGTAAAATTATCGTCTCAATACCCATGTGGGTTTGCATCGCAATCCATGTGAACTTATCTACACACTTGGGAGACGTGTGAGCTAATTATCATCCCAAAACACGTGTGGGGTTTCCAACCAATAGACAATGATTAATAAATTACTCAACCAATATTTATAATATAAGTGTTTTCACCGGTAACACTTATGTTCATCGTTAAATAAATAACAGTGAAAATTGTCAACAACCTCCATCAACCACAAAATAAATATTGCAAATACAGTCAGTTCATACACATTCAGTTATGGTTATAATAACTATAAAATAAGTTGAGTGGGAGTTCTCACATTGGTCTTAGTTTTAAAACGGATTCAAAGCTCAAAAACCACAGTTTTCTCTATAACAAGGTCAAAAAGGGAACTTTCAATAAAAAAGGTTTTAAAACCTAAGGAAGTAAAAATATAGATTCCTAAATCCAATAATAAACTAATTAGATAAAAGCATATTGAAATTTTCTTGAACATTATTTATAACAAAATTATATTTTTAAAGGCCCCAAACCTACTTGGGTATAGTTGCCTTCACCACCTAACATTTAGGACCCAAACGAAGGAAGTGGGTACCTAATAAATCTTTTTATCTTGCAGGTACCCAAAAATAAAACGAAAAGAGAAGTGGATATTAGATAGTGGCTGCTCCAAGTACATGATGGGAAATAAAAGCATGTTATCAAATATAACATACATGGATGGTGGCACAGTAACTGTTTGTAACGACCCACATTTTTAGTCAAACTGAATTATGAATTTTAATTGGTATTTAATGGATTTTAAATATTTAAAACAATTTATTTTATAAATTAACGACTTAGAATTTATTTAAAATGAAGTTTAAACATTGTAGGTTTATATTAATTATGAAAAGAACTCGTGCCTTAGTGTAAAACAAGAAACGTTAAAATCTATTTAATTGTATCTTTCTAATGAATGTAAGAATTTGAGATTTCATGTTATAAATTGTAAGTTATGACCAAATTGAAATTTTAAAAAGTCGTTATGAAATCGTTTATAAATTATAATGATTTATTATATAAAATAAAATGATTTGTTATAAAATTGAATTTTGAAAACATCGAATTATAAACTCAAGTATGTTTGTTTTCGATCCATATGATATTTTATTTGGATATATACGATAATATCGATTTATTATTATTTATTTGATTTTGTTGAATTTATTTATATTTTATTGATTTTATTTAAGCCTTAAGAATAGCCATTTTCAAACGACCTCCGTTTTCGATGAAACCAATTTTGTTGGATCTAGAACGTCAAATTATTGTTATATTTAAAATTTTAAGTCAATTGGAATTCATATGTAAGTGGGGTAAAAATAAATGCGTATTGATATTCAATTAGAATTCAATATAAGCTAGAAATAAGGCTATTTTTCAAATGATCTCCAAATTCGATGAAACCAGATTCATTACAACCATAATTGTGAAATGTAATGAGATTTTAAATTTCGTAATTTTTGGAGTTAGTATGTGGTCTTGTTAAATTAAAACGTACGTTCAAATTCAATATTTAATTTTATATTGAATTATATTTTAATTTTGAGAAAAACTAATCGAAGCAATCGAATTAGCTTCCGAAACCTATTCCATTGTGTTCGGAATAGGGATATTTATTTAGGGACGTCAATCGTTCGGATTTGTTTGGAGTTTGGATGCGAAAACTTCAAGGCTAACCAAATAATGGAATTAAATAATATTAAAAGTGGTGTATAAATAGCCCTCAATACATTAAAATCCTAACCCTAAATGCAGGCCGCCGCCCCCTTAGGATGAACGGCCAGAAACACTCAAATTTTATTCGTTAATCACGTCCAAACTACACCGAATTAGATCATGAATTCAAAACAAAAGTTGTAGAGTTTTGTGTGCTCTTTCATTTGATACAGAGTTGATCAAAATTGGTGTTGCAACTTGAGCGAATCTAGGCTCAAAGACACGACGTTCGAACAATGTTCCATGGCTGAGGGGACCTTCAAGTGCGACGCTACTCACGGCATCATGGGAGGAGGTTGGCGGCATCGTCGTGGTGACTTCTGATTGGCGGTCTGTGGCTTCAGGAGGCGGCACGACTTGGGTTGAAGGGGGCGCGATAGGTTCTTCGTGAATGTGGAAGGCGGCGAGGAAGTTAAACAAAGGGTTAAGTTAATTAAAAACTTAATTCGGTTTAGCTAATAATATTGCTAAATTTATTAATGTGATTAAAGTATAAATGACCATAACTTGTTCAAATGAAAACAGAATCACGCGAAACAGCTTTCGTTGAAACTGTGACGTGAGCTTTGCAGTGAAGCTGACTGGAAGGAATTTGGAGCTAATTGCAAATTTTGGTTAAATTAAACGTCATGTTTAATTTAATTAAAACAATCATTTTACAACGATTTCCAAACCGATCAATGTGAGAACTCTCACTCAACTATTTTATTATGTTATTATAATCAGGACTTGATATATACTGATTTCCTATGATTGTAATGTTTGTTTTGTGATTGATGGATGTTGTTTACAATTTTAAATGTTATTATTATTAAACGGTAAATATAAGCGTTACAACGGAAATGCTTGTATTATAATGATTGGTTGAAAACCTCACACGGGTATTGAGATGATAATTGGCCCACACATCTCCCAAGTGTGTAGATAAGTTCACATGGATTATGATGTAAACCCCACACGGGTATTGGGATGATAATTGTACACATCTCCCAAGTGTATAGATAATAACCACTAGTTGCAAATTGGTTGAAAACTCCACACGTGTATTGGGATGATAACGAACGCTAATCCCAAGTGTTGATTTGTATGTCAATCGGTTGATTGATAAGACCGACATAAGCATTATTCATTTTAAGGCTTATACGGCGAAGTTGCCCTTTGTATATGCGATAATTGAATGATGATAGTTGTTTAAGACTATTGTGGGATGCATATGATGTATGAAATCCATATAAATGGAATTATACGGTACTTGGTAGAATTTCATTCCAATCTGGAATAAAATTGAATATTTTAATAATATGATATTCAGTGAAAAATCGAAGTTTGATTTTGACATTCGATTTTGAATGAACGCGAAGATATTAAAATATCAATGAATATTTGTAACTGTAACGGATGGTTTTGAAGCAAATTTCACATACTTATGGCATATCAAAGTTTTAATTTTGAAATGAATAATAACTGTCAGAAGTGAAGTTCGGCTAGGCTATGTAGAAAACGTTTTAAAAGAGTTTTCTTTTCGAAAGTTTCTTATTTATTTTTATAACAAATGTTAGGAGAGTTGGACTTATATTAATGAGTTTCAAAAAATAATAATATTTTAATGATTTAAATAATATTAAAATGACTTAATATTGAAATATGTGATTTTGAAGAGAAATGATTGGAATGGAATTTTCAATGATGATTATATATATATTGTATAATTTATAAAATATTTTGGGAAGTATTTCGATATTTTTTATAAATCTATTTAGGCTTGAATAGGACGCGTCACACAGCAACAGTTCACAAAGTTCAAGCCGTAACTTCGAATTGACGTACCATGAGATCCGACCGTCAGATTCTCCTAAAATGAATAACGTTGGGTCTGAAATGAAATGAGTTTTCAAATGAAATAAGAAGTTTTAAAATCTAATAGTACGATTTTAATATAAGTCCAAATCTATTTTGGAAAAGGTCGCTATGAATGTAGTTCGGTGGACGGAATTGGAAACCGACTATAAGGCCTTAATAAAAATATTAAAATTATGGACAGATTACGTTAGATCATAATAAGTGATTTTAAAATATTTCGGATGGAATATTCCTAATTTTGGAAAGATGTAAGATATTTTATCTGAATGAGCAAGTTAAAACCTAGAGTAAAGAATCCAGTGGTTTTAAAATAACGTAATGGATTGAATATGGTTTTAATATAACCAGAATTTTCCAATGTATGAATTAGATTAGATTTGAATGAAAATAATCTATGGATATTTCAGTACTGGATTCCGTGATTATACAAATGATGTTGTGAGGAATTTGGAAGATATAGATATCGTTATTCCCAATATGGTATTGGTTGGTTTCAAAATTTGGTATTGAATATAAGTCAAAACGATTTCTATTCAAAGCCTTGTATTTGATATCAAATTGTATTTTGGGTTTGTCGTGAATGGTGTCTTCAATAACACTGTTCTTAAACCTGGTTGAGAACGGAATTTATGGAATAAATCTTTTAATTAAGATTTAATAGAACTTTTCCAAAATGAAGTCTTCCAATTTAATAAATTAAATTGGAATTAAATGGAAGATTGATTTTGAGTTTATCATGAATAATGTTTTAAATGACATTTGTTCTGTAACCTTGTTAAAAGACATGATTAATTTCCTAAAGCAGAATAATCATTAAATAACAATTTTGGGAGATTAAAACTAAGTTGGAGTTTTAATGAATCTTTAATTAGATTTGAAATGTAAAAAGGGGTAGTTAAATTACCGAACGCGAGAAGTGTTCGATATGAAGTGCCACCAGTTTTACTCGATGCGATAAATGAATCTTTAATTAGATTTGGATTTTAAGGAGGTAATTAAATTTACCGAAACACGATGTGTGTTAGATATGGAGTACTACCAGTTTTGCTCCCTGGACTGAATAGGTTGGGAATGGAATAACGCTATGAATAATTATCTTTCGCGTAAGTCTCGATAATCATGATAAGGCCTATAAACCTTAACTAGAGTTAAGATTGCGAAAAGAGATTATATAATCTTTTGCAATGATTTCCAAGGAAAGATTTAAACAAAAGTTTAAATGATATAAATCTTTGATAAGATTTATGGGGTTAATTCCTAGTGTAAAGAATATTTGAATTAAAGAATATTTTGGATTGGAATGAGATGTATGATATCTTTATATATCACTTGATTTTAAAGATGCGCGAGTTATTCGAAAAGACCGGGTTTAAACCATTTTGAATAATTACAACGACGATTAAAAGTTGAAGATATGATGACGGTGGTTGAAGACCGGAGATCTTCACATCGTTTGGGCTATTGCCGATGTCTCGATTGGGCCATACACCTAAGATAAGGTAATAAGTGGCGGTAGTCCTTTCATACTTGAAGATCGACCGGATATGCTAGGGCCTCTCCTGTATTGGACATATGGGATGTGGAATAAGGTGCCTCCGGTTTCGTTCAGACCCAGAATGAAATTGCAAATGGATTGTATGTCCAACATTGTATTAACTGATCTCTACTAAATATATATACATGTTTGATGGCAAAGAATTTATTCTCTTAGCTTAACACCCTTCTCTGAGATGTATGAGCTTAGAGGTTATATATCATCAGACATCAGTGGTATGGTATGGATTGACAATGTGGCATGCTAAGATGAAGTGATCAAAGCTTTTGTTGAAAAGCAAATCTTTGCATATGATAATTAAAGCATGGCTGATATAGCGTAGCTTTAAGTCAAGACGTTACTTCGACATGCCTCATACCCTGGTATGGCAGCGAACTTATGGTAAGATCAGTATGACTTTCGAGATGAGGATGTGCAACCTTTGGGTTGGGATTGGACGAATTTTAGGTTGTCACGGATTCGGTCGACCGAGGTGAACTCGGTTGTGGTCGCTCCACACCTGGAGGGATAGGGTATACCTGAGTCTCGGAAGGATAGAGTATAACGGTGTTCTGAGCCTGGACTAAAGCCGTAGAGCGTGATACTTGAGTCCTGGATATTATGTGGATGTTTATTATGGTGCTTTCCAAAGCCTGGACTTAATTGTAACAACCCGTAAAATCTGGGCCAGTTTAAAATTTTTATTTTGGCCATTTTAGCGAATTTAGATTATTTAAAATGAATTATTTTAAATAATATCGACGAGAAATTTATTTTGAATATATTCGAACGTATATATTATACGCGTCGTCGTTAGAATATAAATAATTATATATAATTATAAATAGAATTGAAAATGGCGCGGTAGTTCGATAATTCGATTTCAAACTTCAATTGAATGTACCGGGTGCAAAACAATCCGGATTTTAGTGAAACCAAAAATAATGGAATCTAATAGTGAATATCTTTCCAACGAACCCGAATGATCAAAATTTCTTAGCGGGAATCAAAAGATATGTCCAGTTGAAAATTCTGAATAGTCGCTAGGGAATTCAGGCCCTTAAAAATGGACATTTTGCAAACGACCTCGGATTTCGACGAAACCAGTTTTGTTGGGTCCGTGATGTAAAGTTATTGCTAGATTTCAAATTTCATAATTTTTCGAATCAATATGTGAGCGTGGCAAAGGAAAACGCGTTTGACCAGTTTCAGTTGATTTTAATCGACTGGAAATTGGCCATTTTTCTAACGGTCTCAGATTTCGACGAAACTAGTTTTGTTAGGACCGTATCGTCAATACGAAGCTAGAAAATATTTTTCTAGAATTTTTAAAGTTAGTATGTGACCCCGGTAAATTGAAATGTACGTTTAAAATTGAATATATAGATTTATACATTAATTTCAGCGAAAACTGAGCGTAACAGCCGAACTGGCTTATGAAACATATCCCATTGTATTCGGAATGGGGGTAATTAGCTAGGGACGACAGTCATTGGGCCTCGTTCGGAGATCGAAATTTAAAGTTACTTTATGGAGAAATTAATTATTTAAATAATTAAAATATTATATAACCCCCTTGAGCTCTCTCTTTCCTCACAAGTCAAACCACGGTCAAAATATAAAAAAAAAAAAAAAAAAAAAAACCCCTTCCAGTTTCAGATCGCGACGCCTCTTCCTCCCCCTTGCTGACGCCGACGATGGACCGCCGCTCCCCCCTAAAGTCGCGCCTTCCTCTCCCCTCTAGCTCATCTCCTTCCTCCCTTCGAATCGAAGACGAAAACGCCAGAGCTTTCCCCCCCCACAGTGATGACCGCCGACGAACTGAAGGCCGCCCCAACCCTCCGCCTCCTCCTGCCGCCGACCCAGAGCCACCCGAAGCCTCTCCGATGGTGGTGAACCCCCCCCTTTCGAACTGTAAGTTTTTACTTTATTTATAAAACTGATTTTTACTTAATTTATAAAACTGATTTTGTTAATATTAAAAACCGATTTTTATGTTTTTAAAATTCTGATTTTAGGTAGGTTTAAAACTGAATTTTATTTTAGGTTTAAGACTGAATTTTATTTTAGATTAGAAAACTGATTTTTAAATGATTTTTAAACTGAATTTTTAAATAAGGCAAAAACTGTATTTTTATTTTTTAAGTTATGAAAAAACTGCATTTTTATGAAAGCGAAAAACTGATTTTATTTTGAACTTTAAAATAGGAAAAAAAGTTTAATCTTTTAGTAGAAAAAGATTTGAACTTGCAAAAGAAAAAAAATTCGATTTTTATATATTGAATAGCGAAGTCAAAATTCGATTTTATATATTGAATAGCATAGTAAAAATTCGATTTTTACATATGTAGTGGCTACGGGCAGCGAAGATGACGAAGATGCGATAGCGATGAAGATTTCTATCAATGAAGTGCCGTGGAGCTAGGATAGCTAATCGGTGAGAATTTCTCACCTTTCTATTTATTTTCTAGTTATATATATATACTAGGATGCAGACGGTGCTTAGTAGCACCCGACACAATCGTCCACAGACCATGGACTTGTTTGTTTGACAGTTTGGTGATTGATTGCGATATTGTTTGAATGTGGTTTGTGGTGTGAAAAATCGAATCGATAAATTGGTTAGGATTAGACGTGCGCCGTTATAAGGCGAAGGAGTAAGGCTAGGTTAGATCCTTACTCCAAAGTTTGCGGTTTGCATAACGAATTGATTTGATTGATGTGTGAATGGCGTGGGCCTTCACTAGACCGGGGATAAGGCTAGGCCTTGTCCCGTTTCTAGTATCGTGCCGTTATGCCGCCGAAATTTTCTAAAACATGTTAGAAAAATAAAAATATCATTTTATTGAATAAATGAATTGAATAGAAATTCATAGGTTGAAATAAAATGTTTTATCGTTAAAAATATAATTTTTAACGTGAATATGAAAATAGTGAAGTGAATAAATAAATATTCATTTACAAACCAGATGGTTTGTTTATGTACACTTATTTGAATGATATTGATTGGGTCGATAAATTTCACACATCGCCCAACTGCACAAATAAAATCTGTGTTTGATTGTTTGAAACCCCACACGGGTGTTAGGATGAAATATGCAGTTCACTCATCCTGATTGATTAAATATGTCGATCGATTGATTGACAGGCTGTTATAAGCGTTGAATATCTGTATTTGATGCTTATGCAGTGTAGTGCACTTTGGTTGATGGTTGATTATTTTTCAATGCTATGATATACATGTGTTGTATGAAAATCCATATAATTAACTTTATATGGTAATTGATTGGGCCTCATTCCAATTTGAAAAATAAAGAATATTATAAAATAAAAGTTCATGTGTTGACAGTACTCATTCATTGAGATTGGTCATGTGTTGAACGAAATATTTTGATAATAACAACTATTTTGAAAAAGAAATATTTGAAATAGAATATTTGAAAATAGAAATTTATGAAGCCGTGTATGGACGCCATTTTGACGTGAACGATATTTATATCGAATTGAAAACGATTTCGAAATGAAATGAATTGAAAACGATTTCGAAATGAATTGAATTGAAAACGATTTCGAAATGAAATGAATTGAAAACGATTTCGAAATGAATTGAATTGAAAACGATTTCGAAATGAATTGAATTGAAAACGAATTCAAAATAAATTGAAAACGATTTCGAAATGAAATGAATTGAAAACGATTTCGAAATGAATTGAATTGAAAACGATTTCGAAATGAAATGAATTGAAAACGATTTCGAAATGAATTGAATTGAAAACGAATTCAAATGGAATAGAAAGCGAATTGAAATGAATTCAAATTGAATTGAAATTCGAATTGAATAGAAATGAATTTTAAAACGAATTTATAGAGAAGAATTCAATTTTGATTTGAATTGAAATGGAAGTTGAAAATGTTTTTGAAACGAATTCAAAACTATTTATATAATTCGTTTTAAATAGAAATCGACGAAATATATATTATATATATTATATATAATATAATGGCCTGAATAGAACGCGCCGCGCCGCGGCAGTTCGCGAATTTCGACCATTTATTTCAAACGGACATTACAGGAGATCCGACCGTCGGATTCTCCTAAAACCGGAACCGTTGGGTTCGTATCGAAAAGAGCTTTCTAATTAATGTTAGAAATTTGAAATCTAACGGTTGGATTTGGAGATACGTCCAAATCAAATTCGAAAAAGGTCGTTGTAAGTGCAGTTCGATGGCCATTGTTGGAAATCGACTGTACGGGCCTTGATAAAATTATTAAAAATAGTAATAATTTGTGTAAAATCATAAGAAATGATTTGTGAAAGTTTGGGGTGAAAATCTCCATATTTGAAAAGATAAAAAAATGGATTTTTATCGAAATGAACTAGTTTTGAACTAGAATTATAATTCTATTTATTTTTAAATAAATAAATTGAATTTGAAATGGTTTTGAAAATAACCAAAATTTCCAATGATTGCATTGGAGTGGATTTGAATCGAAATTGTCTTCGGAATATTTCGATGTTGGAATTCGTGACATTACAGGTGTTGTTATGGAAATTTGAAAGATATATATTTGTATCGTTATTTCCAATACGACATTTGTTAGTCGTAGAATTCGATATTGAATATAAGCCGATATATTTTCTATTCAGAGCCTTGTATTGAATATCGAATGTGATTTGGGTTTGTCGTGAATGGTGTCTTCACTAACACTGTTCTTGAACCCAGTTGAGAAAAGATTAAATCTTTTTATTTAGATTTAATGAAGTGTACCAATTAAATGATATTTAATTGGAATTGAATTGGTATTGATTTTTGGGTTTATCGTGAACAGTGTTTTAAATAACACTTGTTCTTTAACCCGATAATTAATGGAATGTGATTTTGGGTTTATCGTGAATCGTGTTTTAAATGACACTGATTCTTTAACCCAGATAATGATTAAAACTAAGTGGAGTTTTAATGAATCTTTAATTAGATTGAAAAGATCGAGAATGGAGTATCACCAGTTTTGCTCCAGGCGATAGATAAATCTGTAATTAGATTTGAATGTGAAATTTAGAAACTAACTGGCGGTTAGCCAAGCAGAATGGTTTTCTGGATATTGATCTGATGTTGGTTTCGGCCTTCGGGGTTAATATTTGGGGAATTATTCTCTTGATTAATTTACGGTTAGTGACTAATGAATTGGAATGAGGCGTATGTTGTGTTTGTGTAACACTTATTTAAAATATACGCGAGTTATTCGGAAAGACCGGGTTTATCCCATTCTGAGTAACTGATACGACGATAAGTCGAAGACGAAGACGATGGTCGAAGACCGGAGGTCTTCACGTCGTTTGGGTGATAACTGATGATCTTGATTGGGCTGTACACCCAAGAAGATGGAAACAGTTAGTGATCGTCCAGACGTACTTGGAGATCGATGGATATGCGGGGTACTAGGTGCCTCCGGTTTCGTTCAGACCCAGAACGGACTTGTAAATGGACTGTGTGTCTGACATCGGATTTCATTCTGTGTGACTGATATCGGTTGCATAGGATGGCTTGCCTGTGTGGCATGCTAAGATGCAAATGATCAAGGCTTCTGTTGAAAAGCAAAGTCTTGTGGTTGATGATCAAAGCACGACCTTTGTGGCGTAGCTTTGTGTAACGTTTGATTCGCGAGTTTCACACCCGGTATGAATCAAAAACGGGAGACGGACCTCAGGGAGGGCATGCGTTTCTTTCTAGTTAGAAGTGGCGTCAGTGGTTTTACACGCCCTGACGAGTTTGACTTATGTTGTTGTTGCTGTTGCGAGGCGCCTCGGTTATATCGGTTTCGGCCGAATGCATTCTGGTCGGCTGACGGACCAGACTTACACCCCATAGGGTGGGGAGACGTATTGTTCAGGCATAATAATCCACTCCGTGTGGACCGGCCCTGACGATCCAAGGGGCAGTTGCGGCTGTTCCTGAGGGGCGGGCTAGAGCGTCTCGAATCGGTTGAGGATCTTGCCCCTAGCCTCGGTTCATAGATGGAAACCCAATTTCCAAATACGTGACATTTGCGGTTTTATTTGTAAACCTATATATGGCGACATAGTGGTATGGGGCATTCATGCCGCCTATGATTGATACTTATGATTTGAAGTTGTTTTATACTCTATGCACTTATAATAGTATCAAATGATTTGTTTTAAACGTATCAAGCATTCTTTGGCTGTTATAAGGGAAAACCCTATCCTCGACTGCGTTGCATTGTGTGATGGGACCTGGGTCTTATAACAGCTTCATTTTTCTTTATTTAGCATTGCGTTGTTTGTCTTATGCACTGGTATTCTTGGGAGGAAACCCGTTCCGTGTTATACGGCGTGGTCCCTTGTTTTACCTAGCTTTGAAAATAAAGATTTATAACTGCTTTAGTTCTCACACCAGTCACATGACTGACCTGGAGTTTATTGTTTTGACCTAAACTCTGGGTGCCCTTATTTTGACACGGGCAGCTAGTAGTTTTGGTTTTGCAGATTTATATTCACAGGATCCTGGTTTACGACTGGAACGATATCCGGGAAGCTTTGTATCCGTATATCTCATTCTAGTTGTGTATTGTATTATTTTCCGCTGCTATGTATTTAAATGTAATTTAAATCTCTGATATTTCTGTGTAATATTCTTTTATACTCTGTATATTCTTGTAATCTGATGCATTGTTGTTATATACAATGAAATGTTCTTCTATATGCGTTCTGTTGTGGTTTGTTCTCGAACTATCCGACGCTTTCCTTTACGGGGAAGTTACGGGTCTTCACAGTTGGTATCAGAGCTTTGGTTTACAAAGCAGAGAACAAGACACATTAGAACCGTACGAAGGAATTCATCAGATATTGGATTAGTAATATCCAATGGAATGACTCGTTAGAGATGGGATCAGTAGTATCCTAGAACGAGTGTGAAGAGTATATTTTTAAAATGAAAACGATTTTTGATTTGAAAATTTAAATCAATTATTCGTATTTGATTATTTATTTTATATTGATTAGGACAATCCAAAATATAAAGATTTTTGCGTATGCGCCTAGCTAGCGTGTATTCGAAGTTTTAATATATTGGATAGATATAGCACCACACCCTAGTCGCCCGGAGATGATATTGATGATAGCGATCGCATCATCAACATTTATGTTCGTGTTTCGAAGGTTTGATATCTATATATTTCCTATTGACTGGTGTGAGAACCAAAATTAGATAGGGCTAATTGTTGTGATTTGGCATCAAAAATCTGATTTTTGTATATATATCGAAATTATGAATTTGAAACGTTAATCCACTAATTGATTGAAGTTTGTGTTGTTTGTTTAATTGTTTGCTAATTTTGAACAATTATGCCTAATTGAATCAAATATTGAACTCTATTGAAAATTGGTCGCATTTGTTTGCATATACATATATATCATTGAACAGGTCATAGCAAGGAGGCTAGAGCAGAGAATAAAATTTGTTTGCCCGACAAATAGGTACATGTTTATTACATAATTTACTGTTTTGTTTGGGTGATGATGATTTTATGAGCCTATTGGCTAGCCGCTTGGCTTTTTCTTTTTCTTTTTGAGATCTGAAGGACCGGGAACGCTATTTGCAATTTCCCGATGCTCCCGGTGCAGGGGAGGTTATGGCGAAATTTTTCAAAAATTTAGGGTGTTAGCCAAATTTTTGAAATTTTAAAAATTCTCAGAAACTAAAGAGTTGGAGAATGGAAGCCAGATCAAATGTGGAGCTGAATAATCAAACCACTTTCGACTTTGTTCCTTTTCGGGGACGAAAAGTTTTAAGTGGGGGAGATTGTAACAACCCGTAAAATCTGGGCCAGTTTAAAATTTTTATTTTGGCCATTTTAGCGAATTTAGATTATTTAAAATGAATTATTTTAAATAATATCGACGAGAAATTTATTTTGAATATATTCGAACGTATATATTATACGCGTCGTCGTTAGAATATAAATAATTATATATAATTATAAATAGAATTGAAAATGGCGCGGTAGTTCGATAATTCGATTTCAAACTTCAATTGAATGTACCGGGTGCAAAACAATCCGGATTTTAGTGAAACCAAAAATAATGGAATCTAATAGTGAATATCTTTCCAACGAACCCGAATGATCAAAATTTCTTAGCGGGAATCAAAAGATATGTCCAGTTGAAAATTCTGAATAGTCGCTATGGAATTCAGGCCCTTAAAAATGGACATTTTGCAAACGACCTCGGATTTCGACGAAACCAGTTTTGTTGGGTCCGTGATGTAAAGTTATTGCTAGATTTCAAATTTCATAATTTTTCGAATCAATATGTGAGCGTGGCAAAGGAAAACGCGTTTGACCAGTTTCAGTTGATTTTAATCGACTGGAAATTGGCCATTTTTCTAACGGTCTCAGATTTCGACGAAACTAGTTTTGTTAGGACCGTATCGTCAATACGAAGCTAGAAAATATTTTTCTAGAATTTTTAAAGTTAGTATGTGACCCCGGTAAATTGAAATGTACGTTTAAAATTGAATATATAGATTTATACATTAATTTCAGCGAAAACTGAGCGTAACAGCCGAACTGGCTTATGAAACATATCCCATTGTATTCGGAATGGGGGTAATTAGCTAGGGACGACAGTCATTGGGCCTCGTTCGGAGATCGAAATTTAAAGTTACTTTATGGAGAAATTAATTATTTAAATAATTAAAATATTATATAACCCCCTTGAGCTCTCTCTTTCCTCACAAGTCAAACCACGGTCAAAATATAAAAAAAAAAAAAAAAAAAAAAACCCCTTCCAGTTTCAGATCGCGACGCCTCTTCCTCCCCCTTGCTGACGCCGACGATGGACCGCCGCTCCCCCCTAAAGTCGCGCCTTCCTCTCCCCTCTAGCTCATCTCCTTCCTCCCTTCGAATCGAAGACGAAAACGCCAGAGCTTTCCCCCCCCACAGTGATGACCGCCGACGAACTGAAGGCCGCCCCAACCCTCCGCCTCCTCCTGCCGCCGACCCAGAGCCACCCGAAGCCTCTCCGATGGTGGTGAACCCCCCCCTTTCGAACTGTAAGTTTTTACTTTATTTATAAAACTGATTTTTACTTAATTTATAAAACTGATTTTGTTAATATTAAAAACCGATTTTTATGTTTTTAAAATTCTGATTTTAGGTAGGTTTAAAACTGAATTTTATTTTAGGTTTAAGACTGAATTTTATTTTAGATTAGAAAACTGATTTTTAAATGATTTTTAAACTGAATTTTTAAATAAGGCAAAAACTGTATTTTTATTTTTTAAGTTATGAAAAAACTGCATTTTTATGAAAGCGAAAAACTGATTTTATTTTGAACTTTAAAATAGGAAAAAAAGTTTAATCTTTTAGTAGAAAAAGATTTGAACTTGCAAAAGAAAAAAAATTCGATTTTTATATATTGAATAGCGAAGTCAAAATTCGATTTTATATATTGAATAGCATAGTAAAAATTCGATTTTTACATATGTAGTGGCTACGGGCAGCGAAGATGACGAAGATGCGATAGCGATGAAGATTTCTATCAATGAAGTGCCGTGGAGCTAGGATAGCTAATCGGTGAGAATTTCTCACCTTTCTATTTATTTTCTAGTTATATATATATACTAGGATGCAGACGGTGCTTAGTAGCACCCGACACAATCGTCCACAGACCATGGACTTGTTTGTTTGACAGTTTGGTGATTGATTGCGATATTGTTTGAATGTGGTTTGTGGTGTGAAAAATCGAATCGATAAATTGGTTAGGATTAGACGTGCGCCGTTATAAGGCGAAGGAGTAAGGCTAGGTTAGATCCTTACTCCAAAGTTTGCGGTTTGCATAACGAATTGATTTGATTGATGTGTGAATGGCGTGGGCCTTCACTAGACCGGGGATAAGGCTAGGCCTTGTCCCGTTTCTAGTATCGTGCCGTTATGCCGCCGAAATTTTCTAAAACATGTTAGAAAAATAAAAATATCATTTTATTGAATAAATGAATTGAATAGAAATTCATAGGTTGAAATAAAATGTTTTATCGTTAAAAATATAATTTTTAACGTGAATATGAAAATAGTGAAGTGAATAAATAAATATTCATTTACAAACCAGATGGTTTGTTTATGTACACTTATTTGAATGATATTGATTGGGTCGATAAATTTCACACATCGCCCAACTGCACAAATAAAATCTGTGTTTGATTGTTTGAAACCCCACACGGGTGTTAGGATGAAATATGCAGTTCACTCATCCTGATTGATTAAATATGTCGATCGATTGATTGACAGGCTGTTATAAGCGTTGAATATCTGTATTTGATGCTTATGCAGTGTAGTGCACTTTGGTTGATGGTTGATTATTTTTCAATGCTATGATATACATGTGTTGTATGAAAATCCATATAATTAACTTTATATGGTAATTGATTGGGCCTCATTCCAATTTGAAAAATAAAGAATATTATAAAATAAAAGTTCATGTGTTGACAGTACTCATTCATTGAGATTGGTCATGTGTTGAACGAAATATTTTGATAATAACAACTATTTTGAAAAAGAAATATTTGAAATAGAATATTTGAAAATAGAAATTTATGAAGCCGTGTATGGACGCCATTTTGACGTGAACGATATTTATATCGAATTGAAAACGATTTCGAAATGAAATGAATTGAAAACGATTTCGAAATGAATTGAATTGAAAACGATTTCGAAATGAAATGAATTGAAAACGATTTCGAAATGAATTGAATTGAAAACGATTTCGAAATGAATTGAATT
The DNA here is from genome assembly GCA_030737875.1 of Allium sativum. Taxonomy (NCBI): domain Eukaryota; kingdom Viridiplantae; phylum Streptophyta; class Magnoliopsida; order Asparagales; family Amaryllidaceae; genus Allium; species Allium sativum. Next base: position 750,285,122 of record CM060909.1, on the reverse strand, counting down.
GAAAACGAATTCAAAATAAATTGAAAACGATTTCGAAATGAAATGAATTGAAAACGATTTCGAAATGAATTGAATTGAAAACGATTTCGAAATGAAATGAATTGAAAACGATTTCGAAATGAATTGAATTGAAAACGAATTCAAATGGAATAGAAAGCGAATTGAAATGAATTCAAATTGAATTGAAATTCGAATTGAATAGAAATGAATTTTAAAACGAATTTATAGAGAAGAATTCAATTTTGATTTGAATTGAAATGGAAGTTGAAAATGTTTTTGAAACGAATTCAAAACTATTTATATAATTCGTTTTAAATAGAAATCGACGAAATATATATTATATATATTATATATAATATAATGGCCTGAATAGAACGCGCCGCGCCGCGGCAGTTCGCGAATTTCGACCATTTATTTCAAACGGACATTACAGGAGATCCGACCGTCGGATTCTCCTAAAACCGGAACCGTTGGGTTCGTATCGAAAAGAGCTTTCTAATTAATGTTAGAAATTTGAAATCTAACGGTTGGATTTGGAGATACGTCCAAATCAAATTCGAAAAAGGTCGTTGTAAGTGCAGTTCGATGGCCATTGTTGGAAATCGACTGTACGGGCCTTGATAAAATTATTAAAAATAGTAATAATTTGTGTAAAATCATAAGAAATGATTTGTGAAAGTTTGGGGTGAAAATCTCCATATTTGAAAAGATAAAAAAATGGATTTTTATCGAAATGAACTAGTTTTGAACTAGAATTATAATTCTATTTATTTTTAAATAAATAAATTGAATTTGAAATGGTTTTGAAAATAACCAAAATTTCCAATGATTGCATTGGAGTGGATTTGAATCGAAATTGTCTTCGGAATATTTCGATGTTGGAATTCGTGACATTACAGGTGTTGTTATGGAAATTTGAAAGATATATATTTGTATCGTTATTTCCAATACGACATTTGTTAGTCGTAGAATTCGATATTGAATATAAGCCGATATATTTTCTATTCAGAGCCTTGTATTGAATATCGAATGTGATTTGGGTTTGTCGTGAATGGTGTCTTCACTAACACTGTTCTTGAACCCAGTTGAGAAAAGATTAAATCTTTTTATTTAGATTTAATGAAGTGTACCAATTAAATGATATTTAATTGGAATTGAATTGGTATTGATTTTTGGGTTTATCGTGAACAGTGTTTTAAATAACACTTGTTCTTTAACCCGATAATTAATGGAATGTGATTTTGGGTTTATCGTGAATCGTGTTTTAAATGACACTGATTCTTTAACCCAGATAATGATTAAAACTAAGTGGAGTTTTAATGAATCTTTAATTAGATTGAAAAGATCGAGAATGGAGTATCACCAGTTTTGCTCCAGGCGATAGATAAATCTGTAATTAGATTTGAATGTGAAATTTAGAAACTAACTGGCGGTTAGCCAAGCAGAATGGTTTTCTGGATATTGATCTGATGTTGGTTTCGGCCTTCGGGGTTAATATTTGGGGAATTATTCTCTTGATTAATTTACGGTTAGTGACTAATGAATTGGAATGAGGCGTATGTTGTGTTTGTGTAACACTTATTTAAAATATACGCGAGTTATTCGGAAAGACCGGGTTTATCCCATTCTGAGTAACTGATACGACGATAAGTCGAAGACGAAGACGATGGTCGAAGACCGGAGGTCTTCACGTCGTTTGGGTGATAACTGATGATCTTGATTGGGCTGTACACCCAAGAAGATGGAAACAGTTAGTGATCGTCCAGACGTACTTGGAGATCGATGGATATGCGGGGTACTAGGTGCCTCCGGTTTCGTTCAGACCCAGAACGGACTTGTAAATGGACTGTGTGTCTGACATCGGATTTCATTCTGTGTGACTGATATCGGTTGCATAGGATGGCTTGCCTGTGTGGCATGCTAAGATGCAAATGATCAAGGCTTCTGTTGAAAAGCAAAGTCTTGTGGTTGATGATCAAAGCACGACCTTTGTGGCGTAGCTTTGTGTAACGTTTGATTCGCGAGTTTCACACCCGGTATGAATCAAAAACGGGAGACGGACCTCAGGGAGGGCATGCGTTTCTTTCTAGTTAGAAGTGGCGTCAGTGGTTTTACACGCCCTGACGAGTTTGACTTATGTTGTTGTTGCTGTTGCGAGGCGCCTCGGTTATATCGGTTTCGGCCGAATGCATTCTGGTCGGCTGACGGACCAGACTTACACCCCATAGGGTGGGGAGACGTATTGTTCAGGCATAATAATCCACTCCGTGTGGACCGGCCCTGACGATCCAAGGGGCAGTTGCGGCTGTTCCTGAGGGGCGGGCTAGAGCGTCTCGAATCGGTTGAGGATCTTGCCCCTAGCCTCGGTTCATAGATGGAAACCCAATTTCCAAATACGTGACATTTGCGGTTTTATTTGTAAACCTATATATGGCGACATAGTGGTATGGGGCATTCATGCCGCCTATGATTGATACTTATGATTTGAAGTTGTTTTATACTCTATGCACTTATAATAGTATCAAATGATTTGTTTTAAACGTATCAAGCATTCTTTGGCTGTTATAAGGGAAAACCCTATCCTCGACTGCGTTGCATTGTGTGATGGGACCTGGGTCTTATAACAGCTTCATTTTTCTTTATTTAGCATTGCGTTGTTTGTCTTATGCACTGGTATTCTTGGGAGGAAACCCGTTCCGTGTTATACGGCGTGGTCCCTTGTTTTACCTAGCTTTGAAAATAAAGATTTATAACTGCTTTAGTTCTCACACCAGTCACATGACTGACCTGGAGTTTATTGTTTTGACCTAAACTCTGGGTGCCCTTATTTTGACACGGGCAGCTAGTAGTTTTGGTTTTGCAGATTTATATTCACAGGATCCTGGTTTACGACTGGAACGATATCCGGGAAGCTTTGTATCCGTATATCTCATTCTAGTTGTGTATTGTATTATTTTCCGCTGCTATGTATTTAAATGTAATTTAAATCTCTGATATTTCTGTGTAATATTCTTTTATACTCTGTATATTCTTGTAATCTGATGCATTGTTGTTATATACAATGAAATGTTCTTCTATATGCGTTCTGTTGTGGTTTGTTCTCGAACTATCCGACGCTTTCCTTTACGGGGAAGTTACGGGTCTTCACATTAATCGTGTAAATACACACCTCTGCGATCTATCTTTCAAATCAGGAGCCATCATGATGACATCCAACTTCCAATACGAGCTTTGCGTTTTCAGCTGTAAATCTAAATGGCAACATAATATGATGGGGTATTATGTCATCTATGGTTGATACATTTATTTTTGAAATTATTTTCCACACTATGTACTAGTAACAATAAAAGAGAAATTTCGTGTATCAGGCATGTTTGGCTATTATAAGGTAAAACTCTTTCCTCTGGCTTGCGCTTGCATTGTGTGATGGGACTTGAGTCTTATAATAATTTCATTTTTTTCAAAAATTGTTATGAGTTTTTATGACTGGTATCCATGTGGAGAAAACTCGTTTCATGTTATACGGCGTGGTTCCTTGATTTACCTAACTTAAAATAAAGTATATTAACTATTTTGGTTCTCACACCAGTCCCATGACTGACATGGAGTTTATTGTTTTCCACCTTAAACTCTGGGTGCTCATATTTTCCACACAAGCAGCTTGTAGTTTTGGTTTTTCATATATTTTTAACATAAGGTCCTGATTGAAGCTGGAGCTATACTCTGGATTATTTTGAGTCTTCCACTAATTGTATTTATGTATTCCATTGTACTGTGAATTTATAATTCTCTGATATTTTATGCTATGTATCGACTATCTATACTATAATATTCTTGTACTTTGATGTAAAAATTGTTGTAATAACATTGAAATGTTCTTTTGTGTTTTGTTCTAATATGTTGTATCCCATAACGGTTTGAGGATTTCTGACCTTTTGAATCGGACCTGTGTGGCTTATGGTCAATTTCAAGGGCGAGGATTTTCAAGTCGTCACACTTTTGGTGATAATTCAGAAGGATATGTCATTGGCATTGGTGAAGTCATCAATATCGGTGCATCTAACTCTCCTATCATTTCTAATGTATTGTTAGTTAAAAACTTAAAGCATAATCTCCTAAGCATTAACCAACTATGTGACAAAGGTTTTCAAATTAATTTTGAAAAAGATAAATGTAACATACTTGTTAATAATAAAAGATTAATCTTCAAAGGATTTAGAAAAGGAAATATATACATCTTAAATATGAATATTAAAGAAAGTTCCGACATATGTTTAACCGTAAAACGCGATGATCCATGGTTATGGCATAAACGGTTTTGTCACATAAATTTTAAGTATGTAAACAAACTAGCTAAAAATGAGCTAGTAAGAGGATTACCAAAAATTAATTATAAAGTTGATAATTTGTGTGATGCATATCAATTTGGAAAATTGAATTAAATCTAAAATAATAATTTAACAGAAAAACCATTGGAATTATAATACCTAGACTTATTTGGTTCAACTCAAATTCTTTCAATTAATCACAACCAGTGTGTTTTTGTAATTGTAGACGATTTTTCAAGCTATACATGGAAATTATTTTTAAAAAATAAAATTGATACTTTTGGAATGCTTAAGATTTTTTTCGAAATAATAAAAAATATAATGGATTTAAAAATAAAGAATATCCGCAGTGACTTCAGCGGAGAATTCAAAAATGAATTATTTACTGATTTTTGCAATAAAAAAGGAATAAGTCATAATTTCTCATTTCCACGAACACCACAACAAAATGAAGTCGTTGAAAGGAAAAATCGAACATTACAAGAATGCGCTCGTACACTATTATATAGTAGTTGATTACCCAAGCAATTTTGGACCGAAGCTATAGCAACAGCATGTTATGTGCTAAATAGGGTAACACTACGTCCAATGACTACAAATACTTGCCACGAGATGTTTTATGGAAAGAAACCTAAAGTATCACATTTTAGAACCTTTGGTTTAAAATGTTTTATCTTAAACACAAAAGATAATCAAGAAAAAATTGATCTAAAAACCGATGAAGGTGAATATATCGGTTATTCAGATCAAAGTAAAGCTTGTACGATTTTGAATAAACAAACAAACATTATAGAAGAAAGTTTACACATTTCTATTGATCAAAACTTTTTGACTAATAAAATAATAATGAATAAGAAGTTATAATACAATCCATTGAAAACAATATAGGTTCAAATAATCATAATGGATCAACAAATACATTAAAGTCACCTCCTCGTATCTTGAAAGATCGTCCCCATATAACATAATTGGTTATCTAAATTCATACTAGGCATCAACTAAACCATATGAGTCATATTGCATCCATTTTAACATTAGAACCTAAAAATTATAAAGAAGCAGTAAATGACAAATCATGGATTATAGCAATGCAAGAAGAACTCAATCCATTCGAAATAAATGATGTCTGGGAACTTGTTCTGCGACCTTCGGATCAATCTATAGCTGGAATAAAATGGGTCTTTAAAAATAAAGGAGATGTAGATGGAAACATCGTTCGAAATAAAGAAAGACTGGTAGCTTAAGGATATAACCAAAAAGAAGGAATTGATTACAAAAAAAACACTTGCTCCTATAGCTCAACTTGAGGCAATTCGTACATTGCTTGCTTTTACATGTCATTTAAATATAAAATTCTTTCAAATGGATGTTAAAAGTGAATTTCTAAACGGTTTTTACAAAGATAAGTTTATGTAGAACAACCACATTTATTTATTCATGAAAATTTTCTAGAGCATGTATATAAACTTACGAAGGCACTACATGGTTTAAAACAAACACCTCGTGCTTATTATGAGAGACTAAAATCTCATTTAGTTAACTCTGGATTTGAAATTGGTAAAGTTAATGCTACGTTATACTATTTATAAAAAGAATTCAAAATGATATTCTGATTGTTCAAATATATGTAGATGTCATAATTTTTAGATCAACTAATGAAAATTTATGTAACGAATTTTCAAATATTATGAAAATGATTTTGAAATGTCACATATGGGGGAATTAAATTTCTTTATAAGACTACAAATTAAACAATTAAAAAATGGTATTTTTATAAACCAAGAAAAATATTGTCATGATCTTCTAAAACGTTGTGAAATGGAAAAGATATCCGGAAAATCTACTCCAATAAGTACTAGCATTCATTTAGATAAAAATGAAAATGGAATAAACTTTGATCAAAAATTATATCATAGTATTACAAGTTCTTTATTATATTTAACAGCGAGTAAAACCGATATTGTGATGAGTGTTTGCTTGTGTGCAAGATTTCAAGCACAACCAAAAGAATCACATTATAAACCAGTAAAATGATTTTGAGACACTTAACCAACACCAGATATTACGGCCTTTTCTATTTCACAAGCAGCTCATTTGAACTAGTATCATACAGTGATGCTGATTTAGGAGCTTGCAAAACAGATAGAAAAATCATAAATGGCACTTGTTATTTTATTGGTTAATCTCTTGTTTTATGGTTTAGTGAAAAGGAAAATTTAGTTTCTCTTTCCACATGTGAAGCAGAATACATGTCTACTGCCTTAGCATGTGCTCAAGTAATCTATATGCGACAAAAACTAAAAGATTATGGAAAATACATACTAAAATCACTAACATATTATGATAATACGAGCACAATTAATTTATCAAAAAATTCGATAAATCGCTCTTGAACAAAACATATTGATATTAGACACCATTTTCTTCAAGATAATGCTAAAAAAAGAAGTATAACATTTGAATTTTTTACAACTGAAAAACAAATTACAGATGTATTTACAAAACCATTATGTGAAACATCCTTTATTAAATTACATATAGAATCAGTGATATGCTCGTTATCTGAATTATAAACAAGAACAAAAATATCTATTGCAAAATTTCACGAAATAATACGATTCTGAGTGATACAGCCTATGTTATTTTTAATTTTATCCTATTTTTTCTCCAAACTTATTTGCACTCAAATGGATAAAACTTTTATCGAACCTTCACACCACACAAAAAAAAATCTATATATAGTAAACAATTTGCTATATATATACATATAATATGAAACCTTTTTATCACTTGAAAAGTGAAAAAAATTACAATGTCATCTCATGAAATTTCTTCATTTAACTCAACTTCACCTTCTTCTAACACGACACCAGTCTCTCCTGCTCTAACAACTCCGGCTTCTTCTCCTGAAAATCAACTCAGTCTTTCCCTTTACTTAAGAACTTAAGAAGATTAAGTCACCCACTACTCACGACTCTACTCACGAAAAATTGGATAAAATATTGCATTACCAGAGAGAAATGATAGAACTTCAATGTGAAATGTATTATAAACGAAAAGGACAAGGAATGCATTTACAATTTCTCGTAAAAAGCTATTTTTTATTTGTGGTCATTCACCAACAAAAAACTACACTCACAAAAAGTCTCCTTGTTTTAAAGATACTACTTTACCTTGTGATATTACTCTTGGAAACCTCTGGCAAGAAAAATGAACATCTCACCAAAGTCCTAAATGTCCTGAATGGTCGCCATTGAAACCGATCACTCAATGCAAACCAAAATCATACGATAAAAAGTATGATCGTTCAAGTGATTCATCTAAATAAACCTAGAATAAGTACATATTTTATATTTTATGCCATAAATATGTTGCCTATTTTTGTAATAATATTATGTATTCTATAATTATTAAATAAAATTTATTCCTACTTAATTACCAAAAATTCTGGAAATTATCAAGAACATACGTTTGTTCAAACATAATCAAGCATCTGAATTTAAATTAAGAAAAAGAAAATTCATGTTTCTTTCAGCATAGACGTCTGTCTTAACTCTCGAGAATTTTTCCTTAAAACATCAGACGTCTAGCAAAAACTCAACATACGTTTGTTTGTAATCTCAGGATATTTTTCCTATAACAACATACGTTTGTCACAAAATAATAGATTTCTGTTTGAATGTTTGGGAAATTATTTCCTGTAACCATAGACGTCTGTTGGATATGCACAGACGTTTGCCCGCTCAAAAAACCAACATTTTACCTATTTACTCTATCCAAATTCCGCTTTCTATTATTTACTCTTCACATCAACCTATTCTTTCAACCAAACCCTAAGTCCCAAATCATATTTCAAATCAATTTTTAAACTCATGGCTCCTAAGAAACTCGTTTACAAGCGCAAGAAAACAACACAACAAGGAGAATTTTCCCAAACTAAAGTAAGGACAGGCTCCAAAGATCAAATCTATGATTGGATGCTTGAGCATGATGGAAAAGACCGACTAAAAGAATTAGAGAAGAAAAACATACATACAGGTCCATTCTACTCTTTAAATCATTTACGAAAATATGACATTCATGACTTGGTTACCAATGCCGAAATTGGTCATTTAATTGAGTATGAATCAAACCAAGAAGCCATTGATCCATTAGCAATTTATTTGTTCTTCATTAATCTATGTTCGATTCATGGTTGGAACCCTATCTCATCTTATAGTTCGATGGATGGAACGCTATTGGGACTCATGATAATTAGTTGTTTTCTTGATTGTGACTTACCGTGTTGAGGGCTCAGTTAGATTATATATGCGTGTAACATGCCTATTTGGTTGCTAAAAGTTAATATTATTTGTTACTACAACATCCATGGTGATTAATTAAAGACCTCGAGGTTGGGGAGTGTTATAACATAGTTAATCTATACTTTGGGAGTATACATGGTTTGTCAAAACTTAAATTCATCAAGTCATGGTTGCATGTTTGCTAAATTGTTGACTTGTTGGTTGTTGAGCTTAATTGGACTTAGTATTTAATTCTAGCAGTTCGATCGCTGGGAGTATAAAGAACATCGGTGGTAGTGAGAGGTTATTGGTGATGAATGCCTTAGGACAAGCTCTTCAGTAGTGATTCGTCTTTGATTTAGCGGCAATGGGTTGAGACTTAGCTCTTCAGTAACAAGCCGCTTATGATCATACGATAGTGGATTGAGACAGGTCTCTAGTAGCGAGTTATTACATATGCTTGTAGCTTGAGAGTATTTGGACACATTCAATGAGGTGACCAGATTGCGACTATGTTTGAGTCGATTTCCGCATCGATCTAGTTATGGATAATCTTTTGATTGGGAATCCCAGGGGATTTTACAGATTAAAACTAGTTAATTGGTTTATGTCGTTTAGAGTGTCTCATACGCTGTTTTGGTCTTGATTGATTAGTTGGGCTGTTCAGACTAATTACTAGTGAGTCCATGTATTTTATGGTCATTTTATTGGAGTTTTACGTTTCATTGAGGAAAATGAAATGTTTTGGTTACATCATCTCGAGCAGGATGTCACTATGAGTCCTACAAGAGTTTGAATGGTTTGGAAGCTATAGTTGACCCATGAGTGTATTAATTTCTCGTTTCAAGTAGGAAAAAGAGGCCGATGGTAATAATTTGGCTGTATGGATGATTTAAGTGCGGTATGTTTATAATGGCAAGGTTTTCGCACTTTGGTTGATAACCAAAACCGTGTGAGAAGGAGTAGTCGACCCCCAATACGGAGTTGATGGTGATCGTGTTTGTTTTGGTGAGTTGGAGGCACTATTTATTAGCAAGGAGGTTAGAGCATTGGTGATGTAGCATCACCGAGATTTCTCTTCTTTGAGAGGAATTTCAACCTATGTTGGTAGTAACAGTTGGAATTCTTAGTCTTCTATGTGTATGAGATTTCCTATAGGCATGTGTAGGAAATGTAGTTGTGTCGAGTCGGAGATGTACCAGTTCAGAAGCAATATTTCGTTAGTGAACACTGCTTGTGTCTATTACTAGATACAAATCCATAACTCAAGGAGAAGTAGTTTGGACTCGATCGTGATGGTTGGTTCCATATGGAATAGGTATTGTTGTTTTCGACATCATAAGGAGGGGATGGTTACGTATTTATTTCATGATGAGTGCGATGTCAGCTAGCAATAGCTGAATAAGATAGATCAAATAGTTTTCAATAGCTAATTGAGATTCCCAAATGGATGTTGAAATAGTTGTCGATGTATTTCATCGATAGGTTGCCATAAATTATGGGAATCGTATGATAGCACTTAAGTCATACCCTATTCATTGACGAGAGATGCTAGATTAATATTGTTTATTTTGGAAAGCAACCAAGTTATCGAGTCATATATGGACTAAATCTAATATTTGATAAATCATATTAGTTACATTAGTAATCTACATACTAGGATAGGTATGGATGTTATTTTATATAATAGCTATTTTGTTGCTTGTGCATGTTTGATTGATGATGTTTACATGTCTATTTGTATTTCTATGATTGTTAGGTGTAACAACCCGAAAATCTGGGCCATTTTAATATTTTTATATTGGCAATTTTAGCGAATTTTGATATTTAAAATAGATTATTTTAAATAATATCGTCGAGAAAATTTCTTTTGAATAAAATTCAATCGTATATAGTTATATAGATCAACGTTAGAATATAAATAATTATATATAATTATAAATAGAATTGAAAATGGCGCGGTAGTTCGATAATTCGATTTCAAATTTCAATTGAATGTACCGGGTGCAAAACAATCCGGATTTTAGTGAAACCAAAAACATTAGGATCTAATTGGGAATATCTTTCCAACGAATCCGGAAAATCAAAATTTCATAGCGGGAATTAAAAGATATGTCCAGTTAAAAATTCTGAATAGTCGCTATGGAATTCAGGCCCTTAAAAATGGGAATTTTGCAAACGACCTCGGATTTCGACGAAACCACTTTTGTTGGATCCGTAGTGTCAAATTATTGCTAGATTCCAAATTTCATAATTTTTCGAATCAATATGTGAGCGTGGCAAAGGAAAACGTGTTTGACCAGTTTCAGTTGATTTTAATCGACTGGAAAATGGCCATTTTTCTAACGGTCTCGGAATTCGACGAAACTAGTTTTGTTAGGACCGTATCGTCAATACGAAGCTAGAAAATATTTTTCGGGAATCTTTCGAGTTAGTATGTGACCCCGGTAAATTAAAATGTGCATTCAAATTGAATATATACTGATTTATATTTTAATTTAAATCGAAACGTTCGAACTAGCGTACGATACATATCCCATTGTGTTCGGAATGAGGGTGAAACGCTGTGGAAGACAGGCGGTGGGCCTCGTTTAGAGGTCATATGTAAAAGTCAACTTTTTGAAATTAAAATAATAAAAAAAATAAAACCCTCACTCTTCCTTTACCTTCTCTGGCCCCCCCGTTCAATTTAAAATCAGAAAAAAAAATAAAAAAAAGAGAGAGAGAAGGAAGGGGGAGGAGCCACCGCTCCTCCCACCGTCGCGCCCACCCAAGGTGGCGCTGACCACCGCAGCCCCCCACCCGATTCCTCCTCTCCTCTCTCTTCTATCCATACACAGATCGACGCACCCCCCTTCAGCCCAGAACCCGCCCCCTTCTCCTCCTCAGACCACCGCCGCCCGCCTGCTCCGCCCCTACCTCGCCGGACCCCCCTCTTCCCGTTGCTCCCCCTCTCTCCTCCTAAAACCGCGAGTTACCCAAGCCAACTCCCCCCAATTCGAAGCACCAGTCTCCTGTAGGCCCGCCACCATCCGTACAGCCCGACACCGACGCTTGTGCGCCACCGCGCCGCAGTTAGGATCGCGATCCCCCCTTCCTCAGAGAAAATCGATTTGCAGTAAGTCTTTGCTTTTATTTTAATTTACCTTATTTATTTGCTAGATAATGTAGAGTAAAAGATTAACAAAATAAAGAGAAAGTTTGATTTTTATCAGTAGAAAGATACAATCTTTATTATAGTAAATATATGATTTTTAGTGAAATAAAAATATGATTTTTAGTGAAATAAAAATATGATTTTTATTCATGGAAAGTATTAAAAATATAACCTTTACTATGTAGAAGATGTAAAAATATGATTTTGTTTATGTAGAGAATTAAAAATATAGTTTTTACATGATAGGAGTATTAGAAATATCATCTTTATATGTGTAGCAAAATAAAAATGTGATTTTTATAATGTTAAATTCGAAAAGGCGAAATCTTTAAAATAGTAAAAATTCGATTTTTATATATTGAATAGCGAAGTAAAAATTCGATTTTTATATATTGAATAGCATTGTAAAAATTCGATTTTTATATATTGAATAGCGAAGTAAAAATTCGATTTTTATATATTGAATAGCATAGTAAAAATTCGATTTTTATATATTGAATAGCATAGTAAAAATTCGATTTTTATATATTGAATAGCGAAGTAAAAATTCGATTTTTATATATTGAATAGCATAGTAAAAATTCAATTTTTATATATTGAATAGCATAGTTAAAATTCGATTTTTATATATTGAATAGCATAGTAAAAATTCGATTTTTATATATTGAATAGCATAGTAAAAATTCGATTTTTATATATTGAATAGCGAAGTAAAAATTCGATTTTTATACATTGAATAGCGAAGTAAAAATTCGATTTTTATATATTGAATAGCGAAGTAAAAATTCAATTTTTATATATTGAATAGCGAAGTAAAAATTCGATTTTTATATATTGAATAGCGAAGTAAAAATTCGATTTTTATATATTGAATAGCAAAGTAAAATTTTGATTTTTACATATGTAGTGGCTACGGGCAACGAAAGTGACGAAAGGCGAGAACGGCGAAGATTTCTATAAATGAAGAGTTGTGGCATTGGATTAGCTATTCTGTGAGAACTTCTCACTCTTTAATTTAATTTTCTAGTTATATATATATACAAGGATGCAGACGGTGTTTAGTAGCACCCGACACCCGTCATCCACAGACCATGGATGGCTTGTTTGTTTAATTGTTTGGTTGTGTAGTTGGTTAGATTATTTGGTTGGAATTGAATTGTTTGGTGAAATGAAATTGATTTGATTGATGTGTGAATGGCGTGGGCCTTCACTAGACCGGGGATAAGGCTAGGCCTTGTCCCGTTTCTAGTATCGTGCCGTTATGCCGCCGAAATTTTCTAAAAATAAGTTAGAAAAATAAAGATAACATTTTATTTAATAAATGAACCGAATAGAATATTCATAGGTTGAATAAAATAGTTTGATCGTTAAGAATATAATTTTTAACGTGAATGTGAATAAATAAAATATTCATTTACAAATCGGACGGTTTGTTTATGTACACCTATTTGAAGGACATTGATTGGGTCGATAAATTTTACACATCGCCCAACTGCACAACTAAAATCAGTGTTTAATTGTTTGAAACCCCACACGGGTATTGGGATGATATTTGACGTACACTAATCCCAGTAATTAGTTGTATGTCGATCGATTGATTGACAGACTGTTATAAGCGTTAAATATTTATATTCGATTCTTATACAGTGTAGAACGCACTTTGGATGATGGTTGATTATTCATCGTTGTTATTGTATACATGTGCTGTAGAAAATCCATATAATTAACATTATATGGTAATTGATTGGGCCTCATTCCAGTTTCGAAAAAGAAATATTTAAAATAAAAATATTTGAAAAAGAAATATTTGAAATAGAAATATTTGAAATATAAATATTCGAAATAGAATATTTGAAAATAGAAACATATGAAGCCGTGTTGGTTAGATTGACGCCATTTTGACGTGAACGATATTTATATCGATTTTATTCATTCTTCAGTGAATATGAAATAGAATTGAAATCGTTTTGAAATGGAATTCGAATAGAATTGAAATCATTTTAAAATAAATTCGAATTGAAATTGAATTGAAAACGAACTGAAATTGAATTAGAAATCAATTTGAATTAAAATCGATTTGAAATGAATTTAAAACGAATTTATGTTGGAATATTCAATTTTGATTTGAAATTGAATATGAAGTTTAAACCGTTTTGAAAACGAATTTAAAACGATTTATAAAATTCATTTCGAAAGGAAATCGATGAAGTATATATTATATAGATTATATATATATATATATATATATATATATAATATAATGGCCTGAATAGAACGCGCCGCGCCGCGGTAATTCGCGAATTTCGAACATTGACTTCGAACGGATATTACGGGAGATCCGACCGTCGGATTCTCCTAAAACCGGAACCGTTGGGTTCGTATCGAAAAGATCTTTCTAACGAATATTAGAAATTAGAAATATAACAGTTGGATTTGGAATTATGTCCAAAACAAATTTGGAAAAGGTCGCTATAAGTGCAGTTCGATGACCGTTGATGGAAATCGACTGTACGGGCCTTGATAAAATTATTAAAAATAGTAATAATTCGTGTAAAATCATAAGAAGTGATATGTAAAGAATTGGGATGAAAAACTCCATATTTAAAAAGATAAAGATAGATTTTTATCGAATTGAACTAGTTTTGAACTAGAATTATAATTCTATTTATTTTTAAATAAATAAATTGAATTTGAAAAGGGTTTTAAAAATAACTAGAATTTCCAATTATTGCATTGGAGTGGATTTGAATCGAAATTGTCTTCGGAATATTTCGATGTTGGAATTCGTGATTATACAGATGTTGTTATGGAAATTTGAAAGATATATATTTATATCGTTATTTCCAATACGACATTTGTTAATCGTAGAATTTGATATTGAATATAAGCCGATATATTTTCTATTCAGAGCCTTGTATTGAATATCAAATGTGATTTGGGTTTGTCGTGAATGGTGTCTTCACTAACACTATTCTTGAACCCAGTTGAGAAAAGATTAAATCTTTTTATTTAAATTTAATGAAGTGTACCAATTAAATAAATATTTAATTGAATTGATATTGATTTTTGGGTTTATCGTGGACAGTGTTTTAAATAACACCCATTCTTTAACCCGATAATTAATGGAATGTGGTTTTGGTTTTATCGTGAACCTGTTTTCAATGACACTGATTCTTTAACCCAGTTAACGATTAAAACTAAGTGGAGTTTTAATGAATCTTTAATTAGATTGAAATGATCGAGAATGGAGTATCACCAGTTTTGCTCCAGGCGATAGTCAAATCTTTAATTAAGATTTGAACATGAAATGGTAATTGAACTTACCGATAACACCGTGGTGTTAGATATGAAGTATTACCAGTTTTACTTCATGGGATGAATAGGTTGGGATTGGGGAATAAAATAAATGATTACTCCAGTGTGGTTCGCTAATCCCGACTAGTTTGAATTGATATTCAAAGGAGATTAAAGAATAAATTTAAAGAATTTATCTTTGATAAAATTAATGGGAACTTTTCCCAAAGTATAGGAATATTTGAATAAAAGAATATTCTGAATTGAAATGAGGCGTATGTTGTGTTTGTGTAACACTTTTATAATATATACGCGAGTTATTCAGAAAGACCGGGTTTATCCTATTCTGAATAACTGATACGACGTGGTGTCGAAGATGAAGATGGTGGTTGAAGACCGGAGGTCTTCACATCGTTTGGGTAATTACTGATGATCTTGATTGGGCTATAAACCCAGGAAGATGGAAACAGTTGGTGATTGTCCAGGCGTGCTTGGAGATCGATGGATATGCGGGGTACTAGGTGCCTCCGGTTTCGTTCAGACCCAGAACGAACTTGTAAATGGACTGTGTGTCTGACATTGGATTTTAGTCCGTGTGATTGATCTCTATTAAATATATATCTGTTTGGCGGCGGAGAATTTATTCTCTTGCTTAACGCCCTTCTCTGAGACGTACGAGCTCAGAGGTTATATACTGATGGATATCAAACGCATGGAGTGAATTGCCTGTGTGGCATGCCTAAGTGGCAATTGATCGAGGCTTCTGTTGAAAAGAAAAGTCTTGTGGTGATGATCAAAGCACAACCTGTGTGGCACAGCTTTGTGTAACGTGAATTCGCGAGCCTCGCACCCCGGTTGTGAACCAAAAACGGGAGAGGACCTCATGGAGGGCATGCGTTTCTTTCTAGCTAGGGTGGTGTCAGTGACCTACCAGCCCTGACATTTATATACTTTTCACCTGTGTGGTTGTTGCTATTGCGAGGCGCCTCGGTTTGATCGGACGATCCGGGTCCGATGGAGTCATTCGTTGGCTCATTTACGCCCCAAAGGGCGGGGAAACGTAGTGTTCAGGCATAATAATCCACATCGGTGGACCGACCCTGTCGCTCCATGGGGCAGTTGCGGCTGTTCCTGAGGCTCGGGCTATAGAGTCTCGAATCGGTAGAGGACGATCCCTGGCCTCGGTTCATAGATGGAAATTCAATTTCCAAATACGTGACTTTGCGGTTTTATTTGTAAACCTATATACGGCGACATAGTGGCATGGGACGCTCATGTCGCCTATGATTGATACTTATGATTTGGAGTTGTTTTATACATTATGCACTTATAATAGTATCAAATGATTTGTTTTAAACGTATCAAGCATTCTTGGCTATTATAAGGTAAAAACCCTATCCTCCGGCTTGCGATTGCATTGTGTGATGGGAACTGGGTCTTATAATAGCTTCATTTTTCTTTATTTAGCATTGCGCTGTTTGTTTTATGCACTGGTATTCTTGGGAGGAAACCCGTTCCGTGTTATACGACGTGGTCCCTTGATATACCTAACTTTAAAATAAAGATAAATAACTGTTTTAGTTCTCACACCAGTCACATGACTGACCTGGAGTTTATTGTTTTAACCTAAACTCTGGGTGCCCCTATTTTGACACGGGCAGCTAGTAGTTTTGGTTTTGCAGATTTATATTCACAGGATCCTGGTTTACAGCTGGAACGATATCCGGAAAGCTTTGTATCCGTATATCTCCTTCTAGTTGTGTATTGTATTATTTTCCGCTGCGATGTATTTAAATGTAATTTAAATCTATGATATTTCTGTGTAATATTTATTCATTTATACTCTGTATATTCCTGTAATCTGATGCATTGTTATAATATACAATGAAATGTTCTTCCGTCTGCGTTCTGTTTTGTTGTGTTCTCAAAACAATCAGGCATTTCGAACGGTCTGGGTCGGTTTAGCGACTGATTCGGATCGAGCGAAATTCCTTTTCGTCACAGTTGGTATCAGATCTTTGGTTTACAAAGCATAGAGAACAAGACACATTAGAACCATACGAAAGAATTCATCAGATATTGGATTAGTAATATCTAACGGGAATGACTCGTTAGAGATGGGATCAGTATTATCCTAGAACGAGTGTGAAGAGTATATTTTTAAAGTGAAAACAAATTTAGTTTTGAAAATCTAAATCAAATATTCGTATTTGATTATTTATTTGTATTGATTTGGATAGTCCAGTATATAAAGAATTTGCATATACGCCTTGCAAACGTATATTCAAAGTTTTAATATATTGGATAGATATAGCATCACGCTCTAGTCGCCCGGAGATGATATTGATAATAGCGATCGCATCATCAACATTTATGTTCGAGTTTCGAAGGTGGGATTCCTATATATTTCCATTAGACTGGTGTGTGAACCAAAATTAGATAGGGCTTATTGTTGTGATTTGGCATCAAAAATCTGATTTTTGTATATGTATCAAAATTATGAATTTGAAACTCTAATTCACTAATTGATTGATGTTTGTGTTGTTTGTTTATTTGTTTGATAATTTTGAACCATTTTGCCTAATAATATCGAATAATGAATTGTATTGAAATTTGGTCACATTTGCTTGCATATACATGTACTTACATTGAACAGGTCATAGCAAGGAGGCTAGAGCAGAGAATAAAATTTGTTTGCCCGACAAATAGGTACATGTCTACTACAATTTATTGTTTTGTTTGGGTGATGATGATTTTATGAGCCTATTGGCTAGCCGCTTGGCTTTTTCTTTTTCATTTTGAGATCAGAAGGCCTGTATGGCAATTTCGGGATTTTCCCGTGGCTCCCGGTGCAGGGGAGGTTATGGCGAAATTTTTCGAAAATTTAGGGTGTTAGCCAAATTTTTGAAGAATTTGAAAATTCTCAGAAACTGAAAAGTTGGAGAATGGAAGCCAGATCGAACGTAGAGTTGATTAATCAAACCACTTTCGACTTTGTTCCTTTTCGGGGACGAAAAGTTTTAAGTGGGGGAGATTGTAACAACCCGAAAATCTGGGCCAGTTTAAAAATTTTATTTTGGCAATTTTAGCGAATTTTGATATTTAAAATAGATTATTTTAAATAATATCGTCGAGAAAATTTCTTTTGAATAAAATTCAATCGTATATAGTTATATTGATCGACGTTAGAATATAAATAATTATATATAATTATAAATAGAATTGAAAATGGCGCGGTAGTTCGATAATTCGATTTCAAATTTCAATTGAATGTACCGGGTGCAAAACAATCCTGATTTTAGTGAAACCAAAAACATTAGGATCTAATTGGGAATATCTTTCCAACGAATCCAGAAAATCAAAATTTCATAGCGGGAATCAAAAGATATGTCCAGTTAAAAATTCTGAATAGTCGCTATGGAATTCAGGCCCTTAAAAATGGGAATTTTGCAAACGACCTCGGATTTCGACGAAACCACTTTTGTTGGATCCGCAGAGTCAAATTATTTCTAGATTCCAAATTTCATAATTTTTCGAATCAATATGTGAGCATGGCAAAGGAAAATGTGTTTGACCAGTTTCAGTTGATTTTAATCGACTGGAAAATGGCCATTTTTCTAACGGTCTCGGAATTCGACGAAACTAGTTTTGTTAGGACCGTATCGTCAATACGAAGCTAGAAAATATTTTTCGGGAATCTTTCGAGTTAGTATGTGACCCCGGTAAATTAAAATGTGCGTTCAAATTGAATATATACTGATTTATATTTTAATTTAAATCGAAACTGATCAAAACGTTCGAACCAGCGTATGATACATATCCCATTGTGTACGGAATGGGGGTGAAACGCTGTGGAAGACAGGCGGTGGGCCTCTTTTAGAGGTCATATGTAAAAGTCAACTTTTTGAAATTAAAATAATAAAAAAATAATAAAACCCTCTCTCTTCCTTTACCTTCTCCGCCCCCCCCCCCCCCCCCCCGTTTAACTCACCTCTCTCTTCTATCCATACGCAGATCGACGCACCCCCCCTTCAGCCCAGAACCCGCCATCTTCTCCTCCTTAGACCACCGCCGCCCGCCTGCTCCGCCCCTACCTCGCCGGACCCCCCCTCTTCCCGTTGCTCCACCTCTCTCCTCCTAAAACCGCGAGTTACCCAAGCCAACTCCCCCCAATTCGAAGCACCAGTCTCCTGTAGGCCCGCCACCACCCGTACAGCCCGCCACCGACGCCTGTGCGCCACCGCGCCGCAGTTAGGATCGCGATCCCCCCTTCCTTAGAGAAAATCGATTTGCAGTAAGTCTTTGCTTTTATTTTAATTTACCTTATTTATTTGCTAGATAATGTAGAGTAAAAGATTAGCAAAATAAAGAGAAAGTTTGATTTTTATCAGTAGAAAGATACAATCTTTATTATAGTAAATATATGATTTTTAGTGAAATAAAAATATGATTTTTATTCATGGAAAGTATTAAAAATATAACCTTTACTATGTAGAAGATGTAAAAATATGATTTTGTTTATGTAGAGAATTAAAAATATAGTTTTTACATGATAGGAGTATTAGAAATATCATCTTTATATGTGTAGCAAAATAAAAATGTGATTTTTATAATGTTAAATTCGAAAAGGCGAAATCTTTAAAATAGTAAAAATTCGATTTTTATATATTGAATAGCAAAGTAAAAATTCGATTTTTATATATTGAATAGCATAGTAAAAATTCGATTTTTATATATTGAATAGCGAAGTAAAAATTCGATTTTTATATATTGAATAGCATAGTAAAAATTCGATTTTTATATATTGAATAGCATAGTAAAAATTCGATTTTTATATATTGAATAGCGAAGTAAAAATTCGATTTTTATATATTGAATAGCATAGTAAAAATTCGATTTTTATATATTGAATAGCATAGTTAAAATTCGATTTTTATATATTGAATAGCATAGTAAAAATTCGATTTTTATATATTGAATAGCATAGTAAAAATTCGATTTTTATATATTGAATAGCGAAGTAAAAATTCGATTTTTATATATTGAATAGCGAAGTAAAAATTCGATTTTTATATATTGAATAGCGAAGTAAAAATTCGATTTTTATATATTGAATAGCGAAGTAAAAATTCGATTTTTATATATTGAATAGCAAAGTAAAAATTCGATTTTTACATATGTAGTGGCTACGGGCAACGAAAGTGACGAAAGGCGAGAATGGCGAAGATTTCTATAAATGAAGAGTCGTGGCGTTGGATTAGCTATTCTGTGAGAACTTCTCACTCTTAAATTTAATTTTCTAGTTATATATATATACTAGGATGCAGACGATGTTTAGTAGCACCCGACACCCGTCATACACAGACCATAGATGACTTGTTTGTTTAATTGTTTGGTTGTGTAGTTGGTTAGATTATTTGGTTGGAATTGAATTGTTTGGTGAAATGAAATTGATTTGATTGATGTGTGAATGGCGTGGGCCTTCACTAGACCGGGGAAAAGGCTAGGCCTTGTCCCGTTTCTAGTATCGTGCCGTTATGCCGCCGAAATTTTCTAAAAATAAGTTAGAAAAATAAAGATAGCATTTTATTTAATAAATGAACCGAATAGAATATTCATAGGTTGAATAAAATAGTTTGATCGTTAAGAATATAATTTTTAATGTGAATGTGAATAAATAAAATATTCATTTACAAACCGGACGGTTTGTTTTTGTACACCTATTTGAAGGACATTGATTAGGTTGATAAATTTTACACATCGCCCAACTGCACAACTAAAATCAGTGTTTGATTGTTTGAAACCCCACACGGGTATTGGGATGATATTTGACGTACACTAATCCCAGTAATTAGTTGTATGCCGATCGATTGATTGACAGACTGTTATAAGCGTTAAATATTTATATTCGATGCTTATACAGTGTAGAATGCACTTTGGATGATGGTTGATTATTCATCATTGTTATTGTATACATGTGCTGTAGAAAATCCATATAATTAACATTATATGGTAATTGATTGGGCCTCATTCCAGTTTCGAAAAAGAAATATTTAAAACAAAAATATTTGAAAAAGAAATATTTGAAATAGAAATATTTGAAATATAAATATTCGAAATAGAAAATTTGAAAATAGAAACATATGAAGCCGTGTTGGTTAGATTGACGCCATTTTAACGTGAACGATATTTATATCGATATTATTCATTCTTCAGTGAATATGAAATAGAATTGAAATCGTTTTGAAATGGAATTCGAATAGAATTGAAATAGAATTGAAATCATTTTAAAATAAATTCGAATTGAAATTTAATTGAATTGAAAACGAACAGAAATTGAATTAGAAATCAATTTGAATTAAAATCGATTTGAAATGAATTTAAAACGAATTTATATTGGAATATTCAATTTTGATTTGAAATTGAATATGAAGTTTAAACCGTTTTGAAAACGAATTTAAAACGATTTATAAAATTCATTTCGAAAGGAAATCGATGAAGTATATATTATATATATTATATATATAATATAATGGCTTGAATAGAAAGCGCCGCGCCGCGGTAGTTCGCGAATTTCAACCATTGACTTCGAACGGATATTACGGGAGATCCGACCATCGGATTCTCCTAAAACCGGAACCGTTGGGTTCGTATCGAAAAGATCTTTCTAACGAATATTAGAAATTTGAAATCTAACGGTTGGATTTGGAATTATGTCCAAATTAAATTTGGAAAAGATCGCTATAAGTGCAGTTCGATGGCCGTTGATGGAAATCGACTGTACGGGCCTTGATAAAATTATTAAAAATAGTAATAATTCGTGTAAAATCATAAGAAGTGATATGTAAAGAGTTGGGATGAAAAACTCCATATTTAAAAAGATAAAGATAGATTTTTATCGAATTGAACTAGTTTCAACTAGAATTATAATTCTATTTATTTTTAAATAAATAAATTGAATTTGAAAAGGGTTTTAAAAATAACCAGAATTTCCAATGATTGCATTGAAGTGGATTTGAATCAAAATTGTCTTCGGAATATTTCGATGTTGGAATTCGTGATTATACAGTTGTTGTTATGGAAATTTGAAAGATATATATTTATATCGTTATTTCCAATACGACATTTGTTAATCGTAGAATTTGATATTGAATATAAGCCGATATATTTTCTATTCAGAGCCTTGTATTGAATATCAAATGTGATTTGGGTTTGTCGTGAATGGTGTCTTCACTAACACTGTTCTTGAACCTAGTTGAGAAAAGATTAAATCTTTTTATTTAGATTTAATGAAGTGTACCAATTAAATAAATATTTAATTGAATTGATATTGACTTTTGGGTTTATCGTGGACAATGTTTTAAATAACACCCTTTCTTTAACCCGATAATCAATGGAATGTGGTTTTGGGTTTATCGTGAACCGTGTTTTAAATGACACTGATTCTTTAACCCAGTTAACGATTAAAACTAAGTGGAGTTTTAATGAATCTTTAATTAGATTGAAATGATCAAGAATGGAGTATCACCAGTTTTGCTCCAGGCGATAGTCAAATCTTTAATTAAGATTTGAACGTGAAATGGTAATTGAACTTACCGATAACACCGTGGTGTTAGATATGAAGTATTACCAGTTTTACTTCATGGGATGAATAGGTTGGGATTGGGGAATAAAATAAATGATTACTCCGGTGTGGTTCGCTAATCCCGACTAGTTTGAATTGATATTCAAAGGAGATTAAAGAATAAATTTAAAGAATTTATCTTTGATAAAATTAATGGGAACTTTTCCCAAAGTATAGGAATATTTGAATAAAAGAATATTCTGAATTGAAATGAGGCGTATGTTGTGTTTGTGTAACACTTTTATAATATATACGCGAGTTATTCAGAAAGACCGGGTTTATCCCATTCTGAATAACTGATACGACGTGGTGTCGAAGATGAAGATGGTGGTTGAAGACCGGAGGTCTTCACATCGTTTGGGTAATTAATGATGATCTTGATTGGGCTGTACACCCAAGAAGATGGAAACAGTTGGTGATCGTCCAGACGTGCTTGGAGATCGATGGATATGCGGGGTACTAAGTGCCTCCGGTTTCGTTCAGACCCAGAACGAACTTGTAAATGGATTGTGTGTCTGACATTTGATTTTAGTCCATGTGATTGATCTCTATTAAATATATATCTGTTTGGCGGCGGAGAATTTATTCTCTTGCTTAACGCCCTTCTCTGAGACGTACGAGCTCAGGGGTTATATACTGATGGATATCAAACGCATGGAGTGAATTGCCTGTGTGGCATGCCTAAGTGGCAATTGATCGAGGCTTCTGTTGAAAAGCAAAGTCTTGTGGTGATGATCAAAGCACAGCCAGTGTGGCACAGCTTTGTGTAACGTGAATTCGCGAGCCTCGCACCCCGGTTGTGAACCAAAAACGGGAGAGAAACTCAGGGAGGGCATGCGTTTCTTTCTAGCTAGGGTGGTGTCAGTGACCTACCAGCCCTGACATTTATATACTTTTCACCTGTGTGGTTGTTGCTGTTGCGAGGCGCCTCGGTTTGATCGGACGATCCGGGTCCGATGGAGTCATTCGTTGGCTCATTTACGCCCCAAAGGGCGGGGAAACGTAGTGTTCAGGCATAATAATCCACATCGGTGGACCGGCCCTGTCGCTCCATGGGGCAGTTGCGGCTGTTCCTGAGGCTCGGGCTAGAGAGTCTCGAATCGGTAGAGGACGATCCCTGGCCTCGGTTCATAGATGGAAATCCAATTTCCAAATACGTGACTTTGCGGTTTTATTTGTAAACCTATATATGGCGACATAGTGGCATGGGACGCTCATGTCGCCTATGATTGATACTTATGATTTGAAGTTGTTTTATACACTATGCACTTATAATAGTATCAAATGATTTGTTTTAAACGTATTAAGCATTCTTGGCTATTATAAGGTAAAAACCCTATCCTCCGGCTTGCGATTGCATTGTGTGATGGGAACTGGGTCTTATAATAGCTTCATTTTTCTTTATTTAGCATTGCGCTGTTTGTTTTATGCACTGGTATTCTTGGGAGGAAACCCGTTCCATGTTATACGGCGTGGTCCCTTGATTTACCTAACTTTAAAATAAAGATAAATAACTGTTTTAGTTCTCACACCAGTCACATGGCTGTCCTGGAGTTTATTGTTTTAACCTAAACTCTGGGTGCCCCTATTTTGACACGGGCAGCTAGTAGTTTTGGTTCTGCAGATTTATATTCACAGGATCCTGGTTTACAGCTGGAACGATATCCGGAAAGCTTTGTATCCGTATATCTCCTTCTAGTTGTGTATTGTATTATTTTCCGCTGCGATGTATTTAAATGTAATTTAAATCTTTGATATTTCTGTGTAATATTTATTCATTTATACTCTGTATATTCCTGTAATCTGATGCATTGTTGTAATATACAATGAAATGTTCTTCCGTCTGCGTTCTGTTTTGTTGTGTTCCCAAAACAATCAGGCATTTCGAACGGTCTGGGTCGGTTTAGCGACTGATTCGGATCGAGCGAAATTCCTTTTCGTCACATTAGGCATACAAGATAATT
The DNA here is from genome assembly GCA_030737875.1 of Allium sativum. Classification (NCBI taxonomy): domain Eukaryota; kingdom Viridiplantae; phylum Streptophyta; class Magnoliopsida; order Asparagales; family Amaryllidaceae; genus Allium; species Allium sativum. The sequence goes on along the minus strand of CM060909.1, from coordinate 750,260,472 downwards.
GCATTATTGTATTGTTTATTTATTAGAAACAAAATCCATACATGACTTGACATGCTCATGTTAGATAAAATTTATTTATTTAGCTTATTCCCTTATTGTTATTTTTATTGTTGTGTCTAATCCTCTTTGTTGAGTACATGCCCAGCTACACAAAATCAAGATTTGATTATTTGGATGTTAATTCGCTTTTATTTGCATCTAGATGCTAAGCTTACTGAAAAAGGGGTATGTAGTAGATGTAGAGTTATGGTTTTTGTCATTTGGTCCATTTTAGTGATTTTATTCCCAATGTATGGGTATCCACTTTTGGGCTTTTGTTCTCTTTTGTTATGATGAGCCTTGCATGGCGATTTGTGGTTTTTATGGATCAAGCTGTAGAAGGGAGGTGCTGCCAAAAGTTTCCATGAATTTTTCCAAAATTGGAAATAAATTCAATATGCATGGCTAAGTCAAATTGTCTTTCAAATTAGTAACTTGTCACTTTTGTTTTCTGTAATAATCCAAATTTTGAATATATAATGGTTAATTGGTAATGCATAAATTATATAATAAGTTGTAGAGTTTTTGGAATTTGATAACGGGGATCGTGCCATTGGGTCTATTATAATATTCTAGTTCAGATGCATATTTGGTTTACGTAAAATGCATATTTGGTGTATGTAAAAACAAATGTAAAACGAAGGCGGTTTGGCGATTCAGAGTTCAAAATCAAAATCAAAATATATATATATATATAATATTCATGATACGACCCAAGCATTCACCAGATCAATCCATGGGTCGACCTAGTGAGGGTTTGGGTTGACCCATACGTGTATGACACATATACTAGCTAGGAACGAAATCAGTTAAATGAATGAGATTATTTTAGGCTAATTTAGGCTGGTGTGTTTTGTATTGATTCGCTGATGTGGTCACTCCAGATTGATCCCAGCATATGGTCAGTTCATATTTAAAACCTAAATCCAACAGCCGAGGGTCTTTTGCTCCACTCATAAATAAACTTCCAACCCCTCCCTTATTCTTCACAAACATCTCTTTCCTACCTAGGCTAGTCTTCTATTTTGAAGGCCAAAGTCAAGTCTCCTTTTTGAGAGATAGAGCCAACCTAAATTAAATTTTAGGGGATTTAGATTTTAAATAAAAATATTTTATATTTTATTTTCTTTTGGAGGTGGGTTTTGCCGGGGCCACGAGGAAAGGAGTTTTTTGGTGAGTTTTTAATAACTATATTTTTGGGTATTTTAAAGTATATAGGCATTAAAATAGTTGTAGTTGTTAATTTACAATTTTATCTATAGTTCTTATAGTTATTGTTCATTTTTCTATAAGTTATGATTTTTTTGTAATTTCCCTTTCTATTAGTTATTTTACAGTTTTTATGTCTTTCATTCTTACAGTTTCTAGTTAATTGATAATTAAAATACTATAAGATTATTCTCTCAGTCTTCTTTCCCCTTCTTCGTCTGATTTTTACAGTTTATGCGATTAAGCCCAAATATGCATAAAGGCATATGTATATGACTGATTTAGCCAAAAACTTATATGCCTAATTGCCTATGACTGATTATAAACCTTTATTTGTGCGCGTTGCATACGACTAATTTATGCACTAGTTATGCACCTAATTTTATGTGTGTGATTATTATCATTTTATTCTGCGCACGTTTGGAAAATCTAATTAAATTAGAATAAGGAAACATGAATGGATAATTTGGCTAATTTGACATGTGATGTAAACTATAATAAGAAGGGGGAACATTGGATTGATAATAGGGAAATTTAATTAAGTTTTTAAAATGGCTATGGTACATGTTATGACAGAAAAAGATAAACTGTAACATATATTTGCATAAATATGATGGATTGGGGAATGATAGTAAAAAACATGGTTTATTTGCAAATATGAACACGACATAAAATTGTAAAAGAGACAATCAGGCTTAACATGAGAACTAATTCAAAATGATATTAAGTTATAAGCCTAAAACAATAATATTCTGTGGTGGCCTTAGTGTTCGTTGATATATTTCTATAGGGACCTATAAAAATAGGCGTTAAATGATAATAAATAATATTTCTATGGTGGCCTTAGCGTTGATATTCTATGAGGGCCTATTAAAATGGGCGTTCAACGATAATAAATAATATTCTATGGTGGCATTTTGATTAGACGATATTTTATAAGGCCTTGTGATTATGAGTTATTATATGATAAATGAATCAACTATTAGGCTTAATAAATAATGAACTTAAAACAACATTAAGTTAAAAGCCTAATTCTACATTTAATCTATGGTTTATATGGGGGGTTGGGCCAAATCATTGGGGATACGGGTCAAATATTATTTGTTTGTTGGAGAACCATACTAGACAACATACCATTTTTATCACATACGGTCACTGGGAGGTAAGGGCATGCACCATGTTGTGTTAAGTAGTAAGTTGGTCAAAACTTGAGGTGGGTACAGGTGCATTCCTGTGCGTCAATGTGCGTGCATTGAGCTGACAAGAGAAAATAAGATACTGTAATACCTGTGGTGGGACAACCCACATCCATTAATATCACTCTTTATTAGAATGCATTAAGTTCCGTGAAGTGTTATAATTAAATAGAAATAGAATATCACAAGGCAGATATAAAATTGCAACGAAAATTTAAAACTTCATTATTTAGCAGAAAAACATCATAGTCTCAAAACTAGTTACCACACCAGGCTAAAATACTAAAGCCAAGTACAAGAAACCAAAACATCTGTCTTGCGCTAAAAACCATCAGAGTACAGAAGTGAAAAATCATAATCCCTAGTAATAACCATAAAAAGTAGACAAGTAGTTAAAGGATACATCAAAGCAGATCCAAATCCAAGTGGAAACAGAAGAGAGAATCCTAATCAATCCTGAGCGTTCCCACCTTGAGAATCTGGGGGAGTGGAGGAAGAGAGAGAAAAGGAAACAAAACGGCTCAGACATAAAGTTTGGCGAGTCCAGTGACTTTTAGCATATGAAGAAATAAAAGTATCATGACAAGCATATAAACTAGATGAGAGATAATAGTATCATATAACAGATATAAACAGAGTGAACAGGATAAGCAGAATAGACAATATAATATTGACCAAGCTATGCTTCTCAGTCATTTCTCCGCATTAATACTAGTAAAACAAATATGTGACAAAATTAGGTATCCCCTAATTACTTAACATAAACAAATAATCCCAACATAAACATAATGGTAGTTCTAAGTGTACTCTAGTAACAGATTTTACCCAAACCGAAATAACAGGCACCTCAACAGAAATAACGGGTGTTACCCCAAACAGAAATAACAGGTACCTAAACAAAAACAGATAGAACTAGATGTACCTAATTACCACCCCCAAGCGATTGGCTCCCTAACTCGTAAATATCCTGTGTCGGCCCCACGGTAGAGTGTATTACTTCCTAAAGTGGCAACCTAGTGAAGGACACAGACCTATTTACTAGTGCTACACCGACTTATTTTCCCAGGCAAGCCAGACCCATGTATGCACATGACTCCTTGGAACGCGCCATCAAACTCCCCCTCCCAGATGAGCCTCTTATAATCAGCTCAGTAAGCGTGCCCCAACCCCTATCTAATGCGGGGTCCCCATTTGATACCATAATGGGTTACTGACTGATATGGGGTCCAGATAGCAGATGACTTAAGCCAAGCCCCTAAGCTTGTGTCCCCCAATTAGGATTTTTAACAGGTTAAGCCTTTCAGATTAACAGGCTCGCTTAACCCCCACAGATTAACAGGTTAAGTTTTACAAGTAAACAGGTTCATATAACCTTAACAGATTAAGCAGGTTTACTTAACTTCACAGATTTAACATGTTACAGATTAATAGGTTAACAGGTTTATACCACCCCATCAGATTAAATCGGTTACAGATTAACGGGTTAACAGGTTCATACAACCCGCATCATATTAAACAGGTTACAGATTAACTGGTTTATACAACCCCATCAGATTAAACATGCTATAGGTTAACATGTTTATATCACCCCCAACAGATTAAATAGGTTACAGATTAATGGGTTAACAGGTTTATACAACCCCAACAGATTTAACATGTTAACAAGTTTATACAACCCAATCAGATTAAACATGTTACAAATTAATGGGTTAACAGGTTTATACAACCCCATCAGATTAAGCAGGTTACATATTAACGGGTTAACAGGTTTATACAACCCCAACAGATTAAACAGGTTACAAATTAACCAGTTGATACAAACCCATCAGATTAAACAAGTTACAGATTAACGGGTTATCAGGTTTATACAGCCCTATCAGATTAAACAGATTACAAATTAACGGGTTAACAGGTTCATACAACCCTAACAGATTAAACAGGTTACTTACAGTTTCATTAACATTTTCCGCTTAATCTTTAAACTAAGCCTACAAATTTATGTACCCCCAAACCTCTAGCCATAATTCACAGTATAAGATATTCCCCCAAATTTTAGTCATGATTCATAGTACAAGATATGCCCCCAAATTGTCATTCCCAACTTATCCTAATTTCGTTCGTACGCATGTTTCAGCTATATTGGCCTAGGCTCGAAGGTAGCCTAGGCTATAAAAATAAAAAAGGGAATGAGAAAGAAGAACAAAAAAGGCAGATAAAAACAAAAATAAGCATATAATAATAGAGATGGGCATATGATAGTAGAAATAGGCATATCATAAATAGGCATATAAGAACTGAACAACAGATAAGGTGTACAGAGGAATACATGTAATAGCAGAACTGTTTAGGTATGAATCAGATTTTTAACAGACACAGGGTCAGATCCAGATTTATAAACATGTCAGGGTTACTTGTTAAAATTTTATATCTGAAAGTAATGTGAACTCACAGAGGTTGGATCTAAAGAACAGAGAATAATACGCTGATGTTGTAGAAGAGATTCTTATGTGTATATATGCTGGTGTTGAAGAAGATAGTCTGATTCAATCCACCGGGGCAGCATCTCATTGTCTCCACTGTTTTTAGGTGTAGAAAACAATAGAAATGATGTCCTCTATATATCCTACGTCCAACGAACCCAGCCACAAAACAAGTCCAGATTTAGCAGAACGAATCGGCCAGATCACAGTTGGGTCAACCCACTCGTCCCTGGGTCGACCCACTTGGCCTCGGTTCGACCCATAGGCCGACCCATACCTGGCATGGGTCGAACCTTAATGGGTTAATTACTCGCTACGCTCGCCCCTTTTTCCCGCTTATGTAAATTTAAACTGATTTGATTTTCTAATCTATTTTATTCATACATAAAGCCCTTATATGTATACAAACTTCTAACCTTCATATTTTTCTCATACGATGTCCGTTTTACGCAAACTTGGAGTCTATCTTAAGAAGAATTATGAGACGAATGCAATGGTATAGTCTGTTTTACTTAATTCTCAAAATTTAATTAAGTATTCTTTAGTTTATCATTATTACGTCCTTTTAAAGTTACGGGGTGTTACATGTGGTAACTAAACTTAAGGTGGGTGTGGGTGCATTCTGGTGGATCAATATGTGTGCATTGAGCCGACGAGGGAAAATAAGACCCTGTAAAACTTATGGTAATGCTGTCTTTATGCTGATGGGTCGGGCCTGATAAACTGAGGTCCAAAATGGACATAGGTTATCACTCTATGGTTTAGTAGTCGATCGATAAGTAGTATTAGGAAAATTATCCTAATTATATCATGTTTCGTAATCATGAACATGAAAATAAACAAATGACTAGTGCAATTAAGTAAGCGGTCAATTGAGACAGAAAGTGAACAAACCTTTAGCTTTTTGCATCATTCCTATATGTTCACTTGATAGTTGTGCACGTACACTTTCTTACATGACACTAGAACTATTATTTTGCATATTGTCATTATTTATCAATCGTGCTAGTCATTATACAACTCATCGAACTTTATGTCTGACCCACTCCTTTGTCACTCTTTTCTTTCCTTCTGTGGTTATCATGGTAGAGAGTGGTTGGTACTAATAGCTCAAGAAGAGTAGTGTCCAAGACCCTATTTACTTTTCATTTGATGTATTAATTCAATTCGTAACATTCCAATTGTTTTGAATTGAATTTGTACTTAAGAGGGGAATGTTTTATTAAACTCTACTTTGAGCTAAGATTATGCAAGACATATTTTTTTGCAACTCACTGAAAGAATTTTTTGTTATGAAATGAAAAGTTTATTAACGAAATAAATGTTTCCACTATCTTCTACTTTATGTCTTGTGAATCTCAGTCCCTATTATTTGTTTCTTTGTACCTACAACACTCCACATTCCTTAGTATGACCTTTCTGGGAATGCTAAGGGGTGTAGGGTGTTACATTTTCCATTATCCAAATGTTTGGAAAAAAATGTACAACTTAAATGTTTGGCTTAGTTGCATCGATCCCGAGTTTGATTGTGATGCTCTTAGGAACGGGAATATCGCTCCATGCCAAATTCCAAGTCTATTTCCTTTATTATAGTTGCTCCAATGGTTTTTGTTGAGTGAGCTAAGTGACGATTTATTTTGTATTTTCACTTGTTTGGTGTTGTTATTTTTTCCTTAACGACTTTAGGAATGGAATTCTTTAAGGAGGGAAGAATGTAACAACCAGTATTTTTAATGATTATATATTTAAATATTTCCTTTAAATATTAATCAATAATTATCTAATTGATGGCCCAAAAGGTGATTTTTCCCAAATGATCGAATCAGAACTTAGGACTAGTTCCATTAAGTCTGAATTGCTCATTAAGTGAAGAATAAGCATATGGATCGCTATATTTTGAGTTCGGACTATTTAGTGGTCATAACAATCTCGATATACGCGTAAATAGTCATTTCATGAAGCACAGTGTCAGATTGTAATGAAAAATACATTTTTGGAATGGTAATAGTGAGTTGTTGCATGCCGTCAAGTTGTGTAGCGATTGGATGTATCATTTGGTCGTGCATAAATAAAACATGCGTTAATTTCTATGAGAAAATAACATGGTATAATTAGAGTTTTAAAGGATAACTTCCACATACAATTGATCTAGGTCTCGAGACTAGTCTCGTTGTTTTCAAAAGGCATTTTTACATAGATGGCGGCAGGCAGCACATCTTATTTGGAATTCACAGGTTTTTGGGCCTTATTTGTGAATCAAATATTATTACTATCCAAAAGAATATGATTGCGCCAAACACTTTTCATTCTCCTTCACAAACCCGCTAATGTTCATTTATTCGAGTTACGGTTCATGGCCTCACAAATTTGAAACTAGGCTCCACGATTTCACAAAATCTGGAGAACAAGTGTAACACCGATTAATTTTAAATATTTTAAATTAGTAAATTAAGGAATAATTAATTATTAAAAGAAGAATTAAGGGAAATGGGTTGCTCCATTGCATTCGTCTCGAAATTCTACTTGAGACAGAGTCCGAGTTTGCGTAAAACGGATAGAGTATGAAGAAGTTATGGAGGTTAGAAGATTTCAGTTTGAACTAGAATTAAAACAAATATTCAAAACAGTGAAGGCGGGAGGAGGAAACGCGGAACCAACCATGTTTGGGGTGCCGACCCGAGTCCCACTGGGTCGGCACCTATGTTGACTCAGGATCTTTGGGGTCGACACCGGGTCGACATAGGTGTCGACCCCCCTGTAGGGGTCAGCCCCATCAGCCAGATCTGGGCAGTGATGATTTTTGGTGTCTTAGGGCATATGCGGCTTGTTCTGATTGGCCTGGTGAGGTGTCTTTGTGACTTGGATGGTTTAGATTGATCCTAGATTAATCTAAAGGCTAGAATTAATCCCAGACATCTATATATACATCTCTAAACCTAAACCCTAATTCATAACAATTCCTTATGACGACTCTATGCTGCTGAACTCTCAATTCTCTTAGCCGCCGCCTCAAAAACCTGAATCATATTAGAAGTTCTTCATCAACAATCAACTTTGAAGCTTAATCAACATCAAATTAGAGTTTCTGCAACAATAACGATTCAATTTTCTTTTCTAATCCTAGCAATGTAAGTTCACGTTATTTTCAGATTTAAATACCTAATTGTAATCTTGGCATGTAATAAAATGAATCTAAGTCCATGCTTGATGATAAGACAATCTTTTCATATTTGTCCCTTTCTTTCTATCGAATCCATGATTTTACGTGCCTAAGAAGTTATTATATCAATACAATCATGCCTATCTTTGTTGTACGTCAGGCATATAATCCTTTTTGGTTCATGATGTTATTCTTATGCCTGCGATAATGATTGTATCAGTTTATTCAAGAATCTATCTTTGTTGGATCTAAATTTCCTGTATTAGTTCTGTTATTACATGCCTATTCTTATTTTTATGCTCCTTCTCTCTCTTCCCCTATTTCCTTTTCCTTTTTTGAACCTGGGTTACCTTCGAATCTAGGCTGAAATCGTGAAATACGAACGATTGGAATACGGGGAGTATTTGGGTATAACCTATTTTGGTTAAATATTAGGCATAATGTATCTGGTGAAATAATTGGGCATAACATATTCAGTGAAATTGTTGGGCATAACTTGTAATTGATATTGGGGCATTATTATCATTATAACTGCAAGTTTGGGTTAGTTGGCATGTAAACCAAGTTTTGGGCGTAAACTGTAAAGTAGAAGATTAAATCCAGGTTGGGCATAATTATTGGTTGGGACGCCAAACATAATGTATATTGTGATTTTGGAGCATGACTATTATTGTAAATTTGGGAAGATTAGGTGTAGCCTATTTTGATTAATAACTTGTAATTGTATTTGTTGGGTATAACTTGAGAATTGAAACATGACTAGTTTTGTGAAATTGGGATAATTAGCATGTAAAATCTAGACTTGGACATGTATGGTAAATATGTAATTTGGCTAAAAGACGAACATGCCTAACCCGAGGTTAGATTGAGTTGCGGTGTAAAACTGCCCGGAACCGCCCGGCACATCCAGTAACCACAACAACACAGATCTAACGTGAGAGGTTAGCAAATTTAGCCAAAAACCCAAGGTTAGAATGAGTTTGCGATAGAAGTCTGCCCGGAACCGCCCGACACATCCAACAACCGCAAACAATAGTTCTAATGTGAGAGGTTGGGGCATTAATAAATTAATTAATACCAATAAAAAGACATGCTAAGAATGGTAAGGTTAAGTAACATATGAATATGCGACACTTAACCAATACAACATGTTAATTAGACAAGTGTGTGGGGTTAAATAAATTTAGAACACTTAACCATTATAACATGTTAATTAGACAAGAAGGTGGGGTTAAGTAAATTTAGAACACTTAACCGTTATAACATGTTAATTAGACAAGTGGATGGGTTAAAGTAAATTTAGAACACTCAACTGTTATAACATGTTAATTAGACAAGTGAGCAGGGTTAAGTTAACCAATATAACATGATGAATGAATAGGGTTAAGTTAATCGGAAACACTTAACCAGTACAAAATGATGAATGAGAAGGGTTAAGTTAATAAGAAACGCTTAACCAATATAACATGATTAATGAGTGGTGGTAAGTTAATAAGAAACACTTAACCAATATAACATGATGAGTGAACAGGGTTAAGTTAATAGGAAACACTTAACCAATACAACATGATGTGTGGGTGGGTTAAGTTAACATGAATGGACAACACTTAACCAATATTACACGAACAAAGTGGATAGGGTTAAGGCAAGCTTAACCAATAATACATATTGACTTGATAAGTGAAGGGTTAAGTAAACCTTGGGTAGGTGGGTAATATTTGTATATATAGGCCCACAAACTTAACCATTAAATAAACATGTTTGAATCAGTGGGAGGGTTAAGTACATCTCGTGTAGGTGGGTAATATTTGTATATATAGGCCCACAAACTTAACCAGCAGGAAACCCTAGTAACGAGGATAGATTTCAGTAGTAACCAACATAGATGTATCATGGTACCCTGAATTATGCAGGGTAGGGCACGATTACTGGGCTGATTATAAGTGGCCAAAGTAGCGGTAGGTGGTGCAGCAGTGCAGGTTCCGATGGGATCACGGGCGTGCACGTATTCCGGAGTGGAAGAGTTAGCCATTGGGAATCAGTAGATATAAAGCTGTGCATCTTGATCGTGTCGGGTTGCCACCTTAGGGCTTGATGCACCTTACGGTGTGACCAACACAGGTATCTACTAGCAAAGGGCCGAGCGACACAAGCTAGAACTAGATCGATACGAGTAGGAGTCGATCGGTTAAGGTAGTAAGGATACATCTAACATCTTCATGGAAATTAGGCAGATTGAGGTAAGATCCTCATACTAGATGTACACCTGAAGGCTACCAAAATTGCGGGGTTGGGATCACCTTATTATATAACACAGGATATTAGTTAGGACACTAGTAGGGAATACGAATCATATTATCATTTTATACATATTACTAGTTGGGACACTAGTTAGGTGGTGCAGAGATATAGAAATCAGAATAACATGGTAGTAGCGAAGCAGAGAAAGAGTAGAAGCGCATTCACTTTATCTTGCCTTATCATATCTTATGCTAATCTTATGTTATCTTGTTATCCTTGTTATCACAGTATTGTCTTATATTCAGTTTATTCATGTCATGTTACTTTTACCTGTTTACATACTGAAAGTCACTAGACTTACCAGACTTTATGTCTGACACGTTTTCTTTCGTCTTCTTTTCTTCCGTTTCCTCGCCAGGTAGTCAGGGAGAGAATAGCCTAGCTTAATTTGGACTGTTTCTCTTTCCAAGCTTCGAGATTTTGTGATGTATGGCTTGGAACCTCTTATCTTTGGCTATGGCTGTGGTTGCACTTTAATTTAGGGACTTATGCTACTTTGCTATGTTTTATGCTTCTTATATACTTGGAAGTTTTTGAATCAAGACAAAAGTTTTATGTAATACTTTTAAGTATGATTGAGTCAATTGTTGTAAAAGCTTGACTGAACTACGTTGCTTATAAAATGACTTTATTTTCTGCTGCTGTATTTGTCTATCTTGTAATTTATCTGCACCTTTTACCTATAATGCTTCACTGAAGTTAATGCATTCCCTTTGCGAGTGACATTAATGAACGTGGGGTGTTACATTTGGTATCAGAGCCGAAGGTTACCAGATCAGATAAAAGATTTGAAAAATTATTTTCAAGACGGTTTTAAAAGAAGCATTTTCTAAAGAAAAGTTTTGTTTTAAAGGCACATTCCCCAAAGCCATATGCACTATCTTTTGATCCTCTGTTTGAATCCTTGTTTTCCTTCTTTACTGAGTCTCCGGGGCTCCTGGCTTTCTGGGAGGTAACCTCATCGCGGCATGGTTCCATAGGCTTGATGAGACTTTGACACCTGTCAAAGGGCGAAGAAGTGCCCAACTTCCATATAGCCGTAGTAGTTTCACCTGCGGCTAATTTTCTTTCAAGCTTTGTAGGGTTTTCCGTGCGATGGAGGTAGCTTTCAAGAGACTTGTCAACAAGCCACACAAGGATGGCAAAGATGAGAATGAGGGAGTTTGGCTAAGGAGCACAACCTAAGGATGAGAAACTCATGGAAATGGACTTCGTTCCCAAAGAAGGAAAGAATAGAAAATTCTAAGATAAGAGGAAGTGTCGTTATTATGGTATAACAAGTCATATAATTAAGGACAAGGGAAAGAACAAAGGACATGATTTTCAGGAGCGCAAGTGCATGCTCTCACCGCCAGCGTACCTAAGAGAGAGGTAGTAAAGTTTATGTTGAAAAAGTCTAGTTTTTCTTTTTGATCATCCTGTTAGTACTATTTTTTATTTTAGCACTTCACATTCATTTATATCTGCTTCCATAGTTGAGTCTCTGCACCTTAGTGCTTGTATAGTAGAAGATCCCATTATTGTCTCAAATCCAATTGGTGGTTCGGCTCATTTATCTTTGGTTTGTGAGGATTTGAGAATAGCTATATTAAGTATTGAGTTTAAGTGTAATGCTTATGTTTTTTTGGTTTCATGGGCTATGGGTTGATTCTAGGCATGGATTGGTTAGCTAGTAATTGTGAAAGGAGGGTAGTTAGACTTTTGACTTACACCGGGAATACCCTCGAGATTTCGTGCGATCCTAAGGGATCAGTTTGGCTTAGCTGCCTAGAATCACTTGATGCATCTATCGACGATTTGCGATCCATTAGAATAGTCCATGAGTATGCAGATGTTTTTAATCAAGTTAGGGGTTTGTCCCCTAAAACATGAGATAGACTTCCGCATATATCTAGTTGACAATGCAAAGCCAGTTGCATTACCTGTACGACACATGGCTCCAAGGGAAAGGAAGGGCTCAGTAAACAAGTAAAAGAGTTACTTGGGAAAGAGTTCATAAGGCGAAGTATTTCTGAATAGGGGCGCTCCAGTTGTTTTCGCTAAAAAGGCGGATGGTTCACTTCGCTTGTGCATAGATGATATTTTGGTTTTCTCCAAAAGTGAGGAAGAACATGCTTTGCATCTAAGGGAAGTCTCAGATACCCTCCGAGCACATCAACTCAAAGCTAAGTTCTCCAAATGTCATTTTTGGAGGAAAGAGGTGAGGTTCTTAAGACAGGTGGTCTCTAAGGAAGGGATAGCAGTGGATCCTGAAAAGGTGGTGGCAATCCAAGATTGGAAGATTCCTAAGAACGCAACGGAAGTAAGAAGTTTTCTAGGACTAGCGGGCTAATATAGGAAGTTCATTAAGGACTTTGCGAAGGTATTAGCCCCACTTACAAGATTGACGAAGAAGAATCTAACCTTTGCTCGGGATATTGGTTGTGATGTCGCTTTCCAACGATCGAAGAGGGCTCTTACAACGGCCTCAGTTTTGACTTTAACCTTACGGTAGTAAAAAGGTTTACGGTATACACGGATGCATGCGGCACGGGACTAGGCGTCATTTTGATGGAAGAAGGAAGGGTGAGGTCGTAGTGGATGCCTTAAGAAGAAAAAGGTTGACTTCAAGTCCTCTTTATGTGGAAAGGAAAAGTTCAGAATACATATCAACCTTTGATTTTAAAACCTCCGGTTAAGTTAGTTGGCACCGCTAGAAGAGCGGCCTACGCTTTTGGATCGGATTGGAGCGGCGTGAATGAAGACCCTCAGATTTGTGACATGATGGGTAAGCTAAGTAGAGGTGAGACCTCTAATCATCTTTGTATATACACTTAGTAACATGGTTAGTATCTGTTTATTTTCAGGAGATAGTTCTTCTACATGGAATACCCTCTAGTGAATTTTGGAAGAAGCCATGAGTACGCAGTTATGTTTGAGCACCGCTTATCATCCTCTAACAGAAAGGGTGAATAGGATTTTGGGAGACCTTTTGAGGAAATGTTAGCATGACACAACAGGGGTTGTAGTATCGAGTATACTAGAAGAAGAAGAGGTGGAACGAGAGGCGACACTGAAATGAGTTCCAACTCATATTCTGGAAACAGAAATTAAGAAACTACGCAATCGTGAAGTTAAGACAGTCAACGCACAATGGAGTGAAGCTCAAGAAGATGCAACTTCGAAGACTGAAGACTAGATACACGCAACATACCCTTTATGAGGGTATATCTTTGATTCCTCTTTTTCTGTAAAAGTTTATTTGCATGATAGTCTTTATCTTTTAAGTATATCCTCTCGGTCCTATCCTCGATCCTTAGGTAGAAGCCAATGGATGTAAACATGTGTTTGAGACATGTTATGTTTGGTGGATACAAGTGGATGTAAGTGTTTGCTAGTGGTTGCTCGTGGATGCATATACACACATTAGGCACTAGATCGGCTCAATCACTTTCATATTGCATATACGTATTTGTATATGGATTGAAACTTGATGTGTTATCGTATGGATGTTGCATTTGTATGAATGATTAAGCACTCATGTAGAAGTTATAAAGTACGATTAGGAATAATTACACACATGATGAACTCATGGCACTGACATAATCCGCATTAAGGGGGTCAACTGAATCAGTAGACCGCCTGATTTTGCATTAGATAAGGACATATACACACACTATGCATATGTTCATGAAAAGCATTAGATACATTTTAAGGACAATGGATGCATGTGATTGAATGGTTGAGTAGATGAATGTTGGATGGTAGGATATACATTCTTCTTGACTTGGAGATTTCGGGGACGAAATCCTTTAAGGAGGGAGAATGTAACACCCCGTAATTTTAAATATTTAAAATTAGTAAATTAAGGAATACTTAATTATTAAAAGAAGAATTAAGGGAAACGGATTGCACCATTGCATTCATCTCGAATTCTACTTGAGATAGAGTCTGAGTTTGCGTAAAACAGATACAGTAGGAAAAAGTTATGGAGGTTAGATGATTTCATTTTAAACCAGAATTAAAATAAAATATTCAAAATAGTGAAGGCGGGAGGAGGAAACGCGGAACCGACCATGTCTGCGGTGTCGACCCAAGACCCGCTAAGTCGACACCTATGTCGACTCAAGCTCTTTGGGGTCGACACCGGGGTCAACCTAGGTGTCGACCCCCCTGTAGGGGTCAAACCCACCAGCCAGATCTAGGCAGTGACAATTTTTGGTGTCTTAGGGCATATGTGGCTTGTTCTGATTGGCCTGGTGAGGTGTCTTTGTGACTTGGATGGTTTAGATTGATCCTAGATTAATCTAAAGGCTAGAATTAATCCTAGACACCGCCATAAAAACCTAAATCATATTAGAAGTTCTTCATCAACAATCAACTTTGAATCTTAATCAACATCAAATTAGAGTTTCTACAACAACAATGATTCAATTCTCTTTTCTAATCCTAACAATGTAAGCTCACTTTATTTTTAGATTTAAATACCTAATTGTAATCTTGGCATGTAATGAAATGAATCTAAGTCCATGCTTGATGATAAGACAATCTTTTCAGATTTATCCCTATCTTTCTGTCGAATCCATGATTTTACATGCCTACGAAGTTATTATATCAATACAATCATGCCTATCTTTGTTGTACATCTGGCATATAATCCTTTTTGGTTCATGATGTTATTCTTATGCCTGCAATAATGATTGTATCAGTTTATTCAAGAATCTATCTTTGTTGGATCTAAATTTCCTGTATTAGGTCTGTTGTTACATGCCTGTTTTTATGCCCATTCTTATTTTTATGCTCCTTCTCTCTCTTCCCCTATTTCCTTTTTATTTTATGAACCTGAGTTACCTTCGAACCTAGGATGAAATCGTGAAATACGAACGATTGGAATACGTGGAGTATTTGGGTATGACCTATTTTGGTTAAATATTGGGCATAATGTATTTGGTGAAATAATTGGGCATAACATATTTGGTGAAATTGTTGGGCATAACTTGTAATTGATATTGGGGCATTTTTATCATTATAACTACAAGTTTTGGTTAGTTGGCATGTAAACCAAGTTTTGGGCGTAAACTATAAATTGGAATATTAAATCTAGTTTGGGCATAACTATTGGTTGGGACACCAAACATAATGTATATTGTGATTTTGGAGCATGACTATTATTGTAAATTTGGGAAGATTGGGTGTAGCCTATTTTGATTAATAACTTGTAATTGAATTTGTTGGGTATAACTTGAGAATTGAAACATGACTAGTTTTTCGAAATTAGGATAATTAGCATGTAAAATCTAGACTTAGAAATGTACAGTAAATATGTAATTTGGCTAAAAGACGAACATGCCTAACCCGACGTTAGATTGAGTTGCAGTGTAAAACTGCCCAGAACCACCCGGCACATCCAGTTACCGCAACAACACAAATCTAATGTGAGAGGTTAGCGCATTTAGCCCAAAACCCGAGGTTAGAATGAGTTTTCGGGAAAAGCCTGCCCGGAACCGCCTGGTACATCCAACAACCGCAAACAACAGTTCTAATGTAAGAGGTTGGGGCATTAATAAATTAATTAATACCAATAAATAGACATGCTAAGAATGGTAAGGTTAAGTAACATATGAATTGGCGACGCTTAACTAATACAACATGTTAATTAGACAAGAAGGCGGGGTTAAGTAAATTAGGACACTTAACCATTATAACATGTTAATTAGACAAGTGGGTGGGGTTAAGTAAATTTAGAACACTTAACCGTTATAACATGTTAATTAGACAGGTGAGCAGGGTTAAGTTTACCAATATAACATGATGAATGAACATGGTTAAGTTAATAGGAAACAGTTAACCAGTACAACGTGATGAATGAGAAGGGTTAAGTTAATAAGAAATGCTTAACCAATATAGCATGATGAATGAGTGGGGTTAAGTTTATAAGAAACACTTAACCAATATAACATGATGAGTGAACAAGGTTAAGTTAATAGGAAATACTTAACCAATACAACATGATGTGTGGGTGAGTTAAGGTAACATGAATGGACAACACTTAACAAATATTACATGAACAAAGTGGATATGGTTAAGGCAAGCTTAACCAATAATACATATTGACTTGATAAGTGGGAGGGCTAAGTAAACCTTGGGTAGGTGGGTAATATTTGTATATATAGGCCCACAAACTTAATTGTTAAAGAAACATGTTTGAATCAGTGGGAGGGTTAAGTGTAATGTCCCGGATTTTCTAGCCATTTATTTGAAATATTTTATTTATTTAAAATATTGATTTGAATTTAAATAATGGGGTTTAACCATTTTAAATTGAATAATTAAATTATTATTAATAATATAATAATATTTTATTCTCCGGATATTGGGAAAATGGTAAATTTGCAATATAATGTGAAAGAGTGATTTAAAGGGATTTAAATATTTGTTTATATTGAATTATATAAATATATTTGTTATTAAAACGACGTCAGAACGTTTAATTTATAATTATATTATAAACGAACTAGAAATGGCGCGGTAGTTCGTAAATTTCGTTTTGAACTTCAACTGAGTATACAGGATTCGTTTTAGGTCGAAATTCTGTGAAACCAGAAACATTGGAATCGATTTGATCATATTTTTCATATGAAAGAGAAAAATCGAGATTTCGTGTTATGATTTGTTAGTTACATCCAGTTAAACTTTTGAAATAGTCGCTATGGATTTCGTTAATAAAAAGATAACGTTTATTAATATTAACAGTTATATATATATGTTGAATATTCGTTTAAACCGATTTATTTTGAATGTCAAGTTTGGAAATTCATCTCGATCTTATGTAGTATGAACTTGTGCCATAATTATATATTTTACCACAAATTCAGTTAACGAATGGACGTTACAATATATATAACTTAATGGATGCATCAAATAAAGTAGGTGATTTCAATGGCTTTCATATCGTACGGTAGCAACAACCAAATCAACATATATTCATGTGTTATTATGTACTAATGCAACAAAATAAATAAAACAATTCATTTTGAACTAAAGAAGAACATGTCTTGTTCTTCTCAGTAATACAGTAGAACCCATTTCTCCATAAAAAGCAATGGTACGAACAGAGACAGAAATCTGTACAAACTAATAAGCTAAAGAAAATATAGAATACACAGCTAAAGAAAACAGTGAATCAGCAGTGAATAAACAACTAGAAAATTTAAATATATACAATACCATCAAATATTCTGAATCAAAACAATTATTTTATACACAATTGAAAAAAATTCCTAGCCTAAATCAAATCAATACATAGATTAACCAATTCGAACAGACCATGTTGTCACACTTGAAATCCAACACAATGTTCACTGCCTGGTAGCGCAGCCGTCTAAGCACCACTGACCATTGCGACATTTCAACACCACTATCATCAGGAAATCAACCTAAGAAGAAAAATAAAAACAACTATTAATAGCTAGTACCTATATATATATTGATGTTTATAAAATGGAAAGATCTCAAATCAAAGAAAAAGAGAAGAAACAATGGATTCAACAGCAAATCAGAAACAATAAAACAGCAGTAATAAGAAGACGAGAGAAAAAGAAAGGAAAAAATAAAATAAAAATGAGACAGTGAACCAACAGTGTAACAACGGATAAGAAATAGTGATGCAACAACTCAAGAACATAGGGTACACAACTATAGAGGTTATAAGTTATATAGGATGACAATACACGATGTCTCCATGGTAAATAGTAACTATAGCTAGGAATCAGAAGTAGGAAACAACTATAATTTATACTATAAATTTTCAGAATCAAAACAGATTTATATATATATACGTATTCAGAAATTTCTGTGAAAACCTATGGCTGTCTCACTTTTATATCACCATTTAAAATCTGAATCGAATGTGATAGTGTACTCAAACAGTACATACGAACAAGACAAGACAATATAAACTACTGAATAGCTGAATCAAATCTATTTAGGGGCAGTTCGATTCAGGTACCATACGGCTATCATGGGTTCCATCAACAGAGCGATCTCATAGCATAACTGACATGAATTATAAAACCGCAAATCTCACAGCAAAGGTAAACGCCTAAAAATATAGACACAACTAAGTCTATACTAGGATATGACAATTCGGAAATCTCAGTGATCGTTCACAACTATAAATACACATAGTGTGTTCAACCACAAGCAGATGAACCCAGTCTAGATGAAAACCGAAAATTAAAAGAGGGAAAATCAAAAACAAAATACCACAAATTAGATTTTGAAAATACTTATCTGTTCGGTTTGGTCAGGCTTCAAAAATTGAAGCATCGGTCTCGTCCTTGTAAATTGCGGTGGTGGTGAGGCTTCGGTCTTGCTCTGGTCCGTCGTGAGTGGTGAAGAAATGGAAGAAGAGGCCGATGCAAGGTGGTAGGAACGAAGTACTAGAGGAGAGGGGAGCGAGACAGGCGAAGCAAGGATTGGAGGTGGAAGGGTTTCCATTCTTTTTCTCGTTGGTTGCGGCCGATGAAATAAAGAAAAGGGGATCGGATGGATTAAATGATTTAGGGTTTGATGTTTTAGGGTTATAAGGAGGGCGGGTTCAATTGGGTAATGGGCTGAATGAACCAAGGGTAAGGCCCAATCCTTTTTATTTTATTAGGGTTTGCTTAGTTTAAAATTTATATAAATTTTAAATATTGATATCAAATGCAAACGTAATCAGATCTCGGCGAAACGAAAAACGTTGGGACCGTGAAAACAAGTATTACGCGATGGATGAGGTCTGAGTAGGGCAGGCAGCAGCTGGATTTTTCAGAAAAATAAAATGTCGTTCAATTCAACTTAAAACAAGCTGATTTATCGATGAAATCAAATTCAAAGGTGAGTTAAACTCACTCAGTTATTTCCCGCTTATATTTTATAAGTTGGGTTTTTATTTTTGTGTGCTATGGTTGCTAGTGATTGACTGATTGCTGATATATTCAGTTATTGTTGAACTGATGAGATTAAACATCGTTTAATTTCAGTGAAATCCAAATCGTTATTTTAACGATTGGTTCCAATTGAGGTAAGTTACCACATTTGTCACGTTTATAAAATAAACGTGTTTTTAATAAATGAATTGTTTGATTGGTTGTTGTGGTCGACCTTGAATTGTTGTTATAAACTGTTATAAGACCATTATTGAATTGTTTAATGGTTGAATATTGACCTGATGATTTACCATTTGTTTGGTTTCAACCAATGGGTATTATTGGTTGAGTGGTTGACAGTACATGGCCGGTGAATTTACCGGTTTATAAATATCGATCTACAGTCAGGAAAATCGACGAGATAAGTTATAAAATTTATTTTATAACTGGAAATAGATTTTTAAATCTATTATTTGAATTAAAGTTGTAAAAAAAAGGAAAAGAATATTTAATATTTAAGAATTGAGTTGTAATTGGTTTTTAAATGATTTTATAAAGAAAGGTGATAAAAGAAGGGTTTATAGAAGTTTGACAACAGAGAAAAAAACCCAAGGTTTTACCTACGGGTTTGTTAATTAGACAAATTGTTTTTTTTTAAACAATTAAAAGTTGATTTTTATAAATCAAGTTATTTGATTAATTTAAGGAAAGGGAAATGACAAAGGGAATTCAGTTAACTGTTAATTGATATATATGGTTGGTAAAATCAACCGTTTCGAGTAAAATGGACAAAGGGATAGATATTGATTTAAATATTCGTTAAAGTGTAACGAGTAGAGTTAGATATTAGTTAATCTTCGATTAACTAAAATCTAAAGAGAATATTGAACTGGTTATTGTTAATAACCTAAATCATTTTTGAGTAAGCTTGTAAAAGTAATAATAAATCCTATTTTTGATTTGGGCAAAGTTAACTATATTTTGATATGGTTAATGGTAAAACTAATTATCTTTTTAATTTAAAATGATTTAAAGAAATGAATTCAATTAAAAGTCGAGTAAGAAATAATTAGTTGGAGATAAATTTGATTAAGAGATTATGGAGTGTTTTTTTGACCCAAGTGATCGATGAACTCGATAAATGAAGTTGGTAGGCAAGTATAAAGATTTAAATAAGGGTTTTACTTGATGCTTCAAATTAAGTAAGTCGAAATCCGAATTGGAATGATACTTTAAAGGGGTTAAGTGATGAGATGTTCGAACAAGGGTTTCAAATATAAGAAAGGTTGAATCACCCAGATTTGAAATCAAGATTTGAAATCAAGATTTGAAACGAGATTTAGTATCAATAGTTATGTGATAAGCTAATATTATTCTGAGGTAAGAATGGGTCGATCAAGGTCTGAGAGGTAAATAAAATACCCCAACTTGGTTGGCCTCACTATTATCAAGGGACAGTATTAGTTTGGTGTGAGTGAAGGTGATGAATTGGTTTTATCTTATACAAGTAATACTGAACTCTAATGCAAGGATTTAGGAAATTAAGGAATATTGCAATATTGGTTTAAAAAAGGAATAAGAATATTGATTTCAAATGTATATCGAACATTTGTTATTTAATTGGAGTTGATCGAATATAGTAGAGTTAATCAAACGTAGTTAGTCAGAAAGAGTTGTCATTGCGTACGACTGCTAGCGTAATTCGCAGGGCTGTAGATAGCCTACGGCGGACGGATGTTTCCTGAGGAAATCAGGCGTAACCATTGTGATCGCTGCGATCTAGAGTCAAGCGAATAGAGTTAAGTCGGATATTAGAATTGATTAACGATGTTGTTAAATATATTTTTTAAAAGGGCAAGTCATGCCAAGTACTGAATCCGTGGAATCATTTTATTGACACATGTGTTATTTGATAGTTAAGTCACCAACTATCAAAACCTGACCAATTTGCTTGTTGGTATGGAAAGACCGGGATCGAATTTATATTCGAAAACCATTCCGACCAACAAATACGTGAAGAGATCAGAAGATGATCGAGATGGAGCATTGAAGACCGTGGATCTTCATAAGCGGAAGGATTGCCAATAATCTTTGGTGAGCTCCCAGAGATAAACTGTGGTTCGGTCGTGGTTGGAATCCACGGGTTGCAAGGACTTCTCGCTACTGATCCATGGGGTGATTCCTATATGGGATGCAGTAGGAGGGTGCCTTCGGTTCATCCTGTTCCTGGATGACTTGTATGGACGAATGTCTGACAGAGTATTTCCAAAGGAATTACATGAGTTGATTTCTCCAAACGTACCATAGTTGATGGCGGAGAAATGGTTTTCTCTAGCCAAATAACTAGAGTATTTTTGTGGACGTCAATTAGTGATATCCAGAGGATCTGACGATGTGGCATTCAAAGTGTATGATGGCCAGATGTGTTCTGACTTCAAGCCTCATCAACCGGGAGATGACAAAAATCGGGCAGGCAGCATGGCTATGTGGGTCGCTCCCATTAGGGTGTATAATCACCTATCTAGAGAAATTCCTTTTGTTTCTTATTCTATCGATTCTGCCCATTCGGGAACGGTGGTTTGAGTCCAACCATTGGTGATATACATTCGATACACTCAAGCGAAATGAGTGGTCGGTCATGTGAGGATCGGGTTGCAAGACGTTCTTGTTGAACCCTGTGTATTCGCCTCTAGAGATACACATGCGGAAGGTGGTCCCATACCTTGTCAAGTTGGAAATCCAATATCCAATAAGCGCCTGCGGTTTTCGATTGTATACTATATACGGGGAGCGTGAGATGCAAGCGTTCCTCTAGATTTGCTAATTATTTGTATTTAGACATTATTATAATATCAGAAAAGATATTGATTTTGAAAACTGATTTGGGTTATCGTAAGGTAAAAACCGTCCGTGTTTATGTGTGGATCGGTCTTACGATTTTTTTTTCTTTCGAAAGGATTTAACTTTAAAATCAAGTTGTGTGATACCTTAATGCTATGCGAGTTTTCTCACTCTGGTCCACCAGACTGACCCGATGTTTTGTAAATGCTCGGGTTAGACCGAGGTGTACAGATTCAGGTTATCAGGTACTGAGAAGTCCAGAGATGAGCTGAAGTTGTTCAGATGAATGATATTCCGCTATGTGATTATATATATGAGGACAGATTATCAAAACTGTCCATATGTGTGTTGTACTCTGATATTGTAAGTATGTTCAAAGCTCTTAATAAAGATTCATTTATGTATTATATTTTGTTCCGCTGCGATGTGAGACTCTGTGTTGGTTCTTCTCCTTCTTCTATTCTTATAATTCTTTCTTTCTTACCTCACCCTCTAAATTATTTCATTGACAATCCGGTGTTCTCGGTATTTGGAGGATCGACATAAGATATGGTAAGTTATTTATGTCGATTTTCGGGGCCGAAAACACTGGGTCGTTACATTAATACATCTCGTGTAGGTGGGTAATATTTGTATATATAGGCCCACAAACTTAACCAGTAGGAAACCCTAGTAACGGGGACCCATTTCAGTAGTAACCCACATAGATGTATCATGGTACCCTGCACTAGGCAGGGTGGGGCACGATTACTGGGATGATTATAAGTGGACAAAGTAGCGGCAGGTGGTGCAGCAGTGTAGGTTCCGACGGCATCACGGGCGTGCACCTATTCCGGAGTGGAAGAATTAGCCACTGGGCATCAGTAGATATAAAATTGTTCATCTTGATCGTGTCGGGTTGCCACCTTAGGGCTTGATACACCCTACGGTGGGACCAGCACAGGTATCTACAAGCAGAAGGCCGAGCGACACAAACTAGAACTAGATCGATACGAGTAGGAGCCGATCGGTTACGGTAGTAAGGATACATCTAACATCTTCATGGAAATTAGGCTGATTGAGGTAAGATCCTCATACTAGATGTACACCTGAAGGCTACCAAAATTGCGGGGCTGGGATCACCTTATTATATAACATAGGATACTAGTTGGGACACTGGTAGGGAATACGAATCATATTATCATTTTATACATATTACTAGTTGGGACACTAGTTAGGTGGTGCAGAGATATAGAAATCAGAATAACAGGGTAGTAGCGAAGCAGAGAAAGAGTAGAAGCGCATTCACTTTATCTTGCCTTATCATATCTTATGCTAATCTTATGTTATCTTGTTATCCTTGTTATCACAGTATTGTCTTATATTCAGTTTATTCATGTCATGTTACTTTTACCAGTTTACATACTGAAAGTCACTAGACTTACCAGACTTTATGTCTGTCCCGTTTTCTTTCGTCTTCTTTTCTTTCGTTTCCCCCTTAGGTAGTCAGGAAGGGAATAGCCCAACTTAGTTTGGACCGTTTCTCTTTCCAAGCTTGGAGATACTGTGATGTATGTTTTGGAACCTCTTATCTTTGGCTATGGCTATGGTTGCACTTTAATTTGGGGACTTATGCTACTTTGCTATGTTTTATGCTTCTTATATACTTGGAAGTTTTTGAATCAAGACAGAAGTTTTATGTAATATTTTTAAGTATGATTGAGTCAATTGTTGTAAAAGCTTGACTGAACTATGTTGCTTATAAAATGACTTTATTTTTCGCTGCTTTATTTGTCTGTCTTGTAATTTATCTACACCTTTTACCTATAATGCTTCACTGAAGTTAATGCATTCCCTTTGTAAGTGACATTAATGAACGTGGGGTGTTACAACAAGAGATAATGAGTTCAGTCTCATTAGATTCGTAGCATCGAGGGGAACGTCCATCTTGTATAGGATGACATGCGACATCCCCAGTGAGAACGTGTCACCGGCAGGAAATGCGCGATGATGACAAGTCGGTATTGTGTCAAGGGGTTTGAGTTTTACATGATAGTCATAGGCTTGTAGCTTATTCAAAGGGGAGTTCAAGGGAATCGGCAGATCTGGTTTTCATGGAGAATCAAAGAATGGGAGGAGAGAAGCAGAGCAATGGTGGGTTCAAATACTGGAAGCGCACAAGAAAAGAAATACAGGCCTGTGTATTAAGATCATGAAGAGCAATTATAAGAAGGTAATTAGTTAGTTAATTATCACTAGACTATTTAATTTGAATTATATAATCATGGAACTTATAACATGTATAACTTTCTTATAAGAGATCAGATTTTGACAGGTTTCATGCGTTGGACTTGTATTGACAAGCTCTATATTTTAGAGTTGGTTTTGACTGATTTGGATATTGTCTCTCACTAAACTGTAGTTGTTCATATAGTATAGTTTTGACGTTTTAAATTGATTTCTATTTATAAAACATAATATTTAGGATAGTTGAGCATAGTAAATAATCATTAAAAACAATAGATAGTGATTTAAGTAGATTTGACTTGATTTTCATATTTTTACCCGATTGCATACTATTATCTGCCATTTAACTCGTTTACGCGCTACTGCGCACTTTTTTGGCCATATTACTAAATTTAGGTTATTTGGACATTTATATCACTTTTATTTCTATACATAGGTTCTATTTAGTTTATTATTGCTAATTATGGACATTTATATGCTAATTTAGGAATTTGTATGACAATTGGTTGCATGATTGTATTGTTTGCTTAGTTTAGCTTAAAACTCCATTCGTCAGCGATCTAGTATTAGGATATATCTTGTTTGTTAGAATTTGGTGTGTTTATTGATCAAGTGCACATATCGGTGTATAATGATCGAGCACACAAGGGGTAAACTTAAACAAATGAGATAAATTCTCGAAGGAGCTTCAAAGTGCTTAGATAGATTTGAGGATGGAACAGCATTAAAGCTCCGAAATGGAGCAGCATCAGAGCTCAATGATGGATTTGAAGAAGGAGCAACACTGGAGCTTAGTGGCCGATTTGAAGACGAAGGATGGACTTGGCGACGAGCTAGATTTCAGAATGAATGCCTGGTGTTTTCCTTGGATGTTCATTTATCCAATTTTGGTTAAATATGTGATTAGAGTAGTTGTTATTGATTACTATGAAGTACTCGATATCGATTATGATTGTTATTGGCAATTTTTTATAATATGACATGGACGATGGTGCAATTTCAAGGAGTAGGATATGATGGTTCGTTTGACAGCGATTTTGATGACAGCTCTTCGGTCAGTGGCTTTGGCTTTGGACGAGGACATGGTGCTTCATTGCAGTGATTCATCATTCGATGACGATGATTCTAAGGTGGAGAGCAAGACTACTATGATAGAAACTTTTATCCGAAATGTAGAAAGATGAAATCAAGTCGTGTTGATGTGACTATCGGAGAAAGTAAGAGAGATGGGATATACAAGATGATATCCTACAACATACAATGACCATCAGGGATTGTTCCCATATTATGGCAACTTCGGATGGGAGTTGTATAGACAGTTTAAAGATGAATTTTATTATGGAAAATATGTGCAAAATAGTAATTGGTATACATGATTTTGATACACCTTTGAGAGAGTGACACAAGGACAGATCAGAGCCAATGCAGTGTGGACTGATCGGCGCAGATCCCAGTGCCAATTCGGTTTGGATTGGGTAGGGTTATTGACTACAATCAGTGCAGTGGGACATAGAGATAGTTTGGTGGAGCTCATGCGTTAGGGACTACCATTGTCTTGGTTGATTTGGTGATGTGATTACTGAATGCCATATGTTTTATGCATTGAGTGGATGAACGTGAGGATGGATCCATGGATGTTTACTTATTTATCATCAGTAGTACTTAGACATCTATTACACCTTATTTACTTGATGTTTATCATATATCGGTTGTTATGTGCTAACTCAGTGGATGCAAGTAGAGGACATATATGATTCTCCATACCCTCTATGCTATATATACTATTATGAAATTTACATTACTTTGTGATTAGTTTGTCACTCACGCTAGACTGTTGTCTGACCCACTGTTTTATTTCCCTCTTGCAATCTTAAGTGCTCATCGACGATGTTGATGAGTAGGCTAGGCGACATGTACATGTATTATTCATAGTTGCATAGTTGGGATCGCAGGAGGTGATGTTTTACCTGTTTGTACTTGTATCCTTGTTGTTTATTCTGCTATATTGCATTGTGAACCTTGATGGTGTTATGTTCTTAGTAGAGACAGTTTACCAGTTTGAGTTTATTTACCACTTGTATAAACTATATTATTGTTCTGTATAAGTGTATGAGCATATGTACTCTAATTCTGTGGTTTATATAGTTCTTACTGTCTTGCCTGTTTTATATTTGAGATTGTAATTATTACATGTTATTTGATGCTTGTGAGATATATGATAGGTTCTGTGATTGTATTTTTGTTCCATGTTCTCTTCTTTCTCTTGTCTACTATTTGCATTTTTTCTTTCTCTTTTCTCTTCGCTTCTACTATTTCTTCCTCTTGACGATCGCTTTACATTGATCAGGTGCTTATATAGCGCAAATTTTTAGTTCTGAGCAGTGGTGGTGTATAGTGGGTTGTCTCACTAGATCTCATTCATTTGGTTGTTGTCACCTAATGGAATTCTTTGATCACTAGTTGCATTAATTTCGATGCCTGGTTTTGTCATCTTTTAGAAGCAAATACATCTCAATCTCATGATAAAACTCTATAAGGTCCATTGATGACTCTCTTTCCTAGGAAATCTTTAGTCGATCTTACTTGCAACTCTTGAAACTACTGCCATAAAAAAAATGATGGATTCAACTTGTGAAGTATAACACTCCCCCATTAAACCTAGTCAAGTAACTTCTTAGGGTATACCTAGCTTTTTACTTTATGCTTAATAGCATAATCACATTCTTCTGTTAAGAGAAATGAATTCTACTATTTAAAGAACTTGTCCATCAACTTCATCCACGGGCTTATGGACTAATTCTCTAGTTGTTTGAACCATTGGCTGCTAAATCTGTAGGTATAACAAGAAGAACCACCCAATTATCTTCATGTAAACACTTAATACCTCTTTATGTTAGATGTATCTCATTAAATAAACCATCAGGTATGTCTATCTATCGTTTAATCCTAGCGTCAGAAGCCTAAATTTAGTAAGATACCTTGGATTTTAGATATTAGAGGTGAATGAATTCTTATTTAGTCTTCTAAACACTACTATATGGGTTTGCCTCCAGCTATCTTCCCAATCTCAGTCATCCGATTATTGTCACCCAATGGAAGTCTTTGATCACTAGTTGCATTTTTCCCTACTCCTATACGAGAATTTTGGCACACGCTCTTTTGCCTACATACCAACATTCTAATATGCACATCTAGCTTTTTTTGTCCACCATTCCTATAGGGAAATTCTGACACATACTCCTTTAGTTATTATTTGCTTTTATCTTGCATTTCTAGCTCTTACATTAAATGTTCTTGGAAACCCAACAACCTCTAAGCCCTTACCAGCATTACCCCCATGTTAAATCCTCTCGATAGTGGTGGATTAGGATTGTTCTCAAGTCATCGTGATCGTGGGGGAATTGTTCTAGGTTATTATACTTTAACTCCCAATGCTTCTACATTAGTTTATGACTTTAGGTTATGAATTTTTACTGCTCTTTTGATTACATCCTATATAAAAATCTCTCCAGCATTTCACGTTGCCGAGTAATTAATCCATCTTTCATTTTCTTTATCGTTTTCTCTATCTCCTCTTTAGTCACATATATGGATACTGTGGAATTTGGGGACACCTTTTGGCTGCTCCCATGTTCCGGTTAACTTTATCTAATCCTAGGTCTAAGGTTTGGTCTTTTCATCTACTCCAACAATTAGATCTAAACTTTGGGTTGTGAAATCTAGCTTATTCTCTGTAATATGTCTCGTTATGCAGTAATTGTGTAATATAGATTTATTTATCAAAATTTGAAAATGATAAAAGTAAATATTTTACAAACATTGGAATTTGGCCAGAAACTTATACTTTTGCATTCGTGATGATTTTATAGTGAATTTTTTCAAATTTAATATTTTTTATTGGAGTCCAACGAATAAGTTTGTACCACTCGAAGGTTTAACGTCAGAAATAATTACATGTGTATATATGAAAAAATAAGTAATTAATTGTGAATATTTGAAATATAAAGAGAGAGTATGCATAAAAAGAAACAAATTAATGTGATTATGTAATAGATAATGACCAGTTATCTAAAAATGTAAATGTTACGAAATGGGGGACGCGAAATTTCTCATTGGGGTTCGATCGCCCTTATGTAGGTCACCATGACCGGTCGATCACCCTCTAGAGAGGTCAGCGCCACGCTAACGTGGCATTATGTAATCCTATCCCTATATGGTCCAGATCCAATTGGATTTGATCTGACTGTTAGTGCAAATTTGAAAATTTATCAATAAATACGCATAGCTTCACCTCCAACCATTATTATTCTAATGATTGTGGATTCTCTTCCATTTTGAAATTTCTTAACATTAAATTTTAGATCTTGAATGCACGGATTCAACTTAGAGGGGAATATTGAATAGAAGAGTTGAAGGATTAAGAATTGGTCCAAATCAGAATGCTACAAAATTCTTGGATTTGATTTTAATTTGTCAATTTGAATGCAGATCTTCCAATTTCTAAATCCAGTTTAATAAATACGTATAAATAATACTTGTAAATCCACATAGGGAATTTAAAACGAGAAAACACAAACAATATGGTCAGATCTAGATTTAAATCTAGGGATTTGAATAGCTTTCACGTGAGTGGTTAAACTATATATTTTTATATGATAATAGAATATATAGTTATAAATCTATTCCCTTTTGGTTAATTAAGGATTTTCATCATTTTATGGTGAATTTTGTAATTGAGAAATATGACATGGATTAGAATTGCAATTGTGAAAAGTGGCGTATGAAAAGTGAATGTAATGTAATTTACATTGTTTGTTGACACATAAAATTATTCAACCTTGAATTAAAACAAAAGAGGCATTATTATTCTTCAAATTTAATACATGAAAGAGGTTTTATTTTTTATTTTGAAATTCGATTAATTTTATAATCCATTCGAATGAAAGTTTGAGCCATGTCAAATTCTCATAAATTACGATGTGTGAAATTTAAGGAATGAATAGTCCTAAAAGAAAAAGATACACAGAATAAGAGTATGTACTGTATTTTGACTATCTATTTCAATGAATAAAATGTGGACTCCTCATAATTACAAACATCATACATAGTTTCTATTTTTGGGTGAGATATGGAAATAGAGTTTATAGCAATTATGGGTAAAACCAAGTTCCATTTATTTAAAATATGGTAGGTTCAGGAAATGAGATGACAAGGAAAAGGATAAAATAAAAAGGTTAACATGTTCATGAGGGACTTTAAGGTAAAATTAAAAAAAAACGTGGAAAAAATATGGAAATGGAATAAAAAAAGAAGATGGAATAAAAAAGGTAAATGGCAACAATACGATAACCTATAAAAATTGTAATGGTAGATGAAATTGTTTAAAATGTAAAATAACAGCATAATGAAATTGTACCATCTATCATGTGTTGTATTTTGTAGTAGTCGTCTGTGGGATGTATTTTATTTCAGGTGGGCTTGTGTTGTATTTAGTTGGGTTATGTGTGTTGTTTTTTTGCAGTTTTGTTGTTGTGGTGGTGGTGTTGTTTGCTTTTTGGTGTGGGCTGTATTATTGTGTATGTGAATGTATGGCGTCAATCTTACTGATTCACTACCATTTATCTCAAAGAAAAATTTGATGTGAATGTAGACTAAGCCTCCAAATAAAAGATTAAGAGGAGAAAATAAAAGGTTGGGGAAAATAAATAAATATACAAATTATATATGTAGCTTCGTATATGCGTTTAAAATGGTTTTTGGAAAATCTATAATGTAGGCATAGGCAGTCTGTTGCATATATAATGGGTAAAACTCAGCAGGTCATGATGTAGGCATCTAGATGGTCCACGATGGGAGTTCAGTTGGGGTATGGTAAAGTGGCTGTGGCACGTCCGGCAATGGTACGATAATTTGGTTTTCCTATATATAATGTCAATGCCATTGCTTGATTTAGAAATCATTTGACATAATCAGAAGCTTCCTTTCGCTAGCGCTGGATATTTGGAATGCTAAATGTATGGTATAAGAGGCATTCAGGCTTTCACCTTCACCTTTCGAATTTGTGCATGGTTTTATAGTTATATATATTTCTTTTTGGATGTTGGCCACTCCACATGAGGTTATCACCTCAACTTTGTCGGAGGAAGTGGAAGGGAACTTTTTCCTTAAAAGAACCTAAGGCCTAACACCTTAGTACCCTTCGATGCAGTCGATAGGGTTATTTTCCTTACAAACCATTATTTTAAAAAGAAAAGGGCTTATTACCTTCGGATTGTCAGGGGAATCGAAAGGGCTTATTTACCTAAACTATGTTTTATAAAAGATAGAGGCTATTGCCTCGGTTTCCTTTGAAAAGTTGAAAGGATCCATTTTACTTGTTTTAAAATTAAGAGGATATCGTCTCCGTAACCTTCGATGATGTAGAAGGAGTTTGTTTTCAAAGGCTTTACTATATAAAAGTTAATGGGCTTTTGTCCGAGTACCTCTCGTTAGTGTCAAGGAGGATACTTCGTAACTATGATTTAAGGAGAAGAGAGGCTATTGTCTTCTTACGCTTTGACACGATAGAAATGGGATTTCCTTGAATTTTTACTTCTACAAATAAGATAGTGGCTATCGCATCGAGGTCTCTCGACTGAGTCAAAAGGGTAGGTTTTATAACCTTAAATTAAACTAAGAAGTTATCTCTTAAATGCCTATCGGTGGTATCAAAAGGACTTGTTTCATTTGAAACTTTATTTTCATAAAGAAAAAAGAGGTTATCACCTTGCAACCTTCCAGTGTAATCGAAAGGGGGTTTTCTTTCATATTTTTAACCATGTTATAAGAATAAGAGGCTATTACCTCAACACCCATCAATGGAATCGACAAGGTAGCTTTTCCAATGTAAGCTTTAATTTGTTCAACTGCTTGATTGCTATACGGTTTCAGGCTATATGTAACAACCTGCATTTTACGTATCGGAGGATCGTAAAATATTTTTATTTTATTCCCTAAGGGTTGGATCATTCTCATATTTTAATATGTTGCTTATGAGGATGTGAGACATGTCTATAATTTTGCCAATTTTGTTTGTGACCATTTTGCCCTTGTCAGTCTTGTACTGGGAATAATTTTTGACTCATGTCGAATCAAGTGTTGAGACATGTGCCATTGGAAAGGAAATGATGTTTCCCTTTCCGTAGAGTGGTCACATTAAAGATTTGGTTCAGCGTTTTAGGAGGAATCATTGTTTTAAGGTTTTTCAGTTGGTTGTTCAGGTTTTGTAAGCCATAATGGGCTGATTTGGAGAGGCCCATTAGTGGGCTGGTGGGAGGCTACAAATAGGGGGTAGGAGGCATAGAGAATAGTTTACTTTCTTTATTCTCTCATTTGGAGGAGCTTATGATCCTCCATTTCTCTATGCTCCTAGACCTTTCCACCATTAAAATTCAAGATCTACATTAGAGACTCGAAGATCTACATTATTGGAAGCTAGATCTACATAATCCTAAGGGATAGATCTTCAAATTGAAGAATTTGGATCAAATTCTTGCTGTCCGGAATCATATTTCAATCATTTTCGGTTGTTTTGGAGAATTAGTGAGTAATATGCATCTCTCACACAGATTCAATCAAGTATATGAGTGTTTGATCTTGTTTTTCATCAAATTCAAGTTGTTTTCCTTAGATCTACATCATGGTTAGTATATTTTCATATAAATCATCATAGGATCTAATTAAGCAACTTAAAATCGATAATTTCTATATATTTCATCTGTTTATGCAAGTTAGATCCATAATTTAGTTCATATGTTTATTTATCATGATTTTGGTGAAGTTTACATAACTTTTGATGAAAATTGTCATTTTCATGTTGTTATTGATTTCATAACATGCTTGTGGCTGTATTGGATGAATCAGATGAGTTGGTTTCATCGAATTGGTCATTTGGCGAAGTTTTGGTTGAATTCGGGGGTGAATTGGGTCTACCAGGTGTTGGGTCAGTCGGGAAGGTTGGGTGGGTCGGCCATAAACCGAGTCGGGTGGAAACGTGGCTTGGGAAGCAATATATCAGGTGGGTCAGTCGGTCTTTTGATCGGGTCGTTCATACTTCATTAAGGTGGATGGGTCGATCGTACTTAGGTGGATCAGTCGGTCACGAAGTGGGGTGAAGCAAAGGATCGGGTCGGTCAGCTAAAAAGTGGGTTGGTCATTGCTGGTTGGATGGGTCGATCAATACTCCAGGGGACATGGGTCGGTCAGTGTCCCAGGATAATTGGTCGGCCTTGATTTAAATGGATGGGTCGATCATGTTTTATGATGTATGGGTCAGCTATATTTCCTGGTTGATGGGTCGGTTGGTCCGGAATAGGACGGATCGGTTGGTGTTGCATGAATGGGTCGGTTGGCTCCAAAAGGATGGGTCGATGGCATAGGGTCACTAAGACTATTGTTTGACTCAAGGTTTTATGTTTCCCTCTTGTTACCTTGGGCTGTTTACCCGGTTATGGATAGGCAGACTAGGTGGCAGGTGACTGGTGATAGCTTAGTGAGGACGATGTTGCAGTTCGGAGGCGAGCAGGAGGCTGGCGTATTATCTTACCTACTATATAGTATTTGGATTTCCGTTGTTTGTTATTCTTCTCTGAGTGCTGTAGTGAGGCAATTTGTATAATAACTATTGTTGTAATTAAAGTGTATGGATATTACTTTCTAGTTGTTATGAAAGATTAGTGTTTCCTGCTTCACTAATTTTATCTGTTGTATATGTTCTATTATATTTTATCCTTGTGCAGTGAGATTTACGACAGGTTCCGATGGTGTTATCATACCTTGAGGATCGTCCACAACTGCCTGGCACGCCTTTCAGTCATTGTTCCTCTTGTTTGGTACATGGGTTGTGGACAGTCGTCACATTTGGTATCAGAGCTCTGGTTAATGTTTTTAGCCAAAGTTTAAAGGAGTAATTATGTATAAGGGACATATTTATAGATTTCAGTTGAGTGTATACTATATAGTGTATATAATATAATAGCATTTGTACTTCTTTAGTAGCTTTTGTTGTAAGTGGCTAATCATTCTAATTTGCAGATTTAGAATGAGTCGATGTACTTCAAGACATACTACTAGGGAAAGGGATATGCTTGGAGGGGGTAATGGCGGTGCACCAGATTACCCAGCCATGTTTGAGGCTATGATGGAAGCATTCATGCAAAGGGTACCCGCTCCAGTGGCAACCACAGTAGATGTAGGGGTGCAAGTTCCTAGGGGGGTGGATTTTGCGAAGTTGTGCAAAGATTATACATCTCTAGAAGGAAAGCCATTCAAAGGAACTAAGCTAGCTGAAGTGGTTCAGAGGTGGATGGATTCTTGTGTCCGTATTTTTGGAGACTTGGATTTGGATGATGCAACTAAGAGAAAGCTTGCGTCAAGGTAGCTGCAAGGAAGGGCCATGGAATGGTGGAATTCTGTTACACTTGAGACTCCAGAGGAAGGGATTTCATGGTAACAGTTCCAAGTTAAATTTGAGATGAAGTTTATCACCACTGCTCAGAAGTCTGCTTTGTTCAGGAAGTTCATAGATTTTAAACAAAATGGTCATTCTGTGCTTGATTATGTTTCTGATTTCGGGTCCTTGTCGAGATATGCTCGTTCATACATTGAGTAACCTTATCAGAAGAATGAGAAGTTTGTTATGGGGTTAGATACCTATATTGGAAGGCCGTTGGTGGATCACCTTGATGATTCATTCGAGAAGCTTGTGGGGAAAGATGTTCGTCACGAAAGCTTGTTTCCTAGGGAAGCAAATGTTGTCACCGCAACACAGGAAGTTAAGAAACCACAACAGGTTGGTAATAGTAAGAAGAGGAAGCAGCAACAACACAAAGGATGGCCAAAAGAAGCCTAAGAGTGAGGTGGTTTGCTTTAACTTCCAACGGAAGGGTCATTACTCGAATGAGTGCAAGAATCCCAAAGTTGAGAAGAAGTGCTTCAAGTGTGGAAAGCCTGGGCATAAGAAGAAGGATTGTCTAGAATCAGCTAAGGAAAGCAAGCCGTGAAGGCATATGCTTTGGAAGTTATACCGTCTTCTTCTAGAGCTCCGACTGCAGAGGAAAAGGGTGTCGTCGTTCAAGGTACTATTTCAGTTAATGGCGTTTCAGTTCATGTGTTGTTCAAAACTGGAGCGTCGCATTATTTCATCTATAATGAGCATGTGTGCCGCTTGGGTTTGGAACTCGAGATTTGTGATAGACCGTTGATCGTGATTAATCTAGTTAGGGGTTCGTCCAGATTGTGTATGTTGTGTCGTGTTATGGTGTTATTGAGTCATGGTTGCTCTTTTGTGTGTGATTTCTTTGTTTTAAACTTTGCTGGGTTTGGGATCATCCTGGGCATGGATTGGCTCAAGAGGTATGCGACAAGAGTGAATTGAGAGAAGCTAGAGGTGAGAGTCAGGGTTGTGGAAGGGCGAAAAGTGTTGATTAGATGTAAGCCAAGACAAGGTCTTTATATGCATTCTATATTCGCTTGTGATTCCACAGAAAAACTTGTCAACCGTGCTGATCACAAATGAGTTTGAGGATGTCTTTGACGAGGTCAAAGGGTTGCCGTCGCATCGTGAGATCGAGTTTAGAATCAATTTGGTTAAGGGTGCTAGACCAATCTTTATGCCTCTTAGGCAGATGACGCCTAAGGAATAGAGAGAGTTGGAGGTGCAGGTTCATGACCTTTTGGGAAAAGGATTCATTCGGAGGAGTGTATCCGAATGGGGTGCACCAGTTGTGTTTGCAACCTAGGCGGAGGCTCGTTAAGATTGCGTGTGGACTGTCGTGAGCTGAACAAGGTGACCAAGAAGAACAAGTATCCGTTGCCGAGGATTGATGACTTGTTCGATCAGCTTCACAAGGCCAAAGTGTTTTCCCAGATGGATTTGGCAACAGGGTTCCACCAGTTGAGGGTGGAAAAGGATAGTGTGCCAAAGACTGCTTTTCAGATGCCATCCGATTTCCTCTAATGGTTAGTAATGCCATTCAAGTTGACTAACATGCTAGCGTATTTTGTGGATCTTATGAATAGAGTTTTCAGAGATCAGCTGA
The DNA here is from genome assembly GCA_030737875.1 of Allium sativum. Lineage (NCBI taxonomy): Eukaryota > Viridiplantae > Streptophyta > Magnoliopsida > Asparagales > Amaryllidaceae > Allium > Allium sativum. The sequence goes on along the minus strand of CM060909.1, from coordinate 750,225,051 downwards.
ACGAGTTCGTGCTTGTGCTCTTGGATGGTATTCTGGTTTACTTTCGGAATGAGAAAGTACACAAGACGCACTTAAGAGTTGTGTTCGAAATCTTGCAAAAGCATTAGCTGAGAGCCAAGTTTTCGAAGTGTCACTTTTGGATGAAGAAGTAAGGTTCATAGGCCGTGTTGTTTCTGGAAATGGAATAGCAGTTGACCCCGCTAAAGTGGCCGTAATCCAGGAATGGGATAGACCTAAGAATGCGATGGGTGTGAGAAGTTTCCTTTGGTTGGCTGGTTATTGCCGACGGTTTATCAAAGATTTCTCCAGGATAGCTACAATGTTGACAGGATTGATGAAAAATAACCAAGTGTTCACATGGGATGCAAAGTATGAGCAAGAGTTTGGAATCCTGAAGGAGAGACTGTGGAGTGCTCCCGTGTTAACCATTCCAAGTGGGAATGAGGAGATGGTGGTATACACTGATGCATATGGCACTGGACTTGGAGCAGTGCTAATGCAGAAGGATAAGATTGTGGCCTACACGAGTCGACAACTGAAGTTGCATAAGAGAAATTACCCAACTCATGATTTAGAATTGGCAACGATTGTGTTTTCTCTGAAGATGTGGAGGCATTACCTGTTGGGAGTCCGATTCGAGTTGTTCACGGATCACAAGTCATAAATGTATCTTTTCTCCCATAAGGATTTAAATCTTTGGCAGCAACGGTGGTTAGAGTTTCTGGCATTATATGATTTTGGTATAGCCTATACTCCGGGCAAGGGTAATGCAGTTGCAAATGCATTGATTCGAAGACACACAAGTTTAGGATCGATGTTTTCGGAATGGATCAGTCTTGAGTATTTGGAAAGGTTTGATTTCAGGCCAAGGTGTGAGTTAGAACCTGAAATGTTGGCAAGCTTGTCGATAAGACCTACTCTTATCAAAAGAATTGGCAAGAGCCAAAAGCAAGATGTGAAGCTTGTCGAGTTTATCTAGAAGCTAGAACAAGGGAATAAAGAGTTCGAAGTCGATCGAGATGGTTGGCTTCGAAAGCAAGGGCGACTTGTTGTTCCTGATATCGACAGATTGAGAGATGAGGTTCTGAGGGAATGTCATCACTCGAAGTTGACGATTCATCCCGATGGCAATAAGGTGTATTAGGACATGAAGTGAATCTACTACTGGGAGGGGATGAAGTGAGATATTGGAAAGTTCATTTCCAAGTGCATGAACTGTCAGTTGGTGAAAGCTGAATAGAAGAGGCCGAGTGGTTTGCTTCAGCCATTCGAAGTTCCTACGTGGGAGTGGGAGCAAGTATCAATGGATTTTATAGATGGACTACCTAGAACCATGGTAGGAAATGAAGGGATTTTGGTCATCGTGGATCGCTTGACTAAAAGTTCAAGGTTCATTCCTATCAAGTCGATTAGGATGACATCAAAGTTGGCTGAACTTTATGTGAAATGGATAGTTCGATTCCATGGTATCCCGAAGAGCATAGCGAGTGACAGAGGTCCATTATTTACGAGTGGATTTTGGAAGGGTTTGCAGGAAACTTTGGGAACCGAGTTATGTTTAAGTACGGCTTATCATCTCCAAACTGATGGTCAAACCGAGAGGGTTAACCGAGTTTTGGGAGATCTCCTAAGAGCTTGTGTGTTGGATTTTGGGGGATTATGGGAAGACCATCTACATCTAGTTGAGTTCGCATATAATAATAGCTACCAGTCTAGCATTGGGTTGGAACCATACGAGGCGTTGTATGGTAGGCCGTGTAATTCTCCATCATGTTGGTTAGAAACTGGAGATAAGTTGGTACTTGGGCCTGAAATGATTAGAGAGAACTCAAATTGTATCGAGATCGTTCGACAATGAATGAAGGCAGCCCAAGATCGTCAGAAGAGTTATGCAGATAAGCATCGAAAGGATTTGGAATTCGACGTTAGCGATATGGTTTTTGTGAAAATTTCACCTTTGAAGCCGGTGGTTCGGTTCGGAAATAAGGGAAAGTTATCTTTAAGGTTTGTTGGATCGTTTCTGATAGCCAAGCGAACTGGAAAGCTTGCATATAGGTTAGAGTTACTCGAGAAGATGTTGAGTGTGCATAGTGTTTTCCATGTGTCATTTCTACAGAAGTTCGTGCACGATTCGAATGTGGTGGTATCTCAAGAACAGTATGAAGACCTAGAGGTAGAGACCGTAGTTGGGAGACCTCGTAAGACACTTCATGTTATGGGGAATGACACAAAACAACTTAGGAGGAAGACGGTTAAGCTAGTTAAGGTACAATGGAGTGAGAATGGTGACGATTGTATGTAGGAGACGTAAGAGACCTTGAAGGCGACCCTTCCAGAACTCTTTGTCGATACAACCCATTAGTATCGTGTTACCTTACATCATTGTGGCTTGTACTATTGTGTTTATGTTAGAATTACGTGTGCTAGGATAAGGCCATGGATGCATGACTTGATGGATGTTAGTTTGGGTGACAGAATTGGCTGCTCATGAATGATAGGCATGCAGAATTGCCAAGGTTGCTTATATTTGTTAGGATTTCGGGGGGCGAAATTCCTAAAGGGGAGAATGTAACAACCCGCATTTTATGTATCGAAGGATCATAATTTTATTTTATTTTATTCACAGAGAGTTGGATCATTCTCATATTTTAATATGTTGCATATGGGGATGTGAGACATGTCCATAATTTTTAACAATTTTGTTTATGACCATTTTACCCCTATCAGTCTTGTATAGGGTATAATTTTTGACTCAGGTCGAATTAGGTGTTGAGACATGTGCCATTGGAAAGGAAATGATGTTTCACTTTCTGTAGAGTGGTCACATTGAAGATTTGGTTTAGCGGTTTGGGAGGAATCGCTGTTTTTAAGGTTTTTCAGTTGGCTGTTCAGGTTTTGTAAGCCATAATGGGCTGATTTAGAGAGGCCCATTTGTGGGCTGTTGGGAGGCTATAAATAGGGGGTAGGAGGCATGGAGAATAGTTTACTTTCTCCATTCTCTCATTTGGAGGAGCTTGTGATCCTTCATTTCTCTGTTCTCCTACACCTTTCCATCATTAAAATTCGAGATCTATATTAGAGAATCGAAGATCAACATCATTCAAAGCCAGATCTACATCATTCCAAGGGATAGATCCTTGAATTGAAGAGTTGGGATCAAATTCTTCGCTGTTCGGAATCATATTTCAATCATTTTGAGTTGTTTTGGAGAATTGGTGAGTGATATGCATCTCTCACACGGATTCAATCAAGTATATGAGTGTTTGATCTTGTTTTTCATCAAATTCAAGTTGTTTTCCTTAGATCTACATCATAGTTAGTATATTTTCATATGAACCATCATAGGATCTAATTAAGCAACTTAGAACCGGTAATTTCTATATATTTCATATGTTTATGCAAGTTAGATCCATAATTTAGTTCATATGTTTATTTATCATAATTTTGGTGAAGTTCACATAACTTTTGAAGAAAATTGTCATTTTCATGTTGTTATTGATTTCATAACATGCTTTTGGCTGTATTGGATGAATCAGAAGAGTTGGTTTCATTGAATTGGTCATTTGGCGAAGTTTTGGTTGAATTCGGGGGTGAATTGGGTCTGTCTAGGTGTTGAGTTGGTCGGGAAGGTTGGGTCGGTAGGTCATAAACCGGGTCGGGTGGAAACGTGGCTAGGGATGCAATATATCAGGTGGGTCGGTCGGTCTTTTGATCGGGGGTCGTTCATACTTCATAAAGGTGGATGGGTCGGTCGTACTAAGGTGGATCGATCGGTCACGAAGTGGGGTGGAGCAAACGATCGGGTTGATCAGCTAAAAAGTGTGTCGGTTGGTCATTGCTAGTTGGACAGGTCGATCAATACTCCTACTCCGGGGAACATGGGTCAGTCAGTGTCCTAGGATATTTGTTCGTCCCAGATTTAAATGGATAGGTCAGTCGTGTTTTATGATGTATGGGTCAGACATATTTCCGGTTGATGGGTCAATCGGTCCGGAAGGGTATGGATCGGTCTGTGTTGCATGAATTGGTCGGTCGGCTCTAAGAGGATGGGTCGGTCGTACAGGGTCATTTCTGAAAAATTATATTTTTCGGGTAACCATGCCACAACGCAGTGCGCCCTAACGATGTAGTTGGTGGAAAGAATGTTGTGGTTTATTTCATAGCTAATGGATTTAACACTACAAATTGTGTTGAACCATATATCGATGTTACTTGGTTCAGAGATGTTATGACTTTGAGGAGAATTCAAGTGGGAATATTCAAAGTGTTGAAGGTATTCGTTGATCGGTGTAGAACAAAATGAGGTGGCAACTCAAAGGTCGTGAGTTGGGGGGATAATGGTTACTCGAGAAGGTTTCTCGAGTTATGAAAGGTCGTCAAGGTTGGATGATTAGAGATGTGAAGGCCAAGAAGTTATCGTTGTCATAAGTTCTAGAGGGCTCAAAGCAGGGGTATGATAGAGGCACCTAAAAGACTGGAAGGTTGTTGGTCGAGTACCCTGGGTATCATTGAAAGGCCCAATTGTCAAGGTTGGACAAACATACGTATCGTTGAAAGGCGTATGGAGTTTATGCTAGAACTAGGGTTACCATTAGCCCTTGACATATGACAAGGTTGGCCATCATACGATTAACAATAATTTTTAAGCAGGATTGGCGGTGATAGCCAGAGTCAATCATGGGTGATTGGTTGTTCTATTTGTACCGTCTCGCTTAGATTGTCCAACGTCATAGGAGATGTTCCTTGGGTGCTTGTCTGATATCGGTTTAGGCCTTTGGAGCTTGAGCTTGAGGGATGTTGAGATCAATTAGGATGGTTTATGTGATATATAACTAGTTGTTGTGATTGTTATTGAATGAATGGTTGTCCTAAACACCATGGATGAATTGTTGTTCTTTTGATTGAATGGATTGTAAAGGCTATCAATGTCAGATGTGGGGAAGGCAGGTTTGGGTTCTTCTCTGGTGTAGTGGGTAGAATAGTATGTTTATCTATCCATTCTCATATACTTTATTGATGATGTTTGTTAATTGTTTTAGCGCTCACTAAGACTATTGTCTTACTCAAGGTTTTATGTTTCCCTCCTATAACCTTGGGATGTTCATCCAGTTGTGGATGGACAGACTAGGTGGTAGGTGACAGGTGATAGCTTAGTGTGGACGATATTGCAGTTTGGAGGCGAGCAGGAGGCTGGCGTATTATCTTACCTACTACATTGTATTTGGATTTTCGCTGTTTGTTATTGTTCTCTGAGTGTTGTAATGAGGCAATTTGTATAAACACTATTGTTGTAATCCAAGCGTATGGATATTACTTTCTAGTTGTTATGAAAGATCAATGTTTCCTGCTTCACTAATATTACCTGTGTTGTATATGTTCCATTATATTTTATCCTTACGCTATGTGATTTACGACAGGTTCTGATGGTGTTATCATACCTTGAGGATCGTCCACAGCTACCTGGCACGCTTTTCAGCGCATTATTCCTCTTGTTTGGTGCAGGGGTCATGGCCTGTCATCACACTATATGCCCATTGAACTTTTTGACACAAATGAATATGAAGTATTGTGGCTCTTTGCCCTAAAGTCATGTACACAGATGTTGTCGATAAACTTTATTTATGGAGTAAAATGGCCCATTTCCATCGTTCCCTTCGACACAATTACTGTTGAAGGGATTGTTTTATGATCTTGCTCTATAAAATCATTTTATAACAGCTTTCAGACTCTAAGGCTTTTGCCCATTTGACCACTCAGCACCCTTAGTGTCAATATGGCTGGTTTATACTCATTTTTCTAAAATACTTTAATGGTTGTCCTTAATCCTTATCAAAACTGATATGGACCTTTTATAAATTATGCTCTCTAACTTGAAGCTCAATGCTTCCAAAGCCTTTGGAACCATTGTCTAGATCAATAGGCCTTTCAAATCGTTTTTCGAAATTTTCCTTGTGCATGGTTATGGTCGACATGGAGCTTTTTAACCCTTAAAATGTTTTGCGTCTTTGCCTCCATATCATGTTAGTGTCGGCAATGTCTACAAGGAGATTTTTGTTAAAAAAAATTCAAGATTTGCCAGAGGTTATTGCCTCTATATTTTGTCATCATTATTATGTCGACAAGTCTTGAATGCTTGGTTACTTGATATCGATAGCGTTTTGCCAATTACGAGAGCATGTATGTTAACTTCGACACACAAGATGGGAGCCAAAGAGAACTGGGGACGACGGGGGTGTTGGGCCTATTGTATTATGTGTTGTATTCGGTAAAAAACCAATGAAACGCTTATGTTGATTGGTAGATAACCATGTAAGTCATTGCATTTGTATGAACATGTTGGAGACACTAAGAAGAGGAAAATTGCGAGACATCAATTAAACTTGAAACTTATTAGGAAAATAAGGAATGAACGGGATTCTTAATTATCCTAAGGCAAAACTAAGGGTTATGTGATGGATAGTTACATTATCTTGCCATGATGAATTATCACATTAGCTTGTTGATAGGTTCTTAGTCATCTGAAGGTAAAACTATGGGATATGTGATGGATAGTCCACATCTATACAAATTGTTAAGCTCAAGTAGACAACTTAATGACAATTAGATAATTTTTCGTCATCGAAAGTTATTATAAAACCATTAGGATAAATAGTTAAGAAAACGGAGATGGAGAATCCATTGTATGTAGCATGTTACACATTATTATCAGTGTTATAATTATTATCATTATTGCGTTAACCATCGAAATGCAGAAGCAAAAGATTGGTTTTATTACAACTTACTAGTTATAGGGAAGTCTGATCCATTAAGATGCATTATATAAACTGATGTCTAACGAGAGTCGGCTAGATAAGATTATTACTCACACTAGTCTTTTGACTGACATGTAGTTTTTTGTTTTCCCCTTAAACTCTCGGGTACTTGTTTTATTGGGCTAAGAGTTAAGATCTTGTTAGATTAACTTCTTCGAATAAGCTTCCAGAGACATGCAAGAGGCATTTACTATTTACGAGCTTTTCCATTTATGTCTTTCTTTTAGATTGTAGGTAACGCAAAGTTGTTTATTGCCCATAATTAGACTCTAATCAACCAAGGGGCATATTCATATATTTCTCTTGGAGTTCTATTTTGTAATAAGTATAATTTGACCAGAACAGGCTTCTATGAATGGCAATGTAATTAATATATATTAATGAATGTTGTTTCAAGAAATCTCGTATTCTCATGTTCTACAAAGTTAAATTCATTAACAATCTGTTTTCTATTGTTGAAAGTTAAAACTATATATGATTACAACATTTGTAATATTTAGTTCCGGGCCTTAGAGAATGGGGTTTTATAATTGATATTCGAGCATTGGTTAATGAAAATTTTAAAATGTTAGCTAAAACCCACAAATTAGAGCAAAGTACAAGATATGGGATAACGATATTTTAACTGTAATACCCCGCATTTTTAATAATTAAATACTAAAATAAAATTATCAAAATTTGATCACAGGATTAGAACCATTGTATGCATGGCAATTTTATGATCAGTTTAGACCTATAGGTTATAGAAAACAGAATAAAACAATAAAGATATCGCTGAAACAAAATCGAAAGAAAAAATATATAAAGAGGTTAGATCGACTCATATCCCAGTCAGGTCGACCCATTATTCGACCATCCCGAAAGCCTGGCCAAAATTTCACCTAGGCACAAATACATGATGTATTTCTTTTGTTTTCGGCTGACATGGATTGTTTTTATTCTTTGCTTTTAAATTCTTGGCTGAAATGGTGAGTTTCTATTGGCTGAATGGCGTGGCTATCCTAGATTTAATCTAGGAATCCAACGGTCTAAGATCTCTAACCTAACCTATAAATAAACCCCTAGGCCTAGCTAATTCCTCACAACGCCATCTTTTCCCCTTTGGTATATAGTTTGTGTTGGCTAAATGGGAAAAAGATTTATAAAAATAAATGTTTATATAATCCTATTAGAGATTGGATCTGCAGTAGCCAAGGAAAAGAGCTTAGAATGATGGGTGAGTGGATTTAAATTATATGTTTTTAAAAATGGTATATAACATTGTTCAATTCCTGTTAAAATTTAGTACATTTTAATTTAGAATTATTTGTAGTAGTTTGTTTCCTGTTATACTTAAGAATAGTATATTTATAATAGTTTAATTCCTACCGCGATTAAATTTAACATTGTTTAATTAGGATTGTTTATAATAAATATGTAATTAAATTGTAAATTTGGGAAACTTATACTTATATGTATAAATTAATTGTTTAGAATTAAACTTGAATGAATATAAGTATTATTGAGATAAACTAGTTGAAAAGGGGGTATAAGCCCAATTGTTGTAAATTTTACAGTAATTACGGCAAATTTGGGAAATAAATTGAGAACATGAATTAAAATATGCCTATTAAAATTGGAAGTTAGGAATATCCTAGATTGGTTGGTTAAGAAAAAGGGATATATTTCCATAATTTTGTTTGTAAGTTATTTAGCAATCATAATTATAAGAACAAAAGAAAAAGTAAATGGATTAGTGTGAAATAGGGACTTGACCATATTTTGCACTATCTAGTAGCTCAGAAAGAATTAAAAAATGTCTTGCAATTATGGGATCCTATTTATAGGGCTACTTATGTTAGACAATGGAAATAAATTTTAGTACATTTTCAATAACTAACCAATTAGAAATAAGTATAACTTCGTAAAGATAAAATTTGCAAAGACAGTAAATAAAAGGGTAACATAACTAAAAGATGTTATAAAAATAAAAAGAGTAAAATATCAAGTTAAGGCACTCTATAACTATAAAAAAATATAATCTATTATGATAAAGGTACAATATCATAGGCTTAGGCTAGGAATATAGCTAATAGATTGGGCTTGAATCTAGGTTTGGATTAAAAAGAAAGAAAGATGGATTAAGCAAAATTGAATGTTTGCGAGTGAAATTATAACATGAGGCTACAAATAAAAAGAATGAAAGAGAAATAAATTAAGAAAGGCTTATTATAAATAAAACTTATATCTTGGTTTAATTTAATAAGCATGTAACGGTGATGGTCCATTCTAATAGCAAATGCTGATTGGGAAAATAAAAGTTAATAAGCAAGTAAATAAGGCTTATATTAGAGGGAACTGGGTAGGTAACACTAAACATGGTTATAATATAAGAAAAGAAAGCTAAACGCGTAATGAAAGATTAAACATAAGGTTTGATAAAATTGTGAGGTACGTTTGGAGCACTTCGCAGGGTGTCTGGATCAAGGGCCTAACAAAGCAGATCAACGTAGACATTTTGAATATAACGGGAGCACCTCCAACATGGTGTTCGGCAAGGCTGGAGGGAAATATGAGATTTCTACGGGACATAAGTATACCTGAGAATGACCCTTTAGGGTAGGCCTAATGAAACTGCACCTCTGAAAGCAGGTCTGTATTGGTTCCATCAAAAGAGTATGCTTTGACTACATTTATATCGACGTAAGTCATAAGAATGATGAGCGACTTAACGATTCGATGGTTGCCTCGGCTCAGAGAGCATGCTTCGAAGTCAGGACCCAATAATGATGGTAATAATTGGGATACCTTTCATCATCAGTTAAAGAAAGAACTTGAAAGATTGGAGCCAAACTAACAGGCTAATGATCTTTCATTATTGAGACACTGGATGAGTGACAATGCTAATTAGTTATTTAGAAATTTTGTTGTAGGGCACGAACACTTAACTCTTAATGGGTCTTTCAACTAGTTAATGGGGTGATGCGCGAAGCCATAGCCACAGAGAAAGAGATAGACGAAATAGAATATTTGTATTATAGGCCTAACGAAACTGTACTTTACAGATATAGAAATGCATGGCTAAGTTACACACAAAGTTAGGCCTTTTGAGTGGAGCTCAGGTAGTAAACATTACGGTTACGTGTAAGTCCTATATGTATGCCCCGAGTGGTGCATCGTGGATGTTCAAGCATTGAAGTGAGCCGATGCGGACGTGGTTTCACATTTTATTATCAAACAACGAAACATCTATATTGTAGGCCTCATGAACCGTCCTTTACAAATTTAGATCGAGGAGGATACGAAGGGTACTATGGGCAGTATCTTGGACCATTACGGTCGATTGGCCATATAGCTACATATATATGTATTATTGGGTTTGGTCTACTGGGTAGTAGATGGGTACGCTTACGCATAGAGGCGAGAGTATTATAAACCCTAATAACCTATTAAACGAAAATTAAAGGTAGAATAGTATTTGTAATGTTATTCTTAAGAAATATTAATTTGTCCATTCACTAAAACTTTAGTTCTAAACCTTTCTACATAACGAACTTGTAGGTTAGATACATGGCAGAGATTTTCCAGCTTAGAGACACTTGCTTGGCCAATGTTATTATTATGGTAAGTATTTACTTGTTATCATAATTTACTCAGTTCCGATGTGAGATTTTTATTTGAGCTCTGATATATTTATCTTTGCCTTTCTTGTGACGAACAAGAATTTCGTTCGGTCCGAACCAGTCGCTAAACCGATCCAGGCCGTTCGAAACGCCCTATCGTTTGAGAACACGACAAAATAGAACGCATACAGAAGAACATTTCATTGTATATTACAACAATGCATCAGATTACAAGAATATACAGAGTATAAATGAATATTACACAGAAATATCAGAGATTTAAATTACATAGCAGCGGAAAATAATACAATACACAACTAGAAGAGATATACGGATACAAAGCTTTCCGGATATCGTTCTAGCTGTAAACCAGGATCCTGTGAATATAAATCTGCAAAACCAAAACTACTAGCTGCCCGTGTCAAAATAGGGGCACCCAGAGTTTAGGTTAAAACAATAAACTCCAGGTCAGTCATGGGACTGGTGTGAGAACTAAAACAGTTATAATTCTTTATTTTAAAGTTCGGTAAATCAAGGGACCACGCCGTATAACACGGAACAGGTTTCCTCCCAAGAATACCAGTGCATAAAACAAACAGCGCAATGCTAAATAAAGAAAAATGAAGCTGTTATAAGACCCAGGTCCTATCACACAATGCAACGCAAGCCGGGGGATAGGGTTTTCCCTTATAACAGCCAAATAATGCTTGATACGTTTGAAACAAATCATTTGATACTATAATAAGTGCATAGTGTATAAAACAACTTCAAATCATAAGTATCAATCATAGGCGGCATGAGCGCCCCATCCCACTATGTCGCCATACTAGGCTCTACAAATAAAACCGCACATGTCACGTATTTGGAAATTGGATTTCCGTCTATGAACCGAGGCAAAAAGATAGTCCTCAACCGATTCGTGACTCTCTAGCCCGAGCCACAGGACCCAGACTCAGGTGGGCCCTTGGAGCGACAGGGCCGGTCCACCGATGTGGATTAAAATGCCTGAACACTACGTTTCCCCACCCTATGGGGTGTAAGTCTGGTCCGTCTGCCAACCAGAATGCATCGGCCGAAACCAATATAACCGAGGCGCCTCGCAACAGCAACAACCACATAAGTCAAACTCGTCAGGGCGTGTAAAACCACTGACGCCACTTCTAACTAGCAAGAAACGCAAGTCCTCCCTGAGGTCCGTCTCCCGTTTTTTGGTTCATACCGGGTGTGAGACTCGCGAATTCACGTTACACAAAGCTGTGCCACACAGGCTGTGCTTTGATCATCACCACGAGACTTTGCTTTTCAACAGAAGCCTCGATCTATTGCCACTTAGGCATGCCACACAGGCAATTCACTCCATGCGTTTGATATCCATCAATATATAACCCCTGAGCTCGTACGTCTCACAGAAGGGCGTTAAGCAAGAGAATAAATTCTCCGCCGCCAAACAGATATATATTTAATAGAAATCAAACACACAGACTAAAATCCAATGTCAGACACACAGTCCATTTACAAGTCCGTTCTGGGTCTGAACGAAACCGGAGGCACCTAGTACCCCGCATATCCATCGATCTCCAAGCACGTCTGGACGATCACTAACTGTTTCCATCTTCTTGGGTGTACAGCCCAATCAAGATCATCAGTAATCACCCAAACGACGTGAAGACTTCCGGTCTTCGACCACCGTCTTCATCTTCGACACCACGTCGAATCAGTTATTCAGAATGGGATAAACCCGGTCTTTCTGAATAACTCGCGTACATATTATAAAAGTGTTACACAAACACAACATACGCCTCATTCCAATTCAGAATATTCTTTTATTCAAATATTCTTGTACTTTGGGAAAAGTTCCCATTAATTTTATCCAAGATAAATTCTTTAAATTTATTCTTTAATCTCCTTTGAATATCAATTCAAACTAGTCGGGATTAGCGAACCACACCGAAGTAATCATTTATTTTATTTCCCAATCCCAACCTATTCATCCCATGAAGTAAAACTGGTAGTACTTCATATCTAACACCACAGTGTTATCGGTAATTCAATTACCATTTCACGTTCAAATCTAATTAAAGATTTAATTATCGCCTGGAGTAAAACTGGTGATACTCCATTCTCAATCATTTCAATCTTAATTAAAGATTCATTAAAACTCCACTTAGTTTTAATCTTCAACTGGGTCAAAGAATCAGTGTCATTTAAAAACACGGTTCACGATAAACCCAAAATCACATTCATTAATTATCGGGTTAAAGAACGAGTGTTATTTAAAACATTGTCCACGATAAACCCAAAAATCAATATCAATTCAATTCCAATTAAATATTATTTAATTGGTACGCTTCATTAAATCTAAATAAAAAGATTTAATCTTTTCTCAACTGGGTTCAAGAACAGTGTTAGTGAAGGCACCATTCACGACAAACCCAAATCACATTTGATATTCAATACAAGGCTCTGAATAGAAAATATATCGGCTTATATTCAATATCAAATCCTATGACAAACAAATGTCGTATTGGAAATAACGATATAAATATATATCTTTCAAATTTCCATAACAACATCTGTATAATCACGAATTCCAACATCGAAATATTCCGACGACAATTTCGATTCAAATCCACTCCAATGCAATCATTGGAAATTTTGGTTATTTTTAAAACCCTTTTCAAATTCAATTTATTTATTTAAAAATAAATAGAATTATAATTCTAGTTCAAAACTAGTTCATTTCGATAAAAATCTATTTTTATCCTTTCAAATATGGAGTTTTTCATCCCAATTCTTCACAAATCATTTCTTATGATTTTACACAAATTATTACTATTTTTAATAATTTTATCAAGGCCTGTACAATCGATTTCCATCAATGGCCATCGAACTGCACTTACAACGACCTTTTTCGAATTTGATTTGGACATAATTCCAAATCCAACCGTTAGATTTCCAATTTCTAATATTCTTTAGAAAGCTCTTTTCGATACGAACCCAACGGTTCCGGTTTTAGGAGAATCCGACGGTCGGATCTCCCGTAATGTCCGTTTGAAATAAATGGTCGAAATTCACGAACTGCCGCGGCGCGGCGCGTTCTATTCAGGCCATTATATTATATATATAATATATATAATATATATTTCGTCGATTTTCTATTCAAAACGAATTATATAAATAGTTTTAAAATTCGTTTCAAAATCTATTTCAACTTCCATTTCAATTCAAAGCAAAATTGAATTCTTCTTTATAAATTCGTTTCTAAATTCATTTCTATTCAATTCAAATTTCAATTCAATTTGAATTCATTTCAATTCGCTTTCAATTCAATTTGAATTCGTTTTCAATTCAATTCATTTCGAAATCGTTTTCAATTCAATTCATTTCGAAATCGTTTTCAATTCAATTCATTTCGAAATCGTTTTCAATTCACTTTGAATTCGTTTTCAATTCACTTTATTTCGAAATCGTTTTCAATTCAATTCATTTCGAAATCGTTTTCAATTCACTTTATTTCGAAATCGTTTTCAATTCACTTTATTTCGAAATCATTTTCAATTCACTTTATTTCGAAATCGTTTTCAATTCAATTCATATCGAAATATTCGATTCAATTCATTTCGAAATATTCGATTCAATTCATTTCGAAATATTCGATTTCAAAATTACTTTTTAATATTCATTTTAAAATGAATAAAATCGATATAAATATCGTTCACGTCAAAATGGCGTCAATCTAATCAACACGGCTTCATAAATTTCTATTTTCAAATATTCTATTTCAAATATTTCCTATTATCAAAATATTTGTTATTATCAAAATATTCCTTATTTTCACGATTGGAATGAGGCCCAATCAATTACCATATAATGTTAATTATATGGATTTTCTACAACACATGTATATATCAACAACGATGAATAATCAACCATCATCCAAAGTGCATTCTACACTGTATAAGCATCAAATATAAATATTCAACGCTTATAACAGTCTGTCAATCAATCGATCGACACACAACTAAACAATCGGGATTAGTGTACGTCAAATATCATCCCAACACCCGTGTAGGGTTTCAAACAATCAAACACAGATTTTATTTGTGCAGTTGGGCGATGTGTAAAATTTATCGTCCCAATCAATGTCCTTCAAATAGGTGTACATAAATAAACCGTCTGGTTTGTAAATGAATATTTATTTTATTCACTTCACGTTAAAAATTATATTTTTAACGATAAAAACATTTTATTCCAACATATGAATTTCTATTCAGTTCATTCTTTAAATAAAATGATATTTATATTTTTCTAACTTATTTTAGAAAATTTCGGCGGCATAACGGCACGATACTAGAAACGGGACAAGGCCTAGCCTTATCCCCGGTCTACTGAAGGCCCACGCCATTCACACATCAATCAATCCATTCATTTCACCAAACAATTCAATTTCAAATCACATCATCTAACTAATCTATGCAACCAAACAAACAAGTCCATGGTCTGTGGACGATTGTGTCGGGTGCTACTAAGCACCGTCTGCATCCTAGTATATAAATATAACTAGAAAAATTAAATTGAAAGGTGAGAAGTTCTCACAAATAGCTATCCAAGCATCCTGACTCTTCTTTGATAGAAGCCTTCGTCTTTTTCGAACCTTCGTCAGCTTCGTTGCCCGAATTCTCTACATATGTTAAAATCGAATTTTTACTTTCCTATTCAATATATAAAAATCGAATTTTACTATGCTATTCAATATATAAAAAACGCATTTTTACTTCGATGTTCAATATATAAAAATCACATTTTTACTTCGATGATTCAATATATATAAATCACATTTTTAATTCGAAGTTCATATAGATAAAATTCCATTTCAAGAATATAGATTTCGCATTTTCAAATATAAAGATTTCATCATTATAAAAATCAAATCTTTTCTAATTTAAAAATCAAATCTTTTCTAATTTAAAAATCAAATTAAAATTCTAATTTAAAAATCAAATTAAAATTCTTTTAAAATTCAGTTTTTACTTCATTAAAAAATTAGTTTTTACTTCATCAAAAAATCAGTTTTTACTTCATCAAAAAAATCAGTTTTTACTTCATCAAAAAATCAGTTTTTACTTTGTTAAAAAAATACAGTTTTTACTTCATCAAAAAATCAGTTTTTACTTCATAAAAAAAAATCAGTTTTTACTTCATCAAAAAATCAGTTTTTATATCTTTTAAAAATACAGTTTTTATATCTTTTAAAAATACAGTTTTTATATCTTTTAAAAATACAGTTTTTATATCTTTTAAAAATACAGTTTTTATATCTTTAAAAATACAGTTTTTATATCTTTTAAAAATACAGTTTTTATATCTTTTTTAAATAAAATAAAATAAAAATAAAATAAAAAAAAACTTACAGGGGATCGTTCGGAGGAGGGTTTGGAGTTGGCGACGCCGAGGCTGGCGAAGGGGGAAGCTCGCGGTGGTGGAGCTCCTCTGGTGCGCTCTCCGATCGGTTCTAGGGTTAGAAAGGGGGCTCGGGTTTCACGGCGCGGCTCACACGAGGAGAGAGAATCGAAGAGGAGAGGGAAGGAGGAGGAAGGGCTGTCGGTTGGAGGGGGGTCAGGCGCAGGTGGCTTGGTGGCGAGGTGAAGGCGGTTTTCCGCCTCCTCTTTTTTTTTTACTTTGTTTCGAACTGAAAGGAGAGAGGGGGCCAGAGCGGGTTAACGGGGGGGGGGGGGGGGGGAGAAAAGGTTTTTTTTTTCTTATTTAAATAAATAAATTTTCAAAAAGTTGACTTTCACATACGACCTCGAAACGAGGCCCACCGCCTGTCGTCCATAGCGTTTTACCCCCATTCCGAACACAATGGGATATGTATCGCAAGCTGATTTGACCATTTGAATAAGTTTCCGTTTAATTTACATTTAAATCACTATATTGAATTTTAAACGTACATTTCAAATTACCGGGGTCACATAACAACTCTATAAATTCCAGAAAAATATTTTCTAGCTTCTTATGGACGATACGGTCCTAACAAAACTAGTTTCGTCGAATTCTGAGACCGTTAGAAAAATGGCCAATTTCCAGTCGATTAAAATCAACTGAAACTGGACAAACACGTTTTCCTTTGCCACGCTCACATATTGATTCAAAAAGTTATGAAATTTGAAACCTAGCAATAACTTGACACCACGGACCCAACAAAACTGGTTTCGTCGAAATCCTAGGTCATTTGCAAAATGTCCATTTTTAAGGGCCTGAATTCCATAGCGACTATTCAGAATTTTCAACTGGACATATCTTTTGATTCCCGCTACGAACTTTTGATTTTTCGGATTCGTTGGAAAGATATTATCAATTAGATCCTAATGTTTTTGGTTTCACTAAAATCCGGATTGTTTTGCACCCGGTACACTCAATTGAAGTTTGAAATCGAATTATCGAACTACCGCGCCATTTTCAATTCTATTTATAATTATATATAAATATTTATATTCTAACGACGACGCGTATAATATATACATCGAATTCCATTCTAAATAAATTTCTCGTCGATATTATTTAAAATAATTCATTTTAAATAATCAAAATTCGCTAAAATCGCCAAAATAAAAATTTCAAACTGGCTCGCATTTTACGGGTTGTTACAACCCTCCCCACTTAAAACTTTTCGTCCCCGAAAAGGAACAAAGTCGAAAGTGGTTTGATTAATCAACTCTACGTTCGATCTGGCTTCCATTCTCCAACTTTTTAGTTTCTGAGAATTTTCAAAATTTCAAAAATTTGGCTAACACCCTAAATTTTTGAAAAATTTCGCCATAACCTCCCCTGCACCGGGAGCATCGGGGAATTTCAAATAGCTTCCCCGGTCCTTCAGATCTCAAAAAGAAAAAGAAAAAGCCAAGCGGCTAGCCAATAGGCTCACAAAATCATCATCACCCAAACAAAACAGTAAATCATGTAGTAAACATGTACCTATTTGTCGGGCAAACAAATTTTATTCTCTGCTCTAGCCTCCTTGCTATGACCTGTTCAATGTAAGTATATGTATATGCCAGCAAATGCGACCAATTTTCAATACAATTCAATATTTGATCAAATTAGGCATAATGGCTAAAAATTGGCAAACAAATGAACAAACAACACAAACATCAATCAATTAGTGAATTAGAGTTTCAAATTCATAATTTTGATACATAGTCAAAAATCAGATTTTTGATGCCAAATCACAACAATAGGCCCTATCTAATTTTGGTTCTCACACCAGTCAATAGGAAATATATAGATATTACACGTTCGTCACTCGGATATAAACTCTGATGATGATATGTCAATCATCAGAATCACCCCCGGGCGACTAGAGTATAATTCTATATCTATCCAGTATATTAAAACTTCAAATACACGTTTGCAAGGCGTATATGCAAAATCTTTATATACTGGACTGTCCTAATCAATATAGATAAATAATCAAATACGAATAATTGATTTAAATTTTCAAAACAAAATTTGTTTTCATTTGAAAAAAATATACTCTTCACACTCGTTCTAGGATACTACTGATCCCATCTCTAACGAGTCATTCTCATTGGATATTGCCAATTCAATATCTGATGAATTCTTTCGTATGGTTCTAATGTGCCTTGTTCTCTGAGCTTTGTAAACCAAAGCTCTGATACCAACTGTGACGAACAAGAATTTCGTTCGGTCCGAACCAGTCGCTAAACCGATCCAGGCCGTTCGAAACGCCCTATCATTTGAGAATACGACAAAATAGAACGCATACAGAAGAACATTTCATTGTATATTACAACAATCCATCAGATTACAAGAATATACAGAGTATAAATGAATATTACACAGAAATATCAGAGATTTAAATTACATAGCAGCGGAAAATAATACAATACACAACTAGAAGAGATATACGGATACAAAGCTTTCCGGATATCGTTCCAGCTGTAAACTAGGATCCTGTGAATATAAATCTGCAAAACCAAAACTACTAGCTGCCCGTGTCAAAATAGGGGCACCCAGAGTTTAGGTTAAAACAATAAACTCCAGGTCAGTCATGGGACTGGTGTGAGAACTAAAACAGTTATAATTCTTTATTTTAAAGTTCGGTAAATCAAGGGACCACGCCGTATAACACGGAACGGGTTTCCTCCCAAGAATACCAGTGCATAAAACAAACAGCGCAATGCTAAATAAAGAAAAATGAAGCTGTTATAAGACCCAGGTCCTATCACACAATGCAACGCAAGCCGGGGGATAGGGTTTTCCCTTATAACAGCCAAATAATGCTTGATACGTTTGAAACAAATCATTTGATACTATAATAAGTGCATAGTGTATAAAACAACTTCAAATCATAAGTATCAATCATAGGCGGCATGAGCGCCCCATCCCACTATGTCGCCATACTAGGCTCTACAAATAAAACCGCACATGTCACGTATTTGGAAATTGGATTTCCGTCTATGAACCGAGGCAAAAAGATAGTCCTCATTCGATTCGTGACTCTCTAGCCCGAGCCACAGGACCCATACTTAGGTGGGCCCTTGGAGCGACAGGGCCGGTCCACCGATGTGGATTAAAATGCCTGAACACTACGTTTCCCCACCCTATGGGGTGTAAGTCTGGTCCATCTGCCAACCAGAATGCATCGGCCGAAACCGATATAACCGAGGCGCCTCGCAACAACAACAACCACATAAGTCAAACTCGTCAGGGCGTGTAAAAACACTGACGCCACTTCTAACTAGAAAGAAACGCAAGTCCTCCCTGAGGTCCGTCTCCCGTTTTTTGGTTCATACCGGGTGTGAGACTCGCGAATTCACGTTACACAAAGCTGTGCCACACAGGCTGTGCTTTGATCATCACCACGAGACTTTGCTTTTCAACAGAAGCCTCGATCTATTGCCACTTAGGCATGCCACACAGGCAATTCACTCCATGCGTTTGATATCCATCAATATATAACCCCTGAGCTCGTACGTCTCAGAGAAGGGCGTTAAGCAAGAGAATAAATTCTCCGCCGCCAAACAGATATATATTTAATAGAAATCAAACACACAGACTAAAATCCAATGTCAGACACACAGTCCATTTACAAGTTCGTTCTGGGTCTGAACGAAACCGGAGGCACCTAGTACCCCGCATATCCATCGATCTCCAAGCACGTCTGGACGATCACTAACTGTTTCCATCTTCTTGGGTGTACAGCCCAATCAAGATCATCAGTAATCACCCAAACGACGTGAAGACTTTCGGTCTTCGACCACCGTCTTCATCTTCGACACCACGTCGAATCAGTTATTCAGAATGGGATAAACCCGGTCTTTCTGAATAACTCGCGTATATATTATAAAAGTGTTACACAAACACAACATACGCCTCATTCCAATTCAGAATATTCTTTTATTCAAATATTCTTATACTTTGGGAAAAGTTCCCATTAATTTTATCCAAGATAAATTCTTTAAATTTATTCTTTAATCTCCTTTGAATATCAATTCAAACTAGTCGGGATTAGCGAACCACACCGAAGTAATCATTTATTTTATTTCCCAATCCCAACCTATTCATCCCATGAAGTAAAACTGGTAGTACTTCATATCTAACACCACAGTGTTATCGGTAATTCAATTACCATTTCACGTTCAAATCTAATTAAAGATTTAATTATCGCCTGGAGTAAAACTGGTGATACTCCATTCTCGATCATTTCAATCTTAATTAAAGATTCATTAAAACTCCACTTAGTTTTAATCTTCAACTGGGTCAAAGAATCAGTGTCATTTAAAAACACGGTTCACGATAAACCCAAAATCACATTCATTAATTATCGGGTTAAAGAACGAGTGTTATTTAAAACATTGTCCACGATAAACCCAAAAATCAATATCAATTCAATTCCAATTAAATATTATTTAATTGGTACGCTTCATTAAATCTAAATAAAAAGATTTAATCTTTTCTCAACTGGGTTCAAGAACAGTGTTAGTGAAGGCACCATTCACGACAAACCCAAATCACATTGATATTCAATACAAGGCTCTGAATAGAAAATATATCGGCTTATATTCAATATCAAATCCTACGACAAACAAATGTCGTATTGGAAATAACGATATAAATATATATCTTTCAAATTTCCATAACAACATCTGTATAATCACGAATTCCAACATCGAAATATTCCGACGACAATTTCGATTCAAATCCACTCCAATGCAATCATTGGAAATTTTGGTTATTTTTAAAACCCTTTTCAAATTCAATTTATTTATTTAAAAATAAATAGAATTATAATTCTAGTTCAAAACTAGTTCATTTCGATAAAAATCTATTTTTATCCTTTCAAATATGGAGTTTTTCATCCCAATTCTTCACAAATCATTTCTTATGATTATACACAAATTATTACTATTTTTAATAATTTTATCAAGGCCTGTACAGTCGATTTCCATCAATGGCCATCGAACTGCACTTACAGCGACCTTTTTCGAATTTGATTTGGACATAATTCCAAATCCAACCGTTAGATTTTCAATTTCTAATATTCTTTAGAAAGCTCTTTTCGATACGAACCCAACGGTTCCGGTTTTAGGAGAATCCGACGGTCGGATCTCCCGTAATGTCCGTTTGAAATAAATGGTCGAAATTCACGAACTGCCGCGGCGCGGCGCGTTCTATTCAGGCCATTATATTATATATATAATATATATTTCGTCGATTTTCTATTCAAAACGAATTATATAAATAGTTTTAAAATTCGTTTCAAAATCTATTTCAACTTCCATTTCAATTCAAAGCAAAATTGAATTCTTCTTTATAAATTCGTTTCTAAATTCATTTCTATTCAATTCAAATTTCAATTCAATTTGAATTCATTTCAATTCGCTTTCAGTTCAATTTGAATTCGTTTTCAATTCAATTCATTTCGAAATCGTTTTCAATTCAATTCATTTCGAAATCGTTTTCAATTCAATTCATTTCGAAATCGTTTTCAATTCACTTTGAATTCGTTTTCAATTCACTTTATTTCGAAATCGTTTTCAATTCAATTCATTTCGAAATCGTTTCCAATTCACTTTATTTCAAAATCGTTTTCAATTCACTTTATTTCGAAATCGTTTTCAATTCACTTTATTTCGAAATCGTTTTCAATTCAATTCATATCGAAATATTCGATTCAATTCATTTCGAAATATTCGATTCAATTCATCTCGAAATATTCGATTTCAAAATTACTTTTTAATATTCATTTTAAAATGAATAAAATCGATATAAATATCGTTCACGTCAAAATGGCGTCAATCTAATCAACACGGCTTCATAAATTTCTATTTTCAAATATTCTATTTCAAATATTTCCTATTATCAAAATATTTGTTATTATCAAAATATTCCTTATTTTCACGATTGGAATGAGGCCCAATCAATTACCATATAATGTTAATTATATGGATTTTCTACAACACATGTATATATCAACAACGATGAATAATCAACCATCATCCAAAGTGCATTCTACACTGTATAAGCATCAAATATAAATATTCAACGCTTATAACAGTCTGTCAATCAATCGATCGACACACAACTAAACAATCGGGATTAGTGTACGTCAAATATCATCCCAACACCCGTGTAGGGTTTCAAACAATCAAACACAGATTTTATTTGTGCAGTTGGGCGATGTGTAAAATTTATCGTCCCAATCAATGTCCTTCAAATAGGTGTACATAAACAAACCGTCTGGTTTGTAAATGAATATTTATTTTATTCACCTCACGTTAAAAATTATATTTTTAACGATAAAAACATTTTATTCCAACATATGAATTTCTATTCAGTTCATTCTTTAAATAAAATGATATTTATATTTTTCTAACTTATTTTAGAAAATTTCGGCGGCATAACGGCACGATACTAGAAACGGGACAAGGCCTAGCCTTATCCCCGGTCTAGTGAAGGCCCACGCCATTCACACATCAATCAATCCATTCATTTCACCAAACAATTCAATTTCAAATCACATCATCTAACTAATCTATGCAACCAAACAAACAAGTCCATGGTCTGTGGACGATTGTGTCGGGTGCTACTAAGCACCGTTTGCATCCTAGTATATAAATATAACTAGAAAAATTAAATTGAAAGGTGAGAAGTTCTCACAAATAGCTATCCAAGCATCCTGACTCTTCTTTGATAGAAGCCTTCGTCTTTTTCGAACCTTCGTCAGCTTCGTTGCCCGAATTCTCTACATATGTTAAAATCGAATTTTTACTTTCCTATTCAATATATAAAAATCGAATTTTACTATGCTATTCAATGTATAAAAAACGCATTTTTACTTCGATGTTCAATATATAAAAATCACATTTTTACTTCGATGATTCAATATATATAAATCACATTTTTAATTCGAAGTTCATATAGATAAAATTCCATTTCAAGAATATAGATTTCGCATTTTCAAATATAAAGATTTCATCATTATAAAAATCAAATCTTTTCTAATTTAAAAATCAAATCTTTTCTAATTTAAAAATCAAATTAAAATTCTAATTTAAAAATCAAATTAAAATTCTTTTAAAATTCAGTTTTTACTTCATTAAAAAATCAGTTTTTACTTCATCAAAAAATCAGTTTTTACTTCATCAAAAAAATCAGTTTTTACTTCATCAAAAAATCAGTTTTTACTTTGTTAAAAAAATACAGTTTTTACTTCATCAAAAAATCAGTTTTTACTTCATCAAAAAAATCAGTTTTTACTTCATCAAAAAATCAGTTTTTATATCTTTTAAAAATACAGTTTTTATATCTTTTAAAAATACAGTTTTTATATCTTTTAAAAATACAGTTTTTATATCTTTAAAAATACAGTTTTTATATCTTTTAAAAATACAGTTTTTATATCTTTTTTAAATAAAATAAAATAAAAATAAAATAAATAAAAAAAAACTTATAGGGGATCGTTCGGAGGAGGGTTTGGAGTTGGCGACGCCGAGGCTGGCGAAGGGGGAAGCTCGCGGTGGTGGAGCTCCTCTGGTGCGCTCTCCGATCGGTTCTAGGGTTAGAAAGGGGGCTCGGGTTTCACGGCGCGGCTCACACGAGGAGAGAGAATCGAAGAGGAGAGGGAAGGAGGAGGAAGGGCTGTCGGTTGGAGGGGGGTCAGGCGCAGGTGGCTTGGTGGCGAGGTGATGGCGGTTTTCCGCCTCCTCTTTTTTTTTTTTTTTACTTTGTTTCGAACTGAAAGGAGAGAGGGGGCCAGAGCGGGTTAACGGGGGGGGGGGGGGGAGAAAAGGTTTTTTTTTTCTTATTTAAATAAATAAATTTTCAAAAAGTTGACTTTCACATACGACCTCGAAACGAGGCCCACCGCCTGACGTCCATAGCGTTTTACCCCCATTCCGAACACAATGGGATATGTATCGCAAGCTGATTTGACCATTTGAATCAGTTTCCGTTTAATTTACATTTAAATCACTATATTGAATTTTAAACGTACATTTCAAATTACCGGGGTCACATAACAACTCTATAAATTCCAGAAAAATATTTTCTAGCTTCTTATGGACGATACGGTCCTAACAAAACTAGTTTCGTCGAATTCTGAGACCGTTAGAAAAATGGCCAATTTCCAGTCGATTAAAATCAACTGAAACTGGACAAACGCGTTTTCCTTTGCCACGCTCACATATTGATTCGAAAAATTATGAAATTTGAAACCTAGCAATAACTTGACACCACGGACCCAACAAAACTGGTTTCATCGAAATCCGAGGTCATTTGCAAAATGTCCATTTTTAAGGGCCTGAATTCCATAGCGACTATTCAGAATTTTCAACTGGACATATCTTTTGATTCCCGCTACGAACTTTTGATTTTTCGGATTCGTTGGAAAGATATTATCAATTAGATCCTAATGTTTTTGGTTTCACTAAAATCCGGATTGTTTTGCACCCGGTACACTCAATTGAAGTTTGAAATCGAATTATCGAACTACCGCGCCATTTTCAATTCTATTTATAATTATATATAAATATTTATATTCTAACGACGACGCGTATAATATATACGTCGAATTCCATTCTAAATAAATTTCTCGTCGATATTATTTAAAATAATTCATTTTAAATAATCAAAATTCGCTAAAATCGCCAAAATAAAAATTTCAAACTGGCTCGCATTTTACGGGTTGTTACATTTCTACAGGATACCAGACAACCAACTCGGGTTTTAGTAGACTTAAATTTTAGCATTTTGCAAAAAACTTGGACACATTGTAATTTGGGTTACTACATTTGGTATCAAAGCTTAAGCTTAGGATTCCTATATAAATAGCAAGCAAACATATTTATATATTTTTAATATGAATATGTTATATTATATATATACCTAAATCCATAGAGAAACCCACTTGGAAGGAGAAACTACAAGCAGAAAAAGTTGAAATATTGGTTTTGTACACTAAGATTATGTAATGAAAATTTGGGAATAGGGGCCCTAGAGTGGCTAAGGTATAAAGTGAACAATATGTTTTGAAATAAAAAGGAGAATTCCATGTGTTATTATCTGAAAATTTCATTATTTCAGATTAGTGGGTTAGGCGGTAGAGCCTTTCAATATGCGAAAGAGTAAGAAAGAAAGGATTAAAAATTATAAAAATTTGAAGCAAAGATGGCTTTATACTCATAATTTAGTTTAGACATAGCTATGGAAGGATTAGTATTAAAAAGAATTCAGTCAAGAAAAAAAATTTGCGCAAAGGATTTAGGAAAAGAAATTAAGGAATCTCTTTGTGCTTAGCCCCATAATTAAACTTTTAAAAGAACTTGAAAAAATTAGATATAGAGAGAATAGATCCCTAGAAGAGTTTTCAATTTTCAAAAATTTACTGATTTAAAATATTGATGTTGGCATTAAAATAATTATTGATAAAAATTAACAGATTTGTTTTTAAAAAATAAAGTGTGCAAGAAAGTTGTGGGCTTAAGCGATATGAGTGGTTAAGGAAATGCACGAATATAAATAATGTTGGCATATATGTTGTGCACAGTTGTGCTAGAAGCAGGTTTCTGTACGAAAAAAAGCATTTTAGAAATAAATAACTATTTGAAAATGGAAGCTAAGAACCACTTTGAGTTTAGCCCCATAATTAAAAAAAAGGAAGTAGGAAAGAAAGTTTTAGAGTGATTTTTCAAGTTTGGATTTAACGTTTACAAGTTTTCAAAAAATTAACATTTATATGCAGAGAGTTGTATTAAAATAATTTAAAAAAAAGACAATAGATTTGTTTTAAAAGAAAATATGTGAGTTTTATAAAGGATGAATAGTGACACAATTTAACTTATTGAAATAAGAAGATTTGTAAGACAAGATTTTATGAATCAATGGGTTTGTAAGTAAACATGTTTTGTTAAAGTAGCAAGAAAATGTGCAGCGAAAGAGGTATACAAATTATCTTGAAGCACCATATTTTGTATTACTTATTTCGACAAAGAAATGAATTTTTTTAACATAATAAAGTTTTTTTGTTATTTTACACAGAACATTAAATTCCTCTCTAAGAAAGATTCGTAAAAACCCGATCTTATTAGTTCCTATTGAAAAAGAAATGTGTATCAAAATAGATAAGTAGCTCTAAATGAGTTAAAGTGCATACCATAGAAAATGAATGGAAATAGTCAATCCCATATTCTCCAGTTTTTAACATTCGAGAGAGATTTTAAGAAGACAAATTTTCGAGAATTAAAGATGGTTTAGTGGAATGATTCCAATAGTGTGCATGAACACTAGGTAGAGCTTGGAGGAATTATTTTTTGTATGGGAATAGGATATAAATCTTGTGTAATAAAAGCAGAGAGTCTAAGGAGAGGAATCAAAAAATAAAATCGAGAAATGGTCAACACTCAAAAGTTTTGGAATAAGGTATGAGGATTAAGGAAAAAGGAAATTTAAGAAGGAAGTTTTCCAGGTGGTTACTGTTTTAATGAAGAAAAGTAAAAGGTAATTTTAAAACTTATACAAAGGATAGAGAGAGTGATTCCACATAATTACATATTTAATAAAGCATAAAAGTTAAATGAAAAGGACTTGTTAATTCGCATGAGAATTGAGCTCCTATGTAGATCAGTAATATAACGGTAAAGGACTGAATTTTCAAGGAAAGGTCTAAAACCTATATAATTGAAACAAAGAGGAAATAGACAATAAGGGCAAGTTTAGGATTTTCGTAAGTGAAATTATGACATCATTGATGGAATCCTTTTTAGCACACTTTGAGGAAAAAGTAAGTTCAACATGTTGTCTTACTTATGGTAGAGTAAGAACTAGGACTAAGAATATGGCATTACTTCATAATGAAGTAAATATCATTAGATTTAGATCTATCGAGATATTGAGCGGTTAGCTTATGATTATAAGGATATTCTCCATGGGCAGTTGGAGATGACCCATATTATCCATGGGCAGTTGGAGATGACTGTAACACCCCGCCTCCGCTAGGGTCACTCGCAAAGTAATGCACTAGCTTTAGAGGGGCGTTATTGGTAAACATGCACAGAAGTATCACAAGACAGAACATATAAAATAGCGGAAGTAAAATCGAACTTTCATAAACATTAATAATTAAGGTCTAAAGCCTTTTACATCAGAGTACATCAAAACCTGTCTTGCAATAATAAAGAAGCATAAAAACCTTTTCATAAATTATTTCCCAAAATAAAGCGTTGAAGCAGCCATAGCCAAGAGAAGACCAAGCTATACATCAAGCTATACATGATGACCTTCAAGCATAAGAGGCCCGAACTAAACAACATCATTTCCTCCCTGGAACCTGGGGGGGGGGGGGGGGGGAAACGGAAGACAAAGAGGCGAAAGAAAACGGGGTCAGTCATAAAGACTGGTAAGTCCTATCTACTCCCAGTACAAAAACAGGTAAAGGTAACATGACATGCATAAACTGAAAGTAAACATAAGGATGACTACAAGATAGATAAACTAAACCAGGGTAACTGGCTGAACTACTTTAGCAAGGTAAACTAAGATATCGTGATAAACTACGGTGTCGTGATAAATCAAGGTATCACATCGTCAGGTTTCTATCAAGTATACTATCCCAAGGTATCTATCCTGTCTAACATCCCCCGGTGTCTATTATGTATATTTTTCCTGGTTCTAACATGTATATTTGCTCTGCACCTCTCGTACTAGTATCCCTACCCGCGTCATGTGTTAACCATGAATGTCTCTTGCCCCATGTCATGAAATGGTCCATGTCAACCTAATATATAGCATATGTAGGTTTTCCCAACTCGTATGTTTCTCTCCATGTGTAAGTTCAGTCCTTTGCCATAGGCCATACGGGCTTTCCCATGTAAATGTTTTATCCTTGAAGTTGTTTTGGACTGCAACCCTTGATCTAGTTGCGTTTCCCTACCATGAACTATCGCGCGTCCACTTAGGATTTATGCCACCTAGGTCCGCTAGGGATTATGCTACCTAATGAACGTTTCCGTGTCTCGGTTTGGGTTTTGGCCACCTAGGATCACTAGGGATTATGCCACCCGTCAACCGCGCCCTTGATCCCACGTATGTATCGTGAATCGTTTTCCATGTCTAGATGCACATGTTCCACAATGTGCCATCCGAGTTCCGTGCCAGGGCAAACTAAGAAATATGGAACTCGGTCGGGAGCTTTAAGTCGTCTGCTGATGCAGATACCATGGTCTGTTTTTGTACCCGTGGCTATGGTCCCACGTGACCCCTCCCTCAACTAGTGAAAGGCAACCCACGAAAAATCATGTATGAGAACCACTCCCCGGCCTCACTATAGCCCACTTTCGTACGGTCCAACCTCACCCATGACTCGATAGCAAGCACATGGTCTGTTGGGGGTTCTCTGCCTTTCCGTACGTACACGATTGACTAAAGATGGTAGGTAGTCGGCGATGTGCTATCCAGGGCAAAAACCAAGAATCGTCGACTCCACGCTAATCCATCCCAGTCTTTAGGTCGCTCGCATAACAACCAAGGCATACTCTTGGTCCTTCTAACGCAGACCTTAACCTCTCATGGGCCTAGTATAATTACCTGGCAGCCCACAGAGGGATCCCAAGAATATCCTCACGTCCCCCGAAGCTTCCACTTCGGCACCCAGTGCGCTGGAGCTTTTATCCAAGTCAGATAACTTGCTCCTCCTCTTATACTAAGCGATGACCTACCGTATCAGGTTACTCATCGCTTTGTGAATTAATCCTATGTCCTTAGCTAAGAATTATTACTTAGTTACCCTTAACTAAGGTTTACCACTTAGCTTCCTTTCCCGTTGTCCTTGATTAACCACAATTCTATACCTAGTTTCTCTAACTAGGGTTTGTCTTATTGGGTTAAGTGTTATCATTCAAGTCCATGCCTTAACCCGCCCACGAATCATGTCAAGATTGGCTAAGTATTTAAGTTCAAGACTTAGCCCTACAAGTTGGTTAAGTGTACCCAGAGGCTCATGACTTAACCCTATCAAGTCAAATCGGTCAAGTACTAGCTTACCTTAATCCTATCGGATTATCTTGCTAGATCGATTAAGCATAGATTATCTTAATCCCATCAAATTATCGAGTCGGATTGGTTAAGTATAGGTGGGCTTAACCCCATCCTCTAATCGTACTACAATGGTTAAGTATATTCTAAAAAGGTCTTGTGACTTAACCTTATCAGGTCCGCGTATTAGATTGGTTAAGTGTAGGTTACTTAACCCCATCAAATCATCATGTATAATTGGTTAAGTATAAGTTGCTTAACCCCATTAAATTATCACGTTAAGTTGGTTAAGTATTGGTTACTTAACCTCATTGAATTACCAAGTTTAAGTTGGTTAAGTGTTTAACTTAACCCCATCGAATTACCGTGTTTAGATTAGTTAAGTGTGGATTACTTAACCCCATCTAATTACCGTGTTTAGATTAGTTAAGTGTGGATTACTTAACCCCATCTAATTACCGTGGTTAGATTAGTTAAGCGTCAATTACTTAACCCCATCTAATTACCGTGTTTAGATTAGTTAAGTCTTAATTACTTAACCCCATCTAATTACCAAGTCGGATTAGTTAAGTGTAAATTACTTAACCTCATCCCCTAATCATCTTGCATGGTTAAGTGTCATTAAGAAATCAAGTCCGGTCCCACTTAACCTACCCATTCGTGTCATATCGGTTAAGTGTCATTAGTCAAATTTACTTAACCTTATCATGTGGCATTAATTTAATTAATGCACCCTCAACCTCTCACATTAGACCTTGTTGTGGTTACTAGTTAAGCCGGGCGGGTCCGGGTAGATTTACACCACAACCTAGTCTAACCTCGGGTCTTAAGCGCGACATGACCAACTTCTCACATTGGATCCTATTGTTTGTAGCTACTAGTTAAGCCGGGCGGGTCCGGGTAGATTTATGCTACAAACTCAACCCAACCTCGAGTTGGCCACTTCCATGTTTGGTCTAGTGTTATATTACACTTACAACCCATACGTGTCTAATTTCAAGTCCCAAGTTTACCCCACGTGTCATGCCCCCATTTTGGTTCAACTTACATGTCGTGTTCACATGTAACCTCAAGTCAAGTTTTCATGTCATATTCAAGTCAAGATTTCGCGTCATGTTCATGTTTATCTAACTACCCCAAAGTCGTGTTTTCCAACGCAAGCAAAAGCGAGTCAACATAGTAAGGATACTACGTCACATATTGGCCTCAAAACATGCATGATGCCAAAAAGGGATTGGCTTCCACATGCACAACCTTGGCCAAAAACATGCATAGTGTCATAAGGTGATTTGGCCACAAACATGCATAGTATCTCAAGGGGATTTGGCCACAAACATGCATAGCATAAAAGGGGATTACTTGCATAAGTGTTCATGTCATAAACCTATCATGAAGGGATGAACATGCCCATGTTACTCATGTGATAAAAAGGTAAACTTGCATATTATCATAAGGGATTTCGGGTTCATATACTTGCATAGCCTCAAAGTCACATTCATGCACATGTTTCATGAGTCAAAGTGGTTTCAAGTGTGCATGCTAACATACCACAAGCAAAGGTCCAATCTTGCATGGCAAACTAGGTCCAATGTAACATGAATAGCATGGTTTAGTCGCTACAACATAACCCAAAGTCATATGTTCATGCTAAAGGGGCAAACTAGGTTCCCATAGGCTAACATACTCATGTTACTTTGCATTTTATCCCATGTCACATCAAGATCATCGTTTAAATCTACAAGTAGCTAGAACTTACATAGCGTGGCAAGAGGACTAGGAGCATGAATCGTTTTGACGAAGAAAGGTGGCTCCTTTGATGAAGATCCGTCATGAAACTCGCATAACAACGTTGATTTGGCCTCTATTTGGTGTAGCAAGCTTGCACCTTTTGATTTGAACCCGATTTGAATGCATAGGCTCTAGGGATTGGAGACGGAGGCCATGATCAAAATTGATTTTGGCAGCACTTAGTTGCTAGGTTTGATTTTTAGGGATTTAGGTTAGGTTTAGGGTCTTTTTATAGAGATTAGGATAGTTTTAGGCCCTTAGATTAACCCTAGGATAGATCTGAACCATCAAACCACGTCAGAAGCTTCCAGAACAAGACCAGGGACCAGTGCAGGTGCACCAAGCCAGGAATGCTCGTCTGAGCCAAGTCGACAGCCAAGTCGACAGGGCTGTCGACTTGGTCAGACCAAGTCGACTCCCAAGTCGACTTGGCTGTCGACTTGGGTACTGTGGCGGGAATTTTTCCCGCCTGGCCCAACTGGCCCAATTTTCCAAATTCAAGTTTGAATTTGAAATCTGTTTTTACTTAGAAATTTTCTGAAAACTTCGTTGGGCCTTAACCGGGTCATACGGACTCCGATTTTCGAAAACTCGGACTCTATTTCGCGTATTTTTCCGAGACGAACGCAATGGCATAGCCCATTTCGCTTGATTCAGAATTTAAAATTAAATTCTGCCTTGATTCTCGTCTTAATCATGTTATCGAAATACGGGTTGTTACATTCTCCCCACCTTTTAGGATTTTGTCCCCGAAATCTCCAAGTTAGGAAGAACATATCCTACCATCCATCATCCATCTACTCAAAACATCATCCACAAGCAACCATTGTCCTTAGATGATTTCTAATGCTGTATGAATATATGCAAAACGTATGTGTACATGTTCCTTAGCTAATGCTAATGATCAGGCCTGAATAATTTTTCTAATGCAAAAATATGCATAGTGCCATGAATCCAACATGTATGCAAATAGTCCTAGTCATATAGATACTATATGCGTGCACAACCATTCATTCATATGCAACATCCACATGACAACACATTCAATTTTATCCATAAAGAAGTATAAATGCTCGTGCATATGCAACATGAAACGTGATCGCGTCAATCTAGTATCTAACGTGTATTCGCGCATCCACGAGCAACCACCTGCAACCATTTGCAACCATATCAATCATAACATGTCTCAAATACATGTCTACATCCATAACATTCTACCTAAGGTTCCCAGGATAAGATCGAGAAGATAAACAAGACAAACTCCTTACGGGGTTTGTAACAGAAACAGGACCGAGAGGATATCCACCAAGCGATAGCATGCAAGTAAGCTTTATAGGTGAACCAAGGATCAAAAATATACTCTTAAAAAGAGACGTGATGCGCGCGTCCAAGCCGCATTTCCATGAGCTCAATCCCATCAGGCCTTGACCGCCTTTGACTTCATGATTTCGTAGCTCCTTGATTCCTATTTCCAAGGTGTGAGTGGAACTCATCTCATTGTCGCCTCCCGTTTCACTTTCACTTATTCTTTCCCTAGTATGCTCGGCTCAAATATGTCTGCGTACTCATGCAAGCTCTCCAAAATTCACTAGTGAATTCTGGATCTCGTTTTCCGATTCCGATCCATGTTGCCAAGGGTTCTTACTAGGGTGATTGCCATAACCCATGCATAATCGAAACGAACCATCCGCCTTAGCGGCGAATCCTATTTGAACGGATTACCAACAACTGCATCCCGGGATTCTAGGTAACTAACCATGACAGAACCCAAAAAGGTTACACGAGACTTTGAGGGTATCACCAAGATGAGTCGAGAGTCTAACTACCCTCTTTCCAAAACCGAGAATGGCACCCCTTATTGGGTGACCACTTTATCCTTAGAATCTATCCGTAGTTGAGACATGTCATTCTCAAATCCAATAAGTCATGAAGGAATGGACCAACTCTCCAACCAGATTTTTGGGACAAAACTGGGATCCTCTACCATGCTAGTACTAAGGTGCAGAGACTCAACTATCTAAGCAGACTTAAGTGATACGATGATCAAAACAAAGTCTGGACGGGATGATAGAAAAGGAAGGCTGAACCTCTAATAGAAACGGTACCATTTCTTTTAGGCACCCCAGAAGTGAGAGCGTACTATTTCCCTCTCCGCTGATCTTGTCCTTGTCCTCCTTGATGGACCAAGCCCTAACAACAGTTGCTTATCCTTAAGCTGGTATCCTTTATCCTTACTCTTATTATCCTTTCTTGTAACACGGCAATGGGTCTCTCGAGAACCACCTCCATCGTACGGGAAACACCTACGTGGCTAGACCAAGATTAGTCACAGTGAGAACTACTGTGACCATGGATGGAGAAAAGAAAGGAAACGAGATTTAATCAAGGAATCAAAGGATGGTGCTAATGGCTTTTGGGGAATAGCCTTTAAAACAAACTTTTCTTGAAAAATGCTTCTTTATAAACCGTTTTTCAAATAGTTTTCAGAAGGTCTTTAAAAACTTTTGCCTAGTCTGGTAACCTTCTGCTCTGATACCAAATGTAACACCCCGCCTTCGCTAGGGTCACTCGCAAAGGAATGCACTAGCTTTAGAGGGGCGTTATTGGTAAACATGCACAGAAGTATCACAAGACAGAACATATAAAATAGCGGAAGTAAAATCGAACTTTCATAAACATTAATAATTAAGGTCTAAAGCCTTTTACATCAGAGTACATCAAAACCTGTCTTGCAATAATAAAGAAGCATAAAAACCTTTTCATAAATTATTTCCCAAAATAAAGCGGTGAAGCAGCCATAGCCAAGAGAAGACCAAGCTATACATCAAGCTATACATGATGACCTTCAAGCATAAGAGGCCCGAACTAAACAACATCATTTCCTCCCTGGAACCTGAGGGGGGGGGGGGGGAAACGGAAGACAAAGAGGCGAAAGAAAACGGGGTCAGTCATAAAGACTAGTAAGTCCTATCTACTCCAAGTATAAAAACAGGTAAAGGTAACATGACATGCATAAACTGAAAGTAAACATAAGGATGACTACAAGATAGATAAACTAAACCAGGGTAACTGGCTGAACTACTGTAGCAAGGTAAACTAAGATATCGTGATAAACTACGGTGTCGTGATAAATCAAGGTATCACATCGTCAGGTTTCTATCAAGTATACTATCCCAAGGTATCTATCCTGTCTAACATCCCCCGGTGTCTATTATGTATATTTTTCCTGGTTCTAACATGTATATTTGCTCTGCACCTCTCGTACTAGTATCCCTACCCGCGTCATGTGTTAACCATGAATGTCCCTTGCCCCATGTCATGAAATGGTCCATGTCAACCTAATATACAACATATGTAAGTTTTCCCAACTCGTATGTTTCTCTCCATGTGTAAGTTCAGTCCTTTGCCATAGGCCATACGGGCTTTCCCATGTAAACGTTTTATCCTTGAAGTTGTTTTGGACTGCAACCCTTGATCTAGTTGTGTTTCCCTACCATGAACTATCGCGCGTCCACTTAGGATTTATGCCACCTAGGGCCGCTAGTGATTATGCTACCTAATGAACGTTTCCGTGTCTCGGTTTGGGTTTTGGCCACCTAGGACCACTAGGGAATATGCCACCCGTCAACCGCGCCCTTGATCCCACGTATGTATCGTGAATCGTTTTCCATGTCTAGATGCACATGTTCCACAATGTGCCATCCGAGTTCCGTGCCAGGGCAAACTAAGAAATATGGAACTCGGTCGGGAGCTTTAAGTCGTCTGCTGACGCAGATACCAAGGTCTGTTTTTATACCCGTGGCTATGGTCCCACGTGACCCCTCCCTCAACTAGTGAAAGGCAACCCACGAAAAATCATGTATGAGAACCACTCCCCGGCCCCACTATAGCCCACTTTCCTACGGGCCAACCTCACCCATGACTCGATAGCAAGCACATGGTCTGTTGGGGGCTCTCTGCCTTTCCGTACGTACACGATTGACTAAAGATGGTAGGTAGTCGGCGATGTGCTATCCAGGGCAAAAACCAAGAATCGTCGACTCCACGCTAATCCATCCCAGTCTTTAGGTCGCTCGCATAGCAACCAAGGCATACTCTTGGTCCTTCTAACGCAGACCTTAACCTCTCATGGGCCTAGTATAATTACCTGGCAGCCCACAGAGGGATCCCAAGAATATCCTCACGTCCCCCGAAGCTTCCACTTCGGCACCCAGTGCGCTGGAGCTTTTATCCAAGTCAGATAACTTGCTCCTCCTCGTATACTAAGCGATGACCTACCGTATCAGGTTACTCATCGCTTTGTGAATTAATCCTATGTCCTTAGCTAAGAATTATTACTTAGTTACCCTTAACTAAGGTTTACCACTTAGCTTCCTTTCCCGTTGTCCTTGATTAACCACGATTCTATACCTAGTTCCTCTAACTAGGGTTTGTCTTATTGGGTTAAGTGTTATCATTCAAGTCCATGCCTTAACCCGCCCACGAATCACGTCAAGATTGGCTAAGTATTTAAGTTCAAGACTTAGCCCTACAAGTTGGTTAAGTGTACCCAGAGGCTCATGACTTAACCCTATCAAGTCAAATCGGTCAAGTACTAGCTTACCTTAATCCTATCGGATTATCTTGCTAGATCGATTAAGCATAGATTATCTTAATCCCATCAAATTATCGAGTCGGATTGGTTAAGTATAGGTGGGATTAACCCCATCCTCTAATCGTACTACAATGGTTAAGTATATTCTAAAAAGGTCTTGTGACTTAACCTTATCAGGTCCGCGTATTAGATTGGTTAAGTGTAGGTTACTTAACCCCATCAAATCATCATGTATAATTGGTTAAGTATAAGTTGCTTAACCCCATTAAATTATCACGTTAAGTTGGTTAAGTATTGGTTACTTAACCTCATTGAATTACCAAGTTTAAGTTGGTTAAGTGTTTAACTTAACCCCATCGAATTACCGTGTTTAGATTAGTTAAGTGTGGATTACTTAACCCCATCTAATTACCGTGTTTAGATTAGTTAAGTGTGGATTACTTAACCCCATCTAATTACCGTGGTTAGATTAGTTAAGCGTCAATTACTTAACCCCATCTAATTACCGTGTTTAGATTAGTTAAGTCTTAATTACTTAACCCCATCTAATTACCAAGTCGGATTAGTTAAGTGTAAATTACTTAACCTCATCCCCTAATCATCTTGCATGGTTAAGTGTCATTAAGAAATCAAGTCCGGTCCCACTTAACCTACCCATTCGTGTCATATCGGTTAAGTGTCATTAGTCAAATTTACTTAACCTTATCATGTGGCATTAATTTAATTAATGCACCCTCAACCTCTCACATTAGACCTTGTTGTGGTTACTAGTTAAGCCGGGCGGGTCCGGGTAGATTTACACCACAACCTAGTCTAACCTCGGGTCTTAAGCGCGACATGACCAACTTCTCACATTGGATCCTATTGTTTGTAGCTACTAGTTAAGCCGGGCGGGTCCGGGTAGATTTATGCTACAAACTCAACCCAACCTCGAGTTGGCCACTTCCATGTTTGGTCTAGTGTTATATTACACTTACAACCCATACGTGTCTAATTTCAAGTCCCAAGTTTACCCCACGTGTCATGCCCCCATTTTGGTTCAACTTACATGTCGTGTTCACATGTAACCTCAAGTCAAGTTTTCATGTCATATTCAAGTCAAGATTTCGCGTCATGTTCATGTTTATCTAACTACCCCAAAGTCGTGTTTTCCAACGCAAGCAAAAGCGAGTCAACATAGTAAGGATACTACGTCACATATTGGCCTCAAAACATGCATGATGCCAAAAAGGGATTGACTTCCACATGCACAACCTTGGCCAAAAACATGCATAGTGTCATAAGGTGATTTGGCCACAAACATGCATAGTATCTCAAGGGGATTTGGCCACAAACATGCATAGCATAAAAGGGGATTACTTGCATAAGTGTTCATGTCATAAACCTATCATGAAGGGATGAACATGCCCATGTTACTCATGTGATAAAAAGGTAAACTTGCATATTATCATAAGGGATTTCGGGTTCATATACTTGCATAGCCTCAAAGTCACATTCATGCACATGTTTCATGAGTCAAAGTGGTTTCAAGTGTGCATGCTAACATACCACAAGCAAAGGTCCAATCTTGCATGGCAAACTAGGTCCAATGTAACATGAATAGCATGGTTTAGTCGCTACAACATAACCCAAAGTCATATGTTCATGCTAAAGGGGCAAACTAGTTTCCCATAGGCTAACATACTCATGTTACTTTGCATTTTATCCCATGTCACATCAAGATCATCGTTTAAATCTACAAGTAGCTAGAACTTACATAGCGTGGCAAGAGGACTAGGAGCATGAATCGTTTTGACGAAGAAAGGTGGCTCCTTTGATGAAGATCCGTCATGAAACTCACATAGCAACGTTGATTTGGCCTCTATTTGGTGTAGCAAGCTTGCACCTTTTGATTTGAACCCGATTTGAATGCATAGGCTCTAGGGATTGGAGATGGAGGCCATGATCAAAATTGATTTTGGCAGCACTTAGTTGCTAGGTTTGATTTTTAGGGATTTAGGTTAGGTTTAGGGTCTTTTTATAGAGATTAGGATAGTTTTAGGCCCTTAGATTAACCCTAGGATAGATCTGAACCATCAAACCACGTCAGAAGCTTCCAGAACAAGACCAGGGACCAGTGCAGGTGCACCAAGCCAGGAATGCTCGTCTGAGCCAAGTCGACAGCCAAGTCGACAGGGCTGTCGACTTGGTCAGACCAAGTCGACTCCCAAGTCGACTTGGCTGTCGACTTGGGTACTGTGGCGGGAATTTTTCCCGCCTGGCCCAACTGGCCCAATTTTCCAAATTCAAGTTTGAATTTGAAATCTGTTTTTACTTAGAAATTTTCTGAAAACTTCGTTGGGCCTTAACCGGGTCATACGGACTCCGATTTTCGAAAACTCGGACTCTATTTCGCGTATTTTTCCGAGACGAACGCAATGGCATAGCCCATTTTGCTTGATTCAGAATTTAAAATTAAATTCTTCCTTGATTCTCGTCTTAATCATGTTATCGAAATACGGGTTGTTACAATGACCCTTTTATGGCAGCTGATGGCTCAAGAACTAGCGGGTACATGACATGAGTTTGTAGAGAGTGGTAAATGTAAAGGAGGAATGCCCTTCTTGCCTAGATTCAGTAATTAGGACCTTTTTATGTAAAAAGGGACATGATGCCAGGCCTCCTAGTCCTAGTGTATAACCACATTTAGCCATTGTATCTTTTATCCAGTATTGATTGCAGAAGAGCCTATTTTTTTTGTAACATCCACACTTTTCCAAGCCTAAATTTCGACAAATATCAAAACACAAACTCATCAAAACATGGAGAGTATATATTTGGTACCTGCAAATGACGAGCGTGAGAATAATCAGAGTAAAATAAAACTAACTCGTAGAAGAAAAATAATAAGATAACTAATATCGACTAAGGTGGCTACTTTAAAGCATATCGCCACATCAATATCGAGCATGAGGGAACGAGAACCAAAATCGAAACAGAAAACCTACTAAAACATGTCTTCCCCGAGCTAAACCAGAGAGTTGTTATGTGGAGGGGGTTAGAACAACAAGTCTTGGTGAGTAGAAAATGTATAACAATGTCTACAATACAGAATGTATCCTGTTTGATTAGTATTAAAACATATGTCTAACAAGGCTAGTAATTCTAACCTAACCTTGTAAAGATTTACGCACGACGACAAACCACAATACCTAAGGTAGTATTCCCAACAATAATGATAACGATATCGCAATAATGAGATAGAATGTTTACGCATAAGTATGAAGCCTTTAAACCACCATTCAACTAATTACCAGTGATTAACAGGTGGGCTCATAACTACTCACTATTCCATAAGGAGGTTAACTATTTCAATATAGCCACTTAAAACATCGCTGTCAATATAAGATAAGGGTAGATTCTTTCAGTCACTTAAGACCCAAGGCGGACTTATCGATTACTTAATACCTCATTCGATGGTTTATTCTATGCTGATATAAACTAGAGGACGCTAATTACTACGTCCTACTAATTTAAGGCTTTCTTCATTCACGCAAAAACTCGCATAAGGTGAGAAATAGTAATTAGCCACTTAATACTAGGTTTAGGTAGGAGCTTGACACCATTTAAGACCTCCTGGCGGACCCCTATGTTACTATCTAACCAACCTTATCAGATAATCTCCTAGCCACTTATACCTCCCGTAGGATAGGCAGACTTAGGGTACCTCGTTAACTGTCATTTAATACCTAAACCCAAGGCGGACTCCCAACCCAGTTACTTAATACCTAGAGGAAGCGGACCTATGTAGGGATTACCAAAATCATACCCAACAACCATTTAATACTTTTTGTTTATGGGGAGGTGAGCTATGCGATCACTTAATACCCTTTTAAGGGTGGATTTAAGTACTTAATACCTCTATCCCGAAGCAAGCTTACACTTATAAATTATTTCCTTTTAAGGTTTTCTCTTTGGATACGAGGCAAGTCCTATAACCACTTAATACCTCACACTTGAGATACACCCCATTTTAGAAAATAATCCTCGTTACGCAATTAACAATCGTCATGGGTTCCTATGGTCAATGCTATCTCGCATCAGTTGTACATATATGTGACTATTGGAAATGTAGGATCTAAATTAACCCTAGAGGGGGTAAAAAGGCTTTATTGCAGTTTTGTGGAATATAAAAATTATCACAGCAGAATAAATAAATGCAGAAAATAAACAATACAGAATTCTCCCAGCTTCAGAAAACCCCTGCCTACTCCTGCATCTCCCAAGGTTTCTTACTAAGTATTTGAAAAATATCCCGCATACGACACCTGCACACTCACGACCCCTCGCTATTGTTTTAATCCTATGCTAAAAACCTGCACTGACATTAAACCACGAGATCAGATTTTCTCTAACTATAAATCCTATAGCTATAACTCTTGTTTAAAGAAAACTAGAAAACTATAAATCGGTTTACAAAATTGTAACAACTTAAAAACAAACAACACAAAAACCCTTTCGCCCTTATAAACATATATGCACAAAAAAGAATGTTGGCCCCTTTGTCCCTTCAAAAATTATCGG
Source organism: Allium sativum (assembly GCA_030737875.1). Lineage (NCBI taxonomy): Eukaryota > Viridiplantae > Streptophyta > Magnoliopsida > Asparagales > Amaryllidaceae > Allium > Allium sativum. Next base: position 750,185,140 of record CM060909.1, on the reverse strand, counting down.
GTTCCTCTTTTATTCTTTCAATTGTGACTAAGAGAAAAATAATTCTAGGATTTTATGCTTTGCCCCAAATCACGACTCCTGAAATATGGAAATGTATTCTCAGATGGCTTCGAGAATGTTGCCCTCTTGTCGATGATTTGGCCTTTGTGATTGATCGAAAATTTTGAAGAAAAAATGTGAGTTACTCTGATCTAATTTTCTTGATTGAATTGCTTGAGATTTTCTATGCCACGCCTATGATGAGAATGGTATAATTTATAGGGTTTAAAACCCTTGATTGTCTCTGATTTCACGATGATTTGGTCTTGATGTTTGCGTGATTACTTGCCGTGAATCCCTAAACAATTTCTGGAAACTTTGAATGATTTTCTTGCTAAAGAATGGCCTTGTGATTTTCTGGAAACTTTTTGAACCCATGAAATCATTCTTTGTTCAAAAGTAACTCCTTTAATCACGTTGATATTTTCTTGCATGCTTTCCATTGATGAATTTTGTTTATGCCTTGCTTGAAATAACAATATTGAATTCTATGAATTCTAGAAAGATTTAATCCATTTTCCTTGCCGAAAATAAGAGTCGTTGCATTCAGTTATTTCTAGAAACATTTATATTTACTCTTGCCAAAAATAAATCTGATTTCCATTATATGGCCTTGAGTAACCTTGAATATGATACTGCACTTTATCTTATTTTTTCTTGAGTATTTCTTTACTCTTGCATCTTCATCATACTTTGTTAATGCTTTGGTATCTTTTTCAACGTTGTAAAATTGTCCAGTTACCTTTTACCATTTCCTTCTACTTGTACTTGGCATTAATATCATTGTGAAACGCTTGATTTTTGAAATGTAGCACGTGCTTTTTTTATCTTCCATTTTGTCCATCTCCATGCAATTGACCACGTGTTGGATACTTGAACCATTTGTTTGATATGCTATGTATACCATGTACTTCATTTCTGAATCTTCATGTGTACTTGAACTCGACCGTGCCACGTCATTATTGTTTAGTTGCTGATTTCTGAAACTTCACTTGAAAATTTCAGATAAGAACAGATGCATCCTTGAACTTGCCTATTGTGCATTGCTGCATGTGATTTGCTTGTGTTATGTTGCCTTGTGCATTGGTACTTCCTTGTTGCCTAGATTCCTGTGGTACTTCCATGTGTGTATGTGTGTATGTGTGTGTTTGTGCTAGTTTGATGTGCTTTCTCTTTGTAGCAACTATGATGCTGTGTCATTTTACCAACCACTACATGCCTGTGCTACTTGTGCGTTCTTTATTTACGAGCTCTTGTATTATGTGATATGCATGACTATGCTATTTGTAACTTGTGTACATATCTTTTATGCATGCCTTGGGACACTTGACCATTAACTAGTGTTGTTGGCTTGTTTCTATCTTGACTTGTGCTTGTAAATTCTTGACCTGTGTTAAGTATGGACTATTCATCTGAATTGGTACCTGTGTGTTCATGAACTTGTAGCTACACATGTATGCCCAAATTTGTGGCTACTGTTTTCCTATACCCACTGCCTTGAGACTCGTTTCACCATTTTTGGACCGTTTGCAATCTTGAACCAGAGTTTTGATATGCTGTTACTCATGCACCTGGCTTGCTTCTTTACTGGTTTGTGTGCACATGTGCATTTTCACTGTCACATGTGCACATTGCTGCTCTGTCCATTTTGATTTATGCTTGCTGACTTGTGTGATCTCAATGGTCCATGCTGAGCTCCATTTGTACTTGAGATGATCAATTTTTTGTTGCCAACCTGTGCATGAATGCTTCATGCATTCCCCTGCACTTTATCAATATATATGTGTATATACATACACATGTATGTGTATACATTTATTGTGCATGTGCAATTATATTTTTTATTTACATCAGCAGACCACTGTACGATGTGTTGTGGATGATCAAGATCAACAGACCGCAAATATGAGTCGAGGTTGGTCTTCATCAGCATACCACTACAGTTGTGTTGAGGTTGATCTGCAAGCACTAGTATTTAGTTTACTTTGTGGTATTTATAGTGAATCATTGTGAATATCACAAGCAGTCTAGGGTTAAATAAATGTATATACATATTAAACCAAGTCTATAAATATGATGAGAAACACACCAAAAACTCCGAGGCAAATAAAATTTAAAATAAATTTATATTTGTCTACAGTTAATTCTATTTTGTTCTAGTTTACTCTGTGTTTGTTTCTGTGACATGTATACAGGTGACAGGACTAGATCTGAAGCAGCTGAAGAATCAGTGTGTGAATATGAATGTATATGAGAGAGTGAATATGTAACAGGGTGAAATGAGTGAACTGTAGTGGGGTTATGAATGTAATAAATGAAGTGTATTATATTAAAGTGAAATGTACAGTAGTGGAGTCAAAAGTTTGTACTATTTCAAATAATGAAATAAAATATTTACTTGAATAAAAACACCGTTTGAATATTGAATTGTGTGCAATAGTATTCTATTCGTAATAAATGTTTATTTTCGTATGTGATGAAATATAGAATACTACAAATACAAATACAAATATATATATATATATATATATATATATATATGTTATCACCATATTGTTATATTCAACAGGAAAGTGCAAACTTCTTTTGAATAAGGTAGCTGACCTCGCATCATTAACCTACTAAGTCCAAATCCTTATAGTTAACTACAATAATTATCTTAATTCTAGGTTAACTAGAATAACATAAGGAAAACCTATAACTTTCTATCTTAGGACGTCTAATTATTATTTATTTATTGGACTAGTATTTACTACGATAATCAATCCCCATCGACTCCTCTTTTTAACTCCATTTATTTGTATTATTTAAACAATCTTCCATTTATGACACTGACAATCATATTTTCCGAAGGCATTCATTTTCCTATTAAAGGCTATTTATATCAGTCCCATTTAACTTCCATCTAACTATCGTAACTCCTAATTATTATTATAATCTTAATTCTGTTTAATTCTTATTTGAATACATACATATATATATATATACACATTTATATTTATAATTATTTATTTTCCCTAATTGGAGTTACAATCTCAATTCTTAAAACACTAATTTAATTCTAACCATTAAGGGGTATTATCCCATTCAATGTATTTCCATAAAAAATATGGCTACAATCCTTATTATCTTATTTATGTCCTTCTATTACAACAAAAATTCCATATTGATTGCTACAACGGTCACAAACATTTGATTTCCATTTGTTATGGGATTTATTACTATACATTTATTCCCATAAAATAGAAACACTTCAATTTCAAACACATAATAACAAACAAACATTTATTTAATAATAGCGTCATTTACGTAGATTTGGACGGATAAAATTAATATATATTTATGTTTAAACGTGAATTTAACGTATTTAATGATTTATATTTTCTTATTATTTATTATTTATGTTCTAGTCTAAACTAGCGACCAAAACAACCCTTTTATGTTTGATCTTGTTTTAAGACTCAAAATCTTATAAAATGTTATTTATTGTAATTATTGTAAATTTTTCCCAAACTATTAAAAAGCGAAGATTTGACGTCATTTCAAATTACAAGGAAATAAGTTAGTATTTTATTTAGAATAGTTATTTGCAAACTACATACAAAAATACGTGAATCTGCACATCTCTTCTAATTTGATTTATTTATTTTCCATGTAGATTTCCAATAACTCCTTTTTATACAAAAAGAACTAAATTACAATAATTACGTAAAACCACAAACAATACTGAACACAATAGGATTATTAATTATTTTAACCAATACAGCATAAATTATAAATCAACGCACAACCCTATTGATTTGGAATAAAACTACAAATCCGATAAAGGTATTGAGACTGATTTCCAGATCTGAGGTGTTTATAATAACTACAAAAACACAATAATAATTATAGGTAGGAAGATGATAATAACTTAGAAAGGCCTACATATCCATACTTGCAATATTCATAATAATTCAGATTTGACAAATAAACAAATATGTCACTTTCAGGCATATAATTCAAATTCAACACAAACAAATTATACATGTGTGAAAAATGAAACAATTATTAACTTGATTTTAAAGTTAGGTAAATCAAGGGACCACGTCGTATAACACGGAACAGGTTTACCCCTAACAATACCAGTGCATAAAAATAACAACGCAATGCTAAAGAGAAAAATGAAGCTGTTATAAGACTCAGGTCCCATCACACAATGAACGCAGTCGAGGATAGAGTTTTTCCTTATAATAGCCAAATATGCTTGATATGCGAAATTTCATCTTTTATTATTACTATAAGTGAAGAAATCAACTTCAAATATAAATGTATCAATCATAGATGACATGAATGTCCAATACTACTATGCCGCCAATAGTATACAACTAAAACCGTAAAATGTCGTATTGGAAGTTGGATTTCCATCATGATGGCTACTGATCCGAAAGATCGATCGCATAGTGCAATTCTCCACGGCTTACATCCGAAGCATGAGAAAATACCGTAATGCACATCTGCACTATATCCAGGATATCAAGTATCTCCATGTAACACCCTACCTCCGTTAAGGTCACTCACAAAGGGAATACCTTAACTTTGATGTAGCGTTTTAGTAGACAGAACAGAAACTTGCAAGATAGATAAAACAGCACTTGAAAAATTTATAGCTTTATTACAATAGAAACCGAAGTAAGTTTGGTTACATCCTTTCAAATCATAATATCAGAATTCAAGTACAAAATATCAGTCTTGTACAACCTTCAGAATGCATAGCTTTTAAAATCATAATCCCCAACATAAACTACCATGCTAACGACAGACGATACTTCAAGCAGGGAAGATCCGAATCAAGCTCCTAGATTTCCACCCTAAAAACCTGGGAGGGGGGGGGGGACAAAAGAAAAAGGGGCGAAAACAAGCAAGGTCAGACATAAAGTCTGGCAAGTCCAGTGACTTTCAGCATATGAACAGATAATCATAATTATGACATGAAAATAAAACTGGATGCGAGATAATAGTTACAGGAGTAGCAGATATACTTAGGTTAAATAGAAAAAGAACAGAATGATGTAAGCTACTACTTTTCACCTCTCTACACTACTACTAGTATAACAGGATTAGGTGTCACCCCATTGTCTAAACTGAAACAGAAACAGGAACAGAATAATTTCCACAGAAGAGAATGCTAGTAATGGGCCTTTACCACTCCAACAGAAACAGACAGAAACGGAATGCTAATAATGGGCCTTTACCACCCGAACAGAAACAGACAGAAAAAATGCGAATAATGGGCATTTACCACCCGAACAGAAGGTACAGACACAGATTAATCCCTACAGAAACAGAATGTAGAATTAGGTGTACACTAGTAAATGGGCCTTTACCACCCGAATAGACGGTACCACGCAGAAACAGACAGGTGTTACCACCCAACAGAAATAGACGGTACCAACAGAAACAGACAGAACTAAGTGTACTCTAAAACCCTACCCCAAGCGATCGGCTCCCTAATACATAAATACCTTGTGCCAGCCCCACAAAAGGGTGTATCACTACCAAAAGTGGCAACCTTTAAATGACACAGACCTATTTACATATGTTACGGCATCTTACATCCTCAGAGGCAGACTGGGATCCATGCACGCACATGACCCGGTTGGAACGCACCATCAACACCCCTCGCCATTATCAGAATGAACCGCTTATAATTAGTTCAGTAAGCGTGCCCGGACCCTACCTACTGTTGGGTCAAAGTTTTGATACCAGAAAGGGTTACTGACTAATATGGATCCCAAACAACAGATGAAACAAGTAATTTCCCTCCTAACCTTGTGTCCCCAGACTAACAGATTTCTGATTAACTTGTTTACAAGATTAGACATACAGAGTTCAGATTAACTAGTTCATAGATCATACAAGTTTTTAGACTAACGGATCAGATATACAGATTTAACAGATTTACGGATTTGTCTAACTTTGTAATTGGGCCTATAGATTCACGAAACGGGTTTGTTAAATTCATTAGTCCAATTGGTTCAACCCTATCCACCCAACACGTTTTAGACATCATATTTATCTTAGATTTGTATTTATTAAAAATTAATGCGCAGACCTCTCACATTAGACTGACAGTTTGCGACCACTGGTTAGGCCGGTTGGTTCCGGGCAGATTGCTGCCGCAAACTGAGACTAACCTCGGGTTTCAAGCACGTTATGAGTAACTTCTCACATTAGAACCTATTGTTTGCGACCACTGGTTGTGCCGGGCGGTTCCGGGCTGGATTACGCCGCAAACTCATTCTAACCTCGAGTTAGCCATGTTTCATGTTTAGCCAATGCATTCATTCATAGACAATGCTAATATCTAACTAATCATGCTAATTTGACAAATTAACTTCTGTACAAGTTACAGCAGATTATTCGAGATTCTATTAACAAGTTTTGCTCAATTTTAAATATAGTCTAGAGATTTACATACTTCAAATTTCAGCATTTCAGTTCCAACAGATTACGCCATTCAACAGATTAAACAGATAACAGATCTTGCAGATTGGGCGATTTAGCAGATTTAGCAGATAAGGCAATTTTAATCTAATTAGCAGATTAGACAATATAACAGAACTAGCAGATTAGGCAATATAACAGAACTAGCAGATTAGGCAATATAACAGATTTAATCATTCCTTAAAGTTTCATAGACATATCTTGCCTAATTACAAATTTGGCCTAAGTTTGCATGCCTAAATAGTTGTCATGATTCACAATATGATCATATAACCCACGTTTGCATTGAATTTACATGGCACAGATTAGGGTCATAATTTACCATATAACACGTGTCCCAAATTTAGTTAAACTTTCCTAGTACAAAAGATTCACATATAAATTATATCAAATATAGCCATCGATTTCAATGCATGTCATATATTCAAAAATCTCCCATTTAGGTGTTATTCACATTTAATAGTTATCAAGTCTTAATATAGATCTTCACACCTAAGTCAATTCTCTTTTTATCTCAAGTTATGAATCGTTATATAAACAATATGCCCAACAATCTAGAACTTTAAATTATAGCAGATCTTAATTCAAAATATGCGTTATGTCCAATGTCTCAAGTCATATGTTAACATACAATGGTTCCTCTTCTTCCAATTCACAGAATATGCATAGATCTAAATCTAGTTTACAACATCAGTCACAGATTAGCCATGTCCAATTATGCCATCATTCATTATTTGTCCCTAAGTTTAGCGTTCGTGCGTTAATCTCTTATGAGATGTGGCGCAGGCTCGTGGTAGCCTGGCTATCGAACAGAAAGAAGAAAGAGATACAGAATAATATATACTAGAACAAAACGTACACAACCTCAAATTCTGATTTACAATCATGTCACAATTGTAATTAAAGTTTATATCGGAAAATAACTGTACTTGCCTTTCGTGGTTTTAAGAAAGGATAATAAACTGTTATTGATGCAGAAATGATGATTTACTCCTCTTTAATTGTTGTTGTAGCTCTAAAGTTTGATTTGAGATTTGATTTAGCTTTTAATTCTATTCAGATTGGAAGAAGATGCATCGGTCCAAGTTTTGATTCCAGTAGAGTAGCGATGCCATTTTCATTTTTAATTAGAACAGAGGCAGAGTATAGACAGAATGAAATTGTGTAGAGAAAATGAGGCTAGGGGATGTTTATATAGGATTAGCCGGATGAATCTAGACAGAAAACGAGACCGGATACATCAGAATGAACCAGGTTCAAAAACTGGGTTTCGGGAGCAGGTCGACTCCCCAGTCGACCTGGTCATGGGGAGGTCGACACCCCAGTCGACCCGGTTGGGGGGGAGGGGGGTCGACTCCCCAATCGACCTGGGTATAAGGGCGGAAATTTTCCCGCCAGCCTTCTCTGGGTTTGAATTTCAAATTTCTGGCTTTATTTTCGAGCTACTTTATTTTATTTAGATTCCTGAAACTTCGGAGGGTCATATCTTGGTCATACGGACTCCGATTTTCGAAAACTCAGACTCGATTTCATGCAGAATTCCGAGACGAACGTAATGGCGCAACCCGTTTTGTAACACCCCATGATTCTATAACACTAAGATTCACAAATCAAGGAAGAATTAAAAGTTAAGATCAAAATCAAGGGAAACGGGCAGCGCCGTTGCGTTCGTCTCGGAATTCTACATGAAAACGAGTCCGAGTTTGCGTAAATCGGAGTTCGTATGAGGAAGATATGGCCTCCGGATGTTTTAGCGAAGTTCAAATTTCGAAACAGTTCAGAAAAGCGAATTCAAAATCAAAATCGGAGCCAGATTGGGCTGGGCATGAATTTTCCCGCCGAAGGCACCCAGGTCGACTGGGTAGTCGACCTGGGGGTCGACCCCCCCTGCTTTTTCCATCTTTCTGAACCTGATTCGTTTCTCTGTATCCGGACACCCTTCTGACTAGATTCGTTGACTTCTACACTATATAAACAGCCCTGGTCTCCTTCTCTATTCACAATTCTTTTCTACCCTTATGCTGCAAAGATTCTTGGCGAACATGGCTTCTTCTCCTCCTCTTAATTAAATAATAAATAGAATAATATATAAAATAAATCAAGACGATGAAGTGTTGCTCAAGTTTGTCAAGAAGAGGTTCGAATCAAGATTAAAGCTTCAAGATAAGAATCAAAGGCTAGCTCAAACGGTTTCGGGCAACGTCGCACGAATCATAGCAACGCCATCTTTCTATTCTAATCTAATCTCTGTAAGTCAGTTACTTCTTAGATTTGAACGTTTCTCTTTTCGTGACATGAAATTAAAGGAATAAAAGAATATGCCAAATCTTTCTATTTGAATCTGTGCCTATATCTTTGGACTTAATTAAGAACTGTTATGATTCGATGACCGATAAGACTATGACTATGTAACTATGGACCTTAAAACCATATGCCTCTTTGACTATGAACATTGCCTATGACTATGGACATTGCCTATGACTATGGACATTGCCTATGACTATGAACATTGCCTATGACTGTACGATGAGACGACCCGATTTCCCGTTCTCACGGAAACAAGGTTATCTTTGGAATATAACACAGAAACGGATAATAGCAGAACAGAATTAAATAAATACACCAGAATGAACAACAAAATATACTGGATAAAAGTAATCATCAGAGTTACACAGTATACAGGATCTTACTTAGTACAAATACAGTTCAGCTATACATAAATGTCTACAGCGGAAATAAACAAAATATGTACAATAGGAGCTGAACAGCATAAAAAGAAATAAATGATAGAATCCATCTTCAGCTCCAGCTATCCAGAAAGAACCAGCTAAACCTGAATACAAGGCTGCCCGTGTAGAAAAAGGGGCACCCGAGTTTGAAAGTGAAACAAACTACGAGTCAGTCATGGGACTGGTATGAGAAATCTACTCAACACATATACAATTTGGCTAATCACAGGACCACGCCACTTTCGTGGAACGGGTTTTCTCCATTGGATTGCCAGTGCTTTAAAACAAATCTTTCTTTTAAACATCGCTATGCTTTTTATAAGAATGAAGCCGTTATAAGACTCAGTTCCCATCACACAATGCAACGCAAACCGGAGGATAGAGTTTTTACCTTATAACGGCCAAAATATGCTTGATACGAATAAAACAAAGGCATTTGATATTATTGCTAGTGTTTATATGTTTCGAAAACAATTTCAAATCATAACTATCAATCATAGACGGCATTAATGCCCCATACCACTATGTCGCCATATATAGGTATACAATCAAAACCGCACGATGTTGTATTTGGAAATTGGATTTCCGTCATGAACCAAGGCAAAAGATAGTCCTTACCGAATTCGAGACAATCTAGCCTACCATGTCTCAGGAACAGCCGCAACTGCCCCCTGGATCGTCAGGGCCAGTCCACCGATGTGGATTATTATACCTGAACAATACGTCTCCCCGCCCTTTGGGGCGCAAACGAGCCAACGAATGACTCCATCGGACCCGGATCGTCCGATCTAACCGAGGCGCCTCGCAACAGCAACAACCACATAGGTGAAAAGTATATAAATGTCAGGGCTGGTAGGTCACTGACACCACCCTAGCTAGAAAGAAACGCATGCCCTCCCTGATGTCCTTCTCCCGTTTTAGGTTCATACCGGGGTGTGAGGCTCGCGAATTTACGTTATACACAAAGCTACGCCACACAGGTGATGCTTTGATCATCACCACAAGACTTTGCTTTTCAACAGAAGCCCTGATCACTGCATCTTAGCATGCCACACAGGCAATTCATACCGTGCAACTGATGGCTATCAATCACACAGAACAAATTCCAATGTCGGACACACAGTCCATTTACAAGTCCGTTCTGGGTTTGAACGAAACCGGAGGCACTAAATACCTCGCAAACCCTTCGATCAACACGTACGTCTGGACGATCACCACTCATTATCCATATTTCGGGATGCCTCCCAATCAGGACCTCGGTTACCATCCAAACGAGGTGAAGATCTCCGGTCTTCGACCATCGTCTTCATCTTCGAATTTCAATCGTCGGTCGATTATTCGAAATGAGAATTAACTCGGCCTTTTCAAATAAATCACGTATATTTAGAATTTCAAATCGATTTATTTCAATGGTTAAATTATTCGACAACACCAATTGTGTTCTTTATATAGTTTTCACACCAAACACATTCAACCATCAAACATCACATAAATCAAGCAAATTCAGTTTATTTCCATTCCATATCGGTTACGATATTTTATAACTATTTATCGCTATTTTTATTTATTTTAAAATAGCCATTTTATTCAAAACGACGCTTCGGGCCATAAGGCGGTCGTGGCGCTGTTTTTCTTCAGATTTGATTTACACATATCTGAAAATCTAACCGTTGGATCTTCACAAAATTTACATCATTAGAAAGGTCTTTTCAAAACGAATCCAACGGTTCCAGTTTCGGGAAAATCCGACGGTCGGATCTCCCGGTACAATCGTTTGAAGTTTCGATTTCAAAATACGAACTGCAGCGTCGTTATTCGATTAAATATATAATTATATTTATATATATATATAAATATAATCGCTTCTGGCGCTGTTTTTCTTCAGATTTGAATTAAACATTCCAGACAATCCAACCGTTGGATTTTTACAAGGTTGGTGCCGTTGGAAAGATTATTCCAAGGCGAACCCGACGGTTGAGGTTTCGGGAAAATCCAATGGTCGGATTTCCCGTACTAGTCGTTTGAAATCACGGTTTCAAAATACGAACTGCCAGGCTTCGTTTCGTTTTAATTTTATTTATATTTATATATTTATATAAATATAGTTCATTCAACAATTTCAATATCGTTTTCACTTCAAAAATTTTTCAAACACCTTAAATTTTGGAAAAATTTCGCCATAACCTCCCCTGCACCGGGAGCATCGGGAAATCGCAAATAGCGTTCCCGGTCCTTCTCATCTCAAAAAGAAAAAGAAGAAGCCAAGCGGCTAGCCAACAGGCTCAAAATCATCACCCAAACAAATCAGTAAATGTGTACCTATTTGTCGGGCACAAAATTTTATTCCTCTTCTCTAGCCCCTTTGCTATAACCTGTTCAATGAATATGCATATACATATATATACAGTTCTTATCATTTATCCTTTTCTATCCAACTTCATATTTGATTTCTGTTTGGTTTAAAGACACCATTTATTCTAATGTTACATACATAGGTGCAAATCATTTCATTAGCTAATTAATGAATATTTCATCTCATATATGTTTATTTTGAACAAGTGGCTATTTTTAACACTTCACATTTCAACGATTTATGCATACAATAAAAATGCGATTTTTATTGTCAAACGATTTATTTCAAAACACTATTTTTCTATATAGTTCATATAGTCGATAAAAGATGATTTTTATTATCAAACAATTTATTTCAAAATATGAATACCATTCAACACATGAATTTCTAAACAACGAATGAATATCAATTCAACACATGAATGTTTTCTATAGTTTTTATATATAGATAAAAATGTTATTTTTATTATCGAACAATTTATTTCAAAATATGAATACCATTCAACACATGAATTTCTAAACAACGAATGAATATCAATTCAACACATGAATGTTTTCTATAGTTTTTATATATAGATAAAAATGTGATTTTTATTATCGAACAATTTATTTCAAAATATGAATACCATTCAACACATGAATTTCTAAACAACGAATGAATATCAATTCAACACATGAATGTTTTCTATAGTTTTTATATATAGATAAAAATGTGATTTTTATTATCGAACAATTTATTTCAAAATATGAATACCATTCAACACATGAATTTCTAAACAACGAATGAATATCAATTCAACACATGAATGTTTTCTATAGTTTTTATATATAGATAAAAATGTGATTTTTATTATCGAACAATTTATTTCAAAATATGAATACCATTCAACACATGAATTTCTAAACAACGAATGAATATCAATTCAACACATGAATGTTTTCTATACAATGAATAAATATAGTTTAAGCATATGAAAATAATTCAAACAAACAAATATTATTCAAAATTTCGGCAGCATAACGGCAGGGTAGTTAAACCGGCACCGTCCCTAGTACGGCTCCTCGCTCTACCTTAAAACCTCGCGGTTTTTGACAATGGGGTTCATGCATCTAGTTCGCACACAGGCGGCATGTATATATTTATTTCATTTCCACAAACTAATCCTAAGTGGTTTCAACCAAATATTTCACAACCACCAATGGGTATTTTTCAACCACAATCAACCAATATCAATCACAAACAATCCCAAACAATCATTCGCTATCAATCAAATTTCCACAACAATTTCAACCAATAAATATCGTCCATGGTTTGTGGACGAGGGGGCGTATATATATATATATATATATATATATATATATATATATATATATATATATATAGATAGCAATTCACTTTCATTTCACACATATAAAATATAAATTTTAAATCAGAAATCTCACCAATAGCTATCCAACTTCACGACTCTTCCTTTATAGAAATCTTCGCCTTTTGTCGCTTTCGCCCGTATTCTCTACACATGTAAAAATCGAATTTTTACGATGCTATTCAATATATAAAAATATGATTTTTACTTCGACTTTCAATATATAAAAATATGACTTTTCCTATTTAAAGTTCAAATCTTTTTCCATTAAAGTTTAAACCTTTCCTATTTAATATTTAAACCATTTTTTAAAAACAAAATCAGTTTATTTCTTTAAAACAAATCAGTTTTTAATACTTTAAAAACAAAATCAGTTTTATTTCTTTAAAAACAAATCAGTTTTATTTCTTTAAAAACAAATCAGTTTTATTTCTTTAAAAAATCAGATTATGCATCTTAAAAAAAACAGTTTTTATTCCTTTTTTTAAAAATAAGATTTTTATTCCTTTTTACTATAAAAAAAATCAGTTTTTACCTTTTTTTAAAAAAGAACAGTTTTTAATACTTAAACAAAAAATCAATTCAGTTTTTAAAACCCTTTTTCTAAATCTGTTTTTAAAATTTAGTTTAAAAATAAAAAAAAAACTCAGTATTTACTTTTAAAAAAAATCATCAAAAATAAAATAACTAAACAAAATACTTACAGGGGGGGGGAAGAAGCGGCGGCAAGAGGTGCTGGAGTGGCGCGGTCGGCGGTGGGAGGCGTTGGAGTGGTGCGGTCGGCGGCTTCAGCTTCGCGAGCGAGGGGGGGGGGGGGCTTCAACGGAGCTCGAGCGATCGGGGGGGGGGGGGTGCTCAGGCGGAGGCGGGGCTTGGAGGAGGACAGGACGGTGGCGTCGACGTCTTGGGGGCGGCGGCGATTTGCTTAGGGTTTTCCTTTTTTTTTTTTCTCTTTTTTTTTCTGGTTATAGAATCGGGGGGGGGGGGGGGGGCAAGCAGAAGAATAAAGGGAGGGAGGGAATTAATTTTTTTTTTATTATTTAATTTTGCAAATAGGTTGACTTTTACATACGACCTCGAAACGAGGCCCACCGCCTGTCGCCCATAGCGTTTAACCCCCATTCCGAACACAATGGGATATGTATCGCAAGCTGGTTTGATCGTTACAATCGGTTTCCTTTTGAATTTTCATTTAAATCATTATATTGAATTTTAAACGTACATTTCGATTTACCGGGGTCACATACTAACTAGAAAAATTCCCGAAAAATATTTTCTAGCTTCGTATTGACGATACGGTACTAACAAAACTAGTTTCGTCGAATTCTGAGGCCGTTTGAAAAATGGCCAATTTCCAGTTGATTAAAATCAACGGAAACTGGTCAAACGCGTTTTCTTTTGCCACGCTCACATATTGATTCGAAAAATTATGAAATTTGAAACCTAACAATAACTTGACACTGCGGATCCAACAAAAGTGGTTTCGTCGAAATCCGAGGTCATTTGCAAAATGTCCATTTTTAAGGGCCTGAATTCCATAGCGACTATTCAGAATTTTCAACTGGACATATCTTTTGATTCCCGCTATCAAATTTCGATTGGTCGAATCCGTTAGAAAGATATTCACTAACAGATTTAAATATTTTTGGTTTCACTAAAATCCGGATTGTTTTGCACCCGGTATATTCAATTGAAGTTTGAAATCGAATTATCGAACTACCGCGCCATTTTCAATTCTATATATAATTATAATTAATTATATTCGTTTTCAAATGTCGATTCAAACTCAGTTTTCATCGCCATTATCTAAAATATTTATTTTAAATATTTAAAGTCCATTATTTTAGCCAATTTAAAAAATTTAAATTGGTTCAGATTTTCTGGGTCTTTACAATCTCCCCCACTTAAAACTTTTCGTCCCCGAAAAGGAATAAAGTCGAAAGTGGTTTGATAAATCTACGATCACCCAACACAACAACCAATTTGTTTTTAATATTCAGAGTATAGAATAAATAATGCACATCCATGGGAAGAAAATAGCAACAGAATAGAGAATTAAATGGTAATGCAAAGTAGGGTAAATGTACCTTGCACCAGAGTCAATCAGAGATATCTACTCGGCATCTAGGATAAGCTTTCTGAATGCTCTCCTCGGTTTCCCAAGTACAATCTCTCGGATCTCCACTCCATTGCACTTTGACTAAGTGAACCTTCTTGTTCCTCAGCTCTTTGGTTTCTTTGCCGATAATCTTTAGCGGCTCACGCCTCACGGCTAATTCTGGAGTAATTTCAATGTCCTGCTGAGCTGCTTCTTCCACGATCAAGTCTGGATCATGAACGTGCTTTCGAAGTTGAGATATATGAAATACATCATGCACTCCAGGCAACCAGTCAGGCAGTTTAACTTTATATGCGAGAGTCCCAATCCGTTCCAGAATAGGAAACGGACCAATGAATTTGGGTGCCAACTTTCCAGTTTTACCGAACCGGATAACTCCTCTCATCGGCGATACTTTCAAATATACATAGTCGCCAACTTCGAAGGATATATCTTTTCTTCTTTTATCGGCATAGCTCTTTTGTCGGCTTTGAGCGGCGAGCAATCGCTTCTTAATAAAATCGACTTTGTCGGCCGCTTCTCGAATCATATCAGGACCCAACACAAGTCTATTCCCAGGCTCGACCCAACAAACTGGAGATCGGCACGGTCTACCATACAATGCTTCGAATGGCGACATTGTTAGACTCGCCTGGTAGCTGTTGTTATAAGAGAATTCAGCCAAATGCAGATGATCTTCCCATGATCCACCGAAATCTAGAATACAAGCCCGCAATAGATCTTCTAAAATACGTTTCACCCTCTCAGTCTGACCATCTGTCTGAGGATGATAAGCGGTGCTCATGTTTAACTTCGTTCCCAGTTCGACTTGAAATGCCTCCCAGAATTTACTAGTGAATATCGTATCTCTATCACTTACTATACTGAGCGGCACTCCATGTAGTCTAACTATTTCCCTGAAGTATATCTGCGCCGGACTCTGAGCAGTTCTGTTTGATCTGACAGGTATAAAATGGGCGGTCTTCGTGAAACGATCTACGATCACCCAAATACTGTCATTTCCTTTTCTGGTTCTGGGCAAACCATCAATGAAATCCATAGAAATATGCTCCCACTTCCAACCAGGAACTTCTAGTGGTTGTAACAATCCAGCCAATTTCTGTTGGTCGCTTTTGACTAGCTGGCAAGTAGGGCATCGGCTAACATATATTGAAACGTCTCTCTTCATAGCCTTCCACCAGAATGTTCTTTTGAGATCGTTATACATTTTGGCCACACCAGGATGGATACTCAGCTTGGACTTGTGACACTCGTCTAACACTTCCCTTTTTAGTTCGGGGATGTCAGGAACACAAATCCTTCCTTTCAATCTCAGGGTCCCGTCGTTATCTATTTGAAAACACGAGGGTTCACCTTTCTGAATCCTTTTGATCATATCTTTAATAAAGTTATTCTCCTTCTGAAGAATAGATATTTTGTCAATCAAGGATGTCGTGATAATAAAGCTGGCAATCATTACATTCTTTTGGCTCAGAGCATCGGCCACGACATTGGCTTTCCCTGGAGTATATATAATTTCAAAGTTATATGCTGCAAGAAACTCCAGCCAACACTGCTGCCTCAAATTTAAGTCCTTCTGAGTGAACAGATACTTTAACGACTGGTGATCTGTAAACAGTTCAAATCTCTCGCCCAGAAGATAGTGTCTCCAGATTTTCAAAGAGAATATGATAGCCAATAACTCAAGATCATGAGTTACATAGTTTTTCTCGTGCGGTTTCAGTTGACGGCTAGCATAAGCAATCACTTGGCCCCTTTGCTTCAACACTGCACCAAAGCCTTCTCTAGAAGCATCAGTCCAGACTTTTAAATCTTGGTTGCCATCGATGATGGTTAACACTGGAGCTGTCGTTAATCTCAACTTCAGCTCTTCGAAAGCCTCCTCACTCTCTTGAGTCCATTTGAATTTAGAATGCTTCTTTGTAAGCTTCATTAAGTGACCAGATATCTTCGAAAAGTCTTTAACGAACTTTCGGTAATAGCTAGCCAATCCGAGAAAACTGCGGACTTCAGTGGGAGTACTGGGCTGTTTCCAATTTTGAATAGCCGTGATTTTACTTGGATCCACAGCGATTCCATCTTTCGATACGACATGGCCCAGAAATTTCACTTCATCTTGCCAGAAGATACACTTGGAAAACTTGGCTTTTAATACATTCCGTCTGAGAATTTCTAACACTTGTTCCAGATGCTTTTCATGTTCGGCCTTTGATTTAGAGAAGATTAGAATATCATCAATAAAAACCAGAACAAATTTGTTCAATACTCCTCTGAATACTCTGTTCATTAGATCGACGAAATAAGCTGGAGCGTTACATAATCCGAACGGCATTACTAACCACTCGTAGAATAAGTCGGGGCCTCTGAACGCTGTCATTGGAACACACTCTTCGGCAATTCGAAGTTGATGGAAGCCTGTAGCTAGGTCCATTCGTGAAAATACTTGTGCTCCATTTAATCGATCCAACAAATCATCAATCCGCGGCAATGGATATTTGTTCTTTATTGTCTGTTTGTTCAAATCACGATAATCCACACATAACCGTAGAGTACCATCAGATTTTGGGACAAATACCACTGCTGCACCCCAATCAGAGAAACTAGGTCTGATTAGACCCTTCCATACTAGCTGTCTTGTTTGATTGTCTAATTCCTCTTTCTCTTTCAAGGACATTCTTCTAATAGCGTGAACTACCGGCCTTGCATTAGGAATCAAAGCAATCTTGAAATCTATTTCTCTCTGCGGAGGTAAGCGAACAACTTCTTCGAACACATCCGCATAGTTCTTGACGACAGGAATGTCTTTAATGAGGTTAGGAATATTCTCTGTAACCTCAGGGATATTTTCTATTTGAGCTAGAGAAACATCGAGAGCTGACCAGAAATCCTTTCTATTTGAAGTCGGGCCTTCACATGGTATGGTTATATAACTCCCTGATTTAATCTTAGCTCTAACAACTCTCTCGGCGCATCTAACCTCTGCTTCATATTTGGTTAACCAATCCAATCCCAAAATAAGATCGAATTCATCAAAATTCATGACGACAGAGATAATAGGGAATTTATAGCAAGAAAAAGAGACGGGTACTGCACAAACCCAACTGAGATTGATGGATCCTCCAACTGGATTTCGGACAGTCATTGGCTCTTTGAGCTTCTTCAAATTCAAATCTAATTTCTTGACTGCACTCTTTGCAATAAAGCTTCGTGACGCGCCAGTGTCAAACAGTACTTTAACTGGAATGTTCCTGACATTGAGCGTGCCTTCTAAAACGTCAGACCTTTCCTGGCTAGCTAAGGGCTCAGAAGTTTCTGCCACTTCATTCACTTGAACTATTTCCGTCTTTTTCAACTGCCAGCAATCTTGCTTTACGTGACCAGCCTGATGGCAGAGATTGCATTTACTATTTTCTTGAAAATTCATCCCGGATTTAGACCCATCACCCTTTCGTCTATTCGAAGATCTACAATTTCTCATCGAATGCCCTTGCTGATTGCACTTTAGACATACAACTGCCTTTACCCTTTTCTGATTGATCTTCGGCCTTTTTTTGTCTTCAGCCTTCGTACTAGCCTCAGGCTGCTCACTTGTCTCTGGGCTATCAGCCTCAAATTTTCTTTTGCTGCTAGAGCTGATTTCTTCTTCGTCTCGCAACATGCTTTTTTTATGGAGGTCTTCATATTGATAAGCCATATAAATCATT
Source organism: Allium sativum (assembly GCA_030737875.1). Lineage (NCBI taxonomy): Eukaryota > Viridiplantae > Streptophyta > Magnoliopsida > Asparagales > Amaryllidaceae > Allium > Allium sativum. The sequence continues at coordinate 750,166,344 of CM060909.1, read as the reverse complement.
TTTGGAAAAGGAAGCTTCACATGCCCCAATACTTTATTCTGGTATTTCCTTTGAAGCCCATGGATAAATCTAAGATTCTTCCTCTTTGGATTCTGAATCAGATGGGGAGCAAAGTGAGCAAGTTCGTTGAATTTCTTATGATATTCTGGGATGGTCATATCACCTTGTATTAGATAAGAAAATTCTTCACATAATCTCTCGGTTGCTTCGGGAGGAGTAAATCTTTCCAAGAAAATCACTTTGAATCTGTCCCAGGTGATATCACCTTCTGGATTATTCTCTATAACTGAATCCCACCAGAACAAAGCTTCATCTTTGAGTGCCCAGGAGGCCAGTAATCTTTTCTGGTCATCCCTAAGCTTTAGTGCTTCGAAGATTTTCTCAGCCGAACCAATCCAAGCTTGCGTCTTCATAATAGATTCTTCAGCAGAGAACGGTATTCCACCCATATTTCGATATTTGATTAATAGGGCCTCAATATCCGGTTCTGCATTCCTTCTGTTTCTGACACTCATCTTCTAGTACTTCTGCAAATGGCAGATCAAGTGTCAGGTCACAGAAAAGGTATTTTTTTAAAATATAGAAACACATACTTCAAGTGTAAATGTGTATCGAGGTGTAATTTCATTCTGCTTTACTCATACTAGGATATTACTGATCCTATCTGTATGGAGTTACCCATCCTAGAACACTACTGGTTCTATTTCTGACGAGTTCGTTCAAATGTTATATTCCAGAACTAAGCTTAACCAAAGCTCTGATACCACGATGAGACGACCCGATTTCCCGTTCTCACGGAAACAAGGTTATCTTTGGAATATAACACAGAAACGGATAATAGCAGAACAGAATTAAATAAATACACCAGAATGAACAACAAAATATATTGGATAAAAGTAATCATCAGAGTTACACAGTATACAGGATCTTACTTAGTACAAATACAGTTCAGCTATACATAAATGTCTACAGCGGAAATAAACAAAATATGTACAATAGGAGCTGAACAACATAAAAAGAAATAAATGATAGAATCCATCTTCAGCTCCAGCTATCCAGAAAGAACCAGCTAAACCTGAATACAAGGCTGCCCATGTAGAAAAAGGGGCACCCAAGTTTGAAAGTGAAACAAACTACGAGTCAGTCATGGGACTGGTATGAGAAATCTACTCAACACATATACAATTTGGCTAATCACAGGACCATGCCACTTTCGTGGAACGGGTTATCTCCATTGGATTGCCAGTGCTTTAAAACAAATCTTTCTTTTAAACATCGCTATGCTTTTTATAAGAATGAAGCCGTTATAAGACTCAGTTCCCATCACACAATGCAACGCAAACCGGAGGATAGAGTTTTTACCTTATAACGGCCAAAATATGCTTGATACGAATAAAACAAAGGCATTTGATATTATTGCTAGTGTTTATATGTTTCGAAAACAATTTCAAATCATAACTATCAATCATAGACGGCATTAATGCCCCATACCACTATGTCGCCATATATAGGTATACAATCAAAACCGCACGATGTCGTATTTGGAAATTGGATTTCCGTCATGAACCAAGGCAAAAGATAGTCCTTACCGAATTCGAGACAATCTAGCCTACCATGTCTCAGGAACAGCCGCAACTGCCCCCTGGATCGTCAGGGCCGGTCCACCGATGTGGATTATTATACCTGAACAATACGTCTCCCCGCCCTTTGGGGCGCAAACGAGCCAACGAATGACTCCATCGGACCCGGATCGTCCGATCTAACTGAGGCGCCTCGCAACAGCAACAACCACATAGGTGAAAAGTATATAAATGTCAGGGCTGGTAGGTCACTGACACCACCCTAGCTAGAAAGAAACGCATGCCCTCCCTGATGTCCTTCTCCCGTTTTAGGTTCATACCGGGGTGTGAGGCTCGCGAATTTACGTTATACACAAAGCTACGCCACACAGGTGATGCTTTGATCATCACCACAAGACTTTGCTTTTCAACAGAAGCCCTGATCACTGCATCTTAGCATGCCACACAGGCAATTCATACCGTGCAACTGATGGCTATCAATCACACAGAACAAATTCCAATGTCGGACACACAGTCCATTTACAAGTCCGTTCTGGGTCTGAACGAAACCGGAGGCACTAAATACCTCGCAAACCCTTCGATCAACACGTACGTCTGGACGATCACCACTCATTATCCATATTTCGGGATGCCTCCCAATCAGGACCTCGGTTACCATCCAAACGAGGTGAAGATCTCCGGTCTTCGACCATCGTCTTCATCTTCGAATTTCAATCGTCGGTCGATTATTCGAAATGAGAATTAACTCGGCCTTTTCAAATAATTCACGTATATTTAGAATTTCAAATCGATTTATTTCAATGGTTAAATTATTCGACAACACCAATTGTGTTCTTTATATAGTTTTCACACCAAACACATTCAACCATCAAACATCACATAAATCAAGCAAATTCAGTTTATTTCCATTCCATATCGGTTACGATATTTTATAACTATTTATCGCTATTTTTATTTATTTTAAAATAGCCATTTTATTCAAAACGACGCTTCGGGCCATAAGGCGGCCGTGGTGCTGTTTTTCTTCAGATTTGATTTACACATATCTGAAAATCTAACCGTTGGATCTTCACAAAATTTACATCATTAGAAAGGTCTTTTCAAAACGAATCCAATGGTTTCAGTTTCGGGAAAATCCGACGGTCGGATCTCCCGGTACAATCGTTTGAAGTTTCGATTTCAAAATACGAACTGCAGCGTCGTTATTCGATTAAATATATAATTATATTTATATATATATATATATAAATATAATCGCTTCTGGCGCTGTTTTTCTTCAGATTTGAATTAAACATTCCAGACAATCCAACCGTTGGATTTTTACAAGGTTGGTGCCGTTGGAAAGATTATTCCAAGGCGAACCCGACGGTTGAGGTTTCGGGAAAATCCAATGGTCGGATTTCCCGTACTAGTCGTTTGAAATCACGGTTTCAAAATACGAACTGCACGGCTTCGTTTCGTTTTAATTTTATTTATATATTTATATAAATATAGTTCATTCAACAATTTCAATATCGTTTTCACTTCAAAATTTTTTCTAACACCTTAAATTTTGGAAAAATTTCGCCATAACCTCCCCTGCACCGGGAGCATCGGGAAATCGCAAATAGCGTTCCCGTTCCTTCTAATCTCAAAAAGAAAAAGAAGAAGCCAAGCGGCTAGCCAACAGGCTCAAAATCATCACCCAAACAAATCAGTAAATGTGTACCTATTTGTCGGGCACAAAATTTTATTCCTCTTCTCTAGCCCCTTTGCTATATCCTGTTCAATGAATATGCATATACATATATATACAGTTCTTATCATTTATCCTTTTCTATCCAACTTCATATTTGATTTCTGTTTGGTTTAAAGACACCATTTATTCTAATGTTACATACATAGGTGCAAATCATTTCATTAGCTAATTAATGAATATTTCATCTCATATATGTTTATTTTGAACAAGTGGCTATTTTTAACACTTCACATTTCAACGATTTATGCATACAATAAAAATGCGATTTTTATTGTCAAACGATTTATTTCAAAACACTATTTTTCTATATAGTTCATATAGTCGATAAAAGGTGATTTTTATTATCAAACAATTTATTTCAAAATATGAATACCATTCAACACATGAATTTCTAAACAACGAATGAATATCAATTCAACACATGAATGTTTTCTATAGTTTTTATATATAGATAAAAATGTGATTTTTATTATCGAACAATTTATTTCAAAATATGAATACCATTCAACACATGAATTTCTAAACAACGAATGAATATCAATTCAACACATGAATGTTTTCTATAGTTTTTATATATAGATAAAAATGTGATTTTTATTATCGAACAATTTATTTCAAAATATGAATACCATTCAACACATGAATTTCTAAACAACGAATGAATATCAATTCAACACATGAATGTTTTCTATAGTTTTTATATATAGATAAAAATGTGATTTTTATTATCGAACAATTTATTTCAAAATATGAATACCATTCAACACATGAATTTCTAAACAACGAATGAATATCAATTCAACACATGAATGTTTTCTATAGTTTTTATATATAGATAAAAATGTGATTTTTATTATCGAACAATTTATTTCAAAATATGAATACCATTCAACACATGAATTTCTAAACAACGAATGAATATCAATTCAACACATGAATGTTTTCTATACAATGAATAAATATAGTTTAAGCATATGAAAATAATTCAAACACACAAATATTATTCAAAATTTCGGCAGCATAACGACAGGGTAGTTAAACCGACACCGTCCCTAGTACGGCTCCTCGCTCTACCTTAAAACCTCACGGTTTTTGACAATGGGGTTCATGCATCTAGTTCGCACGCAGGCGGCATGTATATATTTATTTCATTTCCACAAACTAATCCTAAGTGGTTTCAACCAAATATTTCACAACCACCAATGGGTATTTTTCAACCACAATCAACCAATATCAATCACAAACAATCCCAAACAATCATTCGCTATCAATCAAATTTCCACAACAATTTCAACCAATAAATATCGTCCATGGTTTGTGGACGAGGGGGCGTATATATATATATATATAGATAGATATATATTTATAGATAGCAATTCACTTTCATTTCACACATATAAAATATAAATTTTAAATCAGAAATCTCACCAATAGCTATCCAACTTCACGACTCTTCCTTTATAGAAATCTTCGCCTTTTGTCGCTTTCGCCCGTATTCTCTACACATGTAAAAATCGAATTTTTACGATGCTATTCAATATATAAAAATATGATTTTTACTTCGACTTTCAATATATAAAAATATGACTTTTCCTATTTAAAGTTCAAATCTTTTTCCATTAAAGTTTAAACCTTTCCTATTTAATATTTAAACCATTTTTTAAAAACAAAATCAGTTTATTTCTTTAAAACAAATCAGTTTTTAATACTTTAAAAACAAAATCAGTTTTATTTCTTTAAAAACAAATCAGTTTTATTTCTTTAAAAACAAATCAGTTTTATTTCTTTAAAAAATCAGATTATGCATCTTAAAAAAAACAGTTTTTATTCCTTTTTACTATAAAAAAAATCAGTTTTTACCTTTTTTTAAAAAAGAACAGTTTTTAATACTTAAACAAAAAATCAATTCAGTTTTTAAAACCCTTTTTCTAAATCTGTTTTTAAAATTCAGTTTAAAAATAAAAAAAAAACTCAGTATTTACTTTTAAAAAAATCATCAAAAATAAAATAACTTAACAAAATACTTACGGGGGGGGGGGGGGGGGGAAGAAGCGGCGGCAGGAGGTGCTGGAGTGGCGCGGTCGGCGGTGGGAGGCGCTGGAGTGGTGCGGTCGGCGGCTTCAGCTTCGCGAGCGAGGGGTGGGGGGCTTCAACGGAGCTCGAGCGATCGGGGGGGGGGGGGTGCTCAGGCGGAGGCGGGGCTTGGAGGAGGACAGGACGGTGGCGTCGACGTCTTGGGGGCGGCGGCGATTTGCTTAGGGTTTTCCTTTTCTTTTTTTTTCTCTTTTTTTTTTCTGGTTATAGAATCGGGGGGGGGGGGGGGGGCAAGCAGAAGAATAAAGGGAGGGAGGTAATTAAAAAATATTTTTTTTTTATTATTTAATTATTTAATTTTGCAAATAGGTTGACTTTTACATACGACCTCGAAACGAGGCCCACCGCCTGTCGCCCATAGCGTTTAACCCCCATTCCGAACACAATGGGATATGTATGGCAAGCTGGTTTGATCGTTACAATCGGTTTCCTTTTGAATTTTCATTTAAATCATTATATTGAATTTTAAACGTACATTTCGATTTACCGGGGTCACATACTAACTAGAAAAATTCCCAAAAAATATTTTCTAGCTTCGTATTGACGATACGGTCCTAACAAAACTAGTTTCGTCGAATTCTGAGGCCGTTTGAAAAATGGCCAATTTCCAGTCGATTAAAATCAACGGAAACTGGTCAAACGCGTTTTCTTTTGCCACGCTCACATATTGATTCGAAAAATTATAAAATTTGAAACCTAACAATAACTTGACACTGCGGATCCAACAAAAGTGGTTTCGTCGAAATCCGAGGTCATTTGCAAAATGTCCATTTTTAAGGGCCTGAATTCCATAGCGACTATTCAGAATTTTCAACTGGACATATCTTTTGATTCCCGCTATCAAATTTCGATTGGTCGAATCCGTTAGAAAGATATTCACTAACAGATTTAAATATTTTTGGATTCACTAAAATCCGGATTGTTTAGCACCCGGTATATTCAATTGAAGTTTGAAATCGAATTATCGAACTACCGCGCCATTTTCAATTCTATATATAATTATAATTAATTATATTGGTTTTCAAATGTCGATTCAAACTCAGTTTTCATCGCCATTATCTAAAATATTTATTTTAAATATTTAAAGTCCATTATTTTAGCCAATTTAAAAATTTTAAATTGGTTTAGATTTTCTTGAACCTACGTCGTTATTCAAACCTTTTATGACAGTTATTATGTCCATCCTTTTTCGTAGCATCTTTGGTTCATTCCCTATTTTCAACGAGTCTAGATTTATCCATAATCTAGATTTAATCGCAATTATACGAACGGTGGGAATACGATTTGGGCATAATGTGAAATGTACTAAAAACATAGTTATAAACTTGGAATTTGGCATAAATTGGGAACATGAATTATGGCATGTTCATAGAAATACAAAATTGGATAAATTTAACATGAATTATAGGATGTGTAATTTGAATCTAGTATTGACTTGTAAATCTAGCATTTACATGAGTTATGAACTAGAATAATAAGTCTAGTTTGACGTGAACTGTAATCAGAATGTTAAAGCAGGATTGGATTAGCTAATTTGGCATAATAAGTATATTGGGATAAATTTGAAATTGGCCATAATTGGGAATAATCGTCAGGTTTAGCAAAATCATGGTTAGTGACACTTAATTGGTATAGTTTACATACCAAAAGGCATAAATATGATATAGAGGGGAAAATGGGCCATAAGAATAAATGTTGATAGTTTACATTAAAAGGGTAATTAGGAAATAAGTAAATTAGGAATAATTTGCTTATAGAATTTAAATGAGGAAATGTAAATTTAGACAAATTAAAGGTTTATTAACGATATCTCTTTTAATGGTACACCAGAAAGTTCTAGGGTGACAGAGAGGATAGTGTCTAGGCTTGGGTTTGGAAAATACAAGTTTCCTGCACTCCCTAGCTATCCCTAACTGATCCGACGGACGGGATGGTTACTTTCAAAACCCGATTTGAAAATTAACCAAAACCCTTTTGAACTTAGAAAACACAAATATGCCTAACCCGAGGTTAGACTGAGTTGCGATGTAAACCTGCCCGGAACCAACCGGCACATCCAGTAATCGCAACAATATCTGTCTAATGTGAGTGGTAGCGACTTTAATTTATTTAGTTAAAGCTAGAACAAGAATGGTAGTGTTAAGTTAACTAAGACACTTAACCAATTCAACAAGATAACCAAACCGATGGGTGGGGTTAGGTTCATACAGACACAGTTAAGCTAGAATGGGAGGGTTAAGTCTATAGGAACACTTAACCAACTTAACACAGTCGAGCTAGAATGGGAGGGCTAAGTCCATAGGGACACTTAACCAAACTTATGGTAACAAGACCAGATTTGTGAGGGTTAAGTAAAGTTGTTACACTTAGCCAAATTAACATGTTAACTAGACTAGAGGTTGGGGTTAAGTAAATACACTTAGCCAATTTGATATGTTATCTGGGCTAGACCGTAGGGTTAAGTAAACTTGAACACTTAACCATCAGATTGTGATAAAAGAATAGGGTTAAATCTAAACATGAAGGGATAACACTTAACCATTAATAACATGAAAGTTAACACAGACGGGCAAGGTTAAGTTAAAAAGGAACACTTAACCAATACAGGGTGAATGGGTAGGGTTACGTAATAAGAAATACTAAACCAATATAACTTGGTTTGTGGTGGGGTTAAGTCAACATGAATTACCAATAACACTTAACCAGTATAACAGGATGAATGAAGAGGGTTAAGTTGGCTTGAATTGACTAATGACACTTAACCAATCCAAATTGACGGGAAAGGGAACTAAGTAGTAAATTTTAGAAAACAACGATTTTGGAAACTAAGTGGTAAATCTTAGTTAGTAAAACTAAGTAGTAATTCTTAGTATAACACGGGAAGGAGAAAATGTCCGTCTGAGTAGAAAGAAGGCTCCAACGAATTGGGTTACGAAGCCCGAGGCTTCGAGGGGACGTGAGGGTACTCTTGGTATCCCTCTTTGAGGCTGCAGATGATCCTCCTGGGTTCACAGAGGTTAAGGTCTGCATAGAAGAAACATGGGTATGCCTTAGTTGCAATACATGGCAACCTAAAGACCAGGATGGACCGACGTGATTCGGCGAGAAAACGGTAGCCCTGTGATAGCAACTCGTCTTCTACCATCCATCTTGAGTCAATCGAGATACGTGAAGCAGAAAGGCGGTGAAGCGACCCGAAACTTCCCCGGTCTCCGAAGAGATGAGAAAGAACGAATTACTGTGAGGACAAGACAAAACAGAATGCAGACGGAAGAACATTTCATTGCTATTACAACAATTCCATCAGATACAAGAATATACAGAGTATAAATGAATAAAATTACATTCGATAAATATCAGAGATTATAATAAATTACATAGCAGCGGAAAAATAATACAAAGCACAACCGAAGGTGATACACGGATACAGAGCTTTCCGGATATCATTCCAGCTGCAAATCAGGATCCTGTGAATATAAATCTGCAAAACCAAAACTACTAGCTGCCCGTGCGGAAAATAAGGGCACCCAGAGTTTAGGTTAAAACAATAAACTCCTGGTCAGTCATGTGACTGGTGTGAGAACTAAAACAGTTATTAAAACTTTATTTTAAAAGAGAGTAATTCAAGGAACCACGCCGTATAACACGGAACGGGTTTTCTCCCAAGAATACCAGTGCATAGAATAAACATCGCAATGCTTTTTCGAAAAATGAAGCTATTATAAGACCCAGGTCCCATCACACAATGCAACGCAAGCCGGAGGATAGGGTTTTCCCTTATAATAGCCAAACATGCTTGATATGTTTAAAACAAATCATTTGATACTATAATAAGTGTATAGTGTCAAAAAAATTTCAATCATAAATATTAATCATAGGCGGCATAGCTACCATCTACTATGTCGCCATACTAGTTCTACAATTAAAACCGCAATATCACGTATTGGAAATTGGATTTCCGTCATGAGTCGAGGCAAGGGGCAAGCTCCTCTCCGCGTTCGAGACACTCTAGCAAATGTCCCAGGGCTACGCACTCTGGGCAACCCCTGGATGCTTCAGGGTCGGTCCTCACTTACGTTAGAGGATTATTTATTCCTAAACACACGTTTCCCGGTCCTTACAGACCTATAATCGAGGCGCCTCATCCAACAACCACATAGGTGAAAAGTATATATAAATGTCAGGGCTGGTAAGTCACTGACACCACCAAAGCTAGAAAGAAACGTCGTGCTCTCCCTGCAGTCCGTATCCCGTTTTTGACTCATACCGAGTTGTGAGGCTCGCGAATTCACGTTATACACAAAGCTACGCGACAAAGGCCGTGCTTTGATCATCAACCTTAAGACTTTGCTTTTCAACAAAAGCCTTGATCTATGCAACTCAGTATGTCACACAAGCAATTCATGCCATGCGATTGATATCTATCTATATATAACCTCTAAGCTCGTACGTCTCAGAGAAGGGCGTTAAGCAAGAGAATAAATTCTCCGCCGCCAAACAGATATATATTTAACAGAAATCAATCGACACAGAATAAAATCCAATGTCAGACACACAATCCATTTACAAGTCCGTTCCGGGTCTGAACGAAACCGGAGGCACTTTCCTCGCATATCCATCCATCTCCAAGTACGTCTGGACGACCACCAACTATTTCCATCCTCTTGGGTGTACAGCCCAATCAGGATCGTCAGTAATAATCCAAACGATGTGAAGACTTCCAGTCTTCAACCACCGTCTTCATCTTCGACATATCGTCGAATCTGTTATTCAGAATGGGTATAAACTCGGCCTTTCCGAACAACCCGCGTATATTAAAAACAAATGTTACACAAACACAACATACGCCTCATTCCAATTCTGAATATTCTGTTATTTAAATATTCACATCTTTTGGGAAAGGTTCCCATTAATTTTATCCAAGATAAATCCTTTAAAATTTATCCTTTAATATTCCTTTGGATGTCATTTCAAACCAAATTATGGTTTTCCAAACTAGTCGAGATTAGCGAACCACAACGAAGTAATTATTTATTTTATTTTCCAATCCCAACCTATTCATCCCATGAAGCAGAACTGGTAATACTCCATATCTAATACTATGGTGTTATCGGTAAAATTAATTACCATTTCACGTTCAAATCTAATTAAAGATTTAACTATTGCGTTGGAGCAAAACTGGTGATACTCCATTCTCGCTTATTTCCTAAATTTGATAATTTAGATTATCCATTCACATTTCAATTTAATTGCAGATTCGTTAAAACTCCTTTTACTGGGTTAAAGAACTAGTGTTATTTAAAACACAGTTCACGACAAACCCAAATCACATTCTATTTTTTATCGGGTTAAAGAACTAGTGTTATTTAAAACACAGTTCACGATAAACCCATTTCAAATCCAATCAAATATATTAGAAATGCCGATTATTTAAAACCCCCTTTTAAATCTAGTTTATTTATTTAAAAATAATTGGGTTTTAAATTTAGTTCAAAACTAGTTCATTTCGATAAAAATCCATTTTTATCTTTTCAAATATGGAGTTTTTCATCCCAATTTTTCCAGTAATGAATTCGAAAGGGGGGGAGGGGCCAGAGGAATTAAAGGGGGTGAGGAGAGAGTTATTTTATTTATTTATTTATTTAATTATTTTAATTGCAAAAAGTTGACTTTCACAAACGACCTCTAAACTAGGCCCACCGCTTGTCGTCCATAGCGTTTCACCCCCATTCCGAACACAATGGGACATGTTTCGTAGGTTGATTCGATCGTTTGAATCAGTTTCCGTTAAAATCAACATATAACTCTATATATTGAATTTGAACGCGCATTTCAATTTACCGGGGTCACATACGAACTATATAAATTGTAGAAAAATATTTTCTAGCTTCGTATTGACGATACGGTCCTAACAAAACTAGTTTCGTCGAATTCTAAAACTGTTTGAAAAATGGCCAATTTCCAGTCGATTAAAATCAACTGAAACTGGTCACGCTCACATATTGATTCGAAAAATTATAAAATTTGAAATCTAACAATAATTTAGCATCATGGACTCAACTAAAGTGGTTTCGTCGAAATCCGAGGTCGCTTGCAAAATTCCCATTTTTAAGGGCCTGAATTCCATAGCGACTATTCAGAATTTTCAACTGGACATATCTTTTTATCCCCGCTATGAAATTTTGATTTTTCGGATTCGTTGGAAAGATATTATCAATTAGATCCTAATGTTTTTGGTTTCACTAAAATCCGGTTTGTTTTGCACCCGATACATTCAATTGAAGTTTGTAATTGAATTATCGAACTACCGCGCCATTTTCAATTCTATTTATAATTTTATATAAATATTTATATTCTAACGACGACGTATATAATATATACGTTCTATTTATATTCAAAATAAATTTTCTCGTTGATATTATTTAAAATAATCTATTTTAAATATTCAAAATTCATTAAAATTGCCAAAATAAAAATTTTAAACTGGCTCAGATTTTGCGGGTTATTACAATCTCCCACACTTAAAACTTTTCGTCCCCGAAAAGGAACCAAGTCGAAAGTGGTTTGATTATTCAACTCTACGTTCGATCAGGCTTCCATTCTCCAACTTTTCAGTTTCTGAGAATTTTCAAATTTCAAAAAATTTGGCTAACACCCTAAATTTTCGAAAAATTTCGCCATAACCTCCCCTGCACCGGGAGCCACGGGAAAATCCCGAAATTGCCATAAAGGCCTTCTGATCTCAAAAAGAAAAAGAAAAAGCCAAGCGGCTAGCCAATAGGCTCATAAAATCATCATCACCCAAACAAAACAGTAAATTATGTAGTAAACGTGTACCTATTTGTCGGGCAACCAAATTTTATTCTCTAGCCTCCTTGCTATGACCTGTTCAATGTAAGTATATGTATATGCAAGCAAATGCGAACAATTTTCAATATAGTTCAATATTTGGTTCAATTAGGCATAATGGTTCAAAATTATCAAACAAATAAACAAACAACACAAACATCAATCAATTAGTGAATTAGAGTTTCAAATTCATAATTTTGATATATATACAAAAATCATGTTTTTGATGCCAATTCACAACAATGTGTTCTATCTTTATAAGTTTTGGTCCTCACACCAGTCTAATGGAAATATATAGATATCACACCTTCGTCACTCGAAAATAAATGCCGGTGATGGTATACTTCATCATCAGGACCATGTCCGGGCGACTAGAGTGTGACTCTATATCTATCTAATATATTAAAACTTCGAATATGCGTTCATGACGCGTATACGCAAAACCTTTATATACTAGATTGTCCAAATTCAAAATAAATAAATACTCAAATACGTTTTTAAAATGGTTTAAATTTTCAAAACAAAATTGCTTTCATTTGAAAAAAATATACTCTTCACACTCGTTCTAGGATACTACTGATCCTATCTCTAACGAGTCATTCTAATTGGATATTACTAATCCAATATCTGATGAATCCTTTCGTATGGTTCTAATGTGTCTTGTTCTCGAGCTCTGTAAACCAAAGCTCTGATAACAAATGAAGCGACCCGAAACTTCCCCGGTCTCCGAAGAGATGAGAAAGAACGAATTACTGTGAGGACAAGACAAAACAGAACGCAGACGGAAGAACATTTCATTGCTATTACAACAATTCCATCAGATATAAGAATATACAGAGTATAAATGAATAAAATTACATTCGATAAATATCAGAGATTACAATAAATTACATAGCAGCGGAAAAATAATACAAAGCACAACTGAAGGTGATACACGGATACAGAGCTTTCCGGATATCATTCCAGCTGCAAATCAGGATCCTATGAATATAAATCTGCAAAACCAAAACTACTAGCTGCCCGTGCGGAAAATAAGGGCACCCAGAGTTTAGGTTAAAACAATAAACTCCAGGTCAGTCATGTGACTGGTGTGAGAACTAAAACAGTTATTAAAACTTTATTTTAAAAGAGAGTAATTCAAGGGACCACGCCGTATAACACGGAACGGGTTTTCTCCCAAGAATACCAGTGCATAGAAGGAATAGCGCAATGCTTTTTCGAAAAATGAAGCTATTATAAGACCCAGGTCCCATCACACAATGCAACGCAAGCCGGAGGATAGGGTTTTCCCTTATAATAGCCAAACATGCTTGATACGTTTAAAACAAATCATTTGATACTATAATAAGTGTATAGTGTCAAAACAATTTCAATCATAAATATCAATCATAGGCGGCATAGCTACCATCTACTATGTCGCCATACTAGTTCTACAATTAAAACCGCAATATCACGTATTGGAAATTGGATTTCCGTCATGAGTCGAGGCAAGGGGCAAGCTCCTCTCCGCGTTCGAGACACTCTAGCAAATGTCCCAGGGCTACGCACTCTGGGCAACCCCTGGATGCTTCAGGGCCGGTCCTCACTTACGTTAGAGGATTATTTATTCCTGAACACACGTTTACCGGTCCTTACAGACCTATAATCGAGGCGCCTCATCCAACAACCACATAGGTGAAAAGTATATATAAATGTCAGGGCTGGTAAGTCACTGACACCACTAAAGCTAGAAAGAAACGTCGTGCTCTCCCTGCAGTCCGTATCCCGTTTTTGACTCATACCGAGGTGTGAGGCTCGCGAATTCACGTTATACACAAAGCTACGCCACAAAGGCCGTGCTTTGATCATCAACTTCAAGACTTTGCTTTTCAACAAAAGCCTTGATCTATGCAACTCAGTATGTCACACAAGCAATTCATGCCATGCGATTGATATCTATCTATATATAACCTCTAAGCTTGTACGTCTCAGAGAAGGGCGTTAAGCAAGAGAATAAATTCTCCGCCGCCAAACAGATATATATTTAACAGAAATCAATCGACATAGAATAAAATCTAATGTCGGACACACAATCCATTTACAAGTCCGTTCTGGGTCTGAACGAAACCGGAGGCACTTTCCTCGCATATCCATCCATCTCCAAGTACGTCTGGACGACCACCAACTATTTCCATCCTCTTGGGTGTACAGCCCAATCAGGATCGTCAGTAATAATCCAAACGATGTGAAGACTTCCGGTCTTCAACCACCGTCTTCATCTTCGACATATCGTCGAATCGGTTATTCAGAATGGGTATAAACCCGGCCTTTCCGAACAACCCGCGTATATTAAAAACAAATGTTACACAAACACAACATACGCCTCGTTCCAATTCTGAATATTTTGTTATTTAAATATTCACATCTTTTGGGAAAGGTTCCCATTAATTTTATCCAAGATAAATCCTTTAAAATTTATCCTTTAATCCTCCTTTGGATGTCATTTCAAACCAAATTATGGTTTTCCAAACTAGTCGAGATTAGCGAACCACAACGAAGTAATTATTTATTTTATTTCCCAATCCCAACCTATTCATCCCATGAAGCAGAACTGGTAATACTCCATATCTAATACTATGGTGTTATCGGTAAAATTAATTACCATTTCACGTTCAAATCTAATTAAAGATTTAACTATCGCTTTGGAGCAAAACTGGTGATACTCCATTCTCGCTTATTTCCTAAATTTGATAATTTAGATTATCCATTCACATTTCAATTTAATTGCAGATTCGTTAAAACTCCTTTTACTGGGTTAAAGAACTAGTGTTATTTAAAACACAGTTCACAACAAACCCAAATCACATTCTATTTATTATCGGGTTAAAGAACTAGTGTTATTTAAAACACAGTTCACGATAAACCCATTTCAAATCCAATCAAATATATTAGAAATGCCGATTATTTAAAACCCCCTTTTAAATCTAGTTTATTTATTTAAAAATAATTGGGTTTTAAATTTAGTTCAAAACTAGTTCATTTCGATAAAAATCCATTTTTATCTTTTCAAATATGGAGTTTTTCATCCCAATTTTTCCAGTAATGAATTCGAAAGGGGCGGAGGGGCCAGAGGAATTAAAGGGGGTGAGGAGAGAGTTATTTTATTTATTTATTTATTTAATTATTTTAATTGCAAAAAGTTGACTTTCACAAACGACCTCTAAACGAGGTCCACCGCTTGTCGTCCATAGCGTTTCACCCCCATTCCGAACACAATGGGACATGTTTCGTAGGTTGATTCGATCGTTTGAATCAGTTTCTGTTAAAATCAACATATAACTCTATATATTGAATTTGAACGCGCATTTCAATTTACCGGGGTCACATACGAACTCTATAAATTGCAGAAAAATATTTTCTAGCTTCGTATTGACGATACGGTCCTAACAAAACTAGTTTCGTCGAATTCTGAGACCGTTTGAAAAATGGCCAATTTCCAGTCGATTAAAATCAACTAAAACTGGTCAAACGCGTTTCCCTTCGCCATGCTCACATATCGATTCGAAAAATTATGAAATTTGAAATCTAACAATAATTTAGCATCACGGACCCAACTAAAATGGTTTCGTCGAAATCCGAGGTCGCTTGCAAAATTCCCATTTTTAAGGGCCTGAATTCCATAGCGACTATTCAGAATTTTCAACTGGACATATCTTTTGATCTCCGCTATGAAATTTTGATTTTTCGGATTCGTTGGAAAGATATTATCAATTAGATCCTAATGTTTTTGGTTTCACTAAAATCCGGATTGTTTTGCACCCGGTACATTCAATTGAAGTTTGAAATTGAATTATCGAACTACCGCACCATTTTCAATTCTATTTATAATTTTATATAAATATTTATATTCTAACGACGACGTATATAATATATATGTTCTATTTATATTCAAAATAAATTTTCTCGTCGATATTATTTAAAATAGTCTATTTTAAATATTCAAAATTCATTAAAATTGCCAAAATAAAAATTTTAAACTGGCTCAGATTTTGCGGGTTATTACAGGCGGAGAACTCCAAAAGACCATATACTTGCTATCTAGTTATGGGTGAGGCTGGCCATAGGATAGGGGGGCACCGGGGGCCGGCGTACAGTTCTCATTTTACAAGGTGTGCCTTTCATTAGTTGAGGGAGGGATCAAGTGGGACCATAGCCACTGGAAAAAAAACAGACCTTAGCATCTGCATCAGCAGATATCTGAAAGCTCCCGACCGAGTTCTGTATTCCTTGATTTGCCATGTCACAGGACTCGGACCGCACATTACAGGACATGTGCATCTAGACAAGCGATAACAATTCGCGATACATGCGTGGGGAAGTATAGGAACATATACCACTCTAGGTAGTGTGTCCTAGACTTGGGGGCATCGTTCGACAGGTAGCATAATCCCTAGTTGAACTAGGTGGCATAAATCCTGAATCCGAGAAGCGTTCAGCAGATAGCGTAAAACTCTAGTTAAATCTAGAAAGCACTTGATAAGAAAACCCTAGATTAAGATCTAGGTAATAAATAATAAATGGATGCCCGAAGGCAATGGAAAATATAGGGATTGGGATCACGTTATCGTTACTAGTTGGGACACTAGATAGGCGGTGCAGAGATATAGAAACCAGTATAACAAGGAAATAGCGAAGCGGCGAAAGTATTAGAGCATATCCAGTTTATCCTATCTTAGCATACCTTGTGATTATCTTGTCTAATCTTGCTGACCCTATCATCTTGGTGTTATCTTGTATTTAGTTAATTCATGTCGTTTTGTTTTTCCATGTTCACATGCTAGAAGTTACTGAACTTACTCGGGCTTTATGTCTGACTCTGTTTTCCTTTCGTCTTCTTTTCTTCCGTTCCCCCCCAGGTAGAAAAGGAGGGAATAGTATATCTCAGGTTAAGTTGGGCTGTCACTCTTTCCTAGCTTGAAGATTTGCCGAAGTTTTGCTTGGATTCTCTTTTCAGATGCTATGGCTGGCTCTTGCTTGAATTGGGGAATATAAATGTATTTTTATGCTTCTTTATTTTGAAAGACAGATGATACTATGATATTGTAAAGAAATCGTTGTACAAACAATTTTATCAATAAAGCAAAGTTTTATTTTCCGTTGTTTAATTTCTGTCTGTCTTGTAATTTATCTGCATCTTTTACCCTAAATGCTCCACAAAACTTAGTGCATTCCCTTTGTGAGTGGCACTAACGGACGTGGGGTGTTACACGTGGTATCAGAGCTGAAGGTTACCAGATCAGATAAAGGATTTGAAAAATTATTTTCAAAACGGTTTTTAAAGAAGCATTTTCAAGAGAAAAGATTTGTTTTAAAGACATATTCCCCAAAGTCATACGCACTATCTTCTCTTCCTCTGTTTAAATTATTGTCTCCTTCTTTCTTGAGTCTCTGGGGCTCATGGCTTTCTGGGAGGTAACCTCATCGAAGGGAAAAGTAGTGCCCGGCTTCCATCCATAGCCGTAGTTGTTTCATCTACGGGAAGTTTTCTTTCGAAGCTTATAGGGTTTTCCGGACGATGGAGGCAGTTTTCGAGAGATTTGTCAACATGACTACACACGGAAGGGGATGAGGAGTTTGGCTAAGGAGCATAACCCTAGGATGAGGAATTCATGGATGTAGACTTAGCACACGAAGGAGGAAGAAATTATAAAACCTAAGACAAGAGGAAGTATCTTTACTAGGGTATGATAGGGCATATACTTAAGGACAAGGGCAAGAACGAGGACGAGATTTTCAGAAGGACAAGTACATACTTTCGCCACCAAGCGTACCTAGGAGAAAGGTAGTAAAGTTCCGTTGGAAGAGTCTAGTTTTTCTGTTCGTACTATTTCCTTTGGTTTTAGCGCTTCTCATTTGTTCATATCCACTTCCATAGTTGAGTCTCTGCACCATAGTACTTGTATAGTAGAAAGATCCCACTAGAGTCTCAAATCTAATTCGTGGTCCGACCAGTTTATTTTTGGTTAGTAGGGATTTGAGAATAGCTATCGAGTTTGCTTATATCATCTCACGTAGATCGTCTAAATTCAGAGGAGATATTCCTTGGGTGCTTGTCTGATATTGGTTTAGGCCTTTGGGGCTTGTACTTGAGGAATGTCGAGTTCGGTTTGGATGGTTTGCGTGAGAGATGAATAGTTGTGGCAGGCACTCCAAAGAGCACGTAGTGACCTTTCGACTCTTATAGTTATGGCATGGAGGATAAGAGGGAAACCTCTAATCATCTTAGTACATATACTTGGTACCGTGATTGACATCTGTTTATTTTGGAAATGGAGATTCGGAACTTCACAATCGTGAAGTTAAATTAGTTAAGATACAGTGGAGTAAAGCTCAAGAAGGCTAGATACTAGCATCATACCCTTTTCCTTAAGGGTGCGTCCTTGATTTCTTTGGTAGGAGCTTTACGCATAATTGTTTCTCTCTTTCCAAAGTATATCCTCTAGGTCGTATCTTCGATCCTTAGGTAGAAACTCCAATGGATGTAAACATGTATTTGAAACATGTTATGGTTGATGGTTGCAAGTGGTTGCTAATGGTTGCTTGTGAATGCATATGCATACGTATTAGCCACTAGATCAGTTCAGACGCTTTCATATTGCATTTACAGATATGTATTTGTTTGTAAATTGAACTTGATATGTTATCATATGGGTGTTGCATATGGATGAATGGCCTTGCACGCATATAGTATTTACATAACTAGGGATGCTTGCATACATGGTTGGACGCATGGCACTGACATGACTCGCATTAAGGAGGTCGACTGAATCAGTAGACCGCCTGATTTTACAGTAGATAAAGACATATACACACACTATGCATATGAACATGAAAGCATTAGAAATATTTTAAGGACAATGGATGCCTGTGATTGAATGGTTGAGTAGATACTTGATTGGATGGTAGGACACATTCTTCCTAACTTGAAGATTTCGGGGATGAAATCCTTTTAAGTGGGGGAGAATGTAACACCCCGTGATTCTTTAACACTAAGATTCACAAATCAAGGCAGAATTAAAAGTTAAAATCAAAATCAAGGGAAACTGGCTGCACCATTGCGTTCGTCTCGGAATTCTGCATGAAAACGAGTCCGAGTTTGCGTAAATCGGAGTCCGTATGAGGAAGATATGGCCTCCGGAAGTTTCAGCGAAGTTCAAATTTCTAAACAGTTCAGAAAAGCGAATTCAAAAACAAAATTGGAGCCAGATTGGGCTGGGCGCGAATTTTCCTGCCCAAGGCACCTAGCTCGATTGGGTAGTCGACCTGGGGGTCGACCCCCCTTCTTTTTCCAGCTTTCTGAACCTGATTCGTTTCTCTGTATCCAGACACCCTTCTGACCAGATTCGTTGACTTCTACACTGTATAAACAACCCTGGTCTCCTTCTCTATTCACAATTCTTTTCTACCCTTATGCTGCAAAGATTCTTGGCGAACATGGTTTCTTCTCCTCGTCTTAATTAAATAATAAATAGAATAATATATAAAATAAATCAAGACGATGAAGTGCTGCTCAAGTTTGTCAAGAAGAGGTTCGAATCAAGATTAAAGCTTCAAGACAAGAATCAAAGGCTAGCTCAAATGGTTTCGAGCAACGTCGCACGAATCATAGCAACGCCATCTTTCTATTCTAGTCTAATCTCTGTAAGTCAGTTACTTCATAGATTTGAACATTTCTCTTTTCGTGACATGAAATTAAATGAATAAAAGAATATGCCAAATCTTTCTATTTGAATCTATGCTTATATCTTTGGACTTAATTTGGAACTGTTATGATTCGATGACCGATAAGACTGTGACTATGAAACTATGGACCTTAAAACCATATGCCTCTTTGACTATGAACATTGCCTATGACTATGGACATTGCCTATGACTATGGACATTGCCTATGACAATGGACATTACCTATGACTATGAACATTGCCTATGACTGTGACTGTGACTATGAGAATTATTTCCTTGACCATGAACACAAGCCTATGCCTTTGATTAGGAAACATAAACTATTGCCTATGACATAACAAGAACAACTGTGATCATGACTAGGAAAGTGTTGCTTAAGTTTTGTGACTGTGAAATTGGGTCTAAACCCGATTATCTATTCTGTCTATTCTTGGTTTTCTTTGGTTTTAGACCTTGGGAATTTACCTATTAAGTTAGGTCTACCCATGTTCTTGAACCTGCGTCTCTATTCTGTCTATCCTTGGTTTTAGACCTTGGGAATTTACCTATTATGTTAGGTGTACCCATGTTCTTGAACCTACGTCGTTATTCAAACCTTTTATGCCAGTTATTATGTCCATCCTTTTTCGTAGCATCTTTGGTTCATTCCCTATTTTCTACGAGTCTAGATTTATCCATAATCTAGATTTAATCGCAATTATACGAACGTTGGGAATATGATTTGGGCATAATGTGAAATGTACTAAAAACATAGTTATAAACTTGGAATTTGGCATAAATTGGGAACATGAATTATGGCATGTTCATAGAAATACAAAATTGGATAAATTTAACATGAATTATAGGATGTGTAATTTGAATCTAGTATTGACTTGTAAATCTAGCATTTACATGAGTTATGAACTAGAATAATAAGTCTAGTTTGACGTGAACTGTAATTAGAATGTTAAAGCAGGATTGGATTAGCTAATTTGGCGTAATAAGTATATTGGGATAAATTAGAAATTGGCCATAATTGGGAATAACCGTCAGGTTTAGCAAAATCATGGTTAGTGACACTTAATTGGTATAGTTTACATACCAAAAGGCATAAATATGATATAGAGGGGAAAATGGGCCATAAGAATAAATGTTGGCAGTTTACATTAAAAGGGTAATTAGGAAATAAGTAAATTAGGAATAATTTACTTATAGAATTTGGCCTAAATGAGGAAATGTAAATTTAGACAAATTAAAGGTTTATTAACGATATCTCTTTTAATGGTACACCAGAAAGTTCTAGGGTGACAGAGAGGATAATGTCTAGGCTTGGGTTTGGAAAATACAAGTTTCCTGCTCTCTCTGGCTATCCCTAACTGATCCGATGGACGGGACGGTTACTTTCAAAA
This sequence comes from Allium sativum, assembly GCA_030737875.1. NCBI lineage: Eukaryota > Viridiplantae > Streptophyta > Magnoliopsida > Asparagales > Amaryllidaceae > Allium > Allium sativum. Next base: position 750,144,973 of record CM060909.1, on the reverse strand, counting down.
CCTGATTTGAAAATTAACCAAAACCCTTTTGAACTTAGAAAACACGAATATGCCTAACCCGAGGTTAGACTGAGTTGCGATGTAAACCTGCCCGGAACCAACCGGCACATCCAGTAATCGCAACAATATCTGTCTAATGTGAGTGGTAGCGGCTTTAATTTATTTAGTTAAAGCTAGAACAAGAATGGTAGGGTTAAGTTAACTAAGACACTTAACCAATTTAACAAGATAACCAAACCGATAGGTGGGGTTAGGTTCATACAGACACAGTTAAGCTAGAATGGGAGGGTTAAGTCTATAGGAACACTTAACCAACTTAACACAGTCGAGCTAGAATGGGAGGGCTAAGTCCATAGGGACACTTAACCAAACTTATGGTAACAAGACCAGATTTGTAGGGGTTAAGTAAAGTTGATACACTTAGCCAAATTAACATGTTAACTAGACTAGAGGTTGGGGTTAAGTAAATACACTTAGCCAATTTGATATGTTATCTGGGCTAGACCGTAGGGTTAAGTAAACTTGAACACTTAACCATCAGATTGTGATAAAAGAATAGGGTTAAGTCTAAACATGAAGGGATAATACTTAACCATTAATAACATGTTAGTTAAGACAGACGGGCAAGGTTAAGTTAAAAACGAACACTTAACCAATACAGGGTGAATGGGTAGGGTTAAGTAATAAGAAATACTTAACTAATATAACTTGGTTTGTGGTGGAGTTAAGTCAAAATGTATTACCGATAACACTTAACCAGTATAACAGGATGAATGAAGAGGGTTAAGTTGTCTTGAATTGACTAATGACACTTAACCAATCCAAATTGACCGGAAAGGGAACTAAGTAGTAAACCTTAGAAAACAACAATTTTGGAAACTAAGTGGTAAATCTTAGTTAGTAAAACTAAGTAGTAATTCTTAGTATAACACGGGAAGGAGCGAATGTCCGTTTGAGTAGAAAGAAGGCTCCAACGAATTGGGTTACGAAGCCCGAGGCTTCGAGGGGACGTGAGGGTACTCTTGGTATCCCTCTGTGAGGATGCAGATGATCCTCCTGGGCTCACAGAGGTTAAGGTCTGCGTAGAAGAACCAGGGGTATGCCTTGGTTGCAATACATGGCAACCTAAAGACCAGGACGGACCGACGTGATTCGGCGAGAAAACGATAGCCCTGTGATAGCAACTCGTCGTCTACCATCCATCTTGAGTCAATCGAGATACGTGAAGCGGAAAGGCGGAGAACTCCAAAAGACCATATACTTGCTATCTAGTTATGGGTGAGGATGGCCATAGGATAGGGGGCACCGGGGGCCGGCGTATAGTTCTCATTTTACAAGGTGTGCCTTTCATTAGTTGAGGGAGGGGTCAAGTGGGACCATAGCCACTAGAATAAAAACAGACCTTAGCATCTGCATCGGCAGATATCTGAAAGCTCCCGACCGAGTTTTGTATTCCTTGATTTGCCCTATCACAGGACTCGGACCGCATATTACAGGACATGTGCATCTAGACAAGCGATAACGATTCGCGATACATGCGTGGGGAAGTATTGGAACATATACCACTCTAGGTAGTGTGTCCTAGACTTGGGGGCATCGTTCGACAGGTAGCATAATCCCTAGTTGAACTTGGTGGCATAAATCCTGAATCCGAGAAGCATTCAGCAGATAGCGTAAAACCCTGGTTGAATCTAGAAAGCACTTGATAAGAAAACCCTAGATTAAGATCTAGGTAATAAATAATAAATGGATGCCCGAAGGCAATGGAAAATACAGGGATTGGGATCACGTTATCGTTACTAGTTGGGACACTAGATAGGCGGTGCAGAGATATAGAAACTAGTATAACAAGGAAATAGCGAAGCGTCGAAAGTATTAGAGCATATCCAGTTTATCCTATCTTAGCATACCTTGTGATTATCTTGTCTAATCTTGCTGACCCTATCATCTTGGTGTTATCTTGTATTCGGTTAATTCATGTCGTTTTGTTTTTTCATGTTCACATGCTAGAAGTTACTGAACTTACTCAAGCTTTATGTCTGACTCTGTTTTCCTTTCATCTTCTTTTCTTCCATTCCCCCCAGGTAGAAAAGGAGGGAATAGTATAGCTCAGGTTAAGTTGGACTGTCACTCTTTCCCAGCTTGAAGATTTGCCGAAGTTTTGCTTGGATTCTCTTTTCAGTTGCTATGGCTGGCTCTTGCTTGAATTGGGGAATATAAATGTATTTTTATGCTTCTTTATTTTGAAAGACAGATGATACTCTGATATTGTAAAGAAATCATTGTACAAACTATTTTATCAATAAAGCAAAGTTTTATTTTCCGCTGTTTAATTTCTGTCTGTCTTGTAATTTATCTGCACCTTTTACCCTAAATGCTCCACAGAACTTAGTGCATTCCCTTTGAGAGTGACACTAACGGACGTGGGGTGTTACACGTTTCCCTTAATTCTTATTTTATAATTTAATTATTCTCTGATTTGTTACTTATACGATCACAGAAAATACGGGGTGTTACATTCTCCCCTCCTTAAAGGATTTCGTCCCCGAAATCTTCAAGTTAAGAAGAATGTGTCCTACCATCCATTCATCCATCTACTCAACCATCATCCACAAGCATCCATTGTCCTTAGAATACTTCTAATGTTGTATGAACATATGCAAAAGTGTGTGTATATGTTCCTTATCTATTGCAAAGATCAGGTGGTCCACTGATTCAGTTGACCTCCTTAATGCGAATTATGTTAGTGCCATGAGTCCAACATGTATGCAATTTTCCTATTTGATATCATTCTTATATGAGTGACAACCATTCATTCATATGCAACATCCATGTGATGAGTCAATCATTTTGCATCCACAAAAATTAAAAATGCTCACACATCCATATGCAGTATGAGAGTGTTTTCGAGCCGATCTAGTGCCTAGTGTGTGTATATGCATCCACAAGCAACCACTAACAACCACTTGCATCCACTTGCGACCATCAAACATAACATGTCTCAAACACATGTTTACACCCATTGGTTTCTACCTAAAGTTCGAAGATTCGATCGATAGGATATAGTCGAATGATGGAAGCGAGTACAGATAAAAAAAAACTTGGTTTCCATTAGACATTAGTTGAGAGAATAATTCCCCTATTGAAGACCGAAATCAACATTAAATTGATACCCAAAGGATTACCCTCTTTAGACAATGTCAAAACTGGAAATCTTAACCTTTTCAAATATATCCAGATGCTTACAGACTACTAGTACAGATCAGATTATCGAATGATTCTTAGAAAACTAAGCATGGGGAAATCCCACCATATCCCTCAAAAACCCAGAATGTATGCGTCTTACTTGACGTATAATACAGATATCTCTCAAACCCCAATCTATCACAAGCAGATGAGTCATAACCCTAATGGGTTTGAGCCTACACTGGAATCAGAAAGAATACTAGTATTAAAGTGCAGAGTATCGGTTACAGAATCAAAATGCCAGAATCAGAAAGAGCTTCAACTCAACAATCAGATAAAGAAATTAAACCTCCCATAGAAAGTTTTCCTAATTCTATCCTATCCACTAGCCTCGAGAGTGTTCGCCTGCCCTCTGTCCTTGCCCTCTTTTTTTCGGGCAGTCCCTAGTGAAGTGTCCCATCTCACCACAGTTGAAGCAAGTGCCCTTCCTTTTTCTGTAATCCTTGTTCAGATGAGTCGAGCTTCCACAAGTAAAGCACTTTTTCTCCTTCCTAACTTCAGACATCTCAATCTTCTTTTGTGTTTCCTTTTTGAGCCATGCTTTCTTGTTATGTGGTTCTTCCTTCTTTGCCTCTTCCTTGCCCTTGTCTTCCTTGTGCAGTAGTGCCATGTCCACCAATCTCTCGTAAGTTGCTCCCATGGGTACATGGGTCATGGCTAGACTGTGCAGTAGCTCATTCAATCCTTTAACAAAGCGGAGAGCCTTTTAATGCTGAGCGTTGACTAAATCCAGTCCGAACCTAGCCAGTTGGTTGAACTGGTTGACGTATTCCTTGACCGTCATACTTCCTTTCTTAAGAGATAAGAACTTTTCCAGTTGTAGACTTCGTTCAGCTTGCGAGAGGAATTTCGTCTCAAACCTTGTTCTGAAATCCATCCATGTTTCAACTGGCCTCTCAGCGTTAGTGACTTCCCACCAATAGGAAGCTTCGTCCTTGAGTAACCATACCACCAATTGTACTTTCTGCCTATCGTCTACCTCGAAAATGATGAATAAATCTTCGGTCTCCTTCAGCCAGTTCCTAGCTTCCACGAAGGATTCAGTTCCACATAAGTCTTTTCCACCCATAGCCTTGAAGTTTCTACACGTTTTTACAAAAGCATTTCCACGAGGAGGAGGAGGTGGTACCGCTGCCACTGGGGGAGGAATATCTGCTGGGCCTGTACCATTGGCCCTAGCCTCTAAGTACCTCCTGAACCAGCCAGGTATTGGCACACCCTATGGAAGGTTAAGATTCCCAGACATGCTGAAACGAAAGAAAAAAGGATTCAAAACGGAGAACTGAAAAGATAGATATATGGCTTTCGGGGATTTTGTTTTTCAAAATAAGCTTTATTTTTGAAAATATTTCCTTTCAAAACCTTTTCGAAAATAGTTTTCAAAAACTTTACCCAATCTGGTAACCTTCAGCTCTAATACCAAGTGTAACACTCCACCTCCGTTAAGGTCACTCCCAAAGGGAATGCCTTAACTTTGATGGAGCATTTTAGTAGACAGAACATAAACTTACAAGCCAGTACTTGAAAAATTTATAGCTTTATTACAACAGAAACCGAAGTAAGTTTGTTTACATCCTTTCAAATCATAATATCAGAATTCAAGTACAAAATATCAGTCTTGTACAAAAGCCTTCAGAATGCATAGCTTTTAAAATCATAATCCCCAACATAAACTGCCATGCTAAAGTCAGACGATACTTCAAGCAGGGAAGATCCGAATCAAGCTCCTAGATTTCCACCCTAAAAACCTGGGGGGGGGGGACAGAAGAAAAAGGGGCGAAAACAAGCAAGATCAGACATAAAGTCTGGCAAGTCCAGTGACTTTCAGCATATGAACAGATAATAATAATTATGATATGAAAATAAAACTGGATGCGAGATAACAGTAACAGGAGTAGCAGATATACTTAGGTTAAACAGAAAAAGAACAGAATGATGTAAGCTACTACTTTTCACCTCTCTACACTAATACTAGTATAACAGGATTAGGTGTCACCCCAATGTCTAAACTGAAACAGAAATAGGGACAAAATAATTTCCACAGAAGAGAATGCTAGTAATGGGCCTTTACCACCCCAATAGAAACAGACAGAAACAGAATGCTAATAATGGGCCTTTACAACCCGAACAGAAACAGATAGAAACAGAATGCTAATAATGGGCCTTTACCACCCGAACAGAAGGTACAGAAACAGATTAATCCCTACGGAAACAGAATGTAGAATTAGGTGTACACTAGTAAATGGGCCTTTACCATCCGAACAGACGGTACCACGCAGAAACAGACAGGTGTTACCACCCAACTGAAACAGACGTTACCAACAGAAACAGACAGAACTAAGTTTACCCTAAAACCCTACCCCAAGCGATCGACTCCCTAATACATTAATACCCTATGCCAGCCCCACAAAAGGGTGTATCACTCCCCAAAGTGGCAACCATTAAATGAAACAGACCTATTTACAGATGTCACGGCGTCTTACATCCTCAGAGGCAGATCGGGATCCATGCACGCACATAACCCGGTTGGAACGCACCATCAACTCCGCTCGCCATTATCAGAATGAACCGCTTATAATTAGTTCAGTAAGCGTGCCTGCACCCTACCCACTGGTTGGTCAAAGTTTTGATACCAGAAAGGGTTACTGACTAATATGGGTCCCAAACAACAGATGACACAAGTAATTTCCCTCCTAACCTTGTGTCCCTAGAATAACAGATTTCTGATGAACTTGTTTACAAGTTCAGACATATAGAGTTCAGATCAACTAGTTCACAGATCAGACAAGTTTTCAGACTAGCGGATTAGATATACAGATTTAACATATTTATAGATTTGTCTAACTTTGTAATTGGGCCTACAGATTCATGAAACGGGTTTGTTAAATTCATTAGTCCAATTGGTTCAACCCTATCCACCCAACACGTTTTAGACATCATATTTATCTTAGATTTGTATTTATTAAAAATTAATGCGCAGACCTCTCACATTAGACTGACAGTTTGCGGCCACTGGTTAGGCCGGTTGGTTCCGGGCAGATTTCTGCCGCAAACTGAGTCTAACCTCGGGTTTCAAGCACGTTATGACTAACTTCTCACATTAGAACCTATTTTTTTGCGGCCACTGGATGTTCCGGGCGGTTCCGGGCAAGATTACACCGCAAACTCATTCTAACCTCGAGTTAGCCATGTTTCATGTTTAACCAACGCATTCATTCACAGACTATGCTAATATCAGACTAATCATGCTAATTTAACAAATTAACTTCTGTACAAGTTACAACAGATTATTCGAGATTCTATTAACAAGTTTTTCTTAATTTTAAATCGAGCCTACAGATTTACATACTTCAAATTTCAGCATTTCGGTTCCAACAGATTACGCCATTCAACAGATTAAACAGATAACAGATCTTGCAGATTGGGCGATTTAGCAGATTTAGAAGATAAGGCAATTTTAACCTAATTAGCAGATTAGGCAATATAACAGAACTAGCAGATTAGGAAATATAACAGAACTAGCAGATTAGGCAATATAACAGATTTAATCATTCCTTAAAGTTTCATAGACATATCTTGCCTAATTACAAATTTGGCCTAAGTTTGCATGCCTAAATAGTTGTCATGATTCACAATATGATCATATACCCCACGTTTGCATTGAATTTACATGGCACAGATTAGGGTCATAATTTACCATATAACACATGTCCCAAATTTAGTTAAACTTGCCTAGTACAAAAGATTCACATATAAATTATATCAAATATAGCCATCGATTTCAATGCATGTCATATATTCAAAAATCTCCCACTTAGGTGTTATTCACATTTAATAGTTATCAAGTCTTAATATAGATCTTCACACCTAAGTCATATTCTCTTTTTATCTCAAGTCATGAATCATTATATAAACAATATGCCCAACAATCTAGAACTTTAAATTATAGCAGATCTTAATTCAAAATATGCGTTATGTCCAATGTCTCAAGTCACATGTTAACATACAATGGTTCCTCTTCTCCCAATTCACAGAATATGCATAGATCTAAATCTAGTTTACAACATCAGTCACAGATTAGCCATGTCCAATTTTGCCATCACTCATTATTTGTCCCAAAGTTTAGCGATCGTGCGTTAATCTCTTATGAGATGTGGCGCAGGCTCGTGGTAGCCTGGCTATCGAACAGAAAGAAGAAAGAGATACAGAATAATATATATCAGAATAGAACGTACACAACCTCAAATTCAGATTTACAATCATGTCACAATTATAATTAAAGTTTATATCGGAAAATAACTGTACTTGCCTTTCGTGGTTTTAAGAAAGGATAATAAACTGTTGTTGATGCAGAAATGCTGATTTACTCCTCTTTAATTGTTGTTGTAGCTCTAAACTTTGATTTGAGATTTGACTTAGCTTTAAATTCTATTCAGATTGGAAGAAGATGCATCAGTCCAAGTTTTGACTCCAGCAGAGTAGCGACGCCATTATTATTTTTAATTAGAACAGAGGCAGAGTATAAACAGAATGAAATTGTGTAGAGAAAATGAGGCTAGGGGGCTGTTTATATAGGATTAGGCGGACGAATCTAGACATAAAACGATACCGGATACATCAGAATGAACAAGGTTCAAAAACTGGGTTTCGGGAGCAGGTCGACCCCCAGGTCGACTCCCCAGTCGACCTGGTCATGGGGAGGTCGACACTTGTAACAACCCGTATTTTCAATAACCTGTTATAACATAAATCGAGGCAGAATTAAATTCTAAAATCTGAATCAAGGGAAACGGGCTATGCCATTGCGTTCGTCTCGGAAAAATACGTGAAATAGAGTCCGAGTTTTCGAAAATCGGAGTCCGTATGACCCAGTTAAGGCCCATTGAAGTTTTCAGAAATTTCCATGTTAAAAACAGATTTAAATTTCAAATTAAAAACAAGGATTAGGGCTAATAGGCGTCAGGCGGGAAAACTCCCGCCAGGACCCCCATGTCAACAGGCATGTCGACAGGGGTCTTAGGGTGTCGACAGCCCTGTCGACACGGGGTGGCCAGGCAGTTTTGCCTGGCGCACCATTTTGATTTGGGCTTGGTCTTGTGGCTTGGTTCTAGAGAATTCTTAAATCTGACGGATCTAAACTAACCTAGGGTTAATCCTAGGGCTAAAAACACTCTAATCTTCTATAAATAAGCCCCTAATCCTACCCTAAAACCTCATTATTCACTCTAGCAACCAAACTATGTCAAATTGAATTCTCAAATGGCCTCCACCTAAGAACCCTAGCCTCCACCCTCTTCTAAAATCATTTCTATGAAGGTTTTGATGTTCATACAAGCATTTCTAAGTTGTATGAATGATCATTAGCTTGCATACATCATCAAGTTGCAAGCTTTAATTGCTAAAGCTAGAGTTTTGGGATTTTTGTTAATTGGAGCTTTGTTTTGGGTTTTTATATGCTTGCATAAAAGGGCTTCTCAATCTTTATTAGTAGATTTGTGTCTTCATAATATTTGTAAGCCCTCTTACCTTCATTTTAGAAACTCTAAAGTTAATATGTGATGAAAGTTGGGATTTATGCATGTTTAATAAGTTATGCATGCTTATGCGAGATCACTATGCTATGTTATGCATGTTTAATGAGTTATGCATGCTTATGTGAGTTCACTATCCTATGTTATGCATGTTTAATGAGTTATGCATGCTTATGTGAGTTCACTATGCTATGTTACACATGTTTGATAAGTTATGCATGTTTATGCAAGTTCACTAAGTAATGATTTGCAAGTTTAACAAGTTATGCATGTTTATGCAAGTTCACTATGCCATGATTTGCAAGTTTAACAAGTTATGCATGTTTATGCAAGTTCACTATGCCATGATTTGCAAGTTTAACAAGTTATGCATGTTTATGCAAGTTCACTATGCTAAGTTATGCAAGTCCAACATGTTATGCATGCTTATTATGATATGTAAGATTTATCATGTATGTGGTGCCCAGTTCCCCTTTTCTATCCTTTATGCGTTATGACGAATATGTAAGCGATAGAATGACGTTGGGAGGGTTTTTGGGTAAAACTTAAAATACATGAAAATATAAGATTGGGAATTTACCTATTAAGTTAGGTCTACCCCTTGGGAATTTACCTATTAAGTTAGGTCTACCCAAGTATTTGTTAAACTTGTAATTATGGTTTGAAATAAAGTGGACATGACACTTAGAAAACATGTGTGGCCAACTCGAGGTTGGGTTGAGTTTGTAGCGTAAACCTACCCGGAACCGACCGGCTTAACTAGTTGCTACAAACAATAGGACCCAATGTGAGAAGTTGGTCATGTGTACCTGGGACCCGAGGTTAGACCAAGTTATGGTGTAAAGCTACCTGGACCCGCCCGGCTTAACTAGTAACCGCAACAAAGTCTAATGTGAGAGGTTAAGGTACAATTAAATTAATGCCTCGTAATTAGGGTTAAGTCATGGCCCACTAATACTTAACCAATTTTGGGGATACGAGGGATTAAATGGGGTTAAGTGGTGAACTGTTGGTTACACTTAACCAATTTAATCCATGATTAGTGAGGGGTTAAACCACACTTAACCCTCTTAGAAAACCCTAGCAACGTGGTCTGTTCCAGCAGTAATTCCAGTTTGGTATCATTCACAACCCTAGAGGCTAGGCTAGGGCGGGGCACGATTACTGGACTGATGTAAGCGACCAAAGCGACGGCTGAGTGGTACAGCGGTGCGGGTCCAGGCGGGCTACGGACGTGCACGTAGTCCGGTGTTGGACAAACTCGAGGCACGGGTACCAGTAGGTTTAGACTGTGCATTATTGCTTAGGTGTCTGGGGTTGACACCCGAGGGCTTGATACACCCAAAGGCGGACCCAGCACAGTCTGACTACAACCATATGTGGGCCGTTTGGACACCAACACTTGACGTGTTAGGTTTATAGGGAGCCAATCGACTAGACCGTTGGGCTGGACCTTGCATTAAGGTCACCTCATGCTATTGGGCCAAAGTTTGGGCTGAGGGATCAATACCTGTTATGTTAGTTTGCTACTGTGGTGCAAAGCTTAATCTTCTTTATGTGATGACACCTTTATCTATTGTCAGTATATTCATCTCAGTTTCCATCATGATGTTAGCTTTATTATTTTATAGACTGATCGTAGTAGGGCTTACCAGTCTTTTTAACTGACCTGTTTTCTTTCGCTTCTTTTCTTCCGTTCCCCCCCCCCCAGGTTCTCAGGGAGGGAACAGTGGTGCTTAGCTTGGATCGCTTGCTTGTTCGCTGGATAGCTCATGTATGTCTGGATATTGAGCTCGCTATGGCTTACCACTTTTATTTTTGGGGATAGCACTATGTATTTCAGTATTTCTGTTTATGTTGTACTAGACATATTTATTTTGGCAGATGACTTTATGATGTACTAGACTTGTTTTGAGATAGTTTGAGATATTCCGCTGTTTTATTCTCACTTACTCTGTTTTACATATATATATTTATGTTCCTGTTCTGCCTTGATATATCATTATGCATGCTTACCCAGTTCTAACGCCCCCCAGAAGCTAGTGCCCCCGAAAGAGTGACCCTAGCGGAGGTGGGGTGTTACAAATTTGGTATCAGAGCATATGGTTTACAAGAAAGGACAAAAAGTTTTTAAAAGACTTTTGAAAAACTATTTTCAAAACAAGTATAAAGTATTTTCCAAAGAAAAGTCTAGTATTTTAAAGGGCTATTCCCCAAAAAGCCATTAGCGTTATCCTTCGTTCCCTTGACCTAATCTTATCTTATCCTTCGTTTCAGTATGGCTGAGGATCTTGCCATCCCGGATGGTGTAAATGTGCCACTCTGGTATAGGAGGCTTCTAGAAGCTAGGGCGGCAGCCGGCCCCGCAAACCCTACTCCCACTCCTCCTCCTGTAGTTGAGAATCCTCCCCCTAATGTTAATATTCCTCCTCCCGTTGCTAATGTCCCTCCTCCGGTGGTCCCTCCAGCAGTTAATATTCCTCCTCCCGTTGCTAATGTTCCTCCCCCTCCTGTTGCTGAGGCTCCTCTTCCTCCTCCTCCCCCTCAGCATCCTCAGGTTGAGTTCACGAAGGTTTGTAAAGACTTTAAGGCGATGGGAGGCAAGAATTTCCTAGGCACGGAATCTTTTGTTGAAGCTAGGAATTGGCTGAAAGACACTGAGGACTTGTTTGCTATCTTTGGGATTGATGACGAGAGGAAGATCTTATTGACAGTGTGGCTGTTGAAGGATGAAGCAGCCTATTGGTGGGAAGTCACCAATGGGACGAGGCCCGTTGAGACTTGGGCCGATTTGAGGGCTAGATTTGTGGCCAAGTTTCTATCTTCTGCTGAGGCGAATTTACAAATGGAGAAGTTCATTGCATTAAAGCAAGGTGATATGTCTGTTAAGGAGTATGTGAACAAGTTTAATCAGCTGGCCCGTTTTGGTTTGGATATGGTGAACACTCTGGAGAAGAAGGCTCTTCGATTTGCTAGAGGGTTGAATGAGCCGCTGCAGGGCTTGGCGATGTCACATATTCCGCATGGGGCTACTTTTGAGAGTTTGGTCAATATGGCTCTGCTTCAGGGAGATGGAAAGAAAGAGGTCAAGTCGAGTGATACTCAAGCAAAGAAGACTGATTCTCAAGGCAAAGGCAATCAAGGTGGTCAAAGCAGTCAGGGGAATCAGAGCAAGAACAAGAAGGGGAACAACAACAAAGGCAAGGGGAAGTGCAATTACTGTGGTGTGCCTGGACACTTTGCTAAGGATTGTAGGAAGAAGAAAAGGAAGCTTAGTGGTGGATGTTTTTCCTGTGGTGAGACTGGACACTTCAGCAAGGAGTGCCCGAAGAAGAAAGGACAGGCTGGACCTTCAGGAGGGCAAGTTCATGCTCTCAATACCGCTCCAGTTCCCGATCGAGGTAGTGTTTCTGTTGAGAACCTTGTTTATGTTTCTGATCTCCCAGTTCGTACCTTGTTTGATTCTGGTGCATCACATAGCTTTATTTCATCTGATCTTGTTGATAGCTTGCACCTTAGTACTAGCTTAGTGGATGATCCCGTTTGTGTTTCGAATCCCATTGGGGGTTCTGCTCATCTATCTATGATATGTGAGGATCTGAGGATCTCTATACTCAGTGTAGAGTTCTTGTGTAGTGCGTATGTTCTTGGTTTCAGGGGATACGGATTGATATTGGGCATGGATTGGCTGTCCCGATATGGAGCCATTCTTGATTGTGAGCATAGGGTTGTGAGGCTTGTGACTCGCCTTGGCAACACCTTAGAGATTTCATGCAATCCGAAGAATCCCGTCATGTTGTGCTATCTTGAATCTCTCGACTCGTCAGAGGAAACCCTTCAGTCTGTAAGGGTGGTCCGAGATTATCCAGATGTTTTTGAAGAAGTTAAGGGGTTGCCCCCGAAACGAGAGATTGATTTTCGCATTTATCTGGTGGATAATGCTAAGCCTGTTTCTTTGCCCGTTCGGCACATGGCTCCGCGTGAGAGACGGGAGCTGAGCAAGCAAGTGAAAGAATTGCTTGAGAAGAACTTCATCAGAAGAAGTATATCCGAATGGGGAGCGCCTGTGGTGTTTGCTACTAAGGCAGATGGTTCTCTTCGACTCTATGTGGATTATAGAGAATTGAATAAGCTGACTAAGAAGAACAGACACCCGTTACCGAGGATCGACGATCTCTTTGACCAGCTTGTTGGTGCTTCTGTTTTCTCTCAGCTTGATCTTGCTACCGGATTTCATCAGCTCAGAGTGGCTGAGGATAGTATAGACAAGACTGCATTCAGAACTCCAGATGGATTCTTTGAATGGCTTGTTATGTAGTTCGGTTTGACTAATGCACCCGCGTATTTCGTAGACTTGATGAGTAGGGTGTTTCGGGAGTTCTTGAACAAGTTTGTCGTGGTCTTTGTGGATGATATTCTGGTCTTCTCCAAGGATGAAGAAGAGCACGCGAGGCATCTTGTAGAGGTGATGGATACACTTAGAGCGCATCAGCTAAAGGCTAAGTTCTCCAGGTGTCAATTTTGGAGAAAGGAAGTTAGATTCCTTGGGCATATCGTATCCAAGCAAGGCTTAGCGGTGGATCCCGCTAAGGTGGTTGCAGTTCAGGATTGGAAGACTCCAAGGAATGCAACCGAGGTGAGAAGTTTTCTAGGTCTTGCGGGTTTTTACCGGAAGTTCATCAAGGACTTCGCGAAGATATCCGCTCCTCTTACTAAGTTGACGAAGAAGAACTTAGTCTTTGCTTGGGATATGGATTGTGAGCTTGCTTTTCAGAGACTCAAGAGAGCCCTTACCTCAGCACCAGTTCTAGCTTTACCCGATGGTGGTAAGATATTTACCGTGTACATTGATGCTTGTGGCACGGGATTGGGCGCCGTTCTGATGCAAGAGGGCAGAGTTATATGTTTTGGTGGGAGGCAACTTAAGGTGCATGAGAAGAATTATCCCACCCATGATCTAGAGCTGGCAGCGATAGTATATGCACTCAAGGCTTGGCGTCATTATCTTCTGGGAGAGAGATTTGAGCTGTATACTGATCATAAGTCTTTGAAGTATCTCTTTTCGCAGAAGGATCTGAACTTGAGGCAGCAGAGATGGATGGAATTCTTGGCATCCTATGATTTTGATATAGCCTATACCCCTGGCGATGGGAATGTTGTAGCGGATGCGTTGAGTAGAAAAAGGTTGACACTAAGTCCTTTATTTGTTGAGATGAAGAATTTTGAGTTCTTGGCAACCTTTGATTTCTCTTTGGCAATGGAATCGATGACCAGTTCTTTAGCATCTCTTGAGCTCAGGCCTACCCTTCTGGATCAAGTTGGGGCTTCGCAGAAGGAAGACCCTCAGATAATTGAGATCATGGATAAGCTGATTCGAGGGGAGACATCTAGTCACCTTGCTCGATATTCTATAGATGATAAGGGTTGGCTGAGGAGAGACGGAAGGCTTTGTGTTCCGATGGTAGAAGATTTGGTGAGGAAAGTTCTTGATGAAGCACATCGCTCCAAGTTGACTATACATCCGGGTGGAGATAAGATGTATAAGGATATGAAGCGCATCTTCTTCTGGCCTGGAATGAAGAAGGATGTGGCAGAGTTTGTCTCTAGATGTGTTGTCTGTCAGAGAGTAAAAGCTGAGTCGAAGAAGCCCGGTGGGCTATTGCATCCTCTAGAGGTCCCGCTATGGAAGTGGGAGAGTATTTCTATGGACTTTATTGATGGGCTTCCAAGGTTAAGGAGAGGGAATACGAGCATATGGGTCATTGTAGATAGGCTTACGAAGAGTGCTCATTTCATTCCGGTGAAGAGCAAAAGGACCGCATCTGGACTAGCATCAGTATACCTTCGTGAGATAGTACTACTACATGGAGTCCCTTCCAGCATAGTCAGTGACCGAGACCCCATCTTTACTAGTCAGTTCTGGAATAGTTTGCAGGAAGCTATGGGCACAAGGTTGAACCTGAGTACGGCCTATCACCCACAAACAGACGGCCAAACAGAAAGGGTGAATAGGGTACTTGAGGACTTGTTGAGGCTTTGCATTCTGGATTTTGGTGGTGCTTGGGAAGACCATATTCCTCTTGTTGAGTTTGCATATAATAACAGTTATCAAGCAAGCATAGGAATGGCACCATTTGAAGCTTTATATGGGAGGCCGTGCAAGTCACCTACATGTTGGTGGGAGACTACAGATAAGCTTATACTCGGACCTGACATGATTAGAGATACATCCGAGAAGGTCGAGTTGATTAGAAGACGGATGAAGGCGGCCCAAGACCGACAGAAATCCTATGCAGATAAGCGAAGATCCGATTTGGAGTTTGAGGTTGGGGACATGGTTTTCGTGAAGGTTTCTCCTTTGCGGAACGTGGTCCGATTTGGAGCAGTTGGGAAGTTAGCACCAAGATTTGTTGGACCCTTCCCTATCATAGAGAGGATTGGGAAGATGGCTTATAAAGTGCATTTACCCGAGAAGCTGTCTGGAGTGCATAATGTTTTTCATGTCTCGCATCTCCGAAAGTGCCTACATGAGTCCGCTGAGGTGGTTGAACCTAACATTCTTGAAGACATGGAAGTAGAGAAAGAGGCAACTTTGAGGAGAGCCCCGATTCGTATCTTGGGGACGGAGACCAAGAAGCTAAGGAATCGAGAGGTCAGGTTGGTGAAGGTTCAATGGGGTGAAGCCGAAGAAGACGCAACTTGGGAAACCGATGAGAAGATGCGTGGGCTTTATCCATTCCTTTTTGAGGGTACACTCTCAATCTCCTTCCTTTGTTAGTATATCTTTCTCTTTGCTATCCATGTTTATCTAGTTATCGTGCTAATCTTGTCATGAGAACCTTAGATAGAAACCCTTTGGATGAAACATGTGTTTGAGACATGTTATGTTCGATGGTTGCAAGTGGTTGCAAGTGTTTGCAAGTGGTTACTCGTGGATGCATGATACACATTAGGCACTAGATCGGCTCACACACTCCTCATATTGCATGTGCATGAGTGTTTATGCTTATTCTTGGATGAAATTTGTATGCCATCACATGGATGTTGCATATGGATGTATGATTGAGCACGCATGTAGATATTATACATTATGTTAGGGATTTGCATACATATGGATACATTTCACTAACATATTTTGCATTGATCTTTGCATTAGATAAGTACATATACACACACTTTTGCATATGTTCATACAGCATTTAGAATCTTTTAAGGACAATGATTGCTCGTGGATGATGCTTTGAGTAGATGGATGATTGGATGGTAGGATACGTTCTTCCTAACTTGAAGATTTCGGGGACGAAATCCTTTAAGGAGGGGAGAATGTAACAACCCGTATTTTCAATAACCTGTTATAACATAAATCGAGGCAGAATTAAATTCTAAAATCTGAATCAAGGGAAATGGGCTATGCCATTGCGTTCGTCTCGGAAAAATACGTGAAATAGAGTCCGAGTTTTCGAAAATCGGAGTCCGTATGACCCAGTTAAGGCCCATTGAAGTTTTCAGAAATTTCCATGTTAAAAACAGATTTAAATTTCAAATTAAAAACAAGGATTAGGGCTAATAGGCGTCAGGCGGGAAAACTCCCGCCAGGACCCCCATGTCGACAGGGGTCTTAGGGTGTCGACAACCCTGTCGACACGGGGTGGCCAGGCAGTTTTGCCTGGCGCACCATTTTGATTTGGGCTTGGTCTTGTGGCTTGGTTCTAAAGAATTCCTAAATCTAACGGACCTAAACTAACCTAGGGTTAATCCTAGGGCTAAAAACACTCTAATCTTCTATAAATAAGCCCCTAATCCTACCCTAAAACCTCATTATTCACTCTAGCAACCATACTATGTCAAATTGAATTCTCAAATGGCCTCCACCTAAGAACCCTAGCCTCCACCCTCTTCTAAAATCATTTCTATGAAGGTTTTGATGTTCATACAAGCATTTCTAAGTTGTATGAATGATCATTAGCTTGCATACATCATCAAGTTGCAAGCTTTAATTGCTAAAGCTAGAGTTTTGGGATTTTTGTTAATTGGAGCTTTGTTTTGGGTTTTTATATGCTTGCATAAAAGGGCTTCTCAATCTTTATTAGTAGATTTGTGTCTTCATAATATTTGTAAGCCCTCTTACCTTCATTTTAGAAACTCTAAAGTTAATATGTGATGAAAGTTGGGATTTATGCATGTTTAATAAGTTATGCATGCTTATGCGAGTTCACTATGCTATGTTATGCATGTTTAATGAGTTATGCATGCTTATGTGAGTTCACTATCCTATGTTATGCATGTTTAATGAGTTATGCATGCTTATGTGAGTTCACTATGCTATGTTACACATGTTTGATAAGTTATGCATGTTTATGCAAGTTCACTAAGTCATGATTTGCAAGTTTAACAAGTTATGCATGTTTATACAAGTTCACTATGCCATGATTTGCAAGTTTAACAAGTTATGCATGTTTATGCAAGTTCACTATGTCATGATTTGCAAGTTTAACAAGTTATGCATGTTTATGCAAGTTCACTATGCCATGATTTGCAAGTTTAACAAGTTATGCATGTTTATGCAAGTTCACTATGCTAAGTTATGCAAGTCCAACATGTTATGCATGCTTATTATGATACGTAAGATTTATCATGTATGTGGTGCCCAGTTCCCCCTTTCTATCCTTTATGCGTTATGACGAATATGTAAGCGATAGAATGACGTTGGGAGGGTTTTTGGGTAAAACTTAAAATACATAAAAATATAAGATTGGGAATTTACCTATTAAGTTAGGTCTACCCCTTGGGAATTTACCTATTAAGTTAGGTCTACCCAAATATTTGTTAAACTTGTAATTATGGTTTGAAATAAAGTGGACATGACACTTAGAAAACATGTGTGGCCAACTCGAGGTTGGGTTGAGTTTGTAGCGTAAACCTACCCGGAACCGACCGGCTTAACTAGTTGCTACAAACAATAGGACCCAATGTGAGAAGTTGGTCATGTGTACCTGGGACCCGAGGTTAGACCAAGTTGTGGTGTAAAGCTACCCGGACCCGCCCGGCTTAACTAGTAACCGCAACAAAGTCTAATGTGAGAGGTTAAGGTACAATTAAATTAATGCCTCGTAATTAGGGTTAAGTCATGGCCCACTAATACTTAATCAATTTTGGGGATACGAGGGATTAAATGGGGTTAAGTGGTGAACTGTTGGTTACACTTAACCAATTTAATCCATGATTAGTGAGGGGTTAAACCACACTTAACCCTCTTAGAAAACCCTAGCAACGTGGTCTGTTCCAGCAGTAATCCCAGTTTGGTATCATTCACAACCCTAGAGGCTAGGCTAGGGCGGGGCACGATTACTGGACTGATGTAAGCGACCAAAGCGACGGCTGAGTGGTACAGCGGTGCGGGTCCAGGCGGGCTACGGACGTGCACGTAGTCCGGTGTTGGACAAACTCAAGGCACGGGTACCAGTAGGTTTAGACTGTGCATTATTGCTTAGGTGTCTGGGGTTGACACCCGAGGGCTTGATACACCCAAAGGTGGACCCAGCACAATCTGACTACAACCATATGTGGGCCGTATGGACACCAACACTTGACGTGTTAGGTTTATAGGGAGCCGATCGACTAGACCGTTGGGCTGGACCTTGCATTAAGGTCACCTCATGCAATTGGGCCAAAGTTTGGGCTGAGGGATCAATACCTGTTATGTTAGTTTGCTAGTACACTGTGGTGCAAAGCTTAATCTTCTTTATGTGATGACACCTTTATCTATTGTCAGTATATTCATCTCAGTTTCCATCATGATGTTAGCTTTATTAGTTTATAGACTGATCGTAGTAGGGCTTACCAGTCTTTTTGACTGACCTGTTTTCTTTCGCTTCTTTTCTTCCGTTCCCCCCCCCCCCAAGGTTCTCAGGGAGGGAACAGTGGTGCTTAGCTTGGATCGCTTGCTTGTTCGCTGGATACCTCATGTATGTCTGGATATTGAGCTCGCTATGGCTTACCACTTTTATTTTTGGGGATAGCACTATGTATTTCAGTATTTCTGTTTATGTTGTACTAGACATATTTATTTTGGCAGATGACTTTATGATGTACTAGACTTGTTTTGAGATGGTTTGAGATATTCCGCTGTTTTATTCTCACTTACTCTGTTTTACATATATATATATATTTATGTTCCTGTTCTGCCTTGATATATCATTATGCATGCTTACCCAGTTCTAACGCCCCCCAGAAGCTAGTGCCCTCGAAAGAGTGACCCTAGCGGAGGTGGGGTGTTACAACACTCCAGTCGACTCCCCAGTCGACCTGGTTGGGGGGAGGGTCGACTCCCCAGTCGACCAGGGTATATGGGCGGGAATTTTCCCGCCAGCCTTCTCTGGGTTTGAATTTTGAATTTCTGGCTTTATTTTCGAGCTGTTTTATTTTATTTAAATTCCTGAAACTTCGAAGGGTCATATCTTGGTCATACAGAATCCGATTTTCGAAAACTCGGACTCGATTTCATGCAGAATTCCGAGATGAACGCAATGGCACAACCCGCTTCCCTTGATTCTTATTTTATAATTTAATTATTCTCTGATTTGTTACTTATATGATCACCGAAAATACGGGGTGTTACACTCCACGACTTACATCCCGTGCGTGAGAAAATATCACTTACTCTATCCTTCTGTAATGGGGGGGGGGTGTGTGCCCTATCCCTACTAGGTGTGTAGCGACATACCCAGCCTATCTCGGTCGACCAAATCTATCCTCAAATCGAAAGTATACTGATCTAACCATCAGTTCACCATCATACTGATGTGAGGCTCGCAAATTAATGCTACACAATGCTATGCTAATTAAAGCTATGCTTTGATCATCATCCACCAAGCTTTGATTTTCAATAACAGCTTAGATCACTGCAACTCAGCATGCCATACTGTCAATCCATACCATACCACTGAATTCTGCCAATATATAACCTCTTCGTACGTCTCAAAGAAGGGTGTTAAGCAAGAGAATAAATTCTCCGCCACCAAATAGATATATATTAGCAGAGATCAACGAATACAATATAAAGGAATACAACGTAAGACATACCATCCATTTACAAGTCCATTCTGGGTTTGAACGAAACTAGAGGCACCTTATTCCTCGTTCCGTATGTCCAATACATGAGAGAGGCCCTCGCATATCCGAACAATCAACAAATACGCTCGGATGGCTACCACTGTAGCCCCATCACGGTAGCTACTCCAATCAAGGGCATCGATAAAAACACATCCATTCAATGTGAAGATCGTCGGTCTTGTACCGTTTTCAATCTCTTTGGCTGTTAGTCGCCGTATCAATTATTCAAAATGGATTAGACCCGGTCTTTCTGAATAACTTGTGTATTTTATAATCAGTTGCTATAAAAACACATCATACGCTTCATTCCCATCCAGAATATTCTTTTATTCGTATTTCTTTATTCTGGAAAGGTTCTAATTAATCTTATCAAAGATTATCACTTTTAAAAACATTATTTAATCCATTTCATTGGAAACCATTCAAAAGATTTTATAGTATCTTTTCATCGTTTAAACCAAATTAAGGTTTATCAAACTAGTTGGGATTAACGCTTTACCGAAGTAATCATTCATTTTATTTTCCTGTTAAAACCCGGAATTTTGGAACCAATTTAAAATTTTTATTTCATAAATTTCAATGAATTTTGAATATTTAAAATGATTTATTTTTAAAAATTTATACAAATCGAAATTAGAATGAATATATTTATTTTAATTATAAAAGGAGTTAGAAATAGCGCGGTAGTTTGAAAATTCGAATTTGAACTATGACTAAATGTACAGGATTCAAAACAAATCGGATTTCAGTAAAACCAGAAATAATAGTATCTATTTAAAAATATCTTTCCAATGATGTGAAAAATCCAGATTTCATAGCGGGAATAAAAAGTTATGGCCAGTTAAAAATTCAGAAAAGTCGCTATGGAATTTATGTATATATTTTAATATAATAAATAGCCATTTTGCAAACGACCTCCATTTTTCGAGAAACCACTTTGGTTGGATCCGGAATGTCAAATTATTGCAAGATTCCTATTTTCATAATTCTTGGAATTAATATGTGAGCGTGGCAAATTAAAACGTGTTTTGTCAATTTCAGTCAAATTGGATCGACCAGAAACTGACCATTTTTCAAATGTTCTCCAAATTCGATGAAATTAATTTTGTTAGGACCATATCGTCAAAACATAGCTAGATTTATTTTTCGGGAATTTTTGAAGATAGTATGTGGCATCAGTAAATTAAAATGTACGATCAAATTAAATAATTAAATGGTTTATATTTTAATTTAAAGAAAAGCGGGCTAAGACGATCAAACGGGCTGACGAGACCTAGTCCATTTGTCCAGAATAGGGGTATTTGGCTACGGGAGACATTCACTGGGCTGGATTTGGAGTTATTAGGAATTAATGGTTTTTTTTTGTAAATTGAAGAATTAAATAATATAGTATTATAAGTACTCTAATATTATCAAAACCCTAATCCTGTTAGAAGCCGCCGCCATCTCTTATTGAAGGGCCAAAATTCTCGATTCGATCTTCATCAATAATTCACAATCCAATCCCAATTAAATTGCAGTCTCAAAATGAAATTTAAAGAGATTTTTGTGCTCTCTATAATCATACGGTTAAGATCCTAATTCGTACAATATATCGAGCGATTTTTGAGTCCAAAATCAGCGTGTTCGAGGTGGGATTCTGACGTCAGGGGGGAATCGGGTTTCACACGATTCATGGCGGTGAGAGGAGGCAGATTGGCCGATGACGTGGTGCTGTTCGATTCGGGTCTGAGGGTCCATGGAGGAAGCGACAGTGGCATGGTTTTGACGAGGTTATGGGTTTCTTTGATCGGCCTTGAACGAGATAGATGAAGGAAGAGGATTAAGGTTAAGTAAGATCTTGATTAAATTAGTTAATGTAATTAAAATTGATTAAAAGTTTATAACACCATATCTTTGTCATACGGTATCAGAAATTCGTGATTTCAAATCCATTGGAATCGTGGTGAAAATATCTTCGGGATGGAACTGATTATAGCTTAAACGGAGCATGTTGGAAATTCAGACAAATCCAAATTCGAATCGCTGTGAGAATTCTATTTTTTATATAATTAAAATTAATTATTTATGATTGTGTTTTTACCAATCCGATGTTAAATTCTATTTTTTGTTATACGTGATTTGATCTGGGATTGATGTTGTTATGTAGATCTGTCGATTTGACATTATTGTGTCAAAATAAAATAGTTGAAACAAAATTTACATTTTTGTCAAAATAAAATAGTTCAAACAAAACTGACATTTTTGTTGAAATAAAATTGTCAAAACAAAAATAAACATTTTTGTTGAAATAAAATTGTCAAAACAAAAAAAATATCATTTTTGTTGAAATTATAGTCAAAACAAAAATAACATTTTTGTTAAATAGATTTGTGTTAAAAACAAAAATAACATTTTTGCGTTAAAACAAAAATAACATTTTTGTGAAATAGATTTGTGTTAAAACAAAAATAACATTTTTGTTAAATAGTTTTGTGTTAAAACAAAATATTTTTTTTGTTGAATTAGACAATTATGATAAATAGAGTTATCATTTTTATTCATTTTGTTAAGGTAGAATTGTTAACAAAATGAAGTTATCACTTATATTCATTTTGTTGAAATGGAATTGTTAACAAAATGAAGTTATCACTTATATTCATTTTGTTGAAATGTAATTGTTAACAAAATGAGGTTATCACTTTTATTCATTTTGTTGAAATAGAATTATAAACTAAATAAAGTTATCATTTTTATTCATTTTGTTAAAATAGAATTTTTAATAATACGAAGTTACCATTTTTATTCATTTTGTTAAAATAGAATTGTTAACAATATGAAGTTATCACTTTTATTCATTTTGATAAAATAGAATTGTTAACAATATGAAGTTATCACTTCTATTCATTTTGTTAAAATAGAATTGTTAACTATATGAAGTTATCACTTTTATTCATTTTGTTAAAATAGAATCGTTAACAAAAATGAAGTTATCATTTTTATTCATTTTGTTGAAACAGAATTGTAAATAAAATGAAGTTATCATCTTTATTCATTTCGTTGAAATTGAATTGACAACAAAAATAAAATTATCCTGTTTATATGTTTTGTTGAAATAGAATTGTTAACAAAACAAAATTATCATTTTTGTTTATTTTGTTGAAATAGAATTTTCAACAAAAATGAAAGAATTGATTTTAATCATTTTGTTGAAACAGAATTGTCAACAAAAATGAAAGAATCATTTTTAATCTTTTTGTTGAAATAGAATTGTTAATAAAAAAAATTATCATTTTTGTTTATTTTGTTGAAACAGATTTGTCAACAAAAATGAAATATCCATTTTTAATCATTTTGTTGAAATAGAATTGTCAACAGAAATGAAAGAATCATTTTTAATCATTTTGTTTAAATAGAATTGTCAACAAAAATGAAAGAATCATTTTTCAGCAAAAACGAAAGAATCATTTTTGTTTATTTTATTGAAATAGAATTGTCAACAAAAATGAGAGATTCATTTTTAATCATTTTGTTGAAATGAAATTGTCAACAAAATTGAAATATCATTTTTATTTGTGTTGTTGAAATAGAATGGTCGACAAAATAAAAATATCAATTATTGTTAAATTAGATTTGTATGAAAATTAAAGATACATTTTTATTTTGAAGAGATATATTAGAATTTGTATACAAATTAAAGATACAGTTTTACTGTTAAGTTATACATTAGAATTTGTATACAAATTAAAGATACATTTTTACTGTTAAGTTATACATTAGAAATTGTATGCAAATTAAAGATACATTTTTACTGTTAAGTTATATATTAGAAATTGCATGCAAATTAAAAGACACATTTTTGCTGTTAAGTTGTACATTAGAAATTGTATGCAAATTAAAGATAAATTTTTACTATCAAATTATACATTAGAATTTGTATACAAATTAACGAGACATTTTTATTGTCAAATTATACACAAGAATTTGTATACAAATTAACGAGACATTTTTATTATCAAATTATACAATAGAATTTGTGTACAAATTAATGAGACATTTTTATTGTCAAATTATACATTAGAATTTGTATACAAATTAAAGAGACATTTTTATTGTCAAATTATACATTACAATTTGTGTACAAAGAAAAGAGACATTTTTATATGTTATATTATACATTAGGATTTGTATGCAAATTAAAATAAACATTTTTATGTGTCATGTTATACATTGAAATTATATACAAATAAAAACATTTCTTTTCGTTTGTTAAAGTTAAAAATAAAAATTGTATACAAATAATGAAAATAAAAATTATCTTTTTATTTGTCATTAGCAACAATGTCTTGTAAATAAATTACATTTTATTTGACATTAGAGACATGTAGTGAATGAATGCAAATAAACTACATTTTATTTGACATTAGAAATGTAGAAAATGTAATGTAAATAAATTACATTTTTATTTGACATTAGACATGCAGATATGTTATGCAAATAAAATATATTTTTATTTGACATTATAAACATGTAGAGATGTTATGCAAATAAAACATTCTTTTATTTGGTGTGTAAAACTCGTTAGTGGAATCGTCAAATGATTTATATTTATATATAATTATATATATATTAAAATTAAATGAATCGCGCGCGGTAGTTCCTGTTTCGGAATCGTAATTTTAAACGATTATATCGAAAGATCCGACCTTCGGATTTTCCCAAAACTGAAACCGTTAGGTCCGCTTTGGAAAGATCTTCCCAACGATATAAATTTTATTAAAATCCAATGGTTAGATTACGAGAAATGTGCGAATCAAATTTGGGTAAAAACAGCTCCAGGGCCGCCTATTGACACGAAGCGTTGTTAAATTAAATTGGGCTATTTTTATATAAATAAGAATAGCGATAAATCATTATGAAATAATATTAACGATATGAGATGATTTAAATTATATATATATTCGATAATTATTTGAAAAGTCAAATAATTATATGACGATTTAAATCGAAGATATTGAGGTCAGTGATTGAAGAACGACGATCTTCACATCGAATGGACGACTACTGATGCTCGACATTGGGTAGCTCCCAGTAAAGGGTTAAAGTGGTAGTTGTCCGGACATACTTGTTGATTGTCCGGATAAGCGAGCACCTCTCTTCCGATTTGGACATACGAGACGAGGAATAAGGTGTCTCCGATTTCGTTCAGACCCAGAACGGACTTGTAAATGGATGTGTGTCTGACATTGGATTTCATTCTATGTAAATTGATTACTATTTAATATATATCTGTTTGGTGGCGGAGAATTTATTCTCTTGCTTAACACCCTTCTCTGAGACGCACGAGCTCAGAGGTTATATATTGATAGTTATTGATCGCGTGGCGTGGATTGTTATTGTGGCATGCCAAGATGTAAATGATCAAGGCTTTTGTTGAAAAGCAGAGCTTTGTGGTTGATGATCAAAGCATAACCCACTTAGGCATAGCTTTGTGTATAGCGTTACTTCGTGAGCCTCACACCACGATACGAGTCAAAAACGGGATAAGGGAACGCAGGGTGTGCAGACGTTTCTTTCTACCTAGAAGTGGTGTCATGGTATGGAGCCCAGATAGTTTTACTTATGTGGATGATGAAGTACGAGGCCTCGGATACATTGGTCGATGGTAGCCAATTGATAGGTCCAATAGGATCGGGAAACGTGTGTTCAGGAATTGCCAATCCACTAAGCTATATTTGTGGACCGACCCTGCAGGATCTAAGGGTTCACTGCGGGGGATCCTGAGACATTTGCTAGAGTGTCTCAAATTGGTAAAGAGATCATCCTCAGCCTTGACTCATGATAGAAACACAATTTCCAATACGACATTACGGATTTGATTGTAAACCTATGTATGGCGACATAGTAGGATGGGGTACTATGCCGTCTAGGATTGATACATTTACTTTGAAAGTATTTTTAAACTGATTAGACACTAATAATAATTTTAAATATTGTTTTATACGTATCAAGCATGTTTGATCATTATAAGGTAAAACTCTATCCTCCGGTTTGCGTTGCATTGTGTGATGGAACTTGAATCTTATAATGATTACTTTTTTCTAAAAAGCATTACGTTGTTTTAAAAGATTTATTTAATTTATGCATTGGCAATCCAATGGAGTAAACCCGTTCCGCGTTAGCAGGGTGGTCCTATCATTAGCCTTATTGTTAGATAAGTTAAGAAAGATTTCTCATACCATCTCCATGACTGATTTGTAGTATGTTTCACTTACAAACTCGGGTGTCCTTATTTCCATACGGGCAGTCAAGTGGCTTGTTTTGTAGATATTTATTTATTGAGCAGGATTATGGATCGAAGCTTAAAGCTGTGTCCAGAGCAAAGATAGTCTTCCGTTGTGTTAGTTTATTAGTTACGCTGTATTGTATTAAGTTTATTGTAAATTAATCTTTCGCTATATTATAATCGATGTACTATGATGTAACAATATTATAATGTTAATATAAGTCTTTTGTTATTTGTTCTGATGTGTATATGCCCAAAGTTAGCATATGCGGTATTCGAACAGTCTTGATTGATTTTGTGATTGATTAGGTTCAGGCGAAATTCGTGTCGCTACAGCTGGTATCAGAGCTTTGGTTAACTCAAATCTTTGGGGTACAACTTGTTAGAACTGAACAAAAGTGAAGCGACCCAAACTTCCCTGTAAAGGAAAGCCCGGATTGAGTTGAGAACACGACAAATCAGAACGCAAACAGAATAACATTTCATTACTTATTTCAACAATTTACATCAGAGTATAAGAATATACAGAGTACGAACAAATAATATACATTTGATAAATAACAGAGATTTACAAATTACAATGCAACGGAAAATAATACAAAGCACCACTGAAACAAATACACAAATACAGAGCTTTCCGAATTTCGTTCCAGTTGTAAATCCGGAACCTGTGAATATAAATTTGCAAAACCAGAACTACTAGCTGCTCGTGTGGAAAATAGGGGAACCTAGAGTTTAGGTTAAAACAATAAACTCCGGGTCAGTCATGTGACTGGGGTGGGAACTAAAACAGTTATTTAAAACTTTGCTTTAAAATGGAGTATATCAAGGGACCACGCCGTATAACACGGAACGGGTTTCCTCCCAAGAATACCAGTGCATAGAATATACATCGCAATGCTTTTTGGAAAAATGAAGCTATTATAAGGCCCAGGTCCCATCACACAATGCAACGCAAGTCGAAGGATAGGGGTTTCCCTTATAATAGCCCTTATAATAGCCAAACATGCTTGGTACGTTTAAAACAAATCATTTGATACTATCATAAGTGCGTAGTGTATAGAACAACTTCAAATGTAAATTTATCAATCCTAGGCGGCATGGTTACCATATATCAAGTCGCCAATATAGGCTCTACAATCAAAACCGAAATGTCACGTATCGGAAGTTGGATTTCCGTCTGTGAACCCAGGCAAGGGATCGTCCTTATCGCTTCGAAACAATCTAGCCTACCAAGTTTCAGGAACAACCGCAACTGCACCTTGGATCGTCAGGGTCGGTCCACACGAAGTGTATTAAAATGCATGAACAATAAGTTTCCTCGCCCTATGGGGTGTAAACGGTTCATATATTGACCAAACCATCCATCGGCACCGCAATAACTGATATAAACTGTAACACCCCGTATTTTCGGTAAATATTAAAGATACGAATTAAAGAATAATTAATTTCAAATGTAAGAATTAAGGGAAACAGGTTATGCCATTGTGTTCGTCTCGGAATTCTGCTTGAGATAGAGTCCGAGTTTGCATAAATCGGATTCCGTAGAAGGAGTTATGACCTTCAGAAGATTCAAGAATTTAAATAAACAGTTCAGAATATAGTTTAGAAATTCAAAATTTAAAATCTGAAACAGAAGCGGATTGGGCGGGAAATTTCCCGCCCAAGTCCAGGTCGACCAGGAGGTCGACCTCCCCCCCATACAGGTTGACCTGGGGGTCGACCTCCCCCTCGGGTCAGATCTAAAATCTGACATGTTTTCTCCTATGAAAAATTTCTGTGTCATTAGGGCTTGCGTGGCAGGTTCTGGTTAGTTCTCTTAGATTTGAATGACTTTGATTTGCTGTAGGTTAATCTGACGACTCCTATTAAATCAAACTTCTATATAAACAACCTAAATCTAAACCCTAAAGCCAAAAAAATATATTCCTAAGACCGTCATGCTATCAACACTCAACCTAGAGTAGCCGTCATTCTCATTTAACTAGAAAGCAAGTAGGAATTGCAAATAAAATCTAATTCAACTAAGAGAATTCAACGTCTACAACAAAGGAGAGCTATTCAAATTCAGAACACGGATCCCAGAACTCAAGACTAGCCTCCTTTTTGTAAGTCCAGTTATCATTTAGACCTAAACGATGTTATTATTGTGACTAAATAACTGGATATAGAACATCACCTAATGTAAATCTATGCCTATCCTTTTAGTTAAAACTGAATTGATTGAGACTATGATTCTTTCTATGCTAAGTCGTGAATCTTGTTGTATGTAAGTTGATGATTAAAGTTAAATGCTTTGGACCCATGTGTTGTATAATTTGCCAATGACATATATGTTGTGTAGTTTAGCGATGACATATTATACTTTGGCAACGACATATCACATTGAATAAATTGGAGATGACATATTATGTTGTATACTTGGTGATGACATAAATAGGCGATGACATATTATAATTTGGCTATTGTAACACCCCGTGAATTCTATAACATTAAGCCTCACAAATTAAAGTGTAATTAATTCTAAATGAAAGAATTAAGGGAAATGGGTTACGCCATTGCGTTCGTCTCGGAATTCTACTTGAGATAGGGTCCGATTTTGCGTGAATCAGACTCCATATGAAGGAGTTATGACCTTCGAAAGTTTCAGAATAAAATTTGAAATTCAAACAGCTCAGTTTCAAATTTGAAAAACAGGTTCAAACTGGGCTGGGCGGGAAAATTCCCGCCCAGGGACCAGGTCGACCATAGGGTCGACCATGATGTCGACCTGGTCACCCCAGGTCAACCTGGGTGTCGACCTGCCAGTCGACCTAACTGGTCGACCTGGCTGGCTAGGTCTGGCTCTGGCTCGAATTTCTATGGCTCGGTGTGTCACTAGGGCTGACATGTCACCTCTTGATTGGCTCTTTGAACTTTGTATGGTCTAGATTCCTCCTGTCTTCATCTGACGGCTCAAAACAATTCAAAAATCTCTAAATACACCCTAAGTCTCAAATAAAAATTCACACAAAAAATAAGATGGGAGTCGTCATGCTGCCAGGAAGGAATTGAACATAGCCATCAAGAGAGAGAAGCTTAGAGACGAATCAAATTAAGAAGAAGATTAAAGTTTAATCAAAATTAATCAACGCAACGTTAGTCTACCCAAAGGAGCGCATCTCAATTTCAGAATTCAGAATCCATAATTCAAGAATCTGCATTCGTTGTAAGTATAGTGACCTTTCAGAATATGAATAAAAACTGTCATGTGATTCAATGTAAATGAAAATCGAATTGTGTTATTGTATAAATTCTGTGTATTGTAATAATTCTATCATGACTTGTGTATGGATATTTGTGGCATAAATTGATTGATGCAAGCCTATTGGACATTTGTATATGAAAGTAATAACAATAGCAAGTTGTGGCAAAAACTAGAAATTGATCCCTTTATGTATATGTCGATGGCATGGACTATGTATATTCCCTTAATATAAGTTAGAATTTATGTAAACATGTTCTAGATTTGAGACCCTTTTTATGCCTACATGACCCAAAACCTATGAACACATTCTTATGTTTATTTGCAAGTATAATTGGATCTATGTTAAGTATCGTTTGGGTTTCATAAACTATGCAAGTTCATGTTGAAATAGGCTATATGATTAAATGTTAAAATTGTACATTTTGGTGAATATACAACATGCTAGTTTTGTGGTTGACATTATGCCAAGTTAAACATGTTTAAACACATGTTTGTATAAGACTAAACTATGCCATTTCATATGTCACCTACTTAGCCATACTTTGATTTGAGTGCAAGTTCACATGACCCATAATTTATGTTGAATCGCTAAATTGCAAATTCATGCGCCACACACCTTTATGTGAAATATTACATGTTCTTGTTTTCCCCCTTTTATCACGTTTATAAAGTTGGGCTGAATTGTGTCAAGCCCAACACTTGTTATAATGTTGCGAATGTACAAACGGGGGTAATAACGTTGGGTGTAAAACATTAAAAATGTAAGTTGGCATGGTTGGCACATGCCAACGACAATGACATATAAGCGGTATGAATTGTTATGCCCAAGAATAAAGAACATGAAATTTACATATATAATTAGGAAGTAATAAAATATGTAAATTTAGAAAACACGATATGCTTAACCCGAGGTTGGTTTGAGTTGTGATGTAAACCTGCCCGGACCCGCCCGGCTGTCCAGTAGTCATAACAATACCTATCCAATGTGGGTAGTTAAGCATTGAGCGCAATAAGAACCCGAGGTTAGACTGAGCTACGGTGTAAACCTGCCCGAAACCGACCGGCATATCCATTAACCGTAGCAATATCTGTCTAATGTGAGTGGTCAGGTGCTCTAAGAGGCTAAGGACATATGGTAGGGTTAAGTCAACTATAAACACTTAACCAAATTCGACATGTTAACAAGAATTGATGGGTGGGGTTAGGTAAATACAGGCACTTAACCACTTAACATGTTTGACTAGAAAAACCTAGTAACGAGGGACCCGTTTCAGTAAAAACCCAAGTTAGGTATCATGGTACCCTGAAACTAGGCAGGGTGGGGCACGATTACTGGGCTGATTGTAAGCGGTCAAAGCGATGGCGGTGGGTGCAACAGTGTAGGTTCTAACGAGGTGCGGGCGTGCACACACTCCGGAGCAGACAAACATGGAACTGGGGGCACCGGTAGTATAACCTATGCCTTCTAGAATTTGTGTCGGGGCCGCCACCGTGGGTCTTGATACACCCCATGGTGGGACCAGCATAGGTATCTACAATTCTTAGCGGCCGTTTGACACATGTTTACGCGATTAGGAGCCGATATTTAAATAAAAATGGGGATCACTTCACCCTCAACATGGGGTGCCAGTTAGAATAAACTCAAGTAGGTGCAGAGATATAGATATAGTGTGGGTACGATAGCACATTCGATTCTAAATGACTCATCCTTAGCTTATGACACTTTCCTTTTTTCAGTTTATATCTGTCATGCCCTTTTCTTATTCACATACTGAAGAGTTACTAGATTTACTCAGGCTTTATGTCTAACTCTATTTTCTTTTCGTCTTCTTTTCTTTCGTCCCCCCCGGTCCACAGGGAGGAAACAACTCAGCTCAGTCAGACTCTTTACCAGCTCCAAGACCGTAGATGTATGATTTGGATCTCTTTTGCTCGGATTATGGCTTTGGATATCACTATGGGGATTTTTCACTTTATTTATGTTTTATGCTTCTTTAATAATCAAGACAGTAATGAGGTTGTAATGTTGGAAGTATTTTGAGACAATTATGGAAATGTTTTTTTTTGAACACGTATTGATGAAATAAAAGTCTGTTTGGTTTCCGCTGTTTTAAAATATGTGTATTTATATCTGTCTTGAGTTTATCTGTGGCTTTTACTTATAAACCTCCACCAAAGTTAAGGCATTCCCTTTGTGAGTGACCTTAACGGAGGTGGGGTGTTTCATTTGGTATCAGAGCATAGGTTTACCAGATAAGATAAAAAAAATTTGAAATTGTTTTTCAAAAGAAAGTTTAAAGAAGCATTTTTTCAAGAAAAACTATTATATTTTTAAAGAGGCATAATCCCCCAAAGCCAAATGCACTATCTCTCTCTATCCTTCGTTTTGAATCTTTCCTTTCTGTTTAAGCATGTCTGGGGACCTTACTCCCCAGTTATAGATGCTTTTACTCCTCCTTCTCCTCTACGTGAACCAACAAATGGAAGAATCGCCGAACAGGAAGACGGATAATAGTCAAGGAGGAAAGGACCACAACAATAATAACAAGACACATGAGAAAAGGAAATGTTATTTCTGTGGCATTGTTGGACATGTGGTGAACGACTGCAGAAAGAAGAAGAGGAAGATGAGTGCTACTTGCTTCCAGTGCGGTGAGGCTGGACACATGGCTAAGGACTGCACTAAGAAGCAAGGGCAAGGCCCGCAAGCAGGACCTTCTGGGGGTACCTCTTTAACTTCTTCTCCTAGATGCCTTGTTTTATCCTGCTTATCTTCACAATCCTATCTTGAGAACTTTAGGTAGAAATATTTCTGTAGAAAGTGTAGTCTATCTTATGATCATCCAGTTCGCACACTTTTTGACTCTGGCGCATCACACTCCTTTATTTTATCTTCCTTAGTAGAATCTCTGCATCTAGACACTAGTATGGTAGAGGATCCCTTAGTAGTTTCAAATCCAATTGGGGGCTCCGCTTACTTGTCAATGGTTTGTTTGGGTTTTAAAATCTCTATTCTCAGCGTTGAGTTTAGTTGTAATGCCTTTGTTTTGGGTTTCTCGGGATATGGTATGATTTTAGGCATGGACTGGTTATCCAGTAATGGTGCCATCCTTGATTGTGAGAAAAGAGTAGTTAGACTCTTGATCGGCTTGGTAACACTCTAGAAATTTCTTGTAATCCCTTGAATGCTGTTATGCTTAGTTATCTAGAGTCGCTTGATGCTTCTGATGAGAATTTACAATCAGTTAGAGTAGTCCGGGAATATCCGGATGTCTTTGAGGAGGTGAAAGGCTTACCTCCGAGTCGGGAAATAGACTTCTACATATATCTTGTGGATAATGTAAAGCTTGTAGCTTTACCTGTCAGACACATGGCTCCAAAGGAGAGAAAGGAGCTCAGTAAGCAGATTAAAGAACTTCTCGAAAAGGAGTTCATTAGACGGAGCATTTCGGAATGCGGTGCTCCAATGGTGCTCGCAACCAAAGCGGACGGTTCGCTTCGCCTTTGCGTCGACTATAGGGAGTAAAACAAATTGACCAAGAAAAATAGGCACCCTCTTGCCCGAATTGATGATTTGTTTGATCAACTTGTAGGAACGTCGGTCTTCTCTCAACTTGATCTGGCAACTGGATTCCATCAGCTAAGAGTAGCTAAAGACAGCATTGATAAAATGGCGTTCAGAACCCCAGGCAGTTTCTTCGAGTGGCTTGTCATGCCTTTCGGCTTGACAAACGCACCTGCTTATTTCGTAGACCTAATGAGCAGAGTGTTTAGAGAATTCCTCAACAAATTTGTGGTTGTCTTCGTAGATGATATCTTAATCTTCTCAAAGAACGAGGAAGAACATGCTCAGCATCTGAAAGAAATCATGGATACTCTCCGTGCACATCAGCTAAAAGCCAAATTCTCCAAGTGCCACTTTTGGAGAAAGGAGGTAAGATTTCTGGGGCATATAATGTCCAAAGAGGGGTTGGCTGTGGACCCTGCAAAAGTGGTGGCAGTGCAAGATTGGGAGACACCAAGAAATGCAACCAAAGTTCGAAGCTTTCTTGGGATAGTCGGTTTTTACCGAAAGTTTATTAGGGATTTCGCAAAAATCTTAGCCCCACTCACAAGGCTAACAAAAAAGAATCTTGCATTCGCTTGGGATTTGGACTATGACATTGCCTTCCAACGCCTAAAAATGGCTCTTACAACAGCTCCAGTTCTAACTCTACCTGACGGAAGCAAAATGTTCACAGTATAAACAGATGCATGTGGAATGGGACTAGGCACTGTTCTAATGCAAGAAGGGAGGGTAGTAGCTTATGGAGGAAGACAACTGAAAGTTCATGAAAAGAACTACCCAACCCACGATCTTGAGTTAGCTTCCATCGTCTTTACGCTTAAGTCTTGGCGCCATTATCTCCTAGGTGAGAAGTTCGAATTATACACTAACCATAAATCGTTGAAATATCTCTTCTTGCATAAGGATCTTAACTTGAGGTAGCAAAGATGGATGGGGTTTCTTGCCTCATATGACTTTGAAATTTCCTATACTCCCAGCAAAGGCAACGTAGTAGAAGACGCATTGAGCCGAAAGAAACTGACTGTAACGACCCAGAAAATCTGAACCAATTTAAAAATTTTAAATTGGCTAAAATAATGGATTTTAAATGTTTAAAATAAATATTTTAAAACAATGGCGATGAAAACTGAGTTGAAATCAACATTTGAAAACGAATATAATTAATTCTAATTATATATAGAATTGAAAATGGCGCGGTAGTTCGATAATTCGATTTCAAACTTCAATTGAATATACCGGGTGCAAAACAATCCGGATGTTAGTGAAACCAAAAACATTAGAGTCTAATTGATAATATCTTTCTAACGAATCCGACCAATTGAAATTTGATAGCGGGAGTCAAAAGATATGTCCAGTTGAAAATTCTGAATAGTCGCTATGGAATTCAGGCCCTTAAAAATGGACATTTTGCAGATGACCTCGGATTTCGACGAAACCACTTTTGTTGGGTCCGCAGTGTCAAGTTATTGCTAGGTTTCAAATTTCATAATTTTTCGAATCAATATGTGAGCGTGGCAAAAGAAAACGCGTTTGACCAGTTTCCGTTGATTTTAATCGACTGGAAATTCGCCATTTTTCAAACGGTCTCAGAATCCGATGAAACTAGTTTTGTTAGGACCGTATCGTCAATACGAAGCTAGAAATATTTTTCGGGAATTTTTAGAGTTAGTATGTGACCCCGGTAATTTGAAATGTGCGTTTAAAATTCAATATAATGATTTAAATGAAAATTCAAAAGGAAACTGATTGTAACGATCAAATCAGCTTGCGATAAATATCCCATTGTGTTCGGAATGGGGGTAAAACGCTATGGACGACAGGCGGTGGGCCTCGTTTCGAGGTCATATGTAAAGGTCAACCTATTGCGAAATTTAATAATTAAATAATAAAAAAAATACAATTTCCCTCCCCCCTTTATCTTCGTTCTGCCCCCCCCCCCCCGTAGCTCATTCCCGATTCAGTTGAACAGAGAAAAAAAAAAAAACCTAACTTAGAAATCGACCGCCTCCACCCACCGCCGACCGCTCCGACCGACCGCCCTAGCTCCGATCAGGCGAGCGACCTCCCCTACCTCGCGCCCTCCCTCCGATCGAAGACCCCTCACCTCGAACCCTGCCGACGCGACACCACCGAACACCACGCCGACGCTCCCTCTTCTTCCCTCCACTTCGCAAGCCAACGGTGAGCTTTTAGTTATTTTATTTTTATTTTCGTTTTATAAAAACTGATTTATAAAATGTTTTAAAAACTAATTTCTGAAATGTTTAAAAGTATTTAAAACTGAATGTTTAAAAGAATTTAAAACTGAATGTTTAAAAAGTATTAAAACTGAGATGTTTAAAAGAATTTAAAACTGAATTTTTATAAAGTTTAAAAAAAACCAATTTTATAAGCAAGTAAAACTGATTTTTGTAAAGAAAGTAAAAACAGATTTTTATAAAATGATTTTTAAAACTGATTGTTGTAAAGAAAGTAAAAACTAATTTTTAAAAGTATTTCAAACTGATTTTCTTTAAAAGATTAAAACTGTTTTGAAAGAAAGGTTAAAACTGATTTTTCGAAAAAGGATTTGAACTTTAAAAAGTAAAAATCATATTTTTATATATCGAAAGTCAAAGTAGAAATCAGATTTTTATATATTGAATAACATAGTAAAAATTCGATTTTTACATGTGTAGAGGATACAGGTGAAAGCGACAAATAGGCGAAGATTTCTATTAAGAAGAGTCTTGAAGTTGGATAGCTATTGGTGAGATTTCTGACTAAAAAAAATATTATATATATTGAAATAAAAGTGAATAGCTATATATAAATATCTATATCTATATATATATATATATACGCCCCTCGTCCACAAACCATGGACGATATTTATTGGTTGAAATTGTTGTGAAAATTGAATGGTTGTTTGGGATCGTTTGTGATTGATTGTGGTTGAAAAATACCCATTTGTGGTTGTGAAATATTTGGTTGAAACCACTTAGGATTAGTTTGTGGAAATGAAATAAATATATACATGCCGCCTGCGTGCGAACTAGATGCATGATTCCCATTGTCAAAAACCGCGAGGTTTTAAGGTAGAGCGAGGAGCCGTACTAGGGACGGTCCCGGTGTAACTACCCTGCCGTTATGCTGCCGAAATTTTGAATAATATTTGTGTGTTTGAATTATTTTCATATGCTTAAACTATATTTATTCATTGAATAGAAAACATTCATGTGTTGAATTGATATTCATTCGTTGTTTAGAAATTCATGTGTTGAATGGTATTCATATTTTGAAATAAATTGTTCGATAACAAAAATCACATTTTTATCTATATATAAAAACTATTGAAAACATTCATGTGTTGAATTGATATTCATTCGTTGTTTAGAAATTCATGTGTTGAATGGTATTCATATTTTGAAATAAATTGTTCGATAACAAAAATCACATTTTTATCTATATATAGAAGCTATAGAAAACATTCATGTGTTGAATTGATATTCATTCGTTGTTTAGCAATTCATGTGTTGAATGGTATTCATATTTTGAAATAAATTGTTTGATAATAAAAATCACCTTTTATCGACTATATGAACTATATAGAAAAATAGTGTTTTGAAATGAATTGTTTTACAATAAAAATCACATTTTTATTGTATGCATAAATCGTTGAAATGTGAAGTGTTAAAAATAGCCATTTGTTCAAAATAAACATATATGAGTTGAAATATTCATTAATTAGCTAATGAAATGATTTGCACCTATTTATGTAACATTAGAATGAATGGTGTTTTTAAACCAAATAGAAATCAAATATGAAGCTGAATAGAAAATGAAAATGATATGGACTGTATATATATGTACATGCATATTCATTGAACAGGTTATCGCAAAGGGGCTAGAGAAGAGGAATAAAATTTGTGCCCGACAAATAGGTACACATTTACTGATTTGTTTGGGTGATGATTTTGAGCCTGTTGGCTAGCCGCTTGGCTTTTTCTTTTTCTTTTTGAGATTAGAAGGACCGGGACGCTATTTGCGATTTCCCGACGCTCCCGGTGCAGGGGAGGTTATGGCGAAATTTTTCCAAAATTTAAGGAGTTAGAAAAATTATTGAAGTGAAAACGGTATTGAAATTGTTGAATGAACTATATTTATATAAATATATAAATATAAATAAAATTAAAACGAAACGAAGCCGTGCAGTTCGTATTTTGAAACCGTGATTTCAAACGACTAGTACGAGAAATCCGACCATTGGATTTTCCCGAAACCTCAACCGTCGGGTTCGCCTTGGAATAATCTTTCCAACGGCACCAACCTTGTAAAAATCCAACGGTTGGATTGTCTGGAATGTTTAATTCAAATCTGAAGAAAAACAGCGCCAGAAGCGATTATATTTATATATATATATATATAAATATAATTATATATTTAATCGAATAACGACGCTGCAGTTCGTATTTTGAAATCGAAAATTCAAACGATTGTACAGGGAGATCCGACCGTCGGATTTTCCCGAAACTGGAACCGTTGGATTCGTTTTGAAAAGACCTTTCTAATGATGTAAATTTTGTGAAGATCCAACGGTTAGATTTTCAGATATGTGTAAATCAAATCTGAAGAAAAACAGCGCCACGGCCGCCTTATGGCCCGAAGCATCGTTTTGAATAAAATGGCTATTTTAAAATAAATAAAAATAGCGATAAATAGTTATAAAATATCGTAAGCGATATGGAATGGAAATAAACTGAATTTGCTTTATTTATGTGATGTTTGATGGTTGAATGTGTTTGGTGTGAAAACTATATTAAAGAACACAATTGGTGTTGTCGAATAATTTAACCATTGAAATAAATCAATTTGAAATTCTAAATATACGTGAATTATTTGAAAAGACCGAGTTAATTCTCATTTCGAATAATCGACCGACGATTGAAATTCGAAGATGAAGACGATGGTCGAAGACCGGAGATCTCCACCTCGTTTGGATGGTAACCGAGGTCCTGATTGGGAGGCATCCCGAAATATGGATAATGAGTGGTGATCGTTCAGACGTACGTGTTGATCGAAGGGTTTGCGAGGTATTTAGTGCCTCCGGTTTCGTTCAGACCCAGAATGGACTTGTAAATGGACTGTGTGTCTGACATAGGATTTATTCTGTGTGGCATGCTAAGATGCAGTGATCAGGGCTTCTGTTGAAAAGCAAAGTCTTGTGGTGATGATCAAAGCACCGCCTGTGTGGCGTAGCTTTGTGTATAACGTGAATTCGCGAGCCTCACACCCCGGTAGGAACCTAAAACAGGAGGAAGGACCTCAGGGAGGGCATGCGTTTCTTTCTAGCTAGGGTGGTGTCAGTGACCTACCAGCCGTGACATTTATATACTTTTCACCTATGTGGTTGTTGCTGTTGCGAGGCGCCTCGGTTTGATCGGACGATCCGGGTCCGATGGAGTCATTCGTTGGCTCATTTACGCCCCAAAGGGCGGGGAAACATATTGTTCAGGCATTTTAATCCACATCGGTGGACCGGCCCTGTCGCTCCTAGGGTCACTCGAGCTCTGATCCTGTGGCTCGGGCTAGAGAGTCACGAATTCGGTAAGGACTATCTTTTGCCTTGGTTCATGACGGAAATCCAAATTCCAAATACGTGACGATGCGGTTTCGATTGTATATATACATTTGGCGACATAGTGGCATGGGACGCTCATGCCGTCTATGATTGATAGTTATGATTTGAAATTGATTTCAAAACATATAAACACTAGCAATAATATCAAATGCCTTTGTTTTATTCGTATCAATCATATTTTGGCTGTTATAAGGTAAAAACTCTATCCTCCGGTTTGCGTTGCATTGTGTGATGGGAACTGAGTCTTATAACGGCTTCATTTTTATAAAAAGCATAGCGATGTTTAAAATAAAGATTTGTTTTAAAGCACTGGCAATCCAATGGAGTAAACCCGTTCCACGAAAGTGGCGTGGTCCTGTGATTAGCCAATTATATATGTGTTGAGTGGATTTCTCATACCAGTCCCATGACTGACTCGTAGTTTGTTTCACTCTCAAACTCGGGTGCCCCTTTTTCTACACGGGCAGCCTTGTATTTAGGTTTAGCTGCTTCTTGCTGGATAGCTGGAGCTGAAGATGGATTCTATCATTTATTTCTTTTTATGCTGTTCAGCTCCTATTGTACATATTTTGTTTATTTCCGCTGTAGACATTTATGTATAGCTGAACTGTATTTGTACTAAGTAAGATCCTGTATACTGTGTAACTCTGATGATTACTTTTATCCAGTATATTTTGTTGTCAATTCTGGTGTATTTATTTAATTCTGTTCTGCTATTATATGTTTCTGTGTTATATTCCAAAAGATAACCTTGTTTCCGTGAGAACGGGAAATCGGGTCGTCTCAACGTGGTATCAGAGTTTTGGTTAAGCTTAGTTCTGGAATATAACATTTGAACGAACTCGTCAGAAATAGAACCAGTAGTGTTCTAGGACGGGTAACTCTATACAGATAGGATCAGCAATATCCTAGTATGAGTAGCAGAAAGAAATAACACCTCGATAGACACATTTACATACAAGTATTTGTCTCTATATTTTGAAATATCTTTTCTGTTGACCTGACACTTGATCTGCTATTTGCAAAAGAACTAGAAAATGAGTGCCAGAAACAGAAGAAGTAATACTAGCCCGGATATTGAAGCTCTATTCATGAAGTATAGAAATCTGGGTGGAAAGCCGTTCTCGGGCGAAGAATCTATTATGAGAACCCAAGCTTGGATTCGTTCGGTTGAGAAAATATTCGAAGCATTAAAGCTTAGGGATGACCAGAAAAGATTACTGGCCTCCTGGGCACTCGAAGATGAAGCTTTGTTCTGGTGGGATTCTGTTGTTAAGGATAATCCAGAAGGTGATATCACCTGGGACAGATTCAAAGTGATTTTCTTAGAAAGATTTACTCCTCCCGAAGCGACCGAACGACTATGCGATGAATTTTCTTATCTAATACAAGGAGACATGACCATTCCCGAATATCATAAGAAATTCAATGAACTTTCTCACTTTGCCCCTCATCTAATTCAAAATCCGAAGAAGAAAAATATGAGATTTATTCACGGACTTCAAAGGAAATACCAGAATAAAGTATTGGGGCATGTAAAGCTTCCTTTTTCAGAAATGATTTATATGGCTTATCAATATGAAGATCTAGACAAGAAAGGAATGTTGCGCGACGAAGAAGAAGTCAGTTCTAGTGACATAGCAGAGTCGGAAACTGAGATTCCTGAGGCAAGTTCAATGTCTGAAGTCGGTAAGGAGCCCGAAATAAATCGAAAAAGGGCCAGATCCGAAAAAGAACCAGTAACGATAACTATATGCTCTAACTGCAATAAGCAAGGACATCTCTCGATAAGTTGTCGATCTCTTAAGAAACAAAGAAAGGAAGGATCTAAATCCGGCAAGAAGTTCCAAGAGAATAGAAAGTGCAGTCAATGCCATCAGTCCGGACATCTTTCAAAGGCCTGCCCGCTATTCAGAAAACCTAAAGCAGTACAGGTAAACGAAGTGGCAGAAGTGCCTACATCTCCGCCTGCTCAGGAAAGGTCTGATGTTTTAGAAGGCACGCTCAATGTCAAAAACATTCCAGTTAAAGTACTGTTTGACACAGGCGCGTCACGAAGCTTCATTGCCAAGAGTGCAGTCAAGAAGTTGGATTTGAATTTGAAGAAGCTCAAAGAGCCAATGACTGTCCAAAATCCAGTGGGAGGTTCCATCAATCTCAGTTGGATTTGTGCAGTACCTGTCTCTTTTTCTTGCTATAAATTCCCTATTATCTCTATCATCATGAATTTTAATGAATTCGATCTTATTCTGGGATTGGATTGGTTAACTAGATATGAAGCTGAAGTTAAATGCGCCGAGAGAGTGGTTAAAGCAAAGGCCCAATCGGGGAATTATATAACCATACCATGTGAAGGCCCGACTTCAAATAGAAAAGATTTCTGGTCAGCTCTCGATGTTTCTCCATCCCAAATAGAAAATATCCCTGAAATCACTGAGAATATTCCTGACCTCATTAAAGATATTCCAGTCGTCAAGAACTATGCGGATGTGTTCGAGGAAGTTGTTCGCTTACCTCCGCAAAGAGAAATAGATTTCAAAATTGCTTTAATTCCCAATGCAAGGCCGGTAGTTCACGCTATTCGAAGAATGTCCTTGAAAGAGAAGGAGGAATTAGACAATCAAACACGACAGCTAGTATGGAAGGGTCTGATCAGACCTAGTTTCTCTGATTGGGGTGCAGCAGTGGTGTTTGTCCCGAAATCTGATGGTACTCTACGGTTATGTGTGGATTATCGTGATTTGAACAAGCAGACAATAAAGAACAAATATCCATTGCCGCGAATTGATGATTTGTTGGATCGATTAAATGGAGCACAAGTATTCTCACGAATGGACCTAGCTACAGGATTCCATCAACTCCGAATTGCCGAAGAGTGTGTTCCAATGACAGCGTTCAGAGGCCCCGACTTATTCTACGAGTGGTTAGTAATGCCGTTCGGCTTGTGTAACGCTCCAGCTTATTTCGTCGATCTAATGAACAGAGTATTCAGAGGAGTATTGAATAAATTTGTTCTGGTTTTTATTGACGATATTCTAATCTTCTCTAAATCAAAGGCCGAACATGAAAAGCATCTGGAACAGGTTCTAGAAATTCTGAGACGGAATGTATTAAAAGCAAAGTTTTCCAAGTGTATATTCTGGCAAGATGAAGTGAAATTTCTGGGCCATGTTGTATCGAAAGATGGAATCGCTGTGGATCCAAGCAAAATCACAGCTATTCAAAATTGGAAACAGCCCAGTACCCCCACTGAAGTCCGCAGTTTTCTCGGATTGGCTAGCTATTATCGGAAGTTCGTTAAAGACTTTTCGAAGATATCTGGCCACTTAACGAAGCTTACAAAGAAGCATTCTAAGTTCAAATGGACACAAGAAAGTGAGGAGGCTTTCGAAGAGCTAAAGTTAAGATTAACAACTGCTCCAGTGCTAACCATCATCGATGGAAACCAAGATTTAAAAGTATGGACTGATGCTTCTACAGAGGGCCTTGGCGCAGTGTTAATGCAAAGAGGCCAAGTAATTGCTTATGCTAGCCGTCAACTGAAACCGCACGAGAAAAACTACGTAACTCATGATCTTGAGTTATTGGCTATCATATTTTCTTTGAAAATCTGGAGACACTATCTTCTGGGTGAGAGATTCGAACTGTTTACCGATCATCAGTCATTAAAGTATCTGTTCACTCAGAAGGACTTAAATTTGAGGCAGCAGCGTTGGCTGGAGTTTCTTGCAGCATATGACTTTGAAATTATATATACTCCAGGGAAAGCCAATGTCGTGGCTGATGCGTTAAGCCGAAAGAATGAAATGATCGCCAGTTTCATCATTGCGACTTCGTTGATTGATAAGATATCGGCTCTCCAAGAAGATGACCAATTTATCAAGGGAATAAGTCAGCGAATTCGTGAAGGCAATGCTTCGGATTTCCAGCTAGACAGCGAAGGGATTCTGAGGTTAGAAGGACGAATTTGCGTTCCAGAAATTCCTGAACTAAGAAGAGAAGTGCTTGATGAATGCCACAAATCTAAGCTCAGTATCCATCCAGGTGTGAATAAAATGTATAACGACATCAAACGCACATTCTGGTGGAAGTCGTTAAAAAGAGACATCTCGATATATGTGAGTCGATGCCCTACTTGCCAGCTAGTCAAAAGTGACCAACGGAAATTGGCTGGATTATTACAACCACTAGAAGTTCCTGGTTGGAAGTGGGAGCATATTTCTATGGATTTCATCGATGGTTTGCCCAGAACCAGAAAGGGAATTGACAGTATTTGGGTGATCGTAGATCGCTTCACGAAGACCGCCCATTTCATACCTGTCAAATCAAATAGAACCGCTCAGAGTCTGGCACATATTTACTTCAGGGAAATAGTTAGACTGCATGGAGTGCCGCTCAGTATAGTAAGTGATAGAGATACGATATTCACTAGTAAATTCTGGGAGGCATTTCAAGTCGAATTGGGAACGAAGTTAAATTTGAGCACCGCTTATCATCCTCAGACAGACGGTCAGACTGAGAGGGTGAATCGCATTTTAGAAGATCTATTGCGGGCTTGTGTTATAGATTTCGGTGGATCCTGGGAAGACCATCTGCATTTGGCTGAATTCTCTTATAACAACAGCTACCAGGCGAGTCTGACAATGTTGCCATTCAAAGCATTGTATGGTAGACCGTGCCGATCTCCTGCTTGTTGGGTCGAGCCTGGGAATAGACTTGTGTTGGGTCCTGATATGATTCGAGAAGCTGCCGACAAAGTCGATTTTATTAAGAAGCGATTACTCGCCGCTCAAAGCCGACAAAAGAGCTA
Organism: Allium sativum; assembly: GCA_030737875.1. Classification (NCBI taxonomy): domain Eukaryota; kingdom Viridiplantae; phylum Streptophyta; class Magnoliopsida; order Asparagales; family Amaryllidaceae; genus Allium; species Allium sativum. The sequence goes on along the minus strand of CM060909.1, from coordinate 750,101,574 downwards.
CGCCGATAAAAGAAGAAGAGATATATCCTTCGAAGTTGGCGACTATGTATATTTGAAAGTATCGCCGATGAGAGGAGTTATCAGGTTCGGTAAAACTGGAAAGTTAGCGCCTAAATTTATTGGTCCGTTTCCTATTCTGGAACGGATTGGAACTCTCGCTTATAGGGTCAAACTGCCTGACTGGTTGCCTGGAGTGCATGATGTATTTCATATATCTCAACTTCGAAAGCACGTTCATGATCCAGACTTGATCGTGGAAGAAGCAGCTCAGCAGGATATTGAAATTACGCCAGAATTAGCTGTGAGGCGAGAGCCGCTAAAGATCATCGGCAAAGAAACCAAAGAGCTGAGGAACAAGAAGGTTCGCTTAGTCAAAGTGCAGTGGAGTGGAGATCCGCGAGATTGTACTTGGGAAACTGAGGAGAGCATTCAGAAAGCTTACCCCAGATGCCGAGTAGATATCTCTGATTGACTCTGGTGCAAGGTACATTTACCCTACTTTGCCTCACCATTTAATTCTCTATTCTATTATTATTGTTTGAATTATTTTAGAAGAAAAATAGGAATTAATTTGCATGCCTTTGAAAGGTTAAAAACAATTGGATTGGTTGTTGTGTTGTGTGATTGAAGATTTATCAAACCACTTTCGACTTTATTCCTTTTCGGGGACGAAAAGTTTTAAGTGGGGGAGATTGTAACGACCCAGAAAATCTGAACCAATTTAAAAATTTTAAATTGGCTAAAATAATGGATTTTAAATGTTTAAAATAAATATTTTAAAACAATGGCGATGAAAACTGAGTTGAAATCAACATTTGAAAACGAATATAATTAATTCTAATTATATATAGAATTGAAAATGGCGCGGTAGTTCGATAATTCGATTTCAAACTTCAATTGAATATACCGGGTGCAAAACAATCCGGATGTTAGTGAAACCAAAAACATTAGAGTCTAATTGATAATATCTTTCTAACGAATCCGACCAATTGAAATTTGATAGCTGGAGTCAAAAGATATGTCCAGTTGAAAATTCTGAATAGTCGCTATGGAATTCAGGCCCTTAAAAATGGACATTTTGCAGATGACCTCGGATTTCGACGAAACCACTTTTGTTGGGTCCGCAGTGTCAAGTTATTGCTAGGTTTCAAATTTCATAATTTTTCGAATCAATATGTGAGCGTGGCAAAAGAAAACGCGTTTGACCAGTTTCCGTTGATTTTAATCGACTGGAAATTCGCCATTTTTCAAACGGTCTCAGAATCCGATGAAACTAGTTTTGTTAGGACCGTATCGTCAATACGAAGCTAGAAATATTTTTCGGGAATTTTTAGAGTTAGTATGTGACCCCGGTAATTTGAAATGTGCGTTTAAAATTCAATATAATGATTTAAATGAAAATTCAAAAGGAAACTGATTGTAACGATCAAATCAGCTTGCGATAAATATCCCATTGTGTTCGGAATGGGGGTAAAACGCTATGGACGACAGGCGGTGGGCCTCGTTTCGAGGTCATATGTAAAGGTCAACCTTTTGCGAAATTTAATAATTAAATAATAAAAAAAATATAATTTCCCTCCCCCCTTTATCTTCGTTCTGCCCCCCCCCCCCCCCCCCCCCCGTAGCTCATTCCCGATTCAGTTGAATAGAGAAAAAAAAACCTAACTTAGAAATCGACCGCCTCCACCAACCTCCCACCGCCGACCGCTCCGACCGACCGCCCTAGCTCCGATCAGGCGAGCGACCTCCCCTACCTCGCGCCCTCCCTCTGATCGAAGACCCCTCACCTCGAACCCTGCCGACGCGACACCACCGAACACCACGCCGACGCTCCCTCTTCTTCCCTCCACTTCGCAAGCCAACGGTGAGCTTTTAGTTATTTTATTTTTATTTTTATTTTCGTTTTATAAAAACTGATTTATAAAATGTTTTAAAAACTAATTTCTGAAATGTTTAAAAGTATTTAAAACTGAATGTTTAAAAGAATTTAAAACTGAATGTTTAAAAAGTATTAAAACTGAGATGTTTAAAACAATTTAAAACTGAATTTTTATAAAGTTTAAAAAAAACCGATTTTATAAGCAAGTAAAACTGATTTTTGTAAAGAAAGTAAAAACAGATTTTTATAAAATGATTTTTAAAACTGATTGTTGTAAAGAAAGTAAAAACTAATTTTTAAAAGTATTTCAAACTGATTTTCTTTAAAAGATTAAAACTGTTTTGAAAGAAAGGTTAAAACTGATTTTTCGAAAAAGGATTTGAACTTTAAAAAGTAAAAATCATATTTTTATATATCGAAAGTCAAAGTAGAAATCAAATTTTTATATATTGAACAACATAGTAAAAATTCGATTTTTACATGTGTAGAGGATACAGGTGAAAGCGACAAATAGACGAAGATTTCTATTAAGAAGAGTCTTGAAGTTGGATAGCTATTGGTGAGATTTCTGATTAAAAAAAATATTATATATGTTGAAATAAAAGTGAATAGCTATATATAAATATCTACATATATATATATATATATATATATATATATATATATATATATACGCCCCTCGTCCACAAACCATGGACGATATTTATTGGTTGAAATTGTTGTGAAAATTGAATGGTTGTTTGGGATCGTTTGTGATTGATTGTGGTTGAAAAATACCCGTTTGTGGTTGTGAAATATTTGGTTGAAACCACTTAGGATTAGTTTGTGGAAATGAAATAAATATATACATGCCGCCTGCGTGCGAACTAGATGCATGATTCCCATTGTCAAAAACCGCGAGGTTTTAAGGTAGAGCGAGGAGCCGTACTAGGGACGGTCCCGGTGTAACTACCCTGCCGTTATGCTGCCGAAATTTTGAATAATATTTGTGTGTTTGAATTATTTTCATATGCTTAAACTATATTTATTCATTGAATAGAAAACATTCATGTGTTGAATTGATATTCATTCGTTGTTTAGAAATTCATGTGTTGAATGGTATTCATATTTTGAAATAAATTGTTCGATAACAAAAATCACATTTTTATCTATATATAAAAACTATTGAAAACATTCATGTGTTGAATTGATATTCATTCGTTGTTTAGAAATTCATGTGTTGAATGGTATTCATATTTTGAAATAAATTGTTCGATAACAAAAATCACATTTTTATCTATATATAGAAGCTATAGAAAACATTCATGTGTTGAATTGATATTCATTCGTTGTTTAGCAATTCATGTGTTGAATGGTATTCATATTTTGAAATAAATTGTTTGATAATAAAAATCACCTTTTATCGACTATATGAACTATATAGAAAAATAGTGTTTTGAAATGAATTGTTTTACAATAAAAATCACATTTTTATTGTATGCATAAATCGTTGAAATGTGAAGTGTTAAAAATAGCCACTTGTTCAAAATAAACATATATGAGTTGAAATATTCATTAATTAGCTAATGAAATGATTTGCACCTATTTATGTAACATTAGAATGAATGGTGTTTTTAAACCAAATAGAAATCAAATATGAAGCTGAATAGAAAATGAAAAATGATATGGACTGTATATATATGTACATGCATATTCATTGAACAGGTTATAGCAAAGGGGCTAGAGAAGAGGAATAAAATTTGTGCCCGACAAATAGGTACACATTTACTGATTTGTTTGGGTGATGATTTTGAGCCTGTTGGCTAGCCGCTTGGCTTTTTCTTTTTCTTTTTGAGATTAGAAGGACCGGGACGCTATTTGCGATTTCCCGACGCTCCCGGTGCAGGGGAGGTTATGGCGAAATTTTTCCAAAATTTAAGGAGTTAGAAAAATTATTGAAGTGAAAACGGTATTGAAATTGTTGAATGAACTATATTTATATAAATATATAAATATAAATAAAATTAAAACGAAACGAAGCCGTGCAGTTCGTATTTTGAAACCGTGATTTCAAACGACTAGTACGGGAAATCCGACCATTGGATTTTCCCGAAACCTCAACCGTCGGGTTCGCCTTGGAATAATCTTTCCAACGGCACCAACCTTGTAAAAATCCAACGGTTGGATTGTCTGGAATGTTTAATTCAAATCTGAAGAAAAACAGCGCCAGAAGCGATTATATTTATATATATATATATATAAATATAATTATATATTTAATCGAATAACGACGCTGCAGTTCGTATTTTGAAATCGAAAATTCAAACGATTGTACAGGGAGATCCGACCGTCGGATTTTCCCGAAACTGGAACCGTTGGATTCGTTTTGAAAAGACCTTTCTAATGATGTAAATTTTGTGAAGATCCAACGGTTAGATTTTCAGATATGTGTAAATCAAATCTGAAGAAAAACAGCGCCACGGCCGCCTTATGGCCCGAAGCGTCGTTTTGAATAAAATGGCTATTTTAAAATAAATAAAAATAGCGATAAATAGTTATAAAATATCGTAAGCGATATGGAATGGAAATAAACCGAATTTGCTTGATTTATGTGATGTTTGATGGTTGAATGTGTTTGGTGTGAAAACTATATTAAAGAACACAATTGGTGTTGTCGAATAATTTAACCATTGAAATAAATCGATTTGAAATTCTAAATATACGTGAATTATTTGAAAAGACCGAGTTAATTCTCATTTCGAATAATCGACCGACGATTGAAATTCGAAGATGAAGACGATGGTCGAAGACCGGAGATCTCCACCTCGTTTGGATGGTAACCGAGGTCCTGATTGGGAGGCATCCCGAAATATGGATAATGAGTGGTGATCGTTCAGACGTACGTGTTGATCGAAGGGTTTGCGAGGTATTTAGTGCCTCCGGTTTCGTTCAGACCCAGAACGGACTTGTAAATGGACTGTGTGTCTGACATAGGATTTATTCTGTGTGGCATGCTAAGATGCAGTGATCAGGGCTTCTGTTGAAAAGCAAAGTCTTGTGGTGATGATCAAAGCACCGCCTGTGTGGCGTAGCTTTGTGTATAACGTGAATTCGCGAGCCTCACACCCCGGTAGGAACCTAAAACGGGAGGAAGGACCTCGGGGAGGGCATGCGTTTCTTTCTAGCTAGGGTGGTGTCAGTGACCTACCAGCCCTGACATTTATATACTTTTCACCTATGTGGTTGTTGCTGTTGCGAGGCGCCTCGGTTTGATCGGACGATCCGGGTCCGATGGAGTCATTCGTTGGCTCATTTACGCCCCAAAGGGCGGGGAAACGTATTGTTCAGGCATTTTAATTCACATCGGTGGACCGGCCCTGTCGCTCCTAGGGTCACTCGAGCTCTGATCCTGTGGCTCGGGCTAGAGAGTCACGAATTCGGTAAGGACTATCTTTTGCCTTGGTTCATGACGGAAATCCAATTTCCAAATACGTGACGATGCGGTTTCGATTGTATATATACATTTGGCGACATAGTGGCATGGGACGCTCATGCCGTCTATGATTGATAGTTATGATTTGAAATTGATTTCAAAACATATAAACACTAGCAATAATATCAAATGCCTTTGTTTTATTCGTATCAATCATATTTTGGCTGCTATAAGGTAAAAACTCTATCCTCCGGTTTGCGTTGCATTGTGTGATGGGAACTGAGTCTTATAACGGCTTCATTTTTATAAAAAGCATAGCGATGTTTAAAATAAAGATTTGTTTTAAAGCACTGGCAATCCAATGGAGTAAACCCGTTCCACGAAAGTGGCGTGGTCCTGTGATTAGCCAATTATATATGTGTTGAGTGGATTTCTCATACCAGTCCCATGACTGACTCGTATTTTGTTTCACTCTCAAACTCGGGTGCCCCTTTTTCTACACGGGCAGCCTTGTATTCAGGTTTAGCTGGTTCTTGCTGGATAGCTGGAGCTGAAGATGGATTCTATCATTTATTTCTTTTTATGCTGTTCAGCTCCTATTGTACATATTTTGTTTATTTCCGCTGTAGACATTTATGTATAGCTGAACTGTATTTGTACTAAGTAAGATCCTGTATACTGTGTAACTCTGATGATTACTTTTATCCAGTATATTTTGTTGTCAATTCTGGTGTATTTATTTAATTCTGTTCTGCTATTATATGTTTCTGTGTTATATTCCAAAAGATAACCTTGTTTCCGTGAGAACGGGAAATCGGGTCGTCTCACTGACCTTAAGTCCGCTCTTTGTGGAAAGGAACAGCCTGGAGTATATAGCCAGTTTTAACTTTAGGCCTTCCTCAGATTTTGTACCAGGTTTGTTAGCATCTCTCGAAGTACGCCCTACTCCCTTGGACTCAATAGGGGCTGCACAACGTGAAGACCCTCAGCTTGTTGATGTGATTGATAAACTTATTAGGGGTGAGACTTCTAGTCAACTCAGTAGATACGCCATCGATGATAAGGGTTGGCTGAGGCGAGATGGAAGATTATGCGTCCCACAAGCAAGGGAGTTGACAAAGAAGGTTCTCGAGGAAGGGCATCATTCCGAGATGACTATACACCCTGGCGGTGATAAGATGTACAAGGATATAAAAAGGACTTTCTTTTGGAGCGGCATGAAGCAAGACGTGGCAGATTTTGTTTCTAAGTGCATGACCTGCCAACGGGTCAAGGCGGAATAGAAGAAACCTAGAGGACTACTTCACCCTTTAGAGGTCCCACAGTGGAAGTGGGATAGCATTTCAATGGACTTCATTGATGGACTACCTAGGTCGAGGAGAGGCAATACTAGCGTTTGGGTAATAGTGGATAGGCTTACTAAGAGCGCCCACTTCATACCTATCAAGAGTAGAAGGACCGCCTCATCTCTAGCATCTCTTTATCTCAAGCAAATAGTTCGAATCCATGGGATACCCTCCAGCATTGTTAGTGACTGAGACCCTATCTTCACAAGCGAGTTTTGGCGGAGTCTGCAAGAAGCTGTAGGCACACAGTTATGTTTGAGCACGGCCAATCACCCCCAAACCGATGGCCAGACGGAAAGGGGGAATAGATTTTTAGAGGATCTTTTGAGACTTTGCGTTCTTGACTTTGGAGGGACTTGGGAGGATCACCTTCCTTTAGTGGAGTTTGCCTACAACAACAACTACCAAGCTACCATCGGTATGGCGCCCTTCGAAGCCTTGTATGGAAGATCGTGCAAATCACCAAGTGGTAACGCGTGCGAGTAGGAGTTGTTCAATGAAAAAGGGATCACTGGGTTTTGAACTCACGATAATGGTTAAAGTGTCTAGTAGGTGCAGAGAATATGGACATGAGTGCGATAGTATGATTAGTTTATCTTGCCTTGTTTATCTTGCCCTGTTTAGCTTACCTCATCCTATGTTACCTTATTTCCTTATTATTGTCCTGTGTCCAGCTTATTCAAGTCATAATTCTCTTATTAGTAAACATGCTGAATAATCACTGGACTTACCAGACTTATGTATGACCTATTTTCTTTCGCTCTCTTTTCTTCCGTTTACCCCCAGGTACCCAGCGAGGGAATAACTCAGCCTAATTTGAACCGTTCATTTTTCCAAGTTTGAAGACTCTGTAATGTATAGCTTGGAACTTCTTATCTTTGGCTATGGCTTTGGACACACTACTACTTGGGGATTTATGCAGTTTTATTGTGTTTTATTCTTCTTTATGTTTTAATTCAGGACAGAGATTTTGTTGTAATAATTTGAAAGTTGGTTTGAGACAGTTGTTGTAATGTTTTAGCTGAATCACGTACTTATGAAATTTAGTTTTTCCGCTGTTTATTTGTCCATCTTGTAATTTATTTGCATCTTTTACCTAAAATGCTCCATCGAAGTTAAGGCATTCCCTTTGTGAGTGACCTTAGCGGAGGTGGGGTGTAACTCTTGGTATCAGAGCAAAGGTTTACCAGATCAGATAAATTTTTTAGAAACTGTTGTTCAAAAAGGAGTTTAAAGAAGCAATTTTCAAGAAATTTTTTTATATTAAAAAGGCATAATCACCCAAAGCTATATTCACTATCTTTTTTATCCTTTGTTTTGAATCTCTCCTTTTTCTTTTCAGCATGTCTGGGGATCTTAAACTTCCAGAGGGTGTGCCCGTACCTGGCTGGTTCAGAAGGTACCTAGAGGCTAGGGCTAATGCCGCAGGCCCAACAGACGTTCCTCCTCCCCCAGCAGCGTCAGTTCCTCCTCCTCCTCTTGCAAATGCTTTCTCAAAAATATGTAGGGAATTTCGAGCCATGGGTGGAAAGAACTTCAATGGAAATGAATCCTTCGTGGAAGCGAGAAACTGGCTCAAAGAAACCAATGATTTGTTCAATATGTCCGAAGTGGATGATAGGCAGAAAATACAGTTGGCGGTATGGTTGCTCAAAGACGAAGCCTCCTATTGGTGGGAATTCACTAACGCTGAAAGACCAATTGAAACTTGGATGGATTTTAGAATGAGGTTTGAAATGAAATTCCTCTCACAAGCTGAACGAAGCCTATAGATGGAGAAGTTCTTAGCTCTTAAACAGGGAAGTATGTCGGTCAAGGAATATGTTGACCAATTCAATCAGCTGGCTAGGTTCAGATTAGAGTTAGTGAACACTCCATATAAGAAGGCGCTCCGCTTTGTTAAAGGATTGAATGAGCCACTACACAGTGTAGCTATGTCCCATATACCTATGGGTGCGACTTATGAGAGACTGGTGGACATGGCACTATTACAAGAAGAAGATAAGGTTGGCAAGAAGGAGACAAAGGTGGAAGCATCTCATAATATGAAAGGGGAAGTATCACAGAGTAAGAAGGCAGATTCCAAGAAGGGCGGGAAGAACAACAAAACCCGTGACAAGAGGAAGTGTAATTTTTGTGGCATTTCTGGACATCTGGTTAAGAACTGCAGGAAGAAGAAAAGGAAGATGGGTGGCTGTTTCCATTGCGCGAGGCAGGACACATGGCTAGGGACTGCCCAAGAAATAAAGGGCAAGGGCAAGGGCAGGGAGCTGGATCTATTTCGGGAGGGCAGGTTCACGCTCTCATGGCACCTCCGCAAGAACGAGGTAGAAATGTTTCTGTTGAGAGTTTAGTTTATCTTTTTGATTATCCTGTTCATACACTCTTTGATTCTGGCGCATCGCACTCTTTTATGTCTACTGCTTTAGTTGAATCTCTGCACCTAGACACCAGTATAGTAGAGGATTCCTTGGTTGTTTCAAATCCAATTGGGGGCTCAACTTATTTGTCAATAATTTGTTTGGATTTGGAAATTTCTATACTAAGTGTGGGGTTTAGATGCAATGCCTATGTTTTGGGCTTCACGGGCTACGGGTTGATTCTAGGCATGGATTGGCTATCCAGTAATGGTGCCATCCTAGATTGTGAAAGGAGAGTGGTTAGACTCATGACTCGCCTTGGTAACACTCTCGAAATTTGTTGTAATCCCATGAACTCTGTTATGCTTAGCTATCTAGAATCTCTTGATACGTCTATTGAGGATTTGCAGTCTGTTTGAGTAGTCCGTGAATACTCGGATGTCTTTGAAGAGGTTAAAGGGTTACCTCCGAAGCGGGAGATAGACTTCCGCATATACCTTGTTGATAATGCAAAACCCGTCGCTTTACCCGTTAGACACATGGCTCCAAGGGAGAGGAAATAACTCACCAAGCAAGTTATTGAGTTGCTTGAGAAGGGGTTTATAAGACGGAATATTTCTGAATGGGGTGCTCTAGTAGTGTTCACAACTAAAGTGGACTGTTCGCTTCGACTATGCGTTGATTATAGGGAGCTAAATAAGCCGACCAAGAAGAATAGGCACCCGCTTCCAAGAATAGATGACTTGTTTGATCAGCTTGTAGGTGCATCGGTTTTCTCCTAACTAGATTTAGCTACCGGGTTTCATCAGCTGAGAGTGGCTAAAGACAACATTGATAAGACCGCGTTCTGAACTACGGATGGTTTCTTCGAGTGGCTTGTCATGCCTTTCGGCCTGACAAACGCGCCCGCTTACTTCGTTGATTTGATGAGCATGGTGTTTAGGAAGTTCCTCAATAAGTTTATGGTGGTATTTGTAGATGACATTTTGATTTTCTCAAAGAGTGAGGAAGAGCATGATCAGCATTTAAAAGAAGTCATGGATACTCTTCGAGCACATCAGTTGAAAGCCAAATTCTCCAAATGCCACTTCTGGAGAGAGGAAGTAAGATTTCTTGGACATGTGGTATCCAAGGAAGGGTTAGCCATGGACCCCGCAAAAGTAGTTGTAGTGCAAGATTGGAAGGTTCCACGGAATGCGACTGAGGTATGGAGCTTCCTCAGGCTAGCGGGCTTTTACCGAAAGTTCATCAAAGACTTTGCGAAAATCTCAGCTTCGCTTACAAAGTTGACGAAGAGAACCTAACTTTCAGTTGGGATTTGGTTTGCGATATTGTTTTCCAACGATTAAAGAGAGCTCTAACAATAGCCCCAGTTCTAACATTGTCAGATGGGAGCAAGATGTTTACCGTATACATGGATGCATGTTGTATGGGTTTAGGTGTTGTCTTGACGCAATAAGGGAAGGTAGTAGCTTATGGAGGCAGGCAGTTGAAAGCAACGAGAAAATCTAACAAACCCATGTCCTAGAGTTGGCTGCCATCGTCTTTGCGCTTAAGTCTAGGTGCCATTATCTCCTAGGTGAGAAGTTTGAATTGTATACTGACCATAAAACGTTGAAGTACCTTTTCTTGCAGAAAGATCTTAACATGAGGCAACAAAGGTGGATGGAATTCTTGGCATCCTACGATTTCAAGATTTCCTATACCCCTGGCAAGGGTAATGTAGTAGCAGACGCCTTGAGTAGAAAGAAGCTGACCTTAAGCCCTCTCTTTGTTGAAAGGCTGAGTTTGGAGTACATAGCCAATTTTGACTTTAGACCCTCCAGCGATAACGTGACTGGGTTGTTAGCATCGCTAGAGGTGCGACCTACTCTTTTAGACTCAATAGGGACCGCGCAACGTGAAGACCCTAAGCTATTTGATGTCATGGACAAGCTAATTAAGGGTGGGACTTCTAGTCAACTCAATACATACTCCATCGATGATAAGGGATGGTTGAGGCGGGATGGAAGGCTATGCGTCCCACAAGCAAGGGATTTGGTGAAGAAGGTTCTCGAAGAGGCGTACCATTCCAAGTTGACCATACACCCCGGTGGAGATAAGATGTATAGAGACGTAAAAAGGGTTTTCTTTTGGGATATCATGAAGAGGGAAGTAGCTGAATTTGTCTCGAAGTGTTTAGTATGCCAGCAAGTTAAGGCGGAGCAAAAGAAGCCTGGTGGTTTGCTTCATCCTCTAGAGGTCCCATAGTGGAAATGGGATAGCATTTCAATGGACTTTATTGATGGGCTACCTAGAAAAAGAAGGGGAAATACCAGTATTTGGGTAATAGTGGACAAGCTCACAAAAAGCACTCACTTTTTACCCGCTAAAATTAGAAGGACTTCCTCATCTTTAGCATCCATTTACCTTAAAGAGATAGTTCAACTCCATGTGATACCCTTCAGCATTATTAGCGATCGAGATCCTATCTTTACGAGCGAATTTTGGAAGAGCTTGCAAGAGGCTATAGGCACACAGCTATGCTTAAGCACAGCTTATCACCTCCAAACCGATGGTCAGACGGAAAAGGTAAACAAAGTATTAGATATCCTATTGAGATTATGCATACTTGACTTCGGAGGAACTTGGAAGGATCATCTTCCTTTGGTGTAGTTTGCGTACAACAATAGCTACCAAGCCACCATAGGCATGGCACCCTTCGAAGCTTTATATGGAAGACCGTGCCGATCAACAACTTGTTGGTGGGAGTCTACCGACAATCTCATACTTGGACCAGATATGATTAGAGAAACTTCAGAGAAAATGGACTTGATACGAAAATGAATGAAGACTGCCCAAGATAGACAGAAGTCCTATGCTGATAAGAGAAGGACCGACCTTGAGTTTGAGGTTGGGGACAGGGTTTTCCTTAAGTATCTCCTTTGAGGAACTTCGTTCACTTTGGATCCTCAGGAAAGTTGGCACCAAGATTTGTAGGGTCGTTTCCTATCATTGAAAGGATTGGGAAGATGGCTTATAGAATAAATATGCCAGAAAAATTGGCTAGAGTTCATAATGTATTTCACGTTTCTCAGTTACGAAAGTGCTTACACGAGTCTGCGGAAGTGGTGGAACCAAGCATATTAGAGGAAGTAGAAGTAGAATGAGAGGTGACTGTGAGAAGAGTTTCAACTCGTATCTTGGGTACAGAAATAAAAAAGCTACGCAACCACGAAGTCAAACTTGTAAAAGTTCAATGGAGTGACGCTGAAGAAGTCGCGACTTGGGAGACGGAGGCCAAGATACGCGCAGCCTACCCTTTTCTTTTTGAGGGTACATCTTTGATATCTTTTTCCTTAAATTTGTTCATGCTCGTATCTATCTTTTTACTATTTTTCCTCAGTGTTGTTCTCGATCCTTAGGTAGAAACCAATGGATGTAAACATGTATTTGAAACATGTTATGGTTGATGGTTGCAAGTGGTTGCAAGTGATTGCTAGTAGTTGCTCATGGATGCATATACACACACATTAGGTATTGGATCGACTCAGTCACTTTCATATTGCATATGTATATATGTACTTGTATATGATTTAAGCTTGATGTGTTATCATGTGGATGTTCCATTTGTATGAATGATTGTGCACTCATGTAGAAAGTATGATTAGGGAAGGTTGCATACATTATGGATGCATGACACCGACATGACTTGCATTAAGGAGGTCAACTAAATTAGTGGACCGCCTGATTTTGCATTAAATAAGGACATTGTACACACACTATGCATATGATCATGAAGCATTAGGAGTCTTTTAAGGACAATGGATGCCGGTGTTTGATAGTTGAGTAGATGGATGATTGGATGGTAGGATATACGTTCTTCTTGAATTGAAGATTTCGAGGACAAAATCCTTTAAGGAGGGGAGAATGTAACACCCCGTATTTTCGGTAAACATTAAAGTTATGAATTAAAGAATAACTAATTTCAAATATAAGAATTAAGGGAAACGGGATATGCCATTGCCTTTGTATCGGAATTCTGCTTGAGATAAAGTCCGAGTTTGCGTAAATCGGATTCTGTATGAAGGAGTTATGACCTTCAGAAGATTCAAGAATCTAAATAAACAGTTCAGAAATTCAAAATTCAAAATCTGAAGCAGAAGCGGGCTGGGGGGAAATTTCCTGCCCAAGGCCAGGTCGACCAGGAGGTCGACTAGGGGGTCGACCTCCCTCTATACAGGTCGACCTGGGGGTCGACCACACCCTCGGGGCAGATCTAAAATCTGACGTGTTTTCTCCTGTGACGAATTTCTGTGTCATTAGGGCTTGCGTGGCACATTCTGGTTGGTTCTCTTAGGTTTGAATAGCTTTGATTTGCTCTAGGTTAATCTGACGGCTCCTATTAAATCAAACTTCTATATAAGCAACCTAAATCTAAACCCTAAAGCCACACAAAAATATTCCTAAAACCGTCATGCTGTCAACACTCAACCTAGAGTAGCCGCCATTCTCATTCAACTAGAAAGCAAGTAGGAATTGCAAATCAAATCTAATTCAACTAAGAGAATTCAACGTCTACAACAAAGGAGAGCTATTCAAATTCAGAATACAGATCCCAGAACTCAAGACTAGCCTCCTTTTTGTAAGTCTAGTTATCATTTAGACCTAAATGATGTTAGAATTGTGACTAAATAACTGGATATAGAACATCGCCTAATGTAAATCTATGCCTATCCTTATTGTTAAAACTTAATTGATTGGGACTATGATTCTTTCTATGCTAAGTTGTGAATCTTGTTGTTTGTAATTTGATGATCAAGGTTAAATGCTTTGGACCCATGTGTTGCATAATTTGCCAATGACATATATGTTGTGTAGTTTAGCGATGACATATTATACTTTGGCTATGACATATCACGTTGAATAAATTGGAAATGACATATTATGTTGTATACTTGGTGATGACATAAATTGGCGATGATATATTATAATTTAGCGATGGCATATCATATTGTGTAGTTTGGCAATGACAAACCATATTGTATAATTTGGCGATGGGTATCACATTGTGTAAATTTTGGCAATGACATTTCATGTCACATGATTTGATAATAACACCTATATGTTTTATGACAATTTGGTAATTTTGTTATGGTTACGCAAGTTCAAGCATGTTCACGTATATGACCAAAACTACATGCTAATATGATTAGGTACATGTTAGATTAGATCCAACTAATTTGCGAAGTTCACAATTACATGCCTAATGTTAACTTTATGTAATTCTATGTAAAACCCCTATTTCATGATCCATGTTAAGTAGATCTAAATTTGCAAGTTCATAATCGAATATATATTGTTCTATGCCAAGTTCATATGATACATGTGTAGTTAGATCCATATTTTTATGATCTTGGAATTATTACATGTTCCTCTTTTTCGCCTTTTGTGTGTAAGTTAGGCTATGTATCGAGCCTAACATTTTATGTGATTCATGCGAACGTTTAACGAGGTAACTTTAGGGGAAAAAATATAAAATTATATATAGTTGGCATATTTGGCTCATGAACATGAAAATGTTTTATGGCATAAAGTGTTATAAATTTTTATACTAAATTTTTTAACTTGATTTCAAAAGGAAAGCGGGGCTTGACTTGAATGACAATAAATTACATATAAATAAAAAGAAGTAAATATGTAAATTTAGAAAAGACGAATATGCCTAACCCGAGGTTAGATTGGGTTACGGTGTAAGAGTGCCCAGAACCACCCGACACATCCAGCAACCAGAACAATATATATCTAATGTGGGAGGTCAGTGCATCAAGACCAAAGGAACCCGAGGTTAGACTGAGTTACGGTGTAAAACTGTCCGGACCCGACCGGCACATCCAGTAACCGCAACAATACCTGTCTAATGTGAGTGGTTGGTGCTTTAATAAATGAATTAAAGCTAAGTCAGGAATGGTAGGGTAAAGTTAATTAAGTCAACACTTAACCAATGCAACATGTTAACAAACTGATGGGTGGGGTTATGTTATTTTGGACACTTAACCAATTTAACATGTTGACTAGGAAACCCTAGTAATGGGGACCCATTTTAGCAGTAACCCACATAGATGTATCATGGTACCCTGAACTAGGCAGGGTGGGGCACGATTACTGGGCTGATTATAAGCGGTCAAAACTACGACGGTTGGTGCGTCAGTGTAGGTTCCGACCGAGCACGGGCGCGCACGTACTCCGGAGTGGAAAAAGCAGGCACTGGGCATCAGTAGTTATACACTATTCATCTTGAATCGTGTCGGTTTGCCACCATAGGATTTGATACACCCCATGGTGGGACCAACACATGTATCTACAATCGAGCGGGGTCGTATGACACAAGTGGTAAACGCATGCGAGTAGGAGCCGATCAATGAAAAAGGGATCACTGGGCTTTGAACTCACGATAATGGTTAAAGTGTCTAGTAGGTGCAGAGAATATGGACATGAGTGCGATAGTATAATTAGTTTAGCTTGCCTTGTTTATCTTGCCCTGTTCAGCTTACCTTATCCTATGTTACCTTATTTCCTTATTATTGTCCTGTGTCCAGCTTATTCAAGTCATGGTTCTCTTATCAGTTTACATGCCGAATAATCACTGGACTTAACAGATTTATGTCTGACGCATTTTCTTTTGTTCTCTTTTCTTCCGTTCCCCCCGGTACCTAGGGAGGGAATAGCTCAGCCTAATTTGGACCGCTCATCTTTCCAAGCTTGAAGACTCTGTAATGTATAGCTTGGAACTTCTTATCTTTGGCTATGGCTTTGGACACACCACTACTTGGGGATTTATGCAGTTTTATTGTGTTTTATGCTTTTTTATGTTTTATTCAAGACAGAGATTTTGTTGTAATAATTTGAAAGTTGGTTTGAGATAGTTGTTGTAATGTTTTAACTGAATCACGTACATACGAAATAAATTTAGTTTTTCCGCTGTTTATTTGTTTGTCTTGTAATGTATTTTCATCTTTTACCTAAAATTCTCCACCAAAGTTAAGGCATTCCCTTTCTGAGTGACCTTAACGGAGGTGGGGTGTTATATAACCGAGGCGCCTCGCTATCCATCATCCACATAGGTAAAACGTCAGGGCTTGCAAAACCATGACGCCACTCCTAGCTAGAAAGAAACGCATGTCCTCCTTAATGTCCTCTCCCGTTTCTGGTTCACACCGGGTTGTGAGGCTCGTGAATTAACGCTATACACAAAGCTATGCTATATTAAAGCCATGCTTTGATCATCAACCACAAGACTCTGCTTTTCAACAGAAGCCTTGATCATTTGCATCTTAGCATGCCACGCAGGAAATTCACGCCATGCAACCGATGTCTATCAATCACACAGAATGAAATCCGATGTCAGACACACATCCATTTACAAGTTCGTTTTGGGTCTGAACGAAACCGGAGGCACCTTATTCCTCGTCCCATATGTCCAATACAGGAGAGAGGTCCTCATACATCCATTCGATCTCCAAGTACGTCTGGACGATCACTACTTATTACCTTATCTTTGGTGTACATCCCAATCAAGACATCAGTAATCATCCAAATGACGCGAAGACCTCTGGTCTTTAACCACCGTTGTGACGATCCCAAAACCCTGTGACATGGTGTTAAGGATAATCATTGGAATATAACACATTAATCATCATTAGCAGATCACAGATAATAGCATAAACAGAATATAAAATAATTTACACACATATGACAGCGGAATCATATAGATATCATCACATCAGAGAAGCACAGTACAGGATACAACTTAGTGCATAATGATACATAATCGGTCACCATCGCCTAAGGCGGAATCATACATAAAGAGTACACAAAATAAATATCAGTCTACATCGCCGATGGCGGAATCATAATATAGATACAATAATGGCGGAGAAAATCCAAGTCAGCACGGTGTAGTCAAGCCTCACCATGAGCCAAAAGGTGCGTCAGAAACCTGTAACTAGGCTGCCCGTGTGAAAATGAGGGCACCCGAGTTTGCAAGGTGAAACAAACTACGAGTAAGTCATGGGACTGGTATGAAAATCTACTTAACTTATTAACAACAATAATAAGGCAAATCAAAGGACAATGCCACTTTCGCAGAACGGGTTTACTCCAATGAGTGCTAGTGCATGAAATAAAGTAACGATTAATACAACGCAATGCTTTTTATAAAATGAAGCCATTATAAGACTCAGGTCCCATCACACAATGCAACGCAAGCCGGAGGATAGAGTTTTACATTATAATAGCCAAAAATGCTTCATACATATAAAACAAAGTGTTTGATATTATTACTAGTGCATATATGTTTCAAAAGCAAATTCAATCATAAATATGAATCCTAGACGGCATGGGTACCATATATCATGTCTCCATACTAGTAATACAATCACTTCCGCATATTTCGTATTGGAAATTGGATTCCTTTATGAGTCGAGGCAAGGGGCAAGCTCCTCTCAGATTCGAGACACTCTAGCAAATGTCCCAGGACCCCACTATGATCCTTGGATCTTCAGGGCCGGTCCTCTCTTACTTTTTAGGATTGGCAATTCCTGAACACACGTTTCCCAGTCCTTACAGACCTATATCGAGGCGCCTCGCATCCCAACAACCACACAGGTGAAAAGTATATATAATGTCAGGACTGGTAGGTCACTGACACCACCTTAGCTAGAAAGAAACGTCGTGCTCTCCCTGCAGTCACTCTCCCGTTTTTGACTCATACCGAGGTGTGAGGCTCACGAATTCACGTTATACACAAAGCTACCTCACACATACCATGCTTTGATCATCAACCTCAAGACTTTGCTTTGCAACAGAAGCCTTGATCATATGCCACTCAGGCGTGCCACACAGGCAATCCACTCCATGCGACTGATTTCTATCAATATATAACCTTTGAGCTCGTATGTCTCAGAGAAGGGCATTAAGCAAGAGAATAAATTCTCCGCCGCCAAACAGATATATATTTAACAGAGATCAATCAGCACAGAACAAAATCCAATGTCAGACACACAGTCCATTTACAAGTCCGTGCTGGGTCTGAACAAAGTCGGAGGCACCAATTCCTTGCATATCCGTACAATCAACCGTATGTTTGGACGACTACTACTTCAGCTCCTTCATGGTAACTACTCCAATCACGAGCATCAGTAACGCCCATCCATCCAATGTGAAGATTGTCGGTCTTCAACCGTCTTCGACTCTTCGACTTCTCAACGTCGATCGATTATTTGAAATGAGATGAACTCGGTCTTTTCAAATAACCCACGTATATTTAGATTTTCAAATCAATTTATCACATGGTTGGACTATTCAACATTCATGTTTCAGTTCTTTAGTTATAATTTCCATGTTAAATACATTCAACCATCACATATCAAGCAAACACAACAAAATTGGTTTATTTCCACTCTATATCGTCTATAGTATTTTATAACGATATATCGCCATTTTTATTTAATTTAAAACAACCATATTTAATTAAACGACATTTCAGGTCGTGCCGATGCACTGGCGCTGTTTTTCACTAATTTTGTTTTACACATATCTGAAAATCTAACCATTGGATCTTCACAAATTTTATATCATTAGGAAGGTCATTTCAAAACAAATCCAACGGTTCCAGTTTTGGGAAAAATCCGACGGTCGGATCTTCCACACTAGTCATTTGAAGTTACGATTTCAATTTACGAACTGCAGCGTCGTTATTCGATTTAATTTAATTATATATATATATATATAAATATAATCGTTTCTAGCGCTGTTTTTCTTCAGATTTGAATTAAACATTCCTGACAATCCAACCGTCGGATCTTCACAAAGTTGGTGCCGTTGGAAAGATATTTCCAAGGCGAACCCAACGGTTGCGGTTTCGGGAAAATCCAATGGTCGGATTTCCCGCACTGGTCGTTTGAAATCACGGTTTCAAAACACGAACTGCACGGCCACGTTTCGTTTTAATTTCATTTATATTTATATAAATATAGTTCATTCAAAAATTCCTATATCGTCTTCACTTCAATTATTTCACTAACGCCTTTAAATTTTGGAAAATTTTTCCATAACCTCCTTTGTACGGGAGGGGCTGGGAAAATTCCCAAATAGCCACACGGGCGTCTCATGTCAAAAAGAAAAAGAAAAAGCCAAGCGGCTAGCCAACAGGCTCATAAAATCATTACCTAAACAAAACAGTAAATGTGTACCTATTTGTCGGGCACAAAATTTTATTCCTCTTCTCTAGCCCCTTTGCTATAACATGTTCATTAAATATGCATGTACATATATACAATTTTTATCACTTATCATTTTCCATTCAATTTCATATTTAGCTTACTTTGGTTTAAAAACACCATTCATTCTAATGTTGCATGCATAGGCTAGAATCACATCATTAGCTAATTAATGTATATTTCCAACTCATGCATATTTTATTTGAACAAGTGGCTATTTTTAACACTTCACATTTCAAAGATGATAATTTCGGCGAACCAAAATAGATTTCAACACATGACTATTTTATTTAGTTCCTATGCATGTTAAAAATATTATTTCATTCACAAATATTTATTTCAACGTCCGCATATCTCTAGCATATCACATATATGATAAAAATGATATTTTTATCATTTAAAATATTTATTCGACAAATGGATGTTTTCAACACTTCATAGTTTCAATAAAAATGTAATTTTTATTGTTCGATCTTTTTATTCAACACATGAACTTTTCCACTACACACACTTCTCAACACATGAGCATTTCCACACATGGATATTTTATTTATGTTGTTCATATAAGAAAGATAGAATTTTTATTGTTGAAACTATTTATATATAAGGCGAATATTTTCCATACTTCATATATATTATAAAAATGTGATTTTTATTGTTTAAACACATCATTCATTCACAAATGAATTTATTTTTCACACATCACTTTTCAACAGATGAACATTTCGAAATATGGATATAGTTTCAACATATGACTTTAATTTCAACGCATGAAGATAATGTCAACATATGAAAATTATTCTAACACATAAAGATTATTAAAAATTTCGGCAGCATAACGACAGGGTAGTTAAAACCGGCACCGTCCCTAGTACGGCTACTCGCTCTACCTTAAAACCTCGCGGTTTTTACAATGGGGATTCATGCATCTAATTCGCACGCAGGCGACATGTTTTATTTTTATTTCCACAAATATTTCCAATTCATTTCAATCACCAATGGGTATTTTTCAACCACAACCAATCAATATCAACCACAAACAATTATTCAACCATTCGCATTTTTCATCCAATATTTCACACCAATTCACAACAATAAATATCGTCCATGGTTTGTGGACGAGGGGAGTATATATATATATTATAATTGCTATATTTCACTTGCATTTCAACACATATATCAATTATTCTATGCATGTATAATTCATACTTCGCTCATATAGCTTGCACCACGCATGTACATGAGGTATACAACACGTGTGTAATTTATATTTCGCTAATATAATTTATACACGACATTTTCCATTCAAATTCTTTTAATTTAGATTTCTCACATTGTTTTTCGGAGTGCTAAAAATCGTAGATGACTCAAAAAAATCCACGGCTTCTTCTATGTGGTTGAGAGCTTCCTTGCGGTCCCGATGTTTCCTATTTCATCGAATTTTGTCAACACACCAAAAAGATACGATTTTTCAAAGTGCAGACATCAAAAAGGACTCACCTTTCTATTTGGTTCGAAACTAGGTTTGAGGTTTTCGCGAAATCCGCTAACCTAGACGACGATCAGGGAGTTGGACGTGGAAGAGATTCGAGTGGGGGTCCTGTCGGTGGTGGTTTGGTGGAGCTCGGTGGTCGGTGGCATCGTCGACGGCGATGGGAAGTGGTGGACTTTGGGCGCTCGATTCAGGCGGAGGAGGCGTCGATGGAGGGGGTGCTGGGGTCGGATTTGAAGAGGAGGCGGAGACGAAGCGAACGGTGGTGGCGGCGGCGCCTGGAAGTGGCGGAGGCGGCGGCAATCGAGGAGGGAAGCGGCGAACGGGTTTCGCCATTGAAATCGAGGGTTACGGTTTTTTTTTTGTTTTTTTAATTATGAAAGAAAAATTCTGATTGGCCAATATATATATTATATTTTTAAATAGTGTTTTCTCCAACGAACTCCTTTTCAAGTCCAACGACTGTCGTCCCTAGCTAAATACCCCCATCCCGGACACAATGGGATATGTTTCGTTGGCCAATTCGACTGTTACAGTCAGTTATTTTTCAAATTAAAGTATAAAACATTTAATTTTAACTTTGAACGTACATTTCAATTTGCCAGGGCCACAAACTGATTCGAAAAATTCCCGAAAAATAAATCTAGCTATGTTTTGACGATACGGTCCCAATAAAACTAGTTTCGTCGAATTCTGAGATCGTTTGAAAAATGGCCATTTTCTGGTCGATCCAATTTAACAGAAATTGACCAAACACATTTTCTTTTGCCACACTCACATACTAGCTTCAAAAATTATGAAATTTGAAACCTAGCAATAGTTTGACATCCCGGACCCAACAAAAGTGGTTTCGTCAAATTCCGAGGTCGTATGCAAAATATCAATTTTGAGGGCTATATATTCTATATAGCGACCATTCTGAAAATTCATTTGGCCATAACTTTTGATTCCCGTTATGAAACTTCGATTTTTCAGATTCGTTAGAAAGGTATTGATAAACAGATTTAAATATTTTTGGTTTCGCTAAAATCCGTTATATTCTCCACCCTGCACAGTCAGTCAAAGTTTGAATACAAATTTTCAAACTGACTCACTATTTCTAATTCACTATTTTATTGAAATATTCTATTTCAATTGTTCAAATTTCTTTGAAATCACCAATTTAAATTTTTTAAATTGGCCCGTATTTTCCCGGTTATTACAAACGTCTTCATCGTCGACTCATCACCAATTCAGGTATTCAGAATGGGATAAACCCGGTCTTTCTGAATAACTCGTGTATATAATAAACAATTTCTATAAAAACACAACATACGCATCATTCCAATTCTGAATATTCTTTTATTTAAATATTCATATCCTTTGGGAAAGGTTCCCATTAATTTTATCAAAGATAAATTCTTTAAGTTTATTCTTTAATCCTCCTTTGGATATTAATTTGAACCAAATCATGGTTTATCCAAACTAGTCGGGATTAGCGAACCTTACCAACGTAATCATTTGTTTAATTTCCCAATCCCAACCTATTCATCCCATGAAGCAAAAATGGTAGTACTTCATATCTAACACTACGGTGTTATCGGTAAAATTAATTGCCATTTCACGTTCAAATCAAATTAAAGATTTAACTATCGCTTGGAGCAAAACTGGTGATACTCCATTCTCGATCATTTCTTGACTTTGATAATTTTAGTTATCAGATTCACATTTCAATCTAATTAAAGATTCATTAAAAGTCCACTTAGTTTTAATCTTCCCAAAAATCAATATTAATGATTATACAACTTGGGAAATTATCTCCTGTCTTTAACTGGGTTAAAGAACTAATGTCATTTAAAACATGGTTCACGATAAATCCAAAATCACATTCCATTTTATTCCAATTACTAAATATAACTGAAAATTCTAATAATCTTAATTAAAAGATTCGTTCTTTTTACACGGGGTTTAAGAACAGTGTTACTGAAGACCCCATCTCATTAGTCTCTAACCGTAAATTAGTAAGAGAATAATTCCCTAAGTATTAATCCCGAAGGCCGAAACCAACATCAGATCAATACCTTGGAAACCATTCAACTTAGCTGATCTCTAGTTAGTTTCTAATTTTCTTAACTCCATTGGGTTTAAGAATAGTATTATTAAAGATACCATTCAAGACAAACCCAAAATCTCATTCCATTGTTAATCGGGTTAAAGAACAAGTGTTATTTAAAATGAACGTTCACGATAAACCCAAAAACCAATTTCAGTTTAATTCCAATTAGATGTTAATTAATTTGTAAACTTCACTAAATATTATTAAAAAGATTTATATCTTTTCTCAACAGGGTTTAAGAAGAGTGTTAATGAAGACACAGTTCACGACAAACCCAAAATCCAGTTTGATATTAAATACAAGGCTCTGAATAGAAAATATATCGGCTTATATTAAATATCAAATTCTGAAACCAACAAATATTGTATTGGGAATAACAATATATATATCCTCCAAATTCCTCGACAATGTCCGTATAATCACGGAATCCAATATCGAAATATTATGAAGATCATTTCAATTCAAATCCATTCCAATTCGTAAATTGGAAGTTCTGGTTATATTAAAACCCCTCTCAATCCAGTTTATTTATTTAAAAATAATTGGATTATAATTCTAGTCAATAACTAGTCCATTTCGATAAAAATATATTTTTATCTTTTCAGATATGAAATTTTTCATCCCAATTCTTTCCAAATAATTTATTATGATTTTACACAAATTATTAATATTTTTAATAATTTTATCATGGCCCGTACAGTCGATTTCCATAAACGATCATCGAACTGCACTTACAGTGACCTTTTCCAAATTTGATTTGGACATAATTCCAAATCCAACCATTAGATTTGAAATATCTTATATTCATTGGAAAGATATTTTCGATACGAACCCAATGGTTCCGGTTTTAGGAGAATCCAACGGTCGGATCTCCAGTAACGTCAATTCGAAGTCAATGGTCGAAATTCACGAGTTGCCGCGGCGCAACGCCTTCTATTCAGGCCATTAAAAATATATATAATATATATATTATATATATATATATATATATTGTCGACTTCCATTTAAAACGCATTTTATAAATCATTTTAAATTTATTTTAAAAACGATTTCAACTTCACATTCAATTTTAAATCAAAATTGAATATTCCATATCATTAATATATAAATGATAATATTTTCAAAATATTGTATTTCAAAATCAATTCCTTTTCTACATTCACTATAGAAATGAATAAAATCGATATAAATATCGTTCGCGTCAAAATAGCACAAATATAATCAACACGGCTTTATATATTTAAATATATTCGTGTCCATCCCAAATCCGACATCAAAATCAGATTTTGATCTTTTACTGAATATTATTTTAAAGTATTAATTATTTTAAAATTATCGTTATTTTAAAATATTCATTTTTTCTAAACTGGAATCAGATACAGTTAATTACCATATAATGTTATTTATATGGATTTCATACAACATATGTAAACAACAACAATGATAAACAATCAACCATCATCCAGAGTGCATTCTACACTGTATAAGCATTAAATATAAATAATTAACGCTTATAACAACCTGTCAACCAATCGATCGACATACAACTAAACAATTGGGATTAGTGCACGTCGAATATGATCCTAATACCCGTGTGGGGTTTCAACCAACAAATACTGAATATTATTTGTGCAGTTGGGCAATGTGTAAAATTTATCGTCCTATTCTATATCAATCAAACGGGTGTACATAAACAAATCGTCCGATTTGTAAACGAATATTTATTTTATACATATACACGTTAAAAATTACATTTTTTGTGATAAATTATTTATTTTAACACATGAATATTTCATTTATCTAATAAAAATAATATTTTTACTTTTCTAACTTATTTTAGAAAATTTTGTCGACATAACAGAGCGATACTAGAACCGGGATAAGATCTAGCCTTATCCCTAGCCTAACAATGGCTCACTCCTTACACAAAACCAAATTATATCAATTCATTCACGTCTCAAACCAATTCAACCAAATAAATCAACCAAACCAAACAACCAAACAACCAAACAAGTCGTCCATGGTTTGTGGACGACAGGGAGCAGTTCATATATGCAGTTATAAAATAAATAACTGTATAAGAAAATATGGCGAGGATTTCTCACTTAGAAGCTAAACCAAACGTCGCGAATCTTCTTAAGAGGAAAATCTTCGCCCGTGTTTCCAACGATATCTGTTTCCGCGGTATATGTTAAAAATCATATTTTTAATACGATATCTACATCATAAAAATCCCATTTTTAACACGATGTTAATATTATAAAAATCACATTTTTATTTTGTTATCTTCATAATAAATATCATATTTTTAACCTACTACTTCATATATAAAAATCTAATTTTTTATATTGCTGCTTCTCATATAAAAATCTAGTTTTTATATTGCTACTTTAAAGATAAAAATCCATTATATCGCTTTTATATTTATAAAGATCTAATCTTTATTTCGCTAACTTGTATATAAAAATAAAATTTTTAGACCATTTAAAATCAAATTTTCATGCGATAAAAATCAAATTTTCATGCGATAAAAATCAAAATTTCATAATGCTATATATAATAAAAATGAAATTTTTATTAACTCTATATATATTTAAAACTGAAATATAAATCAATATTTTAAAATCTCACCTATTTGCTTGTAAAAATCGAATCTTTTGTCGCCGGAGGGGGTTTCACTTCGGCTTTGGGTGGTGGGAGGGTGCAGTAGTCGGTGTCGGGCCGTTGGAGGCGGTGGCGGCGGATTCCTTTCAGTTTTAGGGTTTGAAAAGGGGCTCGGAGGTTTTGGTTGAGGTGGTGACCAGAGGGGGTGAAACTGACGAGGGGGAGGGTTTGTGGGGGTCAGAGGCAAAGCTCAGGGGTGGGTGCGGCGGTGTATGGGTCGAAGGTGGGGTTAGTGGTGGCTGCGGTGGTGGTTCTCCGTGGATTCGAGGGGTTTCAAAAGGGAGGAGGACGAGGGGAGGGGGGAAGAGGAGGCGAGGGGGTGCGCCATGGCGCGTGGTGGTGACGGTCGGCCTGGAGATCGCGGTGGCTTTTTTTTCCTTTCCAATTTCTGTTCGATGAAATTAAAATGAAGAAGGGAGAGAAAGTAAGGAGGTAAAGGGAATTATATATTTATATTATTTTTTTTCTTCACCAAAAAGTTGAAGTTTCTTCCGAACTCCAAACGAGACCCTACGACTGTAGCCCCTAGCTAAATACCCCCATTTCGAACACAATGGGATATGTCCTGCAAGCCAGTACGATTGTTTTGGCAAGTTTTAGCTAAATTTAAAATATAAATCATTATATTTTAAATTCAAACGTACATTTTAATTTATCGAGGCACATACTGACTCCAAAAATTCCAGAAAAATAAATCTAGCTATGTTTTGACGATACTGTCCTAACAAGACTAATTTCATAAAATTTGGAGACCGTTTGAAAAACGGTCATTTTCCAGTCGATTCAATTCAAACTGAATTGACCAAATGCGTTTAAATCCTCCACGCTCACACATTAATTCCAAAAATTCTGAAAATTGGAATCTAGCAATAATTTGACATTCCGGATCCAACAAAAGTGGTCTCATCAAAATGGAGGTCGTTTGCAAAATTGCTATTTTTAAGGGCTATATTTTCATAGCGACTATTCTGAATTTTCAACTGGACATAACTTTTTATTCCCGCTATGAAATCTGGATTTTTCACATTCGTTGGAAAGATATTTTCAACCAAATTCAAATATTTTTGGTTTCACTAATATCCGGTTTATTTTGAATCCTGTACATTCATTTGAATTTTGAAATCAAATTTTCAAACTACCACACCATTTTTAATTCCTTTTATAATTAAAAAATATATTTATATATTAACTTCGATTTAAATAAATTATACATTCTAATTCTATTTAAAATAAATTTCTAGTCGTTATTATTTAAAATAAATCATTTTAAATACTCAAAATTCATTAAAATTGCCAAAATAAAAATTTTAAATTGGTTCTGATTTTCCGGGTTGTTACAATCTCCCCCACTTAAAATCTTTTCGTCCTAAAAAAGGAACATAGCTGAAAGTTGTTTTACTAATCAACTCAACTTTCATTCTTCAACTTTTCGGTTTCTAAGAATTTTCTAATTTTTCAAAAATTTGGCTAACACCCTAAATTTTCGAAAAATTTCGCCAAAACCTCCTTTGTACAGGGGGCATCGGGAAAATCCCCAAACCGCCACATAGCACTCTCATCTCAAAAAGAAAAAGAAAAAGCCAAGCGACTAGCCAATCGGCTCATAAAATCATCCAAACCCAAAAATGTAGTAAACATGTACCTATTTGTTGGGCATATAATTTTATTCCTCTTCTCTAGCCTCCTTGCTATGACCTGTTCAATATATATGCATGTACATGTATGCAATTTCAATAAATTTTCAAATCAGTCCAGTATTTGATTCAATTTGGCTTATATTTACCATGCATTATTTTATTGGTTTAATCATTCCAATAATTTAGTTAGTTAACTAATAATCAAGCAACACAACCAGTAATTAGTTAGTTGATTAGCTTTTCAAATGCATAACTTTAATATATATTCAAAAATCCATTTTTGAGGCCAATTTACAGCCAATGTATTCTATCTAGTTTTGGTTCTCACACCATTCAAATGGAAATATATATAAATCCCACCTTCGAAACTCGGACACAAACGACTGATGTTGTACAGTCATCAATAGTTTCATCTCTGGGCGACTAGGGTGTGACTCTATATCTATCTGGTATATTTGAGGCTTTGAATACACGTAAATTACGCGTATATTCAAAATCTCCGTATACTCGACTGTCCAAATTCAATATAAAATAAATATTCAAATACGAACAATCAGATTTAATTTTCAAAATAAAATTTGTTTTCATTTTTAATTTAAAAATAACACTCTTCCAATTCATTCTAGGATATTACTGATCCTATCTCTAATGAGTCACTCTCATTGGATACTACTAATCCCATCTCTGATGAATTCTTTCGTTTGGTTCTAATATGTCTTGTTCTCGAGCTCTGTAAACAAAAGCTCTGATACCAAATGAAGCGACCCAAACTTCCCCGTAAAGGAAAGCCCGGATTGAGTTGAGAACACGACAAATCAGAACGCAAACATAAGAATATTTCATTGCTTATTACAACAATTTACAACAGAGTACAAGAATATACAGAATATGAACAAATAATATACATTTGATAAATAACAGAGATTTACAAATCACAATGCAGCGGAAAATAGTACAAAACATGTAAGACCCCGTATCGGTAAACATTAATGTTACAAATTAAAGAATAATTAATTTCAAATCTGAGAATTAAGGGAAACAGCTTATGCCATTGCGTTCTTCTTGGAATTCTGCTTGAGATAGAGTCCGAGTTTGCGTTAATCGGATTCCGTATAAAGGAGTTATGACCTTTAGAAGATTCAAGAATTTAAATAAATAGTTCAGAAATTCAAAATTCAAAATTCAAAATTCAAAATTCAAAATCTGAAGCAGAAGCGGGTTGGGCAGGAAATTACCCGCCCAAGGCCAGGTCGAACAGGAGGTCGACCAGGGGGTCGAATTCCCCCCATACAGGTCGACTGGGGGTCGACCTCCCCCTCGGGTCAGATCTGGAATCTGATGTGTTCTCTCCTGTGACGAATTGCTCTGTCATTAGGGCTTGTGTGGCTCATCCTAGTTGGTTCTCTTAGGTTTGAATGGCTTTGATT
Organism: Allium sativum; assembly: GCA_030737875.1. Lineage (NCBI taxonomy): Eukaryota > Viridiplantae > Streptophyta > Magnoliopsida > Asparagales > Amaryllidaceae > Allium > Allium sativum. Next base: position 750,073,003 of record CM060909.1, on the reverse strand, counting down.
TGCTTTAGGTTAATCTGACGACTCTTATTAAATCAAACTTCTATATAAGCAACCTAAATCTAAACCCTAAAGCCACACAAAAATATTCCTAAGACCGTCATGCTGTCAACACTTAACCTAGAGTAGCTGCCATTCTCATTCAACTAGAAAGCAAGTAGGAATTGCAAATCAAATCAAATTCAACTAAGAGAATTCACCATCTACAACAAAGGAGAGCTATTCAAATTCAGAATACAGATCCCAGAACGCAAGACTAGCCTCCTTTTTGTAAGTCCAGTTATCATTTAGACCTAAACGATGTTAGAATTATAACTAAATAACTGGATATAGAACATCGCCTATGTAAATCTATGCCTATCCTTTTTGTTAAAAATGAATTGATTGAGACTATGATTCTTTCTATGCTAAGTTGTGAATCTTGTTGTATGTAATTTGATGATCAAAGTTAAATGCTTTGGACCCATATGTTGTATAATTTGCCAATGACATATATGTTGTGTAGTTTAGCGATTACATATTATACTTTGCCAATGACATATCACGTTGAATAAATTAGAGATGACATATTATGTTGTATACTTGGTGATGACATAAATTGGCAACGACATATTATAATTTGGAGATGGCATATCATATTGTGTAGTTTGGTAGTGACAAACCATATTGTATAATTTGGCGATGGATATCACATTGTGTAAATTTTGGCAATGACATTTCATGTCGCACGATTTGATAATAACACCTATATGTTATGTGACAATTTGGTAATTTTGTTATGGTAATGCAAGTTCAACCATGTTCACATATATGACCAAAACTACATTCTAATATAATTAGGTTCATGTTAGATTAGATCCAACTAATTTGCAAAGTTCACAATTACATGCCTAATGTTAAGTTTATGTAATTCTGTGTAAAACCCCTATTTCATGATCCATGTTAAGTAGATCTAAATTTGCAAGTTCATAATTGTATGTATATTATTCTATGCCAAGTTCATATGATACATGTGTAGTTAGATCCATATTTTTATATTGTTGGAATTATTACATATTCCTCTTTTTCCCCTTTCTGTGTATAAGTTAGGATATGTATCGAGTCTAACATTTTATGTGATTCATGCAAACGTTTAACGGGGGTAACATTGGGGGAAAAATTAAATTATAAATAATTGGCATATTTGGCTCATGAACATGAAAATGTGTTATGACAAAAAGTGGTATAAATTTTTATACCTAAAATTATGAACTTGTTTTAAAAAGAAAAGTGGGGACTTGTCTGGAATGACAATAATATACATATAAATATAAAGAAGTAAATATGTAAATTTAGAAACGACGAATATGCCTCACCCGAGGTTAGATTGAGTTACAGTGTAAGACTACCCAGAACCGCCCGACACATCCAGCAACCATAATAATATATATCTGATATGAGAGGTAAGTGCATCAAGCCCAAATGAACCCAAGGTTAGAATTAGTTGTGGTATAAAACCGCCCGGACCCGACCGACATATCTAGTAACCGCAACAATACCTGTCTAATGTGAGTGGTTGGTGCTTTAATAAATGAATTAAAGCTAAGTCAGGAATGGTACAGTTAAGTTAATTAAGGCAACACTTAACCAATGCAACATGTTGACTAAACTGATGGGTGGGGTTAGATTAACTTGGACACTTAACCAATTGAACATGTTGACCAGGAAACCCCAGTAACGGGGACCCATTTCAGCAGTTACCCACATAGATGTATCATGGTACCCTGAACTAGGAAGGGTGGGGCACGATTACTGTGCTGATTATAAGCGGTCATAACGTTGGCGGTTGGTGCTTTAGTGTAGGTTCCAAAGAAGTACGGGCGTGCATGTTCTCCGGAGTGGAAAAAGCAGGCACTAGGCATCAGTAGTTATACACTGTGCATCTTGAATCGTGTCAGGTTGCCACCATAGGATTTGATGCATCCCATGGTGGGACCAACACAGGTATCTATAATCGAGCAGGGTCGTATGACACAAGTGGTAAACGCATGCGAGTAGGAGTCGATCAATGAAAAAGGAATCACTAGGTTTTGAACTCACGATAATGGTTAAATATCTAGTAGGTGCAGAGAATATGGACATGATTGCAATAGTATGATTAGTTTATCTTGCCTTGTTTATCTTGCCCTGTTTAGCTTACCTTATCTTGTGTTAACTTATTTCCTTATTATTGTCCTGTGTCCAGCTTATTCAAGTCATAGTTCTCTTATCAGTGTACATGCTGAATAATCACTGGACTTACCAGACTTATGTCTGACCCATTTTATTTTGCTCTCTTTTCTTCTGTTTCCCCCTCAAGTACCCAGGGAGGGAATATCTCAGCCTAATTTGGACCGTTCATCTTTCCAAGCTTGAAGACTCTGTAATGTATAGCTTGGAACTTCTTATCTTTGACTATGGCTTTGGACACACTACTACTTAGGGATTTATGCAGTTTTATTGTGTTTTATGCTTCTTTATGTAATAATCAAGACAGAGATTTTGATGTAGTGATTTGGAAGTTGGTTTGAAACAGTTTGCTGTAATTTTTTGTTATGAACCACATTTGAAATAAAGTTTGTTTTTTTTCGCTGCTTATGTACATATCTGTTTTGTAAATTATCTGTATCTTTTACCTATAATGCTCCACCAAAGTTAAGGCATTCCCTTTGCGACTGACCTTAACGGAGGTGGGGTGTTTCACTTGGTATCAGAGCCAGGCTTTACCAGATCAGATAGTATTTTTGAAAACTGTTTTTCAAAAAGAAGTTTAAAGAAGCAATTTTCAAGAAAAAATGTTTTATTTTAAAAAGGCGTAATCCCCCAAAGCCATATGCACTATCTTTTTATTCTTTGTTTTGAATCTCTCTTTTTTCGTTTCAACATGTCTGATGAACTTAACCTTCCAGAGGGCGTGCCGGTACCTGGCTGGTCCAGAAGGTATCTAGAGGCTAGGGCTAATGCCGCAGGCCAAGCAGGCATTCCTCCTCCCCCACCCGCTGCGGTTCCTCCTCCTCCTCGTGCAAATGCTTTCTCAAAAATATGTAGGGACTTTCGAGCCATGGGTGGAAAGAACTTCAATGGAAATGAATCCTTCGTGGAAGCAAGAAACTGGCTCAAAGAAACCGAGGATTTGTTCGATATCTTTGAAGTGGATGATAGGCAGAAGATACAGTTGGCGGTATGCTTGCTCAAAGACAAAGCCTCCTATAGGTGGGAAGTCACAACGCTGAAAAACCAATTGAAACTTGGATGGATTTTAGAATGAGGTTTGAAATGAAATTCCTCTCACAAGCTGAACGAAGCCTACAGATGGAGAAGTTCTTAGCTCTAAAACAGGGAAGTACGTCGGTCAAGGAATACGTTAACCAATTCAATTAGCTGGCTAGGTTCAGATTGGAGTTAGTGAACACTCCACATAAGAAGGCTCTCCGCTTTGTTAAAGGACAGAATGAGCCACTGCATAGCGTAGCTATGTCCCATATGCCTATGGGTGCGACTTATGAGAGACTGGTGGACATGGCCCTGTTACAAGAAGAAGATAAGGTTGGCAAGAAGGAGACAAAGGTGGAAGCATCTCAAGATAAGAAAGGGGAAGGATCACAGAGCAAGAAGACAGATTCCAAGAAGGGCAGGAAGAACAACAAAACCCGTGACAAGAGGAAGTGTAAGTTTTGTGGCATTCCTAGACATCTGGTTAAGGATTGCACGAATAAGAAAAGGAAGATTGGTTGCTGTTTCCATTGCGGCGAGGCAGGACACATGGCTAAGGACTGCCCAAGAAAGCAAGGGCAAGGGCAGAGAGCTGGATCTACTTTGGGAGGGCAGGTTCATGCTCTCATGGCACCTCCGCAAGAACGAGGTAGAAATGTTTCTGTTAAGAGTTTAGTTTATCTTTTTGATCATCCTGTTCGTACACTCTTTGATTCTGGCGCATCGTGCTCTTTTATATCTACTACTTTAGTCGAATCTCTGCACCTAGGCACCATTTTAGTAGAGGATCCCTTCATTTTTTCAAATCCAATTGGGGGCTCAACTTATTTGTCAATGATTTGTTTGGATTTGGAAATTTCTAAACTAAGTGTGGGGTTTAGATGCAATGCCTATGTTTTGGGCTTCACGGGCTATAGGTTGATTCTAGGCATGGATTGACTATCCAGTAATGGTGCCATCCTCAATTGTGAAAGGAGAGTGGTTAGACTCATGACTCGCCTCGGTAACACTCTCGAAATTTCTTGTAATCCCATGAACTCTGTTATTCTTAGCTATTTAGAATCTCCTGATGCGTCTATTAAGAATTTGTCGTCTGTTAGAGTAGTCCGTGAATATTCGGATGTCTTTGAAGAGGTTAAAGGGTTACCTCCGAAGCGGGAGATAGACTTCCGCATATACCTCGTTGATAATGCAAAACCCATCGCTTTACCCGTTAGAACATGGCTCCAAGGGAGAGGAAAGAACTCAACAAGCAAGCTAAAGAGTTGCTTGAGAAGTGTTTTATAAGGTGGATTATTTCTGAATAGGATGCCCCATTAGCGTTCGCAACTAAAGCGGATAGTTCGCTTCGCCTATGCGTTGATTATAGGGAGGTAAACAAGCTGACCAAGAAGAATAGGCACCCACTTCCAGGAATAGATGATTTGTTTGATCAGCTTGTACATGCATCGGTTTTCTCCCAACTAGATTTAGCTACCGGGTTTCATTAGCTGAGAGTAGCTGAAGACAACATTGATAAGACTGCGTTCAGAACTCCGGATGGTTTCTTCGAGTGGCTTGTCATGCCTTTCGGCCTGACAAACGCACCCGCTTACTTCGTTGATTTGATGAGCAGGGTGTTCAGGGAATTCCTCAATAAGTTTGTGGTGGACTTTGTAGATGACATTTTGTTTTTCTCAAAGAGTGAGAAAGAGCATGCTCAACATTTAAAAGAAAACATGGATACTCTTCGAGCACATCAGTTGAAAGCCAAAATTCTCCAAATGCCACTTTTGGAGAGAGGAAGTAAGATTTCTTGGACATGTGGTATCCAAGGAAGGGTTAGCCATGGACCCCACAAAAGTAGTTGCGGTGCAAGATTGGAAGATTCCGCGAAATGCGACCGAGGTCCAGAGCTTCCTCAGGCTAGCGGGCTTTTACCGAAAGTTCATCAAAGACTTTGCAAAAATCTCAGCTCCGCTTACAAAGTTGACGAAGAAGAACCTAACTTTCAATTGGGATTTGGATTGCGATATTGCTTTCCAATGATTAAAGAGAGCTCCAATAACAACCCCAATTCTGACATTGCCGGATGGGAGTAAGATGTTTACCGTATACACGGATGTGGGTGGTATGGGACTAGGAGCTGTCTTGATGCAAGAGGGGAAGGTAGTAGCTTATGGAGGCAGGCAGTTGAAAGTACATGAGAAAAACTACCCAACCCATGATCTAGAGTTGGCTGCCATCGTCTTTACGCTTAAGTCTTGGCGCCATCATCTCCTATGTAGTAACCCGGATTTTGAGCGACTTTGGTTATCGACGTAAGCTCGACGTCGATAACCAAAACATCAAAAAATCCCGGTAATTAATGAAAGTAATTAGAAGGTGAGAATAGATAAGATAGAACTTATAGAATAGAAGAAGAAGAAGAACATCATCATCAGAGTAAACACGAATCTCACAGCGGAACGAATAAAATATAACATAACATATCTTTGAAATAACATCAGTATATGTATACAATAGCACTTATCAGAGTACAACACTTACAACAACAGCGGAAATAATAATAGCTATAGAATCCTGAAGCCTCCTGCTCCAAGCTCTCCAACTGTATCTGTAAAATCCCGACTACTTGACTGCCCATACAAATTTAGGCACCCAAGAGTTTAGGGAAAACAACAAAATAAACTCCGGGTCAGTCATGGGACTGGTGTGAATAAACTCAAATCATTTAAAACAGGTATATGATATCTCATAAGACCACGCCGTGAATACGGAACGGGTTTTTCCCTTATGAGAATCCAAATAACTTTTCAAAGCAATATCGTTCTGATATTATAATAATGTCTAAGTACAAATAAATATCAATCTAGCAGAAACGCTTGCATCTCACGTTACTACATATATAGTATACAATCAAAATCGCAAGCACGCATTGGATGATTAGATTTCCAACTATGACAAGGTATGGAACCACCTTCCGATCAGTGTACTCAAGGAACGATACACTGGAGTTCAACAAGAACATCTTGCAACTCAGCCACACATGACCGACCACTCATTTTGCTTGAGTGTATCGAATGTACATCACCAACGGTTGGGATCAGCAACTGTTCACGTATATATATATGGGACAGCATTGATAGATTTAAGAAACAAATGAATATTCACTAGATAGGTGATTATACACCCTACTTCGGTGCCACCGACTTAGCCATGCTGCCTGCCCGATTTCTGTCATTTACCGGATGTGAGGCTAGAAGCTACGCTTTTCATTACATCAGATTCACATCGAATGCTACATTGTCAAATCCATTGAAATCACTAATTGACGTTTACAACAGTACATTACGTGTCAGCTAAAGAAGTTCCCTTCTCCGCTTCCACTCTTGGTATGGTTGATGAAATCAATGTACGTAATCGTCTGGAAATACTCTGTCAAACATTCATCTTTATTCACTTAGAATGTCACATCGTCATACCCGCCAAATCACAAATTGACTTATCCAAAAATAACACGGGTATACAGCTAAGAGAAACGAATTCCTCCGCCACCAAACGTGAATACATTTGAACAGATCAACTTACGCGATCCATTGGATATACTCTGTCAGACCTTCGTCCATACAAGTTGTCCTGGGACTGGACAAACCGAAGGCACTATTCTGTAAACAGGATAGCCCTTGCATTTTACTCCGTCTTCAATTATCTTTGGCATATATGATTTGCGACGCTTATGCCAATACAGAGTGGTTCTTTGGATAAAAATCCAACCGGTCTCTCCATATTAACAACGTTAAAATGGTCAAAACTTCGATAGTCTGTGATTTAACCATCAAAGAGAAACAAGTGTGCAAACAACGACATTATTCCCAGATGGAAATTATATCGAACAAACATCATTTAACATTAATTTCTTTAGTTCATTTATTTACTTATCTCCTGTTTCCCTATATTCTAAATTCTTATTTTTCTTTTATCAGAAAACATTTCTGATTCTCGTTTGGAAAACATTTCCAAAACTCCTTTACGATCAACCTTACCATTTCTTAGTTAAGAAGGAATTCACTCAAGTTGGGGTATAATTACCTCTCAGACCTTAACTGAACAACGTTATAACTTCGAAATGGTCAAAGTTTATCTTTTAATCTTTAACAACTTCTTTACGCCTTTCTCGGATTCAATTTTACTAATCCACTTCTATATTTAAAACATTTGTTATAACGATAACGTTATAATCCCTACTTTCGAATTATCTAACTTTAATTATAAATTCTATTCTTATTAGTGAATAATTAACCTAACACTTATTTATTTATAAATAAATAAATCTCTATTTAAACACTGGAAAGTATAAGTACTTTCCCGAATTCGATATAATCGAATTTGCCGAATAACTCTCTTCGAGAAATCTCTATTTGATTAACTCTTCTTCGAATAACCTATATTCGATTAACTCCTCCTTTTCAAATATCTCATATTTGAAAATCTCACTTCGATTAAACTATAATCGATAACTCCCTTCGATGAAACTAACATCGGTAACCCCTTTCGATGAAACTAACATCGATTTATTTAACTCGACTAACTTAACTCGACTCGACTAACTCGACTTACTTGGTTCGACCAATTCGATTCGATTAACTAGGCTAGACTAACTTGGTCGAACCACCTGATCAACTTAACTTATTTAACTTAACTTATTTCTCAACTCGATCAACTCGATTAACTCCTATCGAATAACTAATATTTGATTAAACTCCATTCGCTTGACTCTAGATCGCAGCGATCACAATGGTTACGCCTGACTCTCTCAGGAAACATCCGACCGCCGTAGGCTATTTACAGCCCTGCGAATTACGCTAGTAGTCGTACAAGATGGAAACTTACCCTGAATACTATGTTTGACTAACTCTGTCTCAAATAACTATATTTGATTAACTCTAGTTCGCTTTAACTCTAATCGATTAACTCTAACTAATTAACTCCAACTGGTTAACTCTAACTGATTAACTCTAACTGGTTAACTCTAACTGATTTAACTCTAACTGGTTAACTCTATTTGACTAACTCGACTTGACTAACCCCTTTCGAATAACATATTCGATTAACTAACTTCGAATACCATATTCAATTAACTAACTTCGAATACCATATTCGATTAACTTCTTTCGAATACCCTATTCGATTTACTACTTTCGTATACCATATTCGATTAACTCCTTTTTATAACGTTTATCCTTTTAAAAAGATTTCCCTTTTTCAAAGTTTATTCATTTATAAAGATTTACTTCTAGTAACGGTTCTTCACTTCATAAATGATTTCCTTTATCTTTCTATTTATAAGTGCTTTACAAATATCTCCTATTCGATTTCATTTGTAAAGGTTTCACAAATATTTCTCTTTTGATTTCATTTGTAAATGATTTACAAATAGCTACTCTTTTGATTTCATTTGTACATGATTTACAAATATTTCTCCTTTTCTAATTTATTCTTAAAAATATTCTATCTCCTTAAATTTTCGGGAAAATTCGCCATAACCTCCTTTGTATCGGGAGCATCGGGAAAATCCCCAAACCCGCCACACAGGCCTTTCCATTCAAAAGAAAATGTTTTGAATTTATTTCCTTTTTAAAATACCTCCTATTTATAAATATTCCCATTTATAAATATTTCTTATTTATAAATATTTCAATTTATAAATATCTCTGTTTTCAATATCACTTTGAAAATCTCTTTATCAACATCCCGTATGTTATGGTATTCAATCATATCAAATCACGATGTTCAATGTTGTCCATACACACACAATCAACAACAGGTTATAATTCACATCATATATCAAAATATATGAAAAACAATAAAATAACTGTTGAGGAATCCAGTCGGATTCCTCCAACCTGTTTCCCTACATCACAGATGTTACACAATATGGTTATCATTACTTTCAGTTCAATATAAATTATTCTGATAGCAGAATCAATATATAAATATTTAACGGTTTATATATATATATATATATATATATATATATATAATTTTCACGAGCTGACTAGCAGTTCAATCAATCAACCAACACGCAGCAATCAACAGATGATTAACAGTTCTAAAAATACAACATGAAATTATAAACTGTTCAGTATTGGTGAGATTTACTCACAGTTGCGCGTTAGCCGTTAAATGTCGGTTTGTGTTATCTGATTCAGTCGGACAATTTATTTCGCCATAAATAGTAACGAGCTCGGATTCGCTCCCGGTCAGTCTCATTGTGTTGCACCCATCCATACGATCCCAACGCGACTTACGGTTCGTGATTCTGATCCCATATGACCGAGATATAGCGGTTAGAAGTTTAACACTTATTTAAATAAATTAAAACTTAGAATTTAAACCCATGGGCCTCACCCCTCTTATAAATCATCGGCCCATTCACCCAAGTACAACCCAAACCCGCCCCTTTTTTCCCGATCCCCAAATCGTTCTTCCAGGTAAAACCAACCCAAAAATGGCCAACGTCCATCTTCATTTACCTCCCTCTTCTCTTCACCGTTCCAAAAGCTGAACCCGCCATCCACTTTCTTATCCAAATCTGCAACCGCCAGGCACCATCAGCTTCGACTCGAGCCCTCCTTTAACCACCGCGTCACCTAGTCCGCTCGCACCTGGTGCGACCTCGAGTACCACCAGTACCCACAAAATTTTGTGTGCAGCTAGTGTTCGAGAAACTGAAGTCCAAAACAATTTCGATTTCAAGTATAGATCACTAAATCCCTCGATTCCTGGAACCCTAACATCACGCTGACAGTTTTTGAGCCTCTGTAAACTGACGTCGCACCCTGTAAAAACCCAGCTGAGATCGAAGAGCATCATCACAGGAGCTAGACAAGGATTGTATTTTGATTTAAGGAATTTTATACGATTTCTTTGTGATTTGTGGGGGTCATGAATTTGGTTTTCAGACAAGAAAAATGACGGCGGTTTTCTGTCGACTTTGGGAAAAATAGTTTAGGGTTATGAAGTGTTAGGGGGTGTATTTATAAGGGTGACAAATATCTAGATATTTTTATATTAATATTTTAATATTTTATTTAATCCTTTATATTCGTTTCTGACTTCTAAAAATCCGTGTGATCACACATGATACCTAAAAATCACGAAACTGGACAAGCAGCTAGAGTTCGACATTACGGTCCCAATGAAACTGGTTTCGTCGAATTCCGACTCCGTATGCTCACACAACATATTTTTAACTGTCAAAATACTGACCATTTTACACTCTAAAAATCCGTACGGCCACCCAATGACTCTAAAAATCACGAAACTGGAAATCTAACAACTATTTGATATTGCGGATCCAACAAAACTGGTTTCGTCGAATTCCGACTTCGTTTGCAAAAGTGGATATTTTTAACGCTCTAAATAACCTATTTAAATATATAAATATATTTAAATAAAATGGAATTAAATATTTAAAATTAAATATTATCGTCTATATTCACAGTGGCATACCACACAGCTCTAAAATATTCCTGTATGTATTTACAACTCGATATTCACTTCTGGGTCAACCCGATATTTGATATATATTGAAATCCCTTTTAAAAATATAAATAATTCCTTTATAAATTATAAAGGAATTTCACAGCGACTTTTCTAAAATATGATTTGGACATACATCAAAATCTACACGACGAAATCCAGATCTTTCTCTTCCACTCGAAAGATATACTCCACCAGCTCCACACGTTTCTTGTTTTCATAGAAATCCAGCTTAAAACGAATCCTGTACATTCAGTTGAAGTTCCAATCGCCAAATAGCGAACTGCCGCGCCATTTCAAGCTCTATTTTAATTATATTATAATTATACATTCAAACTGTCGTCGATTGAATATATTCGTCAATATAATTCAACTCTAAGCTGAATTAAATCTAAGGGACGACCCCGTTCACAGAATATTGTCAATTCCAATATTTTTGATTATTTCGACATTATAATATATTTTATTATATTATAATTATTAATTAAATATTCAATATTATTTAATTCACGTTCTCGATATCGATAAATCGATATTTAATAATTAAATAAATAAATTGTTCAACAGCTAAAATGCGGGTTACTACAATCTTCCCCCCTTAATAAAATTTCGTCCTCGAAATTGCTAAGCTAGGGGATGACCCTATCTTCTGGGTAAAATTTATCTGTTTACCTCTTGTCTCCGGTTTCAACTGAACCAATTAATATCGACTAAAATATTAATTTATTCAAACTAACTAAATTTTCAAAAATTCTGAAATTTTTTTAAACACCTTAACTTTTCGAAAATTTTGCCAGCACCTCCTTTGTACTGGTCAATATCTCAAACTCCAACTCGCCTCTCTGGGCCTTCTTTAACCCAAAAGAAAATCAAACAGCCAAGCGGCTTGCCAATTTGGCTCATAAATTCCAAACTCATATATAATATAAACCGGTACCTTTTTGTCGAGAATATCAACTCTATCACTTCCATATGTTACCAACTCAGCATATACCAGTGTTATTTCCATCAAATTCCAATCAGTTCATATCCTCAAAACCAAATCAAATTTCATTCGAACCCGAATATCAAATTTCAAATTCTTAACTCATCAACCCAATTCCATAATAGATTATTCTCTAATCCAATTCAATTCTATTTAACTCAGTTCAAGTTAATATTTCAATTTATTTTTCTCAATTTTACCATCTCAATCTCATTAACTTCATTAGCTAAATTTTAATTCCAGAACTTAAATTCCTGGGTCTATTTCAAATCAATTTGAAATTACAATGCCAATTCAAAACCTTTGAATTTCTAAACAACTTGTTTTCTCAAAACAATTCAAAAACAAAACCTTTGGTAGTAGTCCGTCACTTAGAACTCGAAAATGAACACTGATGATGTCGCGATTCATCATCAGAATCTATTTTCCAGCTATCGAAGTGAGTTCAATACTATATCACCTTCAGTTTGAAAAACGTTTTCAAAATCTCCCAGGAACTTAAAATTTCCTTATTTTAATTCCAATCTGATTTAAATTCAGTTTTTTCTTCATTTTATTTCATATACTTTACTTATATGATTCTGATTAGTTATTTATGATCACTTCACTTTTATAACCTTACTCGATTATATTACCAATCAACACAACCAATATACTATATCAAAATATATTCGGGTAAAATTATTTCTTTTACCCTTCTTTCAAAACATACCATGACGGTTCATCGTATTCGAGTGTTTAGTAACCCCTATTGATACAATGGATCAAACCGATCGACCCGAAATTCACAAACAACTCAACCAATAAAACTCCACAATATAAAATCATTTTATATTAACTAACAAATACGTTCACTCGTATATATATACTCAAACTCAGTCTAGGATATTACTAATCCCATCTCTACTGAATCACGCCACAGAGCCAAGGTAATAACTAAACCTATGCTCTGATACCAACTGTAGTAACCCGGATTTTGAGCGACTTTGGTTATCGACGTAAGCTCGACGTCGATAACCAAAACATCGAAAAATCCCGGTAATTAATGAAAGAAATTAGAAGGTGAGAATAGATAAGATAGAACTTATAGAATAAAAGAAGAAGAAGAACATCATCATCAGAGTAAACACGAATCTCACAGCGGAACGAATAAAATATAACATAACATATCTTTGAAATAACATTAGTATATGTATACAATAACACTTATCAGAGTACAACACTTACAACAACAACAAAAATAATAATAGCTATAGAATCCTGAAGCCTCCTGCTCCAAGCTCTCCAAGTGTATCTGTAAAATCCCGACTACTTGACTGCCCGTACAAATTTAGGCACCCAAGAGTTTAGGGAAAACAACAAAATAAACTCCGGGTCAGTCATGGGACTGGTGTGAATAAACTCAAATCATTTAAAACAGGTATATGATATCTCATAAGACCACGCCGTGAATACGGAATGGGTTTTTCCCTTATGAGAATCCAAATAACTTTTCAAAGGAATATCGTTCTGATATTATAATAATGTCTAAGTACAAATAAATATCAATCTAGCAGAAACGCTTGCATATCACGTTACTACATATATAGTATACAATCAAAATCGCAAGCACGTATTGGATGATTAGATTTCCAACTATGACAAGGTATGGAACCACCTTCCGATCAGTGTACTCTAGGAACGATACACTGGAGTTCAACAAGAACATCTTGCAACTCAGCCACACATGACCGACCACTCATTTCGCTTGAGTGTATCGAATGTACATCACCAACGGTTGGGATCAGCAACCGTTCCCGTATATATATGGGACATCATTGATAGATTTAAGAAACAAATGAATATTCACTAGATAGGTGATTATACACCCTACTTCAGTGCCACCGAGTTAGCCATGCTGCCTGCCCGATTTCTGTCATTTACCGGATGTGAGGCTAGAAGCTGCGCTTTTCATTACATCAGATTCACATCGAATGCTACATTGTCAAATCCATTGAAATCACTAATTGACGTTTACAAGAGTACATTACGTGTCAGCTAAAGAAGTTCCCTTCTCCGCTTCCACTCTTGGTACGGTTGAAGAAATCAATGTACGTAATCGTCTGGAAATACTCTGTCAAACATTCATCTTTATTCACTTAGAATGTCACATCGTCATACCCGCCAAATCACAAACTGACTTATCCAAAAATAACACGGGTATACAGCTAAGAGAAATGAATTCCTCCGCCACCAAACGTGAATACGTTTGAACAGATCAACTTACGCGATCCATTGGATATACTCTGTCAGACCTTCGTCCATACAAGTTGTCCTGGGACTGGACAAACCGAAAGCACTATTCTGTAAACAGGATAGCCCTTGCATTTTACTCCGTCTTCAATTATCTTTGGCATATATGATTTGCGACGCTTATTCCAATACAGAGTGGTTCTTTGGATAAAAATCCAACCGGTCTCTCCATATTAACAACGTTAAAATGGTCAAAACTTCGATAGTCTGTGATTTAACCATCAAAGAAAAACAAGTGTGCAAACAACGACATTATTCCCAAATGAAAATTATATCGAACAAACATCATTTAACATTAATTTCTTTAGTTCATTTATTTACTTATCTCCTGTTTCCCTATATTCTAAATTCTTATTTTTCTTTTATCAGAAAACATTTCTGATTCTCGTTTGGAAAGCATTTCCAAAACTCCTTTACGATCAACCTTACCATTTCTTAGTTAAGAAGGAATTCACTCAAGTTGGGGTATAATTACCTCTCAGACCTTAACTGAACAACGTTATAACTTCGAAATGGTCAAAGTTTATCTTTTAATCTTTAACAACTTCTTTACGCCTTTCTCGGATTCAATTTTACTAATCCACTTCTATATTTAAAACATTTGTTATAACGATAATGTTATAATCCCTACTTTCGAATTATCTAACTTTAATTATAACTTCTATTCTTATTAGTGAATAATTAACCTAACACTTATTTATTTATAAATAAATAAATCTCTATTTAAACACTGGAAAGTATAAGTACTTTCCCGAATTCGATATAATCGAATTTGCCGATTAACTCTCTTCGAGAAATCTCTATTTGATTAACTCTTCTTCGAATAACCTATATTCGATTAACTCCTCCTTTTCAAATATCTCATATTTGAAAATCTCACTTCGATTAAACTATAATCGATAACTCCCTTCGATGAAACTAACATCAATAACCCCTTTCGATGAAACTAACATCGATTTATTTAACTCGACTAACTTGACTCGACTAACTCGACTTACTTGGTTCGACCAATTCGATTCGATTAACTAGGCTCGACTAACTTGGTCAAACCACCTGATCAACTTAACTTAACTTATTTCTCAATTCGATCAACTCGATTAACTCCTATCGAATAACTAATATTTGATTAAACTCCATTCGCTTGACTCTAGATCGCAGCGATCACAATGGTTACGCCTGACTCTCTCAGGAAACATCCGACCGCCGTAGGCTATTTACAGCCCTGCGAATTACGCTAGTAGTCGTACAAGATGGAAACTTACCCTGAATACTATGTTTGACTAACTCTGTCTCAAATAACTATATTTGATTAACTCTAGTTCGTTTTAACTCTAATCGATTAACTCTAACTAATTAACTCCAACTGGTTAACTCTAACTGATTAACTCTAACTGGTTAACTCTAACTGATTTAACTCTAACTGGTTAACTCTATTTGACTAACTCGACTTGACTAACCCCTTTCGAATAACATATTCGATTAACTAACTTCGAATACCATATTCAATTAACTAACTTCGAATACCATATTCGATTAACTTCTTTCGAATACCCTATTCGATTTACTACTTTCGAATACCATATTCGATTAACTCCTTTTTATAACGTTTATCCTTTTAAAAAGATTTCCCTTTTTCAACGTTTGTTCATTTATAAAGATTTACTTCTAGTAACGGTTCTTCACTTGATAAATGATTTCCTTTATCTTTCTATTTATAAGTGCTTTACAAATATCTCCTATTCGATTTCATTTGTAAAGGTTTCACAAATATTTCTCTTTTGATTTCATTTGTAAATGATTTACAAATAGCTAATCTTTTGATTTCATTTGTACATGATTTACAAATATTTCTCCTTTTCTAATTTATTCTTAAAAATATTCTATCTCCTTTAATTTTTGGGAAAATTCGCCATAACCTCCTTTGTATCGGGAGCATCGGGAAAATCCCCAAACCCGCCACACAGGCCTTTCCATTCAAAAGAAAATGTTTTGAATTTATTTCCTTTTTAAAATACCTCCTATTTATAAATATTCCCATTTATAAATATTTCTTATTTATAAATATTTCAATTTATGAATATCTCTGTTTTCAATATCACTTTGAAAATCTCCTTATCAACATCCCGTATGTTATGGTATTCAATCATATCAAATCACGATGTTCAATGTCGTCCATACACACACAATCAACAACAGGTTATAATTCACATCATATATCAAAATATATGAAAACAATAAAATAACTGTTGAGGAATCCAGTCGGATTCCTCCAACCTGTTTCCCTACATCACAGATGTTACACAATATGGTTATCATTACTTTCAGTTCAATATAAATTATTCTGATAGCAGAATCAATATATAAATATTTAACGGTTTATATATATATATAATTTTCACTAACTGACTAGCAGTTCAATCAATCAACCAACACACAGCAATCAACAGATGATTAACAGTTCTAAAAATACAACATGAAATTATAAACTGTTCAGAATTGGTGAGATTTACTCACAGTTGCGTGTTAGCCGTTAAATGTCGGTTTGCGTTATCTGATTCAGTCGGACAATTTATTTCGCCATAAATAGTAACGAGCTCGGATTCGCTCCCGGTCAGTCTCATTGTGTTGCTCCCATCCATACGATCCCAACGCGACTTACGGTTCGTGATTCTGATCCTATATGACCGAGATATAGCGGTTAGAAGTTTAACACTTATTTAAATAAATTAAAACTTAGAATTTAAACCCATGGGCCTCACCCCTCTTATAAATCATTGGCCCATTCACCCAAGTACAGCCCAAACCCGCCCCTTTTCTTCCCGATCCCCAAATCGTTCTTCCAGGTAAAACCAACCCAAAAATGGCCGATGTCCATCTTCATTTACCTCCCTCTTCTCTTCACCGTTCCAAAAGCTGAACCCGCCATCCACTTTCTTATCCAAATCTGCAACCGCCAGGCACCATCAGCTTCGACTCGAGCCCTCCTTTAACCACCGCGTCACCTAGTCCGCTCGCACCTGGTGTGACGTCGAGTACCACCAGTACCTACAAAATTTTGTGTGCAGCTAGTGTTCGATGAACTGAAGTCCAAAACAATTTCGATTTCAAGTATAGATCACTAAATCCCTCGATTCCTGGAACCCTAACATCACATTGAAAGTTTTTGAGCCTCTGTAAACTGACGTCGCACCCTGTAAAAACCCAGCTGAGATCGAAGAGCATCATCACAGGAGCTAGACAAGGATTGTATTTTGATTTAAGGAATTTTATACGATTTCTTTGTGATTTGTGGGGGTCATGAATTTGGTTTTCAGACAAGAAAAATGACGGCGGTTTTCTGTCGACTTTGGGAAAAATAGTTTAGGGTTATGAAGTGTTAGGAGGTGTATTTATAAGGGTGACAAATATCTAGATATTTTTATATTAATATTTTAATATTTTATTTAATCCTTTATATTCGTTTCTGACTTCTAAAAATCCGTGTGATCACACATGATACCTAAAAATCACGAAACTGGACAAGCAGCTAGAGTTCGACATTACGGTCCCAATGAAACTGGTTTCGTCGAATTCCGACTCCGTATGCTCACACAACGTATTTTTAACTGTCAAAATACTGACCATTTTACACTCTAAAAATCCGTACGGCCACCCAATGACTCTAAAAATCACGAAACTGGAAATCTAACAACTATTTGATATTGCGGATCCAACAAAACTGGTTTCCTCGAATTCCGACTTCGTTTGCAAAAGTGGCTATTTTTAACGCTCTAAATAGCCTATTTAAGTATATAAATATATTTAAATAAAATGGAATTAAATATTTAAAATTAAATATTATCGTCTATATTCACAGTGGCATACCACACAGCTCTAGAATATTCCTGTATGTATTTACAACTCGATATTCACTTCTGGGTCAACCCGATATTTGATTTATATTGAAATCCCTTTTAAAAATATAAATAATTCCTTTATAAATTATAAAGGAATTCCATAGCGACTTTTCTAAAATTTGATTTGGACATACATCAAAATCTACACGACGAAATCCAGATCTTTCTCTTCCACTAGAAAGATATACTCCACCAGCTCCACACGTTTCTTGTTTTCACAGAAATCCGGCTTAAAACGAATCCTGTACATTCAGTTGAAGTTCCAATCGCCAAATAGCGAACTGCCGCGCCATTTCAAGCTCTATTTTAATTATATTATAATTATACATTCAAACTGTCGTCAATTGAATATATTCGTCAATATAATTCAACTCTAAGCTGAATTAAATCTAAGGGACGACCCCGTTCACAGAATATTGTCAATTCCAATATTTTTTATTATTTCGACATTATAATATATTTTATTATATTATAATTATTAATTAAATATTCAATATTATTTAATTCACGTTCTCGATATCGATAAATCGATATTTAATAATTAAATAAATAAATTGTTCAACAGCTAAAATGCGGGTTACTACATCCTAGGTGAGGAATTTTAATTGTATACTCACCATAAATCGTTGAAGTACTTTTTCTCGTAGAAAGATCTTAACTTGATGCAACATAGGTGGATGGAATTCTTGGCATCCTACGATTTCGAGATTTCCTATACCCTTGTCTAGGGCAATGTAGTAGCATATGCCTTGAGTAGAAAGAAGATAACCTTAAGCCCTCTCTTTGTTGAAAGGCAGAGCTTGGAGTACATAGCCAGTTTTGACTTTAGACCCTCCATCAATCAAGTGACTGGTTTGTTAGCATCGCTAGAGGTGCGACCTACTCTTTTGGACTCAATAGGAACCGCGCACGCGAAGACCCTCAGCTAGCTGATGTGATGGACAAGCTAATTAGGGGTGAGACTTCTAGTCACCTCAATAGATACTCCATCGATGATAAGGGATGGTTGAGGTGGGATGAAAGGCTATGCGTCCCATAAGCAAGGGAATTGGTGAAGAAGGTTCTTGAAGAGGCGCACCATTCCAAGTTGACCATACACCCTGGTGGAGACATGATGTATAAAGACGTAAAAATGTTTTTTTTGGGATGGCATGAAGAGGGATGTAGCTGAATTCGTCTCGAAGTGCTTAGTATGCCAGCAAGTCAAGGCGAAGCAAAAGAAGCATGGTGGTTTGCTTCATCCTCTAGAGGTCCCACGGTGGAAATGGTATAGCATTTCAATGGACTTTATTAACGGGCTGCCTAAATCAAGAAGGGGCAATACCAGTATTTGGGTAATAGTGGACAGGCTCACAAAAAGCGCTCAGTTTATACCCGTTAAAAGTAGGAGGACTGGCTCATCTTTAGCATCCATTTACATTAAAGAGATAATACGACTTCATGGGATACCCTCCAGCATTGATAGCGACCAAGATCCTATCTTTACGAGCGAGTGTTGGAAGAGCTTGCAAGAGGCTGTAGGCACAAAGCTATGCTTAAGCACGGCCTATCACCCCCAAACCGATGGTCAGACGGAAAGGGTAAACATAGTATTAGAAGGCCTCTTGAGATTATGCATTCTTGACTTCGGAGGAACATGGGAGGATCATCTTCCTTTGGTGGAGTTTGCCTACAAAATAGCTACCAAGCCACCATAGGCATGGCACCCTTCGAAGCCTTATATGGAAGATAGTGCCGATCACCAACTTGTTGGTGGGAGTCTACAGACAAGCTCATACTTGGACCAGATATGATTAGAGAAACTTCAGAGAAAGTGGACTTGATACGAAGAAGAATGAAGACTGCCCAAGATAGACAAAAGTCCTATGCAGATAAAAGAAGGACCGACCTTGAGTTTGAGGTTGGGGATAGGTTTTCCTTAAAGTATCTCCTTTGAGGAACGTTGTTAGCTTCGGATCCGCAGGAAAGTTGGCACCGAGATTTGTAGGGCCGTTTCCTATCATTGAAAGGATTGGGAAGATGGCTTACACAGTAGAGCTGCCCGAAGGATTGGCTGGAGTTCATAATGTCTTTCACGTTTCTCACTTACGAAAGTTCTTACATGAGTCTGCGGAAGTGGTGGAACCAAGCATATTAGAGGAAGTAGAAGTAGAACGAGAGGCGACTGTGAGAAGAGTTCCAACTCGTGTCTTGGGTACAAAAATCAAAAAGCTACGCAACCTCGAAGTCAAACTTGTAAAAGTTCAATGGAGTGACGCTGAGGAAGACGCGACTTAGGAGACAGAGGCCAAGATACGCGCCGCCTACCCTTTTCTTTTTGAGGGTACATCTTTGATATCTTCTTCCTTAAATTTGTTCATGCTCGTATCTATCTTTTTAGTATTTTACCTCAGTGTTGTCCTTAGGTAGAAACCAATGGAGGTAAACATGTATTTGAAACATTTTATGGTTGATGATAGCAAGTGGTTGCAAGTGATTGCTAGTGGTTGCTCGTGGATGCATATACACACGCATTAGATATTAGATCGGCTCAGTCACTTTCATATTGCATATGCATATATGTACTTGTATATGACTGAAGCTTGATGTGTTATCATGTGGATGTTGCATTTGTATGAATGATTGTTCACTTATGTAGAAAGTATGATTAGGGAAGATTGCATACATTATGGACGCATGACACCGACATGACTTGCATTAAGGCGGTCAACTGAATCAGTGGACCGCCTGATTTTGCATTAGATAAGGACATGTACACACACCATACATAAGATCATGAAGCGTTAGAAGTCTTTTAAGGACAATGGACAGTGTTTGATGGTTGAGTAGTTGGACAGTTGGATGGTAGGATATACGTTCTTCTTAACTTGAAGATTTCGGGGATGAAATCCATTAAGGAGGGGAGAATGTAACACCCTATATTTTCGGCAAACATTAAAGTTACGAATTAAAGAATAATTAATTTCAAATGTAAGAATTAAGGGAAACGGGTTATGCCATTCCGTTCGTCTCGGAATTCTACTTGAGATAGAATCCGAGTTTGCGTAAATCAGATTCCGTATGAAGGAGTTATGACCTTCAGATGATTCAAGAATTTAAATAAACAGTTCAGAATATAGTTCAGAAATTCAAAATTCAAAATCTGAAGCAGTAGCGGGCTGGGCGGGAAATTTCCCGCCAAGGCCAGGTCGACCAGGGGGTCGACCTCCCCCCATACAGGTAGACCTAGGGGTCGAACTCCCCCTCGGGTCAGATCTGGAATCTGACGTGTTCTCTTCTATGATGAATTGCTCTGTCATTAGGGCTTGCATGGAACATCTTGGTTGGTTCTCTTAGGTTTGAATGGCTTTGATTTGCTCTAGGTTAATCTGACGGCTCCTATTAAATCAAACTTCTATATAAGCAACCTAAATCTAAACCCTAAAGCCGCACAAAAATATTCCTAAGACCATCATGCTGTCAACACTCAACCTAGAGTAGCCGCCATTCTCATTCAACTAGAAAGCAAGTAGGAATTGCAAATCAAATCAAATTCAACTAAGAGAATTCAACGTCTACAACAAAGGAGAGCTATTCAAATTCAGAATACAGATCCCAGAACGCAAGACTAGCCTCCTTTTTGTAAGCCCAGTTATCATTTAGACCTAAACGATGTTAGAATTGTGACTAAATAACTGGATATAGAACATCGCCTATGTAAATATGTGCCTATCCTTTTTGTTAAAACTGAATTGATTGAGACTATGATTATTTCTATGCTAAGTTGTGAATCTTGTTGTATGTAATTTGATGATCAAAGTTAAATGCTTTGGACCCATATGTTGTATAATTTGCCAAAGACATATATGTTGTGTAGTTTAGCGATTATATATTATACTTTGGCAATGACATATCACGTTGAATAAATTGGAGATGACATATTATATTGTATACTTGGTGATGACATAAATTGGCGATGACATATTATAACTTGGCGATGGCATATCATATTGTGTAGTTTGGCAGTGACAAACCATATTGTATAATTTGGCGATGGATATCACATTGTGTAAATTTTGGCATTGACATTTCATGTCGCATGATTTGATAATAACACCTATATGTTATGTGACAATTTGGTAATTTTGTTATGGTAATGCAAGTTCAACCATGTTCACATATATGACCAAAACTACATGCTAATATGATTAGGTTCATGTTAGATTAGATCCAACTAATTTGCAAAGTTCACAATTACATGCCTAATGTTAAGTTTATGTAATTCTGTGTAAAACCCCTATTTCATGAACCATGTTAAGTAGATCTAAATTTGCAAGTTCATAATTGAATGTATATTGTTCTATGCAAAGTTCATATGTTACATGTGTAGTTAGATCCATATTTTTATAATGTCAGAATTATTACATGTTCCTCTTTTTCCCCTTTCTATGTATAAGTTAGGCTATGTATCGAGCCTAACATTTTAATGTGATTCATGCGAACGTTTAACGGGGTTAACGTTGTGGGAAAAATGGAATGGGTGCGTTTTTTAGAGGTCCCTATTAAGTTTCAAAATATAAAAAAAACCTGGTCATAAACTAATTGTAAATTAGGTCCCTATTTTCTGAAAATTCATCAAAAAAATATAAAAAATATATAAAAAAAATCACGTAAATTCGTATTTAAATAAAATATGTAAACGCTAAAAAATTCAGAACAAAAAACCATCAAACAAGGCGTCAAAAATAAAAAAAAAACAGAAAAAAAAGAAATTTGCAGTTAAATGCATAATAGTATGCAGATATATCATTTTCCTACATACATCCGTGCTTATTTTTCACTACATTCATCTTCATTGATTTTTATTCATGCAAATACATGCTTACATGTGTGCGAATATTTCAAATACTTGCACACATTTGTGCAGGTTTATTTTCAGATTTCCAAACCGAACACAGCTTACGGAAAAGTTGCATACATATATGCAATTATCAGTAATAATTGCATAAATGTATGCAACTATTTTTTTTTTTTTGATTTCCATGGAATCCTGAAATTATTTCCAGATTTTAGATTTTTTTATTTTTTTTATGAAGTACTGCACATTTTTTTTTATAAAAAAGGCGGAACTCAAAAAATAGGGGGCGGGTTTTAATTTTAATTTTTTTTTTATAAATTAGGTCCCTACTTTTAGCTAACGTGTTATCCTATAAAAATGTTGCACACATGTGTGCATGTTTTCTAAGATATTTGCACATTTGGATGCAAATAAAAATGAACTGAAATATGCAGTTAAATCTAGGCGCAGTAAGAACTGTAATAATTGCACATATGCATGCAATAAACTCAAAAAGGTGCATAATATTATGCATTTAACTGCAGTTTTTTTGCTGTTTTCTTCTTCCTGACATGATTTTTGTTGTTTTTTGAACTGAATTTTTTGTATAATGCATAATTTATTTTATTACTAATTTACGATTTTTTTTTATTTTTTTTAATTATTATTTTATAAGTTTTGAAAACAGGGACCCAATTTATAATAAGTTTATGACCGGATGTGAGCCTAATTAAGTTTCAAAATAGGGATGTGAGCCTAATATTCACAAATGGAATTATATATAATTGGCATATTTAGCTCATGAACATGAAAATGTTTTATGGCATAAAGTGGTATAAATTTTTATACCTAAAATTATGAACTTGTTTTAAAAAGGAAAGTGGGGACTTGTCTGGAATGAAAATAATTTACATATAAATATAAAGAAGTAAATATGTAAATTTAGACAACACGAATATGCCTAACCCGAGGTTAGATTGAGTTACGGTGTAAGACTGCCCGGAACCGCTCGGCACATCCAGCAACCGTAATAATATATATCTAATGTGGTAGGTTCGTGCATCAAGCCCAAAGGAACCCAAGGTTAGACTGAGTTGTGGTGTAAAACTGCCCGGACCCGACCGGCATATCCAGTAACCGCAACAATACCTATCTAATGTGAGTGGTTGGTGCTTTAATAAATGAATTAAAGCTAAGTCAGGAATGTTAGGGTTAAGTTAATTAAGGCAACACATAACCAATGCAATATGTTAACTAAACTGATGGGTGGGGTCAGGTTAACTTGGACACTTAACCAATTTAACATGTTGACTAGGAAACCCTAGTAACGGGGACCCATTTTAGCAGTAACCCACACAGATGTATCATGGTACCCTGAACTAGGCAGGGTGGGGCACGATTACTGGGCTGATTATAAGCGATCAAAACGACGATGGTTGGTGCGTCAGTGTAGGTTCCGATGGAGTACGGGCGTGCACGTACTCCGGAGTCGAAAAAGCAGGCACTGGGCATCAGTAGTTATACACTGTGCATCTTGAATCGTGTCGGGTTACTACCATAGGATTTGATACACCCCATGGTGGGACCAACACATGTATCTACAATCGAGCGGGGCCGTATGACACAAGTGGTAAACGCATGCGAGTAGGAGCCGATCAATGAAAAAGGGATCACTGGGTTTTGAACTCACGATAATGGTTGAAATATCTAGTAGGTGCAGAGAATATGGACATGAGTGCGATAGTATGATTAGTTTATCTTGCCTTATCCTATGTTACCTTATTCCCTTATTATTGTCCTGTGTCCAGCTTATTCAAGTCATGATTCTCTTATCTGTTTACATGCTGAATAATCGCTGGACTTACCAGACTTATGTCTGACCCATTTTCTTTCACTCTCTTTTCTTCCGTCCCCCCGGTACCCAGGGAGGGAATAGCTCAGCCTAATTTGGACCGTTCATCTTTCCAAGCTTGAAGACTCTGTAATGTATAGCTTGGAACTTCTTATCTTTGGCTATAGCTTTGGACACACAGCTACTTAGGGATTTATGCAGTTTTATTGTGTTTTATGCTTCTTTAAGTAATAATCAAGACGGAGATTTTGATGTAGTGATTTGGAAGTTGGTTTGAAAAAGTTTGCTGTAATGTTTTGTTATGAAGCACGTTTGAAATAAAGTTTGTTTTTTTGGCTGCTTATATACATATCTGTCTTGTAAATTATCTGTCTTTTACCTATAATGCTCCACCAAAGTTAAGGAATTCCCTTTGTGAGTGACTTTAACGGAGGTAGGGTGTTTCAAAACACCACTGAAACAAATACACAGATACAGAGCTTTTCGTATATCATTCCAGCTGTGAACCAGGATCTTGTGAATATAAATCTGCAAAACCAAAACTACTATGTGCCCATATGGAAAATAGGGGCACCCAGAGTTTAGGTTAAAACAATAAGCTCCAGGTCAGTCATGTAACTGGTGTGAGAACTAAAATAGTTATTTGAAACTTTGCTTTAAAATGGAGTATATCAAGGGACCACGCCGTATAACACGGAATGGGTTTCCTCCTAGGAATATTAGTGCATATAATAAACATCGCAATGCTTTTTAGAAAAATGAAGCTATTATAAGACCCAGGCCTCATCACACAATGCAATGCAAGCCGGAGGATAAGGTTTTCCCTTATAATAGCCAAACATGCTTGGTACGTTTAAAACAAATCATTTGATACTATCATAAGTGCATACTGTATAAAACAACTTCAAATATAAATGTATCAATCATAGGCGGCATGGGTACCATATATCATGTCTCCAATACAAGGCTCTACAATCAAAACTGAAATGTCACATATTGGAAGTTGGATTTCCATCTATGAACCCAGGCAAGGGATCGTCCTTGCCGTTTCGAGACAATCTAGCCTACCATGTCTCAGGAATAACCGCAACTGCACCTTGGATCATTAGGGCCAGTCCACATGAAGTGGATTAAAATGCCTGACAATATGTTTCCCTAGCCTATAGGGTGTAAACTGGTCATATATCGACCAAACCATCCATCAGCACCGTAGTGACCAATATAACTGAGACACCTCGTTATCCATTATCCACATAAGTAAAACGCCAGGGCTTGCAAAACCCTGACACCACTCTTAGCTAAAAAGAAACGCATGTCCTCCTTGATGTCCTCTCCTGTTTCTGGTTCACACTGGGGTGTAAGGCTCGTGAATTAACGCTATACACAAAGCTATGCTAAATTAAAGCCGTGCTTTGATCATAAACCACAAGATTTTGCTTTTCAACAGAAGCCTTGATCATTTGCATCTCAGCTTGCCACACATGCAATTCATTCCACCCAACTGATGTCTATCAATCACACAGAATGAAGTCCGATGTCGGACACGCATCCATTTACAAGTTCATTCTGGGTCTGAACGAAACCGGAGGCACCTTATTCATCAGCCCAT
Organism: Allium sativum; assembly: GCA_030737875.1. NCBI lineage: Eukaryota > Viridiplantae > Streptophyta > Magnoliopsida > Asparagales > Amaryllidaceae > Allium > Allium sativum. The sequence continues at coordinate 750,046,801 of CM060909.1, read as the reverse complement.
ATGTCCAATACAGGAGAGAGATTCTCGCATATCCAGTCGTTCTCCAAGTACGTCTAGACGATCACCACTTATTACCTTGTCTTGGGTGTACAGCTCAATCAAGACATAAGTAATCATCCAAACGATGTGAAGACCTCCGGTATTCAACCACCGTCTTCATCATCGACTCATCGCTGATTCATTTATTCAGAATGATATAAACCCGGTCTTTCTGAATAACTCGTGTATATAATAAACAAGTGCTATAAAAACACAACATAAGCCTCATTCCAATTCTGAATATTCTTTTATTTAAATATTCATATCCTTTGGGAAAGGTTCCCATTAATTTTATCAAAGATAAATTATTTAAATATATTCTTTAATCCTCCCTTGGATATCAATTCGAACCAAATTATGATTTATCCAAACTAGTTAGGATTAGCAAACCTTACCGAAGTAATCATTTGTTTAATTTCCATATCCCAACCTATTCATCCCTTGAAGCAAAACTGGTAATACTTCATATCTAACACCACGGTGTTATCGGTAAAATTAATTACCATTTCACGTTCAAATCTAATTAAAGATTTAACTATCACTTAGAGCAAAATTGGTGATATTCCTTTCTCGATCATTTCTTGAATTTGATAATATTAGTTATCAGATTCACATTTCAATCTAATTAAAGATTCATTAAAACTCCACTTAGTTTTAATCTTCCCAAAAATCAATATTAATGATTATATAACTTGGGAAATCATCTCTTGTCTTTAACTGGGTTAAAGAACCAATGTCATTTAAACACGGTTCACGATAAACCCAAAATCACATTCCATTTTATTCCAATTACTAAATATAACTGGAAATTCTAATAATCTTAATTAAAAGATTTATTTTTTTCACATGAGGTTTAAGAACAGTGTTACTGAAGACCCCATCCCATCAGTCTCTAACCATAAATTAGTAAGAGAACAATTCCCTAAGTATTAATCCCAAAGGCCGAAACCAACATCAGATCAATACCCAGGAAACCATTCAACTTAGCTAATCTCCTATTAGTTTCTAATTGTCTTAACTCCATTAGGTTTAAGAATAGTATTATTAAAGATACCATTCACGACAAACCCAAAATCTCTTTCCATTGTTAATCGGGTTAAAGAATAAGTGTTATTTAAAACAACGTTCATGATAAACCCAAAAACCAATTTTAATTTAATTCCAATTAGTTGTTAATTAATTGGTAAACTTCATTAAATATTAATAAAAAGATTTATATCTTTTCTCAACTGGATTTAAGAACAGTGTTAATGAAGACACCATTCACAACAAACCCAAAATCCAATTTGATATTAAATACAAGGCCCTGAATAGAAAATATATCAGCTTATATTCAATATAAATTATGAAACCAAAAAATATCGTAATGGGAATAACAATATATACAAATATTTTCCAAATTCCTCCACAATGTCCGTATAATCACGGAATCCAATATCGAAATATTCCGAAGATAATTTCGATTCAAATCCATTCCAGTTCATATATTAGAAGTTCTGGTTATATTAAAATCCCTCTCAATCCAATTTATTTATTTAAAATAATTGGATTATAATTCTAGTTAATAACTAGTCCATTTCGATAAAAATATATTTTTATCTTTTCAAATGAATTTTTCATCCCAATTCTTTCTAAATCATTTATTATGTTTTTACACAAATTACTAATATTTTAAATAATTTTATCAAGGCCCGTACAGTCGATTTCCATAAATGGTCATCGAACTGCACTTACAGCGACCTTTTCCAAATTTAATATGGACATAATTCCAAATCCAACCGTTAGATTTCAAATCTCTTATATTCGTTGGAAAGCTCTTTTTGATACAAACCCAACGATTCCAGATCTGACATTCGGATCTCCCATAACGTCAATTCGAAGTCAATGGTCGAAATTCACGAAATATCGCGGTGCAGCGCGTTCTATTCAGGCCATTAAAAATATATATAATATATATATATATATATTATATATATATATATATTTCGCCGATTTCCATTTAAAATGTATTTTATAAATCGTTCTAAATTCGTTTTAAAAATGATTTCAACTTCACATTCAATTTTAAATCAAAATTAAAAATTGCATATCATTAATATATAAATGATAATATTTTCAGAATATTATATTTCGAAATCATTTCCTTTTTGATATTCATTATATAATGAATTAAATTGATATAAATATTGTTCGCGTCAAAATAGCACAAATCTAATCAACACGGCTTTATATATTTAAATATATTCATGCCCATCCCAAATCGGACATCAAAATCAGATTTTGATCTTTTACGGAATATTATTTTAAAATATTCATTATTTTAAAATAATTGTTATTTTTACAATATTCATTCTTTTTGAACTGGAATCAGACATAGTCAATACCATATAATGTTATTTATATGGATTTCATACAACACATGTATAGAACAACAATGATAAACAATCAACCATCATCCAGAGTGCATTCTACACTGTATAAGCATTAAATATAAATAATTAACGCTTATAACAGCCTGTCAACCAATCGATCGACATACAACTAAACAATTGGGATTAGTGTACGTCGAATATCATCCCAATACCCGTGTGGGGTTTCAACCAACAAATACTGAATATTATTTGTGTAGTTGGGCGATATGTAAAATTTATCATCCCAATCCATATCAGTCAAATGGGTGTACAAAAGCAAATCGTCCGATTTGTAAATGAATATTTATTTTATCCATATACATGTAAAAAATTACATTTTTAGCGATAAAATATTTATTCCAACACATGAATATTATCTAGTAAAAACGATATTTTTATTTTTCTAACTTATTTTAAAAAAAATTGGCGACATAATGGCGCGATACTAGAACCGGGATAAGATCTAGCCTTATTCCTAGCCTAATAATGGCTCATTCCATACACAAACCAAATTATATCAATTCATTCATGTCTCAAACCAATTCAACCAAATAAATCAACCAAACCAAACAATCAAACAAATCGTCCATGGTCTGTGGACGATGGGGAGCTGTTCATATATGCAGTTATAAAATAAATAATTTTATACGAAAATATGGTGAGGAGTTCTCTCCTAGAAGCTAAACCAAACACTGCAACTCTTCCTATGTGGAAAATCTTCACCGTGTTTCCAACCAGATCTGTTTCACGCAGTATATGTTAAAAATCATATTTTTAATATGATATCTACATCATAAAAATCCCATTTCTAACACGATGTTAATATTATAAAAATCACATTTTTATTTCGTTATCCTCATAATAAAAATCATACTTTTAACCTGCTACTTCATATATAAAAATATAATTTTTTTATATTGCTACTTCTCATACAAAAATCTAATTTTTAAATTGCTACTTTAAAAACAAAAATCCTATTAATATATCGCTTTTATATTCATAAAGATCTAATCTTTAATTCGCTAACTTATATATAAAAATCAAATTTTTATATCATTAAAAATCAATTTTTCATGCGATAAAAATAAATTTTCATAATGCTATATATATAATAAAAATGATATTTTTATTAACTCTATATATATTTAAAACTGAAATATAATTCAATATTTTAAAATCTCACCTATTTGCTTGTAAAAATCGAATCTTTTGTCGCCGAAGGGGGTTTCACTTTGACTTTGGGTGGTAGGAGGGTGCAATAGTCGGTGGCGGTCCGTTGGAGGCGGTGAGGGCGGTTTCTGTTCAGTTTTAGGGTTTGAAAGGGGCGTGGATGTTTTGGCTGAGGCGGTGACCAGGGCGGTCGGAACTGACGAGGGGGAGGGTTTGTAGGGGTCGGCGGCCGAGCTCAGGGAAGGGTGCGGCGGTTTATGGGTCGGAGTTGGGGTCAGTGGTGGCTGCGGTGGCGGTACTCCGTGGATTTGAGGGTTTTCAAAAGGGAGAAGGACGATTGGGAGGGGGTGGGGGGAAGAGGCGTGCCTAAGAGGGCGGCGACGCGGTGGAGGACCAGTGATGGTGCATGGTGGTTGCGGTCGTCCTGGAGATCGCCGTGACTTTTGTTTTTATTTTCTTTTCCAATTTCTTTTTGGTGAAATTAAAATGAAGAGGGGTGAGAAAGTAAGGGGGGTAAAGGGAATTATATATTTATATTTTTTTTCTTCACCAAAAAGTTGAAGTATCTTCCGAACTCCAAACGAGACCCAACGACTGTCGCCCCTAGCTAAATACCCCCATTCTGAACATAATGGAATACATCCCACAAGCCAGTATGACTGTTTCGACTTGTTTTCGCTAAATTTAAAATATAAATCATTATATTTTAAATTCAAACATACATTTTAATTTATCGAGGCACATACTGACTCCAAAAATTCCAGAAAAATAAATCTAGCTATGTTTTGACGATATAGTCCTAACAAGAATAATTTCGTCAAATTTGGAGACCGTTCGAAAAACGGTCATTTTCCAGTCGATTAAATTCAAACTGAATTGACCAAACGCGTTTAAATCCACCATGCTCACACATTAATTCCAAAAATTTTGAAAATTGGAATCTAGCTATAATTTGACATTCCGGATCCAACAAAAGTTGTCGCATCGAAAACGAAGGTCGTTCGCAAAATTGCTATTTTTTAAGGGCTATATTTTCATAGTGACTATTCTGAATTTTCAACTGGACATAACTTTTTATTCCCGCTATGAAATCTGGATTTTTCAGATTTTTAGAAAGATATTTTCAACCAGATTCAAATATTTTTGGTTTCACTAAAATCCGGTTTATTTTGAATCCTATACATTCATTTGAAATTGAATTTTCAAACTACCATGCCATTTTCATTTCCTTTTATAATTAAAATAAATATTTTTATTCTAACTTCGATTTAAATAAATTATACGTTCTAATTCTATTCAAAATAAATTTCTAGTCGTTATTATTTAAATTAAATCATTTTAAATATTCAATGTTCATTAAAATTGCCAAAATAAATTTTTTAAATTGGTTCTGATTTTCTAGGTTGTTACAAAATGACTCATCAGAGGTAGGATTAAAAATATCCTATAAAAGAATACTCATTAGAGATAGGATTAGTAGTATCCTCGAATGAAAATACTCATTAGAGATAGGATCAGTAGTATCCTAGAATGAGTTGAGAGTGACAAGTTCATAATTAACGTATTTGAGATTATATATATAATTCGATTTTAGAAAATATGATTTTTGAATATATAAAAGTTATATATATTTGAAATGATAATAACCTAATTGATTGATGATTGTGTTGTGTGGTCATTAGTTCAACTAATAAAATTATTGAAACCTACAAAAAAATGAAAATTGAGTTGGTTAATAAACAACTTTCAGCTCCTTTCCTTTTCGAGGACGAAAATATTTTAAGTGGGGGAGATTGTAACAACCCAGAATTTTGGAATCAATTTAAAAATTTTATTTTAGAAATTTTATTGAATTTTGAATATTGAAAATGATTTATTTTTAAAAATTTATTTAAATCGAAGTTAGAAAGAATATATTTATTTTAATTATAAAAGGAGTTAGAAATAGCGTGGTAGTTTGAAAATTTGAATTTGAACTTTGACTGAATGTACAGGATTCAGAATAAATCAGATTTCAGTAAAACCATAAAATATTAGAATCTGTTTAAAAATGTCTTTCCAACGAATGTGAAAAATCCAGATTTCATTGTGAGAATAAAAAGTTATGGCTAGTTAAAAATTCAGAATAATCGCCATGGAATTTATATATATATATATATATATATATTTCAATATAATAAATAGCCATTTTGCAAACGACCCCCATTTTTGACGAAACCACTTTGGTTGGATCCGGAATGTCAAATTATTGCAAGATTCCAATTTTCATAATTTTTGGAATTAATATGTGAGCGTGGCAAATTAAAACATGTTTTGTCAGTTTCAGTCAAATTGGATCGACCAGAAAATGACCATTTTTCAAACAGTCTCCAAATTCGACAATATTAATTTTTTTAGGACCGTATCATCAAAACCTAGCTAGATTTAATTTTCAGGAATTTTTGGAGTCAGTAGGTGGCCCCGGAAAATTAAATTGTACGATTAAATTAAATAATTAAATGGTTTATATTTTAATTTAAAGAAAAGTGGGCTAAGATGATCAAACGGGCTGACGAGACCTAGTCCATTATGTCCGGAATAGGGGTATTTAGCTAGGGGAGACATTCGCTGGGCTGGATTTGGAGTTATTAGGAATTAATAGGTTTTTTTTGTAAATTGAAGAATTAAATAATATAATATTATAAATACTCTAATATTATCAAAACCCTAATCCTGTTAGAAGCCGCTGCCATCTCTTGTTGAAGGGCCAAAATACTCGATTCTATCTTCATCAATATCCGATCCCAATTAAATTACAACCCCAAAATGAAATTCAAAGAGATTTTTGTGCTCTTTAAAATCATATGGTTAAGATCCTAATTCGTACAATATATCAAGCGATTTTTGAGTCCAAACTCAGCGTGTTCAAGGTGGGATTCTGACGTCAGGGGGGAATCGGATTTCACACGATTCATGGTAGTGGGAGGAGGCGGATTGGTCGACGACGTGGTGCTGTTTGATTCGGGTCTGGGGTCCATGGAGGAAGCGACAGTGGCATGTTTCTGATGAGGTTATGGGTTTCTTTGATCGACCTTGAACGAGATAGATGAAGGAAGAGGATTAAGGTTAAGTAAGACCTTGATTAAATTATTTAATATAACTAAAATTGATTAAAACTTTGTAACACCATATCTTTTTCATACGTGTATCAGAAATTCAGGATTTCATATCCGTTGGAATCGTGGTGAAAATATCTTCGCGATGGATCCGACTAGAGCTTAAACGGAGCATGTTGGAAATCAAGACAAATCCAAATTCGAACCACTGTGAGAATTCTATTTTTTTATAATTAAAATTAATTAATTATGATTGTGTTTTTACCAGTCCGATGTTAAATTCTATTTTTTGTTATACGTGATTTGATCTGGGATTGATGTTGTTATGTAGATTTGTTGATTTGACGATTATTGTGTCAAAAAAAAAAAGTTGAAACAAAATTTACATTTTCGTCAAAATAAAATATTTAAAACAAAACTGACATTTTTGTTGAAATAAAATTGTCAAAACAAAAATGACCATTTTTCTTGAAATAAAATTGTCAAAAAAAAAATTCATTTTTGTTGAAATTAATTAGTCAAAACAAAAATAACTTTTTTGTTAAATAGATTTGCGTTAAAAACAAAAAAACCTTTTTGTTAAATAGATTTGTGTTAAAACAAAAATAACATTTTTGTGAAATAGATTTGTTTTAAAACAAAAATGACATTTTTGATTTGTGTTAAAACAAAAATAACATTATTGTTAAATAGATTTGTGTTAAACCAAAATAACAATTTAGTTGAATTAGATAATTGTAATAAATAAAGTTATCATTTTTATTCATTTTGTTAAGGTAGAAATGTTAACGAAATGAAGTTATCACTTATATTCATTTTGTTGAAATGGAATTGTTAGCAAAATGAAGTTATTACTTTTATTCATTTTGTTGAAATGGAATTGTAAATAAAATGAAGTTATCATTTTTATTCATTTTGTTAAAATAGAATTTTTAACAATACGAAGTTATCATTTTTATTCATTTTGTTAAAATAGAATTGTTAACAATATGAAGTTATCACTTTTATTCATTTTGTTAAAATAGAATTGTTAACAGTATGAAGTTATCACTTTTATTCATTTTGTTAAAATAGAATTGTTAACAAAAATGAAGTTATCATTTTTATTCATTTTGTTGAAATGGAATTGTAAATAAAATGAAGTTATCATCTTTATTCATTTCATTGAAATTTGAATTGTCAACAAAAATAAAATTATCCTTTTTATATGTTTTGTTGAAATAGAATTGTCAACAAAACAATATTATCATTTTTGTTTATTTTGTTGAAATAGAATTGTCAACAAAAATGGAAGTATCACTTTTAATCATTTTGTCGAAATAGAATTGTCAACAAAGATGAAAGAATCACTTATAATCATTTTGTTGAAATAGAATTGTCAACAAAAAATGAAAGAATCATTTTTAATCATTTTGTTGAAATAGAATTGTCAACATAACAAAATTATCATTTTTGTTTATTTTGTTGAAACAGAATTGTCAACAAAAATGATAGAATCATTTTTAATCATTTTGTTGAAATAGAATTGTCAACAAAAATGAAAGAATCATTTTTAACCATTTTGTTGAAATAGAGTTGTCAACAAAAATGAAAGAATCATTTTTGTTTATTTTGTTGAAATAGAATTGTCAACAAAAACGAGAGAATCATTTTTAATCATTCTGTTGAAATGAAATTGTCAACAAAATAGAAATATCATTTTATTTGTGTTGTTGAAATAGAGTGGTGACAAAATAAAAATATAAATTATTGTTAGAATAAGATTTGTATGCAAATTAAAGATGCATTTTTATTGTTAAGTTATATATTAGAATTTGTATACAAATTAAAGATATATTTTTACTGTTAACTAATACATTAGAATTTGTATACAAATAAAAAATACATTTTTACTGTTAAGTTATACATTAGAAATTGTATGCAAATTAAAGATACATTTTTACTGTTAAGTTATACATTAGAAATTGTATGCAAATTAAAGATACATTTTTACTGTTAAGTTATACATTAGAAATTATACGCAAATTAAAGATACATTTTTACTGTCAAATTATACAATAGAATTTATATATAAATTTATGAGACATTTTTATTATCAAATTATACATTAGAATTTGTATACAAATTAACGAGACATTTTTATTGTCAAATTATACAGTAGAATTTGTGTACAAATTAACGAGACATTTTGCAACGACCCGCTTTTTTCAGCGATATAATTAATTTATTTAATTATTTAAATAGTGATTTAGGGAATTAAATGGTAGTTAAATTAAATAATATTGAAAATTTAATTAATATAATAATATAATAATATATTTGATTTCTGAAATAGTCGGAAATAGTGGAATTCATAAAATAGTGTGAATTGGATCATCGGTGATATTTAATTCAGTTTAGAATTGAATTAGAACAACGAAGATATTATTTGAACGACAGTTTGAATGTATAATTATAATATAATTATAATCGAGCTCGAAATGGCGCCGCATTTCGCTATTTTGCGATTTGAACTTCAACTGAATATACAGTATTCATTTTAAGCCGGATTTCTGTGAAACAAGAAACGTACGAAGCTGGTGGAGTATATCTTTCTAGTAGAAGAGAAAAATCGAGATTTCGTCAGGTAGATTTTGACTTACGTCCAAATCAAATTCTAGAAAAGTCGCTATGGAATTCCTTTATAATATATATCGATTACTTATGTTTTAAAATGGATTTTTAAATATAAATCGAATATCGATGTAACACTGGATTTGAAATATCGAGTTAAAAATCCCGGTGTAGCAGTATGAATTTATGTTGTGAATATATTCGATAATATTTATTTTTATATATTAAATTTAAATGTTTTAAATATATTTCTATATTTAAATGGGTTATTTAGAGCTTTAAAGATAGCCAGTTTTTCAAACGACCTCAGAATTCGACGAAACTAATTTTGTTGGATCCGAAATATTAAATTATTGTTAGATTTCAATTTCCGTGATTTTTGAAGTCAGTATGTGGCCGTACGGGATTTTAATGTGAAAAACAGATGATAATTTGACTTTAAAAATACCCTGTGTGAGCATACGGATTCAGAATTCGACGAAACCATTTTAGTTGGGTTCGAAATGTTGAACTGTAGCTGCATGTCAATTTTCGTGATTTTTGGGGGTCATGTGTTATCACAGAAATTTTAGAGGATACAGAAAAATAACGTTTGCTTAAAAAGAAATAGAATAATCGATTAAAAAAATATTAAACCACTCTATAAATACCACTAACTTCTCCTAACCATAAACATTTTTCTGCGATGGTAAAAAAGGGTCACAACCGCCATCATTTTCCACAATACCAAAATCGTGACTGTAAAGGCCCGCAAATCCGAGCTACCTGAGTTGACTAAATACACCACAAGTCCAACCCAAATAACACAGAAATACGACTCATTATTAGAAAGAAGTTAGAGGATGAGAAATAGAAAGAAAGAAATATTAGAATAGAAGAAAAACGAAGATCACAACTCACAGCGGAACGAACAAAATATATTATATAACATAAGCTTTGAAATACAATCTGTTTTGTACATATATACATACCATCATCAGAGTACAAATAACATTTGATTCAGTGGAAGTAACTCTAAATAACTAACGTTGAAGCCCCCAGCTTCAAGCTCCTCCAAGTGTATCTGTAAAAGCCTGAAACACTTGACTGCCCATACAAATTTGGGCACCCAAGAGTTTAGGAAAAACAAAACAAAATAAACTCTGGGTCAGTCATGGGACTGGTGTGAGTAAACTCCAACCACTTGTTTAACTTTAAAAATTCTTTCAAAAGAAAAGGTAATAGTAAGACCAGCCCACACATAAACACGGACGGTTTTTACCTTACTATAACCCAAAACACTTTGATACGAAAATCCAGTGATATTATACTAATGTCTACATCAAGTAAATAACCAAATAGCAGAACGCTTGCATCTCACGCTCCACATATATAGTATAAAATCAAAACCCGCATGGCGCTTATTGGAGATTGGATTTCCAACATGACAAGGTATGGGACTACCTTCCGACAGTGCATCTCTAGAGAGGAATACACTGGGTTCAACAAGAACATCTTGCAACCCGGCCCACACATGACCGACCACTCATTTCGCTTGAGTGTATCGAATGTATATCACCAACGGTTGGACTCAAACCACCGTTTCCCGAATGGGAAGAATCGATAGATTTAGAAACAAAAGGAATTTCTCTAGATAGGTGATTATACACCCTAATGGGTGCGACCCACATAGCCATGCTGCCTACCCGATTTTTGTCCTTTCCCGGTTGTTGAGGCCTGAGGCTACGCATACTTACCATCCATTGATAGCACAATCACTTTGAATGCCACATCGTCAGATCCGTTGATCACTAGTTGAGTTTGCACAAATATTCTGGATATTATGCTAAGGGATAAATCCGTTGCAACCATATACATTCATACAGACCAACCCATTTGATCATTGGAAATACTCTGTCAGACATTCGTCCATTTATGTTCGTTCTGGGATTGAACGAAACCGAAGGCACTATTTCTATTACTAGAAAAGCCCTTGCACTTTACTCCGTCTTCAATATACTCAGCATACTTGGTTCGCAACGCTTATGCCGATACGGAGTGGTTCTTCGGATAATAATCCAACCGGTCTCTCCATATTGACAACGATGGTCAAAACTTCGATAGTCTGTGATTTAACTATCGAATAAAACAAGTGTTCAATCAACATATCAAACAAATCACTGGGCTCTTTAATTAATATTCATTAATTAAATCTCTTCTCCATCTCCTTATCAATATTTGTTAACCAAATATTTCAATAACCATCATGCCTCTTATGCCATTTGGAAAACGTTTCCAAATATTAACTTCTTTTATTTCTATATATTAGAAAATATCTCTATTTGCAATTGAAACAATTTCAATCACTTATCTCTATCCCTTTTGTTTACAACATTCGATTTTTATATGCACTTTACTATCGAATTCAATATGTCGATACAATGATTTCAAATTATCAAAATATCTTAAAAATATTCTAATTCCTTAAATTTCCGGAAAATTTCGCCATAACCTCCCCTGTATCGGGAGCATCGGGAAATTTCAAATAGCTTCCCGGTATCTTCCTCAATCAAAAAGAAAAAGGAAAAGCCAAGCGGCTTGCCGATACGGCGCATAAATCTCATATATGAATTAAACATGTACCTTTTTGTCGGGCACATAAATAAAAATCTTCATATACTCCATCCCATATCTGTTTAACACCTGTTCACCTGTTTGTCTATACCTGTCCCATTTATTTCAACTTCGTACACTCGTTTGACTCAATTCGTTAAAGTAATTCTTTAACTAACTCTCTGCCTATCTCGCTTGTATATTTGAATATAACACGTTTCGAATATATTTCCACTTACTTATCAATCAATTGAATTCAAATTTCAATTTAAGTTCTATATTCGATTTCGAATATATATTTACAATCCCAAATTTTGCTTTTCAAAATTCGACTTTAGTTCAAACTCGATTAACTAATTCTCCTTTGATTTAGTTAATTCTATTCAATAATCAAAAATAGGATTATTGTTCCAAAAATCATCTTCTTTACTTCACTTGAGTTCACATTTATTTTCTAACTCAAGTCTAGATTTTTAAATGGAAATCCGGATTTTTATTTGCTTAAAAATCCCAATATTTATATATAAAAATCCATTATGGTTTATAATGGTTTATGGCGCTGCATTTTTGAAATTTTGATTTTGACATAACTCAAAATTTATACGACGAAATTCAGATTTTTCTCTTCTATCAGAAAACTATTATCAAATCGGTCCGGACGTTTCTTGTTTCGAAGAATTTCGACTTCAATTGAGTCCGGTATACTCGATTGAAGTTCGAATCGCTATTTTACGAACTGCAGCGCTGCGGCGAGTTCGTTTTAATTATATTTATATATAAACTTTTTAAACTTCTTTAAAATGGATTCAACTTCAACTAATATATATATATATTCGTATATATTTCAAATTCCATTTGAATCTTTACATAGTTTAAATCCTGTATTCAAATCCCATTTGAAATTCTTTATTCGAATTCCATTTCAAATTCTTTATTCGAATTCCATTTCAAAATCCTATATTCGAATCCCTACTTTAATTCAACTTGTAATGACCCGCATTTTCTGCGATATATAATTAATTTATTTAATTATATAATTGGTAATTTAGAGAAGTTAATGATCGTTTAATTAAATAATATTGAATATTTAATTAATAATTATAATATAATGATATATTATAATGTCGAGGTAGTCGGAAATAGTAGAATTCACAACAGAGTGTGAATTGAATAGTATACGAGATGTGATTGAGTTCGATTCGAAATATAATAACGATTATATTGAATCGACGACAGTTGAACGTATAGTTTATAATATATTTATAAACGAGCTCGAAATGGCGCTGCAGTTCGCTATTTGGCGATTTGAACTTCAACTGAATGTACATGATTCATTTTAAGCCGGATTTCAGTGAAACAAGAAACGTGTGGAGCTGGTGGAGTATATCTTTCTAGTGGAAGAGAAAGATCGGGATTTCGTCGTGTAGATTTTGAGATATGTCCAAATCAAATTTCAGAAAAGTCGCTGTAGAATTCCTTTATAATTTGCGACGCTTTATATACGTTATAAATGGATTTTTAGTATAAACTGAATATCGATAAATCTAAAATCTGAAATATCAAACTATAAATTCTGATATGATATTCTGGAGCTGTACGATATCATATGTGAAGATATACGATAATATTAAATTATTAATATTTAAATTTATTTAAATATATTTATATATTTAAATGGGCTACTTAGAGCTTTAAAAATAGCCACTTTTGCAAACGAAGTCGGAATTCGACGAAACCAGTTTTGTTGGATCCGCAATGTCAAATAGTTGCTAGATGTCAAGTTTCGTGATTTTTAAAGTCACCGTGTGGCCGTACGGATTTTTAGAGTGTAAAACAATCAGTATTTTGACAGTTAAAAATACACTGTGCGAGCATACGAAGTCGGAATTCGACGAAACCAGTTTCGTTGGGACCGTAATGTCGAACTCTAGTTGCATGTCCAGTTTGGTGATTTTTGGGCATCGTACGTGATTGCACGAGTGTATAACATTAATGTAAAATAACGATGAAGGAATATACTAGGAATATTCCACTTTCCTTCTATAAGTAACCCCATTCTATTTCCTTAAGACCTAAATTTCTTCCTTTATCTCCTCGTTTAGAAACCGGCCGCCACTTAGTCTTTCTGCAAACCAAACCGAGAAAAGAAATCCCCAAATAAAATCCAAACAAAAACTCTATATATCGATAGGAATATATATATGAGTTCAGCATCAAAGGAGCTTCGATCTAGTATGCTTTTTGTCAAGCTCGAGTTTAATTCTGGGATCGACATTTTTGAGCGCGAGCTAGGGTTAGTGTCGTAGGAAGTTTAAGGTTCTGAATCGCGGAATGGACGTTACTTTGTAGTTGAGGAGATCGATTGGAAGCTGTTGGCAATTTTTGGTGAATTTCGAAGTGATTTGGGGTCGCTGTTATGTACAGCGTGAAGAGGAAAGCTGAGAGACGCAAATTCACATGAGGCCATCGAGTTTAACAAAGGGGGGATAAGGCTAAAGAGCTCGGGAAGGAGGTGAGAATGGTGAGGTCCTTACTGATTTTAGTGGAGCAAAGCGTGAGAACGTGGGAGGTGAAATCCAAGAAATGGCAAGGGGAAACAGGAGGACGGGTTTCAGAAGCTTTGACGGGGAAGAAGGGCTATTTTGGAGGGGGGTCTGATAATGTGTGGGCCGGGTTGTTGAATGGTAAAGCCCATGTAATTAATTTAAAACTTATGTTTAATTTAAATTGTATAGTAACTAGTTAACGTGATAACTTCATCATATATTATCAGAATCACGAACCGTAAATTACGTTGGGATCGTATGGACGGGAGCAACACAATGGGACTGACCGCGAGTCAATCCGAACTCGTTACAATTTATGGCAAAATAAATTGTCCGACTGAATCAAATAACGCAAACCGTTATTTAACGATAACAGTCCAATGTGAGTAAATCTCACTAACTCTGAACAGTTTATAATTTCATGTTGTATAATTAGAACTGTTAGAAATTGTCTGATGTACTGTGTGTTGATTGTTTTGATTGAACTGCTAGTCAGTTAGTTAAATTTCTATATTGATTCTGTTTAACAGAATATATCATATGGAACTGAAAGTGATGTTATCTATATTGTCTAACATCTGTGATGCAGGGAAACAGGTTGGAGGAATCCGACTGGATTCCTCAACAGTTATTTTATTGTTTTTCATATATTTTGATATATGATGTGAATTATAACCTGTTGTTGATTGTGTGTGTATAGACGATATTGAACATCGTGATTTGATATGATTGAATACCATGACATACCGGAATGTAGATAAAGGAGATTTTCAAAGTGATATTGAAAAATAAGAGATATTTATAAATTGGAATATTTATAAATAAGGAATATTTATAAATTTGGATATTTATAAATAGGAGATATCTGAAAAGGAAATAAATTCAAAACATTTCTTTTTGAATGGAAAGGCCTGTGTGGCGAGTTTGGGGATTTTCCCGATGCTCCCGATACAAAGGAGGTTATGGCGAATTTTCCCGGGGATTTAAGGAGTTAGAATATTTCAATAATAGACATTCGAAAGGAGAAAATCGAATATGGTATTCGAAGTTAGTTAATCGAATATGGTATTCGAAGTTAGTTAATCGAATATAGACATTCGAAGTTAGTTAATCGAATATAGACATTCGAAGTAGTTAATCGAATATGGTATGTGAAAGTTAGTTAATCAAATATGTTATTCGAAAGGGGTTAGTCAAGTCGAGTTAGCCAAATAGAGTTAACCAGTTAGAGTTAATCAGTTAGAGTTAACCAGTTGGAGTTAATTAGTTAGAGTTAATCGATTAGAGTTAAATGAACTAGAGTTAATCAAATATAGTTATTTGAGACAGAGCTAGTCAAACATAGTATTCAGGGTATTGCCATCTTGTACGACTGCTAGCGTAATTCGCAGGGCTGTAAATAGCCTACGGCGGTCGGATGTTTCCTGAGGGAGTCAGGCGTAACCATTGTGATCGCTGCGATCTAGAGTCAAGCGAATGGAGTTTAATCGAATATTAGTTATTCGATAGGAGTTAATCGAGTTGATCGAGTTGAGAAATAAGTTAAGTTAAATAAGTTAAGTTGATCGGGTAGTTCGACCAAGTTAGTCGAGCCTAGTTAATCGAATCGATTTGGTCGAACCAAGTAAGTCGAGTTAGTCGAGTCAGGTTAGTTAATCGAATATAGACATTCGAAAGGAGTTATTGATGTTAGTTTCATCGAAAGGGGTTATCGATGTTAGTTTCATCGAAGGGAGTTATCGATTATAGTTTAATCGAAGTGAGATTTTCAAATATGAGATATTTGAAAAGGAAGAGTTATCGAATATTAGTTATTCGAAGAGAGATTATCGAATATCGTTTATTCGAGAAGAAGTTAATCGAATATAGGTTTTTCGAAGAAGAGTTAATCAAATAGAGATTTCTCGAAGAGAGTTAATCGGCAAAATTCGATTATATCGAATTCGGGAAAGTACTTATACTTTCCAGTGTCTAAAATAGAGATTTATTTATTTATAAATAAATAAGTGTTAGGTTATTATTCACTAATAAGAATAGAAGTTATAATTAAAGTTAGATAATTCGAAAGTAAGGATTATAACGTTATCGTTATAACCAATGTTTTAAATATAGAAGTGGATCAGTAAAATTGAATCCGAGAAAGGCGTAAAGAAGTTGTTAAAGATTAAAAGATAAACTTTGACCATTTCGAAGTTATAACGTTGTTCAGTTAAGGTTTGAGAGGTAATTATACCCCAACTTGAGTGACTTCCTTCTTAACTAAGAAATGGTAAGGTTTGATCGAAAAGGAGTTTTGGAAATGTTTTCCAAACGAGAATCAGAAATGTTTTCTGATAAAAAGGAAATAAGAATTTAGAATATAGGGAAACAGGAGATAAGTAAATAAATGCACTAAAGAGATAAATGTTAAATGATGTTTGTTCGATATAATTTCCATCTGGGAATAATATCGTTGTTTGCACACTTGTTTTTCTTTGATGGTTAAATCACAGACTATCGAAGTTTTGACCATTTTAACGTTGTTAATATGGAGAGACCGGTTGGATTATTATCCATAGAACCACTCTGTATTGGCATAAGCGTCGCGAATCATATATGCCAAAAATAATTGAAGACGGAGTAAAATGCAAGGGCTATCCTGTTTACAGAATAGTGCCTTCGGTTTGTCCAGTCCCAGGGCAACTTGTATGGACGAAGGTCTGACGGAGTATATCCAATGGATCGCGTAAGTTGATCTGTTCAAACGTATTCACGTTTGGTGGCGGAGGAATTCGTTTCTCTTAGCTGTATACCCGTGTTATTTTTGGATAAGTCAATTTGTGATTTGGCGGGTATGACGATGTGACATTTATAAGTGAATGAAGATGGATGTCTAACATAGTATTTCCAGACGATCACGTACATTGATTTCTTCAACTATACCAAGAGTGGAAGCGGAGAAGGAAACTTCTTTTAGCTGACACGTAATGTACTGTTGTAAACGTCAATTAGTGATTTCGATGGATTTGACAGTGTAGCATTCGAATTGAATCTGATGTAATGATAAAGCGTAGCTTCTAGCCTCATCAACCGGTAAATGACAGAAATCGGGCAGGCAGCATGGCTAAGTCGGTCGCACCGAAGTAGGGTGTATAATCACCTATCTAGAGAATATTCATTTGTTTCTTAAATCTATCAATGCTGTCCCATATATATACGGGAACGGTTGCTGATCCCAACCGTTGGTGATGTACATTCGATACACTCAAGTGAAATGAGTGGTCGGTCATGTGTGGCTGAGTTGCAAGATGTTCTTGTTGAACTCCAGTGTATCGTTCCTAGAGTACACTGATCGGAAGGTGATTCCATACCTTGTCATAGTTGGAAATCCATTACCCAATACGTGCTTGCGGTTTTGATTGTATACTATATATGTAGAACGTGAGATGAAAGCGTTTCTGCTAGTTGATATCTATTTGTACATAGACATTATTATAATATCAAAAGGTTTTTGATATAAAGAATTTTTTTGATTCTCATAAGGGAAAAACCCGTTCCGTTCTGCGGCGTGGTCTTATGAGATATCGTTTACTTGTTCATATACCTGTTTAAACTGTTTTACTCATACCAGTCCCATGACTGACCCGGAGTTTACTTTGTTGTTTTCCCTAAACTCTTGGGTGCCTAATTTTGTACGGGCAGTCAAGTAGTCAGGAATTTACAGATATACTGGAAGAGCTTGGAGCAGGAGGCTTCAAGATCATATAGCTATAGTTATTTCCGCTGTGTTGTAAGTGCTGTACTCTGATAAGTGCTATTGTATACATAACTGTTATATTTCAAAGTTATGTTATCTATTATATGTTATTCGTTCCGCTGTGAGGTTCGTGTTACTCTGATGTTGTGTTCTTCTTCTTCTTCTATTCTAAGTTTCTATCTTATCTATCCTCACCCTCTGACTTCTTTCATTAACTATTCGGTTATTTTCGATCCTTGGATGTTCGATATGTGTTGTATATCGGATAACCAAGATCGCATTTTTTCCGGGTCGTTACAGTTGGTATCAGAGCTTATGTTTTAGTGATCGGACATAACTCTGTGGCGTAACCCAGTAGAGATAGGGTTAGTAATACCCTAGATTGAGTTTGAGTGTATATATACGAGTGCGTATTTGTATTTGATATAAAAATGGTTTTATATTGTGGAGATTCGTCGGTTGAGAAGTTTATGAGCTCTGGTCGATCAGTTTGATCCACTGTATTGGTAGGAGTAAATAAACACTTGAATACGATGGACCGACACAGTATGGATATGTGATATATTATCATATATAGGATGTGTTGGTAGTAATTATAATCAGATAAGATTATAAAATGTGAAATGGTTATATATAACCAATCAGAATTTATACAAGTGAATTATATGAAATTGAAATGAACTAATCGGAATTTGAATAAGTGTTTGAAAATAGATTTCGATTAAAAATCAGGAAAATTTGAGATCCTGGGAGATTTTAAATTGTTTAAAGCATTGTGAAGGATACTTTGAACTGATTTCAAAATGGAAATATTCAGAAATGGTTTTGAAAAGTGATATAGTATTGAACTCACTTTGATAGCTGGGAAATAACCCTGATGATGAATCGCGACATCATCAGTGTTCGTTTTGAGCTGCTAAGTGACGGATTACTACCAAAGATTTTGTTTTTGAATGGTTTGAGAAAAACAAGTTGTTTTGGTACTTTGAAATAAATACTTTGATTTTTGATATGGAAAAGTGATTTGAAACTCCCAGGAAAAAGACAGTTTGAATTTAAAAACAATTGAATAAAAATTGTGGAGGCAAACTGGAATGGAACCCAGTTAAGTGGAATTTGAATTGTAATAGAAAATATCAAGATAAAATGGGATTTGTAACATAGAGATTTTGAAATGATATTGGGTCGGGGAGTTAAGAGTTTGAAATTGAGATTGGAACTCGAATTGGGAATGATGTTCGACTTGAGTATAAGCCTATGGTTTGATTTGTGGGCAAAAACAGATTGGAAATTGATTAAGATGACATTATTATATGTGAATTGATAACAGGTGTAAGGGATAAAGTTGATATACCCGACAAAAAGGTACAAGTTTATATTTTATATGAGTTTGGAATTTATGAGCCGAATTGGCAAGCCGTTTGGCGTTTTGATTTTCTTTTGGGTTGAAGAAGGCCCAGAGAGGCGAGTTGGAGTTTGAGCTATTGACCAGTACAAAGGAGGTGCTGGCGAAATTTTCCGAAAATTTAAAGTGTTAGAAAATTTTCAGAATTTTTGAAAATTTAGTTAGTCGGAATAAATTAATATTTTATTCGATATTAATTGGTTTAGTTAAAATCAGAAATAAGGGGTAAACAAATCTTAGGAATTCCAATAGATAGGGTCGTCCTTTAACTTAGCAATTTCGAGGACGAAATTATTTTAAGTGGGAAAGAATGTAATGACCCGCATTTTCTGCGATATATAATTAATTTATTTAATTATATAATTGGTAATTTAGAGAAGTTAATGATCGTTTAATTAAATAATATTGAATATTTAATTAATAATTATAATATAATGATATATTATAATGTCGAGGTAGTCGGAAATAGTAGAATTCACAACAGAGTGTGAATTGAATAGTATACGAGATGTGATTGAGTTCGATTCGAAATATAATAACGATTATATTGAATCGACGACAGTTGAACGTATAGTTTATAATATATTTATAAACGAGCTCGAAATGGCGCTGCAGTTCGCTATTTGGCGATTTGAACTTCAACTGAATGTACATGATTCATTTTAAGCCGGATTTCAGTGAAACAAGAAACGTGTGGAGCTGGTGGAGTATATCTTTCTAGTGGAAGAGAAAGATCGGGATTTCGTCGTGTAGATTTTGAGATATGTCCAAATCAAATTTCAGAAAAGTCGCTGTAGAATTCCTTTATAATTTGCGACGCTTTATATACGTTATAAATGGATTTTTAGTATAAACTGAATATCGATAAATCTAAAATCTGAAATATCAAACTATAAATTCTGATATGATATTCTGGAGCTGTACGATATCATATGTGAAGATATACGATAATATTAAATTATTAATATTTAAATTTATTTAAATATATTTATATATTTAAATGGGCTACTTAGAGCTTTAAAAATAGCCACTTTTGCAAACGAAGTCGGAATTCGACGAAACCAGTTTTGTTGGATCCGCAATGTCAAATAGTTGCTAGATGTCAAGTTTCGTGATTTTTAAAGTCACCGTGTGGCCGTACGGATTTTTAGAGTGTAAAACAATCAGTATTTTGACAGTTAAAAATACACTGTGCGAGCATACGAAGTCGGAATTCGACGAAACCAGTTTCGTTGGGACCGTAATGTCGAACTCTAGTTGCATGTCCAGTTTGGTGATTTTTGGGCATCGTACGTGATTGCACGAGTGTATAACATTAATGTAAAATAACGATGAAGGAATATACTAGGAATATTCCACTTTCCTTCTATAAGTAACCCCATTCTATTTCCTTAAGACCTAAATTTCTTCCTTTATCTCCTCGTTTAGAAACCGGCCGCCACTTAGTCTTTCTGCAAACCAAACCGAGAAAAGAAATCCCCAAATAAAATCCAAACAAAAACTCTATATATCGATAGGAATATATATATGAGTTCAGCATCAAAGGAGCTTCGATCTAGTATGCTTTTTGTCAAGCTCGAGTTTAATTCTGGGATCGACATTTTTGAGCGCGAGCTAGGGTTAGTGTCGTAGGAAGTTTAAGGTTCTGAATCGCGGAATGGACGTTACTTTGTAGTTGAGGAGATCGATTGGAAGCTGTTGGCAATTTTTGGTGAATTTCGAAGTGATTTGGGGTCGCTGTTATGTACAGCGTGAAGAGGAAAGCTGAGAGACGCAAATTCACATGAGGCCATCGAGTTTAACAAAGGGGGGATAAGGCTAAAGAGCTCGGGAAGGAGGTGAGAATGGTGAGGTCCTTACTGATTTTAGTGGAGCAAAGCGTGAGAACGTGGGAGGTGAAATCCAAGAAATGGCAAGGGGAAACAGGAGGACGGGTTTCAGAAGCTTTGA
Source organism: Allium sativum (assembly GCA_030737875.1). NCBI lineage: Eukaryota > Viridiplantae > Streptophyta > Magnoliopsida > Asparagales > Amaryllidaceae > Allium > Allium sativum. Next base: position 750,025,244 of record CM060909.1, on the reverse strand, counting down.
CGGGGAAGAAGGGCTATTTTGGAGGGGGGTCTGATAATGTGTGGGCCGGGTTGTTGAATGGTAAAGCCCATGTAATTAATTTAAAACTTATGTTTAATTTAAATTGTATAGTAACTAGTTAACGTGATAACTTCATCATATATTATCAGAATCACGAACCGTAAATTACGTTGGGATCGTATGGACGGGAGCAACACAATGGGACTGACCGCGAGTCAATCCGAACTCGTTACAATTTATGGCAAAATAAATTGTCCGACTGAATCAAATAACGCAAACCGTTATTTAACGATAACAGTCCAATGTGAGTAAATCTCACTAACTCTGAACAGTTTATAATTTCATGTTGTATAATTAGAACTGTTAGAAATTGTCTGATGTACTGTGTGTTGATTGTTTTGATTGAACTGCTAGTCAGTTAGTTAAATTTCTATATTGATTCTGTTTAACAGAATATATCATATGGAACTGAAAGTGATGTTATCTATATTGTCTAACATCTGTGATGCAGGGAAACAGGTTGGAGGAATCCGACTGGATTCCTCAACAGTTATTTTATTGTTTTTCATATATTTTGATATATGATGTGAATTATAACCTGTTGTTGATTGTGTGTGTATAGACGATATTGAACATCGTGATTTGATATGATTGAATACCATGACATACCGGAATGTAGATAAAGGAGATTTTCAAAGTGATATTGAAAAATAAGAGATATTTATAAATTGGAATATTTATAAATAAGGAATATTTATAAATTTGGATATTTATAAATAGGAGATATCTGAAAAGGAAATAAATTCAAAACATTTCTTTTTGAATGGAAAGGCCTGTGTGGCGAGTTTGGGGATTTTCCCGATGCTCCCGATACAAAGGAGGTTATGGCGAATTTTCCCGGGGATTTAAGGAGTTAGAATATTTCAATAATAGACATTCGAAAGGAGAAAATCGAATATGGTATTCGAAGTTAGTTAATCGAATATGGTATTCGAAGTTAGTTAATCGAATATAGACATTCGAAGTTAGTTAATCGAATATAGACATTCGAAGTAGTTAATCGAATATGGTATGTGAAAGTTAGTTAATCAAATATGTTATTCGAAAGGGGTTAGTCAAGTCGAGTTAGCCAAATAGAGTTAACCAGTTAGAGTTAATCAGTTAGAGTTAACCAGTTGGAGTTAATTAGTTAGAGTTAATCGATTAGAGTTAAATGAACTAGAGTTAATCAAATATAGTTATTTGAGACAGAGCTAGTCAAACATAGTATTCAGGGTATTGCCATCTTGTACGACTGCTAGCGTAATTCGCAGGGCTGTAAATAGCCTACGGCGGTCGGATGTTTCCTGAGGGAGTCAGGCGTAACCATTGTGATCGCTGCGATCTAGAGTCAAGCGAATGGAGTTTAATCGAATATTAGTTATTCGATAGGAGTTAATCGAGTTGATCGAGTTGAGAAATAAGTTAAGTTAAATAAGTTAAGTTGATCGGGTGGTTCGACCAAGTTAGTCGAGCCTAGTTAATCGAATCGATTTGGTCGAACCAAGTAAGTCGAGTTAGTCGAGTCAGGTTAGTTAATCGAATATAGACATTCGAAAGGAGTTATTGATGTTAGTTTCATCGAAAGGGGTTATCGATGTTAGTTTCATCGAAGGGAGTTATCGATTATAGTTTAATCGAAGTGAGATTTTCAAATATGAGATATTTGAAAAGGAAGAGTTATCGAATATTAGTTATTCGAAGAGAGATTATCGAATATCGTTTATTCGAGAAGAAGTTAATCGAATATAGGTTTTTCGAAGAAGAGTTAATCAAATAGAGATTTCTCGAAGAGAGTTAATCGGCAAAATTCGATTATATCGAATTCGGGAAAGTACTTATACTTTCCAGTGTCTAAAATAGAGATTTATTTATTTATAAATAAATAAGTGTTAGGTTAATTATTCACTAATAAGAATAGAAGTTATAATTAAAGTTAGATAATTCGAAAGTAAGGATTATAACGTTATCGTTATAACCAATGTTTTAAATATAGAAGTGGATCAGTAAAATTGAATCCGAGAAAGGCGTAAAGAAGTTGTTAAAGATTAAAAGATAAACTTTGACCATTTCGAAGTTATAACGTTGTTCAGTTAAGGTTTGAGAGGTAATTATACCCCAACTTGAGTGACTTCCTTCTTAACTAAGAAATGGTAAGGTTTGATCGAAAAGGAGTTTTGGAAATGTTTTCCAAACGAGAATCAGAAATGTTTTCTGATAAAAAGGAAATAAGAATTTAGAATATAGGGAAATAGGATATAAGTAAATAAATGCACTAAAGAGATAAATGTTAAATGATGTTTGTTCGATATAATTTCCATCTGGGAATAATATCGTTGTTTGCACACTTGTTTTTCTTTGATGGTTAAATCACAGACTATCGAAGTTTTGACCATTTTAACGTTGTTAATATGGAGAGACCGGTTGGATTATTATCCATAGAACCACTCTGTATTGGCATAAGCGTCGCGAATCATATATGCCAAAAATAATTGAAGACGGAGTAAAATGCAAGGGCTATCCTGTTTACAGAATAGTGCCTTCGGTTTGTCCAGTCCCAGGGCAACTTGTATGGACGAAGGTCTGACGGAGTATATCCAATGGATCGCGTAAGTTGATCTGTTCAAACGTATTCACGTTTGGTGGCGGAGGAATTCGTTTCTCTTAGCTGTATACCCGTGTTATTTTTGGATAAGTCAATTTGTGATTTGGCGGGTATGACGATGTGACATTTATAAGTGAATGAAGATGGATGTCTAACATAGTATTTCCAGACGATCACGTACATTGATTTCTTCAACTATACCAAGAGTGGAAGCGGAGAAGGAAACTTCTTTTAGCTGACACGTAATGTACTGTTGTAAACGTCAATTAGTGATTTCGATGGATTTGACAGTGTAGCATTCGAATTGAATCTGATGTAATGATAAAGCGTAGCTTCTAGCCTCATCAACCGGTAAATGACAGAAATCGGGCAGGCAGCATGGCTAAGTCGGTCGCACCGAAGTAGGGTGTATAATCACCTATCTAGAGAATATTCATTTGTTTCTTAAATCTATCAATGCTGTCCCATATATATACGGGAACGGTTGCTGATCCCAACCGTTGGTGATGTACATTCGATACACTCAAGTGAAATGAGTGGTCGGTCATGTGTGGCTGAGTTGCAAGATGTTCTTGTTGAACTCCAGTGTATCGTTCCTAGAGTACACTGATCGGAAGGTGATTCCATACCTTGTCATAGTTGGAAATCCATTACCCAATACGTGCTTGCGGTTTTGATTGTATACTATATATGTAGAACGTGAGATGAAAGCGTTTCTGCTAGTTGATATCTATTTGTACATAGACATTATTATAATATCAAAAGGTTTTTGATATAAAGAATTTTTTTGATTCTCATAAGGGAAAAACCCGTTCCGTTCTGCGGCGTGGTCTTATGAGATATCGTTTACTTGTTCATATACCTGTTTAAACTGTTTTACTCATACCAGTCCCATGACTGACCCGGAGTTTACTTTGTTGTTTTCCCTAAACTCTTGGGTGCCTAATTTTGTACGGGCAGTCAAGTAGTCAGGAATTTACAGATATACTGGAAGAGCTTGGAGCAGGAGGCTTCAAGATCATATAGCTATAGTTATTTCCGCTGTGTTGTAAGTGCTGTACTCTGATAAGTGCTATTGTATACATAACTGTTATATTTCAAAGTTATGTTATCTATTATATGTTATTCGTTCCGCTGTGAGGTTCGTGTTACTCTGATGTTGTGTTCTTCTTCTTCTTCTATTCTAAGTTTCTATCTTATCTATCCTCACCCTCTGACTTCTTTCATTAACTATTCGGTTATTTTCGATCCTTGGATGTTCGATATGTGTTGTATATCGGATAACCAAGATCGCATTTTTTCCGGGTCGTTACACAACTCCTTTTTGAATTTCTATATTTGAAATTCATACTTGAATTTAGATATTCAACTCCATTTTGAATTCCCTTTTGAAATTCAAATATTCAAACCCCATTTGAATTTCTATGTTCAAATCTATTTCCAACTCTATTTGAATTACTTTGAATCCAAATACCATGTTTCAAATCTCTTTGAATTCCTCTTATTCAAATTCTTTCTATTTAAACTCCATTTGAATTTTGTTTGAATTCTTGTATTTGACACCATTCGAATTCTATTTAAATTCTTATATTTAAATCCTCTTTATTAAAACCCATTATTTAAATCCCCTTTGAACTTTCCTTATTTCAAATCTATTTGAACTCCTTTGAATTCAAAGCCCATTTCAAAACTATTTGGATTTCCTATTTTGAAATCCTATTTCAATCCTACTTTGAAATCCTATTTTCAAAGTTTATTTCAAATTCTACTTTGAAATTCCATATTCAAATTTCTACTTGAATTTCTATATTCAATTTCATGTTCAAATTCAATACTCGAATTTCTATTTCAAATCTCTATTCAAACTTCATATTTGAATTCCATTCAAATCTCTATTCAAATTTCACATTCGAATTCCAATTCAAATTTCACATTTGAATTCCAATTCAAATCTCTATTCAATTCTTCTTTGAAATTCTATTTTTCAAAGTCTATTTCAAATTCTCTTTCGAAAATTCTATTTTGAAATTCTATTTCAAATTCTATTTGGAAATTCTATTTCAAATTCTCTATATTCAAACACCATTTGAAAGTTCTATATTCAAATCCACCTTGGATTTTCTATTTAAATTCTAAATTCAAATTTTCTATTTCCTCTTCTTTTTGAATTCAAATTTCCATTTCCTTTTCTTTTATTCAAATTCTATATTTAAATTTCCTTTTGAATCATATTTTCAAAACACTTGTATTTCTATTTCTGAATTATCAATTGATAATTCTTTCCACTTCCTTTATAACTTCGTTATAAAAGAACTATTTATAAACTTCGTTTATAAAGAACTACTTGTTTTATTTTTCAAAAACAAGTTTATATTCTTATTCCATTTAAAATTCAAATTCTATTTAAAAAATAGAATTTTCCCTTTTTAAATCGCCAATATCCTTTTTATGATATTTTAAATATCATTATTTAAGCCCAGTGATATTTAAACACACAAAGCAACGAATTATTTATTTTTCTAACACATCATATATAACAATATATATGCAAACAATTAAACAAACAGATAATATATTTTTGAGGAATCCAGTTGGATTCCTCCAACCTGTTTTCCTGCATCCACAGATGTTAGCACATAAATAATACCCATTCTGCTTCGTGGCAGAATATCGCGGTATAGAAGGTCATCCACTAATCATAGCGTGGGGCGTATAGGGTAATCATCCGCTATGAAACTGCGGGCATCCGCTAATGAGACTGCGGGAATCCAACCAATCAATCAACCCAATATATATATATATATATATATATATAGCCTAAATAACTAATATATATAAAACAACCATAAAACATTCACGCAAGCAACAGGCAATTATTTTTAATGAAATAAAAATAATTCTAAAGGTGAGTGAGATTTACTCACCGTGATTTTCCATTGTCGGATATCTTGTTTAATTCCGTCTCGTCAGCTATAAATTTTTCGAACGAAATTTCCTGTATACGAATGATCATTTAATTCTTGTTTAAATGATTTAACTATTTTGATTTAAACTAACTAAATAAATTAATTAAATAAATAAATCCTATGAAATTTAAATTAAATAAAAACGTATATCTCACCGAATAAACAGTCTTCCTTCATTGCAATTACTCATTATGGCATTTCCTCGAACACCTTACTGTCGATAATACTCCAGCCCCACGACAGCTTCTTCCATTGCATTACTCAGTCATCTTGACCCCGATTACTACTGAAAATGCCACCAAAAACTACACTGCATCATCTGTATAATCGAACCATAACTAATCAACAGTTTCGATTTCACTTCGAACCCTTAAAGACCGAACTCGAGTTTCCCATTTCGCACTGCACATCCATCGCACTTTCGCCTCTCGCTACTGTCGTGCCAATTTCCATCCTCATCACCACATCTCCAGTTCGCACCTCCTAAAAACACCACGCTTCCCTTATGGCAACGCCAACATCGCTCCAGCGTCCAAATCGAGCATCAGGGAACCGACGATTCCAATTTCGATCCCTATTTCTAAACCCTAAATCGCGAGCTCTATTCCGTTGTCGGCTTCAGGGATCGAACATAGTATTTGATTTTTAAATCGATTTTTGGTAAGATCGAACTCACGGTTTGGGATTGTAGGCTACTTCGATTTGGTTCTCTCGTGATTGGGGAAAACGAAGATGAAGTAAACATCTATTTGAATTCCGTGAATGGCAGTGAATAGAGAACGGTATGGTTTTTATGTGGAAGAGGTGCGATGGCCATTTTCATATTGAGCTCCTCTGTGAAACGAGATCCAAATTATTAAAAGGGAGGTCACGGTTTTATAGATGCAAATAGGAAACCATTCGTACTGCCATTAAATGGATGTTTGCCTAGATATCCAAAGTAGAAGACAGTATCTCCTGCTCGAGGAAGAACAGCTACGAACTTATCAGGGTTAGGATGGCTTTGGGTATGACATATAGGTCGGCTCTATTTTATATTTTTTTTATTTTGAATTTTTATTTTGTTTTAAATTTAAACAACTAAAATATCTCGCGGTCCCCGAACCGCTATACTAAACCTAACGACTGACATTACCAGACTATAGCGTTGTTCTGGACTCAATGGAGCCGATCCTAAATTTTAATTCGACTGTATAGAGGAAATAACAAACTAAATAAATGAGTTAATTTAAATTTGATTAAAATACAAACCGATTTTAAACAAATAAACCCATCGATAATAAATTCAAATAGAGTTATATTAACAGTTAGCATTGTTTTTGATTCAGTTTTAAATCTGAATTATATCCTATATCGATTTTTTAATCGATAAATTCAATATAAAAATTCTTTTATATTACCAACACAATATTTAAAAAGATATTAAATATTTAAAATAAATCGTTCAAAAACCTGGGTCGTTACATTCTTCCCCCCTTAAAAATAATTTCGTCCTCGAAATTGCTAAAGTAGGAAAATGGTACAAATCTATTACTTTTCACAACTCTCACTTATGTTGAAACTCAACTCCTCATATTTCAACAAATTTACTCCAACCAAAACTTTTGGTCTTCCTTTATTCAATTCGAATGATCAACGATCAATCCATTTATATCCAATCTATATTCCATTAAACCTATTCAAATTGATTCTAATCAATTCATTCACTTCGACCCATTTAACTTGTTTAAGTTAAATTTCAATCCCAGAATTCAAATCCCTGGGTTTTCTTTTCAAATTCTTTTGAAATCCCATAAATATATACATATATTTATTTCCATCTCAAATTCAAAACACTTGAATTTTCAAATCAATTTGTTTTCTTTCAAACAAATTTCCATCAAAAACTTTTTCTAAGGTAGCAATTCATCACTTAGAAACTCGGAAATGAACACTGATGATGTTGCAATCATCATCAGAATTATTTCCCAGCCACTGAAGTGAGTTCAGTGCCTTATTATTTCAAAATCCATGATTTTCTTTCAAATCCTTTAAAACAAATCTATATTATTTTAATATACTTTGAAAAATATTTTCAAACTTCCCAGGATTTTGAATTCTTAATTCTGGTTTGAATTTAATTCTAATTTATCTCATTTGTATATATTTCATTCATATACAAATTTTATTTGGTTATAATTAACTATTTCAATCTTTATAATCTCATTTGATTATAATCCTAACAATCAACACATCCATATATTATAATAATTTCAGAAAATTATTCTTTCTATATTAAAATATAATTTTGGGTAAAATTATTTCATTTACCCATTTTAAAACAATATCGTGTCGAATTCTCTGTTCCAGTGTTTAGAAATCCCTATCGACTTCGTGGCGTCCCACGATTCGACCAGAATTCATAAACTACTCACAGACTAGCCAACACAATATAAAACAACTTTTATATCAGTTTACAAATACGCTCTCTCGTAAATATACGCTCAACTCATTCTAGGGCACTGCTGACCCTGTCTCTAATGAGCACAATCCCAACAAAGCCTAGGTATTCGCTCAACCTAAGCTCTGATACCACCTGTAAAGGCCCGCAAATCCGAGCTACCTGAGTTGACTAAATACACCACAAGTCCAACCCAAATAACACAGAAATACGACTCATTATTAGAAAGAAGTTAGAGGATGAGAAATAGAAAGAAAGAAATATTAGAATAGAAGAAAAACGAAGATCACAACTCACAGCGGAACGAACAAAATATATTATATAACATAAGCTTTGAAATACAATCTGTTTTGTACATATATACATACCATCATCAGAGTACAAATAACATTTGATTCAGTGGAAGTAACTCTAAATAACTAACGTTGAAGCCCCCAGCTTCAAGCTCCTCCAAGTGTATCTGTAAAAGCCTGAAACACTTGACTGCCCATACAAATTTGGGCACCCAAGAGTTTAGGAAAAACAAAACAAAATAAACTCTGGGTCAGTCATGGGACTGGTGTGAGTAAACTCCAACCACTTGTTTAACTTTAAAAATTCTTTCAAAAGAAAAGGTAATAGTAAGACCAGCCCACACATAAACACGGACGGTTTTTACCTTACTATAACCCAAAACACTTTGATACGAAAATCCAGTGATATTATACTAATGTCTACATCAAGTAAATAACCAAATAGCAGAACGCTTGCATCTCACGCTCCACATATATAGTATAAAATCAAAACCCGCATGGCGCTTATTGGAGATTGGATTTCCAACATGACAAGGTATGGGACTACCTTCCGACAGTGCATCTCTAGAGAGGAATACACTGGGTTCAACAAGAACATCTTGCAACCCGGCCCACACATGACCGACCACTCATTTCGCTTGAGTGTATCGAATGTATATCACCAACGGTTGGACTCAAACCACCGTTTCCCGAATGGGCAGAATCGATAGATTTAGAAACAAAAGGAATTTCTCTAGATAGGTGATTATACACCCTAATGGGTGCGACCCACATAGCCATGCTGCCTGCCCGATTTTTGTCCTTTCCCGGTTGTTGAGGCCTGAGGCTACGCATACTTACCATCCATTGATAGCACAATCACTTTGAATGCCACATCGTCAGATCCGTTGATCACTAGTTGAGTTTGCACAAATATTCTGGATATTATGCTAAGGGATAAATCCGTTGCAACCATATACATTCATACAGACCAACCCATTTGATCATTGGAAATACTCTGTCAGACATTCGTCCATTTATGTTCGTTCTGGGATTGAACGAAACCGAAGGCACTATTTCTATTACTAGAAAAGCCCTTGCACTTTACTCCGTCTTCAATATACTCAGCATACTTGGTTCGCAACGCTTATGCCGATACGGAGTGGTTCTTCGGATAATAATCCAACCGGTCTCTCCATATTGACAACGATGGTCAAAACTTCGATAGTCTGTGATTTAACTATCGAATAAAACAAGTGTTCAATCAACATATCAAACAAATCACTGGGCTCTTTAATTAATATTCATTAATTAAATCTCTTCTCCATCTCCTTATCAATATTTGTTAACCAAATATTTCAATAACCATCATGCCTCTTATGCCATTTGGAAAACGTTTCCAAATATTAACTTCTTTTATTTCTATATATTAGAAAATATCTCTATTTGCAATTGAAACAATTTCAATCACTTATCTCTATCCCTTTTGTTTACAACATTCGATTTTTATATGCACTTTACTATCGAATTCAATATGTCGATACAATGATTTCAAATTATCAAAATATCTTAAAAATATTCTAACTCCTTAAATTTCCGGAAAATTTCGCCATAACCTCCCCTGTATCGGGAGCATCGGGAAATTTCAAATAGCTTCCCGGTATCTTCCTCAATCAAAAAGAAAAAGGAAAAGCCAAGCGGCTTGCCGATACGGCGCATAAATCTCATATATGAATTAAACATGTACCTTTTTGTCGGGCACATAAATAAAAATCTTCATATACTCCATCCCATATCTGTTTAACACCTGTTCACCTGTTTGTCTATACCTGTCCCATTTATTTCAACTTCGTACACTCGTTTGACTCAATTCGTTAAAGTAATTCTTTAACTAACTCTCTGCCTATCTCGCTTGTATATTTGAATATAACACGTTTCGAATATATTTCCACTTACTTATCAATCAATTGAATTCAAATTTCAATTTAAGTTCTATATTCGATTTCGAATATATATTTACAATCCCAAATTTTGCTTTTCAAAATTCGACTTTAGTTCAAACTCGATTAACTAATTCTCCTTTGATTTAGTTAATTCTATTCAATAATCAAAAATAGGATTATTGTTCCAAAAATCATCTTCTTTACTTCACTTGAGTTCACATTTATTTTCTAACTCAAGTCTAGATTTTTAAATGGAAATCCGGATTTTTATTTGCTTAAAAATCCCAATATTTATATATAAAAATCCATTATGGTTTATAATGGTTTATGGCGCTGCATTTTTGAAATTTTGATTTTGACATAACTCAAAATTTATACGACGAAATTCAGATTTTTCTCTTCTATCAGAAAACTATTATCAAATCGGTCCGGACGTTTCTTGTTTCGAAGAATTTCGACTTCAATTGAGTCCGGTATACTCGATTGAAGTTCGAATCGCTATTTTACGAACTGCAGCGCTGCGGCGAGTTCGTTTTAATTATATTTATATATAAACTTTTTAAACTTCTTTAAAATGGATTCAACTTCAACTAATATATATATATATATTCGTATATATTTCAAATTCCATTTGAATCTTTACATAGTTTAAATCCTGTATTCAAATCCCATTTGAAATTCTTTATTCGAATTCCATTTCAAATTCTTTATTCGAATTCCATTTCAAAATCCTATATTCGAATCCCCACTTTAATTCAACTCCTTTTTGAATTTCTATATTTGAAATTCATACTTGAATTTAGATATTCAACTCCATTTTGAATTCCCTTTTGAAATTCAAATATTCAAACCCCATTTGAATTTCTATGTTCAAATCTATTTCCAACTCTATTTGAATTACTTTGAATCCAAATACCATGTTTCAAATCTCTTTGAATTCCTCTTATTCAAATTCTTTCTATTTAAACTCCATTTGAATTTTGTTTGAATTCTTGTATTTGACACCATTCGAATTCTATTTAAATTCTTATATTTAAATCCTCTTTATTAAAACCCATTATTTAAATCCCCTTTGAACTTTCCTTATTTCAAATCTATTTGAACTCCTTTGAATTCAAAGCCCATTTCAAAACTATTTGGATTTCCTATTTTGAAATCCTATTTCAATCCTACTTTGAAATCCTATTTTCAAAGTTTATTTCAAATTCTACTTTGAAATTCCATATTCAAATTTCTACTTGAATTTCTATATTCAATTTCATGTTCAAATTCAATACTCGAATTTCTATTTCAAATCTCTATTCAAACTTCATATTTGAATTCCATTCAAATCTCTATTCAAATTTCACATTCGAATTCCAATTCAAATTTCACATTTGAATTCCAATTCAAATCTCTATTCAATTCTTCTTTGAAATTCTATTTTTCAAAGTCTATTTCAAATTCTCTTTCGAAAATTCTATTTTGAAATTCTATTTCAAATTCTATTTGGAAATTCTATTTCAAATTCTCTATATTCAAACACCATTTGAAAGTTCTATATTCAAATCCACCTTGGATTTTCTATTTAAATTCTAAATTCAAATTTTCTATTTCCTCTTCTTTTTGAATTCAAATTTCCATTTCCTTTTCTTTTATTCAAATTCTATATTTAAATTTCCTTTTGAATCATATTTTCAAAACACTTGTATTTCTATTTCTGAATTATCAATTGATAATTCTTTCCACTTCCTTTATAACTTCGTTATAAAAGAACTATTTATAAACTTCGTTTATAAAGAACTACTTGTTTTATTTTTCAAAAACAAGTTTATATTCTTATTCCATTTAAAATTCAAATTCTATTTAAAAAATAGAATTTTCCCTTTTTAAATCGCCAATATCCTTTTTATGATATTTTAAATATCATTATTTAAGCCCAGTGATATTTAAACACACAAAGCAACGAATTATTTATTTTTCTAACACATCATATATAACAATATATATGCAAACAATTAAACAAACAGATAATATATTTTTGAGGAATCCAGTTGGATTCCTCCAACCTGTTTTCCTGCATCCACAGATGTTAGCACATAAATAATACCCATTCTGCTTCGTGGCAGAATATCGCGGTATAGAAGGTCATCCACTAATCATAGCGTGGGGCGTATAGGGTAATCATCCGCTATGAAACTGCGGGCATCCGCTAATGAGACTGCGGGAATCCAACCAATCAATCAACCCAATATATATATATATATATATATATATATATATATATAGCCTAAATAACTAATATATATAAAACAACCATAAAACATTCACGCAAGCAACAGGCAATTATTTTTAATGAAATAAAAATAATTCTAAAGGTGAGTGAGATTTACTCACCGTGATTTTCCATTGTCGGATATCTTGTTTAATTCCGTCTCGTCAGCTATAAATTTTTCGAACGAAATTTCCTGTATACGAATGATCATTTAATTCTTGTTTAAATGATTTAACTATTTTGATTTAAACTAACTAAATAAATTAATTAAATAAATAAATCCTATGAAATTTAAATTAAATAAAAACGTATATCTCACCGAATAAACAGTCTTCCTTCATTGCAATTACTCATTATGGCATTTCCTCGAACACCTTACTGTCGATAATACTCCAGCCCCACGACAGCTTCTTCCATTGCATTACTCAGTCATCTTGACCCCGATTACTACTGAAAATGCCACCAAAAACTACACTGCATCATCTGTATAATCGAACCATAACTAATCAACAGTTTCGATTTCACTTCGAACCCTTAAAGACCGAACTCGAGTTTCCCATTTCGCACTGCACATCCATCGCACTTTCGCCTCTCGCTACTGTCGTGCCAATTTCCATCCTCATCACCACATCTCCAGTTCGCACCTCCTAAAAACACCACGCTTCCCTTATGGCAACGCCAACATCGCTCCAGCGTCCAAATCGAGCTTCAGGGAACCGACGATTCCAATTTCGATCCCTATTTCTAAACCCTAAATCGCGAGCTCTATTCCGTTGTCGGCTTCAGGGATCGAACATAGTATTTGATTTTTAAATCGATTTTTGGTAAGATCGAACTCACGGTTTGGGATTGTAGGCTACTTCGATTTGGTTCTCTCGTGATTAGGGAAAACGAAGATGAAGTAAACATCTATTTGAATTCCGTGAATGGCAGTGAATAGAGAACGGTATGGTTTTTATGTGGAAGAGGTGCGATGGCCATTTTCATATTGAGCTCCTCTGTGAAACGAGATCCAAATTATTAAAAGGGAGGTCACGGTTTTATAGATGCAAATAGGAAACCATTCGTACTGCCATTAAATGGATGTTTGCCTAGATATCCAAAGTAGAAGACAGTATCTCCTGCTCGAGGAAGAACAGCTACGAACTTATCAGGGTTAGGATGGCTTTGGGTATGACATATAGGTCGGCTCTATTTTATATTTTTTTTATTTTGAATTTTTATTTTGTTTTAAATTTAAACAACTAAAATATCTCGCGGTCCCCGAACCGCTATACTAAACCTAACGACTGACATTACCAGACTATAGCGTTGTTCTGGACTCAATGGAGCCGATCCTAAATTTTAATTCGACTGTATAGAGGAAATAACAAACTAAATAAATGAGTTAATTTAAATTTGATTAAAATACAAACCGATTTTAAACAAATAAACCCATCGATAATAAATTCAAATAGAGTTATATTAACAGTTAGCATTGTTTTTGATTCAGTTTTAAATCTGAATTATATCCTATATCGATTTTTTAATCGATAAATTCAATATAAAAATTCTTTTATATTACCAACACAATATTTAAAACGATATTAAATATTTAAAATAAATCGTTCAAAAACCTGGGTCGTTACAGTGACTTAGAAAAATCAATAGAAATTCCAGAAAAATTCTAAAAATCCAAAACAAGAGTATATAGCTTCCTGCTGAGGTCCTCTTCTTTTTGGTGTGGGTTTTATTGGGTTCGAATACCACATACGTTTGTTGGGTTTTGAGGTAGTAAAGTAGGGTTTTAGAAATCGAGAGATTTAGTGGTTTATTCAAGAAATGGATGTTGAATTTGTGCTCAGCATGGAAGATAGCTCGATGCGTGAATTTTTGGTGCGATTTTGTGGTGATTGGGATCACCCGTCCTACAGTAGCTCGTGTGTTTTTTCTGTTCGACGCGAGGAAGAATTAGGGTGCGAGTGATATGAAATTCGTATGGTGTGATGGAGATTGAAGAGTAGAGTTTGATGTTGATTTCCGTTTGAAGATTTATGGGATAACGGAAGGTGCGATTTGGATCTGAAGTCGGGGAAATGGTGCTTGGAGTTATCTGGAGCGCGACGGGAGTGAAGATGAAGCAAGAAACAGCTGAGGGCGGGCCTGTGTGTTCACGCATGTAGAAGGGTCGATGGGTTTCAAGTAAAGCCCAATAGAATATAAAGAAAAAAGGAAGAAAAGATGTGAAGGGAAGATAGAGTGGAAGTTTCGAAGGGATGGAAGCGTACTAGGAAGGGAAGCTTGCGGTCCAAAGGAGGAAGAGGAATACTGTTTAACACGGTGCAGACTGGTGTATGGGCCGAGTTCATACGAAAGCCCAGTTACTTATAGAAAGAAAAAGAAAAGGAATTATAAGCTGCTCAAACTTGTCGCAATGAAGTTCGAAGATGGGAGTTTCACAGAAAGGAGCTTACGGGTTATTTCAGGAGATGGAGAAGAGTACGGTTGGGGGCGTGGCTTTTAAAAGGTAACGGGCCGGAATTTAAAAAGGGCTAAGGCCCAAAAATTTAAATAGTAATAGTTTGATTTAGTTTAAATCATATATTAACTTTAAAAATGTGTAACTTGAACGTACGTGACCAGAATGGAACGCGCCTGGATCCGTTGGGATCGTAGGGACGTTGGCTATGCCATAGAACCGACTAGGAGTGAAATGTGACTAATTACAATTTATTACGAAATAAATTGTCTGATCAGAATCAACTAACGCAAATTGTAATTTAATGTTTAACGCGAAATGTGAGTAAACTCACTAACTCTTCTTAGTTATATTTTTCTAAAGTATTTTTAGAAATGATAAATGATGGTTGTTTGCTGTGTGTTGGCTGTTTGGTTTAACTGCTAATCAGTTGATTGAAAATATAAATAACAGTATAGATATCCATCGTTAATCAAATATTGATTCTATTTAGCAGAATATTTCATAGTGAAATGAAATTGATGTTAATTTTATTGTTTAACATCTGTGGATGTAGGGAAACAGGTCGGAGGGACCCAACTGGGTTCCTCAACATTCATTTTACTGTTTTTCATATATTGTGTTATATGATGTGATATGAAATCTGTTGTTGATTTTGTATGTTTGAATGATACTGATCATTGTTGTATGGTACGTTAAATACCATAAGGAAATACTGGAATGTTAAAAAGGAAAATTTCAATGTTATATTGAAAAAGAAATATTTATAAAATCAAAAGATTTTATAAAAAGAAAACCCTGTATTTAGAAAATAAATAGATTAAAAAGAAATATTTATTTGTAAATCAAATAGATAGAATTGAAAAAGAAATATTTGTAAACTATTTACAAATGGAATTGGAAAGGGATATTTATCTAGAAATAAATAGAAAAGAAAGGGGAAATAGATGTAAAACAAATAGAAAGGGAATAGTTAGATTATAAAAGGAATTACTTATAAAATCAATAGATTTTATAAATAGAGAATATTTTATAGAATAAATAGAATTATAAAAAAAGGGATTTATTTTGTAAATAAATATATTTTATAAGGAAATACTTGAAAAGTGACTAGAATTATATAAAAGGAGAATTTTACATTTGAAAGATTTAAACCCGTGCTTCGCACACGGGTATAATATGATATGGAATTAAAGCAAAGATTTTAAATAGAATCTATTATAACCGATGGATTGATAAGATAAATTTATAAATAATAGTTTATAAATTAAATGAAATATTTATCATGGATAGATAGAATATATAAGTCAGGACTTATATAGAGGAGTAAGAATCGATTTTAACATCGATATTTGAAACTGAATAATCAGTTAGAGTTAATCGAATTTGAATTAATTGAACATTAGTTATTCAATTAGAGTTGATCGAATATAGTTATTTGAGATAGAGTTAGTCAACATAGTTATTTAGGATGTGTTGCCATTTCATACGACTGCTAGCGTAATTCGCAGTGCTGCAGATAGCCTTTGGCAGTCGGATGTTTCCTGAGGGAATCAGGCGCGACCATTGGGATCACTGCGATCTAGAGTCAAGTGAATGAAGTTAAATCGAATATTAGCTATTCGAAATAAAGTTGAAACAGACACAGTTTATTCGAATTAAAATTAAAGGAGTTATTCAAAATAGTCTTCGAACAGAATTAAGGGAGTTAATCGAATATAGTTTATTCGAAGAAAGTTAATCGAATACAAATCATTCGAAGAGAGATTTTCGAATATAGTTATTCGAAGAAAGGGTTATCGAATATAGTTTATTCGAAAAGGAGTTATCGAATAGAATTATTCGAAAAGAGAATTATATGTTTAATTCGATTATATCGAATTCGGTAAAGTAATATTTACTTTCCAGTTTAATCAAGATTTACTTGTTTATTAATAAATTAGTGGTTTAGTTATTTGGGTAAATTAAGGAATAAAAGCAATATTTTGAAGTTGGGTATTTAAGAAGAAGGGATTATAACACTATAGTTATAATCAATGTTTTAAAATAAAGAAGTGGGTTCGTAAATAGAATCCGAGAGTTACGTAAGGAAATTTGTTAAAGAATTGAAAGGTGAACTTTGTCTTTTTCAAGGTTAGAAATGTTGTTCAGTTAAGGTCTGAGAGGAAATTATACCCCAACTTGATTTACTTCGTTTTAACTAAGGAATAGATAAGGTTCGATAGTGAAGGTTGGTTAAGTGAATTGAGCTAATGAATGCAATGGTTTGAATTAGCTTAGTGATGTTTATTTAAACATATGTTTAAATCAAATGATGGAGTTGGAATTATTTTCCAAATAAGGATCAGAAATGTTTTCCAATATAGGAAATAAGAAATGGAAGTAAATATGGTGATGTTTTCCAAATGATTTATAAAGTATGTTTTTCCAAATTTAGAAATTAAGAATTTACGAATATATAGGAAGGGAAAATTCATAAATTAACGATAATTTAATTTAAAAGAAATAAACCTTTGGATGATGATTGGTCGATAGAATTTCCATCTGGAAAAAATATCGTTGGTTGTACACCTATTTTTCTTTGATAGTTAAATCACCGACTATCGAAGTTTTTGACCATTTTTCCGTCGTTAATACGGAGTGACCGGGATTAGATTCATTATCTGAAAACCATTCTGTATGGACGTTAGCATTGCGATCAAATATTGAAGACGGAGTTATGCAAGAGCTATCCTATTTACAGTATAGTGCCTTCGGTTTGTCCAGTCCCAGGAAAAACGTCAATGGACGAATGTGTGACAGAGTATATCTAATGGATCGCTTGAGACGATCTCTTCAAACGTACTTACGTTTGGTTGTAGAGGAATTCGTTTCTCTTAGCTTTATACCTGTGGTATTTTATTAAGAAATCAATTTGTGATTTGACGGGTATGACAATGTGGCTTTCAAAGTGAATGGTGGTCAAATATTCCAAAAGATACGTTATGACCTCAAGCCTCATCAATCGGGAAATGACAGAAATCGGGCAGGCAGCATGGCTAATTGGGTCGCTCCCATTAGGGTGTATATCACCTTTCTAGAGAAAATCCATTTCATTCTTTTATCTATGATCGATGCTGTCCCTTTTCGGGAAGACGGTGGGTAGCTCCCAACCGTTGGTGGTATACATTCGATACACTCAAGCGAAATGAGTGGTCGGTCATGTGTGGGCCGGGTTGTAAGACGTTCTTGTTGAACCCAGTGTATTCGTCTCTAGAGACACACTATCGGCAGGTGGTCCCATACCTTGTCATAGTTGGAACCCAATCTCCAATAAGCGCTCACGGTTTTGTTTGTATACTATATATGTGGAACGTGAGATGCAAGCTTTTTGCTAGATTCTAATTACTTGTGATTAGACATTATTATAATATCAAGAGAAGTATTGATTTCAAAAGTGTTTTGGGTTATCGTAAGGTAAAAACCGTCCGTGTTTATGTGTGGATTGGTCTTACGATTATCTTTTCTTTTGAAAAGGATTTTGAAAAGTTAAACGAAATGATTTGAGTTTACTCACACCAGTCCCATGACTGACTCAAATTTTATTTTGTTTTATTTTCCCTAAACTCTTGGGTGCCCAAATTTGTACGGGCAGTCAAGTTGTTCAGGTCTTTATAGATATACTTGGAGGAACTTGAAGCAGGAGGCTTCAGGATTATATAGCTATTGTTATTTCCGCTGTGTGTAAGTGTTGTACTCTGAAAATGTTATTATACTGTTTTTATTGCAAAGTTATGTTATATATTATATTTTATTCGTTCCGCTGTGAGATTCGTATATCTCTGATTCTGCTCTATAGTGATTTTCTTCTTCTTCTATTCTAATTTTATATCTTATCTATTCTCACCCTCTAACTTTTTTCTATTAATGATCTGGAATGTTCGATACCTGAATAATTAACATGGGTTTTATGTTGATTTTCTGGGTCGAAAATCCCAGTTCGTTACATTCGGTATCAGAGCTGGTTGCTTAATTGGTACGGATGATAGGGGGTTCTCGCTTTGCGTTAGGTGTCGAAGGGGACTCTTACCCCTACATCTCCCGACAATGTGGGTTGGTCGAGTCGCGAGGCTGGCCGTAAAAGCAGTTCTGAGGTACCAGTGTAAGCCACGGGGGGAGGTTAGCCTTCCGCCTTGAAGGATGAGGGATGGTTGAAAAGCCTACCAAATTCCCGGGTTGTTAGAGTGGTATCAGAGCTGAAGGTTAAGTGATTACCTTGGCTCTACGGCGTGGCTCAGTAGAGATGGGGTTAGTAATAACCTAGATTGAGTTTGAGTGTATATATACGAGTGAACGTATTTGTAGATTCTATAAAAATTGTTTATATTGTGGAGATTTATTGATTGAGTTGTTTATGAATTTTGGTCAATCAGTTTGATCCACTGTATCGATAGGAGTTTCTAAACACTCAAGTACGATAAACCGACATAGTATGTTTTGAAAGAGGGTAATTGAGACGATTTTACCCAAAATATATTTTGATATAAAGGAAAGGTATATCATGGAATTATTATCATATATTGGATGTGTTTGTTGATTATAATTGTAATGGTTATATAAATAACCAATTTGAACTCGTATAAAATAAAAGCAGATTAATTAAATCTGAATTAAATCAGAATTGGAATTAATATTCTATAACTGGGGAAAAAGTGATTGTAAGTGGATTTGAGCTAAGTTTAAGGAATTTTTTAAATTCTGGAAGATTTTAAATTGTTTACAAGTATCGTGAATGATATTTTGAAAAAGACTTCAAAATGAAAGTGTTTAAATATGGTTTTGATAAGTGATATAGTATTGAACTCACTTTGATAACTGGAAAATAACTCTGATAATGCTGGCCACATCATTAGTGTTCATTTTCGAGTCCTAAGTGACGGATTACTACCAAGATTTTGTGTTGAATTGTTTTGAGGAAAACAAGTTGTTTTGAATCTCGAAAGGGAAATATTCGATTTTTTTGTGAAAAGCAAAGTTATTTATAACTCCCAGGAAAAGATCGTCTGAATTAAAAACAAATTTAAACAGGAATCGGCGAAAGCGAATATGAATTAAATTGAAGTCAATTAACTAGAAATTTAATTGGAATATAATATATGAAGAAAAATCAGATTTTAAATTGTGAGATAGAATCTGAAATAGTATTGGATTGGTGAGTTAGGAATTTGGAATCGAGAATGAAACCTGAGTTTGAAATGGTAAATTGGCTAGTTTAAGCGAATAGCTGTGTTGAGGATAAATTGATCAGAGATTGATTTGAATGACTTTGGTATATGAGGAATTGGCAGTAAAATGAAAGAGTTTAATGATATGCCTGACAAAATGATACACGTTTATTTTTATGGATTTGGTGATTTATGGGCCGATTTGGCAAGCCGCTTGGCTGTTTGATTTTCTTTTGGATTGGAGAAGGCTTAGAGAGGCGAGTTGGGGTTTGAACTATTGACCGGTAAAAAGGAGTTGCTGGCGAAATTATTCTAAAATTTCGGGTGTTAGAAAAATTTTCAGAATTTTTGAAAATTTTCGTTAATAGAAATAAATGAATATTTTAATTGAAATTAAATTGATTCAGTTGAAATTGAGGTTGGTAAGTAAAACAAATAAATTTGTACTAGTCAATAGGGTTTGTTCTCTACCTTAGCAATTTCGAGGACGAAATTATTTTAAGGGGGGAAGAATGTAATGACCCGCGTTTTTCAACGATATAATTAATTTATTTAATTATTTAAATAGTGATTTATGGAATTAAATGGTAGTTAAATTAAATAATATTGAATATTTAATTAATATAATAATATATTTGATATCTGAAATAGTCGGAAATAGTGGAATTCATAAAATAGTGTGAATTGGATCATCAGTGATATTTAATTCAGTTTAGAATTGAATTAGAATAACGAATATATTATTTGAACGACAGTTTGAACGTATAATTATAATATAATTATAATCGAGCTCGAAATGGCACTGCAGTTCTCTATTTGGCGATTTGAACTTCAACTGAATATACAGGATTCGTTTTAAGCCGGATTTCTACGAAACAAAAAACGTACGGAGCTGGTGGAGTATATCTTTCTAGTAGAAGAGAAAAATTGGGATTTCGTCGGGTAGATTTTGATTTACGTCCAAATCAAATTTTAGAAAAGTCGCTATGGAATTCCTTTATAATTTATATCGATTTATTTTTATTTTAAAATGGATTTTTAAATATAAATCGGATATCAATGTAACACTGGATTTGAAATACCGAGTTAAAAATCCCGGTGTAGAAGTATGATATTCTGTTGTGAATATATACGATAATATTTATTTTTATATATTAAATTTAAATTTTTAAAATATATTTCTGTATTTAAATGGGTTATTTAGAGCTTTAAAATTAGCCAGTTTTTCAAACGACCTCAGAAATCGACGAAACTAATTTTGATGGATCCGCAATATTAAATTATTGTTAGATTTCAATTTCCGTGATTTTTGAAGTCAGTATGTGGCCATACGGGATTTTAATGTGAAAAACAAACGATAATTTGACTTTAAAAATACCATGTGTGAGCATACGGAGTCAGAATTCGACGAAACCAGTTTTGTTGGGTTCTAAATGTCGAACTGTAGCTGCATGTCTATTTTCGTGATTTTTGGGGGTCATGTGTGATCACAGAAATTTTAGAAGACATAGAAAAATAGCATTTGCTTAAAAAGAAATAAAATAATCGATTAAAAAAATATTAAACTACTCCATAAATACCACTAACTTTTCCTAACCCTAAACATTTTTCTGCGATGGTCAAAAAGGGTCACAGCCGCCATCATTTTCCACAATACCAAAATCGTGACTTAGAAAAATCAATAGGAATTCAAGAAAAATTCTAAAAATCCAAAACAAGAGTATATAGCTTCCTGCTGAGGTCCTCTTCTTTTTGGTGTGGGTTTTATTGGGTTCGAATACCACATACGTTTGTTGCGTTTTGAGGCAGTAAACTAGGGTTTCAAAAATCGAGAGATTTAGTGGTCTATTCAAGAAATGGATGTTGAATTTGTGCTCAACATGGAAGATAACTCGATGTGTGCATTTTTGGTGCGATTTTGTGGTGATTGGGATCGCCCGTTCTACAGTAGCTCGTGGGTTTCTGCTATTCGACGCGAGGAAGAATTAGGGTGCGAGTGATACAAAATATGTACAGTGTGATGGAGATTGAAAAGTAGAGTTTGATGTTGATTTCCGTTTGAAGATTTAAGGGATAAAAGAAGGTGCGATTTGGATATGAAGTCGGGGAAATGGTGTTTGGAGTTATCTGGAGTGTGACAGGAGTGAAGATGAAGCAAGAAACAGTTGAGGGCGGGCCTGGGTGTTCACGCATGTAGAAGGGTCGATGGGTTTCAAGTAAAGCCCAATAGAATATAAAGAAAAAAGCAAGAAAAGATGTGAAGGGAAGATAGAGTGGTAGTTTTGAAAGGATGGAAGCATACTGGGAAGGGAAGCTTGCAGTCCAAAGGAGGAAGAGGAATACCGTTTAACAAGGTGCGGACTGGAGTATGGGCCGAGTGTGAAAACCCGTAACTTCCCCGTAAAGGAAAGCGTCGGATAGTTCGAGAACAAGCCACAACAAAACGCATACAGAAGAACATTTCATTGTATATTACAACAGTGCATCAGATTACAAGAATATACAGAGTATAAAAGAATATTACACAGAAATATCAGAGATTTAAATTACATTTAAATACAACGCAGCGGAAAATAATACAGTACACAACTAGAAGGAGATATACGGATACAAAGCTTTCCGGATATCGTTCCAGGTGTAAACCAGGATCCTGTGAATATAAATCTGCAAAACCAAAACTACTAGCTGCCCGTGTCAAAATAGGGGCACCCAGAGTTTAGGTTAAAACAATAAACTCCAGGTCAGTCATGTGACTGGTGTGAGAACTAAAACAGTTTTTAATCTTTATTTCCAAATGTAAATCAAGGGACCACGCCGTATAACACGGAACGGGTTTCCTCCCAAGAATACCAGTGCATAAAACAAACAGCGCAATGCTAAATAAAGAAAAATGAAGCTGTTATAAGACCCAGGTCCCATCACACAATGCAACGCAGCCGAGGATAGGGTTTTCCCTTATAACAGCCAAAGAATGCTTGATACGGTTAAAACAAATCATTTGATACTATAATAAGTGCATAGTGTATAATACAACTTCAAATCATAAGTATCAATCATAGGCGACATGAGCGTCCCATGCCACTATGTCGCCACATATAGGTTTACAATCAAAACCGCAATGTCGTATTTGGAAATTGGATTTCCATCTATGAACCGAGGCAAAAGATAGTCCTCAACCGATTCGAGACGCTCTAGCCCGTGTCTCAGGACCCAGACACAGGTGGGCCCTTGGATCGTCAGGGCCGGTCCACCGATGTGGATTAAAATGCCTGAACACTGCGTTTCCCCACCCTTTGGGGTGTAAACGAGCCAACGAATGACTCCATAGGTTCGAGAACGACCGATCAATCCGAGGCGCCTCGCAACAGCAACAACCACATAAGTCAAACTCGTCAGGGCGTGTAAAACCACTGACGCCACTTCTAGCTAGAAAGAAACGCAAGTCCTCCCTGAGGTCCGTCTCCCGTTTTTGGTTCATACCGGGTGTGAAACACGCGAGGTAAACGTTACACAAAGCTACGCCACAAAGGCCGTGCTTTGATCATCACCACAAGACTTTGCTTTTCAACAGAAGCCTTGATCATTTGCATCTTAGCATGCCACACAGGCAAACCATCCTATGCAACCGATATCAGTCACACAGAATGAAATCCGATGTCAGACACACAGTCCATTTACAAGTCCGTCCTGGGTCTGAACGAAACCGGAGGCACCTAGTACCCCGCATATCCATCGATCTCCAAGTACGTCTGGACGATCACTAACTGTTTCCATCTTCTTGGGTGTACAGCCCAATCAAGATCATCAGTTATCACCCAAACGACGTGAAGACCTCCGGTCTTCGACCATCGTCTTCATCTTCGACTTATCGTCGTATCAGTTATTCAAAATGGGATAAACCCGGTCTTTTCGAATAACTCGCGTATATTTTAAATAAGTGTTACACAAACACAACATTCGCCTCATTCCAATTCATTAGTCACTAACCGTAAATTAATCAAGAGAATAATTTCCCAAATATTAACCCCAAAGGCCGAAACCAACATCAGATCAATATCCAGAAAACCATTCTGCTTGGCTAACCGACAGTTAGTTTCTAAATTTCACATTCATAGGGAAAGATTCCCATTAATTTTTATCAAAGATAAATTCTTGAATTTATGCTTTAATCTACTTTTGAATATCAATTCAAACTAGTCGGGATTAGCGAACCTTACCGAAGTAATCATTTGTTTTAATTTCCCAATCCCAACCTATTCATCCCATGAAGTAAAACTGGCTTTACTTCATATCTAACACCACGGTGTTATCGGTAAATTCCATTACCATTTCACGTTCAAATCTAATTAAAGATTTAACTATCGCCTGGAGCAAAACTGGTGATACTCCATTTCGATTATTTCAATCTAATTAAAGATTCATTAAAACTCCACTTAGTTTTAATCTTTGACTGGGTTAAAGAATCAGTGTCATTTAAAACACAGTTCACGATAAACCCAAAATCACATTCATTAATTATCGGGTTAAAGAACAGGTGTTATTTAAAACACTGTTCACGATAAACCCAAAAATCAATATCGATTCAATTCCAATTAAATATTATTTAATTGGTACACTTCATTAAATCTAAATAAAAAGATTTAATCTTTTCTCAACTGGGTTCAAGAACGGTGTTAGTGAAGACACCATTCACGACAAACCCAAATCACATTTGATATTAAATACAAGGCTCTGAATAGAAAATATATCGGCCTATATTCAATATCAAATTCTACGATTAACAAATGTCGTATTGGAAATAACGATATAAATATATATCTTTCAAATTTCCCTAACAACACCTGTATAATCACGAATTCCAACATCGAAATATTCCGAAGACAATTTCGATTCAAATCCACTCCAATGCAAACATTGGAAATTTTGGTTATTTTCAAAACCCTTTTCGAATTCAATTTATTTAAAAATAAATAGAATTATAATTCTAGTTCAAAACTAGTTCATTTCGATAAAAATCTATTTTTATCTTTTCAAATATGGAGTTTTTCATCCCAAATCTTCACAAATCATTTCTTATGATTTTACACAAATTATTACTATTTTTAATAATTTTATCAAGGCCCGTACAGCCGATTTCCATCAATGGCCATCGAACTGCACTTACAACGACCTTTTTCAAATTTGATTTGGACATAATTCCAAATCCAACCGTTAGATTTCAAATTTCTAATATTCATTAGAAAGCTCTTTTCGATACGAACCCAACGGTTCCGGTTTTAGGAGAATCCGACGGTCGGATCTCCCGTAATGTCCGTTTGAAATAAGTGGTCGAAATTCGCGAACTGCCGCGGCGCGGCGCGTTCTATTCAGGCCATTATATTATATATATAATATATATAATATATACTATCGTCGATTTCTATTTAAAACGAATTATATAAATAGTTTTGAATTCGTTTCAAAAACAATTTCAACTTCCTTTTCAATTCAAATCAAAATTGAATTCTTCTTTATAAATTCGTTTCAAAATTCATTTCTATTCAATTCAAATTTCAATTCAATTTGAATTCATTTCAATTTGTTTTCAATTCAATTCGAAATCGTTTTCAATTCAATTCATTTCGAAATCGTTTTCAATTCAATTCATTTCGAAATCGTTTTCAATTCAATTCATTTCGAAATCGTTTTCAATTCAATTCATTTCGAAATCGTTTTCAATTCAATTCATTTCGAAATCGTTTTCAATTCAATTCATTTCGAAATCGTTTAAAATTCAATTCATTTCGAAATCGTTTTCAATTCAATTCATTTTGAAATCGTTTTCAATTCAATTCATTTCGAAATCGTTTTCAATTCAATTCATTTCGAAATCGTTTTCAATTCAATTCATTTCGAAATCGTTTTCAATTCAATTCATTTCGAAATCGTTCAAAATTCAATTCATTTCGAAATCGTTTTCAATTCAATTCATTTCGAAATCACTTAAAATTGATATAAATATCGTTCACGTCAAAATGGCGTCAATCTAATCAACACGGCTTCATAAATTTCTATTTTCAAATATTCTATTTCAAATATTTCTTTTTCAAATATTTCTTTTTTTCAAAACTGGAATGAGGCCCAATCAATTACCATATAAAATTAATTATATGGATTTGCATACAACACATGTATATAATAGCATTGAAAATAATCAACCATCAACCAAAGTGCACTACACTGTATAAGCATCAAATGTATATATTCAACGCTTATAACAGCCTGTCAATCAATCGATCGACATATTTAATCAATCAGGATGAGTGAACTTCAAATTTCATCCCAACACCCGTGTGGGGTTTCAAACAATCAAACACAGATTTTATTTGTGCAATTGGGCGATGTGTAAAATTTATCGACCCAATCAATATCAGTCAAATCAGTGTATATACAAACAAATCGGCCGATTTGTTTATAACTATTCATTTATTCACATTCACGTTAAAAATTATATTTTTAACGACAAAACATTTTATTTCAACCTATGAATTTCTATTCAATTCATTTACACAATAAAATGATATTTTTATTTTCTAACACATTTTAGAAAATTTCGGCGGCATAACGGCACGATACTAGAAACGGGACAAGGCCTAGCCTTATCCCCGGTCTAGTGAAGGCTCACGCCATTCACACATCAATCAAATCAATTCATTATGTAAACCACAAAATTTGGAGTAAGAGTCTAACCTAGCCTTACTCCTTCGCCTTATAACGGCGCACGTCTAATCCTAACCAATTTATCGATTCGATTTTTCACACCACAAACCACATTCAAACCAATATCGCAATCAATCACCAAACAGTCAAACAAACAAGTCCATGGTCTGTGGACGATTGTGTCGGGTGCTACTAAGCACCGTCTGCATCCTAGTATAAATATATATATATATAACTAGAAAAAAAAAGTATATTTGAGTGAGAAGTTCTCACATATAGCTATCCTAGCTCCACGGCTCTTCTTTTGCAGAAGTCTTCGTCGTTTCGCCTTTTTGTCACCTTCGTTGCTGCTTTCACTACATACGTAAAAATCACATTTTTACTTCGCTATTCAATATATAAAAATCGAATTTTTACTTCGAAGTTCAATATATAAAAATTCTATTTTTCTATCGAAGTTCAATATATAAAAATTCTATTTTTCTATCGAAGTTCAATATATAAAAATAAGGATATTTTCACAATGCTACTATATAGATAAAAATTATATTTTTATCACCTTATTCTTCATATAAAAATTTCACCCTTTCAAAAATAAAGTTTTCACCTTTATAAAAACAAAGTTTTCGCCTTTTTAAAATAAAGTTTTCGCCTTTCTAAAATAAAGTTTTCAACTTTATAAAATAAAGTTTTCGCCTTTTTAAAATAAAGTTTTCGCCTTTTTAAAATAAAGTTTTCAACTTTTTAAAATAAAGTTTTCAACTTTTTTAAAATAAAGTTTTCAACTTTTTAAAATAAAGTTTTCAACTTTTTAAAATAAAGTTTTCGCCTTTTTAAAATAAAGTTTTCGCCTTTTTAAAATAAAGTTTTCGCCTTTTTAAAATAAAGTTTTCGCCTTTTTAAAATAAAGTTTTCGCCTTTCTAAAATAAAGTTTTCGCCTTTTTAAAATAAAGTTTTCAACTTTATAAAATAAAGTTTTCTATTTTAAAGTTCGAATTTTTTTTCCTATTTTAACATTTCAAAATAAAATCAGTTTTATTTATTTCTTTTCAAATCAGTTTTTAAAACTTTATAAAAATCAGTTTTTATTTTCTTATTAAAATTAGTTTTAATAACCTAAAATCGAATAGTTTTAAAGAATTAAAATAAATATACAATAAAATACTTACTGTATCTCGATGAGGGGGGCGATGGCCAGGCTCGGCGCTGGCTTCGAGGTAGCGCGGGCGTCGACTTCGGCGGTAGGAGGAGGAGCAGGGTGGGGCCTCGACTTCGCGGCGGCGCAGGGGAAAAGGGGGCGCGCTGGTTCGATCGGGGGGGGGGGGGGGGGGGTAGGGTTCGAGATTGAAGAGGGTAGAGGGAGGAAGGTCGGAGACGAGGAGGGGGGGCTGGAGGAGGATGCGCGGTGGCTGAGGGGTCGATGGCGATGGCGATCGCCAGGGAGGGTGGAGGCGGCAGGAGGAATCGAGCGGGTTTGTTGTTTTTTTTTTCTTTGAATCTGTCGAATGATAGAAGGGGGGGGGGGGGGGGCAGAACGAAATAAAAAGGGGGGAGAGTTTTATTTTTATTAATTTAATTATTTAATTATTTTATTTTAATTCAAAAAGTCAACTTTTTCAAACGACCTCTAAACGAGGTCCACCGACTATCGCCCATAGCGTTTCACCCCCATTCCGAACACAATGGGATATGTATCGTAAGCTGATTCGGCTGTTACAATCAGTTTTCGTTAAATTTACATTTAAATTACTATATTGAATTTTAAACGTACATTTCAAATTACTGGGGTCACATACTAACTAGAAAAATTCCATAAAAATATTTTCTAGCTTCGTATTGACGATACGGTCCTAACAAAACTAGTTTCGTCGAATTCTGAGACCGTTGGAAAAATGGCCATTTTCCAGTCGATTAAAATCAACTGAAAATGGTCAAACGCGTTTTCCTTTGCCACGCTCACATATTGATTCGAAAAATTATGAAATCTGAAACCTAGCAATAACTTTACGCTGCGGACCCAACAAAACTGGTTTCGTCGAAATCCGAGGTCATTTGCAAAATGTCTATTTTTAAGGGCCTGAATTCCATAACGACTATTTCTAATTTTAAACTGGACATATCTTATCATTCCTAAGATGAAATCTCAATTTGTTAACTTCATTACAAAGATATAGTTATACAGATTCAAATATTTCTTGTTTCGTTCAATTCTGACTTATATTGAATTCTGTATATTCATTTGAAATTAGAAATCGAATTTTCGAACTACCGCGCCATTTTCAATTCTATTTATAATTATATATAAATATTTATATTCTAACGACGACGTATATAAATATATACGTCGAATTCTATTCAAAATAAATTTCACGTCGATATTATTTAAAATAATCTATTTTAAATATTCAAAATTCGCTAAAATTGCCAAAATAAAAATTTTAAACTGGCCCAGAATTTGCGGGTTGTTACAATCTCCCCCACTTAAAACTTTTCGTCCCCGAAAAGGAACAAAGTCGAAAGTGGTTTGATTATTCAGCCCTACGATCGATCTGGCTTCCATTCTCCTACTCTTTAGTTTCTGAGAATTTTCAAAATTTCAAAAATTTGGCTAACACCCTAAATTTTCGAAAAATTTCGCCATAACCTCCCCTGCACCGGGAGCATCGGGGAATTTCAAATAGCTTCCCCGGTCCTTCAGATCTCAAAAAGAAAAAGAAAAAGCCAAGCGGCTAGCCAATAGGCTCATAAAATCATCATCACCCAAACAAAACAGTAAATTATGTAATAAACATGTACCTATTTGTCGGGCAAACAAATTTTATTCTCTGCTCTAGCCTCCTTGCTATGACCTGCTCAAGGTAAGTATATGTATATGCAAGCAAATGCAACCAAATTTCAATACAATTCATTATTCGATCAAATTAGGCATAATGGTTCAAAATTAGCAAACAAATGAACAAACAACACAAACATCAATCAATTAGTGAATTTAACGTTTCAAATTCATAATTTTGATACATATACAGAAAATCTTGTTTTTGATGTCAATTCACAACAAAGTGTTCTAGCTATATAAGATTTGGTTCTCACACCAGTCTAATGGAAATATATAGATATCACACTTTCGTTACTCGAAAATAAATGCTGGTGATGGTATACTTCATCATCAGGACCATGTCCGGGCGACTAGAGTGCGACTCTATATTTATCTAATATATTAAAACTCCGAATATACGTTCATGACGCGTATATGCAAAACCTTTATATATTAGATTGTCCACATTCAAAATAAATAAATATTCAAATACGTATAAAATGGTTTAAATTTTCGAAACAAAATTGTTTTCATTTTAAAAATATACTCTTCACACTCGTTCTAGGATACTACTGATCCTATCTCTAACGAGTCATTCTCATTGGATATTGCTAATCCAATATCTGATGAATTCTTTCGTATGGTTCTAATGTGTCCCGTTCTCTAGCTTTGTAAACCAAAGCTCTGATACCACCTGTGAAAACCCGTAACTTCCCCGTAAAGGAAAGCGTCGGATAGTTCGAGAACAAGCCACAACAAAACGCATACAGAAGAACATTTCATTGTATATTACAACAGTGCATCAGATTACAAGAATATACAGAGTATAAAAGAATATTACACAGAAATATCAGAGATTTAAATTACATTTAAATACAACGCAGCGGAAAATAATACAGTACACAACTAGAAGGAGATATACGGATACAAAGCTTTCCGGATATCGTTCCAGCTGTAAACCAGGATCCTGTGAATATAAATCTGCAAAACCAAAACTACTAGCTGCCCGTGTCAAAATAGGGGCACCCAGAGTTTAGGTTAAAACAATAAACTCCAGGTCAGTCATGTGACTGGTGTGAGAACTAAAACAGTTTTTAATCTTTATTTCCAAAGGTAAATCAAGGGACCACGCCGTATAACACGGAACGGGTTTCCTCCCAAGAATACCAGTGCATAAAACAAACAGCGCAATGCTAAATAAAGAAAAATGAAGCTGTTATAAGACCCAGGTCCCATCACACAATGCAACGCAGCCGAGGATAGGGTTTTCCCTTATAACAGCCAAAGAATGCTTGATACGGTTAAAACAAATCATTTGATACTATAATAAGTGCATAGTGTATAATACAACTTCAAATCATAAGTATCAATCATAGGCGACATGAGCGTCCCATGCCACTATGTCGCCACATATAGGTTTACAATCAAAACCGCAATGTCGTATTTGGAAATTGGATTTCCATCTATGAACCGAGGCAAAAGATAGTCCTCAACCGATTCGAGACGCTCTAGCCCGTGTCTCAGGACCCAGACACAGGTGGGCCCTTGGATCGTCAGGGCCGGTCCACCGATGTGGATTAAAATGCCTGAACACTGCGTTTCCCCACCCTTTGGGGTGTAAACGAGCCAACGAATGACTCCATCGGTTCGAGAACGACCGATCAATCCGAGGCGCCTCGCAACAGCAACAACCACATAAGTCAAACTCGTCAGGGCGTGTAAAACCACTGACGCCACTTCTAGCTAGAAAGAAACGCAAGTCCTCCCTGAGGTCCGTCTCCCGTTTTTGGTTCATACCGGGTGTGAAACACGCGAGGTAAACGTTACACAAAGCTACGCCACAAAGGCCGTGCTTTGATCATCACCACAAGACTTTGCTTTTCAACAGAAGCCTTGATCATTTGCATCTTAGCATGCCACACAGGCAAACCATCCTATGCAACCGATATCAGTCACACAGAATGAAATCCGATGTCAGACACACAGTCCATTTACAAGTCCGTCCTGGGTCTGAACGAAACCGGAGGCACCTAGTACCCCGCATATCCATCGATCTCCAAGTACGTCTGGACGATCACTAACTGTTTCCATCTTCTTGGGTGTACAGCCCAATCAAGATCATCAGTTATCACCCAAACGACGTGAAGACCTCCGGTCTTCGACCATCGTCTTCATCTTCGACTTATCGTCGTATCAGTTATTCAAAATGGGATAAACCCGGTCTTTTCGAATAACTCGCGTATATTTTAAATAAGTGTTACACAAACACAACATTCGCCTCATTCCAATTCATTAGTCACTAACCGTAAATTAATCAAGAGAATAATTTCCCAAATATTAACCCCGAAGGCCGAAACCAACATCAGATCAATATCCAGAAAACCATTCTGCTTGGCTAACCGACAGTTAGTTTCTAAATTTCACATTCATAGGGAAAGATTCCCATTAATTTTTATCAAAGATAAATTCTTGAATTTATGCTTTAATCTACTTTTGAATATCAATTCAAACTAGTCGGGATTAGCGAACCTTACCGAAGTAATCATTTGTTTTAATTTCCCAATCCCAACCTATTCATCCCATGAAGTAAAACTGGCTTTACTTCATATCTAACACCACGGTGTTATCGTTAAATTCAATTACCATTTCACGTTCAAATCTAATTAAAGATTTAACTATCGCCTAGAGCAAAACTGGTGATACTCCATTTCGATTATTTCAATCTAATTAAAGATTCATTAAAACTCCACTTAGTTTTAATCTTTGACTGGGTTAAAGAATCAGTGTCATTTAAAACACAGTTCACGATAAACCCAAAATCACATTCATTAATTATCGGGTTAAAGAACAGGTGTTATTTAAAACACTGTTCACGATAAACCCAAAAATCAATATCGATTCAATTCCAATTAAATATTATTTAATTGGTACACTTCATTAAATCTAAATAAAAAGATTTAATCTTTTCTCAACTGGGTTCAAGAACGGTGTTAGTGAAGACACCATTCACGACAAACCCAAATCACATTTGATATTAAATACAAGGCTCTGAATAGAAAATATATCGGCCTATATTCAATATCAAATTCTACGATTAACAAATGTCGTATTGGAAATAACGATATAAATATATATCTTTCAAATTTCCCTAACAACACCTGTATAATCACGAATTCCAACATCGAAATATTCCGAAGACAATTTCGATTCAAATCCACTCCAATGCAAACATTGGAAATTTTGGTTATTTTCAAAACCCTTTTCGAATTCAATTTATTTATTTAAAAATAAATAGAATTATAATTCTAGTTCAAAACTAGTTCATTTCGATAAAAATCTATTTTTATCTTTTCAAATATGGAGTTTTTCATCCCAAATCTTCACAAATCATTTCTTATGATTTTACACAAATTATTACTATTTTTAATAATTTTATCAAGGCCCGTACAGCCGATTTCCATCAATGGCCATCGAACTGCACTTACAGCGACCTTTTTCAAATTTGATTTGGACAAAATTCCAAATCCAACCGTTAGATTTCAAATTTCTAATATTCATTAGAAAGCTCTTTTCGATACGAACCCAACGGTTCCGGTTTTAGGAAAATCCGACGGTCGGATCTCCCGTAATGTCCGTTTGAAATAAATGGTCGAAATTCGCGAACTGCCGCGGCGCGGCGCGTTCTATTCAGGCCATTATATTATATATATAGTATATATAATATATACTATCGTCGATTTCTATTTAAAACGAATTATATAAATAGTTTTGAATTCGTTTCAAAAACAATTTCAACTTCCTTTTCAATTCAAATCAAAATTGAATTCTTCTTTATAAATTCGTTTCAAAATTCATTTCTATTCAATTCAAATTTCAATTCAATTTGAATTCATTTCAATTTGTTTTCAATTCAATTCGAAATCGTTTTCAATTCAATTCATTTCGAAATCGTTTTCAATTCAATTCATTTCGAAATCGTTTTCAATTCAATTCATTTCGAAATCGTTTTCAATTCAATTCATTTCGAAATCGTTTTCAATTCAATTCATTTCGAAATCGTTTTCAATTCAATTCATTTCGAAATCGTTTTCAATTCAATTCATTTCGAAATCGTTTAAAATTCAATTCATTTCGAAATCGTTTTCAATTCAATTCATTTCGAAATCGTTTTCAATTCAATTCATTTCAAAATCGTTTTCAATTCAATTCATTTCAAAATCGTTTTCAATTCAATTCATTTCGAAATCGTTTAAAATTCAATTCATTTCGAAATCGTTTTCAATTCAATTCATTTCGAAATCACTTAAAATTGATATAAATATCGTTCACGTCAAAATGGCGTCAATCTAATCAACACGGCTTCATAAATTTCTATTTTCAAATATTCTATTTCAAATATATCTTTTTCAAATATTTCTTTTTTTCAAAACTGGAATGAGGCCCAATCAATTACCATATAAAATTAATTATAAGGATTTGCATACAACACATGTATATAATAGCATTGAAAATAATCAACCATCAACCAAAGTGCACTACACTGTATAAGCATCAAATGTATATATTCAACGCTTATAACAGCCTGTCAATCAATCGATCGACATATTTAATCAATCAGGATGAGTGAACTTCAAATTTCATCCCAACACCCGTGTGGGGTTTCAAACAATCAAACACAGATTTTATTTGTGCAATTGGGCGATGTGTAAAATTTATCGACCCAATCAATATCAGTCAAATCAGTGTACATACAAACAAATCGGCCGATTTGTTTATAACTATTCATTTATTCACATTCACGTTAAAAATTATATTTTTAACGACAAAACATTTTATTTCAACCTATGAATTTCTATTCAATTCATTTACACAATAAAATGATATTTTTATTTTCTAACACATTTTAGAAAATTTCGGCGGCATAACGGCACGATACTAGAAACGGGACAAGGCCTAGCCTTATCCCCGGTCTAGTGAAGGCTCACGCCATTCACACATCAATCAAATCAATTCATTATGTAAACCACAAAATTTGGAGTAAGAGTCTAACCTAGCCTTACTCCTTCGCCTTATAACGGCGCACGTCTAATCCTAACCAATTTATCGATTCGATTTTTCACACCACAAACCACATTCAAACCAATATCGCAATCAATCACCAAACAGTCAAACAAACAAGTCCATGGTCTGTGGACGATTGTGTCGGGTGCTACTAAGCACCGTCTGCATCCTAGTATAAATATATATATATATATAACTAGAAAAAAAAGTATATTTAAGTGAGAAGTTCTCACATATAGCTATCCTAGCTCCACGGCTCTTCTTTTGCAGAAGTCTTCGTCGTTTCGCCTTTTTGTCACCTTCGTTGCTGCTTTCACTACATACGTAAAAATCACATTTTTACTTCGCTATTCAATATATAAAAATCGAATTTTTACTTCGAAGTTCAATATATAAAAATTCTATTTTTCTATCGAAGTTCAATATATAAAAATTCTATTTTTCTATCGAAGTTCAATATATAAAAATAAGCATATTTTCACAACGCTACTATATAGATAAAAATTATATTTTTATCACCTTATTCTTCATATAAAAATTTCACCCTTTCAAAAATAAAGTTTTCACCTTTATAAAAACAAAGTTTTCGCCTTTTTAAAATAAAGTTTTCGCCTTTCTAAAATAAAGTTTTCAACTTTATAAAATAAAGTTTTCGCCTTTTTAAAATAAAGTTTTCGCCTTTTTAAAATAAAGTTTTCAACTTTTTAAAATAAAGTTTTCAACTTTTTTAAAATAAAGTTTTCAACTTTTTAAAATAAAGTTTTCGCCTTTTTAAAATAAAGTTTTCGCCTTTTTAAAATAAAGTTTTCGCCTTTTTAAAATAAAGTTTTCGCCTTTTTAAAATAAAGTTTTCGCCTTTTTAAAATAAAGTTTTCGCCTTTCTAAAATAAAGTTTTCGCCTTTTTAAAATAAAGTTTTCAACTTTATAAAATAAAGTTTTCTATTTTAAAGTTCGAATTTTTTTCCTATTTTAACATTTCAAAATAAAATCAGTTTTATTTATTTCTTTTCAAATCAGTTTTTAAAACTTTATAAAAATCAGTTTTTATTTTCTTATTAAAATCAGTTTTAATAACCTAAAATCGAATAGTTTTAAAGAATTAAAATAAATATACAATAAAATACTTACTGTATCTCGATGAGGGGGGCGATGGCCAGGCTCGGCGCTGGCTTCGAGGTAGCGCGGGCGTCGACTTCGGCGGTAGGAGGAGGAGCAGGGTGGGGCCTCGACTTCGCGGCGGCGCAGGGGAAAAGGGGGCGCGCTGGTTCGATCGCGGGGGGGGGGGGGGGGGGGGGGGGTAGGGTTCGAGATTGAAGAGGGTAGAGGGAGGAAGGTCGGAGACGAGGAGGGGGGGCTGGAGGAGGATGAGCGGTGGCTGAGGGGTCGATGGCGATGGCGATCGCCAGGGAGGGTGGAGGCGGCAGGAGGAATCGAGCGGGTTTGTTGTTTTTTTTTTTTTCTTTTTTTTTCTTTGAATCTGTCGAATGATAGAAGGGGGGGGCCAGAACGAAATAAAAAGGGGGGAGAGTTTTATTTTTATTAATTTAATTATTTAATTATTTTATTTTAATTCAAAAAGTCAACTTTTTCAAACGACCTCTAAACGAGGTCCACCGACTGTCGCCCATAGCGTTTCACCCCCATTCCGAACACAATGGGATATGTATCGTAAGCTGATTCGGCTGTTACAATCAGTTTTCGTTAAATTTACATTTAAATTACTATATTGAATTTTAAACGTACATTTCAAATTACTGGGGTCACATACTAACTAGAAAAATTCCATAAAAATATTTTCTAGCTTCGTATTGACGATACGGTCCTAACAAAACTAGTTTCGTCGAATTCTGAGACCGTTGGAAAAATGGCCATTTTCCAGTCGATTAAAATCAACTGAAAATGGTCAAACGCGTTTTCCTTTGCCACGCTCACATATTGATTCGAAAAATTATGAAATCTGAAACCTAGCAATAACTTTACACTGCGGACCCAACAAAACTGGTTTCGTCGAAATCCGAGGTCATTTGCAAAATGTCTATTTTTAAGGGCCTGAATTCCATAGCGACTATTTCTAATTTTAAACTGGACATATCTTATCATTCCTAAGATGAAATCTCAATTTGTTAACTTCGTTACAAATATATAGTTATACAGATTCAAATATTTCTTGTTTCGTTCAATTCTGACTTATATTGAATTCTGTATATTCATTTGAAATTAGAAATCAAATTTTCGAACTACCGCGCCATTTTCTATTCCTTTTATAATTATATATAATTATTATATATTCTAACGACGACGTATATAATATATACATTCGAATTATATTCAAAATAAATTTCACGTCGATATTATTTAAAATAATTCATTTTAAATAATCAAAATTCGCTAAAATTGCCAAAATAAAAATTTTAAACTGGCCCAGATTTTCCGGGTTGTTACACCGAGTTAATATGAAAGCCCAGTTACTTACAAAAAGAAAAAGAAAAGGAATTATAAGCTGTTCAAACTTGTCGCAATGATGTTCGAAGATGAGAGTTTCACTGAAAGGAGCTTACGGGTTATTTGAGGAGATGGAGAAGAGTACGGTTGGGGGCGTGGCTTTTAAAAGGTAATGGGCCAGAATTTTAAAAAGGGCTAAGGCCCAAAAATCTAAATAGTAATAGTTTGATTTAATTTAAATCATATATTAACTTTAAAAATGTGTAACTTGAGCATACGTGATCAGAATGGAACACGACCGAATCCGTTGGGATCGTAGGGACATTGGCTACGCCATGGAACTGACTGGGAGTGAAATGGGGCTCATTACAATTTATGGCGAAATAATTTGTCTGATCAGAATCAACTAACGCAAATCGTTATTTAACGGTTAACGCGAAATGTGAGTAAACTCACTAACTCTTCTCAGTTATATTTTTCTAAAGTATTTTTGGAAATGATAAATGATGGTTGGTTGCTGTGTGTTGGCTGTTTGGTTGAACTGCTAGTCAGTTGATTGAAAATATAGATAACGATATAGATATCCATCGTTAATCAAATATTGATTCTGTTTAGCAGAATATTTCATAGTGAAATGAAATTGATGTTAATTTTATTGTTTAATATCTATGGATGCAGGGAAACAGGTCGAAGGGACCCAACTGGGTTCCTCAACATTCATTTTACTGTTTTTCATATATTGTGTGATATGATATGTTATGAAATTTGTTGTTGATTTTATATGTTTGAATGATACTGATCATTGTTGTATGGTACGTTAAATACCATAAGGAAATACTGGAATGTTAAAAAGGAGTTTTTCAATGTTATTTTGAAAAAGAAATATTTATAAAATCAAAAGATTTTATAAAAAGAAAACCCTTTATTTAGAAAATAAATAGATTAAAAAGAAATATTTATTTGTAAATCAAATAGACAGAATTGAAAAAGAAATATTTGTAAACTATTTACAAATGGAATTGGAAAGGGATATTTATCTAGAAATAAATAGAATAGAAAGGGGAAATAGATGTAAAACAAATAGAAAGGGAATAGTTAGATTATAAAAGGAATTACTTATAAAATCAATAGATTTTATAAATAGAGAATATTTTATAGAATAAATAGAATTATCAAAAAAAGGGATTTATTTTGTATATAAATAGATTTTAAAAGGAAATACTTGAAAAGTGACTAGAATTATATAAAAGTAGAATTCTACATTTGAAAGATTTAAACCTGTGCTTCGAACACGGGTATAATATGATATGGAATTAAAGCAAAGATTTTAAATAGAATCTATTCTAATCGATGGATTGATAAGATAAATTTATAAATAATATTTTATAAATTAAATGAAATATTTATCATGGATAAGTAGAATATATAAGTCAGGACCTATATAGAGGAGTAAGAATCGATTTCAACATCGAATTTTGAAACTGAATAATCAGTTAGAGTTAATCGAATTAGAATTAATTGAATATTAGTTATTCAATTAGAGTTGATCGAATATAGTTATTTGAGATAGAGTTAGTCAACATAGTTATTTAGGATGTGTTGCCATTCCGTACGACTACTAGCGTAATTCGCAGGGCTGTAGATACCCTATGGTGATCGGATGTTTCCTGAGGGAATCAGGCGTAACCATTGTGATCGCTGCTATCTAGAGTCAAGCGAATGAAGTTAAATCGAATATTAGCTATTTGAAATAAAGTTGAAACAGACATAGTTTATTCGAATTAAAATTAAAGGAGTTATTCGAAATAGTATTCGAAAAGAATTAAGGGAGTTAATCGAATATAGTTTATTCGAAGAAAGTTAATCGAATGTAAATCATTTGAAGAGAGATTTTCTAATATAGTTATTCGAAGAAAGGGTTATCGAATATAGTTTATTCGAAAAGGAGTTATCGAATAGAGATTATTCGAAAAGATAATTATACATTTAATTCGATTATATCGAATTCGGTAAAGTAATATTTACTTTCCGGTTTAATCAAGATTTACTTATTTATTAATAAATTAGTGGTTTAGTTATTTGGGTAAATTAAGGAATAAAAGCTATATTTTGAAGTTGGATATTTAAGAAGAAGGGATTATAACATATAGTTATAATCAATGTTTTAAAAAATAGAAGTGGGTTCGTAAATAGAATCCGAGAGTTATGTAAGGAAATTTGTTAAAGAATTGAAAGGTGAACTTTGTCTTTTTCAAGGTTAGAAATGTTGTTCAGTTAAGGTTTGAGAGGTAATTATATCCCGACTTGATTGACTTCGTTTTAACTAAGGAATAGATAAGGTTCGATAGTGAAGGTTGGTTAAGTGAATTGAGCTAATGAGTGCAATGGTTTGAATTAGCTTAGTGATGTTTATTTAAACATCTATTTAAATCAAATGAGGGAGTTGGAATTATTTTCCAAATAAGGATCAAAAATGTTTTCCAATATAGGAAATAAGAAATGGAAGTAAATATGGTGATGTTTTCCAAATGATTTATAAAGTATGTTTTTCCAAATTTAGAAATTAACAATTTACGAATATATAGGAAGGGAAAATGGATAAATTAACGATAATTTAATTTAAAAGAAATAAACCTTTGGATGATGATTGGTCGATAGAATTTCCATCAGGAAATAATATCGTTGGTTGTACACCTGTTTTTCTTTGATAGTTAAATCACCGACTATCGAAGTTTTTGACCATTTTCCCATCGTCAATAGGGAGAGACCGGGATCAGAATCATTATCTGAAAACCACTCTGTATGGACGTTAGCGTTGCGATCAAATATTGAAGACGGAGTTATGCAAGGGCTATCCTGTTTACATAATAGTGCCTTCGGTTTGTCCAGTCCCAGGACAAACGTGAATGGACGAATGTCTGACAGAGTATATCTAATGGATCGCATAAGTTGATCTCTTCAAACGTACTTACGTTTGGTGGCGGAAGAATTCGTTTCTCTTAGCTTTATACCCGTGGTATTTTTGAAGAAATTAATTTGTGATTTGACGGGTATGACGATGTGGCATTCAAAGTGAATGGTGGTCAAATATTCCAAAAGATACGTTATGACCTCAAGCCTCATCAACCGGGAAATGACAGAAATCGGGCAGTCAGCATGGCTAAGTGGGTCGCTCCCATTAGGGTGTATATCACCTATCTAGAGAAAATCCATTTCATTATTTTATCTATGATCGATGCTGTCCCTTTTTTGGGAAGACGGTGGGTAGCTCCCAACCGTTGGTGGTATACATTCGATATGCTCAAGCGAAATGAGTGGTCGGTCATGTGTGGGCCGGGTTTCAAGACGTTCTTGTTGAACCCAGTGTATTCGTCTCTATAGATACACTATCGGCAGGTGGTCCCATACCTTGTCATAGTTGGAACCCAATCTAAAATAAGCGCTCGCGGTTTTGTTTGTATACTATATATGTGGAACGTGAGATGTAAGCGTTCTGCTAGATTCTAATTACTTGTGATTAGACATTATTATAATATCAAGAGAAGTATTGATTTTGAAAGTGTTTTGGGTTATCGTAAGGTAAAACCCGTCCGTGTTTATGTGTGGATTGGTCTTACGATTATCTTTTCTTTTGAAAAGGATTTTGAAAAGTTAAACCAAATGATTTGAGTTTAGTCACACCAGTCCCATGACTGACCCAGAGTTTATTTTGTTTTGTTTTCCCTAAACTCTTGGGTGCCCAAATTTGTACGGGCAGTCAAGTTGTTCAGGTCTTTACAGATATACTTGGACGATCTTGAAGCAGGAGGCTTCAGGATTATATAGCTATTGTTATTTCCGCTGTGTGTAAGTGTTGTACTCTGAAAATGTTATAATACTGTTTTATTGCAAATTTATGTTATATATTATATTTTATTCGTTCCGCTGTGAGATTCGTATTGCTCTGATTTTGCTCTATAGTGATTTTCTTCTTCTTCTATTCTAATTTTCTATCTTATCTATTCTCACCCTCTAACTTCTTTCTATTAATGATCTGGAATGTTCGATACCTAAATAATTAACATGGGTTTTATGTTGATTTTCTGGGTCGGAAATCCCAGTTCGTTACACATTTTTATTGTCAAATTATACATTAGAATTTGTGTACAAATTAATGAGACATTTTTATTGCCAAATTATACATTAGAGTTTGTGTACAAAGCAAAGAGACAATTTTATGTGTTATGTTATACCTTAGGATTTGTATGCAAATTAAAATAAACAATTTTTATGTGTCATGTTATACATTGAAATTATATACAAATAAAAACATTTCTTTTTATTTGTTGAAGTTAAAAATAAAAATTGCATACAAATAATGAAAATTAAAATTATCTTTTTATTCGTCATTAGCAACAATGTCATGTAAATTAATTATAGTTTATTTGACATTAGAGACATTTTGTGAATGAATACAAATAAAATATATTTTATTTGACATTAGAAATGTAGAAAATGTAATGTAAATAAATTACATTTTTTTTTGACATTAGACATGTAGGTATGTTATGCAAATAAAATACATTTTTATTTGACATTATAAACATATAGAGATATTATGCAAATAAAACTTTCTTTTATTTGGCATGTTAA
This sequence comes from Allium sativum, assembly GCA_030737875.1. Taxonomy (NCBI): domain Eukaryota; kingdom Viridiplantae; phylum Streptophyta; class Magnoliopsida; order Asparagales; family Amaryllidaceae; genus Allium; species Allium sativum. The sequence goes on along the minus strand of CM060909.1, from coordinate 749,983,412 downwards.
ACACGTTAGTGGAATCGTCGAATGATTTATATTTATATATAATTTTTTTCTATAAATATAAATTAAAACTAAACGAATCGCGCACGGTAGTTCCTGTTTTGGAATCGTAACTTTAAACGATTATACCGAAAGATCCGACCGTCGGATTTTCCCAAAACTAAAACCGTTAGGTCTGCTTTGGGAAGATCTTCCCAATGATATAATTTTTTTTAAAATCCAACAGTTATATTTCGAGAAATGTGCAAATCAAATTTGGGTAGAAACAGCGCTAGGGCCTCCTATTGACCCAAAGCGTCGTTAAATTAAATTGGGCTATTTTTACATAAATAAAAATAGTGATAAATCATTATAAAATAATATTAACGATATGCGATGATTTAAATTATACATATATGCGATAATTATTTGAAAAGACCGAGTTCAATCTCATTTCAAATAATTATAAGACAATTTAAATCAAAGATAGTGAAGACGGTTTTTGAAGACCGACGATCTTCACATCGAATGGACGACTACTGATGCCCGACATTGGGTAGCTCCCAGTAAAGGGTTAAAGTGGTAGTTGTCCGGACGTACTTATTGATTGTCCAGATAAGCGAGCACCTCTCTTCCGTATTGGACATACGGGAAGAGGAATAAGGTGTCTCTAGTTTCGTTCAGACCCATAACGGACTTGTAAATGGATGTGTGTCTGACATTGGATTTCATTCTATGTAAATTGATTTCTATTTAATAAATATCTCTTTGGTGGCAGAGAATTCATTCTCTTGCTTAACACCCTTTTCTGAGACGCAAGAGCTCAGAGGTTATATATTGATAGTTATTGATCACATGGCGCAGATTGTCAATGTGGCATGCCAAGATGCAAATAAACAAGGCTTTTGTTGAAAAGCAGAGCTTTGTGGTTGATGATCAAAGCACAACCCATTTAGGCATAGCTTTGCGTATAGCGTTACTTCGCGAGCTTCATACCCCGGTAAGAGTCGGAAATGGGATAAGGGAACGCAGGAAGTGCACACGTTTCTTTCTAGCTAGAAGTGGTGTCATGGTATGGAGCCTAGACATTTTTACTTATGTGGACGATGGATTATAAGGCCTCGGATATGTTGGTCGATAGTGGCCAATTGATAGGTCCAATAGGACCGGGAAATGTGTGTTCAGGAATTGCCAATCCGATAAGGTATATTTGTGGATCGGCCCTGCAGGATCCAAGGGTTCACTGTGGGGGATTCTGATACATTTGCTAGAGTGTCTCGAATCGGTAAGGAGATCATCCCTAGCCTTCACTCATGATGGAAATACAATTTTCAATATGACATTACGGATTTGATTGTAAACCTATATATGGCGACATAGTAGGATGGGGTACTATGTAGTCTAGGATTGATACATTTACTTTGAAAGTATATTTGAACTGATTAAATACTAATAATATTATTAAATATTGTTTTATACGTATCAAGCATGTTTGATCATTATAAGGTAAAACTCTATCCTCCGGTTTGCGTTGCATTGTGTGATGGGACTTGAGTCATATAATGATTTCATTTTTATAAAAAGCATTGCATTGTTTTAAAAGATTTATTTAATTTATGCACTGATAATCCAATGGAGTAAACCCGTTCCGCGTTAGCGGCGTGGTCCTGTGATTAGCCTTATTGTTAGATAAGTTAAGAAAGATTTCTCATACCAGTCCCATGACTGACTCGTAGTTTGTTTCACTTGCAAACTCGAGGGCTCTTATTTCCACATGGGCAGTCGAGTGGCTTGTTTTGCAGATATTTATTTATTGAGCAGGAATCTAGATCGAAGCTTGCTGCTTTGTCTAGAGCAAAGATAGTCTTCCGTTATGTTTGTTTATTAGTTCTGCTGCATTGTATTAAGTTTGTTGTAAATTAATATTCCGCTTTATTATAATCGATGTACTCTGATATTCTGTACTCTGATGTAGCATTATTATAATGTTTATAAAAGTCTTCTGTTATTTGTTCTGATGTGTTGTATGCCCAGATTTAGCATATGTGGGATTCGAACGGTCTTGATCGATTTTGCGATCGATTAGGTTCGGGTGAAATCTGTGTCGTTACATTTCCCCATCCCAACCTATTAATCCCACGGAACAAAACTGGTAGTACTCCATATCTAACACCACTGTGTTATCGGTAAATTAAATTACCATTTCACGTTCAAATCTAATTAAAGATTTAACTATCGAATGAAGTAAAACTGGTGATACTCCGTTTTCGATCACTTTCTTGAATTTGATAATTTTAATTATCTCATTCCCATTTCAATCTAATTAAAGATTCATTAAAACTTCACTTAGTTTTAATCTCAAAAATCTTTATTTAATGATTGTTTAACTTGGGAAATCAATCATGCCACATCGACAATCTATATTATACCATTGATTTCTACCAATATATAACCTCTAAGCTCGTACGTCTTAGAGAAGGGTGTTAAGAAAGAGAATAAATTCTCTACCACTAAACAGATATATATTTAGTGGAGATCAACAACACAGTTCGAAATACAATGTTAGACATGTAATCCTGTCTTTAACTAGGTTAAAGAACCAATGTCATTTAAAACACAGTTCACGATAAACCCAAAATCATATTCCATTGACTATGGAATCTTCATGGAAAACAGATCAATATATAATCGATATCAATTTCCGTATCCGACTAATAATATAAATGGAATAAGGGAAAGCCTTTAAATTCCATATATAGTAACAGTCCTCCTCAACAGAAGCTCACTTCGATTACCACTAAATCGAATTCCATTCCATTCCAATTTATTTTATTAAATTGGAAAATTTACTTTGGAAAATTCCATTAATCTTAATTAAAAGATTTATATATTCCAAATCACATTTCACTGTTAATCGGGTTAAAGAACGAATGTCGTTAAAAACATAGTTCACAATAAACTCAATTCACATTCCATTTTATTCCAATTTCCAAATATAACTGGAAACTCTAATATTCTTAATTAAAAGATTTATTCTTTTCACATGGGGTTTAATAATAGTGTTACTGAAGACACCATTCACGACAAACCCAAAATCCAATTTAATATTAAATATATGGCTATGAATAGAAATTATACCGGCTTATATTCAATATCAAATTCTGAAACTAACGGATAGTATTGGGAATAATGATATCTGTATCTTCCAAATTCCCATAAAAATATCCGTATAACCACGGAATCCAATATCGAAATATTTCGAAGATTATTTCCATTCCAACCCATTCCAATTTATTCATTGGAAAATTATGGTTATTTTAAAACCATTTCAAATCCAATTTATTTATCTAAAAACATTGGATTATTATTCTAGTTAATAACTAGTTGTTACGACCCCCCGGTAAGGAAAGCACGGATAGAATTGAGGACACAACAAAATAGAACGCAGACAGAAGAACATTTCAATGTTAATTACAACAATTCATCAGAATACAGAAATATACAAAGTATAAACAAATAACATACATTATAAAATATCAGAAATTACAATACATTACATAGCAGCGGAAAAATAATACAATACACAACTGAAAGAAGTATACGGATACAAAGCTTTCTAGATATCATTCCAGCTGTAAACCAGGTTCCTGTGAATATAAATCTGCAAAACCAAAACTACTAGCTGCCCGTGTCAAAATAAGGGCACCCAGAGTTTAGGTTAAAACAATAAACTCCAGGTCAGTCATGGGACTGGTGTGAGAACTAAAACAGTTATTGATCTTTATTTTTAAAGTTAGGTAAATCAAGGGACCACGCCGTATAACATGGAACGAGTTTCCTCCCAAGAACACCAGTGCATAGAACAACAGCGCAATGCTAAATAAAGAACAATGAAGCTATTATAAGACCCAGGTCCCATCACACAATGCAACACAAGCAGGAGGATAGGGTTTTTACCTTATAATAGCCAAGAATGCTTGGTACATTTAAAACAAATCATTTGATACCATTATAAGTGCATAGTGTATAAAACAACTTCAAATCATAAGTATCAATCATAGACGGCATAAGTGCCCCATACCACTATGCCGTCATACTAGGCTCTACAATCAAAACCGCAAGGTCACGTATTGAAAGTTGGATTTCCATCTGTAAACCGAGGCAAAAGATAGTCCTCTACCGTATTCGAGACTCTCTAGCCCAAGCCTCAGGCAAGTACTCTGTCAAGCCTTAGGAGCCACAGGGCCGGTCCACCGATGTGGATTAAAATGCCTGAACACTGCGTTTCCCCGCCCTTTGGGGCGTAAATGAGTCCAATGACCGCATCCGTCCCGGATCGACCGATATATCCGAGGCGCCTCGCAACAGCAACAACCACATAAGTCAAACTCGTCAGAGCGTGTAAAACCACTGACGCCACTTCTAGCTAGAAAGAAACGCATGCCCTCCCTGGATCCTTCTCCCGTTATTGGTTCACAACCGGGGTGTGAGGCTCGCGAATTCACGTTACACAAAGCTATGCCACACAGGCGGTGCTTTGATCATCAACCACAAGACTTTGCTTTTCAACAGAAGCCTTGATCAATTGCCACTTAGGCATGCCACACAGGCAATTCACTCCATGCGTTTGATATCCATCAATATATAACCTCTGAGCTCGTACGTCTCCGAGAAAGGCGTTAAGCAAGAGAATAAATTCTCCGCCGCCAAACAGATATATATTTAATAGAAATCAACCACACAGAATAAAATCCAATGTCAGACACACAGTCCATTTACAAGTTCGTTCTGGGTCTGAACGAAACCGGAGGCACCTAATACCCTGCATATCCATCGATCTCCAAGTACGTCTGGACGATCACTAACTGATTCCCTCCTCTTGGGTGTACGACCCAATCAAGATCATCAGTAATCACCGAAACAACGTGAAGACCTCCGGTCTTCAACCACCGTCTTCATCTTCGACACCACGTCGAATTTGTTATTCAGAATGGGATAAACCCGGTCTTTCTGAATAGCTCGCATATATAATAAACAAGTGTTACACTAAGACAACATACGCCTCATTCCAATTCAGAATATTCTTTTATTCCAATATTCTTATACTTTGAGAAAGGTTCCCATTAATTTTATCAAAGATAAATTCTTTAAATTTATTCTTTAATCTTCTTTTGAATATCAATTCAAACCAGTCGGGATTAGCGAACCACACTGAAGTAGTTATTTATTTTATTTCCCAACCCCAAACTATTTATCCCATAAAGTAAAACTGGTAATACTTCATACCTAACACCACGGTGTTATCGGTAAATTCAATTACCATTTCACGTTCAAATCTAATTAAAGATTTAACTATCGCCTGGAGTAAAACTGGTGACACTCCATTCTCGATCTTTTCAATTTAATTAAAGATTCATTAAAACTCCACTTAGTTTTAATCTTTAACTGGGTTAAAGAATCAGTGTCATTTAAAACACTGTTTACGATAAACCCAAAAATCAATACCAATTCAATTCTTGTTAAATATCATTTAATTGGTAACACTTCATTAAATCTAAATAAAAAGATTTAATCTTTTTCTCAACTGGGCTTAAGAACAGTGTTAATGAAGACACCATTCACGACAAACCCAAATCACATTTGATATTAAATACAAGGCTCTGAATAGATAATATCCCGGCTTATATTCAATATCAAATTCTACGGCCAACAAATATCGTATTGGAAATAACGATATATATATATATATATATATATATATATATCTTTCAAATTTCCATAACATTATCTGTATAATCACGAAATCCAACATCGAAATATTCCGAAGACAATTTCGATTCAAATCCATTCCAATGCAATTATTGGAAATTCTGTTTATTTTCAAAACCATTTCAAATCCAATTTATTTATTTTAAAAATAAATATATTATTATTCTAGTTCAAAACTAGTTCATTTCGATAAAAATCTATTTTTATCTTTTCAAATATGGAGGTTTTCATCCCAATTCTTCACAAATCATTTCTTATGATTTTACACCAATTATTGATATTTTTAATAATTTTATCAAGGCCCGTACAGTCGATTTCCATCAACGGCCATCGAACTGCACTTACAACGAGCTTTTCCAAATCCAACCGTTAGATCTCAGATTTCTAATATTCGTTAGAAAGCTCTTTTCGATACGAACCCAACAGTTCAGGTTTTAGGAGAATCCGACGGTCGAATCTCCCGTCGTATCCGTTCGAAGTCAATGGTCGAAATTCGAGAACTGCCGCCGCGCGGCGCGTTCTATTCAGGCCATTATATTACATATATAATATATATAATATATACTTCGTCGATTTCCTTTTAAAACGTATTTTATAAATCGTTTTAAATTCGTTTTCAAAATGATTTCAACTTCCATCACAAATTCAAATCAAAATTGAATTTTTCCTTACAAATTCGTTTTAAATTAATTTCAAATTGATTTCAATTCAAATCGATTTTCAGTTCAATTTCAATACGTTTTAAACTCAATTCAAAACGATTTAAATTCTATTTCAATCTAATTCGAATTTCAATTCTACTCAGTTTAATTCGAATTTCAATTCTTTTCAATTTAATTCAAATTTCTGTTCTTTTCAATATAATTTGAATTTCTATTCTTTTCAATATAATTCGAATTTCTATTCTTTTCAATATAATTCGAATTTCTTTTCTTTTCAATATAATTCGAATTTCATTTCAAAATATTCGATTTTGAAATCACTTTTCAATATTCATTATAAAAACGAATATAATCGATATAAATATCATTCACGTCAAAATGGCGTCAATCTAATCAACACGGCTTCATATATTCTATTTTCAAATATTCTATTTTAAATATTTCTTTTTCAAATATTTCTATTCAAATATTTCTTTTTCAAAACTAGAATAAGGCCCAATCAATTACCATATAATGTTAATTATATGGATTTTCTACAACACATGTATTCAATAACAACAATGAATAATCAACCATCATCCAAAGTGCATTTTACACTGTATAAGCATCAAATATAAATATTTAACATTCATAACAGTCTGTCAATCAATCGAACGACATATAACTAATTATTGGGATTAGTGTATGTCATATATCACCCCAATACCCGTGTGGGGTTTTCAAACAATCAAACACAGATTTTATTTGTGCAGTTGGGCGATGTGTAAAATTTATCATCCCAATCTATATCAGTCAAATGTGTGTATATAAACAAATCGTCCGATTCGTTTATAAATATTTATTCTATATATACGTTAAAAATTATATTTTTAACTATAAAATATTTTCCACTATAAAATATTTCATTTCATTTCACAACACATCACACAATCAACTACACATCAAAATCAAACAGACAAGCATATAAGACGTCCATGGTTTGTGGACAACGGGTGTCAGGTGCTACTAAACACCGTCTGCATCCTAGTATATATTTCAACTAGAAAATTAAATTAAAGGTGAGAAGTTCTCACCAAAGCTAAATCCAAACGCCACGACTCTTCATATGTAGAAACCTTCGTCGTGCTCGCCTTTTGTCACTTTCGTTGCCTGTAGCCACTACATACATAAAAATCACAATTTTATTGTCTCTACTTTATAACAATTAAATTTTTATATAAATAACACTTCAAACTCGCTTGTATCAAAAATTCAAACCTTTTAACATATAAAAATTACTTCTTTTTCAATTTAAAAATCTTATTTTTTCATAAATAGAAATCGTATCTTTATAATATAAAAGATCTAATCTTCCTACTTCATTCACATAATATAAAAATTCGATCCTTTTGTTTTTCATTCACATATATAAAATTCGAATCTTTTTAAAGCTACATACATAATAATTATTGCTCCTACATAATAAAAATTTCATTTTTATCACTCCTAAAATCTCCTTTTTCTTATATAAAAATTTCATTTTTATCACTTCATATAAAAACTGATTTTCAAATTAAAATTAAAATAAAAACCAAGAAAAATAAAACTTACAGTTTGCAAAAGGGAGAGGGTGAGCTGTAGCTCGCGGATCGGAGCGATGGTGGCTGTCTGGTGTGCGTCAGTCGGAAGAGGGGGGGTTGGGATTTCAAGGGAGGCTGTGGGGTTTGAGGAGGATCAGAGAGAGGATAAAGGAGGAGGGGGCGAGGTCGTCGCGCCTCTGACCATCACGGAGGTGGCGGTCATTGTCAGGAGGGGACAGGGGGAAGGCGCGGCCCATTGGGGCCGGGTTTGGGCTCGAGCGTGCGGATCGGGGAATTGAAGACGGAGGAAAGAGGAGCAAGCTCGAGAGGAGGAAGCGTGGTGGCGCCATCAACCGCTGGGGGGGGGGGGGGGGCGCGACGGAGGGCCAAGGCGGCGGTTGTCATTTCCGATCATGAAGGAGAAAGTGAGAGTATCGGTGAAAACTGATTTGGGGGGAGGGGTTTTTAAGTAAAAGGTTTTATTTAAATATATATTTTATTAATTTTATTCTAAAAAGTAACTTTTATTTTCGACCTCTAAACGAGACCCACCACCTGTCGTCTATAGATAATTACCCCCATTCCGAACACAATGGGATATGCATCATAAGCTGATTCGATCGTTTCGATCAGTTTCCGTCAAAATCAAAATATAACTCTATATATTGAATTTTAACGCACATTTCAATTTACCGAGGCCACATACTAACTAGAAAAATTCCCGAAAAATATTTTCTAGCTTTGTATTGAAGGTACGGTCCTAACAAAACTAGTTTCGTCGAATTTTGAGACCGTTTGAAAAATGGCCATTTTCCAGTCGATTAAAATCAACTGAAACTGGTCAAACGCTTTTTCCTTTGCCACGCTCACATATTGATTCGAAAAATTACGAAATTTGAAACTAGCAATAATTTGACATCGCGGATCCAACAAAAGTTGTTTCGTCGAAATCCGAGGTCGTTTGCAAAATGGTTATTTTTAATGGCCAAAATTCCATAGCGACTATTCTGAATTTTCAACTGGACATAACTTTTTATCCCCGCTATGAAATTTCAATTTTTCTGATTCGTTGGAAAGATATTCTCAATTAGATTCAAATACTTTTGGTTTCACTACAATCCGGTTTATTTTGAATCCTGTACATTCATTTGAAGTTTGTAATCGAATTATCGAACTACCGCGCCATTTTCAATTCCTTTTATATATATAATAAATATTTATATTCAAACGACGATCTATATAAATATATACGTTTTAATTCCATTCAAAATAAATTTCCCGTCATTATTATTTAAAATAATCTATTTTAAATAATCAAAACTCACCAAAATTGCCAAAATAAATTTTTTAAATTGGCTCGGATTTCCGGGTTATTACAATCTCCCCCACTTAAAACTTTTCGTCCCCGAAAAGGAACGAAGCCGAAAGTTGTTTAACAAATCAAATCAACTTTCATTATTTTCTTTATGGCTTAAGTTCTTCTACTTTTCAGTTTCTAAGAACTTTTCAAAATTTTCAAACATTTGGCTAACACCCTAAATTTTCGAAAAATTTCGCCATAACCTCCCCTGCACCGGGAGCACCGGGAAAATCCCGAAATTGCCATATAGGACTTCTGATCTCAAAAAGAAAAAGAAAAAGCCAATCGGCTCATAAAATCATCATCACCCAAAGAAATACAATAAACATGTACCTATTTGTCGGGCAAACAATTTTATTCCTCTTCTCTAGCCTCCTTACTATGACCTGTTCAATGTAAGTACATGTATATGCATGCAAATGTGACTAATTTTCAATACAACTCAATATTTGGTTCAATTTGGAAAAAGGTTCAACGTTTTAATTAATCAAACTATAATCAAACAACACAATCAGCAATCAAATTATCATTTCAAATTCATAACTTTGATATATAGTCAAAAATCACATTTTTGGTGCCAAATCACAACAATAAGCCCTATCTAATTTTGGTTCTCACACCAGCCAATTGGAAATATATAGAAACTCACTTTCGTCACTCGAATATAAATTCTAATGATGGAGCTCCATCATCAAAATCATCTCCGGGCGATTAGAGTGTAATTCTATATCTATCCAGTATATTAAAATTTCAAATACACGTGGATCAGATGTATACGCAAAATCTTTATATACTGGATTGTCCAAATCAATATAAATAATCAAATACAAATAATTGATTTAAATTTCAAAACTAGATTTGTTTTCATTTTCAAAAATATACTCTTCACACTCGTTCTAGGATACTACTGATCCCATCTCTAACGAGTCATTCCCATTGGATATTACTAATCCAATATCTGATGAACCCTTTCGTATGGTTCTATGGTGCCTTGTTCTCTGAGCTTTGTAAACCAAAGCTCTGATACCAAACTGTTACGACCCGAACTTCCCCAATAAGGAAAGCACGGATAGAATTGAGGACACGACAAAATAGAACGCAGACAGAAGAACATTTCATTGTTAATTACAACAATTCATTAGAATACAGGAATATACAGAGTACAAACAAATAATATACATTACAAAATGTTAGAGATTACAATACATTACATAGCAGCGGAAAAATAATACAATACACAACTGAAAGAGGTATACGGATACAAAGCTTTCCGGATATCATTCCAGATGTAAACCAGGTTCTTGTGAATATAAATCTGCAAAACCAAAACTACTAGCTGCCCGTGTCAAAATAAGGGCACCCAGAGTTTAGGTTAAAACAATAAACTCCAAGTCAGTCATGGAACTGGTGTGAGAACCAAAACAGTTATTAATCATTATTTTTAAAGTTAGGTAAATCAAGGGACCACGCCGTATAACACGAAATGGGTTTCCTCCCAAGAACACCAGTGCATAAAACAACAGAGCAATGCTAAATAAAGAACAATGAAGCTATTATAAGACCCATGTCAAATCACACAATGCAATACAAGCTGGAGGATAGGGATTTTACCTTATAATAGCCAAGAATGCTTGGTACGTTTAAAACAAATCATTTGACACTATTATAAGTGCATAGTGTATAAAACAACTTCAAATCATAAGTATCAATCATAGACGGCATAAGTGCCCCATACCACTATGTCGTCATACTATGCTCTACAATCAAAACCGCAAGGTCACATATTGGAAGTTGGATTTCCATCTGTGAACCAAGGCAAAAGATAGTCCTCTACCGAATTCGAGACTCTCTAGCCCGAGCCTCAGGCAAGTACTCTGTCAAGCCTTAGGAGCCACAGGGCCGGTCCACCGATGTGGATTAAAATGCCTGAACACTGCGTTTCCCAGCCCTTTGGGGCATAAATGTGTCCAATGACCCCATCGGTCCCGGATCGACCGATATATCCGAGGCGCCTCGCAACAGCAGCAACCACATAAGTGAAACTCGTCAGGGCGTGTAAAACCACTGACGCCACTTCTAGCTAGAAAGAAACGCATGCCTTCCCTGGATCCTTCTCCCGTTTTTGGTTCACAACCGGCGTGTGAGGCTCGCGAATTCACGTTACACAAAGCTATGCCACACAGGCGGTGCTTTGATCATCAACCACAAGACTTTGCTTTTCAACAGAAGCCTTGATCAATTGCCACTTAGGCATGCCACACAGGCAATTCACTCCATGCGTTTGATATCCATCAATATGTAACCTCTGAGCTCGTACGTCTCCGAGAAGGGCGTTAAGCAAGAGAATAAATTCTCCGCCGCCAAACAGATATATATTTAATAGAAATCAACCACACAGAATAAAATCCAATGTCAGACACACAGTCCATTTACAAGTTCGTTCTGGATCTGAACGAAACCGGAGGCACCTAATACCCTGCATATCCATCGATCTCCAAGTACGTCTGGACGATCACTAACTAATTCCCTCCTCTTGGGTGTACGACCCAATCAAGATCATCAGTAATCACCCAAACAACGTGAAGACCTCCGGTCTTCAACCACCATCTTCATCTTCGACATCACGTCGAATTTGTTATTCAGAATGGGATAAACCCGGTCTTTCTGAATAGCTCGCGTATATAATAAACAAGTGTTACACTAAGACAACATACGCCTCATTCCAATTCAGAATATTCTTTTATTCCAATATTCTTATACTTTGAGAAAGGTTCCCATTAATTTTATCAAAGATAAATTCTTTAAATTTATTCTTTAATCTTCTTTTGAATATCAATTCAAACTAGTCGGGATTAGCGAACCACACTGAAGTAGTAATTTATTTTATTTCCCAACCCCAACCTATTTATCCCATAAAGTAAAATTGGTAATACTTCATACCTAACACCACGGTGTTATCGGTAAATTCAATTACCATTTCACGTTCAAATCTAATTAAAGATTTAACTATCGCCTGGAGTAAAACTGGTGACACTCCATTCTCGATCTTTTCAATCTAATTAAAGATTCATTAAAACTCCACTTAGTTTTAATCTTTAACTGGGTTAAAGAATCAGTGTCATTTAAAACACTGTTTACGATAAACCCAAAAATCAATACCTATTCAATTCCAGTTAAATATCATTTAATTGGTAACACTTCATTAAATCTAAATAAAAAGATTTAATCTTTTTCTCAACTGGGCTTAAGAACAGTGTTAATGAAGACACCATTCACGACAAACCCAAATCACATTTGATATTAAATACAAGGCTCTGAATAGAAAATATACCGGCTTATATTCAATATCAAATTCTACGGCCAACAAATATCGTATTGGAAATAACGATATATATATATATCTTTCAAATTTCCATAACAATATATGTATAATCACGAAATCGAACATCGAAATATTCCGAAGACAATTTCGATTCAAATCCATTCCAATGCAATTATTGGAAATTCTGGTTATTTTCAAAACCATTTCAAATCCAATTTATTTATTTTAAAAATAAATAAATTAATATTCTAGTTCAAAACTAGTTCATTTCGATAAAAATCTATTTTTATCTTTTCAAATATGGAGTTTTTCATCCCAATTCTTCACAAATCATTTCTTATGATTTTACACCAATTATTGATATTTTTAATAATTTTATCAAGGCCCGAACAGTCGATTTCCATCAACGGGCATCGAACTGCACTTACAAAAAACTTTTCCAAATTTGATTTGGACATAATTCCAAATCCAACCGTTAGATCTTAGATTTCTAATATTCGTTAGAAAGCACTTTTCGATACGAACCCAACAGTTCTGGTTTTAGGAGAATCCGACGGTCGGATCTCTTGTAATATCCGTTCGAAGTCAATGGTCGAAATTCGCGAACTCCCGCGGCGCGGCGCATTCTATTCAGGCCATTATATTGTATATATAATATATATAATATATACTTCATCGATTTCCTTTTAAAACGTATTTTATAAATCGTTTTAAATTCGTTTTCAAAACGATTTCAACTTCCATCTCAAATTCAAATCAAAATTGATTTTTCCCTTACAAATTCGTTTTAAATTAATTTCAAATTGATTTCAATTCAAATTGATTTTTAGTTCAATTTCAATACATTTTAAACTCAATTCAAAACGATTTAAATTCTATTTCAATCTTATTCGAATTTCAATTCTATTCAGTTTAGTTCGAATTTCTATTCTTTTCAATATAATTCGAATTTCCATTCTTTTCAATATAATTCGAATTTCCATTCTTTTCAATATAATTCGAATTTCTATTCTTTTCAATATAATTCGAATTTCTAATCTTTTCAATATAATTCGAATTTCATTTCAAAATATTCGATTTTGAAATCACTTTTCAATATTCATTATAAAAATGAATATAATTGATATAAATATCGTTCACGTCAAAATGGCGTCAATCTAATCAACACGGCTTCATATATTCTATTTTCAATTATTCTATTTTAAATACTTCTTTTTCAAATATTTCTATTCAAATATTTCTTTTTCTAAACTGGAATGAGGCCCAATCAATTACCATATAATGTTAATTATATGGATTTTCTACAACACATGTATTCAATAACAACGATGAACAACCAACCATCATCCAAAGTGCATTTTACACTGTATAAGCATCAAATATAAATATTTAACGTTCATAACAGTCTGTCAATCAATCGATCGACATATAACTAATTATTGGGATTAGTGTATGTCATATATCACCCCAATACCCGTGTGGGGTTTTCAAACAATAAAACACAGATTTTATTTGTGTAGTTGGGCGATGTGTAAAATTTATCGTCCCAATCAATATCAGTCAAATGTGTGCATATAAACAAATCGTCCAATTCTTTTATAAATATTTATTTTATATATACATTAAAAATTATATTTTTAACTATAAAATATTTTCCACTATAAAATATTTCATTTCATTTCACAACAAATCACACAATCAACTACACATTAAAATCAAACAAACAAGCATACAAGCCGTCCATGGTCTATGGACGATGGGTGTCGGGTGCTACTAAACACCGTCTGCATCCTAATATATATTTCAACTAGAAAATTAAATTAAAGGTGAGAAGTTCTCACCAAAGCTAAATCCAAACGCCACGACTCTTCATATGTAGAAATCTTCGTCGTGCTCGCCTTTTGTCACTTTCGTTGCCTGTAGCCACTACATATATAAAAATCACATTTTTATTGTCTCTACTTTATAACAATTAAATTTTTATATAATTAACAATTCAAACTCGCTTGTTCCAGAAATTCAAACATTTTAACATATAAAAATTACTTCTTTTTCGATTTAAAAATCTTATCTTTTCAAAAATAGAAATCGTATCTTTATAATATAAAAGATCTAATCTTCCTACTTCATTCACATAATAGAAAAATTCGATCTTTTTGTTTTTCATTCACATATATAAAATTCGAATCTTTTTAAAGCTACTTACACAATAATTATTGCTCCTACATAATAAAAATTTCATTTTTATCACTCCTAAAATCTCCTTTTTCTCATATAAAAATTTCATTTTTATCACTTCATATAAAAACTGATTTTTAAATTAAAATAAAAATAAAAACCAAGAAAAATAAAACTTATAGTTCGCAAAAGGGAGAGGGTGAGCTGTAACTCGCGGATCGGAGTGGTGGTGGCTGTCTGGTGCGCGTCAGTCGGAAGAGAGGGGGTTTGGGGTTTCAAGGGAGGCTGCGGGGTTTATGAAGGATCAGAGAGAGGATAGAGGAGGAGGGGGCGAGGTCGCAGCGCCTCTGGCCATCGACGGAGGTGGCGGTCATCGTCATGAGGGGACATGGGGAAGGCGCGGCGCATTGGGGCCGGGTTTAGGCTCGAGCGTGCGGATCGGGGAATTAAAGATGGAGGAAAGAGGAGCGAGCTCGAGAGGAGGAGGAAGCGTGGTGGCGCCATCAGCAACTGGGGGGGGGGGCGATGGAGGGCCAAGGCGGCGGTCGCCATTTTCGATCATAAAGGAGAAAGTGAAAGTATCGGGGAAAACTGATTTGGGGGGAGGGGTTTTAATGTAAAAGGTTTTATATAAATATATATTTTATTCTAAAAAGTAACTTTTATTTTCGACCTCTAAACGAGACCCACCACCTGTCGTCTATAGCTAATTACCCCCATTCCGAACACAATGGGATATGCATCGTAAGCTGATTCGATCGTTTCGATCAGTTTCCGTCAAAATCAAAATATAACTCTATATATTGAATTTGAACGTACATTTCAATTTACCTAGGCCACATACTAACTAGAAAAATTCCCTAAAAATATTTTCTAGCTTCGTATTGACGGTACGGTCCTAACAAAACTAGTTTCGTCGAATTACGAGACTGTTTGAAAAATGGCCATTTTCCAGTCGATTAAAATCAACTGAAACTGGTCAAACGCGTTTTCCTTTTCCACGCTCACATATTGATTCGAAAAATTACGAAATTTGAAACCTAGCAATAATTTGACATCGTGGATCCAACAAAAGTGGTTTCGTTGAAATCCGAGGTTGTTTGCAAAATGGCTATTTTTAATGGCCGAAATTCCATAGCGACTATTCTGAATTTTCAACTGGACATAACTTTTTATCCCCGCTATGAAATTTCAATTTTTCTGATTCATTGGAAAGATATTCTCAGTTAGATTCAAATATTTTTGGTTTCACTAAAATCCGGTTTATTTTGAACCCTGTACATTCATTTGAAGTTTGAAATCGAATTATCGAACTACCGCGCCATTTTCAATTCCTTTTATATATATAATAAATATTTTTATTCAAACGACAATCTATACAAATATATACGTTTTAATTCCATTCAAAATAAATTTCCCGTCGTTATTATTTAAAATAATCTATTTTAAATAATCAAAATTCACCAAAATAAAAATTTTAAATTGGCTCGGATTTCCGGGTTATTACACTAGTTCATTTTGACAAAAATATATTTTTATCTTTTCAAACCTAAAGTTTTTCATCCAAACCATTTCTTATGATTTTACATAATTTTTCCATAATTTTAATAATTTATTAAGGCCATTATATTCGGTTTCCAATAACGGCCACCGAACTACATCTATAGCTACCTTTTCTGAAATTGATTTGGAAATATCTTAAAATACGACCACTCAAATTTGAATTTCTTACATTCATTTGAAATATGTTTTCGATATAGACCCAACGATCCGGATTTTTGGAGAATACGACGGTCGGATCTCCCGTTACGTCCATTTGAAATCAATGGTTGAAATTCGTGAATGATCGCTGCACGGCGCGTTCTATTCAGGCCATTAAATATATATAATATATATTTCGTCGATTTCCATTTAAATCGTATTTTATAAATTCGTTCTGAAAAAAAAACGATTTTCACTTCCATTTCGATTTCAAATCAAAATTGAATATTCCTTTATAAATTCATTTTAAATTCATTTTAAAACGATTTTAATTTCATTTTCAAATTTAAATCAAAATTGAATATTCCATATCATTATAATATTAAAATGATAATATTTTCAAAATATCTGATTTTGAAATCACTTTTCAATATTCATTATAAAATGAATAAAATAGAGAGAAAATCCCGTTCGTGTTAAAATGCCGTTTAACTACTTAACACGGCTTCACATTTCAATATTTATTGAATATTATTTTAAAATATTCGTAAATTCTGAACTGGAATTAGACTCAATCAATTACCATATAATTTCAGTTATATCGATTTCATACATTGCATGTATACGACAATAATGATAAACAGTCATCAAAAATTCACACAACATCCAGAGTGCATTTTACAACTGTATAAGCATTGAAATAAATAAATAACACTTATACAATATGTCAACCTATCGATTGACATACCACTAATTATTGGGATCATTGTTTGTCAAATATCATCCCAATACCTGTGCGGGGTTTCCAAACAACAAATAATGATTATTATTTGTGTAGTTGGGCGATGTGTAAAATTTATCGTCCCAATCAAGATCAGTTAAATAGGTGTACATAAACAAACTATCCGATTTGTAACCGAATATTTATTTTATTCCATTTCGTGACAATTTTATATAAATAATTTTGCATATATAATCATATCAATGAATAACAATCCCAAACACAATCCAAAAAAACAATCAACCATTGTTTGTACAAAAATAGTGTCAGGAGCTACTAAACTCCATCTGTAACTTATTATATAATAACTGTAAAATAATTCAAGTGAGACAGAGTTCTCACCTTCATCGGTTAGAAATCATTAAATACGATCGATTTTTAATTGAATTAAACCGGGGTTTAAATTCAACTAAATTCCTAGCTATCTCTATTTGCTTCCAAATCTGTTTGTACATGTAGTGCTTGGCTCCACGAACCCAGTGAGATCGATTTTGCTGATTTCTGATAATAGACAAACGAGTTATTAATTTTCTAAGTTAACATTGCTTTAATTATTTAATTAAACCCTTAATTAAACAATTAGTATACTAATTACATTAGAAAAATTGTGGCCTGCTTCTTCTACTTCGTCGTTCCCTGTTAACAAGAGGAAACCCATCGCCTCGTCCAGAAAAGCTCCACCGCACCACCATTCTAGCTGACCGGAATTTCATCGAGATAGCCCACGCCGTTCGCTCTGAAGTCACCTTCCTCCTCCTAGTGTAGCGTCAAACTCGGCTGTCCCTATTCCTCCAAAATCCGCTCCAAAACCCTCTTCTTCATGGTCGATTTTCTCCCCCTAGGCAACACGAATCACGATCTAATCCGTACCCAGTTGAAGGGCAGAGAGTTCTCTTCCAAATTTGGTTTGGAATATGTGAGAAATCAGGGAAATAAAATTGGGCAATTTTAACCGTTAAAAAGAGGGATGGCGGTGACTTGAACAATGAGGAAGAGCATTAGGGTTTTAAGTGGAAAATTAATATATATATATATATATATATACTAATATTTTTAATATTATTTAATTATAAAATAGCTCGTTTAATCTCCGAATGCCAAATCACACCTAATGACTGTCACCCCAGCTAAATACCCCCATTCCGAACACAATGGCATATGTCCAGTAAGCTAATTCGACAATTTCAATTAGTTTTTTATTAAATTAAAATATAAATCAATATATATTGAATTTAAATGTACATTTTAATTTACCGGGGCCACATACTGACTCCAATAATTCCACAAAAATAATTCTATCTATGTTTTGACGATACGGTCCTAAAAAAACTAATTTCGTCGAATTTGGAGACCGTTTGAAAAATAGCCCTTTTCTGGTCGATCCAATTCAAACTGAAACTGTCAAAACACATTTAAATTTACTGCGCTCACATATTAATTCCAAAAATTATGAAATTTGAAACCTGATAATAATTTAACATTACGGATCCAACAAAAGTGGTTTCATCAAAAACAGAGGTCGTTTGCAAAATGGCTATTTTTAAGGGCTATATATTATGTTAGATATATATATAAATTCCATAGCGACTATTTTAAATTTTAAACAAGACATAACTTTCAATTTCTATTATGAAATCTAGATTTTTTACATTTATTAGAAAGATATAATTAAATAGATTTAAATATTCCTGGTTTTTACTTAAATCCGATTTATTTTGAATTATGTACATTTAATTGAAATTTAAAATCAGAATTTCAAACTACCACACCATTTTGAGCTCGTTTTATAGTTAAAACAAATTTATACGTTCTAACTTTGATTTAAATAACTTTTTTTGTCATTATTATTTAAAATAAATCATTTTAAATTTTCAAAATCCATTAAATTAGCTAAAATAAAAAAAATTAATTAGTTTAGAAATTCCGGGTTATTACAATCTCCCCCACTTGAAATCTTTTCATCCTCGAAAAGGAATGGAGTTGAAAGTTGTTTAACTAACCAACTCAAGTTTCATTTTGGCTTTCATTCTTCAACTTTTCAGTTTCTAGGAATTTTCTAATTTCTCAAAAATTTGGCTAACACCCTAAATTTTCGAAAAATTTCGCCATAACCTCCTTTGTACGGGGTGATCGGTAAAACTGCAACTTGACTCACAGGGACCTCATCAATCCAAAAGAAAAAGAAAAAGCCAAGCGGCTAGCCAATCGGCTCATAAAATCATCAAAACCTAATGAATATAGTAAACATGTACATATCTGTCGGGCATACAATTTTATTCCTCTTCTTAGCTTCCATGCTATGACCTGTTCATTATATATACATGTATATGTATGCAATTCTAATAAATTTTCAATTCAGCTCAGTATCTGAATCAGTTTGGCTAAATTTACCTTTCATTCGCATATTGGTTAAATTAATTATCATTCCAATATTTTAATTAGTTGAACTAATAATCACATCACAACTAGCAATCAATTAGTGGATTTAATTTTCAAACATATAATTTTAATATACTTAAAAATCCAATTTTCAGTGTCAAATCACAAATAGTAAATTCTATCTAAGTTTTTGGCTCTCACACCAGTCAATTGGAAATATATAGATACCCCACTTTCTAAACTCGAACATACATGCTAATGATGCTATAATGATCATCAATCATCTTCGGGCGACTAGAGTGTGATTCTATATCTACCCAGTATATTTGAGACTACAAATACACATGGATCGGATGTATATTAAAAATCTCCTATACTCGATAGTCCAAAATCAATATAAAATAAAATACTAAATACGTATTTTAAGATATAATTTTCAAAATCTAATTTGATTTTTAAAAATAACACTCTTCAAACTCATTCTAGGGTATTACTAACCCTATCTCTAACAAGTCATTCTCAAAGGATGTTACTAATCCTATCTCTGGTGAATTCTTTCGTTTGGTTCTATTGTGTCTTATTCTCGAGCTCTGTAAACCAAAGCTCTGATATCATGTTGAGATGACCCAAACCCACCCTTATGGGAAAGCCCAGAATGAATTGAGAACACGACGAATCAGAACACTAACATAAGAACATTTCACTTCTTATTACCATAATTCCATCAGAGTATAAGAATATATCAGAGTGTGAATAAATAATTTACAGCAGAAAATATCATAGATTAAAATACAAAGCAGTGGAATTAAAATGTATAAATACAATGACTAACACAACTGAATGGAATAAACGAATACAAAGCTTTCCAAATATAGCTCCAGCTATAATCTAGGATCCTAGGAAAAGAAATATCTGCGAAAACCAAAACTACTAGCTGTCTGTGTGGAAAATATTGGCACCCAGAGTTTAGGAGAAAACAATAAACTATGAGTCAGTCATAGGACAAGTGTGAGAACTAAAATAGTTATTAACTTGATTTTAAAGTTAGGTAAATCAAGGGACGTGTAACATAGAATGGGTTTACCCCCAAGAATACTAGTGCATAAAAATAACAGCGCAATGCTAAAGAGAAAATGAAGCTATAATAAGACTCTGGCCCCATCACACAATGAAGGCAGTCGAGAATAGAGTTTTCCCTCATAATAGCCAAATATGCTTGATACGCGAAATTTCATCTTTTATTATTACTATAAGTGAAGAAATCAACTTCCAATATAACTGTATCAATCATAGACGACATGAATGTCCCATACCACTATGCGGCCAATAGTATACAACTAAAACTGTAAAATGTCGTATTGGAAGTTGGATTTCCATCATGATGGCTAATGATCCGAAAGATCAATCGCATAGGGCAATTCCCCACGGCTTACGTCCTAGGCATGAGAAAACACCATAATGCACATCCACACTATATCCAGGATATTGAGTGTCTCCACGACTTACATCCCGTGAATGAGAAAATGCCGCTTACTCTATCCTTCTGGGAATCGGGGGTGTTCCCTATCCCTACCAGGTGTGTAGTGACCACACCCAACCTATCTCGGTCGACCAAATCCGTCATCGTATCGAAAGTATATTGGTTTAACCATCAGTTCACCATCATACCGATGTGTGAGACTCACGAATTAACGCTACACAAAGCTGTGCTAATTAAAGCTATGCTTTGATCATCATCCACCAAGCTCTACTTTTCAACAACAGTTTGGATCACTACAACTCAGCATGCCATGCTTCCAATCCATACCGTACCACTGATTTCTGCCAATATATACCCTCTAAGCTCGTACTTCTCAAAGAAGGGTGTTAAGCAAGAGAATAAATTCTCTGTCACCAAACATATATATATATATATATATATATATATATATATATAGAGAGAGAGAGAGAGAGATCAATGAGTATAGTATAAAGGAATACAACATCAGACATATTAACCATTTACAAGTCTGTTCTGGGTCTGAACGATACTGGAGGCACCTTATTCCTCATCCTGTACGTCCAATACAGGAGAGAGACCATCGCATATCCAAACAACCAACGAATACATCCGGACAACTACCACTGTGTCCCCTTCAAGGTAGCTACTCCAATCATGGGCTCCAGTAGCAACCCATCCGTTCGATGTGAAGATCGTCGGTTGTAATGAACCAGCGGATATTCTACCTCGAAAATCGACATAAAATCACCATGTTGACTATTCAAGCATCGAAAAAACTTGATTGTCATGAGAAAGAAGTTAGAGGGTGAGAATAGAAAGAAAGAAGTATTAGAATAGAAGAAAGAAGAAGAACACCACATCAGAATCTCACAGTGGAACGAGTAAAATATAATATAACAAATCTCTTTATACAAAAGAATTTTGTATACATACCCATCATTAGAGCATAACATATAACTGCACAATGGAAATACTTTATATATCTAGCAGTGAAACCGCCTGCTTCCAGCACCTGAACTCCAAGCACACCTAACCTGGAAATACACTCGGTCTTACCCGAGCACATTTGATTTAAAACAAAATACACCGGGTCAGTCTGGAATACTATCAGTGATAAATTCACAGAAGCACACACTTGTTTAACTTTGGAAATTCCTTTATGAAATCAAAGGATGATAGTAAGACTAGCCCACACATAAACACGGACGGTTTTTACATTACTATAACCCAAAACATTTTTTAATTCATAGCTTATTCTGATATTATCATAATGTCTAAATACAAATAATTAGTAATCTAGAGGAACGCTTACATCTCATGCTCCCCATATATAGTATACAATCGAAAACCGCGGGCGCTTATTGGATATTGGACTCCAACCTTGCCAAGGTATGAGACCACCTTCCGAACGTGTATCTCTAGAGGCGAATACACTGGGTTCAACAAGAACGTCTTGCAACCTGGCCCTCACATGACCGATCACTCATTTCGCTTGAGTGTATCGAATGTATATCACCGACGGTTGGGATCAGCAACCTCCTCCCGAAAAGGGGCAGCATCGAAATACAGATTAAAGAAGCAAATAGATTTTCTCTAGATAGGTGATCATACATCCTAATGGGAGCGACCCACATAGCCATGCTGCCTGCCCGATTTTTTTCATTTCCCGGTTGATGATGCTTGAGGTCAGAACTTAACTTTAACATCTGGTCATCATACACTTTGAATGCCACATCGTCAGATCCGCCAGATCACACTGATTGACGTCCACAAAAATACTCTAGTCTATTTGTCTAGAGAATAACCATTTCTTCTCCATCAACAATGGTACGTTTGGAGAAAACAACTCATGTAATTCCTTTGGAAATACTCTGTCAGACATCCGTCCATACAAGTCATACAGCAACAGGATGAACCGAAGGTACTCTCCTACTGCATCTCATATAGGAATCACCCATGGATCAGTAGCGAGAAGTCCTTGCAACCCGTAGATTCCCACCATGACAGAATCACAGCTTATCTCTGCTTGCAAGGCAGAGAATATTAGTGGTTCTTCCATTTACGAAATTTTACAGTCTTCAATGCTCCATCTCGATCATCTTCTGATCTCTTCACGTATTTGATAGCCGGAATGGTTTCGAATATAAATTCGATCCCGGTCTGTCCATACCAACAATCGTATTGGACAGATTTGATAGTCTGTGATATAACTATCAAATAACAATAGTGTGAATAACATCAGTTTGCTGATTCAGCACTTGGCACCACTCGGCCTATTTAAAATGTATATACTTAAATGATATAAACCAGATTCCTCTGATTAACTCTGACTGATTTACTTTGATTGATTAACTATAACTTGACTAACTCGACTTATTTAACTCAACCGGACTAACATGACTTGAATACTCCTATCGATTTACTAGTACTCGACTTAACTCCATTCGCTTGACTCTAGATCGCAGCGATCACAATGGTTACGCCTGATTCCCTCAGGAAAACATCCGACCGCCGTAGGCTATCTGCAGCCCTGCGAATTTCGCTAGCAGTCGTACGCAATGGAAACTCTTCCTGAATAACTATGTTTGACTTACTCTATTTCAAATACTATATTCGATCAACTCTAATTGAATAACAAATATTCAATATAAATTGAAATCAATATTCTTATTTCCTTTGAAACTAATATCGCAATATTATTCATTTTCCAAAACCTTGCATTAGAGTTCAATATTCCTCGTATAGAGTAAAACCAATTCTCAACACCTTTACTCGCTCCAAACTAATACCATACCTTGATAATAGCGAAGCCAACCAAGTTGGGGTATTTTAGTTACCTCTCAGACCTTGATCGACCCCGTTTTTACCTCAGAATAATATTAGTTTAACCACTAACATCAAAATCCCATTCCCTTTTTGGGTTTCAAATCTGGTCTTTAAAACCATCCCTTTATTTGAAATCCTCGTTTAAGGTCTTTTTACTTAATTTCTTTATTTAAGTAAACATCCCTTAAAACACCACTTAATCTTCAAATATTCTTTCACTAATAACCCCTTGGTTTATAATATAAATCCCTCGACAAGTAATTTTTATTCCATCTATTTATACCTATTTATAATGAACTTTTATCGCCCTTTGGTTAAACCTCACTGTCAATTAATCACCTGTTAATTGAATTCCATTTTATCAATCTTGTTTGAAAAGTTGGATTTATAAACCTCTTTAATAAAATTCTTATTTGGTTTTGATCGAACTTAGCGACGCTTAACCATTTCCTAATTAAATACCAATCAAAAATCATTTCTTTAATTATTATCAATTTAAATAATAATCATCTTTAACATTAACTATATTAAAAATAGTTAACTCTGCTATTAACCAAAGATAGGATAACTATTACCTTTGAAATCTCATTAAAGAATAATTTATCCTATTAACACTAACAATCCGAAAATAACTTTAACTTATAGTTAACCAAAGGTTAACTAACATTTGCACCCTTTGTTAAATATGACGAATATTTAGAAAATTCAAAGAATCAAATTAATCCCATTATCGGCATTAGTTAAAAACAGTTGGTTTTGTCGACCTTACATCTCAGTTAACCATTAACTGAATCCTCTTGTCATTTCCCCTTTTTGAATTAATCAAACAGCTTAATTAATTTTAAAAACACAATTTAATTGTTTTAAAAACAATTATCCTATTTTACCAACCCGTAGGTAAATTCTTTACTTCTTCTGCTTTTAACTTACATAAACCTTTTAAATAATTTCTCTTATAAACACGATTTAATATATTTAATTGTGAATTTCCAATATAAATCCTTATATAAAATAACAAAAACTTTAATCCAGTTATAAAATAATTTATAACTTTCAAACAACATCAATCCACCTGACGGTAGCCTGATGTTTAAAACCATATATTTTAGGCCATTCTGCCAATTACTCAGTCAACACTACCGGTTGATTTAAAACACATCAACTATGAATATGTATTCAACCATCAACATTCGAACCAGTTATGGTGTCATTGTGAACAATGCATATGTATACAAAACAAACAAAAATACAATTTATTTTGAGGAATACGGTCGGATCCCTCCAACCTGTCCTTCTCTGCATCACAGATATCAGTTGATAAAAATATACGAATTAAATAAATAACGGAATATAAATAACTGCAACCAATCAAACCATAACAACCAATTTGCATCCATCGCATCCAATCAACCATATTTATACTATAAATTGTAGATTATATTTTTCTATGGATTTACCACATCACAGGATTCCAGAAGGTGTGAGAATTAACTAACCAGTGTTTATTTCGGTCGACGGTTGACTTGTTTGTCGCTTTTAATTTGAGTCGAACATCCAAAATTGTCTCAAATCTCAACATCGTCAGATTGTCTCCTAGTCAGTACCATTGGATAGGTCTCGTCCCTGCAATCCCAACGGATCCAGTTTCGTCAAATTTCGTTTATGTATGCGAAAGTTATGCGAGTTTTAAAGTTTGATATATATACGAGATTATAAACTAATTAATAAATTAAAATAAATTAATTACCTTATTATTATCCCGCCACGTCATCATTGAACCATGCTAAAACGCGTTTTCTATTTCTTCCCAGGCCAACCCCGATGGCCATCTTCCATCCACCCTTTTCACCGCGCTTCCCCCTTTCAAAACCTCGCCGTCGCCACCTCCAAGCACCGGAGCCTCGCCAGACCTCACCACCGGCTCCTCCTCCACGTCCAACGCCACCGCCCCACGTGCCAACTCTCCCTTTGCCCTCGACAGCTGTGAAAACCCAATACGCCCAAATCCGTTCATCCTCAAATTCCCGCCGCCACACGACGAGTTCGACCACCGGCCTGCCACCAACCTGACCGCCGTGCCACCTAGCTTCGATCCCCCCTAGACCGCGACCCCATCTCCGCCTCCTCCGACCGGAAAGCCACCAAACCCGCACGCAACTTTCAGAAAAATAACCCAAAACGTCACCCATGTTCATCCCCTTTCCACGGCCACCACATTCCGTCGTAAGGCCTGAGACCGGTGCCAAATCGAAGGTCTATCTCTCCTCTTCAAAACCCCAAGGTCCCGTCACCCCCAATTGACCGTAGCTCTTCAATTTGGCCAGAAAACGAAAGTCATTCTTCGTTGTCCAATGCGAATTCCGGCCACCACGGTCGACGAAACCACCCCAATTTTTGTCAGCAGCTAGATCACTCCCCGATCTACAACTTTTCTTTAGGTTGCCATGGCAAATTCTTCACGTATTGTAAGATATAAATAAAAATGTAAAAATGAGCTTATTTGCAAAATTATGATGAATTTTTTGATTTGGGCTTAAGGGTTTGGGCTGTTGTAACAACCCATAAAATGCGAGCCAGTTTGAAATTTTTATTTTGGCAATTTTAGCGAATTTTGATTATTTAAAATAGATTATTTTAAATAATATCGACGAGAAATTTATTTTGAATATAATTCGAACGTATATATTATACGCGTCGTCGTTAGAATATAAATATTTATATATATAATTATAAATAGAATTGAAAATGGCGCGGTAGTTCGAAAATTCGATTTCTAATTTCAAATGAATATACAGAATTCAATATAAGTCAGAATTGAACGAAACAAGAAATATTTGAATCTGTATAACTATATCTTTGTAACGAAGTTAACAAACTGAGATTTCATCTTAGAAATGATAAGATATGTCCAGTTTAAAATTAGAAATAGTCGCTGTGGAATTTATATATATTTTTATATATATAAGGCCCTTAAAAATAGCAATTTTGGCAAACGACCTCGGATTTCGACGAAACCAGTTTTGTTGGGTCCGTGATGTTAAGTTATTGCTAGATTCCAAATTTCATAATTTTTCGAATCAATATGTGAGCGTGGCAAAGGAAAACGCGTTTGACCAGTTTCAGTTGATTTTAATCGACTGGAAATTGGCCATTTTTCATACGGTCTCAGAATTCGACGAAACTAGTTTTGTTAGGACCGTATCGTCAATACGAAGCTAGAAAATATTTTTCTGGAATTTTTCTAGTTAGTATGTGACCCCAATAATTTGAAATGTACGTTTAAAATTCAATATAGTGATTTAAATGTAAATTCAACGGAAACTAATCGAAACGATCAAATCAACCTACGATGCATATCCCATTGTGTTCGGAATGGGGGTAAAATGCTATGGACGATAGGCGGTGGGCCTCGTTTCGAGGTCGTATGTAAAAGTACCTTTTTTTAGAAATTAAATAATTAAATAATATAAAAAAAAAATATTCCCTCTTTCTCCTCCCATATACTCTGGCCCTCCCCCCTCTTCAAAAATCAAATCGTCAGACGAAAAAAAAAAGACCTAATAAATCGAGCCGCCGCCGATGATTGCCGCGCCACCACTCCACGAGCACCCTCCTCCTATCGCACCTCCTCCCCTCCTATGAGTCACGAGCTCCACACCCAATCGGACCACAGAAGACCGCCGCCGTCCTCTCCTATTTCTGGCGCGAGAAAGCTGATCGAGTTCAGCAAAGAGGGGTGCCGGAGGTCAAGCTCACGAAGGCCGAGGTCATGGTACCACCTGATGGACGTCTAGTTCTTCGATTCGCTAGCAAATGGCAAACCTAGGTTTTGAGTTTCCAGAAAATCACGTCGGCTATGGGTTTCAAAGGTATAATTTTAACAAATGTATTAATTACCTTATTTAAGTCATTAAAATGGTTTTAAAAATAATTTATTTTAACATATAGAAATGCAGTTTTTTTTTAATTTATTTTAACATATAGAAATGCAGTTTTTTAATTTATTTTAACATATAGAAATGCAGTTTTTTAAATTTATTTTAACATATGTAAATGCAGTTTTAAAATATATATAGAGTGATTTAAAAGTATGATTTTAAATATGATTTTTATATGTTGAACTTCGAAATAAAAATATGATTTTTATATGTTGAACTTCGAAATAAAAATATGATTTTTATATGTTGAACTTCGAAATAAAAATATGATTTTTATATATTGAATAGCGAAGTAAAAATTCGATTTTTACATATGTAGTGAGAGCGGGCAACGAAAGCGACAAAGAGAGAGAATGGCGAAGATTTCCTGCATTTGAAGTGCCGTGGAGCTAGGATAGCTATATGTGAGAATTTCTCACCTTTCAATTTCTTTTCTAGTTATATATATATACTAGGATGCAGACGGTGTTTAGTAGCACCCGACACAATCGTCCACAGACCATGGACTTGTTTGTTTGGCTGTTTGGTTATTGATTGCGATATTGGTTTGAATGTGGTTTGTGGTGTGAAAAATCGAATCGATAAATTGGTTAGGATTAGACGTGCGCCGTTATAAGGCGAAGGAGTAAGGCTAGGTTAGACTCTTACTCCAAATTTTGTGGTTTGCATAATGAAATTGATTTGATTGATGTGTGAATGGCGTGGGCCTTCACTAGTCCGGGGATAAGGCTAGGCCTCGTCCCGTTTCTAGTATCGTGCCGTTATGTCGCCGAAATTTTCTAAAATATGTTAGAAAAATAAAAATATCATTTTATTTAAAGAATGAACTGAAGAGAAATTCATATGTTGAAATAAAATGTTTTGCCGTTAAAAATATAAATTTTAACGTGAATGTGAATAAATAAAATATTCATTTGCAAACCAGATGGTTTGTTTATGTACACTTATTTGAAGGACATTGATTGGGTTGATAAATTTTACACATCGCCCAACTGCACAAATAAAATCTGTGTTTGATTGTTTGAAACCCTACACGGGTGTTGGGATGATATTTGACGTACACTAATCCCGATTGTTTAGTTGTGTGTCGATCGATTGATTGACAGACTGTTATAAGCGTTGAATATTTATATTTGATGCTTATACAGTGTAGAATGCACTTTGGATGATGGTTGATTATTCATCGTTGTTGATATATGCATGTGTTGTAGAAAATCCATATAATTAACATTATATGGTAATTGATTGGGCCTCATTCCAGTATTTGAAAAAGAAATATTTGAAAAAGAAATATTTGAAAAAGAAATATTTGAAAAAGAAATATTTGAAATAGAATATTTGAAAATAAAGGAATATATGAAGCCGTGTTGATTAGATTGACGCCATTTTGACGTGAACGATATTTATATCGATTTTAAACGATTTCGAAATGAATTGAATTGAAAACGATTTCGAAATGAAATGAATTGAAAACGAATTCAAATTGAGTTGAAAACGAATTGAAATGAATTCAAATTGAATTGAAATTTGAATTGAATAGAAATGAATTTTGAAACGAATTTATAAAGAAGAATTCAATTTTTGATTTGAATTGAAAAGGAAGTTGAAATTGCTTTTGACGCGAATTTAAAACTATTTATATAATTCGTTTTAAATAGAAATCGACGAAATATATATTATATATATTATATATATAATATAATGGCCTGAATAGAACGCGCCGCGTCGCGGCAGTTCGCGAATTTCGACCATTTATTTCAAACGGACATTACGGGAGATTCGACCGTCGGATTCTCCTAAAACCGGAACCGTTGGGTTCGTATCGAAAAGAGATTTCTAACGAATATTAGAAATTTGAAATCTAACGGTTGGATTTGGAGTTATGTCCAAATCAAATTCGAAAAAGGTCGCTGTAAGTGCAGTTCGATGGCCATTGGTGGAAATCGACTGTACGGGCCTTGATAAAATTATTAAAAATAGTAATAATTTGTGTAAAATCATAAGAAATGATTTAGAAAGAATTGGGATGAAAAACTCCATATTTGAAAAGATAAAAATAGATTTTTATCGAAATGAACTAGTTTTGAACTAGAAATATAATTCTATTTATTTTTAAATAAATAAATTGAATTCGAAAGGGGTTTTAAAAATAACCAAAATTTCCAATGATTGCATTGGAATGGACTTGAATCGAAATTGTCTTCGGAATATTTCGATGTTGGATTTCGTGATTATACAAATGTTGTTATGGAAATTTAAAAGATATAGATATATATATATCGTTATTTCCCATACGATATTTGTTAGTCGTAGAATTTGATATTGAATATAAGCCGGTATATTTTCTATTCAGAGCCTTGTGTTTAATATCAAATGTGATTTGGGTTTGTCGTGAATGGTGTCTTCATTAACACTGTTCTTGGACCCAGTTGAGAAAAGATTAAATCTTTTTATTTAGATTTAATGAAGTGTACCAATTAAATAACATTTAATTGGAATTGAATCGATATTGATTTTTGGGTTTATCGTGGACAGTGTTTTTAAATAACACTCGTTCTTTAACCCGATGATTAATGAATGTGATTTTGGGTTTATCGTGAACTGTGTTTTTAAATGACATGGATTCTTTAACCCAGTTAACGATTAAAACTAAGTTGAGTTTTAATGAATCTTTAATTAGATTGAAATGGTCGAGAATGGAGTATCACCAGTTTTGCTCCAGGCGATAGTTGAATCTTTAATTAGATTTAAACGTGAAATGGTAATTGCATTTACCGATAACACCGTGGTGTTAGATATGAAGTATAACCAGTTTTACTTCATGGGATGAATAGGTTGGGATTGGGAAATGAAAACAAATGATTACTTCGGTAAGGTTCGCTAATCCCGACTAGTTTGAATTGATATTCAAAAATAGATTAAAGAATAAATTCAAGAATTTATCTTTGATAAAATTAATGGGAACCTTTCCCTATGAATGTGAAATTTAGAAACTAATTGTCGGTTAGCCAAGCAGAAGGGTTTTCTGGATATTGATCTGATGTTGGTTTCGGCCTTCGGGGTTAATATTTGGGGAATTATTCTCTTGATTAATTTACCGTTAGTGACTGATGAATTGGAATGAGGCGTATGTTGTGTTTGTGTAACACTTATTTAAAATATACACGAGTTATTCGGAAAGACCGGGTTTATCCCATTCTGAATAACTGATACGATGATAAGTCCAAGATGAAGACGATGGTCGAAGACCGGAGGTCTTCACGTCGTTTGGGTGATAGCTGATGATCTTGATTGGGCTGTACACCCAAGAAGATGGAAACAGTTGGTGATCGTCCAGACTTACTTGGAGATCGATGGATATGCGGGGTACTAGGTGCCTCAGGTTTCGTTCAGACCCAGAACGGACTTGTAAATGGACTGTGTGTCTGACATCGGATTTCATTCTGTGTGACTGATATCGGTTGCATAGGATGGTTTGCCTGTGTGGCATGCTAAGATGCAAATGATCAAGGCTTCTGTTGAAAAGCAAAGTCTTGTGGTTGATGATCAAAGCACGGCCTTTGTGGCATAGCTTTGTGTAACGTTTACTTCGCGAGTTTCACACCCGGTATGAACCAAAAACGGGAGACGGACCTCAGGGAGGGCCTGCGTTTCCTCCTAGCTAGAAGTGGCGTCAGTGGTTTTACACGCCCTGACGAGTTTGACTTATGTGGTTGTTGCTGTTGCGAGGCGCCTCGGATTGATCGGTCGTTCTCGAACCGATGGAGTCATTTAGTTGGCTCGCTTACGCCCCAAAGGGCGGCGAAACGTAGTGCTCAGGCATTTTTAATCCACTCCGTGTGGACCGGCCCTGTCGCTCCAAGGGTCGATGCGTTCTGATCATGAGACTCGGGCTAGGCAGTCTCGAATCGGTTGAAGACTATCTTTTGCCTCGGTTCATAGATGGAAATCCAATTTCCAAATACGTGACATTTGCGGTTTTATTTGTAAACCTATATATGGCGACATGATATATGGTACCCATGCCGCCTATGATTGATACTTATGATTTGAAGTTGTTTTATACACTATACACTTATAATAGTATCAAATGATTTGTTTTAAACGTATCAAGCATTCTTTGGCTGTTATAAGGTAAAAACCCTATCCCCCGGCTTGCGTTGCATTGTGTGATAGGACCTGGGTCTTATAAGAGCTTCATTTTTCTTTATTTAGCATTGCGCTAGTTGTTTTATGCACTGGTATTCTTGGGAGGAAACCCGTTCCGTGTTATACGGCGTGGTCCCTTGATTTACCTAATGATTTAAAATAAAGATTAATAACTGTTTTAGTTCTCACACCAGTCCCATGACTGACCTGGAGTTTATTGTTTTGACCTAAACTCTGGGTGCCCCTATTTTGACACGGGCAGCTAGTAGTTTTGGTTTTGCAGATTTATATTCACAGGATCTTGGTTTACAGCTGGAATGATATCCGGAAAGCTTTGTATCCGTATATCTCTTCTAGTTGTGTATTGTATTATTTTCCGCTGCTATGTATTTAAATGTAATTTAAATCTCTGATATTTCTGTGTAATATTTATTCATTTATACTCTGTATATTCTTGTAATCTGATGCATTGTTGTAATATACAATGAAATGTTCTTCTGTATGTGTCCTGTTGTGGTTTGTTCTCGAACTATCCGACACTTTCCTTTACGGGGAAGTTACGGGTTTTTACAGTTGGTATCAAAGCTTTGGTTTACAAAGCTAGAGAACAAGACACATTAGAACCTTACGAAAGAATTCATCAGATATTGGATTAGTAATATCCAATGAGAATGACTCGTTAGAGATGGGATCAGTAGTATCCTAGAACGAGTGTGAAGAGTATATTTTTCAAATGAAAACCAATTGGTTTTGAAATTTAAATCAATTACTCGTATTTGATTATCTATTTATATTGAGTTGGACAGTCCAGTATATAAAGATTTTGCGTATACGTCTGATCCACGTGTATTTGAAATTTTAATATACTGGATAGATATAGAATCACACTCTAGTCGCCCGAAGATGATTCTGATGATAGTTCGAACATCATCAGAATTGGTATTCGTGTTTCGAAGGTGTGATATCTATATATTTCCTATTGATTGGTGTGAGAACCAAAATTAGATAGGGCCTATTGTTGTGATTTGGCATCAAAAATATGATTTTTGCATATGTATCAAAATTACGAATTGGAAAGTCTAATTCACTAATTGACTGATGTTTGTGTTGTTTGTTTATTGGTTTGCTAATTTTGAACCATTTAGCCTAATTGAACCAAATATTGAACTGTATTGAAAATTGGTCGCATTTGCTTGCATATACATATACTTATATTGAACAGGTCATAGCAAGGAGGCTAGAGCCGAGAATAAAATTTGTTTGCCCGACAAATAGGTACATGTTTACTACATAATTTACTGTTTCGTTTGGGTGATGATGATTTTATGAGCCTATTGGCTAGCCGCTTAGCTTTTTCTTTTTCTTTTTGAGATCTGAAGGACCGGGGAAGCTATTTGAAATTCCCCGATGCTCCCGGTGCAGGGGAGGTTATGGCGAAATTTTTCGAAAATTTAGGGAGTTAGCCAAATTTTTGAAATTTGAGAAATTCTCGGAAACTGAAAAGTTGGAGAATGGAAACCAGATCGAACGTAGAGTTGAATTATCAAACCACTTTCGACTTTGTTCCTTTTCGGGGACGAAAAGTTTTAAGTGGGGGAGATTGTAACAACCCGTAAAATGCGAGCCAGTTTGAAATTTTTATTTTGGCAATTTTAGCGAATTTTGATTATTTAAAATAGATTATTTTAAATAATATCGACGAGAAATTTATTTTGAATATAATTCGAACGTATATATTATACGCGTCGTCGTTAGAATATAAAGATTTATATATATAATTATAAATAGAATTGAAAATGGCGCGGTAGTTCGAAAATTCGATTTCTAATTTCAAATGAATATACAGAATTCAATATAAGTCAGAATTGAACGAAACAAGAAATATTTGAATCTGTATAACTATATCTTTGTAACGAAGTTAACAAACTGAGATTTCATCTTAGAAATGATAAGATATGTCCAGTTTAAAATTAGAAATAGTCGCTGTGGAATTTATATATATTTTTATATATATAAGGCCCTTAAACATAGCAATTTTGGCAAACGACCTCGGATTTCGACGAAACCAGTTTTGTTGGGTCCGTGATGTTAAGTTATTGCTAGATTCCAAATTTCATAATTTTTCGAATCAATATGTGAGCGTGGCAAAGGAAAACGCGTTTGACCAGTTTCAGTTGATTTTAATCGACTGGAAATTGGCCATTTTTCATACGGTCTCAGAATTCGACGAAACTAGTTTTGTTAGGACCGTATCGTCAATACGAAGCTAGAAAATATTTTTCTGGAATTTTTCTTGTTAGTATGTGACCCCAATAATTTGAAATGTACGTTTAAAATTCAATATAGTGATTTAAATGTAAATTCAACGGAAACTAATCGAAACGATCAAATCAACCTACGATGCATATCCCATTGTGTTTGGAATGGGGGTAAAATGCTATGGACGATAGGCGGTGGGCCTCGTTTCGAGGTCGTATGTAAAAGTACCTTTTTTTAGAAATTAAATAATTAAATAATATAAAAAAAAAATATTCCCTCTTTCTCCTCCCATATACTCTGCCCCCCCCCCCTCTTCAAAAATCAAATCGTCAGACGAAAAAAAAAAGAAAAAAAAAGACCTAACAAATCGAGCCGCCGCCGATGATTGCCGCACCACCACTCCACGAGCACCCTCCTCCTATCGCACCTCCTCCCCTCCTATGAGTCACGAGCCCCACACCCAATCGGACCACAGAAGACCGCCGCCGTCCTCTCCTATTTCTGGCGCGAGAAAGCTGATCGAGTTCAGCAAAGAGGGGTGCCGGAGGTCAAGCTCACGAAGGCCGAGGTCATGGTACCACCTGATGGATGTCTAGTGCTTCGATTCGCTAGCAAATAGCAAACCTAGGTTTTGAGTTTCCAGAAAATCACGTCGGCTATGGGTTTCAAAGGTATAATTTTAACAAATGTATTAATTACCTTATTTAAGTCATTAAAATGGTTTTAAAAATAATTTATTTTAACATATAGAAATGCAGTTTTTTTTTAATTTATTTTAACATATAGAAATGCAGTTTTTTTAATTTATTTTAACATATAGAAATGCAGTTTTTTTAATTTATTTTAACATATGTAAATGCAGTTTTAAAATATATATAGAGTGATTTAAAAGTATGATTTTAAATATGATTTTTATATGTTGAACTTCGAAATAAAAATATGATTTTTATATGTTGAACTTCGAAATAAAAATATGATTTTTATATATTGAATAGCGAAGTAAAAATTCGATTTTTACATATGTAGTGAAAGCGGGCAACGAAAGCGACAAAGAGAGAGAATGGCGAAGATTTCCTGCATTTGAAGTGCCGTGGAGCTAGGATAGCTATATGTGAGAATTTCTCACCTTTCAATTTCTTTTCTAGTTATATATATATACTAGGATGCAGACGGTGTTTAGTAGCACCCGACACAATCGTCCACAGACCATGGACTTGTTTGTTTGGCTGTTTGGTTATTGATTGCGATATTGGTTTGAATGTGGTTTGTGGTGTGAAAAATCGAATCGATAAATTGGTTAGGATTAGACGTGCGCCGTTATAAGGCGAAGGAGTAAGGCTAGGTTAGACTCTTACTCCAAATTTTGTGGTTTGCATAATGAAATTGATTTGATTGATGTGTGAATGGCGTGGGCGTTCACTAGTCCGGGGATAAGGCTAGGCCTCGTCCCGTTTCTAGTATCGTGCCGTTATGCCGCCGAAATTTTCTAAAATATGTTAGAAAAATAAAAATATCATTTTATTTAAAGAATGAACTGAAGAGAAATTCATATGTTGAAATAAAATGTTTTGTCGTTAAAAATATAAATTTTAACGTGAATGTGAATAAATAAAATATTCATTTGCAAACCAGATGGTTTGTTTATGTACACTTATTTGAAGGACATTGATTGGGTCGATAAATTTTACACATCGCCCAACTGCACAAATAAAATCTGTGTTTGATTGTTTGAAACCCTACACGGGTGTTGGGATGATATTTGACGTACACTAATCCCGATTGTTTAGTTGTGTGTCGATCGATTGATTGACAGACTGTTATAAGCGTTGAATATTTATATTTGATGCTTATACAGTGTAGAATGCACTTTGGATGATGGTTGATTATTCATCGTTGTTGATATATGCATGTGTTGTAGAAAATCCATATAATTAACATTATATGGTAATTGATTGGGCCTCATTCCAGTATTTGAAAAAGAAATATTTGAAAAAGAAATATTTGAAAAAGAAATATTTGAAATAGAATATTTGAAAATAAAGGAATATATGAAGCCGTGTTGATTAGATTGACGCCATTTTGACGTGAACGATATTTATATCGATTTTAAACGATTTCGAAATGAATTGAATTGAAAACGATTTCGAAATGAAATGAATTGAAAACGAATTCAAATTGAGTTGAAAACGAATTGAAATGAATTCAAATTGAATTGAAATTTGAATTGAATAGAAATGAATTTTGAAACGAATTTATAAAGAAGAATTCAATTTTTGATTTGAATTGAAAAGGAAGTTGAAATTGCTTTTGAAGCGAATTTAAAACTATTTATATAATTCGTTTTAAATAGAAATCGACGAAATATATATTATATATATTATATATATAATATAATGGCCTGAATAGAACGCGCCGCGCCGCGGTAGTTCGCGAATTTCGACCATTTATTTCAAACGGACATTACGGGAGATCCGACCGTCGGATTCTCCTAAAACCGGAACCGTTGGGTTCGTATCGAAAAGAGCTTTCTAACGAATATTAGAAATTTGAAATCTAACGGTTGGATTTGGAGTTATGTCCAAATCAAATTCGAAAAAGGTCGCTGTAAGTGCAGTTCGATGGCCATTGGTGGAAATCGACTGTACGGGCCTTGATAAAATTATTAAAAATAGTAATAATTTGTGTAAAATCATAAGAAATGATTTAGAAAGAATTGGGATGAAAAACTCCATATTTGAAAAGATAAAAATAGATTTTTATCGAAATGAACTAGTTTTGAACTAGAAATATAATTCTATTTATTTTTAAATAAATAAATTGAATTCGAAAGGGGTTTTAAAAATAACCAAAATTTCCAATGATTGCATTGGAATGGACTTGAATCGAAATTGTCTTCGGAATATTTCGATGTTGGATTTCGTGATTATACAAATGTTGTTATGGTAATTTGAAAGATATAGATATATATATATCGTTATTTCCCATACGATATTTGTTAGTCGTAGAATTTGATATTGAATATAAGCCGGTATATTTTCTATTCAGAGCCTTGTGTTTAATATCAAATGTGATTTGGGTTTGTCGTGAATGGTGTCTTCATTAACACTGTTCTTGGACCCAGTTGAGAAAAGATTAAATCTTTTTATTTAGATTTAATGAAGTGTACCAATTAAATAACATTTAATTGGAATTGAATCGATATTGATTTTTGGGTTTATCGTGGACAGTGTTTTTAAATAACACTCGTTCTTTAACCCGATGATTAATGAATGTGATTTTGGGTTTATCGTGAACTGTGTTTTTAAATGACACGGATTCTTTAACCCAGTTAACGATTAAAACTAAGTTGAGTTTTAATGAATCTTTAATTAGATTGAAATGGTCGAGAATGGAGTATCACCAGTTTTGCTCCAGGCGATAGTTGAATCTTTAATTAGATTTAAACGTGAAATGGTAATTGAATTTACCGATAACACCGTGGTGTTAGATATGAAGTATAACCAGTTTTACTTCATGGGATGAATAGGTTGGGATTGGGAAATGAAAACAAATGATTACTTCGGTAAGGTTCGCTAATCCCGACTAGTTTGAATTGATATTCAAAAATAGATTAAAGAATAAATTCAAGAATTTATCTTTGATAAAATTAATGGGAACCTTTCCCTATGAATGTGAAATTTAGAAACTAATTGTCGGTTAGCCAAGCAGAAGGGTTTTCTGGATATTGATCTGATGTTGGTTTCGGCCTTCGGGGTTAATATTTGGGGAATTATTCTCTTGATTAATTTACCGTTAGTGACTGATGAATTGGAATGAGGCGTATGTTGTGTTTGTGTAACACTTATTTAAAATATACGCGAGTTATTCGGAAAGACCGGGTTTATCCCATTCTGAATAACTGATATGACGATAAGTCGAAGATGAAGACGATGGTCGAAGACCGGAGGTCTTCACGTCGTTTGGGTGATAGCTAATGATCTTGATTGGGCTGTACACCCAAGAAGATGGAAACAGTTGGTGATCGTCCAGACATACTTGGAGATCGATGGATATGCGGGGTACTAGGTGCCTCAGGTTTCGTTCAGACCCAGAACGGACTTGTAAATGGACTGTGTGTCTGACATCGGATTTCATTCTATGTGACTGATATCGGTTGCATAGGATGGTTTTCCTGTGTGGCATGCTAAGATGAAAATGATCAAGGCTTCTGTTGAAAAGAAAAGTCTTGTGGTTGATGATCAAAGCACGGCCTTTGTGGCATAGCTTTGTGTAACGTTTACTTCGCGAGTTTCACACCCGGTATGAACCAAAAACGGGAGACGGACCTCAGGGAGGGCCTGCGTTTCCTCCTAGCTAGAAGTGGCGTCAGTGGTTTTACACGCCCTGACGAGTTTGACTTATGTGGTTGTTGCTGTTGCGAGGCGCCTCGGATTGATCGGTCGTTCTCGAACCGATGGAGTCATTTAGTTGGCTCGCTTACGCCCCCAAAGGGCGGCGAAACGTAGTGCTCAGGCATTTTTAATCCACTCCGTGTGGACCGGCCCTGTCGCTCCAAGGGTCGATGCGTTCTGATCCTGAGACTCGGGCTAGGCAGTCTCGAATCGGTTGAGGACTATCTTTTGCCTCGGTTCATAGATGGAAATCCAATTTCCAAATACGTGACATTTGCGGTTTTATTTGTAAACCTATATATGGCGACATGATATATGGTACCCATGCCGCCTATGATTGATACTTATGATTTGAAGTTGTTTTATACACTATACACTTATAATAGTATCAAATGATTTGTTTTAAACGTATCAAGCATTCTTTGGCTGTTATAAGGTAAAAACCCTATCCCCCGGCTTGCGCTGCATTGTGTGATAGGACCTGGGTCTTATAATAGCTTCATTTTTCTTTATTTAGCATTGCGCTAGTTGTTTTATGCACTGGTATTCTTAGGAGGAAACCCGTTCTGTGTTATACGGCGTGGTCCCTTGATTTACCTAATGATTTAAAATAAAGATTAATAACTGTTTTAGTTCTCACACCAGTCCCATGACTGACCTGGAGTTTATTGTTTTGACCTAAACTCTGGGTGCCCCTATTTTGACACGGGCAGCTAGTAGTTTTGGTTTTGCAGATTTATATTCACAGGATCCTGGTTTACAGCTGGAATGATATCCGGAAAGCTTTGTATCCGTATATCTCTTCTAGTTGTGTATTGTATTATTTTCCGCTGCTATGTATTTAAATGTAATTTAAATCTCTGATATTTCTGTGTAATATTTATTCATTTATACTCTGTATATTCTTGTAATCTGATGCATTGTTGTAATATACAATGAAATGTTCTTCTGTATGTGTCCTGTTGTGGTTTGTTCTCGAACTATCCGACGCTTTCCTTTACGGGGAAGTTACGGGTTTTTACAGCTGTGGGGGTTTTTATAGTGTGGAAATAATATAATTTTTGTTGATTTGACGAGCGACGTTGACTAACGATTTTTATTTCATACCTATCGCTATTTCGAACATCGTTTATTCGCTGCCGTGCTCACACACAAACCCAGTTCGAGATGTGAATGGATGGCATAGTATAATTTGACGATACGGTCCTAATGAAACTTGTTTCGTCGAATTCCAAGTTCGTTTGCTCTAATGGCACTCGTTCACGTTCAAATGGTTGTTTTTATTTGTGTTTTATTTTGCCACGCTCACAAATTAATCTCGATTGACGCGCCACTTGAAATCTAGCAATAATTTACTGTTGCGGTCCCAATAAAATTTGTTTCATCGAAAATAGAGGTCGTTTGAAAAATGTCCCTTTTATAACTGGCCAATTCAAATAAAATAAACCAATTTTAAAATACTTCAGTATAATAATATTAAAATATTGAAGTTAGCCATACATGACCAGAATATCGTATACTACCACAATAAAATATCCCCGGTTGAATTCCAAGCCAACACGATATTTAAAATATTAGAAACCCTTTATTCTATATAAATATAGCGCTATATATATATAAAGGAAATTCCATAGCATTTTTTTTTCAAAATTTGATTTGGACATAAAATAAAATCTACACGACGAAAACTGGATTTTTCTCTGCCATTGGAAAGATATCGTCAAACCGGCCTCGATGTTTCTTGTTTCCAGGAAATCCGACTTATTTTGAACCCGGTACGACCAATTGAAGTTCAAAACGCCAAATCGCGAACTGCCGCGCCGCTGTAGCTCGTTATTTAATTAAATTATAAACCATATCTCTCGACCGTCGTTAAATGAACGAAATCATCACTATATTTCCAATATAACCCATAATTGACCACTTTAAACTGCCCGGTCACAATATATTTCAAATCCAACATTTTCCTATATTTTGGAAATTAAAATATTATTTTATTATTTATTTAAATAATATATTCCAAATAAAATCGTTAAATTCGATCATTTAAATTCAAACCAATATTTTGAATAATTAAAAATGATTAAAATAATCCAAATAAATAGGCATAAAATACTGGTCGTTACATTCCTTCCCCTTAAAATAATTTCGTCCTCGAAATTGCTAAGGTAGAAAGAACATTAAATCCCTTTGTCTTTTCCAAAAAGAATTAATTTTAAAACTCGAATTTATTTCCAAACCGACCCAATTGGATTTTATAACCAATTTATTTCAAATAAAAGAATTTTCCAAAAATTTCAAAAATTTTCTAACACCATAAATTTTGAAAAATTTCGGCAGAGTCTCCCCTGCACGGAGGACCATATGCAATATTGCAGGATCAAGAAATAAATATACCTCGACTCTCACGGTCGGAAATATCAAAATCAAGCCCAAATCCCAAACAAAAACCAAAATTTCATATTTGCGTAGGCGTACCTTTTGGCAGCGTTATTATGCGATAAGCGATATATTTTATATTCGAGCTTGTTTAACTATTGTGCAGCTCTGGATTCGATTAACTCTAGAATTTCCTCTTAGATAGATTTTAAAGCTGAATTGGCACTTCAGCACCTGTTCTCAACTCAAAGGAATTCATCAGTTCCCAAAACAATATCAATAAGGTTCAAACATCCATATCCTACATATCACCCATACCACACACAATTTAATCCACATGGGATTTATAACCCAGTCTTTACATTCCATTTATCTCTTTAATTTTCCATTCAAATTCATTTAACTGAATTGATTTATTCGAATTATTTATTTCAGATTGGTTTTCAACAAATCGATTCATGTTCAGGTGGATATTCATGAAATCGAGCACACCATCCAAACATATCATTCAATCAACATCAACAAATCCAAATAATTTGCCTATAATATAATGATTTGTGAAAATCATTACCTTTATTATTTTAAAAATAAATCAGGCAAAATAATTTCAAATATAATTTTAATATAAAATCACAAATACATGCTCTCATATATATACCCAGACTCAATCTAGGGTATTGCTAACCCCATCTCTATTGAGTCACACCACAGAGCCAAGGTTATCACTAAACCAACAGCTCTGATACCACTGTAACGACCCAACGGATTTTCGACCTCGAAAATCGACATAAAATCACCATGTCGACTATTCAAGCATCGAAAACACTGGATTGTCATGAGAAAGAAGTTAGAGGGTGAGAATAGAAAGAAGTATTAGAATAGAAGAAAGAAGAAGAACACCACATCGGAATATCACAGCGGAACGAATAAAATATAATATAACAAATCTCTTTATACAAAAGAACTTTGTATACATACCAATCATCAGAGCATAACATATAACTGCACAGCGGAAATACTTGATATATCTAGCGGTGAAGCCGCCTGCTTCCAGCACCTGAACTCCAAGCACACCTAACCTGGAAATACACTCGGTCTGACCCGAGCACATTTGACTTAAAACAAAATACACCGGGTCAGTCTGTAATACTATCAGTGATAAATTCACAGAAGCACATACGTGTTTAACTTTGGAAATTCCTTTATGAAATCAAAGGATGATAGAAAGACCAGCCCACACATAAACACGGACGGTTTTTACCTTACTATAACCCAAAACATTTTTGAAATCATAGCTTATTCTGATATTATCATAATGTCTAAATACAAATAATTAGTAATCTAGAGGAACGCTTACATCTCACGCTCCCCATACATAGTATACAATCGAAAACCGCGGGCGCTTACTGGGTATTGGATTCCAACCTTGACAAGGTATAGGACCACCTTTCGAATGTGTTTCTCTAGAGGTGAATACACTGGGTTCAACAAGAACATCTTGCAACCCAGCCCTCACATGACCGACCACTCATTTCGCTTGAGTGTATCGAATGTATGTCACCGACGGTTGGGATCAGCAACCGCCTCCCGAATAGAGACAACATCGAGATATAGATTAAAGAAGCAAATAGATTTTCTCTAGATAGGGGATCATACATCCTAATGGGAGCGACCCACATAGCCATGCTGCCTGCCCGATTTTTGTCATTTCCCGGTTGATGGGGGCTTGAGGTCAGAACTTAACTTTAACATCTGGTCATCATACACTTTAAATGCCACATCGTCAGATCCGCCAGATCACACTGATTGACGTCCACAAAAATACTCTAGTCTATTTGGCTAAAGAATAACCATTTCGCCGCCATCAACTATGGTACGTTTGGAGAAATCAACTCATGTAATTCCTTTGGAAATACTCTGTCAGACATCCGTCCATACAAGTCATCCAGGAGCAGGATGAACCAAAGGTACTCTCCTACTGCATCTCATAAAGGAATCACCTCATGGATCAGTAGCGAGAAGTCCTTGCAACCCGTAGATTCCAACCACGACAGAATCACAGCTTATCTCTGCTTGCAAGGCAGAGAATATTAGTGGTTCTTCCGTTTATGAAATTCTACAGTCTTCAATGCTCCATCTCGATCATCTTCTGATCTCTTCATGTATTTGTTGGCCAGAATGGTTTCGAATATAAATTCAATCCCGATCTTTCCATACCAACAGTCGTATTGGACAGATTTGATAGTCTGTGATTTAACTATCAAATAACAATAGTGTGATTAACATCAGTTTGCTGATTCAGCACTT
This sequence comes from Allium sativum, assembly GCA_030737875.1. NCBI lineage: Eukaryota > Viridiplantae > Streptophyta > Magnoliopsida > Asparagales > Amaryllidaceae > Allium > Allium sativum. Next base: position 749,939,975 of record CM060909.1, on the reverse strand, counting down.
GGCACTACTCGGCCTATTTAAAATGTATATACTTAAATGATATAAACCAAATTCCTCTGATTAACTCTGACTGATTTACTTTGATTGATTAACTATAACTTGACTAACTCGACTTATCTAACTCAACCGGACTAACTTGAATTGACTACTCCTATCAATTTACTAGTACTTGACTTAACTCCATTCGCTTGACTCTAGATCGCAACGATCACAATGGTTATGCCTGATTCCCTCAGGAAAACATCCGACCGCCGTAGGCTATCTCCAGCCCTGCGAATTTCGCTAGCAATCGTAAGCAATGGCAACTCTTCCTGAATAACTATGTTTGACTAACTCTATTTCAAATACTATATTCGATCAACTCTAATTGAATAACAAATATTCAATATAAATTGAAATCAATATTCTTATTTCCTTTGAAACTAATATCGCAATATTATTCATTTTCCAAACCTTGCATTAGAGTTCAATATTCCTCGTATAGAGTAAAACCAATTCTCAACACCTTCACTCGCTCCAAACTAATACCATCCCTTGATAATAGTGAATCCAACCAAGTTGGGGTATTTTAGTTACCTCTCAGACCTTGATCGACCCTGTTCTTACCTCAGAATAATATTAGTTTAACCACTAACATCAAAATCCCATTCCCTTTTTGGGTTTCAAATCTGGTCTTTAAAACCATCCCTTTATCTTAAATCCTCGTTTAAGGTCTTTTTACTTAATTTCTTTATTTAAGTAAACATCCTTTAAAACACCACTTAATCTTCAAGCATTCTTTCACTAATATCCCCTTGGTTTATAATATAAATCCCTCGACAAATAATTTTGATTCCATCTATTTATACCTATTTATAATGAACTTTTATCGCCCTTTGGTTAAACCTCGTTGTCAATTAATCACCTGTTAATTGAATTCCCTTTTATCAATCTTGTTTGAAAAGTTGGATTTATAAATCTCTTTAATAAAATTCTTATTTGGTTTTGATCGAACTTAGCGACGCTTAACCATCTCTTAATTAAATACCAATCAAAAATCATTTCTGTAGTTATTATCAATTTAAATAATAATCATCTTTAACATTAACTATAATAAAAATAGTTAATTCTGTTATTAACCAAAGATAGGATAACTATTACCTTTGAAATCTCATTAAAAATAATTTATCTTATTAACACTAACGAAACGAAAATTACTTTAACTTATAGTTAACCAAAGGTTAACTAACATTAACACCCTTTGTTAAAAATGACGAATATTTAGAAAATTCAAAGAATCAAATTAATCCCATTATCGGCATCAGTTAAAAACAGTTGGTTTTGTCAACCTTACATCTCAGTTAACCATTAACTGAATCCTCTTGTCATTTCCCCTTTTTGAATTAATCAAACAACTTAATTAATTTTAAAAACACAATTTAATTGTTTTAAAAACAATTATTCTATTTTACCAACCCGTAGATAAATTCTTTACTTCTTCCACTTTTAACTTACATAAACCTTTTAAATAATTTCTCTTATAAACTCGATTTAATATATTTAATTGGGAATTTCCAATTTAAATCCTTATATAAAATAACAAAAACTTTAATCCAGTTATAAAATAATTTATAACTTTCAAACAACATCAATCCACCTGACGGTAGCCCGATGTTTAAAACCATATATTTTAGGCCATTCTGCCAATTACTAAGTCAACACTATCGGTTTATTTAAAACGCATCAACTATGAATATGTATTCAACCATCAACATTCGAACCAGTTTTGGTGTTAGTGTCAACAATGCATATATATACACAACAAACAAAAATACCGTTTATTTTGAGGAATCCAGTCGGATCCCTCTAACCTGTCCTTCTCTGCATCACAGATATCAATTGATAAAAATATACGAATTAAATAAATGACGGAATATAAATAACTGCAACCAATCAAACCATAACAACCTATTTGCATCCATCGCATCCAATCAATCAATTTATACTGTAAATTGTAGATTATATTTTTCTGTGGATTTACCACATCACAGGATTCCAGAAGGTGTGAGAATTAACTCACCAGTGTTTATTTCAGTCGACGGTTGACGTGTTTGTCGCTTTTAATTTGAGTTGAATGTCCAAAATTGGCTCAAATCTCAACATCATCAGATTGACTCCTAGTCAGCGCCATTGGATAGGTCTCGTCCCTGCGATCCCAACGGATCCAGTTTTGTCAAATTTCGTTAATGTATGTGAAGTTTATGCGAGTTTTAAAGTTTGATATATATATATATATATACGAGATTATAAACTAATTAATAAATTAAAATAAATTAATTACCTTAATATTATCCCGCCACGTCATCATTGAACAACGCTAAAACGCATTTTTTATTTCTTCCCAGGCCAACCCCGATGGCCATCTTCCATCCACCCTTTTCACGGTGCTTCCCCCTTTCAAAACCTCGTCGTCGCCACCTCCAAGCACCGGAGGCTCGCCAGAACCCACCACCGGCTCCTCCTCCACGTCCAGCACCTCCGCCCCAAGCGCCAGCTCCCCCTTTGCCCTTGACAGCCATGAAAACCGAATACGCCCAAATCCGTTCATCCCCAAATTCCCGTCGCCACACGACGAGTTGGACCACCAGCCTGGCACCAACCCGACCGCCGTGCCACCCAGCTCCGATCCCCCATAGACCACGACCCCATCTCCGCCTCCTCCAATCGAAAAGCCACCAAACCCGCAGGCAACTTTCAGAAAAATAACCCAAAACGTCACCCATGTTCATCCCCTTTCCACGGCCACCACAATCCATCATAAGGCCTGAGACCGGTGCCAAATCGAAGGTCTATCTCTCTTCTTCTAAAATCCCAAGGTCCCGTCACCCCAAATCGACCGTAGCTCTTCAATTTGGCTAGAAAACGAAAGTCATTCTTCGCTGTCCAAAGCGAATTCCGGCCACCACGGTCGATGAAACCACCCCAATTTTTGTCAGCAGACAGATCACTTACCGATCTACTACTTTTCTTTAGGTTGCCATGGCAAATTCTTAACGTATTGGAAGATATAAATAAAAATGTAAATAGGGGCTTATTGGCAAAATTACGATGAATTTTCTGATTTGGGCTTAAGGGTTTGGGCTGTGGGGGTTTTTATAGTGTGGAAATAATATAATTTATGTTGATTTGATGAACGACGCTGACTAACGATTTTTATTTCATAGCTATCGCAATTTCGAACAACGTTTATTCGCTTCCGTGCTCACAAAAAAACCCCGTTCGAGATGTAAATGGACGACATAGTATAATTTGACGATACAGTCCTAATGAAACTTGTTTCGTCGAATTCCGAGTTTGTTTGCTCCAATGGCCCTCGTTCACGTTCAAATGGTTGTTTTTATTTGTATTTTATTTTGCCACACTCACAAATTAATCTCGATTGACGCGCCACTTGAAATCTAGCAAAAATTTACTGTTGCGGTTCCAATAAAATTTGTTTCGGCGAAAATAGAGGTCATTTGAAAAATGTCCCTTTTATAACTGGCCAATTCAAATAAAATAAACCAATTTTAAAATACTTCAATATAATAATATTAAAATATTGAAATTAGCCATACATGGATAGAATATCGTATACTACCACAATAAAATATCCCGGGTTGAATTCCAAGCCAAAACGATATTTAAAAACCCTTTATTCTATATAAATATAACGCTATATATATAAAGGAAATTCCATAGCGTGTTTTCAAAATTTGATTTGGACATAAAATAAAATCTACATGACGAAAACTGGATTTTTCTCTACCATTGGAAAGATATCGTCAAACCGGTCCCGACATTTCTTGTTTCGAGGAAATTCTACTTATTTTGAAACCGGTACGACCAATTGAAGTTCAAAACGCCAAATTCCGAACTGCCGCGCCGCTGCAGCTCGTTATTTAATTAAATTATAAATCATATCTCTCGACCGTCGTTAAATAAACGAAATCTTCACTATATTTCAAATATAACCCATAATTGAGCACTTTAGACTGCCCGGTCACAATATATATCAAATCCAACATTTTCCACTATTTTGGAAATTAAAATATTTTTTTATTATTTATTTAAATAATATATTCCAAATAAAATCGTTAAATTCGATCATTCAAATTCAAACCAATATTTTGAATAATTAAAAATGATTAAAATAATCCAAATAAATAGGCAGAAAATTCGGGTCGTTACATTGGTCTTGCACCGTCTTTAATCTCTTCGACTGTTAGTCGTCATATCAATTATTCAGAATGGGTTAAACCCGGTCTTTCCGAATAACTTGTGCAACACTCTATATTTTCTGTAAACATTAAAGTAACGAATTAAAGAAAAATAATTACAAACGCGAGAATTAAGGGAAACGGGTTACGCCATTGCATTCGTCTCGGAATTCTACTTGAGATAGAGTCTGAGTTTGCATAAATTGAGTTCTGTATGAAGGAGTTATGACCTTCATAAGATTCGAGAATTTAAATAAACAGGTCAGTTTAAAGTTCAAAAAATTCAAATTTCAAAATCAGAAGCAGAAGCGGGCTGGGCGGGAATTTTCCCGCCCAAGGCCAGGTCGAGCAGGAGGTCGACTAGGGGGTCGACCTCCCCCCATACAAGTCGACCAGGGGGTCGACCTAGGTGTCGACCTGGTGGTCGACCTCCCCCGTGGGTCAGATCTGAAATCTGATGTGTTTCTTTGTGTGACGAATTGGTGTGTCATTAGGGCTTGTGTGTCAAGTTTTGGTTGGTTCTCTTAGATTTGAATGGCTTTGATTTACCCCAGGTTGATCCGAAGGCTCCTAATAAATCAAACTTCTATTTAAGCAACCTAAATCTAAACCCTAAGCCACACAAAAATATTCCTAAGACCGTCATGCTATCAACACTCAACCTCGAGTAGCCTCCATTCACATTCAACTAGGAAGCAAGTTACGAACTGCAAATCAAATCTAATTCAACCAAGAGAATTCAACGTCTACAACAAAGAAGAGCTTTTCAAATTCAGAAAACAGATCCCAGAAAAACAAGACTTTCTTTTCTTTGTAAGTCCTGTTATTATTTAGATGTGAACGATTAAAAGTTGTGATTTGTAATAAAATTAAAACTAGAGTAATTCCTAGTTGTAAGATAATGACGATCCTAATTTATGCCTATTCTTATAATGATTCTATCATATATTCTTTGAGATTATTGTGGTTATAGTGTTGATGTTAAATCAATCGTATATTATGTAAATTTGATGACTTTTTCATGTTATGTAACATGCAAGTTGTTTAGATCCACATTTGGATCTACGTTTATTGAATCATGCAAGTTGTTTAGATCTAAATTTAGATCTATGTTTATTGAATCATGCAAGTTGTTTAGATCTACATTTAGTTCTATGTTTATTGAATCATGCAAGTTGTTTAGATCAACATTTAGATCTATGTTTATTGAATCATGCAGGTTGTCTAGATATACATTTAGATCTATGTTTATTGAATCATGCAAGTTGTTTAGATCTACATTTAGATCTATGTTTATTGAATCATGCAAGTTGTTTAGATCAACATTTAGATCTATGTTTATTGAATCATGTAAGTTGTTAGGCTAATACATGTATTATGTTTAGATCAACATTTAGATCTATGTCTATTTAATCATGCAAGTTGTTAGGCTAAGACATGTATTATGTTTAGATTTACATTTAGATCTATGAAAATTGGATCCAAGATTAAATCTCATATTTACATGCCTTGTTAAACTTGTGTAAAACCATATGCTTAAGATTCATGTTTGTTGGATCCAAGATAAAAGTTCATATTTACATGCCTTGTTAAACTTGTGTAATTCCATAGGTTTAAGATTCATGATTATTGGATCCAAATTAAAAGTTCACATTCACATGTCTAGTTGTACTTGTGTAATTCTATATGCTTAAGGTTTATGTTCATTGGACCCATAATAAAAGTTTATATTTACATGCTTAGTTGGATTTGGGTAATTTCATATGCTTAAAGACACATGCTAGATGGATCCAAAAATGCAAGTTCATTATATTATGCCACGTTTACATGACACATGTTTAGTTCGTTCCTTATTATTTTATGTTGTGTAAATGGTACATGCCCCCTTCTTTCCCCTTTTGTATACAAGTTAGGCTAAGTTACGAGCCTAACATTTTATGTGAATTTTGTGAACGTATGACAGGAGTAACGTTGGGAAAACCTTAGAAATTATTATTGGCATAATTTAGCCCATAAATGAATGAATGGTTAGTGGCATAAAAAACAATATAAATTTATATACCAAAAATTGAAAAATATGATTTAGAGGGTAAATGCGGCATGACTTGAATGGAAATAATTGTGGTTAATTTACATATAAATTTGAAAGATAAATATGTAAATTAAGAAAAATACGAACATGCCTAACCCGAGGTTAGATTGAGTTGTGGTGTAAAACTGCCCAGAACCGCCCGGCACATCCAGTAACCACAACAACACCTATCTAATGTGAGAGGTTAGTGCATCATGCCCCAGGAAAACCCGAGGTCAGATTGAGTTGTGGTGTAAAACTGCCCGGAACCACCTGACACATCCAGTAACCACACAACAACACCTATCTAATGTGAGAGGCTAGTGCATCATGCCCAAGGAAAACCCGAGGTTAGATTGAGTTGTGGTGTAAAACTGCCCAGAACCGCCTGGCACATCCAGTAATTGCAACAACACATATCTGATGTGAGAGGTTGGTGCATTAATAAATCAATTAATGCTAATATAACAAGATGAATGACTACGGTTAAGTTCATAGGAACACTTAACCAATATAACATGAATGACTAGGGTTAGGTTAATGAGAAACACTTGACCAATATAACAAGATGAATGACTAGGGTTAAGTTAATAGGAAACACTTAACCAATATAGCATGATGAATGGGTAGGGTTAAGTAATAAGAAACACTTAACCAATGTAACTTGATTCGTGGTAAGGTTAAGTTAAAACAAGAGGGCAACACTTAACCAATGTAACTTGATTTGTTGTAAGTTAAAGTTAAAACAAGAGGGCAACACTTAACCAATGTAACTTGATTTGTGGTATGGTTAAGTTGACACAAGAAGGCAACACTTAACCAAAGTAACATGACAATTAGGTGGGTTAAGTAACTTGAATTGATTGATGACACTTAACCGATGCAACTTGATGAACACGTGGGGTTAAGTTAACAAGAAACACTTGACCAATACAACTTGATGGACGAACGTGTTTAAGTTAATAGGAAACACTTAACCAATCCAACAAGATAAGTGAGGAGGGTTAAGTTAATAAGAAACACTTAACCAACATGACATGATGAATGGGTGGGTAAAGTTAACATGAAGGGACAACACTTAACCAATATGGCATAAAGTGTGGGAGGGTTAAGTGCATATCAAGTTGGGTTGGTAATATTAGTAAATATAGGCCCACAAACTTGACCATTAAATAAACATGCTTGAATCAGTAGGAGGGTTAAGTACATATTGGGTTGGTGGGTAATATTAGTAAATATAGGACCACAAACTTAACCATTAAATAAACATGCTTGAATCAGTGGGAGGGTTAAGTACATATCGGGTTGGGGGGTAATATTAGTAAATATAGGCCCACAAACTTAACCAGTAGGATACCCTAGTAACAGGGACCCATTTCAGCAGTAACCCACATAGATGTATAAAGGTACCTTGAATTAGGTAGGGTGGGGCACCATTACTGGGTTGATTATAAGCGGTCAAAACAGCGGCAGGGGTACGTCAGTGTAGATTCCGACGGTTTACGGGCATGCACGTACTCCGAAGTGGGAAAAAGCAGGCACTGGGTACAGTATTTATACACTGTGCATCTTGAATCATGTCTGGTTGCTATCATAAGGATTGGTACACCTTATGGTGGGACCAACACAGGTTATCTACACACAAGAGAGGGCCGATTGACACAGACACAAGAGAAATTAATACAAGTAGGGAGCCGATCAACAGGGTAGTAAGTGTGCATCTAACATGTTCATGGAAATTAGGCAGATTGAGGTGGAATCCTCACGATAGATGTACACCTGAAGGCTACCACAATTGCAGGGATTGGGATCACATTATAATGCGATCATTTTATATAGATTACTAGTGGGGACACTAGTTAGGTGGTGCAGAGAAGTGAAATGAATGCGATAGCATATTCAGCCTTATTATCTTATTTCTAGGGTGTTGTCCTAGATTCAGTTTATTCATGTCATAACCCTTTTTCTTATTTACATACTAAATAGTCATTGGACTTACCAGACTCATGTCTGACCCATTTTTCTTTCGTCTTCTTTTCTTCCTTTCCTCCTCATGTCCGCAGGGAGGAAACACCTCAGCTTATTTCAGACCTTTTGCAAGCTTGAAGAGAGTAGATGTATGGCTTGAACTTTCTCTTCTTGGGCTATGGCTTTGGATACTCTCTTATTGGGGATTTATGCTGCCTTACTGTTGTTTTAATGCTTCTTTATGTTTTAATTCAAGACAAAAATTCTATGTATTACTTTTAAGTATGATTGAGATAACTGTTGTAAAAGCTTGAACCACATTGTTTATAAAATGATTTTTATTTTCCGCTGCTTTATTTGTCTGTCTTGTAATTCATCTGCATCTTTTACCTATAGTGCTCCACCAAAGTTAAGGCATTCCCTTTGTGAGTGACCTTAACGAAGGTGGGGTGTTTCAACTTGCGTATTTTATAATCAAGAGCTATAACAAAACATCATCCGCCTCATTCCAATCCAGAATATTCTTTTATTCGTATTTCTTTATTCTGGAAAGGTTCTCATTAACCTTATCAAAAATTATCACTTTTAAACACACTATTTGTAACGACCTAGAGATTTTCGGCCCTGAAAACCGACATAAATACCTTTACCGTAACTCATGCCGACCTTCCAACCACCGAAAGCATTGGACGTTATTAGAAAAAATTTAGAGGGTGAGATAGGAAAGAAACAAATATTAGAATAGAAGAAGAAGAAGAACCAACACAACACAGAGTCTCACATCACAGCGGAACAAAATACAATACAGGAATAACTTTATTGAGAGCTTTAAATAAACTTACAATATCAGAGTACATCACACAATGGGACAGTTATAATAACCTGTTCCCATATACAACACACAGCGGAATAGTAGTTATATAATATCATACGTCTGAACTATTCCAGCTCGTCTCTTTACAGCATTTGATAACCTGAACCTGTACACCCCGGGCTAACCCGAGCATTTACAAAACACCGAGTCAGTCCGGTGAACCAGAGTGAAAAAAACTCGCACAGTATTAAGGGTATCACACCACCTGATTTTAAAGTTAAAATCTTTCATAGAAAAGGAAAATGGTAATACCAAATCCACACATAAACACGGATGGTTTTTACCTTACGATAACCCAAAACATTTTTAAAACAATATCTTGTCTGATATTATAATAATGTCTAATAACAAGTAAATATCAATCTAATGGAACGCTTTCATCTGACGCCCCACATATAGTATACAATCAAAACCATAGGTGCTTATTGGAGATTGGATTCCGACTATGACAAGGTATGGGACCGCCTGCCGATAGTGTATCTCTAGAGGCGAATACACTGGGTTCAACAAGAACGTCTTGCAACCCAGCCCTCACATGACCGACCACTCATTTCGCTTGAGTGTCACTAATGTATATCACCAACGGTTGGGAGCTACCCACCGTTTCCCGGAAAGGGACAACATCGAAATAGATTAAAGAAGCAAATAAATTTTCTCTAGATAGATGATTATACACCTTAATGGGAGCGATCCACATAGCCATGCTGCCTACCCGATTTCTATCATTTCTCGGTTGATGAGGCTTGAGGTTTAGATTAACTTTTTGGCACCATTCACTTTGAATGCCACATCGTCAGATAAGTCAAGTCACTAATTGACATCCATAAATATACTCTAGTTGGGAGCCAACCAACTATAGCACGTTTGAAGAAATCAACGTACGTGATCCTTTGGAAATACTCTGTCGGACACTCGTCCATACAAGTCATCCACGAACATGATGAACCGAAGGTACTCTCCTATTGCATCTCATATAGGAATCACCCCATGGATCAGTAGCGAGAAATCCTTGCAACCCGTAGATTCCGACCACGACAGAACCACAATACATCTCTGGCTGCAGACCAGAGATTATTAGGAGTTCTTCCGTTTATGAAAATCCACGATCTTCAATGCTCCATCTCGATCATCTCTAATATCTTTACGTATTTGTTGGTCGGAATGGTTTTCGAATATAAATTCGATCCCGATCTTTCCGTACCAAAGATCACATTGGACAGATTTGATAGTCGGTGATTTAACTATAAAAAATAAACAGTGTTCCAATCATGACAGTCCAGTTAGTTCATTGGTTCAGTATTTGGTCTCACTTGGCCTTCCAATTAAAAACAAATGTATAGTTAAAACCCTTAAATATTTTGATATTTAAATATAGTTTTCTCTCTTCTTTATTTAACATGCGATTCTTCTTTAAACCAATTCATTACTAAGGATAATCCTATATCATATTTAGTTTTCTATTTTCACTTTCAAACCAATTACTACATTATAATATAATATTGGGAAATCAGTTCAACTTATTCCAAATACCATAACTTTACGAAACCTCTTCGTTCATTACTGGACAACGATAACAAATGCTTATTAATATAGAGTAAATCAATTTTAATACTCAATTTTACATCTCCTTTCAATTTCAAAAATATTGTTGTACAATTCTTTTTATTTCACTTTGGAATTCTCATTATATATATGTTCAAATCTTCATTACAAACGTTGCGATATTATATCCCTAATGAAATAATAAACTTTAAACTAATCTCGTTTACCATTACAACTTATATTATCCTCAGATAATTCTTAAGTCGTTCAAGTTGGGGTATTTTAGTTACCTCTCAGACCTTGATCAACAACGTTCATATGTTAAGATAAATATAAGTTGTAATCCCAAAACCAATATTCCATTCTCACTTTAAATTAATTAATAATATAATTAATTTAAATTATACCATGTAATTGTTTCTCAACCAAACAGTTATTCACTTAAATCGTTAGGTTAATTTCCTTAATCTCACATTTACAAATCTGATTAATATCAGAATTTCCTTTATGAAATCAATTTACAATTTATTATAAAATAAATATTTATTCCCTTTTTATAATCTTTTTTTTTCAAAATATATATATCAAAACTATCTTTAGTTATAAAATAAAATTTATGACTTCAGATTTATCAATTTACCTGACGGTAAATCGATATACATGAAACAATTTACTTTTAGGCCATTTAATGCCGATTACTCAACCAATATAGCCCATTGGTTAAAACCAAAAACAGGTTGAATTTCCAATCAAGGGTCAATACTCAAATCAATCACTCAAACATGAAAATTCATATGATAATATGAAAATAAATAATATATATGAGGAATCCAGTTGGATTCCTCCAATATGTTCTTCCCCGTATACAAAACGGTTATTTCTAATCAGATCATTCCATTTAACTGATAATTTCTATACAGTCAACAACAACTATTTAACATCGACCAATCAACCAATCAATTCAATCAGTTTGGACAATTCAAACCATTAAACACGTTTATTTTATAAACATGACCAACAAGGTAGGTTACTTTTATTGGAACCAATCGTAAAAAAACGATTTGGTATTTCACTGAAATTAAACGATGGTTTAATTTCATCCGTTAAATCAATAATTAGATATATAACTAGCGAACAATCAACCATAGTATATAGAGCACACAAATAAAAACCCAATTTATAAAAATATAAATGGGAAAAATACTGAGTGAGTTTAACTCACCTGATTCCATTTGTTGATATCGGTTTTCAGTTAAATTAAACATAGTCTTGACCAACAATTTTCCAAAATATATCATTCCCTGATACAGTCCTCTTGCCTCTCGTTTCATTCCATTCTGTAAATATATGCTTATGTTATAATTATCTAAAATATACAATTATGATTAAAATATTTACCCCTTTTTAATTACAATATTAATAAATCTATTTACGTTTGTAAAGTAGAATCAGGCCGTCTTCATTCCCAATTCGTTCCAAAACCCTTCACTTCGAAACAACTCATTACAGATATTTCCAAATCCTGCACAATTTAATTTCTAAATTAAGTTCTTCATTAAACTAATTATAGTTAGGAATAAGTAACGATTGATTTATTTACTCCCTTTACTGCTCTCGTAATTCCGTTCTGCGTGTTCCAGATTCTCAACCTTAGTATCGTTCACCAATTTTCAGTGAACTGCTACTTCATCACTTTGGTTTCCATTGTTTTTACTTCGTGCATTCGAAGTCCATGCTGCCAAAAACGGTCCATATTTAGTTAATACATTATACTATAATATTAGTTACAGTGTATAACTAAATTAGTTAGCAAATGTTGATTTAACATTCTCGTAAAGAGGTATACAGGGACGCTTCTTTCTGGTTTTTACATTGGTCCCTCCTGTTCCATGTATAACTCTTATAAAGATATATTTTCTAATTAATTAGTTATTAAACTTCAAACTAATATGACCAAATTAGTATGCCTAACCGTATATAATATCGACCCTAAATAGTTTACATTGTTCTAGATTTACACTGCACCGTGATTCGGTTTTGGTTCCATTCCCACACGGTACTGGTAAAGTAATCCAGTCCAACTCCTTTTTGTTTCGTTTCTTCACCGTGCTTCCCTTTCCAATTGCTATTCTTTGCCTCGTATACCTCTGTTCTACTGTTCGTAAGCCAACACGTTTTGCCCAATCCCAAAACGAAGCAGCCTCACAATTCATTCCACCACATGCCCCAGACAACGCCTCCAACTGCAGGCGGTCCGCCTCCACCGTGTGGATCCTCTCTCGATCCTGGACCTACCCTACTCGCTCACCCCAAATCTGAAAGAAACCCAGTCGCTTGAGTTTCCGTGACGTGATCAGCGGTCGCGCCTTACTCCCCTCTTGCTTCCATTGCAAAACACTTGTCTAAGCATATAATATGTTGAATCATTCGGTAGTTGCCGAAGGATTTGGGAGAAAATGAGAAGGAGAAAGAAGCGTGGTTATTGTTCATGGTTTCAGTGGAGTTTACAGTTTGTTTTAATTTCGTAGGAGGAGGTTGAAATTTGGACGGAGGCTTTGGTTTTATTTTGGTGAAGAATGGTGCTTTTCTTTGTTGTCGAGCCAAGCAGAAATAAGAAAAGAACAGGTGTATTTATAGAATATGAATACGTGGGAGCCAAGCCATTTTAGGGTAAAGGCTTGCAAAAAGTGGGTAGGTTAGATAGTTGTATTTGTTAGCACTGTTGAAGGAAATTTGGCAGACACAGAATTGAAAATGTGAGGTTCAAGGAATCTACAGTAAGCTATATTGTTATGTTGTGGGGAGGTTTTATTTATAATATAATATAATGAAACTTCGTCATGATGTAACAAGTGAAACCAACCACAATCGACTTTTTTTTACTGATAAAAAAACCGATCTTGACAAAAAAATATTCCGGACCCAATGGGACCAGTTTCGTCGAAATCCGAGGTTGTATGAAAAAATTTCCTTTATAAAACAAGAAATAAACACGCGTTTTAATTATTCACGATCACTCGATAAATCTGATCAACTCGAGACTTTGAGATCCTACAATAATTTTTCAATATGAACCCAACGGCACCAGTTTCGTCGCATTCTGAGATTGTTTCCCGGTAGGCTATTTTTACGCGCACCGCAATGCCATTTTAAACACCAAATTACCCGGTCTCCAAAAATGACAAACTATATACCTATCCTGACTCTACTCGTCGATACGAACTCAACAGAATTGGTTTCGCGGCTTAATTCAATCGTCGTTTCAAGTTATACCCAAATAACCCTTTATTAAATTAATTACGCGCTATAAAAATTAAATGGGCGTTTACGACTACCATGGTCACATACGACATCGGTTTGCCACGACATTCAACACTGCACAATAATTTAACGTTACGATTCTAATGAAACTGATTTCGTCGAAATCCGAGTCTGTTTGCAAAATGGCTATTTTAACGGCCTATACTTTAATAACGATTCCCATAGCGATTATTTCAAATTTTGATTTGGCCATAACTACCAAATTATAACACGAAATATGAATTTTTTTCTCTTTCATATGAAAATTATGATCAATACGGCTTCAACGATTCTCGTTTCACAAAAATCCGACTTATATCGGACCCTGTATTCTCAGTTGAAGTTCAAAACTCCATATTACGAACTGCTGCGCGATTTCGAGCTCGTTTTATATTATGAATAAAATTAACGTTCTGCCTTCGTTTCAAATAACGAATTAAATATTAAATCCCTTAATATTCGAAATATAATAATTAAAATAATAAATTAAATTAAATATTTGACTGCCAAAAATACAGGTCGTTACATTCTTCCCCCCTTAAAAATATTTTCGTCCTCGAAATTGCTAATGTAAGAAAGAACGTTACAAACCCATTAACTTTATAAAATTATTTAGTCAAAACTCCTTTTTATTTCCAAAATAAATCTAATTGGTTTTAAAACCAATTTATTCCAAATAAAAGAATTCCCAAAAAAATTCAAAATTTTCTAACACCTTAAATTTTAGAAATTTTTTGGCAGAGTCTCCTTTGTGTGGAGGACATCTGCAACATCGCAGGTTCAAGAAATATATATCCATCGACCAATAGGGTCGGAAAAATTCAAAAACCAAACTCAAAATTCAAATAAAACCCAAAATTTCATATTCTGCATAGGCGTACCTTTTTGCGAGTGTTATTATGCGGTAAGCGATAATTCATATTGTATACGAGCTTGCTTAGTTATTATGCAGCTCTATTCAAACTGGATTCAATTAAGTCTAGAATTTTCTCTTGGATGGATTTTAAAGCTGAATTGGCACTTCTGCATCTGTTCTCAACTCAAATAAATTTCACTAGTCCCCCAAAACCACATCAATTAGTTTCTAATATCCATATCAGACGATCCAACCAGTTCTACACACAATCTAATCCACATGAGATTATAATTGTTTATAATCACTTCATTTATTTCTTTAATTATCCATTCAGGTTCATAAATCTGGATTGATTTATCCAACTTATTTATTTCATATTGGTTTCAAACCAAGTCTATCATTTTCAGATTTATATTCAAGCCATCCACGTCACAATCCAAACATATCATTCAAATCAACATTAACAAATCAATCAATTTCTCATATAATAAATTGGGAAAATCATTACTTTTATTATAAAATAGATTAGGCAAAAATAATTTCAAGAATAATCTTATATCAAATTACAAATACACGCTCTCATATATATAACAAACTCAATCTAGGGTATTGCTAACCCTATCCCTATCGAGTTACGCCACAGAGCAAAGATTATTACTAAACCAATAGCTCTGATGCCAATGTAACAACCCAGGGATTTTCGGCCCTGAAAACCGACATAAATACCTTTACCGCAACACATGTCGACCTTCCAACCACCGAAAACACTGGACGTTATTAGATATAATTTAGAGTGTGAGATAAGAAAGAAAGAAATATTAGAATGGAAGAAGAAGAACCAACACAACACAGAGTCTCACATCGCAATGGAACAAAATATAATACAAGAATAACTTTATTGAGAGCTATAAATAAACATACAATATCAGAGTACATCACACAACGGGACAATTATAATAACCTGTTCCCGTATACAACACAAAATAGAATAGTAGTTATATAATACCATACGTCTGAACTCTTCCAGCTCGTCTCTTTACAGCATTCGATAACCTGAACCTGTACACCCCGGGCTAACCCGAGCATTTTCAAAACACCGGGTCAGTCTGGTGAACCAGAGTGAGAAAAACTCGCATAGTATTAAGGGTATCACACCACCTGATTTTAAAGTTAAAATATTTCAAAGAAAAGGACAATCGTAAGACCAAATCCACACATAAACACGGACGGTTTTTACCTTACGATAACCCAAAACATTTTTAAAACAATATCATGTCTGATATTATAATAATTTCTAATTACAAGTAAATATTAATATAATGGAATGCTTTCATCTCACGCCCCACATACAGTATACAATCAAAACCACGGGCGCTCATTGGAGATTGGATTCCGATTATGACAAGGTATGGGACCACCTTCCAATAGGGTATCTCTAGAGGCAAATACACTGGGTTCAACAAGAACGTCTTACAACCCGACCCTCACATGACCGACCACTCATTTCGCTTGAGTGTCTCGAATGTATATCACCAACGGTTGGAAGCTACCCACCATTTCCCGGAAAGGGATAGCATCGAAATAGATTAAAGAAGCATATAGATTTTCTGTAGATAGGTGATTATACACCCTAATGGGAGCGACCCACATAGCCATGCTGCCTGCCCAAATTCTGTCATTTCCCGATTGATGAGGCTTGAGGTTTAGATAAACTTTTTGGCCACCATTCACTTTGAATGCCACATCATCAGATCCGTCAAGTCACTAATTGACGTCCATAAATATACTCTAGTTGGGAGCTAACCAACTATTGCATGTTTGAAGAAATCAATGTACGTAATCCTTTGGAAATACTCTGTCAGACACTCGTCCATACAAGTCATCCAAGAATAGGATGAACCGAAGGTACTCTCCTACTTCATCTCATATAGGAATCACCCCACGGATCAGAAGTGAAAAGTCCTTGCAACCCGTAGATTCCGACCACGACAAAACCACGGTACATCTCTGGTTGCAGACCAGAGATTATTAGCAGTTCTTCCGTTTATGAAAATCCATGGTCTTCAATGCTCCATCTCGATCATCTCTAATTCTTTATGTATTTGTTGGTCTGAATGGTTTTCGAATATAAATTCGATCCCAGTCTTTCCGTACCAACAATCGCATTGGATTGATTTGATAGTCGGTGATTTAACTATCAAAAATAAACAGTGTTTCAATCATGACAATCCAGTGAGTTCACTGGTTCAGTATTTGGTCTCACTTGGCTTTTCAATTAAAAACAAATGTTTATTTAAAACCCTTAAATACTTGGATATTTAAATATAGTTTTCTCTCTTCTTTATTTAACATGAGATTCTTCTTTAAACCAATTCATTAGTTAGGATAATCCTATATCATATTTAGTTTTCTATTTTCACTTTCAAACCAATTACCACATTATCATATAATATTGTGAAATCAATTCAACTTTTTCCTCATACCATAACTTTACGAAACCTCTTCGTTCATTACTTGACAACGATAACAAATGCTTACTAATATAGAGTAAATCAATTTCAATACTCAATTTTACATCTCCTTTCAATTTCGGAAATATTGTTGTACAATTTCTTTTTATTTCACTTTTGAATTCTCATTATATATATATTCAAATCTTCATTACAAATGTTGCAATATTATTTCCCTAATGAAATAATAAACTTTATTAAACTTTTTTTACCATTACAACTTATATTATCCTCAGATAATTCCGAAGTCGTTCAAGTTGGGGTATTTTAGTTACCTCTCAGACCTTGATCAACAACGTTCATACCTTAAGTTAAATATAAGTTTTAATCCCAAAACCAATATTCCATTCTCACTTTAAATTAATTAATAATATAATTAATTTAAATTATAACATGTAACTGTTTCTTAACCAAACAGTTATTCACTTAAATCGTTAGGTTAATTTTCTTAATCTTACATTTACAAATCTGATTAATACTAGAATTTCCTTTACAAAATCAATTTACAATTTATTATAAAATAAATATTTATTCCCTTTTTATAATCTTTTTTTTTCAAAATATATATATCAAAACTATCTTTAGTTATAAAATAAAATTTATGACTTCAGATTTATCAATTTACCTGACGGTGTATCGATATACATGAAACAATTTACTTTTAGGCCATTTAATGCTGATTACTCAACCAATATAGCCCATTGGTTAAAACCAAACACAGGTTGAATTTCCAATCAAGGGTCAATACTCAAATCAATCACTCAAACATGAAAATTCATATGATAATATGAAAATAAATAATATATATGAGGAATCCAGTTGGATTCCTCCAACATGTTCTTCCCCGTATACAAAACGGTTATTTCTATTCAGATCATTCCATTTAACCGATAATTGCTATACAGTAAACAACAACTATTTAACATCGATCAATCAACCAATCAATTCTATCAGTTCAGATAATTCAAACCATTAAACATGTTTATTTAATAAACATGACCAACAAAGTTGGTTACCTTTATTGGAACCAATCGTAAAAAAACGATTTGGTATTTCACTGAAATTAAACGATGGTTTAATTTCATCCGTTAAATCAATAAATAGATATATAACTAGTGAACAATCAACCGTAGTAAACAGAGCACAAAATAAAAACCCAATTTATAAAAATATAAATGGGAAAAATACTGAGTGAGTTTACTCACCTGATTCCATTTGTTGATACCGGTTTTCAGTTAAATTAAAACGAGTCTTGTCCAACAATTTTCCAAATTATATCGTTCCCTGATATGGTCCCCTTGCCTCTCGTTTCATTCCATTCTGTAAATATATGCTTATGTTATAATTATCTAAAATATACGATTATGATTAAAATATTTACCCCATTTTTTCACTTCGAAACAGCTCATTATAGATATTACTAAATCATGCACAATTTAATTTCTTAATTAAGTTCTTCATTAAACTAATTATAGTTAGGAATAAGTAACGGATGATTTATTTACTCCCTTTACTTCTCTCGTAATTCCGTTCTGCGTGTTCCAGATTCTCAACCTTGGTACTGTTCACCAATTTGCAGCGAACTGCTACTTCATCACTTTGGTTTCCATTGTTTTTACTTTGTGCATTCAAAATCCATGCTGCCAACAACGGTCCATATTTAGTTAATACATTATACTATAATATTAGTTACAGTGTACAACTAAATTAGTTAGCAAATGTTGATTTACCATTCTCGTAAAGAGGTATACAGGGACGCTTCTTTCTGGTTTTTACATTGGTCCCTCCTGTTCCATGTATAACTCTTATAAAGATATATTTTCTAATTAATTAGTTTTTAAACTTCAAACTAATATGACCAAATTAGTATGCCTAACCGTATATAATATCAGCCCTAAATAATTTACATTGTTCTAGATTTACACTGCATTGTGATTCGGTTTTGGTTCCATTCCCACATGGTACTGGTAAAGTAATCCAGTCCAACTCCTTTTTGTTTCGTTTCTTCACCGTGCTTCCCTTTCCAATTGCTATTCTTTGCCTCATATACCTCTGTTCTACTGTTTGTGAGCTAGCACGTTTTGCCCAATCCCAAAACGAAGCAGCCTCACAATTCATTCCACCACATGCCCCAGCCAATGCCTCCAACTGCAGGCGGTCCGCCTCCACCATGTGGATCCTCTCTCAATCCTGGACCTACCCTACTCGCTCACCCCAGATCTGAAAGAAACCCAGTCGCTTGAGTTTCCCTAACATGATCATCGGTCGCGCCTTACTCCCCTCTTGCTTCCATTGCGAAACACTTGTCGAAGCATGTAATATGTTGAATTATTCGGTAGTTGCTGAAGGATTTGGGAGAAAAACGAGAAGGAGAAAGAAGCGTGGTTTTTATTCATGGTTTCAGTCGAGTTTACAGTTTGTTTTAATTTCGCAGGAGGAGCTTGAAATTCGGATGGAGGCTTTGGTTTTATTTTGGTGAAGAATGGTGCTTTTCTTTGTTGTCGAACCAAGCAGAAATAAGAAAAGAACAGTTATATTTATAGAATATGAATACGTGGGAGCAAAGCCATTTTAGGGTATAGGCTTGCAAAAAGTAGGTAGGTTAGATAGCTGTATTTGTCGGCACTGTTGAAGGAAATTTGCAGACACGGAATTGAAAATGTGAGGTTCAAGGAATCTACAGTAAGCTATATTGTCATGTTGAGGGGAGGTTTTATTTATAACATAATATAACGAAACTTCATCACGAAGTAACAAGTGAAACCAACCACAATCGACTTTTGTTTACTAATAAAAAAACTAATATTGATAAAAAAAATATTTCAGACCCAATGGGACCGGTTTCGTCGAAATCCGAGGTCATATGAAAAAATTTCCTTTATAAAACCAGAAATAAACACGCGTTTTAAATTTTCACGATCACTTGATAAATCCAATCAACTCGAAACTTTGAGATCCTACAATAATTTTTCAATATGAACCCAACGGCACTAGTTTCATCGCATTCTGAGACTGTTTCCCTAGTAGGCTATTTTTACCCGCACCGCAATGCCATTTTGGACACCAAATTACCCGGTCGCCGAAAATGAAAAACTATATACCTATCCTGACTCTACTCGTCGATACGAACTCAACGGAATCGGTTTTGCGGCCTAATTCAATCCTCTTTTCAAGTTATACCCAAATAACCCTTTGTTAAATTAATTACATGCTATAGAAATTGAACGGGCGTTAACGGCTACCATGGTCACATACGACATCGGTTTGCAATGCCATTCAACACCGCATAATAATTTAACGTTACGATTCAAATGAAACTAATTTCGTCGAAATCTGAGTCTGTTTGCAAAATGGCTATTTTAACGACCTATACTTTAATAACGATTCCCATAGCGATTATTTCAAATTTTGATTTGGCCATAATACCAAATTATAACACGAAATCTGAATTTTTTTCTCTTTCATATGAAAATTATGATCAATACGGTTTCAACATTTCCCGTTTCACAGAAATCCGACTTCTATCAGACCCTGTATTATCAGTTGAAGTTTAAAACTCCATATTACGAACTGCCACGCAATTTCGAGCTCGTTTTATATTATGAATAAAATCAGCATTCTGCCTTCGTTTTAAATAACGAATTAAATATTAAATCCCTTAATATTCCAAATATAATATTTAAAATAATAAATTAAATTAAATATTTGACTGCCAAAAATATGGGTCGTTACGCTGTTTAATCCATTTCTTTGGATATCGTTCAAAAGATTTTATAGTATCTTTTCACTGTTTAAATCAAATTACTGTTTATCAAACTTGTCGGGATTTAGGCCTTACCGAAGTAATCATTCATTTTATTTTCCCCATCTCAACCTGTTCATCCCATGGAGCGAAAATGGTAGTACTCCATATTTAACACTACTGTGTTATCGGTAAATTCAATTACCATTTCACGTTCAAATCTAAATAAAGATTTAACTATCGCATGAAGTAAAACTGGTGATACTACATTTTCGATCACTTTCTTGAATTTGATAATTTTAATTATCTCATTCACATTTCAATCTAATTAAAGATCCATTAAAACTCCACTTAGTTTTAATCTCAAAAATCATTATTTAATGATTGTTCTTCTCTGGGAAATCAATCATGCCATATCAACAATCTATGCTATTCCATTGATTTCGACCAATATATAACCTCTAAGCTCATACGTCTCAGATAAGGGTGTTAAGCAAAAGAATAAATTCTCTTCTACCAAACAAATATATATTTTGTGAAGATCAACAATACAGTTCGAAATACAATGTTATACATATAATCCTATCTTTAACAAGGTTAAAGAACCAATGTCATTTAAAACACAGTTCACGATAAACCATAAATCATATTCCATTAACTATGGAATCTTCACGGAAAACAGATCAATAAATAATCGATATCAATTTCCGTATCCGACTAATAATATAAATGGAACAACGACAAAGCCTTTTAAATTTCGTATATAGTAACAGTCTTCCTCCGTAGAAGCTCACTTCGGTTATCACTAAATCGAATTCCATTCCATTCCAATTTATTTTATTAAATTGGAAAATTTTACTTTGGAAAATTCCATTAATCTTAATTAAAAGATTTATATATTTCAAATCACATTTCACTGTTAATCAGGTTAAAGAACGAATGTCGTTAAAAACACAATTCACAATAAACCCAATTCGCATTCCATTTTATTCCAATTTCTAAATATAACTGGAAACTCTAATAATCTTAATTAAAATATTTATTCTTTTCACATGGGGTTTAAGAATAGTGTTACTGAAGAAATTAGTCACGACAAACCCAAAATCCAATTTAATATTAAATACAAGGCTCTAAATAGAAATTATATCGGCTTATATTCAATATCAAATTCTGAAACTAACGGATATCGTATTGGGAATAACGATATCTGTATCTTTCCGAATTCCTATAACAATATCCGTATAACTACAGAATCCAATATCGAAATATTCCGAAGATTATTTCCATTGCAACCCATTCCAATTTACTCATTGGGAAATTCTGGTTATTTTAAAACCATTTCAAATCCAGTTTTTTTTATAAAAACGGTTGATTATTTTTCTAGTTAATAACTAATTCATTTCAATAAAAATATATTTTTATCTTTTCAAACCGGGAGTTTATCATCCAAATTCTTTCCAAATCATGTAATGGCCCGCAAATCCGTACTATTTGAGTTGACTACATACATCACACATCCAACCTAAATATCACGAAAATACGAACCATTTTTTTAGAAGAAAAAGTTAGAAGAAGAACAGAAATAACAACACAGAATCTCAAATCGCAACGGAACAAAATATAAAATATCATAACTTTTGAAATAAAAAATTTGTACTGTATACACATATCATTATTAGAGTACAACACTTATAACACAGCGGAACAAAACTCTATATAACTAACACTGAAGCCTCCTGCTCCAACCTCCTTCAGATAAATCTGTAAAATCCTGAACTACTTGACTGCCCGTACAAAATTAGGCACCCAAGAGTTTAGGTAAAACAAAACAAAATAAACTCTGGGTCGGTCATGGGACTGGTATGAGTAAACCATTTAAAACAGTTTGAGACAATACATGATATCTCATAAGACCACGCCATATAACACAGAACGAGTTTTTCCCTTATGAGAATCCAAACACTTGATTTAACTTTCAAAATCCTTTTAAAAGAAATGATAATCTTTATATCAAAACTCTTTTGATATTATAATAATGTCTAAATCAAATAAATAGAAATCTAGTGGAACGCTTTCATCTCACGTTCCACATATATATAATATACAATCAAAACCACGGGCACTTATTGGGTAATGCATTTCCAACTATGACAAGATATGGAACCACCTTCTGATAGTGTATCAAATAGAATAAGGAATTAAATGAATTTCTCTAGATATGTGATAATACACCCTAATGGAAGCTACCCACATAAACATGCTGCCTGCACGATTTTTGTCATTTCCCGGTTGCTGAGGCCTGAGGCTACGCTTACTTATCAATATTGATAGCACAATCACTTTGAATGCCTTATTGTCAGATCCGTTAATCACTAATTGATTTGCACAAATATATTCTGGATATTTTGCTAAGAGAACAAATTCTTCGCGACAATTGGAAATACTTTGTCAGACATTCGTCTATATACACTCTTTCTGGGATTGAACGAAATCGAAGGCACAATCTTCGATTATCTTTATATAATCTGATTCGCAACGCTACTGCCAATACAGAGTGGTTCTCGGATAATAATCCAACAGGTCTCTCCATATTGACAACGATATTGGCAAACACTTCGATAGTCGGTTATTTAACTATTGAAGAAAAACAACAAACATTCAAAGCATCAAACAAATCACTAGGCCTTTTAATTAATATTTCATTAATTAAAACACTTTTCCATTTAACTATCTATATTCGTTAACACGATATTTTCGATAATCATCTTGGCCTCTTACGCTATTTGGAAAATATTTTCATATATCGCCTTCTTTAATGTTCTATACTTAGAAAATATATTATATTTATAATTGGAAAACATTCCAATTACTTTTCTCTTCCATGACCATTCATTTATTTCTATACTCAGGAAATATTTATTATTATACTTCCAAATATCCACTTACTTAGGTTAAAACGAATGTTGTATAAAACATAGTTACAACAACCCAAAACACTGAATCCAACTAACTCTTATTCAAACATTTCTCTTCAAGACTGGATTTTGCTATTTATCAGTTAAAAATGAAATCAATCAAGTTGGGGTAAAACTACCTCTCAAACCTGACTGAAAAGATCCTTAACTTCAAAACAGACAAAACCACTTACCTCGAATAATCCACATCGTATAATGCTAATTATTCATTTTTTAAAACGCATATACATTTCACTTTCTATTACCAGACTATCGATTTCCTTTTTGTTTATATTATTCTATTTTAAATTCGTTTCCTTATCAAATCCATTATATATTGGTATATTAATTTTCTAGTTATCCAATTTTCTTTAAAATATTCTAACTCCTTAAATTTTTGGAAATTTTTGCCATAACCTCCTTTGTACCGGTGAATAGTTCAGACCTCAACTCGCCTCTCTAGGCCCTTTCCATTCAAAAAGAAAATAAAAAAGCCAAGTGGCTTGCCGATTCGACGCATAAAATCTCATATGGAATTTAAACGTGTACCTTTTTGTCGGGCACACGAATTAAAAACTTATATACTTCATTCCATACATGTCTATCCCATATACGTCCACTCCTAATTTATTCCAACTCAATCTGGTTATTTTAACTCAATTCGCTAATTTATTCTTTAATTAACTCTTTTGCCGATTTCACTTTTTATTTGAACATATCACGTTCGAATACAAATTAATTTGTTTGTAAAACAATCGAATGCCATCTCTAATTCAAGTTTCATATTTGATTTCGAATATGAATTTACAAACCCCTTTTTCTGATCTAAAGTCCGTTTTCGATTTAAAATTCCACTAACTATTTTTTCTTCAAATTAGTTAATTCTACTCAATAATTAAACATCTGATTTGATGTTGTTTCAAAAATTATTTCATTACTCCACTCGAGTTCAGATTTTACTTATTACTCAAATATGAATTTTTCCAAAATGAAATTCAGATTTTATTTACTTAAAATCCATGTATTTATTTAAACAAACCGTTATGGTTTTATAATAGTTCTGGCACTGCTTTTCTGAAAATTTGATTTTGACATAACTCAAAATCTATAAGATAAAATCCTGATTATTGTAATAACCCGGAAATCCGAGCCAATTAAAATTTTTTATTTTGGTAATTTTAGCGAATTTTGAATATTTGAAATGAACTATTTTAAATAATAATGACGAGAAATTTATTTTGAATAGAATTCTAACGTAATATTTGTTTGAATCGTCGTTAGAATATAATTATTTATTTTAATTTATAAAAGGAATTGAAAATGGCGCGGTAGTTTGAAATTTCGATTTCAAAGTTCAAATGAATGTACAGGATTCAAAATAAACCGAATTTTAGCAAAAACAAAAATATTTGAATCTAATTGAGTATATCTTTCCAACGAATCCGAAAAATCAAAATTCCATACCGGGGATAAAAAGTTATGCCCAGTTGAAAATTCAGAATAGTCGCTATGGAATTCCGGCCCTTAAAAATGGAAATTTTGCAAACGACCTCGATTTTCGACGAAACCACTTTTGTTGGACCGTGATGTCAAGTTATTGCTAGGTTTCAAAATACATAATTTTCTGAATCAATATGTGAGTGTGGCAAAGGAAAACGCGTTTGACCAGTTTTAGTTGATTTTAATCGACTGGAAAATGGCAATTTTTCAGACGGTCTCTGAATTGGATGAAATTAGTTTTGTTAGGACCGTATCGTTAATACGAAGCTAGAAAATATTTTTCGGGGATTTTTCGAGTTAGTATGTGACCCCAGTAAATTGAAACGTGCTTTCGAAATTCAATATAATGATTTACATGTTAA
Organism: Allium sativum; assembly: GCA_030737875.1. NCBI lineage: Eukaryota > Viridiplantae > Streptophyta > Magnoliopsida > Asparagales > Amaryllidaceae > Allium > Allium sativum. The sequence continues at coordinate 749,914,058 of CM060909.1, read as the reverse complement.
TTTAAATGAGAACTGATCGAATTGGCCTACGATACATTTCCCATTTTGTTCGGAATAGGGGTAATTAGCTAGAGGCGACAGTCGTTGGGATTTGTTTGGAGTTCGTGGTGTAAAACGAGGATGATTATAATTAAATAATAAATAAATATTATATATATATTCCCAACCCTACCCTCTCCCTTCATTATTTACAGCCGCCACCCCCCCTTTGTATCGACGACAGAAAACACGGGGGATTCCCTTCAGGATTTCGTGGCATTCCTTGATCAATTCGAGGAATGTTTAAATCAAAAAGCAAGAGCCTAGTGAGATCTGCAAATCAGTACAGGGGTGATTGGGTACTGTCGCCGTTGGTGGTTGATATACACGTAAATGTGTATATTTTATCCGCTTATTTATCTAGTTTTCTATTTAAAATAATTAATATTGTGTATTTATAGCTGTGTTTTCAGACTGTTGATAAAAAATCTTGGTTTAGAGCATTTGATGGATAAAGCATGAAGAATTTGCTTAAAAAGAGTGAAGTTGAAATTTCTAAAGCTTGAAAAGTTTAAAGCTTGAAGAATGGTTGCCAATAGAGTTTAGTTGGGTAGATTTGGCTCAATAAAGACTCATATTGCATTCACATTAGCTCATTTGCAAGGTCTCTCACTCTACAGCTGTGTTCACACTAGCTTATGTGTTAGTTGGGCTAATTCTTTAGTCCCACATTATGGAATTTGCCAAGGAGCCTTTGTCATATCAGCTATAAATACACTTTATGTCATTCGTTGTAAAACACACTTAGTTTTATTCTGTAATCCTTTGCTTGGAATAAAACTCTTCTTTCTCTCTTCTATTTAGTTTGTATTTGCATTTTATTTATGTTCATGTCTGTTATTTTCTTTTTATTTTATTTTCTTTTAGCTATGTCTAGCTAATCCTCTTTGATTAGGGGGTGATGACGCTAATAGATATGATTCAATATGAATCACATAGCCAAAAGATTAGAACTTCATGTATGTAGATCTAGATTTGAACTAAGGGTTAGATCTGAACCTTCATACCCTGTGTCGTTTAAGAGCTGTGCTCCTTCACAGGGTATATTCGAGTTCGATTTAACACTTATCAGATTTAGATTTAATATTAGAAATAAAATAGTGAATCTGTCCTGATAGCCTATGGTTGTTTAAGTGCTGAACTCCTGCATAGGCTATACTTGTTGTTATTTACATATTTGTTTCTAGAAACCTAATTATAGTTGATTCATGTTTGTGACAGAAACATGAATTAGATCTGTATTTATTCGATTAGTTATTGATGAATATTAATCTAATCTATGTTATTATCCCCTAATTGCTTTCTCTTATTGTTAAAACTCTCTTTTTGTTTATTTTCTGTGTTTGTAACCAATCAAAATTCTGAATAACTTGACTGGATTTATTAATTAAAATATTTTTGGTCCTAGAGTTCGACACCCTCTACAACAATCCTTGTTGTTTAGGAAAACCGAACGGATTTTACAGTTGTTTACAATTGTATAATTTGTTCGCAAACAAATTTTGGCGCCGTTCAAAATCACGGCTCAAAGCCGTTCCGTTCAGGCGCGATTCTCGAGGGGGTGGGGGCATCGATCCAGACATGGGTCAGGGCTGGAGTAATGTAACAACCCGGAAAATACGAGCCAATTTAAATTTTTTAAATTGGTTATTTCAAAGAAATTTAAACAATCGAAATAGAAGATTTCAATAAAATAATGAATTAGAAATAGTGTGTAAGTTTGAAATTTTGAATTCAAACTTTGACTGACTGCACCGGGTGCAAAATATAATGGATTATAGTGAAACCAAAAATATTTAAATCTGTTTATGAATATCTTTCTAACGAATTTGAAAAATCCAAGTTTCATAGCGGGAATCAAAAGTTATAGTCAAATGAATGTTCAAAAAGGTCGCTATATAGAATATATAGCCCTTGAAAATAGACATCTTGCAAACGACCTCGGAATTCGACGAAACCACTTTTATTGGGTCTGGGATGTCAAACTATTGCTAGGTGACAAATTTCATAATTTTTGAAGCTAGTATGTGAGCGTGGCAAAAGAAAATGTGTTTGGTCAATTTCTGTTAAATTGGATCGACCAGAAAATGGCCATTTTTCAAACGATCTCAGAATTCGACGAAACTAATTTTGTTGGGACCGCAGCGTCAAAACATAACTAGATTTATTTTTCTAGAATTTTTTGAATCAGTTTGTGGCCCTGGCAAATTGAAATGTACGTTCAAATTGAATATAAAATGTTATATATTTTGAAAAATAACTGACTGTAACAGTCAAATTGGCCTACGAAACATATCCCATTGTGTCCGAGATGGGGGTATTTAGCTAGGGGCAACAGTCATTGGGTTTGAATTGGTGTTCGTGTGAAGAAACAGTATTTAAAAATTTAATAAGACCCTCGACCAATAGAATCTCTCCGTTCATTAAAATAAATAAATAAACATCAGAAACCCCCTCGACATCGACGACGCACCTCGCTCCCCCCTTCCCAGGCGATTTCCAATCGCCACAGCCCACGCCCGACCTCGCCACCACCCAGACTTGACAGCGTCGCCTCCCCTCTTCAAATCCGACCAACCCTCGACTCCCCTCGTTGCCCCCATCGACGAGAATGACGCCCTCAAAGTCGGCGACTTTCCAGCGCCGCCGCCGCTTCCTCCGACCACCGATCCCAACGAAACCCCCCTGTGCCTGAAGCCCTTTCCACCCTCTTCGATGTCATACAACCTGATTGGGACGAAGTGCTATGAATTTCACGAATTTTCAAAACCTAGTTTTCAATAATTTTGAAAGGTATCGGCTTTAGTTATTTTAAGTAGAAATTAATGCTTTTAAGTGTTACCAACTTTGAAAAATCATTCTTTATGATGTGTTAACGAAATTCGATGAAACAGGAAACATCGTGACCGCAAGGAGGCTCTCTACATCCTAGAAGAGACCGCGGATTTTTCTAAACTATCTACGATTTTTAGCATCACAAAAACCAAGGTGAGATTTCTAACTGAATGTGAATGGAAATGTCATGTATAAATTATATAAGCGAAAATAAATTATACACGTGTTGTATACCTCATGTACATGCGCAGTGTAAGTTATATAAGCAAAGTATGAATTATACATTCATTGTTTAAATGATATGTGTGTTGGAATGGTAATATATATATATACACACACACACACACTCCCCTCGTCCACAAACCATGGAAGATAGAATTGGTGTGAAAAATTTGGTGAATAATGCGAATGGTTGATAGAATTGTTTGTGGTTGATATTGTTTGGTTGTGGTTGAAAAATACCCATTGATGATTGAAACAAATTTGAAATAATTATGGAAAAGAAAATCATACTCGCTTGCATGCGAATTAGATGTATGAAATCCCCATTGTCAAAAACCGCGAGGTTTTAAGGTAGAGCGAGGAGCCGTACTCGGGACGGTGCCGGTTTTAACTACCCTTCCGTTATGCTGTCGAAATCTTGAATAATATTCATGTGTTGAATTATTTTCATATGTTTAAATCATTTTCATGTGCTGAAACCAAAGTCATGTGTTGAAACTATATCCATGTGTGGAAAATGCTCATGTGTTGAGAAGTCATGTGTTGAAAATTAAATTCATTTGTTGAATGAATAAAATGTTTAAACAATAAAAATCACATTTTTATAATATATAGGAAGTATGTGAAATATTCGCGTTATAAATAAATTGTTTCAATAGTAAAAATTACATCTTTCTAATATGAACAAACTATATAAACTTTCCATGCGTGGAAATGCTCATGTGTTGAGAAGTGCGTGTGTTGAAAAGGTTCATGTGTTGAATAAAAAGATCGAATAATAAAAATTACATTTTATTGAAAATATGAAGTGTTAAAAACATTCATGTGTTGAATAAATACTTTAGATGATAAAAATATCATTTTTATCATGTATGTGATTTGTTAAAAATATGTGAGTGTTGAAATAAATATTTGTTTGCTATCAATATAATTTTTAACATGTATAGGAACTAAATGAAATAGTCATGTGTTGAAATATATTTTAGTTCGCCAAAAACATCATTTTTGAAATGTGAAGTGTTAAAAATAACCACTTGTTCAAATAAATATGCGTGAGTTGAAATATTCATTAATTAGCTAATGATATGATTTTTGCTCATGTATGCAACATTAGAATGAATGGCGACTTTAAACCAAATTGAATCAAATATGAAGTTGAATGGAAAATGATAAGTGACAGGAATTGCACATATGTACATGCATATTTATTGAACAGGTTATAGCAAAGAGGCTAGAGAAGAAGAATAAAATTGTGTGCTCGACAAATAGGTACACGTTTACTGTTTTTCTTGGGTGATGATTTTATGAGCGTATTGGCTAGCCGCTTGGCTTTTTATTTTTATTTTTGAGATGAGACGCCCGTGTGGCTATTTGGGAATTTTCCCAGCCCTTCATGTACAAAGGAGGTTATGGCGAAATTTTCCAAAATTTAAAGGCGTTAGTGAAATATTTGAAGTGAAAACGATGTTGAAATCGTCGAATGAACTATATATATATATATATATATATATATATATAATATTAAAACGAATCGTGGCCATGTTGTTCGTGTTTTGAAACCGTGATTTCAAACGATTAGTGCGGGAGATCCGACCATCGGATTTTCCCGAAACCGCAACCTTGGGTTCGCCTTGGAATTATCTTTCAAACGAAACTGACTTTGTAAAGATCCGACGGTTGGATTGTCTGGAATGTTTAATTCAAATATGAAGAAAAAAACGTCAGAATCAATTATATTTATATATAAATATAAATATAATTAAATTAAATCGAATAACGACGTTGTAGTTCATATTTTGAAATCGTGACTTCAAACGACTAGTATGGGAAATCCGACCGTCGGATTTTCCCAAAACTGAAACCGTTGGATTCGTTTTGAAATGATCTTTCTAATGATATAAAATTTGTGAAGATCCAACGGTTAGATTTTCAGATATGTGTAATACAAATTTAGTGAAAAACTGCGCCAGTGCCCCGGCACGACCTGAAACGTCGTTTAATTAAATATGGCCGTTTTTAAATAAATAAAAATGGCGATATATCATTATAAAATATTATAGATGATATAGAATGGAAATAAACCAATTTTGCTAGGTTTTCTTAATATGTGATGGTTGAATGTATTTAACATGAAAATTATACTAAGGAACTGAAATGTGAATGTTGAATAATTTAACCATGTGAAGAATTGATTTGAAAATCTAAATATACGTGGATTATTTGAAAAGGCCGAGTTCATTCTCATTTCAAATAATCGATCGGCAATGAGAAGTCGAAGAGGTGAAGACGGTTGAAGACCGACGATCTTCACATTGGTTGGATGGGTGCTACAGATGCTCGTGATTGGAGTAGCTACCTTGAAGGAGCTGAAGTAGTAGCCGTCCGAACGTATTGTTGATTGTGCGGATAAGCGAGGAATTTGGTGCCTCCGGCTTCGTTCAAACCCAGAACGAACTTGTAAATGGACTGTGTGTCTGACATTGGATTTTGTCCTGTGCTGATTGATCTCTATTAAATATATATCTGTTTGGCGGCGGAGAATTTATTCTCTTTCTTAACGCCCTTCTCTGAGACGTACGAGCACAGAGTTTATATATCGATAGAAATCAGTCGCATGGAGTGAATTGACTGTGTGGCACGCCTAAGTGGCATATGATCAAGGCTTTTGTTACAAAGCAAAGTCTTGTGGTTGATGATCAAAGCATGGTCTGCGTGGCGTAGCTTTGTGTATAGCGTGGATTCGCGAGCCTCACACCCCGGTATGAGTCAAAAACGGGAGAAGGACCCAAGGAGTGCACGACGTTTCTTTCTAGCTAGGGTTGTGTTAGTGTAATAACCCGAAAATCTGGGCCAGTTTAAAATTTTTATTTTGGCAATTTTAGCGAATTTTGAACATTTAAAATGAATTATTTTAAATAATATCGACGAGTAATTTATTTTGAATATAAATCGAACATATATATTATATAGATCGTCGATAGAATATAAATATTTATTTATATTTATAAAATGAATTGAAAATGGCGCGGTAGTTCGATAATTCGATTTCAAAATTCAAATGAATGTACCAGGTTCAAAATAAACCGGATTTTAGTGAAACCAAAAATAATAGAATCTAATTGATAATATCTTTCCAACGGATCCGAAAAATCAAGATTTCATAGCAGGAATCAAAAGATATGTCCAGTTGAAAATTCTGAATAATCGCTATGGAATTCAGGCCCTTAAAAATGGGAATTTTGCAAACGACCTCGGATTTCGACGAAACCACTTTTGTTGGATCCGCGATGTCAAGTTATTGCTAGATTCCAAATTTCATAATTTTTCGAGTCAATATGTGAGCGTGGCAAAGGAAAACGCGTTTGACCAGTTTCAGTTGATTTTAATCGACTGGAAAATGGCCATTTTTCAAACGGCCTCAGAATTCGACGAAACTAGTTTTGTTAGGACCGTATCGTCAATACGAAGTTAGAAAATATTTTTCTGTAATTTTTCGAGTTAGTATGTGATCCCCGTAAATTGAAATGCGCGTTCAAATTCAATATATAGTTATATGTTGATTTTGACGAAAACTGATCGAAATGATCGAATCAGCTTACGAAACATATCCCATTGTGTTCGGAATGGGGATAATTCTGGTGATGGGGCACCGTCGCCGGTATTTATTTCGAGTGACGAAAGTGAGATTTCCATATATTTCCATTTGACTGGTGTGAGAACCGAAACTAGATAGGGCTTATTGTTATGATTTGGCATCAAAAATCTGATTTTTGACTATATATCAAAATTATGCGTTTGAAATGATAACCAACTAATTGATTGATGTTTGTGTTGTTTGAATATTGGATGATTAGATAAAATTTGTACCATTTTGCCAAATTGAATCAAATAATGAGTTGTATTGAAATTTGGTTGCATTTGCTTGCATATACATCTAGTTACATTGAACAGGTCATAGCAAGGAGACTAGAGCAGGAGAATAAAATTTGTTTGCCCGACAAGTAGGTACATGTTTATCATAATTTACTGTTTTGTTTGGGTGATGACGATTTTATGAGCCGATTCGCTAGCCGCTTGGCTTTTTCTTTTTCTTTTTGAGATCAGAATGCCTGTATGGCAATTTTGGGATTTTCCTGTGCTCCCAGTGCAGGGGAGGTTATGGCGAAATTTTTCGAAAATTTAGGGTGTTAGCCAAATTTTTGAAAAATTTGAAAAGTTCTTAGAAACTGAAAAGTTGAAGAACTTAAGCCGTAGTCAAAATAATGAAAGTTGAGTTGGTTTGTGAAACAACTTTCGGCTTTGTTCCTTTTCGGGGACGAAAAGTTTTAAGTGGGGGAGATTGTAATAACCCGAAAATCTGGGCCAATTAAAAAAAATTATTTTGGCAATTTTAGCGAATTTTGAACATTTAAAATGAATTAATTTAAATAATATCGACGAGAAATTTATTTTGAATATAAATCGAACGTATATATTATATAGATCGTCGATAGAATATAAATATTTATTTATATTTATATTTATAAAAGGAAAAGAAAATGGCGTGGTAGTTCGATAATTCGATTTCAAACTTCAAATGAACGTACCGGGTGCAAAATAAACCGGATTTTAGTGAAACCAAAAATAATAGAATCTAATTGAGAATATCTTTCCAACGAATCCGAAAAATCAAGATTTCATAGCGGGAATCAAAAGATATGTCCAGTTGAAAATTCTAAATAGTCGCTATGGAATTCAGGCCCTTAAAAATGGGAATTTTGCAAACGACCTCTGATTTCGACGAAACCACTTTTGTTGGATCCGCGATGTCAAGTTATTGCTAGATTCCAAATTTCATAATTTTTCGAGTCAATATGTGAGCGTGGCAAAGGAAAACGCGTTTGACCAGTTTTAGTTGACTTTAATCGACTGGAAAATGGCCATTTTTCAAACGGCCTCAGAATTCGACGAATCTAGTTTTGTTAGGACCGTATCGTCAATAAGAAGTTAGAAAATATTTTTCTGGAATTTTTCGAGTTAGTATGTGATCCCGGTAAATTGAAATGCGCGTTCAAATTCAATATATAGAGTTATATGTCGATTTTGACGAAAACTGATCGAAACGATCGAATCAGCTTACGAAACATATCCCATTGTGTTCGGAATGGGGGGTAATTAGCTATGGACGACAGGCGGTGGGCCTTGTTTCGAGGTCGAAAGAAAAAGTTTCCTTTTGGGATTAAAATAAAATAAAACTATAATTAAAAATAAACCCCCCTCTCTTTTATTTACTCAGCCCCCCCGTTAGTTTTCATTTCAGAAAACAAAATAATAAAAAAAACCTAAACTACCGTCGAGCCCTCCCCACAGGCAGCGCGCCACCGCACGACCCCCCTACCCTCTGCCGCTATCGACCCCCTACCCTCTGCCGCGATCGAGACCCCCCCTCCTCCTCTGCCGCGATCGAGACCCCCCATATCCTCTGCCGCGATCGAGACCCCCCTCTTCCTCTGCCGCGATCGAGACCCCCTTCCTCCGGTTGCCGACCGAAGACCCCCCCTCGGAAAAATCCGATACAATGTAAGTTTCTTTTATTTTTATTTTTATTTTGGTTTATTTAATTGTCTAGGTTATTTATTTATAAAGTAATTAGTCTGTTAGAGATAAAAATATGATTTTGATATTAGTAGACAATTAAAAATATAATTTTTATATGATAGGCGTAGGAAAAATATAATTTTTACATGATAGAAAGAATAAAAATTCGATTTTTATCATATGTGGAATATAGAAATTTAATTTTTATATGAAGAAAAGGTTAAAAATATAATCTTTTATATTGTAGAAGTATAAAAATATAATCTTTTATTAAATAAAGACATGATTTTTAATGTGGATAAAAGATATGATTTTTATATTATAAAGAAAGTAAAAATTCGATTTTTATATATTGAATAGCATAGTAAAAATTCGATTTTTATATATTGAATAGCAAAGTAAAAATTCGATTTTTATATATTGAATAGCAAAGTAAAAATTCGATTTTTATATATTGAATAGCGAAGTAAAAATGTGATTTTTATATATGTAGAGAATACGGGCAGTGAAAAGTGACAAGAGGCAAGAACGACGAAGATTTCTACCTAAGAAGAGTCGTGGCGTTGGATTAGCCATTCTGTGAGAATTTCTCACTCTTTAATTTAATTTTCTACTTAGAATATATACTAGGATGCAGACGGTGTTTAGTAGCACCCGACACCCGTCGTCCACAGACCATGGACGGCTTGTATGCTTGTTTGTTTGATTTTACTGTGAAGTTGATTGTGTGTTGTGATGTGAAATGAAATAAAATAATTTATAGTGGAAAATATTTTATAGTTAAAAATAGAATTTTTAACGTGTATATGAAATAAAATAAATATTTATAAACAAATCGGAGATTTGTTTATATACACTGATTTGATTGATATTGATTGGGACGATAAATTTTACACATCGCCTAACTGCACAAATAAAATCTGTGTTTGATTGTTTGAAACCCCACACGGGTATTGGGATGATATTTGACGTACACTAATCCCGATTGTTTAGTTGTATGTTGATCGATTGATTGACAGGCTGTTATAAGCGTTGAATATTTATATTTGATGCTTATACAGTGTAGAATGCACTTTGGATGCTGGATGATTATTCATCGTTGTTATTGTATACATGTGTTGTAGAAAATCCATATAATTAACATTATATGGTAATTGATTGGCCCTCATTCCAGTTTAGAAGTAGAAATATTTGAAATAGAATATTTGAAATAGAAATTTTGAAAAAGAAATATTTGAAATAGAATATTTGAAATAGAATATTTGAAATAGAATATTTGAAATAGAAATATTTGAAAAAGAAATATTTGAAATAGAAATATTTGAAAAAGAAATATTCGAAATGGAATATTTGAAAATATGAATATATGAAGCCGTGTTGATTAGATTTACGCCATTTTGATGTGAACGATATTTATATCGATTTTATTCATTTTATAACGAATATCGAAAGTGATTTCAAAATCTGAAATTTTGAAAAGAATTGAAATTCAAATTGAAATTGAATAGAAATGAATTCAAATTGAAATTGAATAGAAATGAATTCAAATTGAAATTGAATATAAGTGAATTCAAATTGAAATTGAATAGAATTGAATTCGAATTGAAATCGAAAGGAATTGCATTCGAATTAAATTGAAATTGAATTGAAATCAATTTGAAATCAATTTGAAATGAATTTAAAACGAATTTATATTGGAATATTCAATTTTAATTAGAAATTGAATATAAAGTTGAAACCGTTTTGAAAATGAATTTAAAACGATCAATGAAGCACGTTTTGAATTGGAATCGACGAAGTATATATTATATATATTATATATATAATATAACGGCCGGAATAGAACGCGCCGCGCCGCGGCAGTTCGCGAATTTCGACCATTGACTTCGAACGGATATTACGGGAGATCCGACTGTCGGATTCTCCTAAAACTAGAACCGTTGGGTTCGTATCGAAAAGAGCTTTCTAACGAATATTAGATATTTGAAATGTAACGGTTGGATTTGGAGTTATGTCCAAATAAAATTTGGAAAACGTCGCTGTAAGTGCAGTTCGATGGCCATTGATGGAAATCGACTGTACGAGCCTTAATAAAATTATTAAAAATAGTAATAATTTGTGAAAAATCATGAGAAATGATTTGTGAAGAACTGGGATGAAAAATCCCATATTTGAAAAGATAAAAATAGATTTTTATCGAAATGAACTAGTTTTAAACTAGAATTATAATTCTATTTATTTTTTAATAAATAAATTGGATTTGAAATGGTTTTGAAAATAACCAGAATTTCCAATAATTATATTGGAATGGATTTGAATCGAAATTGTCTTTGGAATAATTCGATGTTGGATTTCGTGATGATACAGATATTGTTATGGGAATTTGAAAGATATATATATCGTTATTTCCAATACGATATTTGTTGGTCGTAGAATTTGATATTGAATATGAGCCGGTATATTTTCTATTCAGAGCCTTATATTTAATGTCAAATGTGATTTGGGTTTGTCATGAATGGTGTCTTTATTAACATTGTTCTTGAACCCAATTGAGAAAATATTAAATCCTTTTATTTAGATTTAATGAAGTGTGCCAATTAAATAATATTTAATTGGAGTCGAATTGGTATTGATTTTTGGGTTTATCGTTAACAGTGTTTTAAATAACACTTGTTCTTTAACCTGATAATTAATGGAATGTGATATTGGGTTGTCGTGAACGGTATCTTCAATAATATTGTTCTTGGACCTAAAGGAGTTAAGAAAATCAGAAACTAACTGGAGATTAGTTAAGTTGAATGGTTTTGAGAGGTATTGATCTGATGTTGGTTTCGGCCTTCGGGGTTAATACTTAGGGAATTGCTCACTTGCTAATTTATGGTTAGGGACTGATTGAAACGTGATGTGATCTTGGGGTTTATCGTGAACAGTGTTTTTAAATGACACTGATTCTTTAACCCCGTTAAAGATTAAAACTAAGTGGAGTTTTAATGAATCTTTAATTAGATTGAAATGATCGAGGATGGAGTACCACCAGTTTTGCTCCAGGCGTTAGTTAAATCTTTAATTAAATTTGAACGTGAAATGGTAATTGAATTTACCGATAACACCGCGGTGTTAGATATGAAGTATAACCAGTTTTACTTCAGGGGATGAATAGGTTGGGATTGGGAAATTAAAACAAATGATTACTTCGGTAAGGTTCGTTAATCCCGACTAGTTGAATCAAGATTCAAAAGAAGATTAGAGAATAAATTCAAGGAATTTATCTGTGATAAAATTAAGGGGAACCTTTCCCTATGAATGTGAAATTTAGAAACTAACTGTCGGTTAGCCAAGCATAACGGTTTTCTGGATATTGATCTGATGTTGGTTTCGGCCTTCGGGGTTAATATTTGGGGAATTATTCTCTTGTTAATTTACGGTTAGTGACTGATGAATTGGAATGAGGCGTATGTTGTGTTTGTGTAACACTTATTTAAAATATACGCGAGTTATTCGAAAAGACCGGGTTTATCCCATTCTGAATAATTGATACGACGATAAGTAGAAGATGAAGATGGTGGTCGAAGACCGGAGGTCTTCACGTCGTTTGGGTGATTACTGATGATCTTGATTGGGATGTACACCCAAGAAGATGGAAATAGTTGGTGATTGTCTAGACGTACCTGGAGATCGATGGATATGCGGGGTACTAGGTGCCTCCGGTTTCGTTCAGTCCCAGAACGGACTTGTAAATGGACTGTGTGTCTGACATTGGATTTTAGTCTGTTTGGTGGCGGAGAATTTATTCTCTTGCATAACGCCCTTCTCTGAGACGTACGAGCTCAGGGGTTATATACTGATGGATATCAAAGGCATAGAGTGAATTTCCTGTGTGGCATGCTAAGATGCAAATGATCAAGGCTTCTGTTGAAAAGAAAAGTCTTGTGGTTGATGATCAAAGCACCTCCTGTGTGGCATAGCTTTGTGTAATGTGAATTCGCGAGCCTCACACCCCGGTTGTGAACCAGAAATGGGAGAGGACCTCAGGGAGGACATGCGTTTCTTTCTAGCTAGGGTGGTGTCAGTGACCTACCAGCCCTGACATTTATATACTTTTCACCTATGTGGTTGTTGCTATTGCGAGGCGCCTCTGTTAGATTGGACGATCCAGGTCCGATGGAGCCATTCGTTGGCTCATTTACGCCCCAAAGGGCGGGGAAACGTAGTGTTCAGGCATAATAATCCACATCGGTGGACCGGCCCTGTCGCTCCAAGGCTTGCCTGCGCGCTTGCCTGAGGCTCGGGCTAGAGAGTTTCGAATCGGTAGAGGACGATCCCTGGCCTCGGTTCGCAGAAGGAAACCCAACTTCCAAATACGTGACATTTGCGGTTATATTTATAGAGCCTAGTATGGCGACATGATATATGGTACCCATGCCGTCTATGATTGATACTTATGATTTGAAGTTGTTTTATACACTATGCACTTATAATAGTATAAAATGATTTGTTTTAAACGTATCAAGCATCCTTTGGCTGTTATAAGGGAAAACCCTATCCCCCGTCTTGCGTTGCATTGTGTGGTAGGACCTGGGTCTTATAACAACTTCATTTTTCTTTATTCAGCATTGCGCTGTTTGTTTTATGCACTGGTATTCTTGGGAGGAAACCCGTTCCTTGTTATACGGCGTGGTCCCTTGATTTACCTAACTTTAAAAATAAAGATCAATAACTGTTTTAGTTCTCACATTAGTCACATGACTGACCTGGAGTTTATTGTTTTAACCTAAACTCTGGGTGCCCTTATTTTGAAACGGGCAGCTAGTAGTTTTGGTTTTGCAGATTGATATTCACAGGATCCTGGTTTACAACTGGAATGATATCCGGAAAGCTTTGTATCTGTATATCTCTTCTAGTTGTGTATTGTATTATTTTTCGCTGCGATGTATTTAAATGTAATTTAAATCTCTGATATTTCTGTGTAATATTGATTTATACTCTGTATATTCTTGTAATCTGATGCATTGTTGTAATATACAATGAAATGTTCTTCCGTCTGCGTTATGATTTGTCTTGTTCTCACAGTAATTCGTCCTTTATCTCCTCTTCGGAGACCGGGGAAGTTTAGGTCACTTCAGTCAGTGACCTACCAACCCTGACATTATATATACTTTACACCTGTGTGGTTGTTGGAATGCGAGGCGCCTCGATTATAGGTCTGTAAGGACCGGGAAACGTTTGTTCAGGAATAATTAATCCTCAAACGTAAGGGAGGACCGGCCTTGGAGGATCCAGGGATTGTTGTGTGCGGTCCTGAGGCATTTGCTAGAGTGTCTCGAACGGAGAGGAGCTTGCCCCTTGCCTCGACTCATGATGGAATCCAATTTCCAATGCGAAATTGGTGATGTGATTGTATTACTAGTATGGCGACATAGTAAATGGTAGCTATGCCGCTTGGGATTGATATTTATGATTGAATTTGCTTTTGATACATATATGCACTAGTAATAATATCAAACACTTTTGTTTTATACGTATGAAGCATTTTTGGCCATTATAACGTAAAACTCTATCCTCCGGCTTGCATTGCATTGTATGATGGGACCTGAGCCTTATAATGGCTTCATTTTTATAAAAAGAATTGCGATGATTTAATCATTTACTTTATTTCATGCACTAGCACTCATTGGAGTAAACATGTTCCACGAAAGTGGCGTGGTCCTTTGATTTGCCTTATTATTGTTGTTTACTAAGTTAAGTAGATTTCACCTACCAGTCCCATGACTGACTCATAGTTTGTTTCAACTTGCAAACTCGGGTGCCCTTATTTTCACACGGGCAGCCTAGTTACAGGTAGCTGACATATTTTGGACTTGGCACCACAGTAGAGGTGCATTTTTGGGTTCATGGCGAGGCTTGACTACACCGTGAAAACTATGATTTTTTCCGCCATTATTGTATATGTATTATGATTCCGCCACAGGCGATGTAGACTGATGTTTATTTTATGTACTCCCTATGTATGATTCTTCCACAGGCGATGTTGACTGATTATGCATTATTATGCACTAAGTAGTATCCTGCACTGTGCTCTCTGATGTGGTGATATATATGATTTCGCTGTCATATTTGTGTAAATTATTCTATTTCTTGTTTATGCTATTATCTGTACTCTGCTAATGATGATTAATGTGTTATATTCCAATGATTATCCTTAACACCGTAGCATGGGGTTTTGGGATCGTCACAAGGAAGGCGGCGCAAGGGGCTTTCAAGGGGGAGGAGACGATCGAACTCCGATGGCTTTGGTTGGTGGCGCATGGTGAAGAATTGGGGCATGCTGATGGGTTCAGCGTGAAGAAGATTTGAACGAAGGGTATTTAACCTAAACCATGTAATTAAGGAAAAATTGGTTTCATTATTTAAATAATTATTTAGTTTATCAAAAGCAGTGTAAAAATTCAGTTTGTGTTTGATCAAATGCATTGTAAAATTCACTTTTTATTTAATAAATTAGCATTGTTTATAAGGAAAATTAGCATGATTTGTTTTAAAAATATAAACAGGATTTGTTTTAGAAATATAAATAGCAATGTAAATATAAATATAAATATATATATATATAATTTTTATATAGAAAACAGTGGTATAAAAAATTCGATATTTACATGTAATGTTTTGAAATAAAAATCCGATTTTTACCTATATGGTTTCGATATAAAAATATAATTTTTTATATACATGTAGTGAAATAAAAGTATAATCTTTTCTATACATGTAGCGTCATAAAAATGTGATTTTTATGTATATAATAGCGTTGTCAAAAATATGATTTTTAATATAAATTTTGTGAAAACAGATTGCGTTGGAATTAGAACCGCGGATCTGAGAGACAATAAAGAATGGCGGAGTGGATCACAAAGGTGAGAACTTCTCACTTTAATTCTTTTTTTCTAGTTAAAAATATATACTAGGATGTAGACGGTGCTTAGCAGCGCCCGACACCCGTCGTCCACAGACCATGGATGACTTGTTTGTATGATTATTTGTGTTGTGAAATTTGACTATTGATTGTGGTGAAATAAAATATATACTCATGTGTTGAAATTTAATATATATTCATGTGTTGAAATAAAATATATATTCATGTGTTGAAATAAAATATATATTCATTTGTTGAAATAAAATATATATTCATGTGTTGAAATATAATATATATTCATGTGTTGAAATAAAATATATATATTCATGTGTTGAAATAAAATATATATTCATGTGTTGAAATATAATATATATTCATGTGTTGAAATAAAATATATATTCATGTGTTGAAATATAATATATATTCATGTGTTGAAATAAAATATATATATTCATGTGTTGAAATAAAATATATATTCATGTGTTGAAATAAAATATATATTCATGTGTTGAAATAAAATATATATTCATGTGTTGAAATATAATATATATTCATGTGTTGAAATAAAATATATATTCATGTGTTGAAATAAAATATATATTCATGTGTTGAAATAAAATATATATTCATGTGCTGAAATATAATATATATTCATGTGTTGAAATAAAATATATATTCATGTGTTAAAGTAAAATATATATTCATGTGTTGAAATAAAATATATATATATTCATGTGTTGAAATAAAATAAATATTCATTTACAAATCGAACGATTTGTTTATATACACCGATTTGACTGATATTGATTGGGACGATAAATTTTACACATCGTCCAATTGCACAAATAAAAATCTGTGTTTGTTGATGTGAAACCCCACATGGGTTTTGGGATGAAATTGGCCATACACTTGTCCCAATAATTAGCTGTATGTCGATCAATAGATTGGCAGGCTGTTATAAGCGTTAAATATTTATACTTGATGATTATGCATTGTAGAATGCACCTTGGGTGATGGTTGCCTATGTTTGATTGTTGTAGTGTACGTGTGTGTATGAAATCCATATAATTAACACTACATGGTAGTTGATTGGGCCTCATTCCAATTTGGAAAATATATATTCATGTGTTGAATAGAAGAAAATTCATTTGTTGAATAAAAAATATATTCATGTGTTGAATAGAAGAAAATTCATGTGCTGAATAAAATATATAATCATGTGTTGAATAGAAGAAAATTCATGTGCTGAATAAAATATATATTCATGTGTTGAATAAAAGCAAATTTCATGTGTTGAAGAAAATATTCATTTGTTGAATAGAATAATGAAGTTATTGAAATATATAAAGCCGTGTTGATTAGATTGACGCTATTTCGACGTGAACGATATTTGTATTGGTTTTATTCATTTTTATAATGAATATAGAAAAGGAAGTGATTTCAAAATATAACGTTTTGAAAATATTATCATTTATAGATTAATGATATGGAATATTCAATTTTGATTAGAAATTGAATATGAAGTTAAAATCGTTTTGAAAACAAATTTTAAATGATTTATAAAATACGTTTTGAAAGGAAATCGACGAAATATATATATTATATATATAATGGCCTGAATAGAACGCGCCGCGCCGCGGCAGTTCGCGAATTTCGACCATTGACTCCGAACAGATATTACGGGAGATCCGACCGTCGGATTCTCCTAAAACCAGAACCGTTGGGTTCGTATCGAAAATTGCTTTCTAACGAATATTAGAGATTTGAAATCTAGCGGTTGGATTTGGAATTATGTCCAAGTCAAATTTGGGAAAGGTCGTTGTAAGTGCAGTTGGATGGCCGTTGATGGAATTTGACTGTACAGGTCTTGATAAAATTATTAAAAATAGTAATAATTTGTTTAAAATCATAAGAAATGATTTGGAAAGAATTGGGATGAAAAAATCCATAATTGAAAAGATAAAAATAGATTTTTATCGAAATGAACTAGTTTTGAACTAGAATAATAATTTATTTATTTTTAAAAAATAAATTGGATTTGAAAGGGTTTTAAAAGTAATCAGAAGTTTCAATAATTGAATTGGAATGGAATGTGATTTTGGGTTTATAGTGAACCGTGTTTTAAATGACATTGGTTCTTTAACCCAGTTAAAGACAGGATATGATTTCCCAAGTTAAATAATCATTGATAGTAATTATTGGGAAGATTAAAACCAAGTGGAGTTTTAATGAATCTTTAATTAGATTGAAATGATCGAGAATGGAGTATCACCAGTTTTGCTCCAGGCGATAGTTAAATCTTTAATTAGATTTGAACGTGAAGTGGAACGTGAAATGGTAATTGAATTTACCGATAACACCGTGGTGTAAGATATGAAGTATTACCAGTTTTACTTCATGGGATGAATAGGTTGGGATTAGGAAACAAAATAAATGATTACTTCGGTGTGGTTATCCCGACTAGTTTGAATTGATATTCAAAAAAGATTAAATAATAAATTTAAAGAATTTATCTTTGATAAAATTAATGGGAACCTTTCCCAAAGTGTAAGAATATTTGAATAAAAAAATATTCTTAATTGGAATGAGGCGTATGTTGTGTTTGTGTAATACTTGTTTATTATATATTCGAGTTATTCAGAAAGACTCGGTTTATCCCATTCTAAATAACTGATTCGACGTGGTGTCGAGGATGAAGATGGTGGTCGAAGACCGGAGGTCTTCACATCGTTTGGGTGATTGCTGATGATCTTGATTGGGTTGTACACCCAAGAGGAGGGAATCAGTTGGTGATCATCCAGACGTACTTGGAGATCGATGGATATGCGAGGTACAAGGTGCCTCCGGTTTCATTTAGACCCAGAACGAACTTGTAAATGGACTGCGTGTCTGACATTGGATTTTATTCTGTGTGATTGATTTCTATTAAATATATATCTGTTTGGCGACGGAGAATTTATTCTCTTGCTTAACGCCCTTCTCTGAGATGTACGAGCTCAGGGGTTATATATTGATGGATATCAATCGCATGGAGTGAATTGCCTGTGTGGCATGCCTAAGTGGCAATTGATCAAGGCTTCTTTTGAAAAGCAAAGTCTTGTGGTTGATGATCAAAGCACCGCCTGTGTGTCATAGCTTTATGTAACATGAATTCGCGAGCCTCACACCCCGGTTGGGAACCAAAAAGGGAGAAGACCTCAGGGAGGGCATGCGTTTCCTTCTAGCTAGGGTTGTGTCAGTGACCTACCAGCCCTGATATTTATATTATTTTCACCTGTGTGGTTGTTGCTGTTGCTAGGCGCCTCGGATATATCAGTGACTGTGTGGAGCCGATGGAGTCATTTGGCTCATTTACGCCCCAAAGGGCGGGGAAACGTAGTGTTCAGGCATTTTAATCCACATCGGTGGACCGACCCTGACGATCCAAGGGACGATGCGTTCTTTTCCTGAGACATGGGTAAGAGCATCTCGAGTCGGTAGAGGACTATCTTTTGCCTCGGTTCACAGATGGAAATCCAATTTCCAAATACGTGACTTTGCGGTTTTGATTGTAGAGCCTAGTATGGCGACATGATATATGGTACCCATGCCGTTTATGAGACGACCCGATTTCCCGTTCTCACGGAAACAAGGTTATCTTTGGAATATAACACAGAAACATATAATAGCAGAACAGAATTAAATAAATACACCAGATAATGAACAATAGAATATACTGGATAAGAGTAATCATCAGAGTTACACAGTATACAGGATCTTACTTAGTACAAATACAGTTGGGCTATACATAAATGTCTACAGCGGAAATAAACAAAATATGTACAATAGGAGCTGAATAGCATAAAAGGAAATAAATGATAGAATCCATCTTCAGCTCCAGCTATCCAGAAAGAACCAGCTAAACCTGAATACAAGGCTGCCCGTGTGAAAAAAGGGGCACCCGAGTTTGAGAGTGAAACAAACTACGAGTCAGTCATGGGACTGGTATGAGAAATCTACTCAACACATATATTTTGGCTAATCACAGGACCACGCCACTTTCGTGGAACGGGTTTACTCCATTGGATTGCCAGTGCTTTAAAACAAATCTTTCTTTTAAACATCGCTATGCTTTTTATAAAAATGAAGCCGTTATAAGACTCAGTTCCCATCACACAATGCAACGCAAACCGGAGGATAGAGTTTTTACCTTATAACGGCCAAGATATGCTTGATACGAATAAAACAAAGGCATTTGATATTATTGCTAGTGTTTATATGTTTTGAAAACAATTTCACATCATTACTATCAATCATAGACGGCATTAATGCCCCATACCACTATGTCGCCATATATAGGTATACAATCAAAACCGCACGATGTCGTATTTGGAAATTGGATTTCCGTCATGAACCAAGGCAAAAGATAGTCCTTACCGAATTCGAGACGCTCTAGCCCGTGTCTCAGGATCAGAACGCATCGACCCTTGGAGCGACAGGGCCGGTCCACCGATGTGGATTAAGAATGCCTGAACACTACGTTTCCCCACCCTTTGGGGTGTAAATCAGCCAACGAATGACTCCATCGGACCCGAATTGCCCGATCAAACCGAGGCGCCTTGCAACAGCACATAGGTGAAAAGTATATAAATGTCAGGGCTGGTAGGTCATTGACACCACCCTAGCTAGAAAGAAACGCATGCCCTCCCTGAGGTCCTTCTCCCGTTTTAGGTTCATACCGGGGTGTGAGGCTCGCGAATTCACGTTATACCCAAAGCTACGCCACACAGGCGGTGCTTTGATCATCACCACAAGACTTTGCTTTTCAACAGAAGCCCTGATCACTGCATCTTAGCATGCCACACAGGCAATTCACACCATGCGATTGATGTCCATCGATATACAACCTCTGAGCTCGTACGTCTCAGAGAAGGGCGTTAAGCAAAAGAATAAATTCTCCGCCGCCAAACAGATGTATATTTAACAAAAATCAATCAACACAGAATAAACTCCAATGTCAGACACACAATCCATTTACAAGTCCGTTCTGGGTCTGAACGAAACCGGAGGCACTAAATACCTCGCAAACCCATCGATCACCACGTACGTCTGGACGATCACCACTCATTATCCATATTTCGGGATGCCTCCCAATCAGGACCTCGGTTACCATCCAAACGAGGTGAAGATCTCCGGTCTTCGACCACCGTCTTCATCTTCGAATTTCAATCGTCGGTCAATTATTCGAAATGAGAATTAACTAGGCCTTTTCAAATAATTCACGTATATTTAGAACTTCAAATCGATTTATTTCAATGGTTAAATTATTCGACAACACCAATATTGTTCTTAAATGTAATTTTCACACCAAACACATTCAACCATCAAAAGCCACATAAATCAAGCAAATTCAGTTTATTTCCATTCCATATCGCTTATGATATTTTATAACTATTTATCGCTATTTTTATTTATTTTAAAATAGCCATTTTATTCAAAACGACGCTTCGGGCCATAAGGCGGCCGTGGCGCTGTTTTTCTTCAGATTTGATTTACACATATCTGAAAATCTAACCGTTGGATCTTCACAAAATTTACATCATTAGAAAGGTCTTTTCAAAACGAACCCAACGGTTCCAGTTTCGGGAAAATCCGACGGTCGGATCTCCCGGTACAATCGTTTGAATTTTCGATTTCAAAATACGAACTGCAGCGTCGTTATTCGATTAAATATATAATTATATATATATATATATATATATAATCGTTTCTGGCGCTGTTTTTCTTCAAATTTGAATTAAACATTCCAGACAATCCAACCGTTGGATTTCTACAAAGTTGGTGCCGTTGGGAAGATATTTCCAAGGCGAACCCGACGGTTGAGGTTTCGGGAAAATCCAATGGTCGGATTTCCCGCACTAGTCGTTTGAAATCACGGTTTCGAAATACGAACTGCACGGCCTCGTTTCGTTTTAATTTTATTTATATTTATATATTTATATAAATATAGTTCATTCAATGATTTCAATATCGTTTTCACTTCAAAAAAATTTCTAACACCTTAAAATTTTGGAAAATTTCGCCATAACCTCCCCTGCACCGGGAGCATCGGGAAATCGCAAATAGCGTTCCCGGTCCTTCTAATCTCAAAAAGAAAAAGAAAAAGCCAAGCGGCTAGCCAACAGGCTCATAAAATCATCACCCAAACAAAGCAGTAAATGTGTACCTATTTGTCGGGCACAAAATTTTATTCCTCTTCTCTAGCCCCCTTTGCTATAACCTGTTCAATGAATATGTATGTACACATATACACAGTTCATATCATTTATCATTTTCTATTCGACTTCATATTTGATTTCTATTCGGTTTAAAAACACCATTCATTCTAATGTTACATAAATAGGTGCAAATCATTTCATTAGCTAATTAATGAATATTTCAACTCATATATGTTTATTTCGAACAAGTGGCTATTTTTAACACTTCACATTTCAACGATTTATGCATACAATAAAAATGTGATTCTTATTGTAAAACAATTCACTTCAAAACACTATTCTTCAATATAGTTCAAGTTGGTGATAAAAATGGGATTTTTATCCTAAAACAATTTCTTTTTAAAACGAGATTATTTTACACAGTTCATATAGTCGATAAAAGGTGATTTTTATTATCAAAAAATTTATTTCAAATTATGAATACCGTTCAACACATGAATTTCTAATCAACGAATGAATATCCATTCAACACATGAATGTTTTCTATTCAATGAATTTATATAGTTTTAGCATATGAAAATAATTCAAACACACGAATATTATTCAAAATTTCGGTAGCATAACGGCAGGGTAGTTAAACCGGGACCGTCCCTAGTACGGCTCCTCGCTCTACCTTAAAACTCGCGGTTTTTGACAATGGGGATCATGCATCTAATTCGCACGCAGGCGGCATGTATATATTTATTTCATTTCCACAAACTAATCCTATGTGGTTTCAACCAAATATTTCTCAACCACAAACGGGTATTTTTCAACCACAATCAAATCAATATCCATCACAAACAATCCCAAACAATCATTCGCTATCAATCAATTTTCACAACAATTTCAACCAATAAATATCGTCCATGGTTTGTGGACGAGGGGCATATATATATATATATATAGATATATATTTATATATAGCAATTCACTTTCATTTCACACATATATAATATTTTTAAATCGGAAATCTCACCAATAGCTATCCAACTACACGAAACTTCCTTGCATAAAATCTTCGCCAATCTCTCTTTTTGTCGCTTTGTTGCCCGTATTCTCTACATATGTAAAAATCGAATTTTTACTATGTTATTCAATATATAAAAATCGAATTTTGACGTCGCTATTCAATATATAAAAATTGAATTTCAAAGATATAGATTCTGCCTTTTCAAAAATAAAGATTATATCTTTAATATTCCTACGGTGTAAAAATTATATTTTTATTACTTTAAAAATATAATTTTCATATCTTACTTCTTTTAAATCTTTTACTTTTTGAAGTTTAAATCTTTTACTTTTCAAGTTTAAATCTTTTACTTTTCAAGTTTAAATCTTTTACTTTTCAAGTTTAAATCTTTTACTTTTTAAAGTTTAAATCTTTTCAATTTTAAAATCTAAATCTTTTTCCTTTTAAAATCTAAATCTTTTTCCTTTTAAAATCTAAAAATAAAATCAGTTTTTAAATGCTTTTTCAAAATCAGTTTTTACTTCTTTTCCAAAATCAGTTTTTACTCCTAATTAAAATTCAGTTTTTACTCCTAATTAAAATTCAGTTTTAATACTTAATTAAAATCAGTTTCTAAACCTAATTAAAAAAAATCTGTTTTATTACTTAATTAAAATCAGTTTCTAAACCTAATTAAATTCAGTTTTAATACTTTAAAAAAAAAAAATCAGTTTCTTTCTGTTTATATAAAATAAAAATAAAATAAATAAAATAAATAAAAAAAAGACTTACAGAGGAGGGGGGTTTCGCAGATCGACGGAGGTTTCGAGGGGGCGGCGCTAGGGTTCCGAACGGGGAGCGGCTTCGAGCCTCGAACGGAGAAGGCGTTGGCTTCGGGGGGCGGTCGGATTGAAGGAGGAGGAGGGAGCGAGAGCGAGGAAGAGGGGGGAAGAAGATCGCAGGCGCGGTGGAGGTCTGGTCGACGTCTGAAGGCGGTGGCGTCAATGCTTCCGTCCGTCTTTTTTTTTTTTTTTGCTTTCTATCTGAAATCGAAATGAACGGGGGGGGGGGGGCAGGGTATAGGAGGGAATTGAGATTTTTTTTATTTTTTTATTATTTAATTATTTAATTTTGCAAATAGGTTGACTTTTACATACGACCTCGAAACGAGGCCCACCGCCTGTCGCCCATAGCGTTTCACCCCCATTCCGAACACAATGGGATATGTATCGCAAGCTGATTTGATCGTTACAATCAGTTTCCTTTTGAATTTTCATTTAAATCACTATATTGAATTTTAAACGCACATTTCAAATTACCGGGGTCACATACTAACTAGAAAAATTCCAGAAAAATATTTTCTAGCTTCGTATTGACGATACGGTCCTAACAAAACTAGTTTCGTCGAATTCTGAGACCGTTTGAAAAATGGCCAATTTCCATTCGATTAAAATCAACAGAAACTGGTCAAACGCGTTTTCTTTTGCCACGCTCACATATTGATTCGAAAAATTATGAAATTTGAAACCTAACAATAACTTGACCCTGCGGATCCAACAAAAGTGGTTTCGTCGAAATCCGAGGTCATTTGCAAAATGTCCATTCTTAAGGGACTGAATTCCATAGCGACTATTCAGAATTTTCTACTGGACATATCTTTTGATTCCCGCTATCAAATTTCGATTGGTCGGATTCGTTAGAAAGATCTTCACTAACAGATTTAAATATTTTTGGTTTCACTAAAATCCGGATTGTTTTGCACACGGTACAGTCTGACAAAGTTTGAATTCAATTTTTGAAACTGCCACGCCATTTCAGGCCTTGTTTATAATTATAATTAATTATATTCGTTTTCAATTGTCGATTCAAACTTAGTTTTCATCGCCATTATCTAAAATATTTATTTTAAATATTTAAAATCCATTATTTTAGCCAATTTAAAAATTTTAAATTGGTTCAGATTTTCTGGGTCGTTACAATCTCCCCCACTTAAAACTTTTCGTCCCCGAAAAGGAATAAAGTCGAAAGTGGTTTGATAAATCTACAATCACACAACACAACAACCAATCCAATTGTTTTTAACCTTCAAAATATACTAATCAAATCCTATATTCCTTCAAAAATTATTCAGAGTATATAATTAAAAGTGTATATCTACGAAAAGAAAATAACAATAGAGTAGAGAATTGAATGGTAATGCAAAGTAGGGTAAATGTACCTTGCACCGGAGTCAATCAGAGATATCTACTCGGCACCTAGGATAAGCTTTCTGAATGCTCTCCTCAGTTTCCCAAGTACAATCTCGCGGATCTCCACTCCATTGCACTTTGACTAAGCGAACCTTCTTGTTCCTCAGCTCTTTGGTTTCTTTGCCGATAATCTTTAGCGGCTCTCGCCTCACAGCTAATCCTGGAGTAATTTCAATGTCCTGCAGAGCTGCTTCTTCCACGATCAAGTCTGGATCATGAACGTGCTTTCGAAGTTGAGATATGTGAAATACATCATGAACTCCAGGCAACCAATCTGGCAATTTAACTTTATATGCGAGAGTCCCAATCCGTTCCAGAATAGGAAACGAACCAATGAATTTGGGTGCCAACTTTCCAGTTTTACCGAACCGGATAACTCCTCTCATCGGCGATACTTTCAAATATACATAGTCGCCAACTTCAAAGGATATATCTCTTCTTCTTCTATCGGCATAGCTCTTTTGTCGGCTTTGAGCGGCGAGTAATCGCTTTTTGATAAAATCGACTTTGTCGGCAGCTTCTCGAATCATATCAGGCCCTAACACAAGTCTATTTCCAGGCTCGACCCAACAAGCAGGAGATCGGCACGGTCTACCGTACAATGCTTCGAATGGCGCCATTTTCAGACTCGCCTGGTAGCTGTTGTTATAAGAGAATTCAGCCAAATGCAGATGGTCTTCCCATGATCTACCGAAATCTATAACACAAGCCCGCAATAGATCTTCTAAAATGCGATTCACCCTCTCAGTCTGACCGTCTGTCTGAGGATGATAAGCGGTGCTCAAGTTTAACTTCGTTCCTAGCTCTACTTGAAATGCTTCCCAGAATTTGCTAGTGAATATTGTATCTCTATCACTTACTATACTGAGCGGCACTCCATGCAGTCTAACTATTTCCCTGAAGTATATCTGCGCCAGACTCTGAGCGGTTCTGTTTGATCTGACAGGTATAAAATGGGCGGTCTTCGTGAAACGATCTACGATCACCCAAATATTGTCATTTCCTTTTCTGGTTCTGGGCAAACCATCGATGAAATCCATAGAAATATGTTCCCACTTCCAGCCAGGAACTTCTAGCGGTTGTAATAATCCAGCCAATTTCTGTTGATCACTTTTGACTAGCTGGCAAGTAGGGCATCGGCTAACATATATTGTAACATCTCTTTTCATAGCCTTCCACCAGAATGTTCTTTTGAGATCGTTGTACATTTTGGCCACACCAGGATGGATACTCAACTTGGACTTGTGACATTCGTCTAACACTTCCCTTTTTAGCTCAGGAATGTCAGGAACACAAATCCTTCCTTTCAATTTCAGGGTCTCGTCGTTATCTATTTGAAAACACGAGGGTTCACCTTTACGAATCCTTTTAATCATATCCTTAATAAAGTTATCCTCCTTCTGAAGAATAGATATTTTGTCAATCAAGGAAGTCGTGATAATAAAGCTGGCGATCATTACATTCTTTCGACTCAGCGCATCGGCCACGACATTGCCTTTCCCTGGAGTATATATAATTTCGAAGTCATATGCTGCAAGAAACTCTAGCCAACGTTGCTGCCTCAAATTTAAGTCCTTCTGAGTGAACAGATACTTTAACGACTGGTGATCCGTAAGCAGTTCAAATCTCTCGCCCAGAAGATAGTGTCTCCAGATTTTCAAAGAGAATATGATAGCCAATAACTCAAGATCATGAGTTACATAGTTTTTCTCGTGCGGTTTCAGTTGACGGCTGGCATAAGCAATTACTTGACCCCTTTGCATTAACACTGCCCCAAGGCCTTCTCTAGAAGCATCAGTCCAGACTTTCAAATCTTGGTTGCCATCGATGATGGTTAACACTGGAGCTGTCGTCAATCTTAACTTTAGTTCTTCAAAAGCCTCCTCACTTTCTGAAGTCCATTTGAATTTAGAATGCTTCTTTGTAAGCTTCGTTAAGTGACCAGATATCTTCGAAAAGTCTTTAACGAACTTCCGATAATAGCTAGCTAATCCGAGAAAACTGCGGACTTCAGTGGGGGTACTGGGCTGTTTCCAATTCTGAATAGCTGTGATTTTGCTTGGATCCACAGCGATTCCTTCTTTCGATACAACATGGCCCAGAAATTTCACTTCATCTTGCCAGAATATACATTTGGAAAACTTGGCTTTCAATACATTCCTTCTGAGGATTTCTAGAACCTGTTCCAGATGCTTTTCATGTCCAGCCTTTGATTTAGAGAAGATTAGAATATCATCAATAAAAACCAGAACGAATTTATTCAATACTCCTCTGAATACCCTGTCATTAGATCGACGAAGTAAGCGGGAGCGTTACATAAGCCGAACGGCATTACTAACCACTCGTAGAATAAGTCGGGGCCTCTGAACGCTGTCATTGGAACACACTCTTCGGCAATTCGAAGTTGATGGAATCCTGTAGCTAGGTCCATTCGTGAAAATACTTGTGCGCCATTTAATCGATCCAACAAATCATCTATTCGCGGCAATGGATATTTATTCTTTATGGTCTGCTTGTTCAAATCACGATAATCCACACATAGGCGTAGAGTACCGTCAGATTTTGGGAAGAACACCACTGCTGCACCCCAATCCGAAAAACTAGGCCTGATCAGACCTTTCCATACTAGCTGTCGTGTTTGATTGTCTAATTCTTCCTTCTCTTTCAAGGACATTCTTCGAATAGCGTGAACTACCGGCCTTGCATTGGGAATTAAAGCAATTTTGAAATCTATTTCTCTCTGCGGAGGTAAGCGAACGATTTCCTCGAACACATCCGCATAGTTTTTGACGATAGGAATGTCTTTGATGAGGTCAGGAATATTCTCCGTGACTTCAGGGATATTTTCTATTTGGGCTGGAGAAACATTCAAAGCTGCCCAGAAGTCTTTTCTATTAGAAGTTGGGCCTTCACATGGAATGGTTATATAATTCCCCAATTGTGCCTTTGCCTTAACAACCCTCTCGGCGCATCTGACCTCCGCTTCATATTTGGTTAGCCAATCCAATCCCAGAATAAGATCGAATTCATTAAAATTCATGACGATACAGATAATAGGGAATTTATAGCAAGAAAAAGAGACTGGTACGGCACAAACCCAACTGAGATTGATGAAACCCCCAACTGGATTTTGCACTGTCATTGGTTCTTTGAGCTTTTTCAACCTGAGATCCAACTTCTTGACTACACTCTTCGCGATAAAGCTTCGTGACGCGCCTGTGTCAAACAGTACTTTAACTGGAATGTTTTTGACATTGAGCGTGCCTTCTAAAACATCAGACCTTTCCGGAGCAGACGAAGATGCAGGCACTTCTACCACTTCATTTACTTGCGCTGCTTTGGACTTCTTAAATTGCCTGCAGTCCTTCTCAAGATGGCCAGTCCGACGGCATTGAACGCACTTTCTATTTTCTAGGAACTTGTCTTTGGATTTAAATTTATTCTCTCTTCGCTTCTTCAGGGGTCCACAGTTTATTGACAAATGCCCTTTCTGATGGCAGTTACTGCATACGGTGGTCGTTACGGGTTCTTTCTCAGCTCTGGCCCTTTTTCTCTTGGCACTGGGCTTCTTATTGACCTCTGACCTCGTACTGTTTTCAGGAATATCAGTTTGACTCTGTTTTGTCACTAGAACAGACTTCTTCTTCGTCGCGCAACATTCCTTTCTTATGGAGATCTTCATACTGATAGGCCATATATGTCATTTCAGAAAAAGGAAGCTTCACATGCCCCAATACTTTATTCTGGTATTTCCTTTGAAGTCCGTGAATAAATCTCATATTTTTCCTCTTCGGATTTTGAATTAGATGAGGAGCAAAGTGAGCAAGTTCATTGAATTTCTTATGATATTCGGGAATGGTCATGTCACCTTGTATTAGATAAGAAAATTCTTCACACAATCTGTCGGTTGCTTCGAGAGGAGTAAATCTTCCTAGGAAAATCACTTTGAATCTGTCCCAGGTGATATCACCTTCTGGATTATTTTTGATGATTGTTTCCCACCAGATTAAAGCTTCTTCTTTGAGCGCCCAAGATGCTACTAACCGTTTCTGGTCGTCTCTCAGCTGGATATGCTCAAAGATTCTCTCGACAGAACTCATCCAAGCTTGAGTTTGAATAATAGATTCATTGCCCGAAAACTGCGCTCCGTTCAGATTTCGATATTTCTTTAATAGAGCCTCTAGATCGGGTTCTGTATTCCTTCTGTTTCTGGCACTCATTTTTGTAGTACTTCTGCAATTAGCAGATCAAGTGTCAGGTCAACAGAAAAGATATTTCAAAATATAGAAACACATACTTCAACGTAAATGTGTCTATCGAGGTGTAATTTCATTCTGCTTTACTTATACTAGGATATTACTGATCCTATCTGTATGGAATTACCCGTCCTAGAACACTACTGGTTCTATTTCTGACGAGTTCGTTCAAATGTTATATTCCAGAACTAAGCTTAACCAAAGCTCTGATACCACGTTGAGACGACCCGATTTCCCGTTCTCACGAAAACAAGGTTATCTTTGGAATATAACACAGAAACATATAATAGCAGAACAGAATTAAATAAATACACCAGATAATGAACAATAGAATATACTGGATAAGAGTAATCATCAGAGTTACACAGTATACAGGATCTTACTTAGTACAAATACAGTTCGGCTATACATAAATGTCTACAGCGGAAATAAACAAAATATGTACAATAGGAGCTGAACAGCATAAAAGGAAATAAATGATAGAATCCATCTTCAGCTCCAGCTATCCAGAAAGAACCAGCTAAACCTGAATACAAGGCTGCCCGTAGGAAAAAGGGGCACCCGAGTTTGAGAGTGAAACAAACTACGAGTCAGTCATGGGACTGGTATGAGAAATCTACTCAACACATATATTTTGGCTAATCACAGGACCACGCCACTTTCGTGGAACGGGTTTACTCCATTGGATTGCCATTGCTTTAAAACAAATCTTTCTTTTAAACATCGCTATGCTTTTTATAAAAATGAAGTCGTTATAAGACTCAGTTCCCATCACACAATGCAACGCAAACCGGAGGATAGAGTTTTTACCTTATAACGGCCAAGATATGCTTGATACGAATAAAACAAAGGCATTTGATATTATTGCTAGTGTTTATATGTTTTGAAAACAATTTCAAATCATAACTATCAATCATAGACGGCATTAATGCCCCATACCACTATGTCGCCATATATAGGTATACAATCAAAACCGCACGATGTCGTATTTGGAAATTGGATTTCCGTCATGAACCAAGGCAAAAGATAGTCCTTACCGAATTCGAGACGCTCTAGCCCGTGTCTCAGGATCAGAACGCATCGACCCTTGGAGCGACAGGGCCGGTCCACCGATGTGGATTAAGAATGCCTGAACACTACGTTTCCCCACCCTTTGGGGTGTAAATCAGCCAACGAATGACTCCATCGGACCCGAATTGCCCGATCAAACCGAGGCGCCTCGCAACAGCAACAACCACATAGGTTAAAAGTATATAAATGTCAGGGCTGGTAGGTCACTGACACCACCCTAGCTAGAAAGAAACGCATGCCCTCCCTGAGGTCCTTCTCCCGTTTTAGGTTCATACCGGGGTGTGAGGCTCGCGAATTCACGTTATACCCAAAGCTACGCCACACAGGCGGTGCTTTGATCATCACCACAAGACTTTGCTTTTCAACAGAAGCCCTGATCACTGCATCTTAGCATGCCACACAGGCAATTCACGCCATGCGATTGATGTCCATCGATATACAACCTCTGAGCTCGTACGTCTCAGAGAAGGGCGTTAAGCAAAAGAATAAATTCTCCGCCGCCAAACAGATGTATATTTAACAGAAATCAATCAACACAGAATAAACTCCAATGTCAGACACACAGTCCATTTACAAGTCCGTTCTGGGTCTAAACGAAACCGGAGGCACTAAATACCTCGCAAACCCATCGATCACCACGTACGTCTGGACGATCACCACTCATTATCCATATTTCGGGATGCCTCCCAATCAGGACCTCGGTTACCATCCAAACGAGGCGAAGATCTCCGGTCTTCGACCACCGTCTTCATCTTCGAATTTCAATCGTCGGTCAATTATTCGAAATGAGAATTAACTCGGCCTTTTCAAATAATTCACGTATATTTAGAACTTCAAATCGATTTATTTCAATGGTTAAATTATTCGACAACACCAATATTGTTCTTAAATGTAATTTTCACACCAAACACATTCAACCATCAAAAGCCACATAAATCAAGCAAATTCAGTTTATTTCCATTGCATATCGCTTATGATATTTTATAACTATTTATCGCTATTTTTATTTATTTTAAAATAGCCATTTTATTCAAAACGAAGCTACGGGCCATAAGGCGGCCGTGGCGCTGTTTTTCTTCAGATTTGATTTACACATATCTGAAAATCTAACCGTTGGATCTTCACAAAATTTACAGCATTAGAAAGGTCTTTTCAAAACGAACCCAACGGTTCCAGTTTCGGGAAAATCCGACGGTCGGATCTCCCGGTACAATCGTTTGAATTTTCGATTTCAAAATACGAACTGCAGCGTCGTTATTCGATTAAATATATAATTATATTTATATATATATATAAATATAATCGTTTCTGGCGCTGTTTTTCTTCAAATTTGAATTAAACATTCCAGACAATCCAACCGTTGGATTTCTACAAAGTTGGTGCCGTTGGGAAGATATTTCCAAGGCGAACCCGACGGTTGAGGTTTCGGGAAAATCCAATGGTCGGATTTCCCGCACTAGTCGTTTGAAATCACGGTTTCGAAATACGAACTGCACGGCCTCGTTTCGTTTTAATTTTATTTATATTTATATAAATATAGTTCATTCAAAGATTTCAATATCGTTTTCACTTCAAAAAATTTTCTAACACCTTAAAATTTTGGAAAATTTCGCCATAACCTCCCCTGCACCGGGAGCATCGGGAAATCGCAAATAGCGTTCCCGGTCCTTCTAATCTCAAAAAGAAAAAGAAAAAGCCAAGCGGCTAGCCAATAGGCTCATAAAATCATCACCCAAACAAAGCAGTAAATGTGTACCAATTTGTCGGGCACTAAAATTTTATTCCTCTTCTCTAGCCCCCTTTGCTATAACCTGTTCAATGAATATGTATGTACACATATACACAGTTCATATCATTTATCATTTTCTATTCGACTTCATATTTGATTTCTATTCGGTTTAAAAACACCATTCATTCTAATGTTACATAAATAGGTGCAAATCATTTCATTAGCTAATTAATGAATATTTCAACTCATATATGTTTATTTCGAACAAGTGGCTATTTTTAACACTTCACATTTCAACGATTTATGCATACAATAAAAATGTGATTTTTATTGTAAAACAATTCATTTCAAAACACTATTCTTCTATATAGTTCAAGTTGGTGATAAAAATGGGATTTTTATCCTAAAACAATTTCTTTTTAAAACGAGATTATTTTACACAGTTCATATAGTCGATAAAAGGTGATTTTTATTATCAAACAATTTATTTCAAATTATGAATACCGTTCAACACATGAATTTCTAATCAACGAATGAATATCCATTCAACACATGAATGTTTTCTATTCAATGAATTTATATAGTTTTAGCATATGAAAATAATTCAAACACACGAATATTATTCAAAATTTCGGCAGCATAACGGCAGGGTAGTTAAACCGGGACCGTCCCTAGTACGGCTCCTCGCTCTACCTTAAAACCTCGCGGTTTTTGACAATGGGGATCATGCATCTAATTCGCACGCAGGCGGCATGTATATATTTATTTCATTTCCACAAACTAATCCTATGTGGTTTCAACCAAATATTTCTCAACCACAAACGGGTATTTTTCAACCACAATCAAATCAATATCCATCACAAACAATCCCAAACAATCATTCGCTATCAATCAATTTTCACAACAATTTCAACCAATAAATATCGTCCATGGTTTGTGGACGAGGGGCGTATATATATAGATATATATTTATATATAGCAATTCACTTTCATTTCACACATATATAATATTTTTAAATCAGAATTCTCACCAATAGCTATCCAACTGCACGACACTTCCTTGCATAAAATCTTCGCCAATCTCTCTTTTTGTCGCTTTGTTGCCTGTATTCTCTACATATGTAAAAATCGAATTTTTACTATGTTATTCAATATATAAAAATCGAATTTTGACGTCGCTATTCAATATATAAAAATCGAATTTCAAAGATATAGATTCCGCCTTTTCAAAAATAAAGATTATATCTTTAATATTCCTACGGTGTAAAAATTATATTTTTATTACTTTAAAAATATAATTTTCATATCTTACTTCTTTTAAATCTTTTACTTTTTGAAGTTTAAATCTTTTACTTTTCAAGTTTAAATCTTTTACTTTTCAAGTTTAAATCTTTTACTTTTCAAGTTTAAATCTTTTACTTTTTAAAGTTTAAATCTTTTCTATTTTAAAATCTAAATCTTTTTCCTTTTAAAATCTAAATCTTTTTCCTTTTAAAATCTAAAAATAAAATCAGTTTTTAAATGCTTTTTCAAAATCAGTTTTTACTTCTTTTCCAAAATCAGTTTTTACTCCTAATTAAAATTCAGTTTTTACTCCTAATTAAAATTCAGTTTTAATACTTAATTAAAATCAGTTTCTAAACCTAATTAAAAAAATCTGTTTTATTACTTAATTAAAATCAGTTTCTAAACCTAATTAAAATCAGTTTTAATACTTTAAAAAAAAATCAGTTTCTTTCTGTTTATATAAAATAAAAATAAAATAAATAAAATAAAATAAATAAAAAAAAGACTTACAGAGGAGGGGGGGTTTCGCAGATCGACGGAGGTTTCGAGGGGGCGGCGCTAGGGTTTCGAACGGGGAGCGGCTTCGAGCCTCGAACGGAGAAGGCGTTGGCTTCGGGGGTCTGTCGGATTGAAGGAGGAGGAGGGAGCGAGAGCGAGGAAGAGGGGGGAAGAAGATCGCAGGCGCGGTGGAGGTCTGGTCGATGTCTGAAGGCGGTGGCGTCGATGCTTCCGTCCGTCTTTCTTTTTTTTTTCTTTTGCTTTCTGTCTGAAATCGAAATGAACGGGGGGGGGGGGGGGGGCAGGGTATAGGAGGGAATTGAGATTTTTTTTATTTTTTTATTATTTAATTATTTAATTTTGCAAATAGGTTCACTTTTACATACGACCTCGAAACGAGGCCCACCGCCTGTCGCCCATAGCGTTTCACCCCCATTCCGAACACAATGGGATATGTATCGTAAGATGATTTGATCGTTACAATCAGTTTCCTTTTGAATTTTCATTTAAATCACTATATTGAATTTTAAACGCACATTTCAAATTACCGGGGTCACATACTAACTAGAAAAATTCCAGAAAAATATTTTCTAGCTTCGTATTGACGATACGGTCCTAACAAAACTAGTTTCGTCGAATTCTGAGACCGTTTGAAAAATGGCCAATTTCCATTCGATTAAAATCAACAGAAACTGGTCAAACGCGTTTTCTTTTGCCACGCTCACATATTGATTCGAAAAATTATGAAATTTGAAACCTAACAATAACTTGACCCTGCGGATCCAACAAAAGTGGTTTCGTCGAAATCCGAGGTCATTTGCAAAATGTCCATTCTTAAGGGCCTGAATTCCATAGCGACTATTCAGAATTTTCAACTGGACATATCTTTTGATTCCCGCTATCAAATTTCGATTGGTCGGATTCGTTAGAAAGATCTTCACTAACAGATTTAAATATTTTTGGTTTCACTAAAATCCGGATTGTTTTGCACCCGGTACAGTCTGACAAAGTTTGAATTCAATTTTTGAAACTGCCACGCCATTTCAAGCCTTGTTTATAATTATAATTAATTATATTCGTTTTCAATTGTCGACTCAAACTTAGTTTTCATCGCCATTATCTAAAATATTTATTTTAAATATTTAAAATCCATTATTTTAGCCAATTTAAAAATTTTAAATTGGTTCAGATTTTCTGGGTCGTTACAGTTTATTATTGAAATTTATGATTGAAATTGTTTTGACACTATACACTTATAATAGTATCAAATGATTTGTTTTTAACGTACCAAGCATGTTTGGCTATTATAAGGGAAAACCCTATCCTCTGGCTTGTGTTGCATTATGTGATGTGACCTGGGTCTTATAATAGCTTCATTTTTCCAAAAATCATTGCACTGTTTTGTTATATGCACCGGTATTCTTTGGAGGAAACCCGTTCCATGTTATATGGCGTGGTCCCTTGACATATCTGATTTAAAGTAAAGCTTTAAATAACTGTTTTAGTTCTGACACCAGTCACATGACTGACCTGGAGTTTATTGTTTTAGCCTAAACTCTGGGTGCCCTTATTTTGACACGGGTAGCTAGTAGTTTTGGTTTTGCAGATTTATATTCACAGGATCCTGATTTACAGCTAGAACGATACTCGGAAAGCTCTGTATCCCTGCATTATTTTTAGTTGTGTATTGAATTAATATTTCGCTGCTATGAAATGTAATTTAAATCTCTGATATTTTCTGTGTAATATTTATTCATACTCTCTAATATTCTTGTATTCTGATGGAATTGTTGTAATATACAATGAATTGTTCTTCTGTTTGCATTCTGATTTGTCTTGTTCTCAAAACATTCAGGGGTTTCGAGCGGTCTTGGTCGGTTTGACGATCGATTCGGATCAAGCAAAATTCCCGATCGTTACAATTTTTCTCTTCCATTAGAAAACTATTATCAAATCGGTCCTGACGATTCTTGTTTCAAAGAATTCCGACTTGAATTGAGTTCTATATACTCAATTGGAGTTCGAAACGCCAATTTATGAACTGCCATGCTGCGGCGAGTTCGTTTTAATTATATTTAATATATAAACATTTTAAACTTCGTTTATATAATTCCAACTCCATTCTAATATATTTTTATATATATATATATATATTAAATCCAATTTTCCCAATTCAACTTAATATTTCTGATTATCATCGATTTTTCATTACTCGGTTATCAATTCAATTACATCTCCATTTCTGATATTATTTTCTAATTCCATTAGAAATAAATTATTATATGAAATTCATGAAATCAATTATTCTAATATTTTCTAACTCCATTAGAAACTCCATTCCTTTTATATTCCGAATTGTGGAATAAAAATTGTTGTTTCCTTTCGAATGATTTCAAATTCTATTTTAAATTCATACTTGACTTTGAAGTTACCAATTATCTCTTGATAATTTATTCACCATATTTATAAACATTATTTATAAATTTACTTGTTTTATATTTAAACAAGCCTTTTCGAAATCTACTTAAAACCAAAATCTTATGTTGGAAATTTCTATTTATTATAACTTATTTATATAAATATAGAATCTATTTTCCTATTTTATTTTTAAACTTATATATAATATAATCCTAATATATTTCGAATAATATTTTATCTAAATAAAATCGATCAAATCGAATTCAAATCATAAATCCATACGGATTTATTTTCAGTTCAATTTACATTTTGAACATCAGAATAAATTTCATCGTTCAGTTCTTTAAAACGATTCCCCATTTCTATTTTTAAATTCACATTTGAATTTAAATATTCGAATTATCAAATGATAATTTTTCCACTTTATTTATAAACATCATTTATAAATTTATTTCAATTATCTGCATTAATTAATTTATTAACACCGTTTATAAATTCAATACTTGTTCAAAACAAGTTAATATTTCTATAGCTCATTAAAAATTCAAATTTACTTTAAAAAATAGATTTCCCCTTTTAAATCTCAAATATCCTTTTCACGATATTTTTATATATCAACATTTTGGCCCAATGATATTCAACCAATCAAAATAACCCAATCATTAATCAAGGTTTTCAAACACATCATATATGGCAATATATATGAAAACAAACAAACTACAATATTTTTGAGGAATCCATTTGGATCGCTCCATCCTGTTTTTCTGGCATCCAATGAATTAGCCAACAAAAATAATACCCATCCTGCTTCGAGGTAGGATATTGCAGTATAGAAGGTCGTCCATTATCATAGCGTGGGGCGTATAGGGTCATCCGCTAATGAAACTTCGGGCATCCGCTAATGGTACTACGGGAATCCAACCACCAATATACATATAATAACCCCAAAAACCAATCCTAAATAACTAATATATTTTTATAATAACCGTACAAATATTTAAATGCAAGCCACAACCAACTAACAATTATTTTCAACTAATAAAAATATTTCTAAATAAAATTCGAGTGAGATTTACTCACCGTGATTTTAACTGCGCTGAATATTCCAATTTAAATTAAATATGGCTTCGGAAAATCCCTAACCAACCTTGGGTTGTGCATTCCACAACTACGAACCTACTTAGCTTATTTTCTTGATTTCGGACCCCGAACCATATATACATTGTATAAGCTAATGATATTAAGAATAAAATTCTCTAGCTTTTAAATGGTAAATTATAAATGAAATTACCTTAATCCATGTTCTTTTTCTTCCTAAATGAAATGAACTCTTTAAATGACAACCACTATCTTGCCAACTACTAACACCATCAGACACTGCAAATTCATTAGCTCGACTGTTCAGAACAGTCCCTTATTTACAGTTACTTGAACATATATCATTCCTGAACCAACGCAGTTCCATACTCCCCTTCTTCACTGTTAGTTTTCAACCTCAAATTCAATTTGAAACCACCTCTCACTACATACCCAACATAAAATGCCTGCTGCATTCCACCAAAACCAAAAATAATCATTCACTTTAATCCTGTTCACAATCGTTCTTCCCCAATTCGATTTCCAGGCCCTGCCTTCCAATTTCAAACACTGCGACTTCCTCTGGCCACTAGAAATTGGTCGATCCCACTATGAACACCACCCCCCTCTTCAATTGAGAAAGCTCCCCTCTAAAATGTGTCACCACCTCCATTTGATGCTACAGGCATCGACAATTTCTACCCGTCGAACTCTCCCAAAAACTGACGCAAGTTGAAAACCTAATTCACAAACTCAAATTGTACTTCGTTTCGCGAATTGAACATCGAGAACCCAAAATCTCACCTCAGTTTCACGAATCAAAACACCCAATTTTCCCGAACCCATTTATTGTTTCCCGTGCGCGCCTCCTTCCTACGGTGAAACTCGACCTCGCGGTGATTAAAACGACCTGAAATGGCGATGCAGATTTAGTTTGGATTTTAATTTTATGTTGGGCTTCGAACTTCATGGAACTCGCACCTCTCAATCTCCTTAATTCCCCTTTTTCTGTCAATCAATTTCGATTTTGTTTGAAATGGCAGTGGCTATTTTAATTTGGGCTTAAGGTTCTCTTTTTATTTCATTTGAAGTTCGCGAATTTATTTGCTGAAGAACTAAAATGCAATGAACAAAAAGGGGAGAGTTTGATTTTGTTTAAATAGATGAAAATACTTCAGGATGAAGTAAACTTAGTCCGCGCAATATACTATTTTATGATGTAGCTTAGGGTAGGTAAAATACAATGTAATTAATTTCGATTAGAGTTTGATTTAACTGCGATTTGACTTTGTACATATCCGTTTAATTTTATAATAATTTAGTTTGGGGTTCTGAACTCCAATTCGAGTGCAACAACCGATGTTCTTAGGGTTGTACCATTATTCTGAACACACTGGAATAGAATTCGAAGCTCCATTCGATCGTATGGAGATATAAATTTAAATCGATACAAATTAAATTCAAAACAATAAATTTCTCGATAATAAAGTACTATTATTATTCTAATTCAAATAGAAGTTTATACTGATCATCCGAACTATTTTCAGTTTAGTTTTAACTTTGAATTCAATTAAATTCATTTTTGTATTACGATAATTTAATATATTCTATATTAAATCGAAATTGGTTTTTAAATTGATAACATAATATAAAAATTCATTTACATTATCAACTCAATATTTAAAAAAATATTAAATATTTAAAATTAATCAATAAAAATCCGGGTTGTTGCATTCTTCCTCCCTTAAAAGAATTTCATCCAGAAAATTACTAAGGTAGGAAAATGCTTCAAGCCCAGAAACTTTTCAAAAACTCGCTTATGTTTAATCTCAACTCTTCATATTTCAACAACTTTAATTTTACCATAACTTTTGGTTTCCATTTACATAACACAACATATATGCTCACATTCATTTAATTCGAATGATTTACAATTAATATACTCATATCCAATTTATATGTCATTCAATTCAGTTTATTCACTTTGATCCATTTAACTTGTTTAATTTAAATTTAAGTTTAAGAATTCAAATTCCCGGATTTTTATTTCAAATCCTTCTGAAATCGCATAAGTATACATATATTTATTTCTATCTCAAATTCAAAACATTTTGAATTTTCCAAAACAACTTGTTTTCTTCCAAACAAATTCTCCATCAAAACTTTTCTAAGGTAGCAATTCATTACTTAGAAACTCGAAAATGAATACTGATGATGTTGCAGTCATCATCAGAATTATTTCCTAGCCACTGAAGTGAGTTCAGTGCTTTAACACTTTCAAAATCCATTAAAAAAATGAATTTGATTCAAATATCCTTCAAACTCAGCTATATTTTTTAATATACTTCAGAAAATATTTTTCAAACATCCAGGATTTTAAATTCTTAATTCTGATTCTGAATTCAATTTCAGTTCATCTCATTTGTACATATTATCCATATACAAATTCTATTTGGTTATATATAACCATTTAAGTTTTATAATCTCATTTGATTATAAATAACAAATCAACACATCCATGTACTATAACACCCCGCCTCCGCTAGGGTCACTCGCAAAGGAATGCACTAGCTTTAGAGGGGCATTATTGGTAAACATGCACAGAAATATCACAAGACAGAACATATAAAATAGCGGAAGTAAAATCGAACTTTCATAAACATGAATACATAAGGTCTAAAGCCTTTTACATCAGAGTACATCAAAACCTGTCTTGCAATAGTAAAGAAGCATAAAGAATTTTTCATAAATTATTCCCCAAATAAAAACAGTAAAGTAGCCATTGCCAGGAAAAGTCCAAGCCATCCATGATGACCTTCAAGCAGAAGAAGTCCGAACTAAACAGCAGTGTTTCCTCCCTGTAACCTGGGGGGGGGGGAACGGAAGAAAAGAGGCGAAGCAAAACGGGTCAGTCAAAAAGACTGAGTAAGCCCTATCTACTATTAGTATAAAAACTAGTAAAGTTAACTAACATGAGAAACTGAGATGAACATAAGCATGATAACAAGATAGATAAGCTAAATCAAAATAACAGGATGAACTACTGAACTCAGATAAACTAAGATGTCATGATAAATTACGATGTTAAGACAAAACAAGGTATCACATCGTCAGGTTCCTATCAAGTATAATATTCCAAGATATCTATCACGTATAATGTCCCATGGTATCTATCCTGTATATCTGCTCTGCACCTACCGTACTAGTACCCCAACTGTATTACGTGTTATCCGTGAATGACCCTTACTCGAAAGTCGTGTAATGGTCCATGTCAACCTAATATGCCGCATATATAGGTTACTCAACTCATATGTTTCTTTCCATGTATAAGTTCGGTCCTTTGCCGTAGGCTGTACGGGCTTTCCCATGTAAACGGTTTATCCTTGAAGTTGTTTTGGACTGCAACCCTTGATCTAGTTGTGTTTCCTTACCATGAACTATCGCGCGTCCACTTAGGATTTATGCCACCTAGGACCGCTAGGGATTATGCTACCTAATGAACGTTTCCGTGTCTCGGTTTGGGTTTTGGCCACCTAGGACCACTAGGGATTACGCCACCCGTCAACCGCGCCCTTGATCCCACGTATGTATCGTGAATCGTTTTCCATGTCTAGATGCACATGTTCCCCAATGTGCCATCCGAGTTCCGTGCCAGGGCAAATCAAGAAATACGGAACTCGGTCGGGAGCTTTAAATCGTCTGCCGATGCAGATATCAAGGTCTGTTTTTGTACCCGTGGCTATGGTCCCACGTGACCCCTCCCTCAACTACTGAAAGGCAATCCAAGAAAAATCATGTATAAGAACCACTCCACGGCCCCACTATAGCCCACTTTCCTACGGGCCAACCTCACCCATGACTCGATAGCAAGCACATGGTCAGTTGGGGGTTCCCTGCCTTTCCGTACGTACACGATTGACTAAAGATGGTAGGTAGTCGGCGATGTGCTATCCAGGGCAAAAACAAGAATCGTCGACTCCACGCTAATCCATCCCAGTCTTTAGGTTGCTCGCATAGCAACCAAGGCATACTCTTGGTCCTTCTAACGCAGACCTTAACCTCTCATGGGCCTAGTATAATTACCTGGCAGCCCACAGAGGGATCCCAAGAATATCCTCACGTCCCCCGAAGCTTCCACTTCGGCACCCAGTGCGCTGGAGCTTTTATCCAAGTCAGATAACTTGCTCCCCCTCGTATACTAAGCGATGACCTACCGTATCAGGTTACTCATCGTTTTGAGAATTAGTCCTATGTCCTTAGCTAAGAATTATTACTTAGTTACCCTTAACTAAGGTTTACCACTTAGCTTCCTTTCCCGTTATCCTTGATTAACCACGGTTTTCTACCTAGTTCTTCTAGCTAGGGTTTGTCTATTGGGTTAAGTGTTATCATTCAAGTCCATGACTTAACCCGCCCACGAATCACGTCAAAGATTGGCTAAGTATTTAAGTTCAAGACTTAGTCCCACAAGTTGGTTAAGTGTACCCAGAGGCTCATGACTTAACCCTATCAAGTCAAATTGGTCAAGTACTAGCTTACCTTAATCCTATTGGATTATCTTGCTAGATCGATTAAGCATAGATTATCTTAATCCCATCAAATTATCGAGTCGGATTGGTTAAGTATAGGTTGGCTTAACCCCATCCTCTAATCGTACTACAATGGTTAAGTATATTCTAAAAAGGTCTTGTGACTTAACCTTATCAGGTCCGCGTATTAGAATGGTTAAGTGTAAGTTACTTAACCCCATCAAATCATCATGTATAATTGGTTAAGTATAAGTTGCTTAACCCCATTAAATTATCATGTTAAGTTGGTTAAGTATTGGTTACTTAACCTCATTGAATTACCGAGTTTAAATTGGTTAAGTGTTTAACTTAACCCCATCGAATTACCGTGTTTAGATTAGTTAAGTGTGGATTACTTAACCCCATCTAATTACCGTGTCGGATTAGTTAGGTGCAAAATACTTA
Organism: Allium sativum; assembly: GCA_030737875.1. NCBI lineage: Eukaryota > Viridiplantae > Streptophyta > Magnoliopsida > Asparagales > Amaryllidaceae > Allium > Allium sativum. The sequence continues at coordinate 749,871,732 of CM060909.1, read as the reverse complement.
ACCCCATCCCCTAATCATCTTGTATGGTTAAGTGTCATTAAGAAAACTTACTTAACCTTGCCAAATTATCATGTTGGATTGATTAAGTGTTGGTTAACTTAATCCCCATCCACTAGTCGTATAAAAATGGTCAAGCGTCATTAGGCAAATCAAATCACTTAACCTACCCAACCTTGTCATGTTTTGTTAAGTATCATTAGCCTAACCAATTTACTTAACCCATTTACCCATGTCATATTTGGTTAAGAGTCATTAATCAAATTAACTTAACCCTATCATGTGGCATTAATTACTTAATGCACCCCAACCTCTCACATTAGACTTTGTTGTGGTTACTAGTTAAGCCGGTCGGTTCCGGGTAGCTTTACACCACAACTTGGTCTAACCTCGGGTTCAAGCACAACATGAACAACTACTCACATTGGGTCCTATTGTTTGCAACTACTAGTTAGGCCGGTCGGTTCCGGGTTGTTTTACGTTGCAAACTCAACCCAACCTCGAGTTGGCCACTTTCATGTTTAGTCTAGTGTCATGTTCATAGTCAAGTTTTCAAGCAATTGGGTAGACCTAACTTAATAGGTAAATTCCCAATGGGTAGACCTAACTTAATAGGTAAATTCCCAAGCTTATGTTTTTATGCATACTTACATGTCAACTTCCATGTTATACTTCAAGTCATGTTTTCAAGTATAAACACATGTCATATTTAACGTTACATGTTGTCATGTTTATACCCATTTACCCAAGTCATATTCATGTCATTATGTTTCCCCAAAATGTGACCCCAACGCTTTTTAAACTAGCATATACGTTCGCAACAACGTGATGGATTAAAAGAAGATACTTGGCAAAGGAATGACAAAAATGGGTATTAAGCGACAAGTTAATCATGGTGGCAAATGAGGCACAAATGTGTTCATTAGCTTGCATGTTACATTCTTAAGCCTCAAAAACATGCATCAACCCAAACTTGGTACATAAGCGAATCATGGTGACAAAAGACATGGAATGATGGCTAGAAACTCGCATATATCATCATATAAGGATTATGACTTCATATGCAAGTTGACATAATGATTATGAAGATTCTCATGTTGCATAATGCAACATTTCAACATAAAGGTTGTGGCTTTTAGCTCATAAGATCAAGATAATGACTTCATAAACTTGCATAACATGATAGCATGCATCATTCTAATTAATCAAACCCAAACTTTCAACATGAACATTTAACTTCATAGTTAATATCTAAGAGTAGGGAAGGGCTTACAATGCTTATGTGGACTCAAATGAGTATAGAAAATGTAAGAAACCCCTTATGCAACAAATTAAAACCCCAAAATGCAAGCAAACTTGATCAAGACTCCTCCTTTATGATGCCAATAGAGAAACAAGACTTTAATGCAAGCTAAAGAGGATCATACAAGCCTAAATACACTTGTATGCATGGAAATCTCTTAGAAATTGGATTTAGGAATTTATGAAGAGAGTGGAGGCCATGAGAGGATTGATTTTGCCATAGTTTAGTTGTAGGATAGATTAATGATGATTTAGGGTAGGTTAGGGTCTTATTTATAGATTAGGCAAGTGTTTTAGGCCATAGGATTAACCCTAGGATAGATCCCAGCCCTCAAAAATCGTCACAAGCCTCCAAAACAAGACCAAGGGCCAAAACAGGTGCACCAGGCCAGCCAGGGTCAAGCCAGAAGGCTGTGCAGGTTTCTGGCTCGACACGGGCGCACTTCCCAAGTGCGCCAGTGTATTTTTGTGCTGGCGCACTTCACAAGTGCGCCAGTGCATTCTGGCTAGTTTTCGGTTTTTCTGCCTAACTTCGTTCGTCCATATCTTCTTCATACGGACTCCGATTTACGAAATTTCGGACTCTATTTCGCGTATTTTTCCGAGACGAACGCAATGGCGCAACCCGTTTATCCTGATTCAGATTTTATAATTTAATTCTGCCTTGATTCTTGTCTTAACACGTTGCTAAAAATTCGGGTTGTTACATGTACTATAAAGTTTCAGAAAATTATTACTTCTATATCAAAAATAGAATTTTGGGTAAAATTATTTCATTTACCCACTTTAAAACAATATTGTGTCAAATTTTCTATTCAAGTGTTTAGAAATTGTTAACGATTTCGTGGCGTCCCACGATTCGATCAGAATTAATAAACCACTCAACATACCAGCCAACACAATATAAAATAATTTTTATATTAATTAACATATATGCGCTCTCATATATATACGCTCAACTCATTCTAGGGTACTACTGACCCTATCTCCAATGAGCACAACCCCACCAAAGCCTAAGTATTCGCTCAACCTAAGCTCTGATACCTAATGTAATGGCCCGCAAATCCATACTATTTGAGTTGACTATATACATCATACTTCCAACCCAAATATCACGAAAATACGAATCATTTTTTTAGAAGAAAAAGGTAGAAGAAGAACAGAAATAACAACACAAAATCTCACATCGCAACGGAACAAAATATAATATATCATAACTTTTGAAATACAAAATTTGTATTGTATATACATATCATTATCAAAGTACAATACTTGCAACACAGCAGAACAAAACTCTATATAACTAACACTGAAGCCTCCTGCTCCAAGCTCATTCAGATATATCTATAAAATCCTGAACTACTTGACCGCCCGTACAAAATTAAGCACCCAAGAGTTTAGTTAAAACAAAAAAAATAAACTCTGGGTCAATCATGGGACTGGTATGAGTAAACCATTTAAAACAGTTTGAGACAATACATGATATCTCATAAGACCACGCCGTATAACACAGAACGGGTTTTTCCCTTATGAGAATCAAAATACTTGATTTAACTTTCAAAATCCTTTTTAAAGAAATGATAATATTTACATCAAAAATCTTTTGATATTATAATAATGTCTAAATCAAATAAATAGAAATATGGTGGAACGCTTTCATCTTACGTTCCACATATATATATATATAATATACAATCAAAACCACAGGCACTTATTGGGTAATGCATTTCCAACTATGACAAGGTATGGAACCACCTTCCGATAGTGTATCTCTAGAGGAGAATACACTAGGTTCAACAAGAACATCTTGTAACCCGACCACACATGACCGGCCACTCAATTCGCTTGAGTGTATCGAATGTATATCACCAACGGTTGGGATCAACAACCGTTTCCCGAATGGGACAACATCGAATAGAATAAGGAATTAAATGAATTTCTCTAGATAGGTGATAATACACACTAGTGGAAGCTACCAACATAGCCATGCTGCCTACCTGATTTTTGTCATTTCCCCGTTGTTGAGGCCTGAGGCTACGCTTACTTATCATTTATTGATAGCACAATCACTTTGAATGCCATATTGTCAGATCCGTTAATCACTAACTGATTTGCACAAATATATTCTGGATATTATGCTAAGAGAAAAATTCTCCGCCACCATATATATTTGTACAAAACAATCATATGCGATCATTGGAAATACTTTGTCAGACATTCGTCTATATACGTTCGTTCTGGGATTGAACGAAACCGAAGGCACAATTTCCATTAATAGAAAAAGCCCTTGCACTTTACTTCGTCTCCGATTATCTTTATATAATCTGATTCGCAACACTACTGCCAATATGGAGTGATTCTCGGATAATAACCCAACCGGTCTCTCCATATTGACAAACGATATTGGCAAACACTTTGACAGTCGGTTATTTAACTATCGAAGAAAAACAACAAACATTCAAAGCATCAAACAAATCACCGGGCCTTTTAATTAATATTTCATTAATTAAAACACTTTTCCATTTCCCTATTCATATTCGTTAACACGATATTTTCGATAATCATCTTGGCCTCTTACACTATTTGGAAAAAAATTCATATATCGCCTTCTTTTATTTTCTATACTCAGAAAATATATTGTATTTATAATTGGAAAACATTCCAATTACTTATCTCTTCCACGACCATTCATTTATCTCTACACTCAGGAATTATTTATTATTATATTTCCAAATTTTGACTTACTTGGGTTAAAACGAATGTTGTGTAAAACATCGTTACAACAACCCAAAACACTGAATCCAACTAACTCTTATTCAAACATTTCTCTTCGAGACTAGATCTTTCTATTTATCGGTTAAAAATGAAATCAATCAAGTTGGGGTATAACTTCATCTCAGACCTTGACTGAAAACATTCTTAACCTCAAAACAAACAAAACCACTTACCTCGAATAATCCACATTGTATAAAGCCAATTATTCATTTTTAAAACGTATATACATTTCTCTTTCTATTACCAGACTATCGATTTCCTTTTAGTTTATAATATTCTATTTTAAATTCGTTTCCTTATCGAATTCAATATATATTGATATATTGATTTTCCAGTTATCCAATTTTCTTTAAAATATTCTAACTCCTTAAATTTCCGGAAAATTTCTCCATAACCTCCTTCGTACCAGTGAATAGTTCAAAACTCAACCCGCCTCTCTAGGCGCTTTCCATTTAAAAAGAAAATCAAAAAGCCAAGTGGGTTGCCGATTCGGTGCATAAAATCTCATGTGGAATTTAAACGTGTACCTTTTTGTTGGGCACACTAATTAAAATCTTCATATACTTCATTCCATACCTGTGTAACCCATATACGTCCATTCCTAATTTATTCCAACTCAATCTGGTCATTTTAACTCAATTCGCTAATTTATTCTTTAATTAACTCTTTTGCCTATTTCACTTTTTATTTGAACATATCACGTTCAAATATAAATTAATTTGTTTATAAAACAATCGAATGCCATTTGTAATTCAAGTTTCATATTCGATTTTGAATATGAATTCACAAACCCCTTTTCTGATCCAAAGTCCAATTTCGATATAAAATTCCATTAACTAATTTTTCTTCAAATTAATTAATTTTACTCAATAATTAAACATCTAATTTGATGTTGTTTCAAAAATTATTTCATTACTCCACTCAAGTTCAGACATTATCTATAACTCAAATCTGGATTTTTCCTAAATGAAATTCAGATTTTATTTATTTAAAATCCTTTTATTTATTTAAACAAACCGTTATGGATTTATAATGGTTCTGGCGCTGCTTTTCTGAAAATTTGATTTTGACATAACTCAAAATCTATAAGACAAAAGACTGATTTTTCTCTTCCATTAGAAAACTATTATCAAATCGGTCCTGACGACTTAAATTGAGTTCTATATACTCAATTAGAGTTCGGAACGCCAATTTACGAACTACCATGTTGCAGCGAGTTCTATTTAATTATATTTAATATATAAACGTTTTAAACTTTGTTTATATAATTTCAACTCCATTCTAATATATTTTCATATATATATATATATATATATATATATATATATATATATATATTAAATCCAATTTTCCCAATTCAACTTAATATTTCTGATTATCTAAAATCGTCGGTTTTGATTACTTAGTTATCAATTAATTACAACTCCATTTCTGATATTATTTTCTGATTCCATTAGAAATAAATTATTATATAAAATTCATGAAATAAATTATTCTAATATTTTCTAACTCCATTAGAAAGTCGATTCCTTTTATCTTCCGAATTACAAAATAAAACCGTTGGTTTCTTTCGAATGATTTCAAATTTTATTTTAAATTCATACTTGAATTTAAAGTTACTAATTATCTATGGATAATTTATTCACCATATTTATAAATATTATTTATAAATTTACTTGTTTTATATTTAAACAAGTCTATTTTGATATCGATATAAAATCAAAATCTTATTTTGGAAATTTCTATTTATTATAACTTAATATATAAATATAAAATCTATTTTCCTATTTTATTTTAAAACTTTTATTTAATATAATCCTAATATATTTCAAACAACATTTTATCTAAATAAACTCGATTAAATCGAATTCAAATCATAAATCCATTTGGATTTATTTTCAGTTCAATTTACATCTTGAACATCAGAATAAATTTCATCGTTCACTTCTTTAAAATGATTCCCCATTTCTATTTTTAAATTCACATTTGAATTTAAATATTCGAATTATCAAATGATAATTTTTCCACTTTATTTATAAACACCGTTTATAAATTCATTTCAATTCTGTACATTATTTAATTTATAAATAACGTTTATAAATTCAATACTACTTCAAAATAAGTTAATATTTCTATAGCTCATTAAAAATTCAAATTCAATTTTAAAAAATAGATTTCCCCTTTGAAATCACAAATATCCTTTCCACGATATTTTTATATATCAACATTTTGTCCCAGTGATATTCAGTTAATCAAAAACACCCAATCATTAATCACAGGTTTTCAAACACATCACATATGACAATATATATGAAAACAAACAAACTACAATATTTTTGAGGAATTTAGTTGGATCCCTCCAACCTGTTTTTCCTTCATCCACAAACGTTAGCCAACATAAATAATACCCATCCTACTTCAAGGCATGAAGCAACCCGAACTTCCCCGGTCTCCGAAGAGATGAGAAAGAACGAATTACTGTGAGGACAAGACAAAATAGAACGCAGAAGGGAGAACATTCCATTGCTATTATAACAATTCCATCAAATACAAGAATATACAGAGTATAAATGAATAAATTACATTCGATAAATATAAGAGATTACAATAAATTACATAGCAGCGGAAAATAATACAAAGCACAACTGAAGGTGATATACGGATACAGAGCTTTCCGGATATCGTTCCAGATGTAAACCAGGATCCTGTGAATATAAATCTGCAAAACCAAAACTACTAGCTGCCCGTGCGGAAAATAGGGGCACCCAGAGTTTAGGTTAAAACAATAAACTCCAGGTCAGTCATGTGACTGGTGTGAGAACTAAAACAGTTATTTAATTCAATTTTAAAAGAGGGTAATTCAAGGGACCACGCCGTATAACATGGAATGGGTTTCCTCCCAAGAATACCAGTGCATATAGATAAACAACGCAATGCTTTTTCGAAAAATGAAGCTATTATAAGACCCAGGTCCCATCACACAATGCAATGCAAGCCGGAGGATAGGGTTTTCCCTTATAATAGCCAAACATGCTTGGTATGTTTAAAAACAAATCATTTGATACTATAATAAGTGTATAGTGTCTAAACAATTTCAATCATAAATATAAATCATAGACGGCATGGGTACCATCTATCATGTCGCCATACTAGGTCTACAATTAAAACCGCAATACACGTATTGGAAATTGGATTTCCGTCATGAGTCGAGGCAAGGGGCAAGCTCCTCTCCGCGTTTGAGACACTCTAGCAAATGCCTCAGGACTACACACTCTGGGCAATCCTGGATGCTTCAGGGCTGGTCCTCACTTACGTTAGAGGATTAGTTATGCCTGAACACACGTTTCTCGGTCCTTACAGACCTAAAATCGAGGCGCCTCATCCAACAACCACAAAGGTGAAAAGTATATAAATGTCAGGGCTGGTAAGTCATTGACACCACCAAAGCTAGGAAGAAACGTCGTGCTCTCCCTGCAGTCCGTATCCCGTTTTTGACTCATACCGAGGTGTGAGGCTCGCGAATTCACGTTATACACAAAGCTGCCACATAAGTCGTGCTTTGATCATCAACCACAAGACTTTTCTTTTCAACAGAAGCCTTGATCATTGCATCTCAGCGTGCCACAAAGGCAATTTATGCCATGCGATTGATATCTATCGATATATAACCTCTAAGCTCGTACGTCTCAGAGAAGGGCGTTAAGCAAGAGAATAAATTCTCCGCCGCCAAACAGATATATATTTAACAGAAATCAATCAACACAGAATAAAATCCAATGTCAGACACACAATCCATTTACAAGTCCGTTCTGGGTCTGAACGAAACCGGAGGCACTTTCCTCGCATATCCATCGATCTCCAGGTACGTCTGGACGACCACCAACTATTTCTGTCCTCTTGGGTGTACAACCCAATCAGGATCGTCAGTAATTACCCAAACGATGTGAAGACTTCCGGTCTTCGACCACCGTCTTCATCTTCGACTTATCGTCGAATCGGTTATTCAGAATGGGTATAAACCCGGACTTTCCAAACAACCCGCGTATATTAAAACAAATGTTACACAAACACAACATACGCCTCATTCCAATTCATTAGTCACTAACCGTAAATTAGCAAGAGAACAATTTCCCAAATATTAACCCCGAAGGCCGAAACCAACATCAGATCAATACCAGGAAACCATTCTTCTTAACTAACCTACAACTAGTGTCTAAATCTCAATTCTTAGGGAAAGGTTCCCATTAATTTTATTAAAGATAAATTCTTTAAAATTTATCCTTTAATCTTCCTTTGGATGTCATTTCAAACCAAATTATGGTTTTCCGAACTAGTCGAGATTAGCGAACGACACCGAAGTAATTATTTATTTTATTTCCCAATCCCAACCTATTCACCCCATGAAGCAAAACTGGTAATACTCCATATCTAACACTAGTGTTGTCGGTAAAATTAATTACCATTTCACGTTCAAATCTAATTAAAGATATAACTATCGCTTTGGAGCAAAACTGGTGATACTCCATTCCCGCTCATTTTCCAAATTTGATAATTTAAATTATCAATTCTTATTTCAATCTAACTGCAGTTTCATTAAAATTCCTTTTACCGGGTTAAAGAAATAGTGTCATTTATAACACAGTTCACGACAAACCCAAATCACATTCTATTTATTATCGGATTAAAGAACAAGTGTTATTTAAAACACTGTTCACGATAACCCACAAATCACTTCTAATTTAATTTCAATCAAATATACTAGAAGTTCCGATTATTCAAAACCCCTTTTTAAATCCAATTTATTTATTAAAAATAATTGGGTTTTAAATTTAGTTCAAAACTAGTTCATTTCGATAAAAATCTATTTTTATCTTTTCAATTATGGAGTTTTTCATCCCAAATTTTCCCAAATCACTTCTTATGATTTTTCACAAATTATTTCTATTTTTAATAATTTTATCAAGGCCCGTACAGTCGATTTCCATCAACGGCCATCGAACTGTACTTACAACGACCTTTTTCAAATTTGATTTGGATGTATCTCCAAATCTAACCATTAGATTTTGAATTTATAATATTCGTTAGAAAGCTCTTTTTGATACGAACCCAACGGTTCCGGTTTTAGGAGAATCCGACGGTCGGATCTCCCGTAATGTCCATTTGAAATAAATGGTCGAAATTCACGAACTGCCGCGGCGCGGCGCGTTCTATTCAGGCCATTATATATTATATATATAATATATATAATATATATTTCGTCGATTACTATTTAAAACGAATTTTATAAATAGTTTTGAATTCGTTTCAAAAACAATTTCAACATTTATTTCAAATTCAAATCAAAATTGAATTTCCTATTATAAATCCTTTTTACTTTCATTTCAATTTGATTTCAATTCAAATCGATTTTAATTCGATTCGAATTCATTTCGTTTTCTATTCAATTTGAATTCAATTCATTTTCTATTCAATTCGAATTCAATTCGTTTCCCATTCAATTCGAATTCAAATTGGTTTTCTATTCAATTCAATTCGAAATCATTTTCTATTCAATTCATTTCGAAATCGTTTTATATTCAATTCATTTCGAAATCACTTTATATTCAATTCATTTTAAAATGAATAAAATCGATATAAATATCGTTCACGTCAAAATGGCGTCAATCTAATCAACACGGCTTCATATACTTCTATTTTCAAATATTCTATTTCAAATATTTCCTTTTTAAACATTTCTATTTCAAATATTTCGTTTTCAAATATTTCTACTTCAAATATTTCGTTCAACACATGACTAATCTCAACGGATGAGTACGGTCAACACATGAACCTTTATTTTATATTGATAAAGATGTAAATTTTATTATTAAAATATTTCGTTCAACACATGACTAATCTCAACGGATGAGTAGAGTCAACACATGAACCTTTATATTAAAATATTCTTTATTTTCTAAATTGGAATGAGGCCCAATCAATCACCATATAATGTTAATTATATGGATTTTCATACATCACACGTATATAATAGCATTGAAAATAATCAACCATCAACCAAAGCGCACTACACTGTATAAGCATCAAATATAGATGTCTAACGCTTATAACAGCCTGTCAATCAATCGATCGACAAATTTAATCAATCAGGATGAGTGAACTTCAAATTTCATCCCAACACCCGTGTGGGGTTTCAAATCAACAAACACAAATTTTTATTTGTGCAGTTGGGCGATGTGTAAAATTTATCGACCCAATCAATGTCCTTCAAATAGGTGTACATAAACAAACCGTCTGGTTTGTAAATGAATATTTTATTTTATTCACTTTCATGTTAAAAAATATATTTTTAACGATAAAACATTTTATTTCAACATATGAATTTTTATTCAGTTCGTTTACACAATAAAAATTATATTTTTATTTTTCTAACATATTTTAGAAAATTTCGGCGGCATAACGGCACGATACTAGAAACGGGACGAGGCCTAGCCTTATCCCCGGTCTAGTGAAGGCCCACGCCATTCACACATCAATCAAATCAATTTCATTTCACCAAACAATTCAATTCAATTTAAATAATCTAACCAACTACACGGCCAAACAAACAAGTCCATGGTCTGTGGACGATTGTGTCGGGTGCTACTAAACACCGTCTGCATCCTAGTATATATATATAACTAGAAAAATAAATTGAAGAGTGAGAAATTCTCACCGAAAGCTATCAAATACCACGACTCTTCATTGATAGAAATCTTCATCGTTATCGCATCTTTGTCATCTTCGTTACCCGTAGCCACTGCATATGTAAAAATCAAATTTTTACTTCGTTATTCAATATATAAAAATCGAATTTTTACTATGCTATTCAATATATAAAAATCAAAATTTTATTATACTATTCAATATATAAAAATCAAATTTTTACACCGCTACTATATAGATAAAAAATTATATTTTCACGTCGATGTTCATATAGTAAAGATTATATTTTTATCACGCCACTCTTCATATAAAGATTTCGCCTTTTCAAAAATAAAGATTTCGCCTTTTCAAATATATCATTATAAAAATCACATTTTTATTTTTCTACACATATAAAGATGATATTTCTAATATTCCTATCATGTAAAAATTATATTTTTAATTCTCTACATAAACAAAAATCATATTTTTACATCTTCTATATAGTAAAGATTATATTTTTAATACTTTAAAAATATAAAAATCATATTTTTAATTCTTTAAAAATATAAAAATCATATTTTCCTTGATTAAAAATCATAACTAAAAATCGTAATTTTTTTTAATTATTTTTGCTCTACTTCTTTTTAAAACTGAAATATAAGTTTATATTATAAAACTCGCCTTCGTAAACTGAAAATCAAAAGAGAGATGAATAAAAAGGAACTCACCACGCAAGAAGACGGAGAAAAGGAGCTGTCAGGTGGAACCAGAGGGGGGAAAGCTGCTGCAATTCGCCTGAGGGATGCTCGAGGGGGTCTGGCTGCGGTTTCAGAAGAGGGAGGAAGAGGGAAGAGGCGCAGTAGGGTGGGGCTTCGCCGGAGCTCCGGTGGTAGGGCGTCGGAGGCAGCAGCGGTTCTCATCAGGGTGGCGTGCGACTTCTGGGTGAGGGATCGATTTGTGGAGGTTTTGCGACAGAGGGCAGGAGGAAAGAGGGAGCGACGGGGAGAGGGTGGTGCGATGGGGTGGTGGGCCGGTCCGAGCGGCGACGCGGTGGCGCGTAGGGGCAGCGGTGGGGAGGGTTCAATCGACGGGAGGGGTTTTCTTTTTCTTTTTATTTTTCCCAGATCTGAACTGAAAAGGAGATAGGGTAAGGGCTTTTATTTAAATAATTATATATTTTAATTTAATATTTTCTCTTTAAAAGTTGACTTTTACATACGACCTCTAAATGAGGCCCACTGCCTGTCGTCCACAGCGTTTTACCCCCATTCCGAACACAATGGGATAGGTATCGTAAGCTGATTTGATCGTTTCGAGCAGTTTTCGTCAAAATCAACATATAACTCTATATATTGAATTTGAACGCGCATTTCAATTTATCCGGGTCACATACGAACTCTAAAAATTGCAGAAAAATATTTTCTAGCTTCGTATTGACGATACGGTCCTAACAAAACTAGTTTCGTCGAATTCTGAGGCCGTTGGAAAAATGGCCATTTTCCAGTCGATTAAAATCAACTAAAACATGTCAAACGCGTTTTCCTTTGCCACGCTCACATATTGATTCGAAAAATTATGAAATTTAAAACCTAGCAATAATTTAACATCACGGATCCAAAAAAAGTGGTTTCGTCGAAATCCGAGGTCGTTTGCAAAATTCCCATTTTAAGGGCCTGAATTCCATAGCGACTATTCATAATTTTCAACTGGACATATCTTTTGATTCCCGCTATGAAATCTCGATTTTTCGGATTCGTTTGAAAGATATTCCCAATTAGATCCTATCATTTTTGGTTTCACTAAAATCCGGATTGTTTTGCACCCGGTACATTCAATTGAAGTTTGAAATCGAATTATCGAGCTACCGCGCCATTTTCAATTCTATTTATAATTATATATAATTATTTATATTCTGACGATGGCGTATATAATATACACGTCGAATTCTATTCAAAATAAATTTCTCGTCGATATTATTTAAAATAATCTATTTTAAATGTTCAAAATTCATTAAAATTGCCAAAATAAAATTTTTAAACTGGCCCAGATTTTCCGGGTTATTACAAGGCAGGATGTCACGATATAGAAGGTCATCCACTATCATAGCATGCGGCGTATAGGGTCATCCGCTAATGAAACTGCGGGCATCCGCTAATGGTATTGTGGGAATCCAAACACCAATATATATATAATAACCACAAACACCAATCCTAAAACTAATATATTTTTATAATAGCCATACAAATATTTTAATGCAAGCAACAACCAACTAACAATTATTTTTAACTAATAAAAATAATTCTAAATAAAATCCGAGTGAGATTTACTCACCGTCATTTTAACTGCGCTGAATATTCCCATTTAAATTAAATTTGGCTTCGGAAAGTCCCTAACCAACCTTAGGTTGTGCATTCCATAGCTACGAACCTACTTAGCTTATTTTCTTGATTTCGGACCTCGTAACCATATATACATTGTATAAGCTAATGATATTAAGAATAAAATTCTCTAGCTTTTAAATGGTAAATTAAAAATGAAATTACCTTAATCCATGTTCTTTTTCTTCCTAAATGAAATGAACTCTTTAAATGACAACCACTATCTCGCTAACTACTGACACCATCAGACACTGCAAATTCATTAGCTCGACTTTTCAGAACAGTCCCTTATTTATAGTTACTTATAACCAACACACTTCCATACTCCCCTTCTTCACCGTTAGTTTTCAACCTCAACTTCAATTTGAAACCACCTCTCACTACATACCCAACATAAACTACCTGCTGCATCCCACCAAAACAAAAAACAACCATTCACTTTAATCCCATTCACAATCGTTCTTCCCCAATTTGATTTCCAGACCTTGCCTTCCAATTTCAAACACTGCGACATCCTCTAGCCACTAGAAATGAGTCGATCCCACTATGAACACCACCCCCTCTTCAATTGAGAGCGCTCCTCTCTAAAATGTGTCACCACCTCCATTTGATGCTATGGGCATCAACAATTTGCACTCGTCGAACTCCCCCAAAAACTGACGCAACTTGAAAACCTAATTCACGATCTCAAACTTGTACTTCGTATCACGAATTGAACATCTAGAATCCCAAATCTCACCTCAGTTTCACGAATCAAAACCCCCAATTTTCACAAACCCATTTATTGTTTCGCGTGCACGCCTCCTTCCTACAATGAAACTCGATCTCGCAGTGATTAACGTGACTTGAAATGGCGATGCAGATTTAGTTTGGATTTCAATTTCATGTTGAGCTTCGAGCTTCATGGAATTCGAACCTCTCGAGCTTCCTAATCCCCCTTTTTCTGTCAATCGATTTCGATTTTATTTGAAATGGGAGGGGTTATTTTAATTTGGGCTTAAGGTTCTGTTTTTATTTCATTTGAAGTTCGCGAATTTATTTGCTGAAGAGCTAAAATGCAATGAACAAAAAGGGGAGAGTTTGATTTCGTTTAAATAGATGAAAATACTTCAGGATGAAGTAAACTTAGTCCGCGCAATGTACTGTTATAGGATATAGCTTTGGGTAGGTAAAGTACGATGGTATTTATTTCGATTAGAGTTTGATTTAACTGCGATTTGACTTTGTACATGTCCGGTAAATTTTATAATAATTTATTTTGGGGTTCTAAACTTCAATTCGAGTGCAACTACCGACGTTCTTAGGGTTGTACCATTATTCTGAACACACTGGAACAGAATTCAAAGCTCCATTCGATCGTATGGGGGAGATATAAATTTAAATCGATACAAATTAAATTGAAAACAATATATTTCTCGATAATAAAATACAATTGTTAGTCTAATTCAAACGGAATTTTATACTGATCATCCGAACTGTTTTTAGTTTAGTTTTAACTTTGAATTCAATTAAATTCATTTTCGTATTACGATAATTTAATATATTCTATATTAAATCGAAATCGATTTTTAAATCGGTAACTTCATATAAAAATCATTTACATTATCAACTCAATATTTAAAAAATATTGAATATTTAAAATTAATCAATAAAAGTCCAGGTCATTATAAATCATTTCTTATGATTTTACACAATTTTTCCATAATTTTAATAATTTTATAAAGGCCATTACAGGCGGTTTCCAATAACAGCCACCGAACTGCATCCATAACGACCTTTTTTGAAACTGATTTTGACATATCTTAAAATCCGATCGTTCAAATTTAAATCTCTTATATTCATTGGAAATCTCTTTTCGATACGAACCCAAGGGTCCTAGATTTAGGAGAATCCGATGGTCGAATCTCTCCTTATGTCCATTTGAAGTCAATGGTTGAAATTCGCGAACAGTCGTTACGCGGCGCGTTCTATTCAGACCATTAAATATATATATATATATATATATATATAATATATTTCGTCAATTTACCTTTAAATCGTATTTTATAAATTCGTTTATAAATTCATTTTAAAAAAAAAGATTTCCATTTCGATTTCAAGTCAAAATTGAATATTCCTTTATAAATTCATTTTAAAACATTTTCAATTTCATTTTCAAATTTAAATCAAAATTGAATATTCCATATCATTATAATATTAAAATGATAATATTTTCAAAATATCTGATTTTGAAATCACTTTTCGATATCCATTATAAAATGAATAAAATCGACAAAAAATTCCGTTTGTGTTAAAATGGTGTTTAACTACTTAACACGAATTCACATTTCGATATTTACTGAATATTATTTTAAAATATTCATTAATTCTGAACTGGAATCAAACTCAATCAATTACCATATAATTTCAGTTATATAGATTTAATACATCGCATGTATACGAAAATAATAATAAACAATCATTAAAAATTCATACAACATCTAGAGTGCATTTTACAACTGTATAAGCATTAAAATAAATAAATTACGCTTATATAGTCTGTCAACCCATCGATTGACATACCACTAATTATTCAGATTAGCGTATGTCAAATATCATCCCAATACTCGTGTGGGGTTTTCTAACAACAAATACTAATTATTATTTGTGCATTTAGGCGATGCGTAAAATTTATCATCCCGATCAAGATCAGTTAAATAGGAGTACATAAACAAACCGTCTGATTTGTAAATGAATATTTATTTTATTTCATTTTGTGATAATTTTATATACATTTTATACAAATAATTTTATATATGTAACAATATTAATGAATGACAATCCCAAACACAATCCAAACAAACAATCTACCATGGTTTGTACAAAAATAGTGTCAGGAGCTACTAATCCCCGTTTGCAACCTATTATATAACAACTGTAAAATAATTTGAGTGAGAAAGAGTTCTCACCTTGATTGGTTAGAAATCAGTAAATACGATTGATTTTTAATTGAATTAAACTAGGGTTTTAATTCAATTAAATTCCTAGCTGTCTCTGTTTGCTTCCAAATCTGTTTGTACATGTAGTGCTCGGCTCCACGATCCCAATGAGATCGAGTTGGCTGATTTCTGATAATAGACAAATGAGTTATTAATATTCTAAGTTATCATTGCTTTAATTATTTAATTAAATCCTTAATTAAACAATTATTATACCAATTATATTACAAAAATCGTGGCCTGCTTCTTCTACTTCGTTGTTCCCGGTTAACATGAGGAAACCCATCGCCTCATCCAAAAATGCTCCACCGCGCCACCATTCTAGCTGACCGGAATTTCATCGGGATAGCCCACGCTGTTCGCCCTGAAGTCGCCTTTCTCCGCCTGGTGTAGCGCCGAACCTGGCGGTCCCTAGTCTCCCAAAATACGCTTCAAAACCCTCTTCTTCATGGTCAATTTTCTCCCCCAAGGCAATGTGAATCACGATCGGATCCGTACCCAGTTGAAAGAAGAGAATTCTCTTCCAATTTTGTTTTGGAATCAAAAATAAATTCAATCTATATTGTGAGAAATCGGGGAAATAAAATTTGGCGATTTAAACCGTTAAAAAGAGGGATGGCGGTAGCCTGAAAAATGAGGAATAGCATTAGGATTTTGAGTGAAAATTAATATATATACTAATATTTTCAATATTATGTAATTATAAAATAGCTCGTTTAAAGTTTGAATGCGCAATCACACCCAACGACTGTCGCCCCTACCTAAATACCCCCACTAGAACACAATAGGATATGTTCGGTAAGCCGATTCGACTATTTCGTCCAGTTTTTTGTTGAAATTAAAATATAAATTAATATATATTAAATTTAATCATACATTTCAATTTATCGGGGCTACATACTGACTCCAAAAATTCTAGAAAAATAAATCTAGCTATGTTTTGATGATACAGTCCTAACAAAACTAATTTCGTTGAATTTGGAGACTGTTTGAAAAATGGCCCTTTTCTAGTCGTCCAATTCAAACTAAAACTGTCAAAACACATTTAAATTTACAGCGCTCACATATTAATTCCAAAAATTATGAAACTTGAACCTGACAATATTTTGACATTCCGAATCCAACAAAAGTGGCTTCATCGAAAACGGAGGTCGTTTGCAAAATGGCTATTTTTAAAGGCTATATATTATATTAAAAATATATATAAATTCCATAGCGACTATTTTAATTTTAAACTGGACATAACTTTCAATTTATATTATGAAATCTGGATTTTTCACATTCTTTAGAAAGATATAATTAAACAGAGATTTCTAGTTTTACCGAAATCCGATTTATTTTGAATTCTGTACATTCAATTGAAATTTAAAATTGAATTTTCAAACTACCGTGCCATTTCGAGCTCATTTTATAATTAAAACAAATTTATACGTTCTAACTTCAATTTAAATAAATTTGTTGAAGTAAATCATTTTAAATATTCAAAATCCATTAAATTAGCTAAAATAAAAAATTTAAATTGGTTCAGAATTTCCGGGTTGTTACAGCAACCATAAAATATGCATGCATAATGATTTTAAATCTGATCCTCATATTTGTATGCATTTTATTTTTGAAACCACTTTTGAAAACATGATGCAAACATCCTAAAATATACGGGCAGTTTTATATGAATGCAAATTTTGAAAATATTTTTCATCCATAACCGTCACATGACTATGAATAGAAGTGTGAAGAAAACAATTTTGCATCCAAACTTTGTCATCCAACACGCTAATGCATCTAAACTGTTTTATGTTAATTTCTCCTAGGTTGGAAAAAGGAGGTCAAAGCGGGAAAATTCAACATTCTATTTTTGCTTACAAACATTCCAATTCCCGTCCTACAGCGGAAATTATCTCCATTACCCCAAAATACTCCCGAAAATTTCCAACTATAGACTATACAGGAGGCTTAAGGCAAGCTCTAAAACGTAAAACGAGTTAACTAATAACTCACGCCCATCATTGATAAGATACAGAAACAACATTTTCGTGGCTAAAAAAATCTTTCCCTCATTATCGTTAACGTCTTTTCGCATTTTCGTCCGTAAATGCACCGCTAAAACGCACAAACAAATCATCCAAAATATTCCTTACGCTTTGCCTATAACTATAAAAATCAAATTTTTCCATAAAAGTAAATTTTTGCTTTAAAAATTGTTTTGTAAATCTTTGAAATTCCTTCTTGATACCGTTCCACTTCCTTATCATATTTTCATAAAAACATAATTTTGGTAATGTGTGCTTTACCATATTCAAACCATCTTTTTTATACAAAATAGATGTTTAAACATATGTAAACTATCGTATCCAAATCTACTTTTTACATAAATCAATTAAAAGAAAGTAAACAGAGAAATATAAAATTTAAAATGATTCTCTTTTTTTTATGCAGCTTTTGCAAAAAAAGCATAACTTTTGTGTGGAAACTTAAACAATTTAAAGCACACGTTTACGTAGAAGGAAGTTAGTCTAGCAGAAAAATGCGAAAATCGAAACCACACACAAAAATCAAAAGTAAATTTTGGATCAAAAAGGAACAGACGACAAATAAATTAATGTATATACCCTTGACGAAGCAACGCCAAAAACTCGTCCTTAACTAAAATTTACTCATTACATAATTCTATACTTTCCATCTCTAAAACAACTATTGGTTAGATAAGAAAATGAGATTCCATTTCTAATTTAAATACAACTAAGTGTGAAAGAAAAACACATGAAATCTCATTACATCATCATGCGATTTTCAGGAAAAACGACACTAATAGTTACAAGCACAAACTACCACAAAGCCAAGAGAAAATGGCTGGAAAAAGAACAAAGATAACAGCACCAAAACTCCAAAACATTGCCTATAAACAATGAGATGTCTTTCTCCGCAACTGGAGCTCTACTCATTTCCACGACCTTCGACTATTCAAATTATGGTCGCAAAATGCGCAATCTCGTATTGTAGACATTACTAATGTTGTTGGAGGTTTCCACACCGCCATCTCTTTTAAAAGAGAATTTTGCGATGACAAAGAAACTCACAATAAAACTGGCATTTATAGAGACTCAACTAACATTGCCTAAGGACAATAGTGGATAGGTGAAAATACAGAAAGCAACTCCATGAAATGGAACATGAGGATAACAAGCCGAATCAAATATGATGCATACTAAAAGAAGGTTACGCCATCGATCAAAGAAAAGATTGATTCCCGCATCAGAAGACAAATCTAGTTGCAACTTACCATTTTTGGATTAGTTTGTTAAATGAATCACACAACTATATGGGTAGTCCAAACATAGATTTCAAACTCAAAAACCGACATTTAGGAAGAAGAGATCTGTTGCAAAATCTCTAAAGCCGGTCAAACCAAAGCCATTCAAGTTCGCATAAAACATGGTTGCCTCTGAAATCTTATTGATATCTTCCTCTGAAAGATCATATAAAGACAGCTCAACCTTCAACTCCAAAATGACGATTACTTTCGTCAAAAATCTATTCCAAGAAGATATGGAAAAGGCAGATCCAACACATAAAACGACTCTAAAAACTTTAAAGAAAAGGACCGGTGCAAGTCCAGCTGCTATGACTAATTCTCTTAGCTCTAAAGCAATGAAACCTTATACTCAGTCCGATCCAATCAAATGTTCGGAGACTTAAATGGCACGGGAAAGATAGGATAGTGCAAGTAGGTATCATAGGCTAAGAAATGATAAGAGAGAAGAAATTGGGTTTAGATCTTGGAGTACTAGCGAGGCGAGATCTAATGCGCAAACTAGCGCAGGAAACGAGGAGACAAGGCGAGAACAAATAAAGAGAAGAAGAATAGAGATATGGTTCGGCTAGATGAAGAAGAAAGGACGAAAGTAAGAGGTTTAAGGTGAGAAAATTGGATGCAACTTTTACAACTGAGTCATAAATTCAAATTGTACCAAAAATCATCAACTAGTTGACAATTCTCGATATGACGCTAAATGGTCAACTTTTAAGTGGGCTTTGGACAAAGGTTGAACATTAACCCTATAGGGGTTGGATTAAAATATTAATTGTCATGCGTTATCTTTTAAGATTTGACACAAATCCAAAGAATACTTGTCCTCATCACGGTGGTATCCTAGACCGTAGTCAAATTCTGAACCGTCTCCAAAGTTTCAAAATTTTCTTAAAAAAAGGCTGCAACTACACAACAACAAATTCTGAAAAAGAAAACACAGCTAGAAATACGAAATAAATAAAATGTATTTTCCGCTTACCTAGCTGATAAACAACATGAGCGATTTATGAAAGCAAATACCCTAAGACAAATAGAAATTTCCTTAGTCTATTCTGAGAGAAATTTTTGAAAACTTTTGATAGTAATGTTTTATTGTTTAACTAAGGTTCTCTTGAAGTAAATATACATTTAAAATTTTATATTCCGGTTTATTCTATTGACTGGAAAAACCTTTCCATGTTTTGGATTGTCGTGATTTTAAATCTCTAAAAGTTTAATTGTGATAACTTCCATAAATCATTTAAATATTTGAAAAGAGGAATACTAGAAATCACAAGGAACGGGTTATTATAGTTTCTGAATTTTGAGGCTTATTCGTCGTCATTTCAAATTCCTTTTTTTACCAAGATGAATTATTTACTAAAATTACACAAAACCCAACGATCCGAAACATGGTTAGATTTAAATATCTTAGATTATATTTTGTTTTACCCAAATCTTTATTTATAAATCAATTTCTTGAAAACGATAATTTAAATTGGGTAAGTTTGGCTCACATTCCAAATAAGTTTCAAAAGTTGGCTCACATCCGCTCCTAAACTTTTTATAAATTACATCCCTATTTTTCGAAAAATCACCAAAAAAATTAAAAAAAATCATGTAAATTCGTAATTAAACACAACAAATAATCATCATCAAATTCATGCGTTAAAACCGCCAAAAAAGCATAAAAAACACGTAACATCCAAAATAGGGACCCGCTTTACATTAGAAACTTGGGGTGGATGTCGATTGTATTGGAACAAAAATAGGGACGTGACGTGAATTTCCATATTTAAATTTTCTAAAAACCCTCATTAATTTCTAAAACAATTTTAAAAAACTGAAATCTCTTCGAACGTAACACTAAGGATTCAAATAAATAATTCTATCAAAAGGTTATCTGTATTCATATAACAAAATATCTAATAAGTATACTTCGTAATTAAATTTTTGGATTATGATGACACATTAACGTGAACTTCTCATTTTAAGACCAAGAAAAGGTCATCGACTAGAACTCCCAAATGAAACCAAAAATAAAAAATTGTTACTACCTTAGTTGTAGCTGTATTTAGTCCAGTCACCAAGCTTATATGTATGGGATTCACCATATGTCGTCCTCGTGCTCTCCACAACAAAACTGCCAAACGCACCATGGGGGTAAATCAGGGTTGGTCAAATACTCAAACTCATAATACTTCTAACTCATAGTACTTCGAAACCTATCATAATTAAACAGGCCTACGACTATCTCATCTTCAAAGAAATTTAAGTCAAGTAAGAAAGTCGAAAGAAAATAGAAAAGAAACTCAAATATGTTCTCCCACAAATCCTAATTTATTAATTCCTATGATCGCCTAAACCTAAGCTCTGATACCAAATGTAACACCTCACACTTTTCCGAGGCAGAATTTTAACAAAAATCGAAACTCAAACCCATCCAAACATGGAGAGTATATATCTTGTACGTACAAAAAGTGAGCACGAGGATAATCAACGTAAAATAAAACTAACTCACAACAGAAATAGAATAACATAACTAATACTGACTAAGGTGACTACCTTAACGCATATCGCTACATCGATATTGAGCATGCGAGAACAAGAACCGAAAACTAAACTAAACATCTGCTAGGACCAGTCTTCCCCAAGCTAACGTAGAGAATTGTTTTTAGGAGGGGGATCAGAAGAACAAGTCCTGGTGAGTAGGAAATGTATAACACTGTCTACAATTCATAATGTATCCTGTTTGTTCAGAACCAAAACATGTGTCTAACAAAGCTAGTAATTCTAGCTTAACCTTGTAAAAATTTACGCATGACGACCAACTACAATACCCAAGGTAGAATTCCCAACGATAACGATATCGCAATACTGAGATAGAACGCTTACACATAAGTATGAAGACTTTAACCACCATCCAACTAATTACCAACGATTAAGAGGTAGGTTGCAAAATACTTACTATTCCATAAGGAGGTCAATTATTTCGATATAGCCACTTAATACCTCGCTATCAATATAAGATAAGGGTGGATCCTTTCAATCACTTAAGACCGAAGGCGGACCTATCGATAACTTATTACCTTATTCGATGTATTATTCTATGCTAATATAAACTAGAGGACACTTGCTACTAAGTCCTACTAATTTGCTTCCGTCATTCACACATAAACCCAAAAACACGCATAAGGCAAGAAATATCAACTAGCCACTTAGTACCATATTTAGGTAGGAGCCTGACTCCATTTAAGACCTCCTGGAGTACCCCCATGTTACTATCTACCTCACCTTATCAGATAGTCCCCTAGCCACTAAGTACCTCCCACAGGATAGACAGACTTAGGGTACCTCCTTAATTGTCATTTAATATCTAAACCCTAAGGCACGCTCTCAACCCAGTCACTTAATACCTAAAGGAAGCGGACCTACATAGGGATTACCAAACTCATACCCAATAGCCATTTAATACTTCTTTTTTATGGGGAGGTGAACTATGAGATCACTTAATACCCTTTTGAGGGTGGATCTAACTTCTTAATACCTCTATCACTGTAACAAACTAAAACTTCGAACAATAAATGTTTAAATATCGAAGTTATTTAAATATTTAAATTTTGGATTTAATGCTATAAAAATGGTTTTATAACCTTGATTAAATTCCTTTATAAATAACAATTAATAAGAAGAAAACATTTTATTGAATTTTTGTTTACAAAGATAAGTAATTCGAGGAAATATCGATAATGTGACCGAAAACAGTTTTGTCGATAAACGACCTTTTACTTGTTAAAAGTTGTTAGAACATCATGTGCATGTAGTAACAATAGAAGAACACACACACATATATATGTACGTATATAGCATATAAATAAAATACAAATGGTATATGTATATATATTCTATAATATGAAAATGGCTTAAAATTATAGGGACATGTGTCATCAAATGAACGGTGCACATGTCTTAAGCTTAAATAAGATAAAGAAACACAAATACTTTAGGTGTCCATGTGTAGAAACATCTGAAGACACTTAAGAAGGCATGTGTCTACATCCTAAAGCTTGGATGAAGATAAGATGGACAAGTTTCCAAAACCAAATTAGCCTTAAGAAATGTTATATAAAGGGTGGAAATTTTCACTTCTTTTCATGCATTCACAAAACAAAACCAAGATAAGTTAAAGAGGAGAAGTTTATGTGAAATCAAGAGAATAAAAATAAGTTCAAGCTACAATTCTAAGGTGAGAAAACTATTTAAGTGCATGTATTCATTTTATATTTTGAAGAAAAGTTGTGAAATTTAAGAATGAATGATTGGTCTTGAACCCCAAAAAATGATGTCTAGTATTTTGACCATAACTTCCTCAATTCTTGATGAAATTTTGATTTCTTTATCAATCTAAAAATCTAACTCAAAGGCCTACAATTTTCATTTCGGCCACTTTTTCCGATTCGATCGTTTGTGTTTCTAAAAACTGGATGCAAAGTCAGGTAAAAATATGCCTAAAATGGACATGTTAAAAATGCCTTGTATTGTTGAATTTCATATATTAAATTGATAAATGATTTTGAGGTTTTATTTTCATGATAATTAAGTAGACTAAGGAGGCTTATTACTGTAGAAAATTTAGAGTTAAAAACTATATTTGTCATAGAGAAATTGAGTCAAACATTTCGCTGAAAAATTGGTCAAAATCTAAATTTCTGAACTTTTCGTAGTTTTCAAAAATGCTATCTTCTCTCCGAATTATTTATGAAGCACTGCACCAAGGCCAGAACTTTTCATAGCATTTCAGATACACTGTCTTATCTCTGAATTATTTATAAAGCACTTTAATGAGTCCAGTAGTTTTCACAGCATGCCAGAAACACTGTAATATCCGTTTCGAGTCTTATAAACTACACATAACTTTTCACAATGCACCTGAAATGCTTTAATAGCTGTTTTGAGTCCAAAACTATTATAAACTACCCAGAAATTTTCACAGCGCAACAGAAACACTATAATAACCTTTTGAATATAAAATCGTGGTAAATTACTCTGAATCCTCTCAAATTTGGACTCGAGCTTCCTTATTGTATCATAAAACAAACTATCAAAAGTGAGGATGTTAAATAAATGTAAAAGAGAGTCAAGACATGTCAAAACCGAGAAAAAAGTAAATTGATGTAAGTTTTGCAAATTATGAGGATTAGAGGAAGACATTTGATTGCTTAGGGGCGATGATAATAACTATATTTTGTACTACAAAGCTTTTGCATGAAGATAGTAATGAGTACTGTGGGTATACTCATCATCTTAACAATTACTTATTTTTTAAGCTTGTGTTCTAATTTAATGTTGCAATGACTCCAACATACTATATTGACTACAATCTTGGCTTCGGTGAGCGAACAACATATGCGACTGATGAATTGAGGACATTAATGACTTAGTATGACTTGCATAATGTCCTGAAATCAAGAACACAAGGATTAGTAGGGGACTGTGAAAGATATATAATACCCACGGTTTGATAGCCATAATTGCATTATCGAAATGCATTACTTTGACAAATGTTTTATGTAAAACAATATTTTCAAGTATACCTTTTTTGATGATTAGTTTGGAGTTATAATCTATTTTATCACAAAGGAGTTTCTTAGTATTTAAAATAGAAGATGTTTATCTTTTGAACGAAAGTTCTACAAGAGATATTTTTTTTAAACGAGTATTTGCAGAGTGTTTTACCCTTACTTCATATAAAGGTTTTTTTGGAAGTAAATACTGATTTTAAGTGTTTTATGTACAAAAGAACTATGTTGGCTTGATCCTGTATCTAATTGCTTACCCAATTAGATAAAGGTACGTAGGCAGTCACAAGGGGTAGTGATGCAACAGCTTTATTAATAAAATATTTTTTGTTTATTACCTATTATTACATCTTGTGTTGGTTCATCTTTCATGTTTACCATTTAAGCCATACCTATGTATCTATCGAGTGTGCAAGAATGAATATCCATGTCCATCTCGTTAGAGTTCCATAATGGTAGATTATGGTATTTGTGTTTAATTTATAGATAAGAACACCAGGTGAATTAGATGAATATTATGATAAAAAAATCGTTTTTAAATATTTAGTGAAGTTGTACATATTTACCAAAAATGATGGTAGCTGTCATTGTTTGTTTTGAATGGACAGATTTTCGACAAATTTGACTGGTTCGAAATTTCCGGGGCGTTACAATCCCGAAGCAATCTTACGCTTATTTTTTAAAGGTTTTCTCTTTTGGACAGGAGGCGGGTCCTATAACCACTTAATACCTCACACTTGAGATATACCCCATTTTAGGAAATAATGCTCATTACGAAATTAACTATCGTCACGGGTTTCTATGGTTAATGATATCTCGCATTAGTTGTACATATATCCGAGTACCAGAAAGTGAAGATTTCTATCGAACAAGGTAGCTTACCTCGCAAAATTAACCTATTAAGTGTAAATTCTTATAGTTAACTACATTAATTTTCTTAATTCTAGGTTAACTAGAATAACATAAGGAAACCTATAACTTTCTAT
Organism: Allium sativum; assembly: GCA_030737875.1. Classification (NCBI taxonomy): domain Eukaryota; kingdom Viridiplantae; phylum Streptophyta; class Magnoliopsida; order Asparagales; family Amaryllidaceae; genus Allium; species Allium sativum. The sequence continues at coordinate 749,845,764 of CM060909.1, read as the reverse complement.
CTTTGGATGTCAAATTATTATTTCCTTGTTGAACTTAGAATTTACTGCGACAATCAATCCTCATTGACTCCCCTTTTTAATTCCATTTATTTCTATTATTTAGACAATCTTCATTTTACGGCACTGACAGTCATGTTTGCCTAAGGCATTCATTATCCTATTAAAGGCTATTTATATCAATCCCATTAAAATTCTATCTAGCTATCCTAACTCTCAATTATTACTGTAATCTTAATTTTGTTTAATTCTTATTTGAATATATATATATACGTATATATATATATATATATATATATAATTTTGTTATTTATTTATTATCCCTTGTTGGAGTCATAATCTCAATTCCTAAACACAAATTTAATTATAACCATTAAGGCATATTATCCTATTCAATGTATTTCCCTAAAAAAATATGGTTACAATGCTTGTTACCTTATTTATGTCCTATTACAACAACAAATTCCATATTGATTGCTACAACGGACACAAACGTTTACTTTTCATTTGTTATGGGATTTATTACTATACATTTATTCCCATAAAATGAATACACTATAATTTCAAACACATATTAACACACAAATATTTATTTAATAACAACATCATTTATGTAGATTTGGACAGTTAAGATTAATATATATATATATATATATATATATATATATATATATATATATATATATATGTAACGAGCCAGAAAATCTGAACCAATTTTTAAATTGGCTAAAATAATGGATTTTAAATATTTAAAATAAATATTTTAAATAATGGCGATAAAAACTGAGTTTGAATCGACAATTGAAAACGAATAGAATTAATTATAATTATAAACAAGGCCTGAAATGGCGCTGTAGTTTCGAAAATTGAATTCAAACTTTGTCGGACTGTATCGGGTGCAAAACAATCCGGATTTTAGTGAAACCAAAAACATTAGGATCTAATTGGTAATATCTTTCTAACGAATCCGACCAATCGAAATTTCATAGCGGGAATCAAAAGACATGTCCAGTTGAAAATTCTAAATAGTCGCTATGGAATTCAGGCCCTTAAAAAAATGGACATTTTGCAAACGACCTCGGATTTCGACGAAACCACTGTTGTTAGATCCGCAGTGTCAAATTATTGTTAGGTTTCAAATTTCATTATTTTTCGAATCAATATGTGAGCGTGGCAAAGGAAAACGCGTTTGACCGGTTTTAGTTGATTTTAATCGACTGGAAATTGGCCATTTTTCAAACGGTCTCAGAATTTGACGAAACTAGTTTAGTTAGGACCGTATCGTCAATACGAAGCTAGAAAATATTTTTCGAGAATTTTTCTAGTTAATATGTGACCCCGGTAATTTGAAATGTACGTTTAAAATTCAATATAGTGATTTAAATGTAAATTTAATGGAAACTGATCGAAACGATCGAATCAGCCTACGATACCTATCCCATTGGGTTCGGGATGGGGGTAAAACGCTACAGACGACAGGCGGTGGGTCTCGTTTCGAAGTCGAAATTAAAGGTGGCTTTATAAAGGAAAATTTAAAATAAAATAATAAATATATTATTATATACACTTACCTCCACTTTCTCTCCTCAGAACCGTTGACTCAGAAAATTGGAAAAAAAAAGCGCTCGAGCCCCCTTCAAGAACCGCCGACGCCCATCGCGGCGGCGCCACCACCCACGAGCCCACCACCCCGTTCGCTCCTCCCTCCTCTATTCAATTCTCTCCCTCCACCCTGTTAGCTGCTCGAAACCGAACCCACCCACGCCCTAACCTAGAACCTCCGACGCCCTAACCTAGAACCTCCGACGTCGAGCCACCCCGCCTGTCCCTCCTCCAGCCGCGACCTCCCCGACGCCGCCAAGCACAGCAGCAGTCCCCCCCTTTTTTCCCATTTAAATACTGTAAGTTTCTGTATTTTATTTTTTATTCATTTTTATATAAAGTACTTGATTTTGTTTAGCATAAATTTAAAATCAGTTTTTATAAATATTATAGTATTAAAAAGCAATGATTTTTAAAAATAAAAAGTGAGGATTTTTATATGATAAAATATACGATTTTAAAAACTGAAAATATAGGTTTTTTATTCATGTAAAAATATAATTTTTAGCATAGGAAAAATATGATTTTTATATTTTTAAAGTATTAAAAATATAATCTTTACTATATAGGAGGTGTAAAAATATGATTTTGTTTAAGTAGAAAAGTAAAAATATAATTTTTACAAGATAGGAACATTAAGAATAGCATCTTTATGTGTGTAGGAAAATATCAAATGTGATTTTTATAATGAAATATTTGAAAGGGCGAAATCTTTATATTGGAAAAGGCGAAACCTTTATATATTGAATAGCATAATAAAAATATGATTTTTATATATTGAACATCGAAGTAAAAATTCGATTTTTATATATTGAACATCGAAGTAAAAATTCGATTTTTATATATTGAATAGCATGATAAAAATTCGATATTTTTTTTATATATGTAGTGGCTACGGGCGAAAGCGACAAAAAGGCGAGAAAGGCGAAGATTTCTCTAAGAGGAGAGTCGTGGGATTGAATTAGCTATTCGGTGAGAATTTCCCACTCTTCAATTTCTTTTTCTAGCTATATATATATATATGTGTGGAAATAAAAGTGAATTGCTATATATAAATATATATATATATATATATATATACGCCCCTCGTCCACAAACCATGGACGATATTTATTGGTTGAAATTGTTGTGAAAATTGATTGATAGCGAATGGTTGTTTGGGATTGTTTGTGATTGATATTGGTTGATTGTGGTTTAAAAATACCCGTTTGTGGTTGAGAAATATTTGGTTGAAACCACATAGGATTAGTTTGTGGAAATGAAATAAATATATACATCCCGCCTGCGTGCGAACTAGATGCATGATCCCCATTGTCAAAAACCGCGAGGTTTTAAGGTAGAGCGATGAGCCGTACTAGGGACGGTCTCGTTTTAAACTACCCTGCCGTTATGCTGCCGAAATTTTGAATAATATTCGTGTGTTTGAATTATTTTCATCTGCTTAAACTATATTTATTCATTGAATAGAAAACCTTCATGTGTTGAATTGATATTCATTCGTTGATTAGAAATTCATGTGTTGAATGGTATTCGCGTTTTAAATATAAAAATCACATTTTTATCTATATATAGAAACTATAGAAAACCTTCATGTGTTGAATTGATATTCATTCGTTGATTAGAAATTCATGTGTTGAATGGTATTCGCGTTTTGAATATAAAAATCACGTTTTTATCTATATATAGAAACTATAGAAAACCTTCATGTGTTGAATCGATATTCATTCGTTGATTTGAGATTCATGTGTTGAATGGTATTCATATTCTGAAATAAATTGTTTGATAATAAAAATCACCTTTTATCGACTATATGAACTGTGTAAAATAATCTCGTTTTAAAAGAAATTGTTTTATGATAAAAATCCTATTTTTGTCACCTATATGAACTATATAGAAAAATAGTGTTTAGAAATGAATTGTTTTACAATAAAAATCACATTTTTATTGTATGCATGAATCATTGAAATGTGAAGTGTTAAAAATAGCCACTTGTTCAAAATAAACATATATGAGTTGAAATATTCATTAATTAGCTAATGAAATGATTTTCACCTATGTATGTAACATTAGAATGAATGGTGTTTTTAAACCAAATAGAAATCAAATATGAAGTTGAATAGAAAATGATAAATGATAAGAACTGTATATATATGTACATGCATATTCATTGAACAGGTTATAGCAAAGGGGCTAGAGAAGAGGAATAAAATTTTGTGCCCGACAAATAGGTACACATTTACTGTTTTGTTTGGGTGATGATTTTATGAGCCTGTTGGCTAGCCGCTTGGCTTTTTCTTTTTCTTTTTGAGATTAGAAGGACCGGGAAAGCTATTTGCGATTTCCCGATGCTCCCGGTGCAGGGGAGGTTATGGCAAAATTTTCCAAAATTTTAAGGCGTTAGTGAAATATTTGAAGTGAAAACGATATTGAAATCATTGAATGAACAATATTTATATAACTATATAAAAATAAATAAAATTAAAACGAAACGTGGCCGTGCAGTTCGCATTTTGAAACCGTGATTTCAAACAACTAGTACGGGGAATCCGACCATTGTATTTTCCCGAAACCGCAACCGTCGGGTTCGCCTTGGAAATATCTTCCCAACGGCACCAACCTTGTAAAAATCCAACGGTTGGATTGTCTGGAATGTTTAATTCAAATCTGATGAAAAACAGCGCCATAAGCGATTTTATATATATATATATATATATATATATATATATATATATAAATATAATTATATATTTAATAGAATAACGACGCTGCAGTTCGTATTTTGAAATCGAAAATTCAAACGATTGTACCAGGAGATCCGACCGTTGGATTTTCCCGAAACTGGAACCGTTGGATTCGTTTTGAAAAGACCTTCCTAATGATTTAAATTTTGTGAAGATCCAACGGTTAGATTTTCAGATATGTGTAAATCAAATCTGAAGAAAAACAGCGCCACGGCCGCTTTATGGCCCGAAGCGTCGTTTTGAATAAATTAGCTATTTTAAATTAAATAAAAATAGCGATAAATAGTTATAAAATATCATAAGCGATATGGAATGGAAATAAAATGAATTTGCTCGATTTATGTGGCTTTTGATGGTTGAATGTGTTTGGAGTGAAAATTTCATTAAAGAACAAAATTGGTGTGGTCAAATAATTTAACCATTGAAATAAATTGATTTGAAATTCTAAATATACGTGAATTATTTGAAAAGGCCGAGTTAATTCTCATTTCGAATAATTGACCGACGATTGAAATTCGAAGATGAAGACGGTGGTCGAAGACCGGAGATCTTCACCTCGTTTGGATGGTAACCGAGGTCCTGATTGGTAGGCATCCCGAAATATGGATAATGAGTGGTGATCGTCCAGGCGTACGTGGTGATCGAAGGGTTTGCGAGGTATTTAGTGCCTCCGGTTTCGTTCAGACCCAGAACGGACTTGTAAATGGACTGTGTGTCTGACATTGGATTTTATTCTATGTTGATTGATCTCTATTAAATATACATCTGTTTGGCGGCGGAGAATTTATTCTTTCGCTTAACGCCCTTCTCTGAGACACACGAGCTCAGAGGTTGTATATCGATGGACATCAGTCGCATGGCATGAATTGCCTGTGTGGCATGTTTAGATGCAGTGATCAGGGCTTCTGTTGAAAAGCAAAGTCTTGTGGTGATGATCAAAGCACCGCCTGTGTGGCGTAGCTTTGTGTATAACGTGAATTCGCGAGCCTCACACCCCGGTATGAACCTAAAACGGGAGAAGGACCTCAGGGAGGGCATGCATTTCTTTCTAGCTAGGGTGGTGTCAGTGACCTACCAGCCCTGACATTTATATACTTTTCACCTATGTGGTTGTTGCTGTTGCGAGGCGCCTCGGTTTGATCGGACGATCCGGGTCCGACGGAGTCATTCGTTGGGTCATTTACATCCCAAAGGGGGGGGGGAACGCAGTGTTCAGGAATTTTAATCCACATCGGTGGACCGGCCCTGACGATCCAAGGGCCCACCTGAGTCTGGGTCCTGAGGCTCGGGCTAGACAGTCTCGAATTCGGTAAAGACTACCTTTTGCCTTGGTTCAGGACAGAAATCCAATTTCCAATTACGTGACGATGCGGTTTCGATTGTATATATATTTGGCGACATAGTGGCATGGGACGCTCATGTCGTCTATGATTGATAGTTATGATTTGAAATTGTTTTCAAAACATATAAACACTAGTAATAATATCAAATGCCTTTGTTTTATTCGTATCAAGCATAATTTAGCCGTTATAAGGTAAAAACTCTATCCTCCGGTTTGCGTTGCATTGTGTGATGGGAACTGAGTCTTATAACGATTTAATTTTAAAAAAAAGCATAGCGTTGTTTAAAAGAAAGATTTGTTTTAAAGCACTGGCAATTCAATGGAGTAAACCCGTTCCACGAAAGTGGCGTGGTCCTGTGATTTGCTATATTTTATATGTGTTGTGTAGATTTCTCATACCAGTCCCATGACTGACTCGTAGTTTGTTTCTCTTTCAAACTCGGGTGCCACTTTTTCTACACGGGCAACCTTGTATTCAGGTTTAGCTGGTTCTTCTGGATAGCTGGAGCTGAAGATGGATTCTATCATTTATCTCTTTTTATGCTGTTCAGCTCCTATTGTACATGTTATGTTTGTTTTCCGCTGTAGACATTTATGTATAGCTGAACTGTATTTGTACTAAGTAAGATCCTGTATACTGTGTAACTCTGATGATTACTTTTATCCAGTATATTCTATTGTTCATTATCTAGTGTATTTATTTTATTCTGTTCTGCTATTACCTGTTTCTGTGTTATATTCCGAAGATAACCCTTGTTTCCATCGGAACGGGATTTCGGGTCGTCTCAACGTGGTATCAGAGCTTTGGTTAAGCTTAGTTCTGGAATATAACTTTTGAATGAACTCGTCAGAAATAGAACCAGTAGTGTTCTAGGACGGGTAACTCCATACAGATAGGATCAGAAATATCCTAGTATGAGTAGCAGACTGAAATAAAACCTGGATAGACACATTTACACTCAAGTATTTGTCTCTATATTTTGAAACATCTTTCCTGTTGACCTGACACTTGATCTGCTATTTGCAGAGGAACTAGAAAATGAGTGCCAGAAACAGAAGAAGTAATACTGACCCGGATATAGAAGCTCTATTTATGAAATATAGAAATCTGGGTGGAAAACCTTTCTCGGGTGAAGAAGCAATTATGAAAACGCAAGCTTGGATTCGTTCGGCTGAGAAAATCTTCGAAGCATTAAAGCTGAGGGATGACCAGAAAAGATTACTGGCCTCCTGGGCGCTCAAAGAAGAAGCTTTGTTCTGGTGGGATTCAGTTATTAAGGATAATCCAGAAGGTGATATCACCTGGGATAGATTCAAAGTGATTTTCTTAGAAAGATTTACTCCTCCCGAAGTAACTGAGCGATTATGCGATGAATTTTCTTATCTGATACAAGGGGATATGACCATTCCCGAATATCATAAGAAATTCAATGAACTTTCTCACTTTGCTCCTCATCTAATTCAAAATCCGAAGAGGAAAAATATGAGATTTATTCACGGGCTTCAAAGGAAATACCAGAATAAAGTATTGGGGCATGTGAAGCTTCCTTTTTCGGAAATAATATACATGGCTTATCAGTACGAAGATCTAGACAAGAAAGGTATGCTACAGTACGAAGAGGAAGTCAGCTCTAGTATTAAAATTGAGTCTGAAACTGATCGTCCTGAGGCCAGTACAATGTCTGAAGTCGGTAAGGAGCCCGAAGTAAATCGAAAAAGGGCTAGATCTGAAAAAGAACCTGCCACGACTGCCATATGCAAGAACTGCAATCAGAAGGGGCATTTGTCCAGAAAATGTAAATCGGTAAACAAAAGAGGGAAGAGTGGATTTGGACCTAGAAAGAAGGTTCTTGAAGGCCGAGGATGCCATAAGTTCCATCAGGCTGGGCATATTGCAAAAAACTGCCCACTATCTCAGAAATCTGAAGCAGTACAAGTGAATGAAATGGTAGAAGTACCTGCATCTTCGTCTGCTCAGGAAAGGCCCGATGTTTTAGAAGGCACGCTTACTGTCAAAAACATTCCAGTCAAATTACTGTTTGACACAGGCGCGTCGTGAAGTTTCATTGCCAAAGATGCAGCTAAGAAACTGGATTTGAATTTGAAAAAGCTCAAGGAACCCATGACTGTCCAAAATCCGGTTGGGGGTTCGATTGATCTCAGTTGGGTCTGTGGAGTGCCGGTTTCTTTCTCTCGTTATCGGTTCCCTACCATCGCAGCCATCATGAATTTTAAAGAGTTTGATCTTATTTTGGGGTTAGACTGGTTGACCAAATATGAAGCTGAAGTCAAATGCGCCGACAGAGTCGTAAAGGCGAAGATTAAATCAGGCGATTATATAACCATTCCGTGTGAAGGTCAGAATGCTAATAGAAAAGACTTCTGGGCAGCTTTGAATGTTTCTCCAGCCCAAATAGAAAATGTCCCTGAAATCGCAGAGAATATTCCCGACCTCATCAAAGATATTCCTATCGTCAAGAACTATGCGGATGTATTCGAGGAAGTTGTTCGCTTCCCTCCGCAGAGAGAGATAGATTTCAAAATTGCTTTAATTCCAAATGCAAGGCCGGTAGTTCACGCTATTCGAAGAATGTCCTTGAAAGAGAAAGAGGAATTAGACAATCAAACAAGACAGCTAGTATGGAAAGGTCTGATCAGGCCTTGTTTCTCTGACTGGGGTGCAGCAGTGGTGTTTGTCCCAAAATCTGACGGTACTCTACGGCTATGCATGGACTATCGTGATCTGAATAAGCAGACGATAAAGAACAAATATCCATTGCCGCGGATTGATGATTTGTTGGATCGATTAAATGGAGCACAAGTATTTTCACGAATGGACCTAGCTACAGGCTTCCATCAACTCCGAATTGCCGAAGAGTGTGTTCCAATGACAGCGTTCAGAGGTCCCGACCTATTCTTCGAGTGGTTAGTAATGCCATTCGGCTTATGTAACGCTCCCGCTTACTTCGTCGATCTGATGAATAGAGTGTTCAGAGGAGTATTGAATAAATTTGTTCTGGTTTTTATTGATGATATTCTAATCTTCTCTAAATCAAAGGCCGAACATGAAAAACATTTGGAACAAGTGTTAGAAATTCTCAGAAAGAATGTGTTGAAAGCAAAGTTTTCCAAATGTATCTTCTGGCAAGATGAGGTAAATTTTCTGGGCCACGTCGTGTCAAAAGAAGGAATTGCTGTGGATCCAAGTAAAATCACGGCTATTCAAAATTGGAAACAGCCCAGTACTCCCACTGAAGTCCGCAGTTTTCTCGGATTGGCTAGCTATTATCGGAAGTTCGTTAAAAACTTTTCTAAGATATCTGGCCACTTAACGAAGCTTACAAAGAAGCATTCTAAGTTCAAATGGACTCAAGAGAGTGAGGAGGCTTTTGAAGAGCTAAAGTTGAGATTAACAACTGCTCCAGTGTTAACCATCATCGATGGCAACCAGGATTTGAAAGTCTGGACTGATGCTTCTAGAGAAGGCCTTGGCGTAGTGTTAATGCAGAGGGGCCAAGTGATTGCTTATGCTAGCCGTCAGTTGAAGCCACATGAAAAGAACTACGTAACTCATGATCTTGAGTTATTGGCGATAGTATTCGCTTTGAAAATCTGGAGACACTATCTTCTGGGTGAGAGATTTGAACTGTTTACAGATCACCAGTCGTTAAAGTATCTGTTCACTCAGAAAGACCTGAATCTGAGGCAACAGCGTTGGCTGGAGTTTCTTGCAACATATGATTTTGAAATTCTATACACTCCAGGGAAAGCCAATGTCGTGGCCGATGCGTTAAGCCGAAAAAATGAGATGATCGCCAGTTTCATCATTGCGACTTCGTTGATTGATAAGATATCGGCTCTCCAAAAAGACGACCAATTTATCAAAGGAATGAGTCAGCGGATTCGTGAAGGCAATGTTTCGGATTTCCAGCTAGACAGCGAAGGGATTCTGAGGTTAGAAGGGCGAATTTGCGTTCCAGATATTCCTGAACTCAGAAGGGATGTACTGGATGAATGTCACAAATCTAAGCTCAGTATCCATCCAGGTGTGAATAATATGTATAACGATATCAAACGCACATTCTGGTGGAAGTCGTTAAAAAGAGACATCTCGATATATGTTAGTCGATGCCCTACTTGCCAGCTAGTCAAAAGCGACCAACAGAAATTGGCTGGATTATTACAACCACTGGAAGTTCCTGGTTGGAAGTGGGAGCATATCTCCATGGATTTCATTGATGGTTTGCCTAGAACCAGAAAAGGAAATGACAGTATTTGGGTGATCGTAGATCGCTTCACGAAGACCACCCATTTTATACCTGTCAAATCAAATAGAACCGCTCAGAGTCTGGCGCAGATTTACTTCAGGGAAATAGTTAGACTACATGGAGTGCCTCTCAGCATAGTCAGTGATAGAGATACAATATTCACTAGCAAATTCTGGGAAGCATTTCAAGTCGAGCTGGGAACAAAGTTAAACTTGAGCACCGCTTATCATCCTCAGACAGACGGTCAGACTGAGAGGGTGAATCGCATTTTAGAAGATCTATTGCGGGCTTGTGTTCTAGATTTCGGTGGATCATGGGAAGACCATCTGCATTTGGATGAATTCTCTTATAACAACAGCTACCAGGCGAGTCTGACAATGTCGCCATTCGAAGCATTATATGGTAGACCGTGCCGATCTCCTGCTTGTTGGGTCGAGCCTGGAAATAGACTTGTGTTAGGGCCTGATATGACTCGCGAAGCTGCCGACAAAGTCGATTTTATTAAGAAGCGATTACTCGCCGCTCAAAGCCGACAAAAGAGCTATGCTGATAGAAGAAGAAGAGATATATCCTTTGAAGTTGGCGACTACGTATATTTGAAAGTATCGCCGATGAGAGGAGTTATCCGGTTCGGTAAAACTGGAAAGTTAGCACCCAAATTCATAGGTCCGTTTCCTATTCTGGAACGGATCGGAACTCTTGCTTATAGGGTCAAACTGCCTAACTGGTTGCCTGAAATTCATGATGTATTTCACATATCTCAACTTCGAAAGCACGTTCATGATCCAGACTTGATCGTGGAAGAAGCAGCTCAACATGACATCGAAATAACCCCAGAATTAGCTGTGAGAAGAGAGCCGCTAAAGATAATAGGCAAAGAAACCAAAGAGCTGAGGAACAAGAAGGTTCGCTTAGTCAAAGTGCAATGGAGTGGAGATCCGCGAGATTGTACTTGGGAAACTGAGGAGAGCATTCAGAAAGCTTATCCTAGATGCCGAGTGGATATCTCTGATTGACTCTGGTGAAAGGTACATTTACCCTACTTTGCACTACCATTCAATTCTCTACTCTATTGTTATTTTCTTTTCATAAGATGTGCACTTTTAATTATATGGTCTGAATGATTTTTAAGGGGTATAGGATTTGATTAGTATATTTTTGAAGGTTAAAACAATTGGATTGGTTGTTGTGTTGTGTGATTCTAGATTTATCAAACCACTTTCGACTTTGTCCCTTTTCGGGGACGAAAAGTTTTAAGTGGGGGAGATTGTAACGACCCAGAAAATCTGAACCAATTTTTAAATTGGCTAAAATAATGGATTTTAAATATTTAAAATAAATATTTTAAATAATGGCGATAAAAACTGAGTTTGAATCGACAATTGAAAATGAATAGAATTAATTATAATTATAAACAAGGCCTGAAATGGCGCTGTAGTTTCAAAAATTGAATTCAAACTTTGTCGGACTGTATCGGGTGCAAAACAATCCGGATTTTAGTGAAACCAAAAACATTAGGATCTAATTGGTAATATCTTTCTAACGAATCCGACCAATCGAAATTTCATAGCGGGAATCAAAAGACATGTCCAGTTGAAAATTCTGAATAGTCGCTATGAAATTCAGGCCCTTAAAAAAATGGACATTTTGCAAACGACCTCGGATTTCGACGAAACCACTGTTGTTAGATCCGCAGTGTCAAATTATTGTTAGGTTTCAAATTTCATAATTTTTCGAATCAATATGTGAGCGTGGCAAAGGAAAACGCGTTTGACCGGTTTCAGTTGATTTTAATCGACTGGCAATAGGCCATTTTTCAAACGGTCTCAGAATTTGACGAAACTATTTTTGTTAGGACCGTATCGTCAATACGAAGCTAGAAAATATTTTTCGAGAATTTTTCTAGTTAGTATGTGACCCCGGTAATTTGAAATGTACGTTTAAAATTCAATATAGTGATTTAAATGTAAATTTAACGGAAACTTATCGAAACGATCGAATCAGCCTACGATACATATCCCATTGGGTTCGGGATGGGGGTAAAACGCTATAGACGACAGGCGGTGGGTCTCGTTTCGAAGTCGAAATTAAAGGTGGCTTTATAAAGGAAAATTTAAAATAAATTAATAAATATATTATTATATACACTTACCTCCACTCTCTCTCCTCAGAACCGTTGACTCAGAAATTTGGAAAAAAAAAGCGCTCGAGCCCCCTTCATGAACCGCCGACGCCCATCGCGGCGGCGCCACCACCCACGAGCCCACCACCCCGTTCGCTCCTCCCTCCTCTATTCAATTCTCTCCCTCCACCCTGTTAGCCGCTCGAAACCGAACCCACCCATGCCCTAACCTAGAACCTCCGACGTCGAGCCACCCCGCCTCCGCCTGTCCCTCCTCCAACCGCGACCTCCCCAACGCCGCCAAGCACAGCAGCAGTCCCCCCCTTTTTTCCCATTTAAATACTGTAAGTTTCTGTATTTTATTTTTTATTCATTTTTATATAAAGTACTTGATTTTTTTTAGCATAAATTTAAAATCAGTTTTTATAAATATTATAGTATTAAAAAGCAATGATTTTTAAAAATAAAAAGTGAGGATTTTTATATGATAAAATATATGATTTTAAAAACTGAAAATATAGGACTTTTATTCATGTAAAAATATAATTTTTAGCATAGGAAAAATATGATTTTTATATTTTTAAAGTATTAAAAATATAATCTTTAATATATATGAGGTGTAAAAATATGATTTTGTTTAAGTAGAAAAGTAAAAATATAATTTTTACAAGATAGGAATATTAAGAATAGCACCTTTATGTGTGTAGGAAAATATCAAATGTGATTTTTATAATGAAATATTTGAAAGTGCGAAATCTTTATATTGGAAAAGGCGAAACCTTTATATATTGAATAGCATAATAAAAATATGATTTTTATATATTGAACATCGAAGTAAAAATTCGATTTTTATATATTGAACATCGAAGTAAAAATTCGATTTTTATATATTGAATAACATGATAAAAATTCGATATTTTTTTTATATATGTAGTGGCTACGGGCGAAAGCGACAAAAAGGCGAGAAAGGCGAAGATTTCTCTAAGAGGAGAGTCGTGGGATTGAATTAGCTATTCGGTGAGAATTTCCCACTCTTCAATTTCTTTTTCTAGCTATATATATATGTGTGGAAATAAAAGTGAATTGCTATATGTACATATATATATATATATATATATATATATATACACACACGCCCCTCGTCCACAAACCATGGACGATATTTATTGGTTGAAATTGTTGTGAAAATTGATTGATAGCGAATGGTTGTTTGGGATTGTTTGTGATTGATATTGGTTGATTGTGGTTGAAAAATACCCGTTTGTGGTTGAGAAATATTTGGTTGAAACCACATAGGATTAGTTTGTGGAAATGAAATAAATATATACATGCCGCCTGTGTGCGAACTAGATGCATGATCCCCATTGTCAAAAACCGCGAGGTTTTAAGGTAGAGCGAGGAACCGTACTAGGGACGGTCTCGGTTTTAACTACCCTGCCGTTATGCTGCCGAAATTTTGAATAATATTCGTGTGTTTGAATTATTTTCATCTGCTTAAACTATATTTATTCATTGAATAGAAAACCTTCATGTGTTGAATTGATATTCATTCGTTGATTAGAAATTCATGTGTTGAATGGTATTCGCGTTTTAAATATAAAAATCACATTTTTATCTATATATAGAAACTATAGAAAACCTTCATGTGCTGAATTGATATTCATTCGTTGATTAGAAATTCATGTGTTGAATGGTATTCGCGTTTTAAATATAAAAATCACATTTTTATCTATATATAGAAACTATAGAAAACCTTCATGTGTTGAATCGATATTCATTCGTTGATTTGAGATTCATGTGTTGAATGGTATTCATATTCTGAAATAAATTGTTTGATAATAAAAATCACCTTTTATCGACTATATGAACTGTGTAAAATAATCTCGTTTTAAAAGAAATTGTTTTATGATAAAAATCCTATTTTTGTCACCTATATGAACTATATAGAAAAATAGTGTTTAGAAATGAATTGTTTTACAATAAAAATCACATTTTTATTGTATGCATGAATCGTTGAAATGTGAAGTGTTAAAATAGCCACTTGTTCAAAATAAACATATATGAGTTGAAATATTCATTAATTAGCTAATGAAATGATTTGCACCTATGTATGTAACATTAGAATGAATGGTGTTTTTAAACCAAATAGAAATAAAATATGAAGTTGAATAGAAAATGATAAATGATAAGAATTGTATATATATGTACATGCATATTCATTGAACAGGTTATAGCAAAGGGGCTAGAGAAGAGGAATAAAATTTTGTGCCCGACAAATAGGTACACATTTACTGTTTTGTTTGGGTGATGATTTTATGAGCCTGTTGGCTAGCCGCTTGGCTTTTTCTTTTTCTTTTTGAGATTAGAAGGACCGGGAAAGCTATTTGCGATTTCTCGATGCTCCCGGTGCAGGGGAGGTTATGGCGAAATTTTCCAAAATTTTAAGGCGTTAGTGAAATATTTGAAGTGAAAACGATATTGAAATCATTGAATGAACTATATTTATATAACTATATAAAAATAAATAGAATTAAAACGAAACATGGCCGTGCAGTTCGCATTTTGAAACCGTGATTTCAAACAACTAGTACGGGGAATCCGACCATTGGATTTTCCCGAAACCGCAACCGTCGGGTTCGCCTTGGAAATATCTTCCCAACGTCACCAACCTTGTAAAAATCCAACGGTTGGACTGTCTGGAATGTTTAATTCAAATCTGATGAAAAACAGCGCCAGAAGCGATTATATTTATATATATATATAAATATAATTATATATTTAATCGAATAACGACGCTACAGTTCGTATTTTGAAATCGAAAATTCAAACGATTGTACCGGGAGATCCGACCGTCGGATTTTCCCGAAACTGGAACCGTTGGATTCGTTTTGAAAAGACCTTTCTAATGATGTAAATTTTGTGAAGATCCAACGGTTAGATTTTCAGATATGTGTAAATCAAATCTGAAGAAAAACAGCGCCACGGCCGCTTTATGGCCCGAAGCGTCGTTTTGAATAAATTAGCTATTTTAAATTAAATAAAAATAGCGATAAATAGTTTTAAAATATCATAAGCGATATGGAATGGAAATAAACTGAATTTGCTCGATTTATGTGGCTTTTGATGGTTGAATGTGTTTGGAGTGAAAATTTCATTAAAGAACAAAATTGGTGTGGTCAAATAATTTAACCATTGAAATAAATTGATTTGAAATTCTAAATATACATGAATTATTTGAAAAGGCCGAGTTAATTCTCATTTCGAATAATTGACCGACGATTGAAATTCGAAGATGAAGACGGTGGTCGAAGACCGGAGATCTTCACCTCGTTTGGATGGTAACCGAGGTCCTGATTGGGAGGCATCCCGAAATATGGATAATGAGTGGTGATCGTCCAGGCGTACGTGGTGATCGAAGGGTTTGCGAGGTATTTAGTGCCTCCGGTTTCGTTCAGACCCAGAACGGACTTGTAAATGGACTGTGTGTCTAACATTGGATTTTATTCTATGTTGATTGATCTCTATTAAATATACATCTGTTTGGCGGCGGAGAATTTATTCTTTCGCTTAACGCCCTTCTCTGAGACGCACGAGCTAAGAGGTTGTATATCGATGGACATCAGTCGCACGGCATGAATTGCCTGTGTGGCATGCTAAGATGCAGTGATCAGGGCTTCTGTTGAAAAGCAAAGTCTTGTGGTGATGATCAAAGCACCGCCTGTGTGGCGTAGCTTTGTGTATAACGTGAATTCGCGAGCCTCACACCCCGGTATGAACCTAAAACGGGAGAAGGACCTCAGGGAGGGCATGCATTTCTTTCTAGCTAGGGTGGTGTTAGTGACCTACCAGCCCTGACATTTATATACTTTTCACCTATGTGGTTGTTGCTGTTGCGAGGTGCCTCGGTTTGATCGGACGATCCGGGTCCGATGGAGTCATTCGTTGGCTCATTTACACCCCAATGGGTGGGGAAACGCAGTGTTCAGGAATTTTAATCCACATCGGTGGACCGGCCCTGACGATCCAAGGTGTTGATACTAATATTTTTGTTTGATGATAACAAATAGATTTTTGTTACTGGAGTGTTTGATTGTGGAATATCTAGTATTATTGGAAAATAAAATAACACAGAATTTACACAGAATATAGAAAAACAAATCAACTGAATTTTATTTCCAATAATATTATTTATTTTACAATTCATTTACACACAAGACTTTACAAATCACTTTACAAGTAATTTCAGTACATACAATTTTTTTTACAAGCACTTCATTTTTTTCTTCTCATTTCTAGATGGATTATTCTTGTTGAGAACACCTTAGCTATCCAAAGCATCATCCTGTAACCTGTCACAAAAGAAAGAAAAATACACAGTACACTGGAACTAAAACAAATATTTTTTGACAAAAATGATTTTCTGTGTGATTGATTCATTTTGTCTCAGCTTTCTGTGTGTTTTTCTCATCATATTTCAGACTTGAACAGCCACATCAAAACCATACTGGTTTGCTGATCAGAACCAACTGATTCTGACCAGCCTCAACTCAGTACAGTTTGACTGCTGTTTGTTTTTTGTTTTTGTTTTTTTTTTAGAATCAAAAGACAAGATAAAAATCAAAAAAAAAGAAAAGAAGGTATACATCAGAAATCAGCAAAAACAAGGCAGTGCTTCAGCAAACAGATCAAAACACAACATGGTGATCATGGCAATGTGGTGTGCTCAAATAAGGTGGCAGATCAGAACAGGTCAACACAAGTGCAAACAGATTGTAACAAGTGCAAGTACAAGATCAAAAGACCAAATGCAAAATGATGTTTCAAGTACAAAGTCAGGCACAAGACTAAACATGATCGAGAGTAACACAAAAGCAAGGCTCAAGTTCATGTTTCAGCAAATAATCAAATCAGTGATGAAATGGAAAATCCCAAGTGCCAAGTTCAAATCAATTTTTTTTATTTTGGCAAACAGGGAATCTCAGCAATAAATGGTGCATCCCAACAAGAAATGTAAGTGCAGCAATATACATTGGTTAAGGTAACACATCAGTGATAAATGCTGACATGCACAACATATGATGTGCATAACTCAAATGCGAGCAACAAACAGCAAGGACTGCATGCATGCATAGGTTAAGTCAAGCAATTCAAGCATGGAGACTGTAGCACAATACAAATGTGCAGAAGTGACATAGCAATATGTTTCATACTCAAGCAATGCAGACTCAACATCACAAATGGGCAAGACTTTTACATACATACAGCAACTACATATCAGCAAGACTTCATATACAGTGCAATGATGAAGTGGTGCATTTCATGGATATATCTGTGTATAGCATGGTGATCGGCTCAACAAATATTCAGTGCTCAAAACAGCATGATGTAATGGTGCACACAAGCAAAACAGTCATGAAATAGATTCAATCAAGGATCAGTATTTGGCAAGCTATCAAGTAGCAGGAGTCACAATATTTTTGGTTGGGCAAGTCTTTCATTTTTCTTCCAGAAATATGAAAATTCGAATTTCATTTTTTTTTGGAAACAAACAATTTTCATTTAAATTTGTTTTCCAGAAAATCAGCAAGAATATTGTTTGGCAAGTTTTTTAAAACATGCTCAGAAATCAGAGATTAAAGATTAAGAGGAATATACGACCAGTATTTCAAATTTATTTCAAGGAATAAAGGAGACATATTTGGCAATATTTAATTCCAGAAATCATGTTGGGCAAGAATTGACAAATGGAAACAAATAATTTTTTTTTTTCAATCTTTCATTTTTGTTTCCAGAATTACAGGAATTCACGCAAACAATCAAGCAGTTCATAACCACAAACCACGCAAAGGAAATTCAAAAGTGGCAACAATTTATTTCAGGAATTCACGGGATTTTTTTTTTTGGGGCCACAAATTATTCAAAGCCGAGGAAATTCACACAATCAAGTCCAGTATTTCATCAAAATTCATCGAAGTATTAAAGGCGACAAATTTTAATTTCATTCGAGAATTCCAAAAGGGGAAACCACCAATAATCAGCCAAATCGAGCAAGTCATCAATGAAATCAGAGCACCAGGGTGTAGAAACCCTTATAAAAGCACACAATTCATCATCGACTTGATTATCAATTCACACAAAAAGAAATTCGAAACCCTAAATTGCAAAAATTGATAAAACTTACTCAGATCGATCGCAAGGACGAAGGAGATACCCTGGAGAAGCAAAACAAGCTTCCAAAGAACCAGTACACACAGCATCGATATTGATTTAGAGAAAAAATCACTGAAACCCTAAATCGCCGCCGCCATTTTTTGTTTCAGAGAGAAAGGAAGGATCGGGCTAAAGAGAATACAAGGGAGCACCGCAAAAATAAACTGGCCCGACCACTTTTGGCTTGTGCAAAGAAAAGGGGATGACCCCCCATTTTTATTTCCTCCTTTATTTCCTTTAAGTGTTTTTTTTTAATTTTTTTTTTCTAGTTTATTGTAAAACTAGGAAACACAGAGTATTGAAGTGTAATCTGAAAAATCTAGTCTAGGGTATACAGACTAGTCTAGGATTTTGAGCTTAGGGATAAACAGGAGCAGGAGTTGCGAGTTTACATAGGATTGTAAGCGGGATCTGCTTGTATCTCCTAGTAAAAATCTTAGAAAGGCAGCAGTAGGCACAGTTTGCCGAAGCTGGGTATATCCCCGTGTGATTTTATTTTTACTGCATTTCTTTATTACCGTGTTTAGTTTAAATTTATTGTTAAAAACCCTATTCACCCCCCCCCTCTAGGGTTATTATCGATCCTACAATTGGTATCAGAGCAGGTGTCTGAACCCTAGAATCATGACTTCAATAAACAATGCTTTTTCTGAAGGTCAATCTATTGCTAGACCACCCATGTTCAATGGTAGTGATTACGCGTATTGGAAAGCTAGGATGAAAATATATCTAGTGTCTGTTGATTATGATGTCTGGGATATCATTGAAACTGGATATACACCTCCGATTGAAACTGTTAATGGTATTGTAACACCTAAACCAAAAAGTAGGTGGGATGCAAATGATAAGAAATTATACTCTATAGATTCTAAAGCTATGAATGCTCTGATTTGTGCTCTTGATAAAACAGAATATAACAGAATTTCTCATTGTAATACAGCCCAGGAAATTTGGCATACTCTGGAAGTCACACACGAAGGAACTTCTCAGGTTAAAGAATCCCGTCTTGCCATGTTCAGTAATGAATATGAAAACTTCAACATGCAGAAGGACGAGAGCATCAAGGACATGTATGGTCGCTTCTCCGTACTAGTTTACAATGCCAGAGCCCTTGGAAAGGTCTATACAGAAGTGGAGCTTGTGAGGAAGATTCTGCGTGTTCTGCCCATGAACTTTGAAGCAAAAGTCACAGCCATTCAAGAATCCAAAGATCTGAGCAAGCTGAGCATGGAAGAGCTTATCGGAAATCTGATGACATATGAAATGGAGCTGAAAGCAAGAGAAGATCGCAACAACTCAGATCTGAAAAAGAAGTCAATAGCTTTGTCCAACACTGTCACTAGCGATAGTGAAGATCCCATTGAACAACTTGCCATGGCAGTCAGACAACTCACGAAGTGGAGAAAATTCAAACCTCGAAGAAATAAACCAAAGAGCAACAATTCAGAAGACGAACCACTCTGCTACAACTGTCAAAAGCCTGGACATATAAAACCAAATTGTCCACTTCTCCAAAGAAACAAAAAGAAAAAGAAAGCTTTTGCTGTAACTTGGGATGACGAGGAAGGAGAAGAAGATTCAGACAGCAGTGAGGAGGAAACCAATTTGTGCTTCATGGCAAAATCAGACCTTGAAGATACTGACGAAGAAACCACTGAGGTATACAGTTATGACGATCTAGTTTCAATGTGTAAACATCTTTCTGAAATTATTGACATGTTAGAATCAGACGCAGAGAAACTGAAAGCGGAAAATTTCAACCTTGCTCACAATAATAAGAAGTTGGAATCTGAGATTAAAAATGCTTCAAAAACCAATAATCTAGATTGTGAAATGTGTAAAGATGTGAATCTAGAAATTTTAACACTCAAAAGCACCATTGAGAATCTTGAAAAAGAAAACTTGACTCTAAAAGTTGAAGATGACACTAAAAGAAAGAACTACATTAAACGATGCACTTCACTTGTGAATGAGAACACAATCTTAAAAACAAGAGTCCAAGATCTAGAAGCCACATTGAACAAATTCTCAATCGGTCAAACATCTTTTAAAATGTTACTTGGAAACCAATTGGTTGGGAATAATAGAAAAGGACTTGGTTTTGGGAAGATACAAGAAATAACTGAAAGTGACAATGCTAAAGGTAAAAGTATTTTTCCCAAATGTATAAAATGTGGGGTGATTGGTCACAGTCATGAAAATTGCAAGATTAGCAGTAAAATTCATAAGTTCAAAAAGGTATGGGTCCCTAAACACTTGGCACACAATTATCACAAAGATTGGAACACAAAGAAAAATCAAATTTGGATTCCAAAAGAATCTTATGACTATCATTCTTCTACTACTGATATGATTAGGCCTAGAAGTTTCTCTAGGTCATCTCCTTCTTTGTTTGTGTAGGTATGTTGGCGGGCTAAGGAGCAACAAAAATGGTACTTGGATTCAGGTTGCTCCAGACATATGACGGGTGATAAAAGACTGTTCCTTAGCCTGGAAAAACATAAAGGTGGGAATGTGACGTTAGGTGACAACAGCAAATGTAAAATTATTGGTAAAGGAAAAGTAGGTAACAGTATCTTTGCCTTAACTGATGTTTTATATGTTGATAATCTTTTTCACAATCTTATCTCCATCAGTCAACTTTGTGATAAAGGAATGAATGTTGTGTTTGATAGTAATAGTTGTAAAATCATTGAGATCTCCTCTGGAAAGGTTGTGTTTACAGGGAAAAGAAAAGGAAATGTCTATACTCTCTCTTTCGATGATGTAACAGTACCTAGGTGTTTGGTAGCAACAGAAGAGGAGGCAATCTTATGGCACAGAAGATTAGCACATGCAAGTATGGGACTTCTAGAAAGACTAAAAGCAAATGAACTTGTCAGGGGTTTACCACATCAGAATTTCAAAAATAACAAAGTATGTAAAGCTTGTACCATGGGAAAACTTAGTCGTTCATCTTTCCGTCCAAAAAATATTGTTAGCACTTCACGAGTGCTTGAATTGATTCATATGGACTTGTTTGGACCTACTGATACTGCTAGTTTAAATGGTAAACGTTTTTGTTATGTATTGGTTGATGATTACTCCAGGTTTACATGGGTTTACTTTCTAGCCAAAAAGTCTGAAGCTTTTGATTATTTTTTAAAGTTTTCAAAACTTGTCCAAAATGAAAAAGGGGTTTCAATTAAAACTTTAAGAACTGATCATGGAGGTGAATTTGAAAACTTAGACTTTGAAAATCTTTGTGAAGAAAATGGTTTCAAACATGAATTTTCCGCTCCTCGAACACCTCAACAGAATGGGGTGGTTGAAAGGAAAAATCGTACATTACAAGAAATGACTAGATCTATGTTATGTGAATATCAATTGCCTCAAACTTTCTGGGCTGAGGCAGTTAATACTTCGTGCTATGTAATGAACAGAGTTATGATTAGACCAATACTTAATAAAACGTCATATGAACTGTGGTCTAACAAAAAGCCTAACATCTCATATTTTAGAGTGTTTGGATGTCCTTGTTATATTTTGAACACAGGTGAACAGCTTGGGAAATTTGAGTCAAAAACGGTTGATGGAATCTTCATGGGTTATTCATCAAGAAGTAAGGCTTACAGAATCTTCAATAAACAGTCAAGAACAATTGTGGAAACCGTCAATGTCAAGTTCAATGAATCAGATATGGATACGATACCTGAAGATGATAAAGATGATGCTGGTGCACAAGAAATTGAACAAGAAAACAATGATGTTGAGACAAACAATGAAAAAGCCACTGAAGCAGCAACAGATATCGAAAAACTAAAATTCAAACCAAGTCATCCTCCAGATTTGGTAATTGGAAGTCCAATTGCTGGTGTTCGTACACGATCCTCTCTCAATAGGGAAGTCTGTACCCTTTGTATTCATAATGCCTTTGTATCTGAAATAGAACCAAGTTCTTATGATGTTGCTCTTAATGATGAATTTTGGTTGTTAGCTATGCAGGAGGAACTTAACCAGTTTGAGAGAAACAGAGTCTGGAACTTGGTACCCAGACCAAAAGACTACCCAGTTGTAGGAACAAAATGGGTATTCAAAAATAAGCTTGACGAATCTGGAAATGTAACAAGAAACAAAGCTAGGTTGGTCGCTAAGGGATACAATCAAATCGAAGGTGTTGACTTTGATGAAACTTTTGCCCCAGTTGCTAGGCTTGAAGCAATCAGAATTTTGTTAAGTTTTGCATGCTTTAAGGGGTTCAAATTAAAGCAAATGGATGTGAAGAGTGCTTTTCTGAATGGAGAACTGAAAGAAGAAGTGTACGTTGAACAACCCCCTGGTTTTGAGAGTCATGATTATCCAAATCATGTATACAAACTGGAAAAAGCATTGTATGGCCTTAAGCAAGCTCCTCGAGCTTGGTATGACTGTCTGTGTACATATCTCTTGGAAAATGGTTTTAAAAAGGGAAGTGCTAACACAACCTTGTTTTTATCTCATGATGGTGATGATTTTTTAATTGTCCAAATTTATGTTGATGATATCATATACGGTGCTACTAATGATGTCTTATGTGAAAATTTTGAAAAAGTTAT
This sequence comes from Allium sativum, assembly GCA_030737875.1. Classification (NCBI taxonomy): domain Eukaryota; kingdom Viridiplantae; phylum Streptophyta; class Magnoliopsida; order Asparagales; family Amaryllidaceae; genus Allium; species Allium sativum. Next base: position 749,822,908 of record CM060909.1, on the reverse strand, counting down.
GCAGGGCAAATTTGAGATGAGTTTGGTTGGAGAGCTAAAATTCTTCCTTGGTTTCCAAATCAAACAAAGCAGCAAAGGGATCTTTATCTCTCAAACAAAGTACGTGATGGAGTTGTTAAAGAGATTTGGAGTTCAAAATGCAAAGCCAATGAAAACACCGATGAGTCCAACAACCAAACTTGACAAAGATGAAAAAGGCGTTGCTGTGGATCAAAAGAAATATCGCGGTATTATCGGTTCACTTCTTTATCTTTCTGCTTCTAGACCCGATATTATGTTTTCTGTTTGTTTGTGTGCTCGTTTTCAATCAAATCCGAAAGAATCTCATCTAAAAGCCACAAAACGGATTCTAAGATATTTGTTACACACACCAAATTTGGGCTTATGGTATCCTTCTTGTGATAACTTTAATTTAGTTGGGTTTACTGATGCTGATTATGCTGGTTCACTCACTGATAGAAAAAGTACTAGTGGAACGTGTTTCATGCTAGGTCATTCACTTGTGTCGTGGTCAAGTAGAAAACAAAACTGTGTTGCTTTATCCACCACTGAGGCTGAATATATTGCTTTAGGAAGTTGTTGTGCACAGATTTTATGGATGATGCAGACTTTATCTGATTTTGGACTTTGTTATAAACGAGTTCCTTTAAAATGTGACAGTAAGAGTGCAATTGACTTATCAAATAATCCAGTACATCACTCACGCACAAAACACATTGATGTAAGACACCACTTTCTTAGAGATCATATTGCTTGTGAAGATATTTGTATAGAATTTATTTCAACCGAATCTCAACTCGCTGATATTTTTACAAAACCCCTTCCTGAAGACAGATTTTGCAGATTACGTTTGGATTTGGGAATTATAGAAATAAATTAATCTTTTAGCATTTTTGGATAAATTTTCTCTTAGGATGTTCTGTTGGCAATTATCTTTCTGACATATAATCCATGCTTCAAATCATCAAGAAAAGACCAGTTTGTTTTTTTTGGACATTTATGATAAATTTGTGACTGTGTAAGTTTTTCAGAATATGAGATGTTTGAAAATTTGTAGCTCTGATACAATCAAATATGCTTTATAATATGAGTAATTGAAGAACTTTTTTCACTTTCATCTTCTGTCTCTATCACCCTTCTATCAATCATTATTATTTTATATATATCAAAGGGATTTAAGTAAAAAAAAAAAAAGGTATTTCTCTAATCTCATTTAAAAATCCAAGCTCTGGTCATGCATGGTTATGAGAATACTTATTTTTCATGCTATTACTGATTCCATTTAAAAATCCAAGATCTGGTTATGCGTGGTCAGTATAGTACTGAATTTTTTTCATGTTGCAGCTAATTCCATTTAAAAATCCAAGCTATGGTCATGCGTGGTTAGTTTGCTATTGAAATATCCCTGATATATATTAAATATTTCATCGTTCCATTTTCTGTCTTGTGACATGTGTTCTTCTTTTACAGATTATTCTAATCTTTTTGTTTGATTACTCGGAGTGTTTGAATCTGATAATGTCAAATGACTTGATTACTATTTACAGTCCATACTCTTTAAAATGTCCATAATTGTTATTCTTTTGATGATTACAAAGGGGGAGAAGATGTTAAGATTTTGTGTTGTTTACAGACGTCTATAGATTTTATTTTGCCATTAATGCTAAGTGTTTAATTTTTTTTATTTCTTTCAAATTATTTACTCTTGTCTGTTTACAAACTGTTTACAACTGATAGGGGGAGCTCAAATGTAGGGGGAGCCCCTGTTCAAACACATCTCGTTATTCACAAAAATCTTAAGTCTGTTTGTCATCATCAAAAGGGGGAGTTTGTTGATACTAATATTTTTGTTTGATGATAACAAATAGATTTTTGTTACTGGAGTGTTTGATTGTGGAATATCTAGTATTATTGGAAAATAAAATAACACAGAATTTACACAGAATATAGAAAAACAAATCAACTGAATTTTATTTCCAATAATATTATTTATTTTACAATTCATTTACACACAAGACTTTACAAATCACTTTACAAGTAATTTCAGTACATACAATTTTTTTTACAAGCACTTCATATTTTTCTTCTCATTTCTAGCTGGATTATTCTTGTTGAGAACACCTTAGTTGTCCAAAGCATCATCCTGTAACCTGTCACAAAAGAAAGAAAAATACACAGTACACTGGAACTAAAACAAATATTTTTTGACAAAAATGATTTTCTGTGTGATTGATTCATTTTGTCTCAGCTTTCTGTGTGTTTTTCTCATCATATTTCAGACTTGAACAGCCACATCAAAACCATACTGGTTTGCTGATCAGAACCAACTGATTCTGACCAGCCTCAACTCAGTACAGTTTGACTGCTGTTTGTTTTTTTTTTTTTTTTTTTAGAATCAAAAGACAAGATAAAAATCAAAAAAAAAGAAAAGAAGGTATACATCAGAAATCAGCAAAAACAAGGCAGTGCTTCAGCAAACAGATCAAAACACAACATGGTGATCATGGCAATGTGGTGTGCTCAAATAAGGTGGCAGATCAGAACAGATCAACACAAGTGCAAACAGATTGTAACAAGTGCAAGTACAAGATCAAAAGACCAAATGCAAAATGATGTTTCAAGTACAAAGTCAGGCACAAGATTAAACATGATCGAGAGTAACACAAAAGCAAGGCTCAAGTTCATGTTTCAGCAAATAATCAAATCAGTGATGAAATGGAAAATCCCAAGTGCCAAGTTCAAATCAGTTTTTTTTATTTTGGCAAACAGGGAATCTCAGCAATAAATGGTGCATCCCAACAAGAAATGTAAGTGCAGCAATATACATTGGTTAAGGTAACACATCAGTGATAAATGCTGACATGCACAACATATGATGTGCATAACTCAAATGCGAGCAACAAACAGCAAGGACTGCATGCATGCATAGGTTAAGTCAAGCAATTCAAGCATGGAGACTGTAGCACAATACAAATGTGCAGAAGTGACATAGCAATATGTTTCATACTCAAGCAATGCAGACTCAACATCACAAATGGGCAAGACTTTTACATACATACAGCAACTACATATCAGCAAGACTTCATATACAGTGCAATGATGAAGTGGTGCATTTCATGGATATATCTGTGTATAGCATGGTGATCGGCTCAACAAATATTCAGTGCTCAAAACAGCATGATGTAATGGTGCACACAAGCAAAACAGTCATGAAATAGATTCAATCAAGGATCAGTATTTGGCAAGCTATCAAGTAGCAGGAGTCACAATATTTTTGGTTGGGCAAGTCTTTCATTTTTCTTCTAGAAATATGAAAATTCGAATTTCATTTTTTTTTGGAAACAAACAATTTTCATTTAAATTTGTTTTCCAGAAAATCAGCAAGAATATTGTTTGGCAAGTTTTTTAAAACATGCTCAGAAATCAGAGATTAAAGATTAAGAGGAATATACGACCAGTATTTCAAATTTATTTCAAGGAATAAAGGAGACATATTTGGCAATATTTAATTCAAGAAATCATGTTGAGCAAGAATTGACAAATGGAAACAAATAATTTTTTTTTTCAATCTTTCATTTTTGTTTCCAGAATTACAGGAATTCACGCAAACAATCAAGCAGTTCATAACCACAAACCACGCAAAGGAAATTCAAAAGTGGCAACAATTTATTTCAGGAATTCACGGGATTTTTTTTTTGGGGCCACAAATTATTCAAAGCCGAGGAAATTCACACAATCAAGTCCAGTATTTCATCAAAATTCATCGAAGTATTAAAGGTGACAAATTTTAATTTCATTCGAGAATTCCAAAAGGGGAAACCACCAATAATCAGCCAAATCGAGCAAGTCATCAATGAAATCAGAGCACCAGGGTGTAGAAACCCTTATAAAAGCACACAATTCATCATCGACTTGATTATCAATTCACACAAAAAGAAATTCGAAACCCTAAATTGCAAAAATTGATAAAACTTACTCAGATCGATCGCAAGGACGAAGGAGATACCCTGGAGAAGCAAAACAAGCTTCCAAAGAACCAGTACACACAGCATCGATATTGATTTAGAGAAAAAATCACTGAAACCCTAAATCGCCGCCGCCATTTTTTGTTTCAGAGAGAAAGGAAGGATCGGGCTAAAGAGAATACAAGGGAGCACCGCAAAAATAAAGTGGCCCGACCACTTTTGGCTTGTGCAAAGAAAAAGAATGACCCCCCATTTTTATTTCCTCCTTTATTTCCTTTAAGTGTTTTTTTTTAATTTTTTTTTTCTAGTTTATTGTAAAACTAGGAAACACAGAGTATTGAAGTGTAATCTGAAAAATCTAGTCTAGGGTATACAGACTAGTCTAGGATTTTGAGCTTAGGGATAAACAGGAGCAGGAGTTGCTAGTTTACATAGGATTGTAAGCGGGATCTGCTTGTATCTCCTTGTAAAAATCTTAGAAAGGCAGCAGTAGGCACAGTTTGCCGAAGCTGGGTATATCCCCGTGTGATTTTATTTTTACTGCATTTCTTTATTACTGTGTTTAGTTTAAATTTATTGTTAAAAAACCCTATTCACCCCCCCCCCCTCTAGGGTTATTATCGATCCTACACAAGGGCCCACCTAAGTCTGGGTCCTGAGGCTCGATCTAGACAGTCTCGAATTCGGTAAGGACTATCTTTTGCCTTGGTTCAGGATAGAAATCCAATTTCCAAATACGTGACGATGCGGTTTCGATTGTATATATATTTGGCGACATAGTGGCATGGGACGCTCATGTCGTCTATGATTGATAGTTATGATTTGAAATTGTTTTCAAAACGTATAAACACTAGTAATAATATCAAATGCCTTTGTTTTATTTGTATCAAGCATAATTTAGCCGTTATAAGGTAAAAACTCTATCCTCCGGTTTGCGTTGCATTGTGTGATGGGAACTGAGTCTTATAACGGTTTCATTTTTATAAAAAGCATAGCGTTGTTTAAAAGAAAGATTTGTTTTAAATCACTTGCAATTCAATGGAGTAAACCCGTTCCACGAAAGTGGCGTGGTCCTGTGATTTGCTATATTATATATTTGTTGAGTAGATTTCTCATACCAGTCCCATGACTGACTCGTAGTTTGTTTCACTTTCAAACTCGGGTGCCCCTTTTTCTACACGGGCAGCCTTGTATTCAGGTTTAGCTGGTTCTTCTGGGTAGCTGGAGCTGAAGATGGATTCTATCATTTATCTCTTTTTATGCTGTTCAGCTCCTATTGTACATGTTATGTTTGTTTTCCGCTGTAGACATTTATGTATAGCTGAACTGTATTTGTACTAAGTAAGATCCTGTATACTGTGTAACTCTGATGATTACTTTTATCCAGTATATTCTATTTTTCATTATCTGGTGTGTTTATTTTATTCTGTTCTGCTATTACCTATTTCTGTGTTATATTCCTAAGATAACCCTTGTTTCCGTCGGAACGGGATTTCGGGTCGTCTCAATATATATATATATATATATATATATATATATCTCCTTATATTAGAAAGCATAAATCACTTATTTGTTTGAATGACATGTGTAAACGGTGCGACAAATGGAGATGAACTCTGGTTATGTTTGTATTTTTAGTTTTACAACCGCACTCTTCCCCAATTCATTGACCTTTCTTTCCCAAATCACATTTGCTAAAGCTTCTTTTCCCCGAAAATCAGTTATGCTTCGACTTCCTTCATCATCCAACTATTCAGATCCGTAATGGAGTTCGATTCTCAACTATTCTTTATTATCAGAAAACATTTGTCATATGGGAATAACATGGAAGGCGCTTACCTTAATGATAGTAGAACCAGTGTTCTGTTTACGTGAAGGTCATGAATTGCTAACGTATAAAAAAGAAGCGCTAAGGTACAACTAATTTATCTGCAAGCAGTCGCTAAACGCTTTTAGTTTATGAGTTTAATTCCTTTTGCTTACCATATTTTTGATCCGATTTTCTATAATACGTATGCAGTTTGAAACTGATGGCCAAAATTTGGATTTCGACTTAATTACAGTGGAAATCGTTGTATATTTAACTTAATTACAATTGAATGTATTGCTTAGTGTCAGGTTTGTTTTGAAAAGTTACTGATTATCATGGAAGATTTTTCTGTTGCTTCATAGCTGGTAATATTTTTGGATAATAATAACTTCTTTAATCCTTTGATGATGAAAATTAACTTATTTCATGATTCTCTATATGACATTTTGTCCATTTTTAGTTTGAATTCAGTTTTTCCTTCGTTCAGTTACCGTATATGGTATTGCATTTCAAGCTTTTTTGGTTCGAAACAGAATTTGTCAGTCTCCTTTTGTTTCCAAATATATAATAACAATGATAAATAATGACCAAAATTTTACATTTTTATACTGAAAGATTTGATGCTTTTGTTATCAACTACAACTTTGGATTTCTCTAAACTACAAATGAGTCTTTCCCTCATTTTGAGTTACGAACTCACAATCTTATTTTTATGCTTTCTCTTCAACAAATGTTAAAAGAAAAAACACATAATTAATATGTACTCTATAAGACATAAGTAATATGTCTATCTTTGAATTTTTCATGTTCATAACTAATTTGTAAGTTTCAGCTATGAACAAAGTTAATAATGTAAATATTACATGTTTTTGATATGATTCTTTGCAACATAATGTGCATTCAACAATACATATGAGATTTTAAATTTTGTTAACATACCTGTGTCAACATGGAGCAGTAGCCAAAAATCAGATCAATTTCAATAGAAATATCATCCACCAACTCATGTTTTTAATTTTTTTTTCTAGTTTATTGTAAAACTAGGAAACACAGAGTATTGAAGTGTAATCTGAAAAATCTAGTCTAGGGTATACAGACTAGTCTAGGATTTTGAGCTTAGGGATAAACAGGAGCAGGAGTTGCGAGTTTACATAGGATTGTAAGCGGGATCTGCTTGTATCTCCTAGTAAAAATCTTAGAAAGGCAGCAGTAGGCACAGTTTGCCGAAGCTGGGTATATCCCCGTGTGATTTTATTTTTACTGCATTTCTTTATTACTGTGTTTAGTTTAAATTTATTGTTAAAAAACCCTATTCACCCCCCCCCCTCTAGGGTTATTATCGATCCTACACAAGGGCCCACCTAAGTCTGGGTCCTGAGGCTCGATCTAGACAGTCTCGAATTCGGTAAGGACTATCTTTTGCCTTGGTTCAGGATAGAAATCCAATTTCCAAATACGTGACGATGCGGTTTCGATTGTATATATATTTGGCGACATAGTGGCATGGGACGCTCATGTCGTCTATGATTGATAGTTATGATTTGAAATTGTTTTCAAAACGTATAAACACTAGTAATAATATCAAATGCCTTTGTTTTATTCGTATCAAGCATAATTTAGCCGTTATAAGGTAAAAACTCTATCCTCCGGTTTGCGTTGCATTGTGTGATGGGAACTGAGTCTTATAACGGTTTCATTTTTATAAAAAGCATAGCGTTGTTTAAAAGAAAGATTTGTTTTAAATCACTTGCAATTCAATGGAGTAAACCCGTTCCACGAAAGTGGCGTGGTCCTGTGATTTGCTATATTATATATTTGTTGAGTAGATTTCTCATACCAGTCCCATGACTGACTCGTAGTTTGTTTCACTTTCAAACTCGGGTGCCCCTTTTTCTACACGGGCAGCCTTGTATTCAGGTTTAGCTGGTTCTTCTGGGTAGCTGGAGCTGAAGATGGATTCTATCATTTATCTCTTTTTATGCTGTTCAGCTCCTATTGTACATGTTATGTTTGTTTTCCGCTGTAGACATTTATGTATAGCTGAACTGTATTTGTACTAAGTAAGATCCTGTATACTGTGTAACTCTGATGATTACTTTTATCCAGTATATTCTATTTTTCATTATCTGGTGTGTTTATTTTATTCTGTTCTGCTATTACCTATTTCTGTGTTATATTCCTAAGATAACCCTTGTTTCCGTCGGAACGGGATTTCGGGTCGTCTCAATATATATATATATATATATATATATATATATATCTCCTTATATTAGAAAGCATAAATCACTTATTTGTTTGAATGACATGTGTAAACGGTGCGACAAATGGAGATGAACTCTGGTTATGTTTGTATTTTTAGTTTTACAACCGCACTCTTCCCCAATTCATTGACCTTTCTTTCCCAAATCACATTTGCTAAAGCTTCTTTTCCCCGAAAATCAGTTATGCTTCGACTTCCTTCATCATCCAACTATTCAGATCCGTAATGGAGTTCGATTCTCAACTATTCTTTATTATCAGAAAACATTTGTCGTATGGGAATAACATGGAAGGCGCTTACCTTAATGATAGTAGAACCAGTGTTCTGTTTACGTGAAGGTCATGAATTGCTAACGTATAAAAAAGAAGCGCTAAGGTACAACTAATTTATCTGCAAGCAGTCGCTAAACGCTTTTAGTTTATGAGTTTAATTCCTTTTGCTTACCATATTTTTGATCCGATTTTCTATAATACGTATGCAGTTTGAAACTGATGGCCAAAATTTGGATTTCGACTTAATTACAGTGGAAATCGTTGTATATTTAACTTAATTACAATTGAATGTATTGCTTAGTGTCAGGTTTGTTTTGAAAAGTTACTGATTATCATGGAAGATTTTTCTGTTGCTTCATAGCTGGTAATATTTTTGGATAATAATAACTTCTTTAATCCTTTGATGATGAAAATTAACTTATTTCATGATTCTCTATATGACATTTTGTCCATTTTTAGTTTGAATTCAGTTTTTCCTTCGTTCAGTTACCGTATATGGTATTGCATTTCAAGCTTTTTTGGTTCGAAACAGAATTTGTCAGTCTCCTTTTGTTTCCAAATATATAATAACAATGATAAATAATGACCAAAATTTTACATTTTTATACTGAAAGATTTGATGCTTTTGTTATCAACTACAACTTTGGATTTCTCTAAACTACAAATGAGTCTTTCCCTCATTTTGAGTTACGAACTCACAATCTTATTTTTATGCTTTCTCTTCAACAAATGTTAAAAGAAAAAACACATAATTAATATGTACTCTATAAGACATAAGTAATATGTCTATCTTTGAATTTTTCATGTTCATAACTAATTTGTAAGTTTCAGCTATGAACAAAGTTAATAATGTAAATATTACATGTTTTTGATATGATTCTTTGCAACATAATGTGCATTCAACAATACATATGAGATTTTAAATTTTGTTAACATACCTGTGTCAACATGGAGCAGTAGCCAAAAATCAGATCAATTTCAATAGAAATATCATCCACCAACTCATGTTTTTAATTTTTTTTTCTAGTTTATTGTAAAACTAGGAAACACAGAGTATTGAAGTGTAATCTGAAAAATCTAGTCTAGGGTATACAGACTAGTCTAGGATTTTGAGCTTAGGGATAAACAGGAGCAGGAGTTGCGAGTTTACATAGGATTGTAAGCGGGATCTGCTTGTATCTCCTAGTAAAAATCTTAGAAAGGCAGCAGTAGGCACAGTTTGCCGAAGCTGGGTATATCCCCGTGTGATTTTATTTTTACTGCATTTCTTTATTACTGTGTTTAGTTTAAATTTATTGTTAAAAAACCCTATTCACCCCCCCCCCCCCTCTAGGGTTATTATCGATCCTACACAAGGGCCCACCTAAGTCTGGGTCCTGAGGCTCGATCTAGACAGTCTCGAATTCGGTAAGGACTATCTTTTGCCTTGGTTCAGGATAGAAATCCAATTTCCAAATACGTGACGATGCGGTTTCGATTGTATATATATTTGGCGACATAGTGGCATGGGACGCTCATGTCGTCTATGATTGATAGTTATGATTTGAAATTGTTTTCAAAACGTATAAACACTAGTAATAATATCAAATGCCTTTGTTTTATTCGTATCAAGCATAATTTAGCCGTTATAAGGTAAAAACTCTATCCTCCGGTTTGCGTTGCATTGTGTGATGGGAACTGAGTCTTATAACGGTTTCATTTTTATAAAAAGCATAGCGTTGTTTAAAAGAAAGATTTGTTTTAAATCACTTGCAATTCAATGGAGTAAACCCGTTCCACGAAAGTGGCGTGGTCCTGTGATTTGCTATATTATATATTTGTTGAGTAGATTTCTCATACCAGTCCCATGACTGACTCGTAGTTTGTTTCACTTTCAAACTCGGGTGCCCCTTTTTCTACACGGGCAGCCTTGTATTCAGGTTTAGCTGGTTCTTCTGGGTAGCTGGAGCTGAAGATGGATTCTATCATTTATCTCTTTTTATGCTGTTCAGCTCCTATTGTACATGTTATGTTTGTTTTCCGCTGTAGACATTTATGTATAGCTGAACTGTATTTGTACTAAGTAAGATCCTGTATACTGTGTAACTCTGATGATTACTTTTATCCAGTATATTCTATTTTTCATTATCTGGTGTGTTTATTTTATTCTGTTCTGCTATTACCTATTTCTGTGTTATATTCCTAAGATAACCCTTGTTTCCGTCGGAACGGGATTTCGGGTCGTCTCAATATATATATATATATATATATATATATCTCCTTATATTAGAAAGCATAAATCACTTATTTGTTTGAATGACATGTGTAAACGGTGCGACAAATGGAGATGAACTCTGGTTATGTTTGTATTTTTAGTTTTACAACCGCACTCTTCCCCAATTCATTGACCTTTCTTTCCCAAATCACATTTGCTAAAGCTTCTTTTCCCCGAAAATCAGTTATGCTTCGACTTCCTTCATCATCCAACTATTCAGATCCGTAATGGAGTTCGATTCTCAACTATTCTTTATTATCAGAAAACATTTGTCGTATGGGAATAACATGGAAGGCGCTTACCTTAATGATAGTAGAACCAGTGTTCTGTTTACGTGAAGGTCATGAATTGCTAACGTATAAAAAAGAAGCGCTAAGGTACAACTAATTTATCTGCAAGCAGTCGCTAAACGCTTTTAGTTTATGAGTTTAATTCCTTTTGCTTACCATATTTTTGATCCGATTTTCTATAATACGTATGCAGTTTGAAACTGATGGCCAAAATTTGGATTTCGACTTAATTACAGTGGAAATCGTTGTATATTTAACTTAATTACAATTGAATGTATTGCTTAGTGTCAGGTTTGTTTTGAAAAGTTACTGATTATCATGGAAGATTTTTCTGTTGCTTCATAGCTGGTAATATTTTTGGATAATAATAACTTCTTTAATCCTTTGATGATGAAAATTAACTTATTTCATGATTCTCTATATGACATTTTGTCCATTTTTAGTTTGAATTCAGTTTTTCCTTCGTTCAGTTACCGTATATGGTATTGCATTTCAAGCTTTTTTGGTTCGAAACAGAATTTGTCAGTCTCCTTTTGTTTCCAAATATATAATAACAATGATAAATAATGACCAAAATTTTACATTTTTATACTGAAAGATTTGATGCTTTTGTTATCAACTACAACTTTGGATTTCTCTAAACTACAAATGAGTCTTTCCCTCATTTTGAGTTACGAACTCACAATCTTATTTTTATGCTTTCTCTTCAACAAATGTTAAAAGAAAAAACACATAATTAATATGTACTCTATAAGACATAAGTAATATGTCTATCTTTGAATTTTTCATGTTCATAACTAATTTGTAAGTTTCAGCTATGAACAAAGTTAATAATGTAAATATTACATGTTTTTGATATGATTCTTTGCAACATAATGTGCATTCAACAATACATATGAGATTTTAAATTTTGTTAACATACCTGTGTCAACATGGAGCAGTAGCCAAAAATCAGATCAATTTCAATAGAAATATCATCCACCAACTCATGAAACGTAAGAATAATGATTCTTAGGAAGCTAAACCTTTGTTACCATAAGTATTTACATCTTCATCAAAAATTGCGCTCACATTCAGACCTTGCTATACTAGAGTATATTCCTCTTTTTATGCCAAATCCTCTTAGTTAAGGAAAAATCTCCATAATGTTATTTTTCCTGCTTCTCTTTTGCTATGAAATCATTTTGAGTGAAAATACATATTGTGTAGTGTCCCAAAATTTCGGTACAATTTGAGCTGACCAAATAACACAAGTCCAACCCACATTGCACAGGAAACCAGAAAACTAATAAAAAGAAAATAGAGGGTGAGGATAGATAAGATAGAAACTTAGAATAGAAGAAGAAGAACATACAACATCAGAGTAAACACGAATCTCATAGCGGAACAAACAATATATATAATAGATACATATCTTTGAAATAAAATCAGTATATGTATACATTAACATTATCAGAGTATAACACTTACAACACAGCAGAAATAAACAATAACTACGTAATCCTGAAGCCTTCCACTCCAAGCTCTCCAAGTATATCTATAAAATCCTGACTACTTGTGTATCAACCCAGAAATGCGAGCCAATTAAAATTTTTTATTTTGGCAATTTTAGTGAATTTTGAACATTTAAAATAGATTATTTTGAAAAATATCGACGAGAAATTTATTTTGAATGGAATTCGAATGTATATATTATATACGTCGTCGTTAGAATATAAATAATTATTTATAATTATAAATTGAATTGAAAATGGCACGGTAGTTCGATAATTCGATTTCAAACTTCAATTGAATGTACCGGGTGCAAAACAATCCGGATTTTAGTGAAACCAAAAATAATGATCTAATTGAGAATATCTTTCCAACGAATCCGAAAAATCGAAATTTCATAGCGGGAATCAAAAGATATGTCCAATTGAAAACTCTGAATAGTCGCTATGAAATTCAGGCCCTTAAAAATGGAAATTTTGCAAACGACCTCGGATTTCGACGAAACCACTTTTGTTGGGTCCGTGATGTAAAGTTATTGCTAGATTCCAAATTTCATAATTTTTCGAATCAATATGTGAGTGTGGCAAAGGAAAACGCATTTGACCAATTTTAGTTGATTTTAATCGACTGGAAAATGGCCATTTTTCCAACGGTCTCAGAATTTGACGAAATTAGTTTTGTTAGGACCGTATCGTCAATACGAAGCTAGAAAATATTTTTTTGGAATTTTTAGAGACTGTGTGTGGCCCCGGTAATTTTAAATGTACGTTTAAAATAGAATATATAGAATTATATTTTAAATTCAATAGAAACTGATTGAAACTATCAAATCAGCCTAAGATACATATCCCATTGTGTTCGGAATGGGGGTAAAACGCTATGGACGACAGTCGGTGGGTTTGATTTCGAGTTAGAAATAAAAGTCAACTTAAAAGAAAAAATAATAAAATAATAAATTATATAAAAAAAACCCTATACTCTCTCTTCCTTACTTCCCTCCCCCATTCAGTAAAACCTAAATCGAAAAAAAAAACCCGCCTCCCTCCAGAACATCGTCGAACCCTGTGCCACCACCGCACCCAATCGACAACCCCCTCCCCTGAGCAGTCGCGGCCACCGATGGCCCCACCCCGACCACGGCTCCGACGAACTCAGCCCTTCCTCCTCAAGCCGCACCCCCTCCTCTCAGCAAACCCCCAGCGAAAGATGATTTTAAATTTTCTTTTTTAAATTCAGTTTTAATTAGTTAAAATCAATTTTTTAAGCTTTACTATGTAAAGTTGATATCTTTATTATAGATTTTTTATATAGTTAAAATTTGAATGTTTATATAGCTAAAAGTTTGAATTTTTATATAGCTAAAGCTTTAATTTTTAAATATACAAAGAAACGATTTTTCTTAGTTTGAAAATATGAAAACACTTTGATTTGAAAAGATTCTTATATATATAAAAAGAATAGAGTTTACAATGATAAGAAAAAAAAAGATTCGATTTTTGAACTAAAAATGATATGGCTTTTATTAAAGGAAAAACATAGATTTGTATGTAGGAAAAGAAGATAATTTTAAATAAGAAAGGAAACTATGTAAAAATAGATTTTTTTATCTATATAGTAGCGATGTAAAAATAGAATTTTTATCTATATAGTAGCGAAGTAAAAATAGAATTTTTTATATAAAGAATAGTGATGTAAAAATAGAATTTTTATCTATATAGTAGCGGTGGAAAAATAGAATTTTTATCTACATAGTATTGATATAAAAATAGAATTTTTATTTACATAGTAGCGATGTAAAAAATAGAATTTTTATCCGTATGGATTAACTATAAAAATATGATTTTTATATACATGGCAAGAATATAAAAATGTGATTTTTATATATGTAGTGAATACGGGCAACGAAAGTGACAAAAGGCGAGAACGACGAAGATTTCTATAAATGAAGTGTCGTGGAGTTGGGATAGCTATTTGTGAGAACTTCTCACCTTAAATTTATTTTTCTAGTTATATATATATATATATATATATATATATATATATATATATATATACATACTAGGATGCAGACGGTGCTTAGTAGCACCCGACACCCGTCATCCACAGACCATGGATGGCTATTTGTTTGATAGATGAGTTGTGAAAATTGTTTGTGATGTTAATGTGAAATCGATAATAAATTGAAGATGGTTGAAAAAAAAATATTATCGTTGAAAATATAATTTTTAACGTGAAAGTGAAATAATAAATATTTATAAACAAATCGGCCGATTTGTTTACATACACTGATTTGACTGATATTGATTGGGATGATAAATTTTACACATCACCCAACTGCACAAATAAAAATCTGTGTTTGTTGATTTGAAACCCCACACGGGTGTTGGGATGAAATTTGGCATACACTAATCCCAATTATTTAATTTCATGTTGATCGATTGGTCGACAGGCTGGGTAAGCATTGATTATTTATATTTGATGCTTATGCAGTTGTGTGGTGCACTTTGGATGATGGTTGATTGTTTATCGGTGCTATTATATACATGTGTTGTATGGAATCCATATAATTAACGTTATATGGTAATTGATTGGGCCTCATTCCAATCGGGAAAATAATGAATATTATAAAAGAAAATTCATGTGTTGAATATAAAAATAGCCATGTGTTGACGATGTTCATGTGTTGAGTAAAATATTTTAAATAATAAAATTTACGTCTTCATCATATTTAGATTAGACACTACTTCACGGTGGAGTCTAATGAAAAATCAAACGATAGATACCATAGTCTTATAAAATATTTTACATAACAAAAAAGGTCGTGTGTTGACAGTACTCATGCGTTGAGATTGGTCGTGTGTTGAAAGAAATTTAGATTCATGTGTTGAATAGAATAAATATTCATTTGTTGAATAGAATAACGAATTATTGAAATATATAAAGCCGTGTTGATTAGAGATGCGTTATTTTGACGCGAACGATATTTATATCGATTTTATTCGTTTTATAATGAATATTGAAAAGTGATTTCAAAATTTAATATTTTGAAATGAAATTCAAATTAAATTAGATTAAAATTCAAATTGAAATTTTATTGAATCAATTTGAAATGAATTCGAATCGAATAGAAAATGAATTCGAATCGAATTGAATAGAAAGTGAATTTGATTTCGAATTGAATAGAAATGAATTCAAATTGAATTAAATTGAAATTGAATTAAAAACGAATTGAAATCGTTTGGAATGAAATTTAAAACGAACTGAAATTGAATTGAAATCAATTTGAAATGATTTCGAATTGAATTAAATAAAAGGTAAATTCAAATTGAATTGAATTGAAACGAATTAGAATTAGAATTGAATTGAAACGCATTTGAATTCGAATTAAATAAAATTGAAATGAATTCGAATTGAATTGAAATCAAATCGATTTGAAATTGAAGATGAAGTTGAAATTGTTTTAGAAACGAATTTAGAACTATTTATAAAATTCTTTTTAAAAAGGAAATCGACGAAATATATATATTATATATAATATATATATATTATATATAATGGCCTGAATAGAACGCGTCGCGCCGCGGCAGTTCGTGAATTTCGACCATTGACTTCGAATTGACATTACGGGAGATCCGACCATCGGATTCTCCTAAAACCGGAACTGTTGGGTTCGTATCGAAAAGAGCTTTCCAATGAATATTAGAAATTTGAAATCTAACAGATGGATTTGGAATTATGTCCAAATCAAATTTGGAAAAGGTCGCTGCAAGTGCAGTTCGATGGCCATTGATGGAAATCGACTGTACGGGCCTTGGTAAAATTATTAAAAATATTAATAATTTGTGTAAAATCATAATATGTGAATTGGAAAGAACTGGGATGAAAAATTCTACATTTGAAAAGATAAAAATAGATTTTTATCGAAATGAACTAGTTTTGAACTAGAATTAAAATCAATTTATTTTTAAAATAAATAAATTGAATTTGAATGTGATTTTAAAAATAATCGATATTCCCAATACGTGGATTGGACAGGAGTTGAATCGAAATTATCTTCGGAATATTTCGATGTTGGATTTCGTGACTATACAGATATTGTTATGGGAATTTGAAAGATATATTTTATATCGTTATTTCCAATACGATATTTGTTGGTTTCAGAATTTGATATTGAATATAAGCCGGTATATTTAATATCAAATGTGATTTGGGTTTATCGTGAATCGTGTTTTAGATGACATTGGTTCTTTAACCCAGTTAAAGGCAGGATGTTGATTTTTGGAAAGATTAAAACTAAGTGGAGTTTTAACGAATCTTTAATTAGATTGAAATGTGAATTGATAATTTAAATTATCAAGTCTGAAAGGTGATCGAGAATGGAGTACCACCAGTTTTGCTCCAAAGCGATAGTTAAATCTTTAATTAGATTTGAACGTGAAATGGTAATTAATTTTACTGATAATACTGTGGTGGTAGATATGGAGTATTACCAGTTTTGCTCCATGGGATGAATAGGTTGCGATTGGGAAATAAAATAAATAATTACTTCGGTGTGGTTCGCTAATCCCGACTAGTTTGAAATGATATCCAAAGGAAGATCAAAGAATAAATTTAGGAGAATTTATCTTGGATAAAATTAATGGGAACCTTTCCCTAAGAATGTGATTTTGTGAATAAAAGAATATTCTGAATTGGAATGAGGTGTTTGTTGTGTTTGTATAACATTTGTTTATCATATACGTGGGTTATTCAGAAAGGCCGGGGATATACCCATTCTGAATAACCGATTCGACGAGATGTCGAAGAGGAAGACGTTGGTTGAAGACCGGAAGTCTTCACATCGTTTGGGTGATTACTGATGATCTCGATTGGGCTATACACCCAAGATGTGGGAAACAGTTGGTGATCGTCCAGACGTACTTGGAGATGGATGGATATGCGAGGAAAGTGCCTCCGGTTTCGTTCAGACCCAGAGCGAACTTGTAAATGGATTGTGTGTCTGACATTGGATTTTATTCTGTGTTGATTGATCTCCATTAAATATACATATGTTTGGCGGCGGAGAATTTATTCTCTTGCTTAACGCCCTTCTCTAAGACGTACGAGCTCAGAGGTTGTATATCGATGGACATCAGTCGCATGGAGTGAATTGCCAGTATGGCACGCGTAAGTGGCAATTGATCAGGGCTTCTGCTGAAAAGCAAAGTCTTGTGGTTGATGATCAAAGCACGGCCTGTGTGGCGTAGCTTTGTGTATAACGTGAATTCGCGAGCCTCACACCTCGGTATGAGTCAAAAACAGGATAGTGACTGCAGGGAGAGCACGACATTTCTTTCTAGCTAGGGTGGTGTCAGTGACCTACCAGCACGGACATTTATATACTTTTCACCTGTGTGGTTGTTGGAATGCGAGGCGCCTCGGATATAGGTCTGTAAGGACCGGGAAACGTGTGTTCAGGAATTGCCAATCCTCAAAAGTAAGAGAGGACCGGCCCTGAAGATCCAAGGATCATAGTGGGGTCCTAAGACATTTGCTAGAGTGTCTCGAACGCGGAGAGGAGCTTGCCCCTTGCCTCGGCTCATGACGGAAATCCAATTTCCAATACGTGATAGTGCGGTTTTATTTGTAGAACCTAGTATGGCGACATAGTGGTATGGGTCATTCATGCCGCCTATGATTGATATTTATGATTGAAATTGTTTTGATACTATACACCTAGAATAGTATCAAATAATGTGTTTTAAACGTATCAAGCATGCTTTGGCTGTTATAAGGTAAAAACCCTATCCTCCGTCTTGCGTTGCATCGTGTGATGGGACCTGGGTCTTATAACAGCTTCATTTTTCTTTATTTAGCATTGCGTTGTTTGTTTTATGCACTGGTATTCTTTGGAGGAAACCCGTTCCGTGTTATACGGCATGGTCCCTTGATTTACCTAACTTTAAAAGTAAAGTTTTAAATAACTGTTTTAGTTCTCGCACCAGTCCCATGACTGACCTGTAGTTTATTGTTTTAACGTAAACTCTGGGTGCCCCTATTTTCCACGGGCAGCTAGTAGTTTTGGTCTTGCAGATTTATATCCACAGGTTCCTGATTTATAGTTGGAACGATGCTCGGAAAGCTCTGTATCCGTGCATTACTTTCCGTTGTGCTTTTGTATTATTTTCCGCTGCGATGTATTTAAATGTAATTTAAATCTCTGATATTTGTTGAATATATTTTATTCATTTATGCTCTGTATATTCTTGTATCTGATGGAATTGTTGTAATAACAATGAAATGTTCTTCCGTCTGCGTTCTATTTTGTCTTGTCCTCAATTCTTTCCGTGCTTTCCCTCACGGGGAAGTTCGGGTCATCTCAACTTGACCGTCCATACAAAATTGGGCACCCAAGAGTTTAGGGAAAACAAAACAAAATAAACTCCGGGTCTGTCATGGGACTGGTGTGTGTAAAACAATTTAAAACAGTTTGAGCGATTAAACGATATCTGTAACACCCCATATTTTCTATGAACATAAAAGTAACAAAACAAAATATACTTAATTTTTAAATGAAGAATTAAGGGAAACAGGTTATGCCATTGCACTCGTCTCAGAATTCTGCTTGAGATAGAGTTCGACTTTGCGTAAATCAGACTCCGTACAAAGAAGTTATGGCCCTCAGAAGTTTCAGGAATTTAAATAAATTAAAACAGCTCAGTTTTAGGTTTGAAATTCAAATCACACACCCAGGATGGGCAGGACATTTCTCGCCTAGGACCCAGGTCGACCAGGGGGTCTACCTGCGTCATATAGGTCGACTAGGGGGTCGACCGCCCGCCTATTTCCAGATCCGAGGACTGGTTCGTTTTTCTGCATTTGGACGCCCGTTCTGACCAGTTTCGTTGATCCCTATACTATTTAAACACCCCCAAACCCCACTTTCTCTCCACACAAACCATTGTAATTGTAGTGACCCGAAATTCCAGTCCAATTTGAGCTGACCAAATAACGCAAGTCCAACCCAATTTGCACTGAAATCCAGAAAACTATTAGAAAGAATATATAGGGTGAGAATATATAAGACAGAACTTAGAATAGAAGAAGAAGAACACAACATCAGAGTAACACGAATCTCACAGCAGAACGAACAACATATAATAGATAACTTATCCTTGAAATAAAATCAGTATATGTATACAATAACATTATCAGAGTACAACACTTACTACACAGCGGAAATAACTATAGCTATATTATGCTGAAGCCTCCTGCTCCAAGCTCTTCCAGTATATCTGTAAAACCCGACTATTTGACTGCCCATACAAAATTGGGCACCCAAGAGTTTAGGGAAACAAAACAAAATAAACTCTGGGTCAGTCATGGGACTGGTATGAGTAAAACAGTTAAAATAGTTTGATCGATTAAACGATATCTCATAAGACCACACCATATAACGGAACGGGTTTTTCCCTTATGAGAATCCAAAATATCTTTATATCAAAAACCTCTTGAAAATATAATAATGTCTATCAACCACAATATAATAATCATCTAGCAGAAACGCTTCCATATCATGTTCTACATATATAGTATACAATAAAAAATGCAAGCACGTATTGGCTAATGGATTTCCAACTATGACAAGGTATGGATCCACCTCTCGCTAGTGTACCTCTAGAAAGGAATACACTGGGTTCAACGAGAACATCTTGCAACCCGGCCACACATGACCGACCACTCATTTCACTTGAGTGTATCAAATGTATATCACCAACGGTTGGGATCAACAACCTTTTCCCGAATGGGACAGCATCAAAATAGATTTTTAGAAGTAAATGAAACTCTAGATCATGTGATTATACAACCTAATAGGTTCGACCTACATAGCCATGCTGCCTGCCCGATTTCTGTCATTTACCGATGTGAGGCTAGAAGCTACGCTTATCTTTTACATACCACATCTTCATTAACTTTGAATGTCACATCGTCATACCCGCCAAAGCACAAATTGATTTCCCCAAAAATACCATGGTATACAGCTAAGAGAAACGAATTCCTCCGCAACCAAACGTGAATACGTTTGAAGATATCAACTTACTCGATTTATTAGATATACTTTGTCAGACATTCTTCCATACAGTTCGTCCTGGGACTAGAAAAACCGAAGGCACTATTCAGTATATCCATCTTAGGCAATCTTTACCTAAGATTTATACAACGTCCCTTGCATTTTACTCTGTCTTCAATTATCTTTGGCATATATGGTTCGCAATGCTTATGCCAATACAGAGTGGTTCTTCGGATAATAATCCAACCGGTCTCTCCATATTAACAACGTTAAAATGGTCAAAACTTCGATAGTCGGTGAGTTAACTATCAAAGAAAAACAGGTGTGCAAACTAGGATATTATTTCCAAGTGGAAATTATATCGATCAATCATTATTTATCATATATATATTCACATTTCCTTATTTTCTATGTTTAGAAAATATATGTTATTAACACTGGAAAACATTTCCATACCTTAATTACGTATCCCTATTCTTCCACAACTATCAGACTCTAACTATAAACTAACAAGAGAACAACTTCCTAAGTATAAACCTCGATGGCCGAAACCAACATCAGATCGATACTTAGGAAACCATTCAACTTATTAATCTCTAGTCAGTTTCTAATTTTTGTTTAACTCCATTTTGATTAACTATGTTCGATTAACTCCTTTCGATTAACTCGATTCGATTAACTCCTCTATTTATTTTCCCAATAAATAATCCTTATATTTTCTAAATAAATAATCCTTTATTCTATTCTATTCGTTTTATCAACATTTTCCCTTTTATAAAACTCTATTCGTTTTATAAACATTTTCCTCTTATTTACTTTCGAAATATTTCCTTTTATAAAATCTGTTGATTTAATAAAATCCCTTTATTTCAATATACATTGAAATAATTCTTTTTACATCCCAGGGTCTTTTTATGATATTAAAAGTATCGAATAACAAGGATCAATATCATTCTAACACACATAATCCATAACAGATTATATAACACATCATATATCACAATATATGAAAAATAGTAAAATAAATGTTGAGGAATCTAATCGGATTCCTCCAACCTGTTTCCCTGCATCACAGATGTTAAACAATATAATAACATCGACTTAACTTCGATATGAAATATTCTACTAGACAGAATCAATATTTGATTAACGATATATATCTATATATCATTATCTACAATTTCAACCAATACACAAGCAATTCAACCAAACAGTTAACACACAACAATCAACATATGATTAACAGTTCTAAGAATACGTTATAAAATATAACTGTTCAAAGGTTGAGTTTTACTCACATTAAATGATCATCGTTAATAACGATAACCATCGCTAGATTTGATTTAAACAGACAATTTATTTTGCGATAAATCGTAATGAGCTCGGATTCACTCCTAGTCAATTCCATTGTGTTGGTCCCGTCTGTACGATCCCAACGGATCTGGCCATTCGAAATTCTGATAATGTATGAATGATATATCTCAATAACAAGTGTAATTAAATAGTTGAATTAAATAATTTCTATTTAATTAAACTTGTTGGGCTTTACCCATAAGTTAGCCCACTACCATTTTCTTTTAAAACCGTACACAATACTTTTGCTTTCCTCCAGATTTTAACAACGAACCCGATTCCCCCTTATCCACCTTTGACCGCCTCGTTGACCTCCCACCGCCTTCACCTCGGCCATTCGTTGGCGGCGCCATCGTCACTTGAGGATTCCTCGCCTCTTCCTCTGTCCGCCTAGACCCACGAACCCAAGCTCGAAATCCCCCTTGGCGAATCGACCTGCTGCTCCACACTAGAAGATCTCACCTCGCTTTCCACCTCCAATGACAGGAGCACCACCAAAGGGTGTCAACACACGCGCCTCGACTCACTCATCAACTCGCCACCTTGATTTTTGCCTAACTCCTCCCCATCGTCATTTTAAACCCAACCCTAGCTTACTGGTATAGACCCCGAACACCACAAATGTTGATCGCACACCACCAAATGGGTACAGATGAGTTGCTTTAGGAAAGAGGAGCTGAAGGATTCAAGTTTTGTAAATTTAGAGATTTTAAAAGAATTGTTGTTGATTTTTCTTCTGGATTTTCTACTTTGAAATTTTACTTGCTGTGATGGTTTATACAGCTTATATAAGCCTTTGTTGGTAGGTAGAGTTTGTGGCTGTAAACAATGTCTGCATGGCTTGTTTTGATCCTAAGAAAAAGGGTGGGATATTTTATTTTTGATTTGTTTATTTTATTTTATCGATTTTATACTCTTCTCCGGTTCTTAAAAATCCCTACGACCACATACGATATCTAAAAATCACGAAAACATACATGCCACTAGAGTTCGACATTACAGTACCAACGAAACTAGTTTCATCGAATTCCGACTGTGTATGATCACACAACATATTTTTAATCATTGAAATACTGGCTGTTTTTCACTCTAAAAATCTGTACGGCCACACAGTGACTCTAAAAATCACGAAATTTGGAATCTAACAATAATTTAATATTGCGGACCCAACAAAATTAGTTTCGTCGAGTTCTGAGGTCGTTTGCAAAGCAGGCTATTTTTAAAGCTCTGAATAACCCATTTAAATATATAAATATATTTAAAAATGATTAAATTTAATATTTATAAATAAATATTATCGTATATATTCACAGTGGAATACCGTACAGCTCTAGAATATTCCTATATGAATTTCTACTCGATATTTCAAATCCCGATTAAATCGATATTCGATTTATAATGAAATTCCTTTTATAAATATAAATAAATTATAAAGGAGATTCCACAGCGACTTTTCTAAAATTTGATTTGGTCATAAATCAAAATCTACATGACGAAATCCCGATTATTCTCTTCCACTAGAAAAATATACTTCACCAGCTCCTAACGTTTCTTGTTTCACATAAATCCGGCTTAAAACGAATCCTGTACATTCAGTTGAAGTTCAAATCGCCAAATCGCGAACTACAGCGCCATTTCGAGCTCGATTTTAATTATAATATAATTATACGTCCAAACTGTCGTTCAAATAATATATTCATTATTCTAATTCAATTCTAAACTGAATTAAATATCACAGATGATCCCGTTCACGCCATATTTCCATTTCAGCCAATTCTGATTATTTCAGAATTTAATATATTATTTAATTATTATTTTAATTAAATACTCACCATCATTTAATTCAACGACCATGAAATCCTTTTAAACACCTTTTAAATAATTAAATAAATTAATTAGTATATCACAGAAAATGCGGGTCATTACATTCTTCCCCACTTAAAATAATTTCGTCCTCGAAATTTCTAAGGTAGAAAACAAACCTTATCGACTGGCTAGAACTTATATGTTCACTTCTTAAATTCAGTTTCACTGAACCAGTTTAATTTCAATTAAATTATTAATTAATTCTTATCAACGAAAATTTTCAAAAATCCTGAAAATTTTCTAACACCTTAACTTTTCAAAAAATTTCGCCAGCACCTCATTTGTACTGGTCAATAGGTACAACTACCACTCGCCTCTCTGGGCCATCTCCAACCCAAAAGAAAATCAAACAGCCAAGAGGCTTGCCAATTCGGCTCATAAATCTCATATCCATAAAAATATAAACTGGTACCTTTTTGTTAGGCATATCGTTATATCCTTTACACCTGCTACCAATTCAGCATATACCGATGTCATCCCAATCAAACTCCAATCAGTTTTATCCACAACACAATCATTCGCTTATATCCGAGCCAAATATCATTTCAAACTCGAGTTTCATTCTCGATTCCAAACTCTTAATTCGATTATCAAATTACACTTCAAATTCGAATCTCACAATCCAATTTGTCTTGATATCATTCTAATTCAATCTCAGTTACCACTTTACTGGCTTTACTTTAATTCAAATTGGATTTCCCAAATTTTAATTCAGTTTGGTTTTAAATCAACAATAATTCCCTAGGAATTTTTAAATCACTTAGCTTTTCAAAAACCAAATATTCCTTTTCGGATTTCAACAACTTGTTTCTCTCAAAACAATTCAAAAACCAAATCTTTTAGGTTGTAATCCGTCACTTACAACTCGAAATTGAACACCGATGATGTCATGATCATCATCAGAATTTGTTTCCCAGTTATCGAAGTGAGTTCAATACTATATCATTTTTCAACACTCATGCTTTAAACACTCTCATTTTGAAATCAACTTCAAAATATCATTTATAATGCTAGTGAAACAATTTAAAATCTCCCATGATCTTAAAATTTACATATATTTAATCCAAGTCTATTTACAACTCTGTTCCAAATTTCCAGGGTTTTAATTTCAATTCTGATTCAAATTTCTAATTTAATTCACTTTGATTTCATATATTTCACTTATATTAATTCTGATTGGTTATTTACATAACCATTTCACTTTTATAATCTTACTTGATTATAATAACAACCAATATATCCAATATATTATAATCATTTCAATATAAATCCTTTATATCAAAAATATAATTTGGGTAAAATTATTTTGTTTACCCTCTTTCCAAAACATACCATGACGGTTCATCGTATTCGAGTGTTTATAAACTCCTACCGATACAGTGGACCAAACTGATCGACTAGAACACATAAACAACTCAACCAATAAATCTACACAATATAAAACCATTTTCATATCAAATACAAATACGATCTCTCGTGTATATACACTCAACTCAATCTAGGGTATTACTAACCCTATCTCTACTGAGTTACCCCACAG
Organism: Allium sativum; assembly: GCA_030737875.1. Classification (NCBI taxonomy): domain Eukaryota; kingdom Viridiplantae; phylum Streptophyta; class Magnoliopsida; order Asparagales; family Amaryllidaceae; genus Allium; species Allium sativum. The sequence continues at coordinate 749,797,757 of CM060909.1, read as the reverse complement.
AGCCAAGGTAATTACTTAACCTTCAGCTCTGATACCAATTATAGTGACCCGAAATTCCGGTCCAATTTGAGCTGACCAAATAACGCAAGTCCAACCCAATTTGCACTGAAATCCAGAAAACTGTTAGAAAGAATACAAAGGGTGAGAATAGATAAGATAGAACTTAGAATAGAAGAAGAAGAAGAAGAAGAAGAAGAACACAACATCAGAGTAACACGAATCTCACAGCGGAATGAACAACATATAATAGATAACATATCCTTGAAATAAAATCAGTATATGTATACAATAACATTATCAGAGTACAACACTTACAACACATCGGAAATGACTATAGCTATATAATCCCGAAGCCTCCTGCTCCAAGCTCTTCCAATATATTTGTAAAACCCGACTAGTTGACTGCCCGTACAAAATTGGGCACCCAATAGTTTAGGGAAACAAAACAAAATAAACTTCGGGTCAGTCATGGGACTGGTATGAGTAAAGTAGTTAAAACAGTTTGATCCACTAAACGATATCTCATAAGACCACATCGTATAATGGAACGGATTTTTCCCTTATGAGAATCCAAAATATCTTTATATCAAAAACCTTTATATTATAATAATGTCTATCAACCACACTATAATAATCATCCAGCAGAAATGCTTCCATCTCACATTCTACATATATAGTATACAATCAAAACTGCAAGCACATATTGGGTAATGGATTTCCAACTATGACAAGGTATGGAACCACCTCTCGCTAGTGTACCTCTAGAAAGGAATACACTGGGTTCAACAAGAACATCTTGCAACCCGGCCACACATGACCGACCACTCATTTCACTTGAGTGTATCGAATGTATATCACCAACGGTTGGGATCAGCAACCGTTTCCCGAATGGGACAGCATCAACAATTGATTTTTAGAAGTAAATGAAACTCTAGATCAGGTGATTATACACCCTAATAGGTGCAACCTACATAGCCATGCTGCCTGCCCGATTTCTGTCATTTACCGATGTGAGGCTAGAAGCTACGCTTATCTTTTACATACCACATCTTCGTTCACTTTGAATGTCACATCGTCATAACCACCAAATCACAAATTTATTTCCCTAAAAATACCATGGGTATACAGCTAAGAGAAACGAACTCCTCCGCCACCAAACATGTATATGTTAGAAGAGATCAACTTACGCGATTTATTAGATATACTCTGTCAGACATTCTTCCATACAGGTCATCCTGGGACTAGACAAATCGAAGGCACTATTCAGTACATCCATCTTAGACAATCTTTACCTAAGATTTATACAACAGCCCTTGCATTTTACTCCGTCTTCAATTATCTTTGGCATATATGATTCGCAACGCTTATGCCAAACAGAGTTGTTCTTCGGATAATAATCCAACTGGTCTCTCCATATTAACAATGTTAAAATGGTAGAAAACTTCGATAGTCGGTGAGTTAACTATCAAAGAAAAACAGGTGTGCAAACAACGATATTATTTCCAAATGGAAATTATATTGATCAATCATCATTTGACATATATATATATATATATATATTCACATTTCATTATTTTCTATGTTTAGAAAATATATGTTAATAACACTGGAAAACATTTCCATAGCTTAATTACGTATCCCTATTCTTCCACAACTACCAGACTCTAACTATAAACTAATAAGAGAACAACTTCCTAAGTATAAACCCCGAAGGCCTGAACCAACATCAGATCGATACTTAGGAAACCATTCAACCTATTAATCTCTAGTCAGTTTCTAATTTTTGCTTAACTCCATTTAGATTAACTATGTTCGATTACCTACTTTCGATTAACTCGATTCAATCAACTCCTCTATTTATTTTCCCAATAAATAATACTTTATTCTATTTATTTTCTAAATAAATAATCCTTTATTCTATTCTATTTGTTTTATCAACATTTTCCCTTTTATAAAACTCTATTTGTTTTATAAACATTTTCCTTTTATTTACTTCTGAAATATTTCCTTTTATAAAATATGTTGATTTTATAAAATCCCTTTATTTCAATATACATTGAAATAATTCTTTTTACATCCCAGGGTCTATTTATGATATTTAAAATATCGAATAACAAGGATCAATATCATTCTAACACACATAATCCATAACAGATTATATAACACATCATATATCACAATATATGAAAACAATAAAATAAATGTTGAGGAATCCAGTCGGATTCCTCCAACCTGTTTCCCTGCATCACAGATGTCAAACAATATAATAACATCGACTTAATATTCTGCTAGACAGGATCAATATTTGATTAACGATATATATCTATATATCGTTATCTATAATTTCAACCAATACACAAGCAATTCAACCAAACAGTTAAAACACAGGAATCAACATATGATTAACATTTCTTAGAATACGTTATAAAATATAACTGTTCAGAGTTGGTGAGTTTTACTCACATTGGACGATCATCGTTAATAACGATAACCATCGCTCGATTTGATTTAGACGGACAATTTATTTTGCGATAAATTGTAACGAGCTCGGATTCACTCCTAGTCAATTCCATTGTGTTGCTCCCGTCTGTATGATCCCAACGGATCTGGCCGTTCGAAATTCTGATAATGTATGAACGATATATCTCAATAACAAGTGTAATTAAATAGTTGAATTAAATAATTTCTATTTAATTAAACTTGTTTGGCTTTACCCATAAGTCAGCAAATTACCATTTTCTTTTAAAATCGTACCCAACACTTTTGCTTTCCTCCAGATTTTAAAACCGAACACGGTTCCCCCTTATCCACCTTTGACCGCCTCGTTGACCTCCCACCGCCTTCACCTCGGCCATCCGTTGGCACCACCATCATCACTAGAGGATTCCTCGCCTCTTCCTCTATCCGCCTAGACCCACGAACCCAAGCTCGAAATCCCCCTTGGCGAATCGTCCTGCTGCTCCACACTAGAAGATCCGACCTCGCTTTCCACCTCCGATGACCGGAGCACCACCAAAGGGCGTCAACACACGTGCCTCGACTCACTCATCCACTCGCCACCTTGATTTTTTTCCTAACTCCTCCCCATCATCATTATAAACCCAACCCTAGCTTACTGGTATAGACCCCAAACCCCACAAATGCTGATCGCACGCCACAAAATGGGTACAGATGAATAGCTTTAAGCAAGAGGAGCTGAAGGATTCAAGCTTTGTAAATTTAGAGATTTTAAATGAATTGTTGTTGATTTTTCTTTTGGATTTTCTACTGTGGAATTTTACTTGCTGTGATGGTTCATACGGCTTATATAAGCCTATGTTGGTAGGTAGAGTTTGTGGCTGGAAACAGTGTCTGCATGGCTTGTTTTGATCCTAAAAAAAGGGTGGGATATTTTATTTTTGATTTGTTAATTTTATTTTATCAATTTTATACTCTTCTCCGGTCCTTAAAAATCCCTGCGGCCACATACAATATCCAAAAATCACGAAAACAGACATGCCACTAGAGTTCGACATTACGGTCCCAACAAAACTAGTTTCGTCGAATTCCGACTCTGTATGCTCACACGGCGTATTTTGAATCGTCGAAGTACTGGCTGTTTTTCACTCTAAAAATTTGTACGACCACACAGTGACTCTAAAAATCACGGAATTTGGAATCTAAAAATAATTTAATATTGCGGACCCAACAAAATTAGTTTCGTCGAATTCTGAGGTCATTTGCAAAACTAGCTATTTTTAAAGCTCTGAATAACCCATTTAAATATATAAATATATTTAAAAACAATTAAATTTAATATTTATAAATAAATATTAACGTATTTATTCATAGTGGAATACCATACAGCTCGAGAATATTCCTATATGAATTTCTACTCGATATTTCAAATCCCGATTAAATCGACATTCGATTTATAAATATAAATAAATTATAAAGGAAATTCCATAGTGACTTTTCTAAAATTTGATTTGGACATAAATCAAAATCTACACAATGAAATACCGATTTTTCTCTTCCACTAGAAAAATATACTTCACCAGCTCCTAACGTTTCTTGTTTCACAGAAATCCAGCTTAAAACGAATCCTGTACATTCAGTTGAAGTTCAAATCGCCAAATCGTGAACTACAGCGCCATTTCGAGCTCGATTTTATTTATAATATAATTATACGTTCAAACTGCTGTACAAATAATATATTCGTTATTCTAATTCAATTCTAAACTGAATTAAATATCACAGATGATCCAGCTCATGCAATATCACCATTTTAGCTAAATCTAATTATTTCAGAATTTAATAAATTATTTAATTATTATTTTAATTAAATATTCACCATCATTTAATTCAACGACCATGAAATCCTTTTAATCACCTTTTAAATAATTAAATTAATTAATTAGTATATCGCTGAAAATGGGGTCATTACAGTAATGCTATGCTGCCGCAATTCTAATTAAAATAAATCAACTATGTCTCTACTCTACTGAAACCTAAGCTAGAACTAGTGCTTCTTCTTCCAATCTGAATAGGATTAAAAGAGAACAAAAACAACCCTTTTTCTTTTAGAATCCAACCAAGGTGAGTGCAGTTATTTTCAAATATGAAATTTAATTATGATCTTGACATGGCTATAAATCTGAATTTGAGATTATGCATATTCCTGTTTATCAGATCTGTTTTTCTGTGTAGATCTATTTTATTAATATTATAGTAAATATTCTGTATCTCTTCCTTCCTTCTGTTCTATAGCCAGGGTACTACGAGCCTGAGCCAAATCTCATAAGAGATTGACGCACGAATGCTAAATTTGGGAAAAAATAGTGAATGATGCATAATAAGACATGACTGATTTGTGACTGATTTGAGAAAAGAACATATGTTGTAATTTAAGATCTGGATCTGGGCATACTATATATAATAGTCTGTGATTTGGAAGAAGGAGAATTATTGTGCATATGACTTAGGCGCAAAGATCTATATTATAATAGGATAACTATTAAATGTGAATACGCCTAAATGGGGACTTTGGATATTAGGCATACGCGGAAATCAAAGGCTATAATTTGGCATAATTCGTATTGTATACCATGATTTGGGGTTTTTGGAGGATATTCTGTACTGTGTAACTAAAATTATGGGTATATGTCATGTTGTGAATTATGACCATAATTTAGGCATGTAAAATTAGGCTTAATTTTACGATTAAATCTATTAAATTGCCTAATCTGCTAAATCTGTTGAAACTGAATACGGTAAATTTGTGGTATGAGAATCTGTAGGCTTGATCTAAAATTGAGCAAAACAAGTTAATAGAACTTTGAATGATCTGCTGTAACTTATAAAGAAGTTAAATTTGTTGAATTCGCATAATTAGTCTGATATTGGCATAATTTATGAATGAATACTTTAGCTAAAAATAAGAATGCTGAGACACGAGGTTAGACTCTGTTTACGGTAGAAGCCTGCCCGGACCCAACCGGCTTAAACAGCAACCGTAAACTGTCAGTCTAATATGAGAGGTCGTAGGCATAACTAAAAGATGCTTAGACATGAGGTTAGGTCTGGCTTGCGGCAGAAGTCTGCCCGGAGCCGCCCGGCACATCCAGCGGCCACAAGCTACTGACCTAAAGTGAGAGGTCAGTGCATTAGTAATTAATTAATGCAAATATAGGATAAATATGATGCCTAAATTGTGTTGGGTGGATAAGTTTAAATCTACTGGGCAAATGAATCTAATAAACCCGTTTTGTAAATCTGTAGGCCCAATACAAGGTTAGGAAAAACAATCTGGAAGTCTGTTAATCTGTATATCTGATCCGTTAGTCTAAAAACTTGTTAACCTATTTGTCTGATCTGAGAACTAGTTAATCCGAACATTGTACATCTGGAATCTGTAAGTAAGTTAATCTGAAATCTGTTAGTCTGGGGACACAAGGTTAGGAGGGGTAATTACTTGTGTCATCTGTCGTGTGGGACCCATATTAGTCAGTAACCCTTTTCTGGCGTCAAATCTATGACCCAACACTAGGATGGGTCCGAGCACGCTTACTGATCTAATTGTAAGAGGTTCACTCTGATATTGGCGAGGGGTGTCGATGGAGCATTCCAACCGGGTCATGTGCGTGCATGGATCCGGTCTTCTCTGAGGATGTAAGACACCATGACATCTGTAAATAGGTCTATGTCTGTAGGTTGCCACTTTAGGGAATGATACACCCTTCTGTGGGTCCGGCACAGGGTATTTATGTATTAGGGAGTCGATCGCTTGGGGTAGAATTTAGGGTGCACCTGTTTCTCTTTGTTTCTGTTGGTGTTCCGTATGTTTCTATTGGGGTGGTAAAGGCCTATTAGTTGGGTGGTAAAGGCCCATTATTAGCATTCTGTTTCTGTACCTTCTGTCTCTGTTGGGGTGGTAAAGGCCCATTACTAGCATTCTGTTTCTGTAGAGATTATTCTGTTTCTGTTTATGTTTCAGTTTAGACAGTCGGGTAATACCTAATCCTGTTATACTATGTATTAGTGCAGAGAAGTAAGATATAGGTAAGAAGCATATCTTGGTCTATATCATTCTGGTTCTTCTGTTTAACTTAAGCATACCTGCTACTCCTGTTGTTGTAATCTCTCGTCTAGATTTATTTACATGTCATGATACTACTATCTGTTTATATGCTAAAAGTTACTGGACTCGCCAGACTTTATGTCTGACCTCGTTTGTTTTCGCCTCTTTTTCTTTCCATTTCCTCCCCAGGTGCTCAGGGTGGAAACATAGGAGCTTGATTCATGTTCTCTCTGCTTGAAGTGCTTAAAGTATTGCTTGGCTTTGACTCTACCATCTTATGGCAGTTTATGTTGGGAATTATGGTTTTAAAACTATGCATTCTGAAGGATTTTGGTATAAGACTAATACTTGTGTACTTGGGTTTTGGCATTATGATTTTGAAGGATGTAACCAAACTTATTTCTGTTTCTACTGTAATAAAGTTATAAAATTTTCAAGTACTAATTTACGTATCTGTCTTGTAATATTTTGTTCTGTTTACTTATAATGCTTCATGGAAGTTAATGCATTCTCTTTGTGAATGACATTAACGAACATGTGGTGTTTCACTTGGTATCAGAGCTGAAGGTTACCAAAATTTATAAAAAGTTTTTGAAAACTATTTTCAAAAAGGTTTTAAAAAAAGAAGTATTTTCAAAAGTAAAGTTTATTTTGAAAAAAAAACATAATCCCCAAAAGCCATATATTTGTCTTTCGATTCTCCGTTTTTGAATCTCTTTTCTTTCGTTTCAGCAAGTCTGGAGAACAAAACATCCCTTATATCCCAGAGGGAGTCACCATACCCGGATGGTTCCATAGATATTTGGAGGCCACGACACCCGCCGAAATCCGAGGAAACGTTCCTCCAGCTGTACCCTTCGCTCCTCCTCCTCCTCCGCGCGTGAATACTTTCTCGAAGACATGTAGAGACTTTCGAGCTATGGGCAGAAAGAACTTTAATGGGACTGAATCAATCATGGAAGCAAGAAACTGGCTCAAGGAAACAGAAGATTTGTTCGTTATCTTCGAAGTGGATGATAGGCAGATGATACAGTTGGCTGTATGGTTACTTAAGGACGAAGCCTTATTCTGGTGGGAGGTTACGAATGGAGAACGAGCAGTGGAGACTTGGATGGATTTCAGGCATAGTTTTGAGATGAAATTTCTCTCACGAGCAGAAGAGAATTTATACATGGAGAGGTTCTTGACGTTGAAGTAGGGGAATTTATCAGTGAATGAGTATGTCAACAAGTTCAATCAATTGGCGAGATTCGGCTTAGACTTGGTGAACACACCTAATAAGAAGGCCCTGAGATTTGTTAAAGGTTTGAATGAGCCGCTACATGGGTTGGCTATGACCCACATTCCTATGGGGGCTACCTTCGAGAAATTGGTTGACATGGCATTGATGCATGAAGAGGAAGCCAAAAGTGAGAAAAAAGAGGAAAGATCGAAGGACCATAGAACAAGAAAGCGCGACCCAAAAAGGAAACACAAAAGAAGGATGAAAAGTCTAAAGATAAGAAGGAGAAAAAGTGATTTAGTTGTGGAAGCTTGACTCATCTGAACAAGGATTGCAGAAAGAGGAAGGGCACTTGCTTCAATTGTGGTGAGATGGGACACTTCACTATGGACTGCCCGAAGAAACGAGGGCAAGGGCAGAGGACAGGACCTACTTCTGAAGGGCAGGTGAATGCTCTCGTGGCTGGTGGATAGGATAGAGATCGGAAAAATTTCTGTAGAAGGTTTAAATTTCCTTATCTGATTATTGAGTTAAAACTCTTTTTGATTCTAGCATTTTAACTGTGTAATTGAGACTCTGCACTTTAATACTAGTCTTGTTTCTGATCCCGCTATAGTCTCAAACCCCATAAGGGTTACGACTCATCTGTTTGTGGTAGGTTGGAGTTTGAGGGTATTTGTGTTGGGCGTTAAGTTGACTATGATGCATACATTCTGGGTTTTGTGGGATATGGTGGGGTTTTATCATGCTTAGTTTCCTAAGAATAATTTGATAATCTGATCTATACCAGTAGTCTGTAAGTATCAGAATATTTCTGAAAAGGATAGGGGTTTTTACTCGAAGCGTGAAGTAGATTTCCAGTTTTGACATTGTTTAATGGGAGTAATTTTCTGAGTGTCAATCTGATGTTGATTTCGGTCTTCGGAGTTGAAACTTAGAGATTTATTCTCTTAACCGATGTCTAATGGGAACAGAAATTTTGTTTTAATTGTACTTGCTTCTATCACTCGGCCGTATCTTATCGATCGAGTCTTCGACCTTTAGGTAGAAACTAATGGGTGTAAACACGTGTTTGAGACATATTATGTTTGATGGTTGCAAGTGGTTGCTATTGGTTGCTCGTGGATGCATATACACACACTAGGCACTAGATTGGCTCAAAAGCACTCTCATACTGCATATGGATGTGTGCGCATTTTTCAATTTTTGTGGATGTAAAATGATTGACTCATCACATGGATGTTGCATTTGGATGAATGGTTATGCACTCATATAGAAATGATGTTTATCAAATAGGATTTCTTGCATACATAATTGGACTCATGGTACTAACATAATTCGCATTGAGGAGGTCAACTAAATCAGTAGACCGCCTGATCTTTGCATTAGATAAGAGACATATACACACACTTTTGCATATGTTCGTACAACATTAGAAGTTTTCTAAGGACAATGGATGCTTGTGTATGATGGTTGAGTAGATGGGTGATTGGATGGTAGTACACATTCATCTTAACTTGACGATTTCGGGGACGAAATCCTTTAAGGATGGGAGAATGTGACACCCAGTATTTTCTATGAACATAAAAGTAACAAAACAAAGTATACTTAATTTTTAAAAGCAGAATTAAGGGAAGCAGGTTACGCCATTACGTTCGTCTTGGAATTCTGCTTGAGATAGAGAACGAGTATGCGTAAATCGGACTCTGTATGAAGAAGTTATGGCCCTCAGAAGTTTCAGGAAATTAAATAAATTAAAACAGCTCAGATTTAAGTTTGAAATTCAAATCACACATCCGGGCTGGGCGGGAAATTTCCAGCCTAGGACCCAGGTTGACCAGGGAGTCAACCTGGGGGTCGACCTAGGTCACATACGTCGACCCGGAGGTCGACCTGGGGGTCGACCTCCCCCTATTTCCAGATCCGAGGATTGGTTCGTTTTTCTACATTTGGACGCCCGTTCTGACCAGATTCGTTGATTCCTATGCTATTTAAACACCCCAAACCCCACTTTCTCTCCACACCAAACTATTGTAACGCTATGCTGCCACAATTCTAATTAAAATAAATCAATGGCATCTCTACTCTGCTGAAACCTAAGCTAGAACTAGTGCTTCTTCTTCCAATATGAATAGGATTAAAAGAGAACAACTACAACCCTTTTTCTTTTAGAATCCAACCAAGGTGAGTACAGTTATTTTCAGATATGAAATTTAATTATGATCTTGACATGGCTATAAATCTGAATTTGAGATTATGCATATTCTTGTTTATCAGATCTATTTTTCTGTGTAGATTAATATTATAGTAACTATTCTGTATCTCTTCCTTCCTTTTGTTCTATAGCCAGGCCACCACGAGCCTAAGCCAAATGTCATAAGAGATTGACGCACAAACACTAAATTTAGGAAAAATAATGAATGATGCATAATCAGACATGACTGATTTGTGACTGATTGGAGAAATGAACATATTTTGTAATTTAAGATCTGGATTTGGGCATACTATATATGATAGTCTTTGATTTGGAAGAAGGAGAATTGTTGTGCATATGACTTAGGCGCAAAGAGCTATATTATAATAGGATGACTTTTAAATATGAATACGCCTAAATGGGAATTTCAGATATTAGGCATACGCTGAAATCAAAGGCTATAATTTGGCATAATTCATATTGTATATCATGAGTTGGGGTTTTTGGAGGATATTCCGCACTGTGTAAATTTAACTAAAATTAGGGGCATATGTTATATTGTGAATTATGACCATAATATGGGCAAGTAAAATTAGGCATAATTTTATGATTAAATCTGTTAAATTGCCTAATTTGCTAAATCATTGATACTGAATACGATAAATTTGGGGTATGAGAATCTATAGGCTCGATCTAAAATTGAACAAAACAAGTTAATAGAACTTTTAATAATCTTCTGTAACTTGTAAAGAAGTTTAATTTGTTGAATTGGCATAATTAGTCTGATATTGGCATAATCTGTGAATGAATAATTTATCTAAAAATAATAATGCTGAGACACGAGGTTAGACTCTATTTGCGGTAGAAGCCTACCAAGACCCAACCAGCTAAACCAGCAAACCTAAACTATCAGTCTAATATGAGAGGTCATTGGCAAACTAATAGATGCTTAGACACGAGGTTAGGTCTGCCTTGCGGCAGAAGTCTGCCCAGAATCGCCCGGCACATCCAACGGCCACAAGCTACCAAACTAATGTGAGAGGTCTGTGCATTAGTAATTAATTAATGCAAATCTAGGATAAATATGATGCCTAAATCGTGTTGGGTGGATAAGGTTAAATCAACTGGGCGGATGAATCTAATAAACCCATTTCGTAAATCTGTAGGCCCAATACAAGGTTAGGAAAAACAATCTATAATTCTGTTAATCTATATATCTGATCCGTTAGTCTTAAAACTTGTTAACCTATTCGTCTGATCTGAGAACTAGTTAATCTGAACTTTGTACATCTGAAATCTGTAAGCAAGTTAATCTGAAATCTGTTAGTTTGGGGACACAAGGTTAGGAGGGGTAATTACTTGTGTCTTCTGTTGTGTGGGACCCATATTAGTCAGTAACCCTTTTCTGGTATCAAAACTATGACCCAACACTAGGAGGGGTCCGAGCACGCTCACTGATCTAATTGTAAGAGGTTCACTCTGATATTGACGAGGGGTGTCGATGGCGCATTCCAACCGGGTCATGTGCATGCATGGATCCGGTCTGCTCTGAGGATGTAAGACACCGTGACCTCTGTAAATAGGTCTGTGTCTATAGGTTGCCACTTTAGGGAATGATACACACTTTTGTGGGTCTGGCACAGGGTATTAATGTATTTGGGAGTCGATCGCTTGGGGTAGAATTTAGGGTACTCCTGGTTCTCTGTGTTTCTGTTGGTGTACCGTCTGTTTCTGTTGGGGTGGTAAAGGCCCATTAGTTAGGTGGTAAAGGCCCATTATTAGCATTCTGTTTCTGTACCTTCTGTCTCTGTTGGGGTGGTAAAGGCCCATTACTAGCATTCTGTTTCTGTAGAGATTATTCTGTTTCTGTTTCTATTTAGACAGTAGTGTAATACCTAATCCTGTTATACTACGTATTAGTGCAGAGAAGTAAGACATAGGTAAGAAGCATATCTTGGTCTATATCATTCTGTTTCTTCTGTTTAACTTAAGCATACCTACTACTCCTGTTGCTATAATCTCTCGTCCAACTTTATTTACATGTCATGATACTACTATTTGTTTATATGCTGAAAGTTACTGGAATCGCCAGACTTTATGTCTGACCTCGTTTGTTTTTGCCTCTTTTTCTTTCCGTTTCCCCTAGGTGCTCAAGGTGGAAACATAGGAGCTTGTTTCATATTCTCTCTGCTTGAAGTGCTTGAAGTATTGCTTGGCTTTGACTCAACCTTCTTATGGCAGTTTATGTTGGGGATTATGGTTTTAAAATTATGCCTTCTGAAGGATTTTGTTATAAGACTGATACTTGTGTACTTCGGTTTTGGTATTGTGATTTTGAAGGATGTAACCAAACTTATTTCTGTTTCTGCTGTAATAAAGTTATAAAATTTTCAAGTACTACTTTATGTATCTGTCTTGTAACATTATGTTCTGTTTACTTATAATGCTTCATGGAAGTTAATGCATTCCCTTTGTGAAAGACATTAATGGACATGGGGTGTTTCAATATCTCATAAGACCACGCCGTATAATGGAACGGGGTTTTCCCTTATGAGAATCCAAGTCAATTTGATTTAACTTTCAAATCATTTTGAAAGAAACAATAATCTTTTATATCAAAACTCATTGATATTATAATAGTGTCTATCAACCATAATATAATAATCATCTAGCAGAAACGCTTTCATCTCACGTTCTACATACATAGTGTAAAATCAAAATCGCGAGAACTTATTGGATAATGGATTTCCAACTATGACACGTTATGGAACCACCTTCCGATAGTGTACCTCTAGAGAGGAATACACCGGGTTCAACAAGAACATCTTGTAAACCGGCCACACATGACCTACCATTCATTTCACTTTAGTGTATCGAATGTATATCACCAACAGTTAGGATCAGCAACCGTTTCCTGAATGGGACAGCATGGAATAAATTAAAGAATGAAATGAATATCTCTAGATAGGTGATAATACACCCTAATGGAAGAAACCCACATAGCCATGTTGCCCGCCCGATTTTTATCATTTCCCGGTTGTGAGGCTAGAGGCCACGCTTATCTCTGACACTTCACACATTTATTCACTTTGAATGTCACATCGTCATACCCACCAAATCACAAATTGATTTCCCCAAACATACCACAGGTATACAGCTAAGAGAAACGAATTCCTCCGCCACAAAATGTAAATACGTTTGAACAGATCAACTTACGCGATCTATTGAATATACTTTGTCAAACATTCTTCCATACAGGTCGTTCTGGGACTGGACAAACCGAAGGCACTATTCTGTAAATAGGATAGCCCTTTCATAACTTCATCTTCAATTATCTTCATCATATTTGATCGCAAAGCTAACGTCCATACATAGTGGTTTTTAGATAATGAATCTAATCCCGGTCTCTATGTATTGACGACGGAAAAATAGTCAAAAACTTCGATAGTCGGTGAGTTAACTATCAAAGAAAAACATGTGTGCAGACAACGATATTATTTCCAAATGGAAACCATATCAAGCAAATCATCAAATCAACATTGATTCTCTTTAATTTAATTTGTCATTCAGTTATCCATTTCCCTATTCCTATTTCCATATATTCAACATTTCTAATTTTCTAAATTTAGGAAATATACGTTATTAACAATGGAAAACATTTCCATTTCTTATTTTCTTTATTAGAAAACATTTCTGATTCTTATTTGGAAAACATTTCTGATTCTTATTTGGAAATCATTTCCAAAACTCCGACATTTGGATTTAACCAGATGTTTAAATAAAACATCGCTATGCCAACTCAAAACCTTACCCTCATTAACTGAATTCACTTAACCAATCTTCATTGTCGAACCTTAACCATTCCTTAGTTAAAAAAGAAGTCAATCAAGTTGGGGTATAACTACCTCTCAGACCTAACTGAACAACATTCCTAACCTCAAAATAGACAAAGTTCACCTTTTACATCTTTAACAAACTTCCTTACGTAACTCTACAATTCTATTTACGAATCTACTTCTTTTACAGAAATCATTTGATTTTAACAATAGTGTTAAAATCTTATGCTTTTGAAATATAATAACTTCACTATAACTTTTATTTATTAATTTGGATAAACAAACAAACAACTAATTTATTAATAAATAAATAAATCTTGATTAAAACCGGAAAGTGAAGAGTACTTTCCCGAATTCGATATAATTGAATTTCAAGTATAAATTTCACTCGAATAATCTCTATTCGATAACTCCTTTTCAAATAACTAATATTCGATAGCTCCTTTTCGAATAAACTATATTCGATACCTCCTTTTCGAATAACTAATATTCGATAACTCCTTTTCGAATAACTAATATTCGATTAACTCCTTTAGAATAAACTATATTCGATTAGCTTTCTTCGAATAAACTATATTCGATTAACTCTCTTCGAATAAACTATATTCGATAACTCCTTTTCGAATAACTAATATTCAATAACTCCATTTTGAATAACTAGTATTCGATAACTCTTTTTCAAATAACTAATATTCGATTAACTCCTTTCACTCTATTCGAATAAACTATATTTGATTAACTCCTTTTCGAATAAACTAATATTCGATAAATCCTTTTTGAATAAACTAATATTCGATTACTCCTTTTCGAATAACTAATATTCGATTACTCCTTTCTGAATAACTAATTCGAATAACTAATATTCGACTAACTCTTGTTCGATTAACTCTATTCAATTAACTCTAACTCGATTAACTCTAACCGATTAAATCTAATTCGATTAACTCTAATCAATAAACTCTATTTGATTAACTCTAATCGATTAACTCTATCGATTTACTCTATCAATTAACTCTAGACTAACTCTATTCGATTAACTCTTTTATATCTCGTTAATTCCCTTTTATAATCCTATTTATTTTCCAAATAAATATTCCTTTTATAATTTTATTTATTTAACAAATATATATTTCGTTTTCAATTCTATTTATTTAACAAATAAATATTCTTTTCCAATTCTATTTATTTAACAAATAAATATTACCTTTTCAATTCTATTTGTTTACAAATATTCCATTTCAATTCTATTTGTAAATGTTTTACAAATATTTCCTTTTCAATTCTATTTGTAAATGTTTTACAAATATTTCCATTTCAATTCTATTTGTAAATGTTTTACAAATATTTCCATTTCAATTCTATTTGTAAATGGTTTACAAATATTTCCTTTTCAATTCTATTTGTAAATGTTTTACAAATATTTCCTTTTCAATTCTATTTGTTTACAAGTATTTCCATTTCAATTTACACTTTAAAAAATCTCTTTTTACATTCATGTATTTCTTATGGTAACTTATATATCCTATAACAATGATCAATATCATCAAACACTCATAATCAACAGCAGATTATATATCACATCACATATTTCAATATATGAAAAACAGTAAAATAAATGTTAAGGAATCCAGTTGGATACCTCCAACCTGTTTCCCTGCATCCGCATATGTTACACAATATAATTCACATCAATTTCATTTCAATATGAAATATTCTGTTAAACAGAATCAATATTTGATTAACGATTTATATATATCGTTATCTTTAATTTCAACCAATATATTAGCAGTTCATTCAAACAGTCAACACACAACAATCAGTCATTATTTATCAGTTCTAAAAATACATCATAAAAATATGAACTGCTAGAGTTGGTGAGTTTTACTCACATTGGACGATCATCGTTAATAATGATAACCATTGCTTGATTCAGACGGACAATTTATTTTGCTATAAATTGTAACGAGCTCTGATTCGCTCCCAGTCAGTTCCATTTTGTAGCTCTCATCCAAACGATCCCAACGGATCTGACCGTTCGTTACTTTGCACCGTATGACGAAGTTACAACTTATACAAGTATAATTTTTTTAAATTTAAATAAACTTAAACCCTTATTTTTATTTGGGCCCTTACCAAAATTTTTAATGGCCCATCATCAATTCAAAAGCCCACCACCGCAATACCTTCTTCCCCGATATTATGAAATAGGCTCCTTCGAGTAAACTTCTAGCTCCATTTCCCAACGTTTGCGTCCATCTTCCGACCTCAACTCTCCACGGTTTTAAAACCCAAAAACACCATCACTCTTCTCCTTTGAAATACTCTATCTCCATACCAGAAAAGTTGAACTCGCACTACCCTTTGGAAATGCGTTCTAACAGCTAAACCGTGAGTTCCAGAAAAAGTATCGACATTCAATCTCATCGTTTACCCCAGAAATTAGCACCTAAGCCTCATTTCATCTCCTCATTACAGAACTAATAACCAAAACGAGCGCAGATACTTCCATCGCCCGATATGGCAAACCCTAGTTTTCGCTGTCTTCTACCCAGCGATGGAAATCAATTTCGAGTGCCACAAAACATATATTGGATTGAAGAAATTTGCACCAGGAATCGAAATATGTTTATGCCTGGATTTACACAATTTTCTTCCAATTTCTATGAATTTTACAAACCCACGTTTTTAGGTATTGAGAAAGAAACTGGCGGCTAAAACGCTTTGATAGTGAATGAAGTATTAGGGTTAAGGTAGGTGTGTTGGGGTATTTATAGGGTAGTTTATTAATTTTATATTCGAATTTTATATTCGAAATTTATATTCCATTTTAATCCAATGTTGTTTATATTTGTGCTTTAAAATTCCTACGATCACTCATGATACTAAAAAATCACGAAAATGGACATGCAGCTACAGTTTGACATTACGGACCAAACGAAACTGGTCTCGTTGAATTCCGACTTCGTTTGCTTACATAGCGTAACTTTAACCATCAAAATGTCAACTGTTTTTCACATTAAAAATCGGTATGGCCAAATACTAGCTCTAAAAATCACGAAACTTGAAATTTGACAATAATTTGATATTACGGATCCAACAGAATTGGTTTCGTCGAAAACGGAGGTCGTTTGCAAAACTGGCCATTTTAAAGCTCTAAATAACCATTTAAATATATAAACGTATTTAAAAATAATTAAATTAAATATTTAAAAATAAATATTATTGTATGTATTCACAACAGAATATCATACAACTTCAGAATAAATATATATGGATTTACAACTCGATATTTCATCATCAGAGTAATATCGATATTCGATTTATATTTAAATCCTTTTATAAATCGTTATAAATTATAAAGGAATTCCATAACGACTTTTCGAAAATTTGATTTGGGCATAAATCAAAATCTACACAATGAAATCTAATTTTTCTCTTCCACTAGAAAAATACAGTTCAACAGATTCCAATGTTTCTTGTTTTACAGAAATCCAGCTTAAAACGAATTCTGTATATTCAGTTGAAGTTCAAATCCCGAAATAAAGAACTGCTGCGCCATTTCAAGCTCGATTATAATTATATTATAATTCTACGTTCAAACTTCGTTTATAAAATCTATTCGTTATCGTAATTCAATTTTAAACTGAATTATATATTTTGAATTGTCCAGTTCACACCATATTGCCATTCTACTATTTTCGACTATTTCAGAAATTAAATATATTATTCTATTATTTAATTTAATTAAGTATTCCGTATAATTTAATTAAATAGCTATTTAAATCTTTATATAGCTATTTAGATAATTAAATTAATTAATTATAATACCGTAAAAATACGGGTCATTACATATTGCTACCTGTATTAATTAGGCAAAAGTGGATTCAACATTCCTATAAAAAAAATCAACTTGAGAAAAAAAATTAGATTGATTGTTTCTCTAGCTTTTATGAGGAAAACGTGGTTGGTAAAATTATCATTGTTTAATTGCCTAGGTTATAAACTATCACTTCATGATTACTTCATTTTTAAAATTATCTATTATTTAAATTGGATTGGAGAAACCATTCCTTTAGTTTTCTCTCATGCATTAATCTAGAAAAGCATCGCAACTTTTTCCATTCGAAGCCAAAGACAGTTGCAACAATTGATTGCCAAACATCCTTTACTCTCTAGTTCCAATAAAATTCGAAATTTTTAGATCATTCTATTTCAAAGTATACATAGAATATTTGATTTATTTCCTTTCTTCGATTACAACATGGATCTAAACTTCGATTTTAGGTATAATAGTCAAAGTTACTCTACACCATGTGACTCACATAAGAAAAAAACCACATAATGGAATTGCTCAATTAAAATGGCGATATTACATATATAGCTATGTTGTCGATGTTACTTACAGTTGCATCCGTACATTTCAATGGTACTTTTGTTCTTCTTCACTTTAAGTACTAATATTTAGATTTCATAATGTTGAAATTATGAAGTGAGACTAAAAAATGTACACCTGCTATTTATAGTAGTCGACGTACACTTCAGGGGTGTCTTTTGTTCTTCTTCACTTTAAGAACTAATCTTTGGATTCCATGTTATGAAAATTATGAAGTGAGATTAAAAAACTGAATTTCATAAAGAAAAATCGACTAAGGCAGTTTTTTGTGCTTTACGTTTGCTAGAGCTTCCAGGTTAGTGACCAACTATACTTCTTGTAGGTATTTGCAATATATTTTTTACAAGTATTATGTCATCAATTTGTTTGGGGCACGTATTGGCTACAACTTAATTTTTTTTCCCCTTAAAATTTCAATATGTTGAAAAATTCATAATTTTTTTTTGTTTTTGGTAGGGTAGATCAATGGCTATAACCAAATTACGGAATTTGTTAATGATTTGAACATTGGAAAATACCTAATATAAAAAGTATAAAAATTAGCAAGGCTTTTAAACATGTTATATATATATATATAATATATATATATATAGAGAGAGAGATGGTGATATTGAAAATTAACGTGAGAACTTTGGACTCATGGTCTGGATACATGTTCACTGCAAATGATTTCATAGTTCCAGATGTTGAATAACAAGATTTTGATTGATGCCAATGAATGAAGCTACTATGAGAATCAAATCATAAAGATAAGGTTTATATATATACACTCATTGAGTCGTGTTAGAATTATGTTAAAATCTATCCTCATGTATACGCGAATGTGCAAAACAAAGTTATATATATGTCTATATACCTTTTAAAATGCCTAAAATATACAAAAAACTAGCTTACCGGTCGACTGGTAGAAAATCAACCAGTCAACTGGTCAACCAATTTTTATATGCAACGACTAGTTTTGAAAATCTTATTTATACGATTTAATTATACCAGTCAACTGATGATTTTTAACCAGTCGACTGATTCGACCCAGAAACTATTTGTAAAGAGTCACCATCTTTCATGAAGAGATTCCTCTTCATTAATGGAAGCAAATGGACATAACTTTTTATAAAAACTATTCATGAAGGATAGCTACTCTTATACCATTATATAAACAAGTTTAATCATGTTTATAGTCACTGATTTTAACCGAATTATAATGCTTTTTCTAATCTTCATTCTATTCTCTCCATTTATATTCTTTGCAATTAAAAAGCTCTCCAATTCAAATACTTGTTGAATCCTTGAATCAATTTAATATCATTTGATTCAATAAGCAATCTTCTTCCTTAAATCTCTGCATTCAAATCATATACTCGAGGATCAGATTATAGGAAGGTTGTACTTATAATATTGGCTATTCATGTTGAGTCAAGAACAAAAATCAGTAGTAAAACACTTGTAATTGTTGAAGACCTGTGTAGTTTCTCAGGCGAACGACATCCTTGTTGGGGCTTGGGTGTACTGACCTATTCCTCTGGGTTAAAATAGGGCATTGTTAATGAATTCCGAAGAGGAGCTTCGGGACAAGACATAGGGCGGGAAGTCCAAACTAGTATAAAAGTTCCTAGTGTCACTTTACATTATTTTCTCATTTACTTTTTTTGTGATATATCTCGATAACTTAGATTTTATTTGCATTGCATATTACTTAGTTAGCATGTCACATATATTTTTGCAATATCCATATAGATCCTTTAAGTCGTACAAAACGATTCTTTCATTTGGTATAAGAGCAAGGCCATCATATAATTGTAAGTGTGGATAATAACACTAGCACTAGCAATAACACCGGATATTCTAAAGGCCAATCAACTACTAGACCACCGTTCTTTAATGGCATGAGTTATAGTTACTGGGCTACACGAATTAGAATACGCATGCATGCAAATAGTTATGATGCATGGAATATTACTCAAAAAGAGTATACATCACCTACTACTGCATTCAATGAATGGTCAAATATTGAGAATAAGGAAGCTACTGCAAATGCTAAGGCTATGAACATGCTACATTGTGCTCTAGATAGAAATTTATTTCAATCGGATTTGTATGTGGAATACTGCATATGAAATCTGGAGAACACTTAAGATTACTCATGAAGGCACTAACAATGTTAAACAAAGTAAAATATCTATGCTCAAAAATCAGTTTCAAAATTTTAAAATGAATGAAAAATAATCCATAAATGATATGTATTTATGTTTTCAGAATATTTATCATTCTTTATTAGGACTAGGAGGAAAAGATTCCGACTTAGACATAGTTTCAAAAATCTTGAATTCTTCAATGGATGAATGGGAGAGAAAATTATTAGCAATCGAAGAAGATAATGATCTCTGTGCCATGAAACCGGAAGAATTGATCGGTAATCTAATGTCTTATGAAGTGAACTTGCAGGCAAAGAAAGCACGGGTTCAAGATAAGAAAAATTTAGCTTTCCATGCAGAAAAAGAAGTCTCCGATTCAGATGAAGAAGATATAACATTTGTTGCTAAGAATTTTAGACAATTTCTAAAATACAGAAAAGTCAAAGCAAAAATATAAAGAAGAATTCATCAAAAGAACCTGATCCCGCTCTAGTAAAATGCTTCAACTTCCACAATACCAGATGCTATCAAAAGAATTGTCCAGAGCTAAAGAGATATCGCAAAAATGAAAAATCAAAGAAACGAGCTTTTTCAGTCACTTGGGACAACTTGGATTCATCTTCTGAAAGCGATAGCGGCTGTAACGATCGGGAATTTCGCTCGATCCGAATCGATCGCTAAACCGACCAAGACCGTTCGAAACCCCTGATTGTTTTGAGAACACGACAAATTAGAACGCAAACAGAAAAAACATTTCACTGCTTATTACAACAATTCCATCAGAATACAAGAACATACAGAGTATGAATAATTATAATACAACATAAAAATATCAGAGATTACAATAAATTACATAGCAGCGGAAAAACAATATAAAATACAACTGAAAGTAATACACGGATATAGAGCTTTCCGAGTATCGTTCCAGATGTAAACCAGGATCCCGTGAATATAAATCTGCAAAACCAAAACTACTAGCTGCCCGTGTCAAAATAAGGGCACCCAGAGTTTAGATTAAAAAAAATAAACTCCAGGTCAGTCATGTGACTGGTGTGAGAACTAAAACAGTTATTAATCTTTATTTTAAAGTTAGATAAATCAAGGGACCACGCCGTATAACACGGAACGGGTTTCCTCCCAAGAATACCAGTGCATAAAACAATAGCGCAATGCTAAATAAAGAACAATGAAGCTATTATAAGACCCAAGTCCCATCACACAATGCAATGCAAGCCGAAGGACAGGGTTTTTACCTTATAATAGCCAAGAATGCTTGATACGTTTAAAACAAATCATTTGATACTATTATAAGTGCATAGTGTATAAAACAACTTCAAATCATAAGTATCAATCATAGACGGCACAAGTGCCCCATACCACTATGTCGCCATACTAGGCTCTACAATCAAAACCGCAAAGTCACGTATTGGAAGTTGGATTTCCATCTGTGAACCGAGGCAAAAGGTAGTCCTCTACCGATTCGAGACACTCTAGCCCGTGTCTAAGGACCCAGACTCAAGTGGGCCTTTGGATCGTCAGGGCTGATCCATCGATGTGGATTAAAATGCTTGAACACTGCGTTTCCCCACCCTTTGGGGCGTCAATGAGCCAAATGACACCATCGGCTCCACATAGTCACCAATATATCTGAGGCGCCTTGCAACAGCAACAGCAACAACCACACAGGTGAAAATAATATAAATGTCAGGGATGGTAGGTCACTGACACCACCCTAGCTAGAAGGAAACGCATGCCCTCCCTGAGCTCCTCTCCCATTTCTGGTTCACAACCGGGGTGTGAGGCTCGCGAATCAACGCTACACAAAGCTATGCCACACAGGCGGTGCTTTGATCATCAACCACAAGACTTGCTTTTCAACAAAAGCCTTGATCATTTGCCACTTAGGCATGCCACACAGGCAATTCACTCCATGCGATTGATATCCATCAATATATAACCCCTGAGCTCGTACGTCTCAGAGAAGGGCGTTAAGCAAGAGAATAAATTCTCCGCCGCTAAACAGATATATATTTAATAGAAATCAATCACATAGAATAAAATCCGATGTCAGACACACAGTCCATTTACAAGTTTGTTCAGGGTTTGAATGAAACCGGAGTCACCTTGTACCTCGCATGTCCATCGATCTCTAAGTACGTCTGGACGATCACCAACTGGTTCCCTCCTCTTGGGTGTACAGCCCAATCAAGATCATCAGTAATCACCCAAACGATGTGAAGATCTCTGGTCTTCGACCGCCGTCTTCATCCTCGACAAATCGTCGAATCAGTTATTCAGAATGGGTTAAACCCGGTCTTTCTGAATAACTAGCGTACATAATAAACAAGTGTCACAAACACAACATACGGTTCATTCCAATTCAGAATATTCTTTTATTCAAATATTCTTATACTTTGAGAAATGTTCCCATTAATTTTATCAAAGATAAATTCTTTTAAATTTATTCTTTAATCTTCCTTTGAATATCAATTCAAATTAGTCGGGATTAGCGAACCACACCGAAGTAATCATTTATTTTATTTCCTAATACCAACCTATTCATCCCATGAAGTAAAACTGGTCATACTTCATATCTAACACCATGGTGTTATCGGTAAATTCATTTACCATTTCACGTTCAAATCTAGTTAAAGATTTAACTATCGCTTGGAGCAAAACTGGTGATACTCCATTCCTGATCATCTCAATCTAATTAAAGATTCATTAAAATCCACTTAGTTTTAATCTTCCCAAAAAAATCAATATCCAGTCTTTAACTGTGTTAAGGAACCAATGTCATCTAAAACACAGTTCAGATAAACCCAAAATCACATTTGATATTAAATACAAGGCTCTGAATAGAAAATATATCGGCTTATATTCAATATCAAGTTCTACGGCCAACAAATATCGTATTGGAAATAACGATATAAATATATCTTTCAAATTTCCATAACAATATCTGTATAATCATGAAATCCAACATCTAAATATTCCACAGACAATTTCGATTCAAATCCATTCCAATTCAATTATTGGAAATTCTGGTTACTTTCTAAAACCTTTTCAAATCCAATTTATTTATTTTAAAAATATAGGGGATTATAATTCTAGTTCAAAATTAGTCCATTTCGATAAAATTCTATTTTTATCTTTTCAAATATAGAGTTTTTCATCCCAATTCTTTCCAAATCATTTCTTATGATTTTACACAAATTATTACTATTTTTAATAATTTTATCAAGGCCCGTACAGTCAATTTCCATCAACGGTCATCGAACTGCACTTACAACGACCTTTTCCAAATTTGATTTCGACATAATTCCAAATCCAACCGTTGGATTTCAAATCTCAAATATTCGTTAGAAAGCTCTTTTCAATACGAACCCAATGGTTCCAGTTTTAGGAGAATCTGACGGTCGGATCTCCCGTAATATGCGTTCGAAGTCAATGGTCGAAATTCACGAACTACCATGGCGCGGCGCATTCTATTTAGACCATTATATATAATATATATATATATTATATATATTTCGTCGATTTCCTTTCAAAACATATTTTATAAATCGTTTAAAATTCGTTTTCAAAATGATTTTAACTTCATATTCAATTTCTAATCAAAATTGAATATTCCATATCATTAATATATAAATGATAATATTTTCAAAACGTTATATTTTGAAATCACCTCCTTTTTTATATTCATTATAAAAATAAATAAAACCGATACAAATATCGTTCACGTCGAAATAGCGTCAATCTAATCAACACGGCTTTATATATTTCAATAACTTCGTTATTCTATTCAACAAATGAATATTTTCTTCAACACATGAATTTTCTTCTATTCAACACATGAATATATATTTTATTCAACATATGAATTTTCTTCTATTCAAAACATGAATATATATTTTATTCAATACATGAATTTACTTTTATTCAACACATGAACATATATTTTATTCAACACATGAATTTTCTTCTATTCAACACATGAATATATATTTTCCAAATTGGAATGAGGTCCAATCAACTACCATATAGTGTTAATTATATGGATTTCGTACACACACGTACACTACAACAATCAAACACGGGCAACCATCACCCAAAGTGCATTCTACACTGCATAAGCATCAAATATAAATATTTAATGCTTGTAACAGCTTGTCAATCTATCGATCGACATACAGCTAATTATTGGGACTAGTGTATGGCCAATTTCATCCCAACACCCATGTGGGGTTTCACATCAACAAACATAGATTTTTATTTATGCAGTCGGGCGATGTGTAAAATTTATCGTCCCAATCAATATCAGTCAAATCGGTGTACATAAACAAATCATTCGATTTGTAAATGAATATTTATTTTATTTCAACACATTAATATAAATATTTGATTTCAACACATGAATATATATTTTATTTAACACATGAATATATATTTTATTTCAACACATGAATATATATATTTTACTTCAACACATGAATATATATTTTATTTCAACAAATGAATATATATTTTATTTCAACACATGAATATATATATTTTATTTCGACACACGAATATATATTTTATTTCAACACATGAATATATATTTTTCACATCACAATCAACAATCAAATTTCACAACACAACCAATCAAACTATAACGACCCAACGGATTTCGGCCCCGAAAATCGACATAAATACCTTTAACGTAACTCATGCCGACCCTTCAAGCACCAAAAACACTAGATTGTTATTAGAAAGAAATTAGAAGGTGAGATAAGAAAGAAAGAAATATTAGAATAGAAGAAGAAGAGACAACACAACACAGAGTCTCACATCGCAGCGGAACAAAATATAATACAGGAATAAATCTTTATTGAAAGCTTTAAAAATACTTACCATATCATAGTACATCACACAATGGGACAATTATAATAACCTGTTCCCATATACAACTCACACCGGAATAGTAGCTATATAATATCATACGTCTGAACATCTCCAGCTCGTCTCTGGACTCCACAGCATTCGATAACCTGAACCTATACACTCCGGGCTAACCCGAGCATTTACAAAACACCGGGTCAGTCTGGTGAACCAGAGTGAGATAAACTTGCAGAGTATTAAGGGTAAATCATCCAATCATGATTTTAAGTTCAAAAACCTTTTCAAAAGAAAAGGATAATCGTAAGACCAAATCCACACATGAACACGGACAGTTTTTACCTTAGGATAAACCAAAATAGTTTTGAAACTAATATCTTTTTTGATATTATAATAATGTCTAAATACAAGTAAATAACAATCTAGTGGAACGCTTGCATCTCACGCTCCACATATATAGTATACAAACAGAAACCGTGGGCGCTTATTGGAGATTGGATTCCGACTATGACAAGGTATGGGACCACCTGCCGATAGTGTATCTCTAGAGGCGAATACACTAGGTTCAACAAGAACGTCTTGCAACCCGGCCGTCACATGACCGACCACTCATTTCTCTTGAGTGTATCTAATGTATATCACCGACGGTTGGGATCAACAGCCGTCTCCCGAAAAGGGACAACATCAAATATAGATTTAAGAAGCAAATAGGAATTTCTCTAGATATGTGATTATACACCCTTACGGGGGCGACCCACATAGCCATGCTGCCTACCCGAATTTTTTTGTCATTTCCCGGTTGATAAGGCTTGAGGTCAGAGTCTATTTTTGAACATCTGATCACCATTCACTTTGAATGCCACATCGTCAGATCCGTTAGATATCACTGATTGACGTCCACAAAAAAATACTCTAGTTAGAAGCTAAGAGAACGACTATTCTCCGCCAACAACTATAGCATGTTTGACGAGATCAACGTACGTGATCCTTTGGAAATACTCTGTCAGACATCCGTCCATACAAGTCATCCGGGAACAGGATGAATTGAAGACACTCTCCTACTACATTCATATAGGAATCACCCCATGGATCAGTAGCCAGAAGTCCTTGCAACCCGTAGATTCCAATCACGACAGAATCACAGCTTATCTCTGCTTGCCAGGCAGAGAATATTAGTGGTTCTTCCGTTTATGATAATCCATGGTCTTCAATGCTCCATCTCGATCATCTTCTGATATCTTCACGTATTTGTTGGTCGGAATTGTTTTCGAATATAAATTCGATCCCGGTCTTTCCATACCAACAATCATATTGGACAGATTTGATAGTCAGTGATTTAACTATCAAAATAAACAGTGTTTCAATCATGACACTCCAATGAGTACACTGGTTCAGTGTCCAGGATCCCTTGGCTTTTTAATTCATCTTTTAACTCTTTTAAATATAAAGTGTTCTCAAAACCAGTTCTATATAATACTTAGCAAAATGACCATAATAAATTTCCACTTAATTTCCCCTTTCAAAACATTTTTTTACATCCTTCTTTATTATTTAACTTTGCAAATCTATTCGACTTATTTTTCGTAAACAGCGTTATGTAATATCGTTCGTTCTATTCTTGAACTTTAACTAATATTTATTAGTATAAAATAAAACTAACTTTACATTTTCTTTACTTCGATCTCTCGTTATATATTTTCCAATTCCCACCAACGTTGCATTATCATTTCCCTAATGGAAATAATAAATTATCACTAACCTCTCTTACTGTTACCAACTAATATTATCTTTAGATAATCCTGAAGTCATTCAAGTTAGGGTATTTTAATTACCTCTCAGACCTTTATCAACAACGTTCATATCCTTAGATAAATATAAGTTGTAAGCAAAACCCAATATTCCATTTCAGTATCAAAACAATTCCCATCATAACTTGGATTTGGTTATACCACCCCATGGCCTAGTTCTTTAACTCCGATTCACTTTTACCAATCTCCTTTCAAATCTATTTAACCATTCCTCACTTTGGAATTCTTATTTCAAATTTCCCTTTTTACTTGATCTCATTTCAAATAACGTTAATTCAATATTAATGCTTTTACACTCTGAATCTCATTTATATACTTTGGTTTATCTTAAACACTTTTATCGTAATCTCCTTTCACTTAATTCATATAATTAAGTAACATTTATTTCCTTTCACCATTCATTTGGATTACATCTCACGTTCGGTCACTCTTTAATTGAATTCCCATTTAAAAAGTAAATTTCCAAATTATCACTAATTACAATAATAACTTATTTCAATCATTAGCTACTTCAGTAGTTAATTCCTTTATTAACTAAATTAAATAGTAAATCCCTTTTAAAACCTTATTTAAATTTAAACAATGTTCATTTAACTATTTTAATCGAAACCCATCAAATTGATAATCAATTTTAATTCAAACTGGTCGATTTAATTGACTCAAACCTCGATTATCTCTTTAATCGATTCCAATTAATCCTCACTTTAATATAATTACTTTAAATAATTCCATTTATTGTTTCTTTACAAAACAATTATCAAAGTTTAACCACTCGATTCATTTCTTATTCTCACGCTTGTAAATCTGATTAACATCAGCATGTACTTTATAAAATAAATTAATAACAAATAAAAGTCTTAAATAACTAAATATTCATTTATTTCCCCTTAATAACTTTTTATTCAAAGTAATATATTTCAAAATCTAACTTCAGTATAAAAATAAATTTTATAACTTCATCTCTACCGATTCACCAGACGGTGAATCAATATTTATAAAACGATTGATTTTATAGGCCATACGCTGCCAAATACCCCACCAATACCGCCCATTAGTTTAAACAAATAGATGTTAAATATTCAAAAATCAACAATCCAATCAATCACCCAAACAGGACAGTTCATATATGATAACATGAAAATAAATAATATATTTGAGGAATCTGGTTGGATCCCTCCAACCTGTTCTTCCCTGTATTCAAAGCGGCTATCACAAACCAGATCATTCAGTTTCATTTAACTGATAACCATAAATAACGGCCATTTTACACCCATCACACATAATTCAAACAATCCAACCAATTAAACACGTTTATAAATATCGTGACAAATAAGGTAAGTTACCTTTATTGGGACCAATCGTTAAAAATAACAATTTGGTATTTCTATGAAATTAAACACAGTTTAATTTCATCAGTTAAATCAACAAACAAATGTATACTATCAAATAGGCAACCATCAGTAAGCCGAGCAAAATAAAAACCCAATTTATATAAAATATAAATGGAAAAAAATACTGAGCGAGTTTAACTCACCTTGATTTCATTCGCTGTTTAACGGCTCATTTTAGTTAAATAAAACGAGTGTTTAATTTGACTAAAAATCCAGCTGACTCTAATTTCATCTAGTTCTGTCCCATAATGTAGTACCTGTCACCGCCGTTGCATCGACCCCTTGTTCGTCCAATTCTGATCACATATGTATTACTTATCAATAATTTAAGATATACCATTTAAATTATATAATTAATTCCTTAATTATCATTACCCTAAACTAACTACATTATTAACATTTTGGCTGATCATTTGAATTTGAATAATTAGCCAGATTTCTGTATTTTCTTTCACTGCTTTGTCCATCTACATCAGTCAACCTGCGCACGGGTTAATTAAGGTAAAATTCCTTAATTGTGTTTATTAAACTTACTCACCCCTTAATTAACTAAACAACATTAATGTTAATTACATTTGGATCAACAAGCTTCTTTCTTCCCATACACTGATTTTCTGCTTTACTACTCACGTGGTTCTTTGTAGTGTTCCAGTTAGAAGCCTACAATATGTATTATAAATTAACTTACATAATTAAATTAAATGAACTAATAAACATTAGTTAAGTTTTAGTTATTACTTAGTTTTAAACAGACCAACTTTAATTCTTCCTCACGTTTTCAGTCCTCGTCGTTGTCCTTTTCACTGCTTCTTGCCTGTTCAAACGTTGTAAACCTGCAACCATTTCATACTAATTAACCTTATGTATATTTAATATCCTCTAATTAAACTAATTATTTAAATATACCCTATTACGTTGGTTTTAAATAGTCGGGTCCAGGCCCCTTCGTTAACTTCAGGATCTCGATCTTTCAAAACGTCTTCATCAATCAACCACCGACGCCATTCGCTGATCATTGGACTCCGATCTATAACCCCGCCTGAATGCGCCAAGACCGCCTCACCTCCCACCCTAAGTCTCGACTGACCCAACTTCCCCATTCACCGTTAAATACCCAAATACTAGTGCGACTTCATAATGAAAATCCGGCAAGCTCAACCACTTAAATACGATCATAGCCATCCATATTGAAGACCTCGCCAAGCCTTACAAGTTTATTGTCGAACAAAAATCGAATCAATGAATGAGGTTTGAGATTAGAGAGGAGAAGTTTCAGTGATTTCTGTTCGTCCATTGAAAAGGAGGCGCAATACTTAGTTGCGTTGACCACATATAAGGGGGAAATAGGCTTATGACCAAGTGGGTGGTATTTATAAGAGAGTTGGTTTATTAAAAATTTATTAAACGATACTTCGTCGTGAAGTAACACATCAAAACCACCACAAACGATTTCTGTCTTTTGGTAAAAAGGCTAATCTTAGTGTAAAAAGATATTTCAGACCCAATGGAAAAAGTTTCGTCGAAATCCGAGGACGTATGAAAAAAATTCCTTTATAAAACCAGAAATAAACACGCGTTTAATTTTTCCACGGTCACTGGATAAATCAAATCAACTTGAAATTTGAAATCTTACAATAATTTTTTGATATGAACGCAACGACACTAGTTTCGTCGCATTCTGAGACTGTTTCCCCTATAGGCTATTTTTACCACATACCGCAATACCCTTTTTAACACCAAATTATCCGGTCTCTAAAAATAACAAATTATATACCTATCCCGACTCTAATCGAAGATACGAACTCAACGGGGCTGGTTTCGTGGCTTAATTCGATCGTCTGTTCAAGTTGTGCCCGATTATCCCTTCATTAATTTAAATACGCGCTATAGAAAATGAACGGGCGTTTGCGGCCACCGTGGCCACATACGACATCGGTTTGCCACGCCATTTAACACCGTACAATAACTTAACGTTACGGTCCCGATGTAACAAGTTTCGTCAAAATCTGAGTCCGTTTGCAAAATGGCCAATTTAAAGGCCAATAACGATTTTCATAGCGTTTTTTTCAAATTTTGTGTAACAACCTGTATTTTTGAATAACATGTTATAACACAAATCAAGGCAGAATTAAAATATAAATTCTGAATCAAGGGAAACGGGCTGTGCCATTGCGTTCGTCTCGGAAAAATACGCGAAATAGAGTCCGAGTTTTCGAAAAACGGAATCCGTATGACCCAGATAAGGTCCGCAGAAGTTTTAGAAAAATTCAAAATAGATTTAAATACAAAAATTTCAATTTCCAGAAGTGGCGGGAAAATTCCCGCCAGACCCAGGGGGTTGACCTGGGGGTCGACTGGGGAGTCGACCTGCCCACCAGGTCGAATGGGGAGTCGAACCTAAGGTCGACCTGGGGGTCGACCTCCATGGTCGGCCAGGTCGGCCTGGTGCACTTGATTGGGCTGTTTGGACCTGTTTTGAGGCTTGTGACGGGATTTGATGGCTTAGATTGGATCTAGGGTTAATCCTATGGCTAATACTATCCTAATCTTCTATAAAAAGATCCCTAAGCCTGGCCTAAATTATCATTATTCAACCCTACAACTAAACTATGCCAAATTTGTTCCTCTCATGGCCTCCACTCTCATGCTAAAATTCCTATGTTTATCTATATGAGAGATTTTGAGTTCATACAAGTATTTTCAAGCTTGTATGAGTGTTCTTAGTTTGCATTCAAGTCAAGTTGCAACATTTCTATTACAAAGCAAGGTTTTTTTATTGATTTGGCTCAAGGGTTTTTCATTTGGAGCTTGCATATTTGTTTTTTTTTTGGTGATTGCATAAGGGCTTCGTCTCAATCTTTATAATAAATATTCATTTGTGTCTTCATAGCATAGTAAGCCCTTTTCTACTTTCTTTTTGAACTCTAAAGTTAAATGAATGATGCAAGTTTGGGGTTGATCATTATGATATGCAAGTTTGGTTGATCATTATGATATGCAAGTTTGGTTGATCATTATGATATGCAAGTTTGGATGATCATTATGCAAGTTGGTTTAATCATTATGTATGACACATGTTGCTATGTTATGCAAGTTTGGGTTGATCATGTTATCATGTTATGCAAGTTAAACTTGAGTTTGTGAGCTTAAAGCTTCAAGCTTTATATTAAAGGTTGCATTTTGGAAACATGGAAGTTATCATATCCCTTATGATAACTTGCATGTGAGGCTAAATGCGAACTTCTAGCAACTTCTACATGTCATTTATCACCATGTATCACTTATATGCTAAGTTTGGTTTTATGCATACTTTTGAAGCCTAATAATGCAATATGCAAGTATATGAACATATGTACATTTCATATGCCACCATGTTAAACTTGTGGCTTCAACACCTTTTTGTCATGATTATGCCAAGTTCCCTATTTTATCCTTTATGCGTTGTTGCGATTATGTAAACGATGGGATTACTTTGGGGTTGGGTAACATTATGACATGAACATGGTTTTTATAACATGACGTGATATGTAATTATGTTTTGGAAACATAATGGACATGACACTTAGAAAATATGAGTGTGGCCAACTCGAGGTTGGGTTGAGTTTGTAGCATAAATCTACCCGGACCCGCCCGGCTTAACTAGTGGCTACAAACAATAGGACCCAATGTGAGAAGTTGGTCATGTTGTGCTCGAACCCGAGGTTAGACCAAGTTGTGGTGTAAAGCTACCCGGACCCGCCCGGCTTAACTAGTAACCACAACAAGGTGTAATGTGAGAGGTTAATGCACATTAAGTAAATTAAGGCCTCCTGATTAGGGTTAAGTCATGGTCCACTTAATACTTAACCAATTTGGGCTTGATGGGTTAATCGGGGTTAAGTCATGAACCTTGGGTACACTTAACCAATTTAATCCACGTTTGGATCGGGTTAACCACATTTAACGCGTTAAGAAGCCCTAGTGGCGTGGTCCTTTTCAGCAGTAACCCTCTTGATGGTATCATAAGACCCTAGGGACTAGGCTAGGGTGGGGCACGATTACTGGGCTGACATGTAAGCGACCAAAACGACGGCTGAGTAGGTATGCCGGTGTAGGTCCAAGCGGACTATGGTCGTGCACATAGTCCGGAGTTGGAAAATCAGGCACGGGTACCAGTAGATCTAGACTGTGCATACTTGATTGGTGTCCGAGGTTGACACCCTAGGACTTGATACACCCTAGGGTGGACATAGCGCAGTTTAACTACATTTCATGTTTAGGCCGTATGACACCGACACTTGACGAGTTAGGCTTGTAGGGAGCCGATCAACTAGACCGTGTATTTGGACCTTGATTTAGGTCACCTCATGATATTGGGCCAAGCGTGGGCCAAGGGATCGATTCTTGTTTATACTTGACATGTTAGAATGCTAGTACAACCGTGGTGCAAAACTTAACCTTGATTATGCGATGACATCTTTATCTATCTTGTTAGTTAATCATAATGCTAGTATGTTGTTATCCTTATGTTCATCTCAGCTTCTCATGCCAGTTAACTTTACTAGTTCATGGACTGATAGTAGTTAGGGCTTACCAGTCTTTTTGACTGACCTGTTTTCTTTCGCCTCTTTTCTTCCGTTTCCCCCCCTTCAGGTCCTTAGGGTGGGAACATTGGAGCTTAGCTTGGATCTTTATAGCTTGCTTACGGGATTTGCTCATGTACGGTTCTAGACATTGAGCTTGCTATGGTTTATAACTTCACTTTGGGGATAGTACTTTATGTATTTCGGTTTTTCAGTTTATGCTTTTCTCTAGACTTTGTTGTTGGAAAATAATGACCAAGTACTTTGTTGTAACTTAAATATGGTTTTGAAATGCTAGTTTTATCCGCTGCTTTACTACTCTGTTTCACTTATATGTTCTGTCTTGTGATATCTACATGCATGTTTACCTCGTTTAACGCCCCACCAAAGCCAATGTACTTGTAAGAGTTACCTTGGCGGAGGTGGGGTGTTACATTTGGTATCAGAGCATAAGGTTTACAAGATTTGAACAAAAGTGTTTTTAAAACTTACCTTTTGAAAAACTATTTTCAAAACCAATTAAGTATTTTCCAAGAAAAGTCTAGTTATTTTAAAAAGGCTATTCCCCAAAAGCCATAGCACTATCCTTCGTTTCCTCGTTCTGAATCTATCTTTTTCTTTTTCAGTATGGCCGATCTTAACCTTCCCGAGGGAGTGACCATTCCCGGATGCTTCCGGAGGTACTTGGAAGCTAGGGCCAACGATGTAGGCCCAGCAAACACCCCCAATATAACTGAGGTTCCTCCTCCTCCTCCCCCTCCTCAGAATCCACAAGCGGATTTCGCTAAAGTTTGCAAGGACTTTAAGGCGATGGGTGGCAAGAATTTCATAGGGACGGAGACTTTTGTGGAGGCACGAAATTGGTTGAAAGAAACTGAAGATCTTTTCGCTATCTTTGATGTGGAAGACCATAGAAAGGTTTTATTGGCAGCATGGCTATTAAAAGAAGAAGCTGCTTATTGGTGGGAGGTCACCAATGCTACGAGGCCTATAGAGACTTGGGCCGACTTTAGGACGAGGTTTGGGCTTAAGTTTCTATCATCAGCTGAGGCAAATCTGCAATTGGAGAAGTTTATATCTTTGAAGCAAGGGGACATGACAGTGAGGGAGTATGTGAATGAGTTTAACAAGCTCGCCCGATTCGGTTTGGACATGGTTAATACTCCCCAGAAGAAAGCTTTACGCTTTGCACGAGGGTTGAACGAGCCATTACAAGGTTTAGCCCTATCTCATATACCCATGGGGGCCACTTTTGAGGGACTACTAGACATGGCATTGCTTCAAGGAGATGATAAGAATGGCAAGAAAGAAGTCAAGCCTAATGAGACTCAAGCCAAAAAGACAGACTCAAAGTGGGGAGGAAATCAGAGCAATCAAAACAACAAGAACAACAAGGGCAACAATGCCAAGGCAAAGGATCCAAGAAAATGCAACTACTGTTGGATTGTTGGGCACATAGCTAAAGACTGTAGAAAGAAGAAGAGGAAGACGGGCGAATGCTTTCATTGTGGAGAGACCGGACATTTTAGCAAGGATTGCCCCAAGAAGCAAGGGCAGAATCAGCGTGCAGGACCTTCTGAAGGGCAAGTGCATGCTCTCAATGCTGCTCCAGTTCAGGACCGAGGTAGTATTTCTGTAGAAAGTCTTGTTTATATTTCTGATTATCATGTTCGCACATTATTTGATTCTGGCGCATCGCATAGTTTTATTTCTTCTGACATTGTTGAAAGTTTGCACCTAAGTACTAGCCTAGTTGAGGATCCCGTTTGTGTTTCAAATCCAATTGGGGGTTCCGCCCATAATGATTTGTGTGGATTTGAAGATTTCTATCTTGGCCGTAGAATTCACGTGTAATGCATATGTTCTCGGATTCACGGGATATGGGTTGATCTTGGGCATGGATTGGTTGTCCAGTTATGGAGCCATCCTTGATTGTGAGCATAGGGTGGTGAGGCTCATGACTCGCCTCGGTAATACCCTAGAAATTTCTTGTAACCCTAGAGGTCCCGTCATGTTATGTTATCTTGAATCTCTCGACTCGTCCATCGATGATCTGCAATCTGTAAGGGTGGTCCAAGACTATCCTGAGGTCTTTGAAGAAGTTAAGGGGTTACCCCCTAAACGAGAGATAGATTTCCGCATTTATCTGGTCGATAATGCCAAGCCAGTATCATTGCCCGTTAGGCATATGGATCCACGAGAAAGAAGAGAGCTCAGTAAGCAAATCAAGGAGTTGCTTGAAAAGAATTTTATTAGACGAAGCATTTCTGAATGGGGTGCTCCATTGGTATTCACTACTAAGGCGGATGGTTCGCTTCGTCTAAGTGTTGATTATCGAGAGTTGAACAAGCTGACAAAGAAGAATAGGCACCCTTTACCGAGGATTGATGATCTCTTTGACCAGCTGGTTGGTGCTTCTGTTTTCTCTCAGCTCGATCTAGCCACCGGATTCCATCAGCTTAGAGTAGCTGAGGATAGCATTGATAAAACTACGTTTAGGACTCCAGATGGATTTTTGAATGGCTTGTCATGCCATTCGGATTGACTATGCACCCGCCTACTTCGTAGACTTGATGAGTAGGGTGTTCAGGGAGTTCCCTAACAAGTTCGTGGTTGTCTTTGTGGATGACATCTTAGTATTTTCGAAGAGTGAAGAAGAGCATGCCCTACATCTTAGGGAGGTATTGGAGACTCCTCGAGCACATAGCCTTAAGGCTAAATTCTCTAAATGTCACTTTTGGAGGAAGGAAGTGCGGTTCTTAGGGCACGTGGTCTCCAAGGAAGGGATAGCTGTGGATCCCACGAAGGTAGTATCCATCCAAGATTGGAAGGTTCCGAAGAATGCTACCGAGGTAAGGAGTTTCTTAGGGTTGGCTGGCTACTATAGGAAGTTTATCAAGGACTTCGCGAAGATATCAGCCCCATTAACTCGCTTGACAAAGAAAAATCTAGTCTTCGCATGGGACGTAGATTGTGATGACGCGTTCCGACGGTTAAAGAGAGCTTTAACCACAACTCCAATCTTAGTGTTGCCAGATGGGAGTAAGCCATTTGTTGTCTATACCGATGCTTGTAGGACAGGACTGGGCGCAGTCTTAATGCAAGAGGGAAGGGTAATAGCCTACGGTGGAAGGCAGTTGAGGGCGCATGAGAAAAATTATCCTACCCATGATTTAGAGTTGGCCGCTATTGTTTTTGCGCTTAAGATTTGGCGCCATTACCTTCTGGGAGAGAGGTTCGAATTGTTCACTGACCACAAATCATTGAAGTACTTGTTTTCTCAGAAGGATTTGAACTTGAGACAACAAAGGTGGATGGAGTTCTTAGCATCCTATGATTTCGAGATAGCGTATACCCCTGGCAAGGGTAACGTGGTGGCGGACGCCTTGAGTAGAAAAAGGTTGTCCTTGAGTCCATTGTTCGTGGAACAACGAAGCTTGGAATATATCTCGATGTTTGATTTCAGACCTTCCGTTGACTATATACCCGGTTTGATGGCATCCTTGGAGGTCAGGCCTACTCTTTTGGGACGGATTGGTGAGGCACAACGGGACGACCCACAGTTGGTTGAGTTGGTAGAGAGGCTCATAAGGGGGGAGTCGTCCAGCCATTTGAGTAGGTACACCCTAGACGATAGGGGGTGCTTGCGTAGAGACGGTAGACTTTGTGTACCGCAAAATGAGGAGTTGAGGAAGGCTATTCTTGATGATGCACACCGTTCTAGGATGACCATTCATCCCGGTGGGGACAAGATGTACCAAGACATGAAGCGAGTTTTCTTTTGGGCCGGTATGAAGAAAGATGTGGCCGAGTATGTCGCTAGATGCTTGGTGTGCCAACAAGTGAAAGCGGAGCAAAAGAAACCCGACGGGTTGCATCACCCATTGGAAGTTCCGCAATGGAAGTGGGATAGCGTCTCGATGGATTTTATTGATGGGTTACCGAGATTGAGGAAAGGTAATACGAGAATTTGGGTTGTGGTAGACAGACTTACTAAGAGCACCCATTTCATACTCGTGAAAAGCAAGAGGACTGCTCCATGGCTAGCTTCAGTTTATCTTCGAGAGATAGTTCGATTGCACGGGGTACCTTCTAGCATAGTGAGTGATCAAGATCCTATCTTCACTAGCGAGTTTTGGAAGAGTTTGCAAGAAGCAGTGGAGACTCAGTTGTGTTTGAGCACTGCATATCATCCTCAGACGGACGGCCAGACCGAGAGCGTGAATCGTGTTCTGGAAGACCTTTTGAGGCTTTGTATCTTGGATTTTGGAGGTACATGGGAAGAGCATCTTCCATTGGTGGAGTTCGCGTATAATAACAGCTTCCAGTCTAGTATTGGTATGGCTCCTTTCGAAGCTCTTTATGGAAGGCCTTGCCGATCACCTACATGTTGGTGGGAATCTACGGATAAGATCTTGCTTGGGCCTGATATGGTTAGAAAGATTTCGGAGAAGATTGGTTTGATTCGGAGAAGGATGAAAGCAGCACAAGACAGGCAGAAATCTTACGCGGATAAGAGGAGGACGGATCTAGAGTTTGATGTTGGGGACATGGTCTTTGTCAAAGTATCCCCATTACAGAATGTTGTCCGCTTTGGGTCCGTTGGGAAGTTAGCTCCAAGGTTTGTAGGACCGTTTCCCATTAAGGAAAGGATTGGACGGATGGCATATAGAGTGGATCTACCCGAGAGACTTAGTGGGGTACATGATGTATTCCATGTGTCACATTTGAGGAAGTGCCTACATGAGACCGCAGAGGTGGTAGAGCCGAGCTTGCTTAGAGAAGTGGAGATAGAGCATGATGCGACTATTCGACGAGCTCTTACCCACATCCTTGGGTCAGAGATTAGGAAGTTGAGAAACAGAGAGGTTCAACTACTCAAAATGCAATGGGGAGAAGATGAGAGCAATGCTACTTGGGAGACAGAAGCGAAGATGCGTTCACTTTATCCATTTCTTTTTTAGGGTACATTCTCAATCTCCTTTCTTAATTAGCATATCTTTCTATCCGTGTTTATCCTGTTTATCTTATTATCTCGTTAACCTTATCATGAGAACCTTAGGTAGAAACCCTTTGGATGAAACATGTATTTGAAACATGTTATGCTGGATGGTTGCAAGTGGTTGCAAGTGTTTGCACGTGGATACTCGTGGATGCATGATACACATTAGGCACTAAGATTGGCTCACACAATTTCATGTTGCATATGCATGAGTGCTTATACTTATTCATGGATGAAACTTGTTATGCTATCACGTGGATGTTGCATATGGATGAATGTTATGTGCACTCATGTAGAGATTATAAATTATGTTAGGAATTTGCATACATATGGACTCATTTCACTAACATATTTTGCATTAAGGGGGTTTACTGAATCAGTAACCTCCTGATTTTCGCATTAGGTAAGTACATATACACACACCTTTGCATATGATCATACAGCATTTAGAATCCTTTAAGGACAATGACTACACGTGGATGATGTTTTGAGTAGATGGATGATGGATGGTAGGATACGTTCTTCCTAAATTGGAGATTTCGGGGACGAAATCCTTTAAGGAGGGGAGAATGTAACAACCCGTATTTTTGAATAACATGTTATAACACAAATCAAGGAAGAATTAAAATATAAAATCTAAATCAAGGGAAACGGGCTGTGCCATTGCGTTCGTCTCGGAAAAATACGCGAAATAGAGTCCGAGTTTTCGAAAAACGGAATCCGTATGACCCAGATAAGGCCCGAAGAAGTTTTAGAAAAATTCAAAACAGATTTAAATACAAAAATTTCAATTTTCAGAAGTGGCGGGAAAATTCCCGCCAGACCCAGGGGGTCGACCTGGGGGTCGACCTGGGGGTCGACTGGGGAGTCGACCGGCCCACCAGGTCGACTGGGGAGTCGACCCTAGGGTCGACCTGGGGGTCGACCTCCCTGGTCGGCCAGGTCGGCCTGGTGCACTTGATTGGGCTGTTTGGACCTGTTTTGGAGGCTTGTGACAGGATTTGATGGCTTGGATTGGATCTAGGGTTAATTCTATGGCTAATACTATCCTAATCTTCTATAAAAAGACCCCTAAGCCTAGCCTAAATCATCATTATTCAACCCTACAACTAAACTATGCCAAATTTGTTCCTCTCATGGCCCCCACTCTCATGCTAAAATTCCTAAGTTTATCTATATGAGTGATTTTGAGTTCATACAAGTGTTTTCAAGCTTGTATGAGTGTTCTTAGTTTGCATTCAAGTCAAGTTGCAAAATTTCTATTACAAAGCAAGGGTTTTTATTGATTTGGCTCAAGGGTTTTTCATTTGGAGCTTGCATATTTGGGTTTTTTTGGTGATTGCATAAGGGCTTCGTCTCAATCTTTATAATAAATATTCATTTGTGTGTTCATAACATAGTAAGCCCTTTTCTACTTTCTTTTTGAACTCTAAAGTTAAATGAATGATGCAAGTTTGGGGTTGATCATTATAATATGCAAGTTTGGTTGATCATTATGATATGCAAGTTTGGTTGATCATTATGATATGCAAGTTTGGTTGATCATTATGCAAGTTGGTTTAATCATTATGTATGTCACATGTTGCTATGTTATGCAAGTTTGGGTTGATCATGTTATCATGTTATGCAAGTTAAACTTGAGTTTGTGAGCTTAAAGCTTCAAGCTTTATATTAAAGGTTGCATTTTGGCAACATGGAAGTTATCATATCCCTTATGATAACTTGCATGTGAGGCTAAATGCGAACTTCTAGCAACTTCTACATGTCATTTATCACCATGTATCACTTATATGCTAAGTTTGGTTTTATGCATACTTTTGAAGCCTAATAATGCAATATGCAAGTATATGAACATATGTACATTTCATATGCCACCATGTTAAACTTGTGGCTTCAACACCTTTTTTTCATGATTATGCCAAGTTCCCTATTTTATCCTTTATGCGTTGTTGCGATTATGTAAACGATGGGATTACATTGGGGTTGGGTAACATTATGACATGAACATGGTTTTTATAACATGACGTGATATGTAATTATGTTTTGGAAACATAATGGACATGACACTTAGAAAATATGAGTGTAGCCAACTCGAGGTTGGGTTGAGTTTGTAGCATAAATCTACCCGGACCCGCACGGCTTAACTAGTGGCTACAAACAATAGGACCCAATGTGAGAAGTTGGTCATGTTGTGCTCGAACCCGAGGTTAGACCAAGTTGTGGTGTAAAGCTACCCGGACCCGCCCGGCTTAACTAGTAACCACAACAAGGTGTAATGTGAGAGGTTAAAGCACATTAAGTAAATTAAGGCCTCCTGATTAGGGTTAAGTCATGGTCCACTTAATACTTAACCAATTTGGGCTTGATGGGTTAATCGGGGTTAAGTCATGAACCTTGGGTACACTTAACCAATTTAATCCACGTTTGGATCGGGTTAACCACATTTAACCCGTTAAGAAACCCAAGTGGCGTGGTCCTTTTCAGCAGTAACCCTCTTGATGGTATCATAAGACCCTAGGGACTAGGCTAGGGTGGGGCACGATTACTGGGCTGACATGTAAGCGACCAAAACGACGGTTGAGTAGGTACGCCGGTGTAGGTCCAGGCGGACTATGGTCGTGCACATAGTCCGAAGTTGGAAAATCAGGCACGGGTACCAGTAGATCTAGACTGTGCATACTTGATTGGTGTCCGAGGTTGACACACTAGGACTTGATACACCCTAGGGTGGACCTAGCGCAGTTTAACTACATTGCATGTTTGGTCCATATGACACCGACACTTGACGAGTTAGGCTTGTAGGGAGCCGATCAATTAGACCGTGTATTTGGACCTTGATTTGGGTCACCTCATGATATTGGGCCAAGCGTGGGCCAAGGGATCGATTCTTGTTTTTACTTGACATGTTAGAATGCTAGTACAACCGTGGTGCAAAACTTAACCTTGATTATGCGATGACATCTTTATTTATCTTGTTAGTTAATCATCATGCTAGTATGTTGTTATCCTTATGTTCATCTCAGCTTCTCATGCCAGATAACTTTACTAATTCATGGACTGATAGTAGTTAGGGCTTACCAGTCTTTTTGACTGACCTGTTTTCTTTCGCCTCTTTTCTTCCGTTCCCCCCCTCAGGTCCTCAGGGTGGGAACATTGGAGCTTAGCTTGGATCTTTATAGCTTGCTTACGGGATTTGCCCATGTACGGTTCTGGACATTGAGCTTGCTATGGTTTATCACTTCACTTTGGGGATAGTACTTTATGTATTTCGGTTTTTCAGTTTATGCTTTTCTCTAGACTTTGTTGTTGGAAAATAATGACCAAGTACTTTGTTGTAACTTAACTATGGTTTTGAAATGCTAGTTTTATCTGCTGCTTTACTACTCTGTTTCACTTATATGTTCTGTCTTGTGATATTTGCATGCATGTTTACCTCGTTTAACGCCCCTCCAAAGCCAATGTACTTGCAAGAGTTACCTTGGCGGAGGTGGGGTGTTACATTTTGATTTAGCCATAAATAAAAAACTATAACACATAATCTGAATTTTTCTCTTTCATATGAAAATTATAATCAATACGGTCCCAATATTTCTTGTTTCGCAGAAATCCGACTTATATCGGATCCTGTATTCTCAGTTGAAGTTCAAAACTAAATATTACGAACTACCGCGCCATTTCGAGCTCGTTTTATATTATATAAATTATATAACGTTCAATCTTCGTTTTAATAATGAATTGAATATAAAAATCCAATTATATTCCCAAATATAATA
The DNA here is from genome assembly GCA_030737875.1 of Allium sativum. Lineage (NCBI taxonomy): Eukaryota > Viridiplantae > Streptophyta > Magnoliopsida > Asparagales > Amaryllidaceae > Allium > Allium sativum. The sequence continues at coordinate 749,756,004 of CM060909.1, read as the reverse complement.
TTTAAAATAAATATATTAATTAAATATTCGGCTACCAAAATACGGGACGGTACATTCTTCCCCCCTTAAAATAATTTCGTCCTCGAAATTGCTAAGGTAAGAAAAACGTTATAAACCCACTAATTTCTAAATTAAATTTAATTTAAATCAAAAATCAATTTAATACTGTAAATAAATATATTTCCAAAATATTGAAAATTTTCTAACACATTTAATTTTTGAAAAATTTCGCCAGCACCTCCTTTGTACGGCTCAATCGGTACAACTACGAATCGCCTTTCTAGGCCTTCTACAATCCAAAAGAAAATAAAACAGCCAAGCGGCTTGCCAAATAGGCTCATAAATCACCAAACCCATGTAAAAATAAACGTGTACCTTTTTGTCGGGCATATCATTATATCCTTTCCGTCTGCTACCCTGTCGGCATATACAAATGCATGACCAAATAAAATTCCAATTTTATCCTTAAAACCATATCCTTCATGCGTTCAAGCCAAATCCCATTCTTAACTCAATTTCCATCTATCATCAATTTCAACTCTTAACTTACCAGTCCAACACCATTTCAGATTCCTGTCTCACAATTCAAAATCTGATTCTACTTGATTTATCCCGATTCAATTCCCAGTTAATTGGTTTCAATTCAATTCATATTTGTTTCCCAATTTCTATTTAATTTTTCCTTTGTTCAAACAATCTCCCTGGGAGTTTTTTTAAACAGTTTAGCTCTTTCAAAAAATCAAATATTCCTTTTCAGGATTCAAAACAATTTGTTTTTTTCTCAAAGTAACTCAAAAAAAAAAGAATTTTGGTAGCAATCCGTCACTTAAAACTCGGAAATGAACATTGATGATGTGGCCAACATCATCAGAGTTATTTACCAGCCATCGAAGTGAGTTCAATACTATATATTTAAAAACTCCAATTTTAGACATTTTCATTTTTGAAATCTATTTCAAAATACCAAACACAATGCTTGTAAAATAAATTTAAAACCTCCCAAGATTTTAAAATTCTCATATTTCCAATCCAAGTTCATTTGAAATCACCTTTCCCACTTTTGGGAATTTTAATTCCAACTCTGATTTTAATTTCAGATTTAATAAATCTGCTTTTTTATATTATACGAATTCTAGTTGGTTATTTATATAACCATTTCAGTTATAATCAATCAACACATCCAATATACTATAATACTTTAAATATTAATCAACCTTTCATATTAAAATATAATTTGGGTAAAATTGTTTCATTTACCCTCTTTCAAAATATACTACAATGGTTTATCGTACTTGAGTGTTTAGAAACCCCTATCGATACAGTGGATCAAACTGATCGACCAGAACTCATAAACAACTTAACCAATAAATCTCCACAATATAATTTTTTTTATAAAATCTACAAATACGTTCACTCGTATATATACACTCAAACTCAATCTAGGGTATTGCTAAACCCATCTCTATTGAGTCACGCAACAGAGCCAAGGTAATCACTTAACCTTCAGCTTTGATACCACTATAATGACCCAATGGATTTCAGCCCCGAAAATCGACATAAATTCCTTTAACGTAACTCATGCCGACCCTCCAAGCACCGAAAACACTGGATAGTTATTAGAAAGAAATTAGAAGGAGAGATAAGAAAGAAAGAAATACTAGAATAGAAGAAGAAGAAACAACACAACATAGAGTCCCACATCGCAATGGAACAAAATATAATACAGAAATAAATCTTTATTGAAAGCTTTAAAAATACTTACCACATCAAAGTACATCACACAACGGGACAATTATAATACCTGTTCCCATATACAACTCACAGCGGAATAGTAGCTATATAATATCATACGTCTGAACATCTCCAGCTCGTCTTTGGACTCCACAGCATTCGATAACCTGAACCTTTACACTCCGGGCTAACCCGAGCATTTACAAAAAATCGGGTCAGTCTGGTGAACCAGAGTGAGATAAACTCGCACAATATTAAGGGTAAATCATCCATTCGTGATTTTAAGTTCAAAAATCTTTTCAAAAGAAAAGGATAATCATAAGACCAAATCCACACATAAACACAGACGGTTTTTACCTTACGATAACCCAAAACAGTTTTGAAACTAATATCTTTTCTGATATTATAATAATGTCTAAATACAAGTAAATAAAAATCTAGTGGAACGCTTGCATCTCACGCTCCACATATATAGTATACAAACAAAAACTGCGGGCGCTTATTGGAGATTGGATTCCAACTATGACAAGGTATGGGACCACCTGCCGATGGTGTATCTCTAGAGGTGAATACACTGGGTTCAACAAGAACGTCTTGCAACCCGGCCCTCACATGACCGACCACTCATTTTGCTTGAGTGTATCGAATGTATATCACCGACGGTTGGGATCAGCAACCGTCTCCCGAAAAGGGACAACATCAAATACAGATTAAGGAAGCAAATTGTAACACCCCACCTCCGCTAGGGTCACTCACAAAGGGAATGCACTAGCTTTGGTGGAGCATTATCCAGGTAAGCATACACAAAAATATTACATGAAAAAACATATAAAACAGCGGAAGAAGAACCAAATTTCATTGCTTTAAAATCTAGAAAGGTCTAAAGCCTTTTACATCAAAATGCTACTAAATCCATTACATCAAAATCTATCATGCAATAGTAAAGAAGCATAAAACCATAGTTATAAATCTTTCCCCAATAAAGCAACAAAGCAAGCCATAGGCAAGAGCAATCCAAGTTTTCCTGAGATAGCCTTGGAGCTTGCTAAGATCAGAACTCAGTTGTGTTCCCACCCTGTGAACCTGGGGGGGGGGGGGGGGGACGTAAGAAAAAGAGGCGAAACAAACTGGGTCAGTCATAAAGACTGAGTAAGTCCTAGTGACTTTCAGCATAAAAACAGGTAAAGATAACATGGCATGAATAAACTGAAAGTAAACATAAGCATGATGACAAGATAATCTACAGGCACGATAACTAAGAATAACATCATAGGATTTCTGTCATGTATAACATTGCAAGGTTCCCATCCAGGATGAACTAAGTGAAGTTTCGCAAGATTTCTATTAAGCATCGCAAGTTTTCTCTGCTTCACCATTAAAATGATATCTATTTTCTCTGATTTCCTAAATTCTCTACACTAACTGTACTAGTATCCTAACCCGTATCATCCTTTCCATGTATATGTACAGTCCCTTGCCGTATATCGTACGGGTTTCATCACGTATTTCTATACTACTTCAACGTAGTGCCACCATTCTTGAAATCGTTGGGACCGCTACCCTTGTTCTGGCTAGGTTTCCTTATCATGAAGTATCACGTGTTCAATTAGGATTTATGCCACCTAGGACCACTAGGGATTATGCTACCTATTGAACGTTTTCTAGATTTGATTAGGGTTTATGCCACCTAGGACCACTAGGGATTATACTACCTAACGAATTCCACGTAACGATCTATTAATCAATCGGCTCCCTACAAGTCCGAGCTCGTTCATGTGTCTGTGTCATACGGCCCAATCACGAAATGTAGTCACCTGTGCTAGGTCCAGCATAGGGTGTATCAAGCCCTATTGTGCCAAACATCGACACGAATCAAGGACACACAGATAAACCTACTTATGCCCAATGCCTACTTTTTCTGCTCCAGAGCGTGTGCACGCCCGCACTCTGTTAGAACCTACACTGGCGCACCCACACAGCCGTTGTTCTGGTCGCTTACAATCAGCCCAGTAATCATGCCCTACCCTGCCTAGTTCCCGGGTACCATGATACATCTAGTGGGTTACTGCTGAAAAGGACCGTGTAACTAGGGTTTCCGTCCAGCAGGTTAAGTGTTGTCATTTAAATTCGAGATTCAACCCGTCTACGTGTCATGTCAAATTGGCTAAGTGTTGTCGTTCAAGTTAATGACTTAGCATTACGAATCATGTGTCAAGTTGGTTAAGTATATTCAAGCGGTTCATGACTTAACCCTATCAATCATCGTGTCAAATTGGTTAAGTATATTCAAGCGGTTCATGACTTTACCCTATCAAACCATCGTGTCAAATTGGTTAAGTATATTCAAGCGGTACATGAATTAACCGTATCAAATCATCGTGTCAACTTGTTTAAGTATATTCAAGCGGTACATGACTTAACCCTATCATGTGGCTTTAATTCATTAATGCACCGCAACCTCTCACATCAGACCTGTTGTTGTGGTCACTGGATATGCCGGGCGGTTCCGGGTGGTTCCGGGCAGATTTACACCACAACTCAGTTTGACCTCAGGTTTCAAGCGCGATATGACCAACTACCCACATTGGATCCTATTGTTTGCAGTGTCTGGATTTGTCGGGCGGTTCCGGGCAGATTTACACTGCAAACTCAACCCAACCTCGAGTTGGCCATTTTCATGTTTATTCTAGTGTCATGTCCATGTTCAAGTTTCATGTCAAGTTCGTGTCAAGTTTTCAAGGCAAGTTTCATATCAAGTCGATGTCAAGTTCGTGTCCATATCCAGGTTCAAGTTATAACAGCGTTCATGTTTCAAGTTTTGCCTTTTATCAGGTTCATAATTCATGTTCATAACCAATTCATGTTTTTCCTATTCTACCTGAATCGTATTCCCATCGCATGTGAACATGAATCGATCTATACTACAGATAAATCCAAATCTCAAAATAGAGGGAATAGCATCAAAACTATGATAGGCCAAAGGGACTAGCATAAAGCGATAAAAGGGGTTACAAGACTAGTATGCTATAACTTGAGATAATTGGTTATAACATCACTGGCATATAGGATTTCAAATCTAGCAAGATAAGGTGATGGTCATGATAAACGCTGACATAAAAGAATAGGCATGCAAAAGCAAGCCAAATACAAGGATAATGGATCCAATGGTTTCGGTGTACATAATAGCGAATAAACTAAGCAAGTCACACCCTCGGTATACGATCCAACAAAATGCCAATTCGGTGCACATCATTGGTTTCAACTATAGTGTTATGGACATGAACAATCAACTATAATAGTCTTAAACAATTAACCCCAATAGTCATAGGTAGAAATTTCATAGTTATGAATCATAAGCGACTCATCACAATAATCATGGACAATTATCAAAAATAGTTCTAGGCAAATAGTCATAGGCAATTAACAGTAATAGTTACAAAGTCATGGTCATAGATAATGGCCTTATTGTTTATAATCATAGGGAATAATTCTCATAGTCAAGAGTCATAGTTGATTAACCACAATTGTCCTCGTCATAGTCATAGGCATAGTCTTATGCTCACAGTCATAGGCATGGTCTTATGTTCTGTCATAGGCATAGGTATAGTCTTATGTTCCTTGTCATAGTCACAGGCATAGGTACAGTCTTATGTTCATCGTCATAGTCATAGGCATAGGAAAAACCTTATGTCCATAGTCATAGGCATATTAAGGTTATAGTCCTGAAAGAATTTGATTTACAACATGAATAGGCCTCAAATAGAAATATTTCCACAAGTCAAGATCCAAGAATTTATGCTACAATCTAGCGTTTGAATAATAAACTAGGTCCAACAACATGAATGGGCATGATTCAGTCGATAAGAAATAACCCAAAATCATAGATTCAAGAAGAGACAAGAACATATCCAAATAGATAATCAAGCTTAGGTCCAGTTTCATTTTATCCCATGTCCATAAAAATTTTAACAAGTTTCAATCTAAAAGTAACTAGAACCTACAGAGCGTGGATCGAGAATTAGAGTGCAGAGATTTGATTCTAGAAACGGTTGTTGCAGTTGTTGAATCTCTATCTGTTTAGTCTTGTTCTAGTTGAAAACTCCCAATTTGCAATTCCTAGATGTTGTCTTGACGAAGAAGAAGTAGCCATTCTCTCTTTAATTTAATTATTATTATTTTGATTTTCACAGAGGTAGCATAAGGACAGAATGAAATGGTGTAGAAAGAATGAGGCTAGGGGATGTTTATATAGGGTTAGGCAGACGAATCTGGTCACGAAACAAGTCTAAATACATCAAAATGCATTAGGTTCAGAAAAGTGGTTCGGGATGCAGGTCGACCCCCAGGTCGACACTATGGTCGACCTGGTCCCTGGGAGGTCGACGCTATGGTCGACACCCAGGTCGACCTGGTCCCTGGGAGGTCGACACTATGGTCAACCCCCAGGTCGACCTGGTCCCTGGGCGGGAATTTTCCTGCCTAGCTTGTTCTGGGGTTTGAATTCGAATTTTGAATTCGAAATTCGAGCTGTCTTTGATTCTGAAAATTTCTGAAACTTCTAGAGGTCATAACTTGGTCATACGAACTCCGATTTTCGAAAACTCGGACCATATTTCGTTTAAAATTTCGATACGAACACAATGGCGTAACCCTTTTCCCTTGATTCTTGTTTTAAAAATTAATTCTGCTTTGATTTATGACTTTAACATGTTATAAAAATTCGGGTTGTTTCATTCTCCCCTCCTTAAAGGATTTCATCCCCGAAATCTTCAAGTTTAAGAAGAATGTGTCCTACCATCCAATCATCCATCTACTCAATCATCAATCACAGGCATTCATTATCCTTAAGAAATTTCTAATGCTGTATGAACATATGCAGAAAGTGTGTGTATATGCTCCTTATCTAATGCAAATGATCAGGCCTGATTAATCTTTTTAAATGCAAAATATGTTTAGTGCCATGAATTCAACATGTATGCAAATAGTCCTAGTCATATAAACACTATATGTGTGCACAAACATCCATCTATATGCAACATCCACATAATAACACATACAATTCCATTCATAAACAAGTATAAACATTCATGCATATGCAATATGAAAATGTGTCTGAGCCGATCTAGTGCCTAATGAGTGTTATGCAACCACGAGCAACCACTTGCAACCACTTGCAACCATCAATCATAACATGTCTCAAACACATGTTTCACCCAATTGTTCCTACCTAAAGATATAGCCGAATGATAGAAGCAAGTAAAAACTTTGTGCCCGTTAGGCAGTGTCAAAGCTGGAAATCTACGTTACGTATATACTAAATAGAAGAAGAACTCCCTAAGCACCAGCCCATATCCTATAAAACCAAAAAATTTAGTCAACCCAATGGACACCCTCAAGCCCCAACATGTATTACTACCAGATGAGTCATACTCCTTATGGGGTTTGCAACAGAAATAAGATTGAGAATAGGACTGAGAGGATAAAAGATAGCATGCAAGTAAGCTCTACAGGAAAAGAGGATCAAGGATATACTCGTAAAAAGAGATATGTTGCGCGTATCTAGTCTTCAATCTTCTAAGTCGTATTTCCTTGAGCTTAACTCCATTGTGCTTTGACCGTCTTTAACTTCACAATTTCGTAGTTCCTTAATTCTTGTTCCCAGAATATGAGTTGGAACTCATTCCACTGTCGCCTCTCGTTCCACTTTTGCTTATTCTCTTTCTAGTATACCCGATTCAAACATAACTGCGTACTCATGGTTTCGTGCAAGCTCTCCAAAATTCACTAGTGAATCTTGGATCTCATTCACCTACTAGAAGGTATTCCACATAAATGAATTATCTCTTGAAAATAAACAAATGCCAACCATGTTGCCAAGTGTACTCACTAAGGTGATTTTCTATAATTCATGCATAAGCGAAATGAACCATCCGCCTTAGTGGTGAATTCTACTCGAGCGGATCGATAAATGTATCAAGAGATTCTAGGTAACTAAGCTTGGAAGTACCCTAAGGGTTACACTAGACTTCGAGGGCATTACCGGGGCAAGTCAAGAGTCTAACTACCCTCTTTTCATATTCGAGAATGTTATCATTTCTGGATAACTACTCCATCCCTAGAATCAACCCATTTCCCAAAAGCATAAGCATTACTTCAAAACTCAACAATTAGCATAGACATCCTCAAATCCAAACAAGTCATGAATAAATGAGCCGATTCCCCAACAGGATTTGAGACAAAAATGGGATCCTCTACTACGCTAGTACTAAGGTGCAGAGACTCCAACTATCGAAGAAGAATTAAAAGGATGCGATGTACAAAAACAAAGTTCTAATGGGACGATAGAAAAGAAAAGATAAACTTTTAACAGAAACGTTACCACCTCTTCTTAGGTACGCTAGTAGTGAGAGCATACAATTGCCCTCTCGACGATCTTGTTCTTTGCCATTGTCCTTGTCCTATGATACTTAACTACACGTCCCTTTTTACCATACTAAAGATGTTCTCTCTTGTCATGGGTTTTTATTATTGTTTCACTTGGCCTCTTTCCTTTCACCTTTTTCCTCTTCGTGGATTAAGCCATATCAACAAGTTTCTCATCCTTAGGCTTGTGTTCTTTATCCTCGTTCTTACTATCCTTTGTTGACAAGTTTCTCGAAAGCTACTTCCATCGCACGGCAACCCTACAAAGCTTGAGATAAGATTAGTCGCAAGTAAAACTACTGCGGCTACAGATGGAGGTTGGATACTACTTTGCCCTCCGACATGTGTCGCATGCCTACAAACTATGGTGAAAAAGAAAGAGAGAAGAGACTCAAGGATAGAATCAAAAGATAGTGCATATGTCTTTGAGGAATAGCCTTAAAATAAAACAAGATTTTTTTTGAAAAATGCTTCTTTGTAAACAGTTTTGAAAATAATTTCAGAAGGTTTTAATAAAATTTTGCCCAGTCTGGTAACCTTCTGCTCTGATACCAAATGTAACACCCCACCTCCGCTAGGGTCACTCACAAAGGGAATGCACTAGATTTGGTGGAGCATTATCTAGGTAAACATACACAGAAATATTACAAGACAGAAGCTATAAAATAGCGGAAGAAGAACCAAATTTCATTGCTTTAAAATCTAGAAAGGTCTAAAGCCTTTTAAATCAAAATACTACTAAATCCATTACCTCAAAATCTATCTTGTAATAGTAAAGAAGCATAAAACCATAGTTATAAATCATTCCCCAATAAAGCAGCAAAGCAAGCCATAGCCAAGAGCAATCCAAGCCTTCCTGAGATAGCCTTGGAGCTTGGTAAGATCCGAACTCAGATATGTTCCCACCCTGTGAACCTAGGGGGGGGAACGGAAGAAAAAGAGGCGAAACAAACTGGGTCAGTCATAAAGACTGAGTAAGTCCTAGTGACTTTCAGCATAAAAACAGGCAAAGATAACATGGCATGAATAAACTGAAAGTAAACATAAGCATGATGACAAGATAAGCTACAGGCACGATAGCTAAGAATAACATCATAGGATTTCTGTCATGTATAACATTGCAAGGTTCCCATTCAGGATGAACTAAGTATAGTTTCGCAAGATTTCTATCAAGCGTCGCAAGATTTCTCCGCTTCACCATTAAAATGATATCTATTTTCTCTGATTTCCTAAATTCTATGCACCAACTGTACTAGTATCCCAACCCGTATCATCCTTTCCATGTATATGTACAGTCCCTTGCCGTATATCGTACGGGTTTCATCACGTATTTCTATACTACTTCAACGTAGTGCCACCATTCTTGAAATCGTTGGGACCGCCACCCTTGTTCTGGCTAGGTTTCCTTATAATGAAGTATCGCGTGTTCAACTAGGATTTATGCCACCTAGGACCACTAGGGATTATGCTACATATTGAACGTTTTCTGGATTCGATTAGGGTTTATGCCACCTAGGACCACTAGGGATTATGCTACCTAACGAATTCCACGTAATGATTTATTAATCGATCGGCTCCCTACAAGTCCTAGCTCGTTCATGTGTCTGTGTCATACGGCCCAATCACGAAATGTAGTCACTTGTGCTAGGTCCACCATAGGGTGTATCAAGCCCTATGGTGCCAACCATCGACACGAATCAAGCACGCACAGATAAACCTACTGATGCCCAATGCCTGCTTTTTCTGCTCCGGAGTGTGTGCACGCCCGCATTCCGTTAGAACCTACACTGGCGCACCCACACAGCCGTCATTCTGGTCGCTTACAATCAGCTCAGTAATCGTGCCCCACCCTGCCTAGTTCCAGGGTACCATGATACATCTAGTGGGTTACTGCTGAAAAGGACCTCGTAACTAGGGTTTCCGTCCAGTAGGTTAAGTGTTGTCATTTAAATTCGAGACTTAACCCGTCTATATGTCATGTCAAATTGGCTAAGTGTTGTCGTTCAAGTTCATGACATATGTAACACCCCGTAATTCATTAACACTAGGATTCACAAATCAAGGTAGAATTAAATTTTAAAATCAAAATCAAGGGAAACGGGTTACGCCATTGCGTTCATCTCGGAATTATGCTTAAGGTAGAGTCCGAGTTTGCGAGAATCGGACTCCGTATGAAGGAGTTATGGTCTTCAGAAGTTTCAGAATTCGATATAAAATTCAAACAGGTAAAAAACGAGTTCAAATTCGAAAAATAGACCCAGATTGGGCTGGGCGGGAAAATTCCTGCCCAGGACCCAGGTCGACTGGGTAGTCGACCTGGGGGCACCCAGGTCGACTGGGTAGTTGACCTGGGGGTCGACTGGGTAGTCGACCTGGCCCTTGAGCCAAGTCGAACCCAGCCCCTCCTGGCTGGCCTGGTCTGTGCTTGGCCGAATTTCTGGGCTTTGTCTTGTCACTAGGGCTTATGTGTCAACTCTTGATTGGTTTCTCTTTAAAACGAACGGCTTATATTAATCTAAGCTCCATCGATGGCTCTAATCAATTCACAAACTCTATAAAAAGGACCTAAGACTCCACATAATTCACACAAATAAAATGAGAATGAGGTCGTCATGTTGCTGAAGAAAGACTAGGAGTAGCCGTCAAGATTGAGAAACGATTAGGAGTTGATTAAAAAGCTTAAAGCTACGACAATTAAATCTAAACAACGCCTACAACAAAGGATAGCATCACCAATTTCAGAATTCAGAATCCTGAATACAAGATTCGTCATACGTTGTAAGTAGAGTGCAATTCCGATATGAATGAAAATTGGAACTTGATTTGTGTACAATGAAAGTGGAATCGTACTTTAATCGTAATAATGCTAGTTTATAATTGTATATTGCTATGATTTTATTATAAATGGATTTTGGATGTTGTAGTATAATTACCATGATTAATTGTGCGTTTGCAATGAAAAGTAACACACCTTACAAGTATGTGATTCATGTTGGAAATTGGCTCTTACATGATTTTGGTTAATAAAAGTTGTATACATATTTTGTTACAACCAATTTGAGACTTATGCAAGTATGATCCACTATTATGACTACATGATTTAGACCCTTGTATGTAGATTCCTATGATCATCTCTAGTGTAGTTGGATCCATTTGGGTATTATGATTCATATATGTTTATGTTGGAATAGGCCTCATAATTCTAGTTGAACCATACTTTTGTATTAGTAACAAAAGTAAGCACCTTTGTGAACATATAGTGACTTTATGAACATGACTAGCTTATGTTTGATATTATGCCTAAACAAAAATATAGGCTTATGTTGTAGTCAAGATCATAATAGTGACATCTAATTAAGTTAGATCCTTATTGTAAATGCAAGTTTACATGATTAGATTGAAACATAGGATCCATGTTTAAGTTTATGCTTTATGTCCAAAGTATATGCTATTACAATGCAAATACACTAGTCTCTAATTTGTGATTAAATCGCTATGTGCAAGTTCATGCATTCACACACCCCTTTTATGTTACTTAGAATATATACATCATGTTCTAAGCCTCCACTTTTTAATGTGGCTAGGTTGGGCTTAAATGTTAAGCGCACACATATGTTATCATATAGCAAACGTATAAGACGGGGGTAGTGACGTTGGGTTAAAACTAAAACATATGTGTTGGCATGTTTGACACATGCCAACGACTTGAGAACATTTAAGTGGTATAAATTATTATACCCAATAAGAATAATGGGCCACAAATATTTACATATAAAATGAAAAGAGACAAATATGTGGATTTAGAAAATACGATATGCTTAACCCGAGGTAGGATTGAGTTGTGATGTAAACCCGCCCGGACCGGCCCAGCTTTCCAGTAATCACAACAATACCTATCCAATGTGGGTGGTTAAGGCATTGAGCCCAATAAAGACCCAAGGTTAGACTGAGTTGTGGCGTAAGACTGCCCGGAACCAACCGGCATACAGGCAGCCACAACAATACCTGTCTAATGTGAGTGGTGGGTGCTTTAATTTATAAATTAAGGCTATGTCAGGATTGATAGGGTTAAGTCAATCAAATTAATACTTAACCAAATTCAACATGTTAACTAAAATGATGGGTAGGGTTAAGTTTAATCTGGACACTTAACCAATTTAATATGTTGACTAGGTGAGTGGGGAAGGTTAAGCAAATGTTTAACCATTATAACTTGATTAACTGGACTAGTGACTGAGGTTAAGTTAATTAGAACACTTAACCATAGAAAACATGTTAGTTAGACTAGTGACTGAGGTTAAGTTAATTAGAACACTTAACCATAGAAAACATGTTAGTTAGACTAGTGATTGAGGTTAAGTAAAATTAGAACTCTTAACCATGATAACAAGTTGATTTGGCAAGTGGGTTAGGTTAAGTCCATAGGAACACTTAACCAACTTAACATGTTAACAAGACAAGATTTGTAGGGGTTAAGTAACTAAGAAAGTCACTTAGCCAATCTAACATGTTAACTAGACTAGAAGGTAGGGTTAAGTAAATACACTTAGCCAATTTAACATGTTAACCAGACTAGAAGGTGGGGTTAAGTAAATTTAATACACTTAACCAATCTAACATGTTAACTAAACGAGAAGGTGGGGTTAAGTAAATACACTTAGCCAGTTTAACATGTTAACTAGACCAGAAGGTGAGGTTAAGTAAACTAGAACACTTAACCATCATAGCATGATAAGATGAACAAGGTTAAGTTAAGACATGAAAGGGGTAATACTTAACCATTAGAACATGTACAGAGATTAGGGTTAAGTTAACTAAGGGAACACTTAACCGTTATAACATGTTAACTAACGGATGTCAAGGTTAAGTTAAAAAGAACACTTAACCAATACAAGACGAATAGGTAGGGTTAAGTAATAAGAAATACTTAACCAATATAACTTGGTCTGTGGTAGGGTTAAATCAACATGAACTACTGTTAAAACTTAACCAATTTAATATGACAAATGAATGGGTTAAGTTAACTTGAATTGACTAATGACACTTAACCAATCCAACTTGACGGGAAAAAGGCCGAGTAGTAAACCTTAGTGAAGGAAACAACGGTTCTGGAAACTAAGTGGTAAACCTTAGTTAACAAACTAAGTAATAATTCTTAGTATAACACGAGAAGGAGCGAACGTCCATCTGATTTTAAAGAAGGCTCCAACGAATTGGGTTACGAAGCCCGAGGCTTCGAGGGGACGTAAGGGTACTGTTGGTATCCCTCTGTGAGGCTGCAGATGATCCTCCTGGGCTCACAGAGGTTAAGGTCTACGTTAGAAGAACCAAGGGTATGCCTTGGTTGCAAAATATGGCAACCTAAAGACTAGGATGGACCAGCGTGATTCGGCGAGGAAACGGTAGCCCTGTGATAGCAACTCGTCGTGTACCTACCATCTTGAGTCAAGCTAGATACGTGAGGTGGGAAGGCAGAGAACTCCTATGGACCATATACTTGCTATCTAGTTGTGGTTGCGGTTGTTGTTGTCCATAGGTTAGTGGGGCATATAGGGGCCTTTGTATAGTTCTCATTTTTCAAGGTTTGCCTTCCATTAGTTGAGGGAGGGGTCAAGTGGGACCATAGCCACTAGAAAAACAGACCTTAGCATCTACATCAGCAGATATCTGAAAGCTCCCGACCGAGTTCCGTGTTTCTAGAGTAGCCCTGCCACAGAAATCGGGCCGCACATTACAGGACATGTGCATCTAGACAAGCGATAACGATTCGCGATACATACGTGGGAAAAGTCTAGGAACATATACCACCCTAGGTAGTGTGTCCTAGACTAGAGGGCATAGTTCAACAAGTAGCGTAATTCCTAGTTGGACCTAGGTGGCATAAACCCTGAATCCGAGAAGCGTTCAGCAGATAGCGTAAACTCTAGTTGATACTAGAAAGCACATGATAGAAAACCCTAGATTAGATCTAGGTAATAAATAATAAATGTACGCCTGAAAATAACCAGAATTTCAGGGATTGGGATACGTTATCATTACTAGCGGGGACACTAGCTAGGTGGTGCAGAGACATAGAAACTATGATAACAGGTTAATAGCAAAGCAGGGAAAATGTTAAAGCATATCCAGTTTATCTTGTCATAGCATATCTTGTGTTAATCTTGTCTTATCTTATATTGATTAGTATGGGGCACGATAGTATATTCGGTCCTAGACAACTTAACTTAGTTTATTGTGCTTTCCCATTTCCAGTTTATACTTATCATGCTCTTTTTCTTATCCATAGACTGAATAGTCACTAGACTTACTTAGGCTTTATGTCTGACTCTACTTTTCTTTCGTCTTCTTTTCTTCCGTCCCCCCCCCCCTAGGTAGTTGAGGAGGGAATAGTATAGCTCAGGTTAAGTTGGACTGTCACTCTTTCCCAGCTTGAAGATTTGTCGAAGTTTTGCTTGGATTCTCCCTTCAGATGCTATGGTTGGCTCTTGCTACATTACGGAATATAAATGTTGTTTTATGCTTCTTTATTTTGTAAGACGGATGATACTCTGATATTGTAAAGAAATCGTTGTACGAACTATTTTATCAATAAAGCAAAGTTTTATTTTCCGCTATTTTAATTTTTGTCTGTCTTGTAATTTATCTGCATCTTTTACCTTAAACGCTCCACATAACTTAGTGCATTCCCTTTGTGAGTGACACTAACGGACATGGGGTGTTACACTTGGTATCAGAGCTGAAGGTTACCAGATCAGATAAAGGATTTGAAAAATTATTTTCAAAACGGTTTTAAAAGAAGCATTTTCAAGAGAAAATATTTGTTTTAAAGGCATATTCCCCAAAGCCATACGCACTATCTTCTCTTCCTCTGTTTGAATTCTTTTCTCCATCTTTCTTGAGTCTCTGGGGCTCCTGGCTTTCTGGGAGGTAACCTCATCGATGGGCGAAGACGTGCCTGGCTTCCATCAATAGCCGTAGTTGTTTCACCTACGGCCAATTTTCTTTCAAGCTTACAGGGTTTTTTGTACGATGGAAGCAGCTTTCAAGAGATTTGTCAACATGACTACACACGGAAGAGGATGAGGAATTCATGGATGTAGATTTAGCTCACAAAGGAGGAAGGAATTATAAAACCGAAGACAAGAGGAAGTATCTTTACTATGGTGT
Organism: Allium sativum; assembly: GCA_030737875.1. Classification (NCBI taxonomy): domain Eukaryota; kingdom Viridiplantae; phylum Streptophyta; class Magnoliopsida; order Asparagales; family Amaryllidaceae; genus Allium; species Allium sativum. The sequence goes on along the minus strand of CM060909.1, from coordinate 749,740,683 downwards.
AATAGGGCATGTAATTAAGGGAAAAGGACAAGATTTTCAGAAGGGCAAGTACATACTTTCACCACCAAGCGTACCTAGGAGAAAGATAGTAAAGTTCTGTTGGAAGAGTCTAGTTTTGTTGTTCGTACTCTTTCCTTTGGTTTTAGAGCTTCGCATTTGTTCATATCCACTTCCATGGTTGAGTCTCTACACCATAGTACTTGTATAGTAGAAAGATCCCACTAGAGTCTCAATCCAATTGGTGGTCCGACCAGTTTATTTTTGGTTAGTAGGGATTTGAGAATAGCTATCGAGTTTGCTTATATCATCTCACGTAGATCGTCTAAATTCAGAGGAGATATTCCTTGGGTGCTTGTCTGATATTGGTTTAGGCCTTTGGGGCTTGTACTTGAGGAATGTCGAGTTCGACTAGGATGGTTTGCGTGAGAGATGAATAGTTGTGGCAGACACTCTAAAAAGCCGGTAGAAACCTTTCGACCCTTATAGTTATGGCATGATGGATAAGCTAAGAGGAGAGACCTCTGATCATTCTAATATATACACTCAGTATCATGGTTGACATTTGTTTATTTTGGAAATGGAGCTTTGAAACTACACAATCGTGAAGTTAAATTAGTTAAGATACAGTGGAGTAAAGCTCAAGAAGGCTAGATACTAGCATCATACCCTTTTTCCTTAAGGGTGCATCCTTGATTTCTTTTTTTAGGAGCTTTACGCATAATTGTTTCTCTCTTTCCAAAGTATATCTTTTAGGTCGTATCTTCGATCCTTAGGTAGAAGCCAATGGATGTAAACATGTTATGGTTGATGGTTGCAAGTGGTTGCTAGTGGTTGTTCGTGAATGCATATGCATACGTATTAGGAACTAGATCAGTTCAGACGCTTTCATATTGCATTTACAGATATGTATTTGTTTGTAAGTTGAACTTGATATGTTATCATATGGATGTTGCATATGGATGAAGGGCTATGCACACATGTAGTATTTACATAACTAGGGATGCTTGCATACATGATTGGACGCATGGCACTGACATGATTAGCATTAAGGAGCTCAACTGAATCAGTAGACCGCCTGATTTTGCATTAGATAAAGTGTAACAACCCGAAAATCTGGGCCAGTTTAAAAATTTTATTTTGGCAATTTTAGAGAATTTTGAACATTTAAAACAGATTATTTTGAATAATATCGACGAAAAATTTATTTTGAATAGAAATCGAACGTATATATTATATAGGTCGTCGTTAGAATATAAATATTTTATTTAAATTATAAATAGAATTGAAAATGGCGCGGTAGTTCGATAATTCGATTTCAAACTTCAATTGAATGTACCGAGTGCAAATCAATCCGGATTTTAGTGAAACCGAAAATATTAGAATCTATTTTAGAATATCTTTCCAACGAATCCAAAAAATCGAAATTTCATAGCGGGAATCAAAAGATATGTCCAGTTGAAAATTCTGTATAGTCGCTATGGAATTCAGGCCCTTAAAAATAGGAATTTTGCAAACGACCTCGGATTTCGACGAAACCACTTTTGTTGGATCCGGGATGTCAAATTATTGTTAGATTCCAAATTTCATAAATTTTCGAATCAATATGTGAGCGTGGCAAAGGAAAACGCGTTTGACCAGTTTTAGTTGATTTTAATCGACTGGAAAATGGCCATTTTTCTAATGGTATCAGAATTCGACGAAACTAGTTTTATTAGGACCGTATCGTCAATACGAAGCTAGAAAATATATTTTTGGAATTTTTTGAGTTAGTATGTGGCCCCGGTAAATTGGAACGCTCGTTCAAATTCAATATATAGAGTTATATGTTGATTTTGACGAAAACTGATAGAAACGATAGAATTGGCTTGTGAAACATATCCCATTGTGTTCGGAATGGGGGTAATTATCTATGGACAACAGGCGGTGGGCCTCATTTCGAGGTCAAAATAAAAAGTTACCTTTTTGAAATAATAAAAATAAATATATAATTAAATAAAAACCTTCCCTCTCTCTCCTACCCCCTATTCTTTCATTCTGCCCCCCTATGTAAATCAGTTTGAATCAAAAGGAAAAAAAGAAAAAAAGAAAAAAAGGGGAGGAGCTATCGCTGCTCCACCAGAGGCCGTCGCGGCCTGGCGAGGCGCCGCGTCCCCCTCCCTTCTTCTTCCCCTCCTCCTCCCGCCCTGCTCTGTTCAAACTGCACCCCCCAAAGAAACCCGAACCCTAGCCCTTCCCTCCCAATCGCCGACGTGCTGGCCCACCTCCCCCTCGCGCGTGCCTCTTCTTCGACCTCCGCCTGCACCGCCTGCCATTAGCAAACCCGTCTGCGCCTCCCTCTTCTCTTCTAAAAAGCATCGTTCCCCACCGATTTAACCACAGCCGACGATCCAAGAACCCACCCCTTCGATTTGCAAAAAGAAAAATGTAAGTTTTAATTAGTTTATTTTTATTTTTCTTTCTGTATAAAATTCATGATTAAAACATTGTTTTATAAAGGAAAGGCGAGATTTTTATAAATGAAAAGGCGAGATTTTTATTAATGAAAAGGAGAGATATTTATAAATGAAAAGGTGAAATATTTATAAATGAAAAGGATGAAATATTTATAAATGAAAAGGGTGAAATATTTATATTTAAAAAGGTGAAAAATTTATATTTGAAAAGGTGAAATATTTATAAATGAAAAGGGTGAAATATTTACAGATTAAAAGGGTGAAATATTTATATTTGAAAGGGTGAAATATTTATATTTGAAAAGTGATTTCAAAATTTAATATTTTGAAATGAAATTCAAATTGAATTAGATTAAAATTCAAATTGAAATTTTATTGAATCAATTTGAAATGAATTCGAATCGAATAGAAAATGAATTCGATTCGAATTGAATAGAAAGTGAATTTGAATTCGAATTGAATAGAAAGTGAATTTGAATTCGATTTGAATTGAAATGAATTCAAATTGAATTATGTTGAAATTGAATTAAAACGAATAGAAATCGTTTTGAATGAAATTTAAAACGAACTGAAATTGAATTGAAATCAATTTGAAATGAATTTGAATTGAATTAAATAGAAGGTAAATTCAAATTGAATTGAATTGAAACGAATTTGAATTTGAATTGAATTGAAACGAATTTGAATTCGAATTAAATAAAATTGAAATGAATTCGAATTGAATTGAAATCAAATCGATTAGAAATTGAATGTAGCATTGAAAGGGTTTTGAAAACGAATTTAAAACGATTTATAAAATACGTTTTAAAAGGAAATCGACGAAATATATATAATATATATATATTATATATATAATGGCCTGAATAGAACGCGCCGCGCCGCGGCAGTTCTTGAATTTCTACCATTGACTTCGAATTGATGTTGCGGGAGATCCGACCGTCGGATTCTCCTAAAACCGGAACCGTTGGTTCTTCTCGAAAAGATCTTTCCAATGAATATTAAAAATTTGAAATCTGACGGTTGGATTTGGAATTATGTCCAAATCAAATTTAGAAAAGTTCACTATAAGTGCAGTTCGATGGTCGTTGATGGAAATCGACTGTACAGACCTTGATAAAATTATTAAAAATATCTATAATTTGTCTAAAATCAGAAGAAATGATTTGGGAAAAATTGGGCTGAAGAATTCCAAATTTGAAAAGATAAAAATAGATTTTTATCGAAATGAACTAGTTTTGAACTAGAATTAAAAATCAATTATTTTTGAAATAAATAAATTGAATTTGAAAGTGATTTTAAAAATAATCAATATTCCTAATTCGTGAATTGGACTGGAGTTGAATCGAAATTATCTTCGGAATATTTCGATGTTGGATTTCGTGACTATACAAATATTGTTATGAGGATTTGAAAGATATATTTTATATCGTTATTTCCAATCCGATATTTGTTGGTTCCATAATTTGATATTGAATATAAGCCAATATATTTTCTATTCAGAGCCTCGTATTTAATATCAAATATGATTTGGGTTTATCGTGAATCGTGTTTTAGATGACATTGGTTCTTTAACCCAGTTAAAGGCAGGATGTTGATTTTTGAAAAGATTAAAACTAAGTGGAGTTTTAATGAATCTTTAATTAGATTAAAAATGTGAATTGATAATTTAAATTATCAAATCTGAAAGGTGACCGAGAATAGAGTACCACCAGTTTTGCTCCGAAGCGATAGTTAAATCTTTAATTAGATTTGAACGTGAAATGGTAATTAATTTTACCGATAACACCGCGGTGTTAGGTATGGAGTATTACCAGTTTTGCTCCATGGGATGAATAGGTTGGGATTGGGAAATAAAATAAATAATTACTTCGGTGTGGTTCGTTAATCCCGACTAGTTTGAAATGATATCCGAAGGAAGATTAAAGAATAAATTTAGAGGAATTTATCTTGGATAAAATTAATGGGAACATTTCCCTAAGAATGTGATTTTGTGAATAAAAGAATATTCTGAATTGGAATGAGGCGTTTGTTGTGTTTGTGTAACATTCGTTTATTATATATGTGGGTCATTCAGAAAGGCCGTGTTTATACCCATTCTGAATAACCGATTCGACGAGATGTCGAAGATGAAGACGGTGGTTGAAGACCGGAAGTCTTCACATCGTTTTGGGTGATTACTGATGATCTCGATTGGGCTGTACACCCAAGATGAGGGAAACAGTTGGTGATCGTCCAGACGTACCTGGAGATGGATGGATATGCGAGGAAAGTGACTCCGGTTTCGTTCAGACCCAGAATGAACTTGTAAATGGATTGTTTGTCTGACATTGGATTTAATTCTATGTTGATTGATCTCCATTAAATATACATCTGTTTGGCAGTGGAGAATTTATTCTCTTGCTTAACGCCCTTCTCTGAGACGTACGAGCTCAGAGGTTGTATATCGATGGACATCAGTCGCATGGAGTGAATTGCCAGTGTGGCACGCGTAAGTGGCAATTGATCAAGGCTTCTGTTGAAAAGCAAGGTCTTATGGTTGATGATACAAGCACGGCCTGTGTGGCGTAGCTTTGTGTATAGTGTGAATTCGCGAGCCTCACACCTCGGTATGAGTCAAAAACGGGATACGGGCCCAAGGAGTGCACGACGTTTCTTTCTAGCTAGGGTGATGTCAGTGACCTACCAGCCCTGACATTTATATACTTTTCACCTGTGTGGTTGTTGGATACGAGGCGCCTCGGATATAGGTCTGTAAGGACCGGGAAACGTGTGTTCAGGAATAACCAATCCTCAAAAGTAAGAGAGGACCGGCCTTGGAGGTTCCAAAGGATCATAGTCGGGTCCTGAGGCATTGCTAGAGTGTCTCGAACGCGGAGAGGAGCTTGCCCCTTGCCTCGACTCATGAAGGAAATCCAATTTCCAATACGTGATATTGCGGTTTTAATTGTAGAACTAGTATGGCGACATGATAGATGGTACCCATGCCGCCTATGATTGATATTTATGATTGAAATTGTTTTGACACTATACACTTATAATAGTATCAAATGATTTGTTTTATACGTACCAAGCATGTTTGGCTATTATAAGGGAAAACCCTATCCTCCGGCTTGTGTTGCATTGTGTGATGGGACCTGGGTCTTATAATAGCTTCATTTTTTCAGAAAGCATTGCGCTGTTTTGTCATATGCACTAGTATTCTTGGGAGGAAACCCGTTCCGTGTTATACGGCGTGGTCCCTTGAATTACTCTCTTTAAATTAAAGTTTTAAATAATTGTTTAGTTCTCACACCAGTCACATGACTGACCTGGAGTTTATTGTTTTAACCTAAACTCTGGGTGCCCTTATTTTCGACACGGGCAGCTAGTAGTTTTGGTTTTGTAGATTTATATTCACATGATCCTGATTTACAGCTGGAACGATGCTCGGAAAGCTCTGTATCCGTGCATTACTTCTAGTTGTGCTTTTGTATTATTTTCCGTTGCGATGTATTTAAATGTAATTTAAATCTCTGATATTTGTTGAATGTAATTTATTCATTTATACTCTGTATATTCTTGTATCTGATGGAATTGTTGTAATAACAATGAAATGTCCTTCTGTGTGCGTTCTGATTTGTCCTGTTCTCAAACGATCAGGGGTTTTCGAACGGTCTTAGTCGGTTTAACGATGGATTCGGATCGAGCGAAATTCCTTGCCGTTAAAGTTGGTATCAGAGCTTTGGTTTACAGAGCTCGAGAACAAGACACATTAGAACTATATGAAAGGATTCATCAGATATTGGATTAGCAGTATCCAATTAGAATGACTCGTTGGAGATAGGATCAGTAGTATCCTAGAACGGGTGTAAAGAGTATATTTTTCAAATGAAAACAATTTTGTTTTGAAAATTTAATTCGTTTTAAACGTATTTGAATATTTATTTATTTTGAATTTGGACAATCGAGTATATATAGGTTTTGCATATATGCGTCATGAACGTATATTCGAAGTTTTAATATACTGGATAGATATAGAATCACATTCTAGACACCCGGGGATGATTCTGATGATGGTGCATCATCATCAGTATTCATATTCGAGTTTCGAAGGTATGATTTCTATATATTTCCATTAGACTGGTGTGAGAACCAAAACTTACATAGGATTATTTGTTGTGATGTGGCATCAAAAACATGATTTTCTGTATATGTATCAAAATTATCAATTTGAAACTCTAATTCACTAATTGATTGATGTTTGTGTTGTTTGTTTATTTGTTTGGTAATTTTGAACCATTTAGCCTAATTGAATCACATATTGAATTGTATTGAAAATTGGTCACATTTGCATGCATATCTATGTACTTACATTGAACAGGTCATAGCAAGGAGGCTAGAGCAGAGAATAAAATTTGTTTGCCCGACAAATAGGTACATGTTTACTATAATTTACTGTTTTGTTTGGGTGATGATGATTTTATAAGCCTATTGGCTAGCTGCTTGGCTTTTTCTTTTTCTTTTTGAGATCAGAAGGCCTATATGGCAATTTCGGGATTTTCCCGTGGCTCCCGGTGCAAGGGAGGTTATGGCGAAATTTTTCGAAAATTTAGGGTGTTAGCCAAATTTTTGAAGAATTTGAAAATTCTCAGAAACTGAAAAGTTGGAGAATGGAAGCCAGATCGAACGTAGAGTTGATTGATCAAACCACTTTCGACTTTGTTCCTTTTCGGGGATGAAAAGTTTTAAGTGGGGGAGATTGTAGCAACCCAAAAATCTGGGCCAATTTAAAATTTTTATTTTGGCAATTTTAGCGAATTTTGAACATTTAAAATAGATTATTTTGAATAATATCGACGAGAAATTTATTTTGAATAGAAATCGAACGTATATATTATATACGTCGTTGTTAAAATATAAATTTTTTTTTTTAATTATAAATAGAATTGAAAATGGCGCGGTAGTTCGGTAATTCGATTTCAAACTTCAATTGAATGTACCGAGTGCAAAACAATCCGGATTTTAGTGAAACCAAAAATATTAGAATCTATTTGAGAATATCTTTCCAACGAACCCAAAAAATCGAAATTTCATAGCGGGAATCAAAAGATATGTCCAGTTGAAAATTCTGAATAGTCGCTATGGAATTCAGGCCCTTAAAAATGGGAATTTTGCAAACGACCTCGGATTTCGACGAAACCTCTTTTGTTGGATCTAGGATGTCAAATTATTGTTAGATTCCAAATTTCATAAATTTTTGAATCAATATGTGAGTGTGGCAAAGGAAAACGCGTTTGACCAGTTTTAGTTGATTTTAATCGATTGGAAAATGGCCATTTTTCTAACGGTCTTAGAATTCGACGAAACTAGTTTTGTTAGGACCGTATCGTCAATACGAAGCTAGAAAATATATTTTTGGAATTTTTCGAGTTAGTATGTGGCCCCGGTAAATTGGAACGCTCGTTCAAATTCAATATATAGAGTTATATGTTGATTTTGACGAAAACTGATAGAAACGATAGAATTGGCTTGTGAAACATATCCCATTGTGTTCGGAATGGGGGTAATTAGTTATGGACGACAGGCGGTGGGCCTCGTTTCGAGGTCGAAATAAAAAGTTACCTTTTTGAAATAATAAAAATAAATATATAATTAAATAAAAACCTTCCCTCTCTCTCCTACCCCCTATTCTTTCATTCTGCCCCCCCCCCCCCCCGTGTAAATCAGTTTGAATCAAAAGGAAAAAATGAACAAAATAAAAAGGGGAGGTGCTGTCGCTCCTCTTCCAGAGGGCGTTGCGGCCTGGCGAGGCGCCGCTTCCCCCTCCCTTCTTCTTCCCCTCCTCCTCCAGCCCTGCTCCGTTCAAACTGCACCCCCCAAAGAAACCCGAACCCTAGCCCTTCCCTCCCTATCGCCGACGTGCTGACCCACCTCCCCCTCGCGCGCGCCTCTTCTCCTACCTCCGCCTGCACCGCCTACCATCAGCAAACCTGTCTGCGCCTCCCTCTTCTCTTCTGAAAAGCATCGTTCCCCACTGATTTAACCACAGCCGACGATCCAAGAACCCACCCCTTCGATTTGCAGAGAGAAAAATGTAAGTTTTAATTAGTTTATTTTTATTTTTCTTGCTGTATAAAATTCATGATTAAAACATTGTTTTATAAAGAAAAGGCGAGATTTTTATAAATGAAAAGGCGAGATTTTTATAAATGAAAAGGTGAAATATTTATAAATGAAAAGGGTGAAATATTTATAAATGAAAAGGGTGAAATATTTATATTTGAAAAGGTGAAATATTTATATTTGAAAAGGTGAAATATTTATAAATGAAAAGGGTGAAATATTTATAAATGAAAAGAGTGAAATATTTATATTTGAAAGGGTGAAATATTTATATTTGAAAAGGTGAAATATTTATATTTGAAAGGGTGAAATATTTATATTTGAAACGGTGAAATATTTATATTTGAAAGGGTGAAATATTTATATATGAAAGGTTGAAATATTTATATATGAAAATGCGAAATCTTTATAATAGAAAAGGCGAAATCTTTATATAGTAGCGATGTAAAAATAGAATTTTTATCTATATAGTAGCGATGTAAAAATAGAATTTTTATCTATATAGTAGCGATGTAAAAATAGAATTTTATCTATATAGTAGCGATGTAAAAATAGAATTTTTATCTATATAGTAGCGATGTAAAAATAGAATTTTTATCTATATAGTAGCAAAGTAAAAATAGGATTTTTATATATTGAATAGCGAAATAAAAGTTCGATTTTTATATATGTAGTGAATACGGGCAACGAAAGTGACGAAAGGCGAGAACGACGAAGATTTCTACTTAAGAAGAGTCGAGATGATTGGATTAGCTATCGGTGAGAACTTCTCACTCAAATTTCCTTTTCTAGTTATATATAAATACTAGGATGCAGACGGTGCTTAGCTGCACCCGGCATCCGTCATCCACAGACCATAGATGGCTTGTTTGTTTAATTGATGTGTTGTGAAATTTGTTTGTGTTGTTGATGTGAAATCGATAATAAAATTTGGATGTGTTGAAATAAATTAATTATCGTTAAAAATATAATTTTTAACGTGAATGTGAGTAAATAAATATCTATAAACAAATCGGCCGATTTGTTTATATACACTGATTTGACTGATATTGATTGGGTCGATAAATTTTACACATCGCCCAACATCACAAATAAAAATCTGTGTTTGTTGATTTGAAACCCCGCACGGGTGTTGGGATGATATTTGGCGCACACTAATCCCAATTATTTAATAGTATGTCGATCGATTGGTCGACAGGCTGTGTAAGCGTTAATTATTCATATTTGATGCTTATGCAGTTGTGTGGTGCACTTTGGATGATGGTTGATTGTTTGTCATTGCTATTATATACATGTGTTGTGTGGAATTCATATAATTAACATTATATGGTGATTGATTGGGCCTCATTCCAATCGGGAAAATAATGAATATTATAAAAGAAAATTCATGTGTTGAATATAAAAATAGTCATGTGTTGACGATGTTCCTGAGTTGAAACTATTGATGTGTTGAGTGAAATATTTTATACAATAAAATTTACATCTTTATCATATTTAAAATTATAACTACTTCACGGTGGAGTCTAATTAAAAATCAAACGATAGATACCATGATTTTATAAAATATTTTACATAACAAAAATAGTCGTGGGTTGGAAGAAATATAGATTCATGTGTTGAATAGAATAAATATTCATTTCTTGAATAGAATAAAGAGGTTTTTGAAAAATATAAAGCCGTGTTGATTAGAGATGCATTATTTTGACGCAAACGATATTTATATCGATTTTATTCATTTTATAATGAATATTGAAAAGTGATTTCAAAATTTAATATTTTGAAATGAAATTCAAATTGAATTAGATTAAAATTCAAATTGAAATTTTATTGAATCAATTTGAAATGAATTCGAATCAAATAGAAAATGAATTCGATTCGAATTGAATAGAAAGTGAATTTGAATTCGAATTGAATAGAAAGTGAATTTGAATTCGAATTGAATTGAAATGAATTCAATTTGAATTAAGTTGAAATTGAATTAAAACAAATAGAAATCGTTTTGAATGAAATTTAAAACGAACTGAAATTGAATTCAAATCAATTTGAAATGAATTCGAATAGAATTAAATAGAAGGTAAATTCAAATTGAATTGAGTTGAAACGAATTAGAATTTGAATTGAATTGAAATGAATTTGAATTCGAATTGAATAAAATTGAAATGAATTCGAATTGAGTTGAAATCAAATCGATTTGAAATTGAATGTAGCGTTGAAAGGGTTTTGAAAACGAATTTAAAACGATTTATAAAATACGTTTTAAAAGGAAATCGACGAAATATATATATATATATATATATATATATATATATATATATATATATATATATAATGGCCTGAATAGAACGCGCCGCGCCGCGGCAGTTCGCGAATTTCGACCATTGACTTCGAATTGACGTTGCGGGAGATCCGACCGTCGGATTATCCTAAAAACGGGACCGTTGGGTTCGTATCAAAAAGAGCTTTCCAATGAATATTATAAATTTGAAATCTAACGGTTGGATTTGGATTTATGTCCAAATCAAATTTAGAAAAGGTCGTTGTAAGTGCAGTTCGATGGCCGTTGATGGAAATCGACTGTACGGGCCTTGATAAAATTATTAAAAAATATCTATAATTTGTGTAAAATCATAAGAAATGATTTGGGAAAATTGGGCTGAAGAATACCACATTTGAAAAGATAAAAATAGATTTTTATCGAAATGAACTAGTTTTGAACTAGAATTAAAAATCAATTTATTTTTGAAATAAATAAATTGAATTTGAAAGTGATTTTAAAAATAATCAATATTCCCAATTCGTGAATTGGACTGGAGTTGAATCGAAATTATCTTCGAAATATTTCGATGTTGGATTTCGTGACTATACAAATATTGTTATGGGGATTTGAAAGATATATTTTATATCGTTATTTCCAATACGATATTAGTTGGTTCCAGAATTTGATATTGAATATAAGTCGATATATTTTCTATTCAGTGCCTCGTATTTAATATCAAATATGATTTGGGTTTATCGTGAATCGTGTTTTAGATGACATTGGTTCTTTAACCCAGTTAAAGGCAGGATGTTGATTTTTAAAAAGATTAAAACTAAGTGGAGTTTTAATGAATCTTTAATTAGATTAAAAATGTGAATTGATAATTTAAATTATCAAATCTGAAAGGTGATCGAGAATGGAGTACCACCAGTTTTGCTCCGAAGCGATAGTTAAATCTTTAATTAGATTTGAACGTGAAATGGTAATTAATTTTACCGATAACACCGTGGTGTTAGGTATGGAGTATTACCAGTTTTGCTCCATGGGATGAATAGGTTGGGATTGGGAAATAAAATAAATAATTACTTTGGTGTGGTTCGTTAATCCCGACTAGTTTGAAATGATATCCAAAGGAAGATTAAAGAATAAATTTAGAGGAATTTATCTTGGATAAAATTAATGGGAACATTTCCATAAGAATGTGATTTTGTGAATAAAAGAATATTCTGAATTGGAATGAGGCGTTTGTTATGTTTGTGTAACATTCGTTTATTATATACGTGGGTCAATCAGAAAGGCCGGGTTTATACCCATTCTGAATAACCGATCCGCCGAGATGTCGAAGATGAAGACGGTGGTTGAAGACCGGAAGTCTTCACATCGTTTTGGGTGATTACTGATGATCTCGATTGGGCTGTACACCCAAGATGAGGGAAATAGTTGGTGATCGTCCAGACGTACCTGGAGATGGATGGATATGCGAGGAAAGTGCCTCCGGTTTCGTTTAGACCCAGAACGAACTTGTAAATGGATTATGTGTCTAACATTGGATTTTATTCTATGTTGATTGATTTCCATTAAATATACATCTGTTTGGCGGCGGAGAATTTATTCTCTTGCTTAACGCCCTTCTCTGAGACGTATGAGCTCAGAGGTTGTATATCGATGGACATCAGTCGCATGGAATGAATTGCCAGTGTGGCATGCGTAAGTGGCAATTGATCAAGGCTTCTGTTGAAATGCAAGGTCTTGTGGTTAATGATCAAAGCACGGCATGTGTGGCGTAGCTTTGTGTATAGCGTGAATTCGCGAGCCTCACACATTAGTATGAGTCAAAAATGGGAGATGGGACCCAAGGAGTGCACGACGTTTCTTTCTAGCTAGGGTGGTGTCAGTGACCTACCAGCCCTGACATTTATATACTTTTCACCTGTGTGGTTGTTGGATACGAGGCGCCTCGGATATAGGTCTGTATGGACCGGGAAACGTGTGTTCAGGAATAACCTATCCTCAAAAGTAAGAGAGGACCGGCCTTGGAGGTTCCAAAGGATCATAGTGGGGTCCTGAGGCATTACTAGAGTGTCTCGAACGCGGAGAGAAGCTTGCCCCTTGCCTTGACTCATGACGAAATCCAATTTCCAATACGTGATATTGCGGTTTTAATTGTAGAACTAGTATGGCGACATGATAGATGGTACCCATGCCTCCTATGATTGATATTTATGATTGAAATTGTTTTTACACTATACACTTATAATAGTATCAAATGATTTGTTTTAAATGTACCAAGCATGTTTGGCTATTATAAGGGAAAACCCTATCTTCCGGCTTGCGTTGCATTGTGTGATGGGACCAGGGTTTTATAATAGCTTCATTTTTCCAGAAAGCATTGCGTTGTTTTGTCATATGCACTAGTATTCTTGGGAGGAAACCCGTTCCATGTTATACGGCGTGGTCCCTTGAATTACTCTCTTTAAAGTAAAATTTTAAATAACTGTTTTGGTTCTCACACCAGTCACATGACTGACCTGGAGTTTATTATTTTAACCTAAACTCTGGGTGCCCTTATTTTCGACACGGGCAGCTAGTAGTTTTGGTTTTGCAGATTTATATTCACAGGATCCTGATTTACAGCTGGAACGATGCTCGGAAAGCTCTATATCCGTGCATTACTTCTAGTTGTGCTTTTGTATTATTTTCCGCTGCGATGTATTTAAATGTAATTTAAATCTATGATATTTGTTGAATGTAATTTATTCATTTATACTCTGTATATTCTTGTATCTGATGGAATTGTTGTAATAACAATGAAATGTCCTTCTGTGTGCATTCTGATTTGTCCTGTTCTCAAACGATCAGGGGTTTTCGAACGGTCTTAGTCGGTTTAACGATCGATTCGGATCGAGAGAAATTCCTTGCCGTTACATAAAGACATATACACACACTATGCATATGAACATGAAAGCATTAGAAATCTTTTAAGTACAATGAATGCCTTTGATTGAATGGTTGAGTAGATGGGTGATTGGATGGTAGGACACATTCTTCCTAACTTGAAGATTTCGGGGATGAAATCCTTTTAAGTTGGGGAGAACGTAACACCCCGTAATTCTGTAACACTAGGTTTCTAAAATCAAGGCAGAATTAAATTTTAAATTCAAAATCAAGGGAAACGGGTTACGCTATTGCGTTCGTCTCGGAATTCTGCTTGAGGTAGAGTCCGAGTTTGAGAGAATCGGACTCCGTATAAAAGAGTTATGGTCTTCAGAAGTTTCAGAATTCGATTTAAAATTCAAACAGGTCAAAAACGAGTTCAAATTTGAAAAACAGACCCAGATTGGGCTAGGCGGGAAAATTCCCGCCTAGGACCCAGGTCGACTGGTAGTCAACCTGGTGGAACCCAGGTCGACTGGGTAGTCGACCTGGGGGTCGACTGGGTAGTCGACCTGGGAGTCGACTGGGTAGTCGACCTGGCCTCTGAGCCAGGTCGAACCCAGCCCCTCCTGGCTGGCCTGGTCTGTGCTTGGCCGAATTTCTGGGCTTTGTCTTATCACTAGGGCTTATGTGTCAACTCTTGATTGGTTTCTCTTTAAAACGAATGGCTGATATTAATCTAAGCTCCATCGACGGCTCTAATCAATTCACAAACTCTATAAAAAGGACCTAAGACTCCACCTAATTCACATAAATAAAATGAGAATGAGGCCGTCATGCTGCTGAAGAAAGACTAGGAGTAGCGGTCAAGATTGAGAAACGATTAGGAGTTGATTCAAAAGCTTAAAGCTACGACAACTAAATCTAAATAACTCCTACAACAAAGGATAGCATCACCAATTTCATAATTCAGAATCCTGAATACAAGATTCGTCATACGTTGTAAGTAGAGTGCTATTTCGATATGAATGAAAATTGGAACTAGATTTGTGTAGAATGAAAGTGGAATCGTACTTTAATCGTAATAATGCTAGTTTATAATTGTATATTGCTATGATTTTATTATAAACGGATTTGGGTTGTTGCAGTATAATTACCATGATTAATTGTGCGTTTGCAATGAAAAGTAACACACCTTACAAGTATGTGATTCATGTTGGAAATTGGCTCTTACATGATTTTGGTTAACAAAAGTTGTATACATATTTTGTTACAACCAAGTTGAGACTAATGCAAGTATGATCCACTATTATGACTACATGATTAAGACCCTTGTATGTATATTCCTATGATCATCTCTAGTGTAGTTGGATCCATTTGGGGATTATGATTCATATATGTTTATGTTGGAATAGGCCTCATAATTCTAGTTGAACCATACTTTTGTATTAGTAACAAAAGTAAGCACCTTTGTGAACATATAGTGACTTTATGAACATGACTAGCTTATGTTTGATATTATGCGTAAATAAAAATATAGGCTTATGTTGTAGTCAAGATCATAATAGTGACATCTAATTAAGTTAGATCCTTATTGTAAATGCAAGTTTACATGATTAGATTGAAACATAGGATCCATGTTTAAGTTTATGCTTTATGTCCAAAGTATATGCTATTACAATGCAAATACACTAGTCTCTAATTTGTGACTAAATCGCTATGTGCAAGTTCATGCGTTCACACACCCCTTTTATGTTACTTAGAATATATACATCATGTTCTAAGCCTCCCCTTTTTCATGTGACTAAGTTGGGTTAAATGTTAAGCCCACACATATGTTATCATATAGCAAACGTATAAGACGGGGGTAGTGACATTGGGTTAAAACTAAAACATATGTGTTGGCATGTTTGACACATGCCAACGACTTGAGAACATTTAAGTGGTATAAATTATTATACCCAATAAGAATAATGGGCCGCAAATATTTACATATAAAATGAAAAGAGACAAATATGTGGATTTAGAAAATACGATATGCTTAACCCGAGGTTGGATTGAGTTGTGATGTAAACCTGCCCGAACCCGCCTGGCTATCCAGTAAACACAACAATACCTATCCAATGTGGGTTGTTAAGGCATTGAGCCCAATAAAGACCCGAGTTTAGACTGAGTTGTGGCGTAAGACTGCCCGGAACCAACCGGCATATAGGCAGCCACAACAATACCTGTCTAATGTGAGTGGTTGGTGCTTTAATTTATAAATTAAGGCTAAGTCAGGATTGATAGGGTTAAGTAAATTAAATTAATACTTAACAAAATTCAACATGTTAACTAAAATGATGGGTAGGGTTAAGTTTAATCTGGACACTTAACCAATTTAATATGTTGACTAGGTGAGTGGGGAAGGTTAAGAAAATGTTTAACCATTATAACTTGATTAACTGGACTAGTGACTGAGGTTAAGTAAATTAGAACACTTAACCATAGAAAACATATTAGTTAGACTAGTGACCGACGTTAAGTTAATTAGAACACTTAACCATAGAAAACATGTTAGTTAGACAAGTGATTGAGGTTAAGTAAAATTAGAACTCTTAACCATGATAACAAGTTGATTTGGCAAGTGGGTTAGGTTAAGTCCGTAGGAACACTTAACCAACTTAACATGTTAACAAGACAAGATTTGTAGGGGTTAAGTAACTAAGAAAGACACTTAGCCAATCTAACATGTTAACTAGACTAGAAGGTAGGGTTAAGTAAATACGCTTAGCCAATTTAACATGTTAACCAGACTAGAAGGTGGGTTAAGTAAATTTAATACACTTAGCCAATCTAACATGTTAACTAGACGAGAAGGTGGGGTTAAGTAAATACACTTATCCAATTTAACATGTTAATTAGACCAGAAGGTGAGGTTAAGTAAACTAGAACACTTAACCATCATAGCATGATAAGATGAACAAGGTTAAGTTAAGACATGAAAGGGTAATACTTAACCATTAGAACATGTACAGAGATTAGGGTTAAGTTAACTAAGGGAACACTTAACCGTTATAACATGCTAAATAAACGGATGTCAAGGCTAAGTTAAAAAGAACACTTAACCAATAAAAGATGAATAGGTAGGGTTAAGTAATAAGAAATACTTAACCAATATAACTTGGTCTGTGGTAGGGTTAAGTCAACATGAACTACTGTTAACACTTAACTAATTTAATATGACAAATGAATGGGTTAAGTTAACTTGAATTGACTAATGACACTTAACCAATCCAACTTGATGAGAAAAAGGCCGAGTAGTAAACCTTAGTTAAGGAAACAATGGTTCTGGAAACTAAGTGGTAAACCTTAGTTAACAAAACTAAGTAATAATTCTTAGTATAACACGAGAAGGAGGGAACGTCCATCTGATTTTAAAGAAGGCTCCAACGAATTGGGTTACGAAGCCCGTGGCTTTGAGGGGACGTAAGGGTACTCTTGGTATCCCTCTGTGAGGCTGCAGATGATCCTCCTGGGCTCACAGAGGTTAAGGTCTGTGTTAGAAGAACCAAGGGTATGCCTTAGTTGCAAAATATGGCAACCTAAAGACTAGGGTGGACCAGCGTGATTCGACGAGGAAACGGTAGCCCTGTGATAGCAACTCGTCGTCTACCTACCATCTTGAGTCAAGCGAGATACGTGAGGCGGGAAGGCGGAGAACTCCTACGGACCATATACTTGCTATCTAGTTGTGGTTGCGGTTGTTGTTGGCCATAGGTTAGTGGGGCAGATAGGGGCCTTCGTATAGTTCTCATTTTTCAAGGTTTGTCTTCCATTAGTTGAGGGAGGGGTCGAGTGGGACCATAGCCACTAGAAAAACAGACCTTAGCATCTGCATCGGCGGATATCTGAAATCTCCCGACCGAGTTCCGTGTTTCTAGAGTAGCCCTGCCACGGAACTCGGGCCACACATTACAGGACATGTGCATCTAGACAAGCGATAACGATTCGCGATACATACGTGGGAAAAGTCTAGGAACATATACCACCCTAGGTAGTGTGTCCTAGACTAGAGGGCATAGTTCAACAAGTAGCGTAATTCCTAGTTGGAACTAGGTGGCATAAACCCTGAATCCGAGAAGCGTTCAGCAGATAGCGTAAACTCTAGTTAAAACTAGAAAGCACTGATAGAAAACCCTGGATTAGATCTAGGTAATAAATAATAAATGTACACCTAAAAGTAACCAGAATTTCAGGGATTCGGATACGTTATCATTACTGGCGGGGACACTAGTTAGGTGGTGCAGAGACGTAGAAACTATAATAACAGGTTAATAGCGAAGCAGGGAAAATGTTAAAGCATATCCAATTTATCTTGTCATAGCGTATCTTGTGTTAATCTTGTCTTATCTTATCTTGATTAGTATGCGGCACGATAGTATATTCGGTCCTAGACAACTTAACTTAGTTTATGGTGCTTTCCCATTTCCAGTTTATACTTATCAAGCTCTTTTTCTTATCCATAGACTGAATAGTCACTAGACTTACTCAGGGTTTATGTTTGACTCTACTTTTCTTTCGTCTTCTTTTCTTCCGTTCCCCCCACCCCCCCCCCCAGGTAGTTGAGGAGGGAATAGTATAGCTCAGGTTAAGTTGGACTGTCACTCTTTCCCAGCTTGAAGATTTGTCGAAGTTTTGCTTGGATTCTCCCTTCAGATGCTATGGCTGGCTCTTGCTACATTGAGGAATATAAATGTTGTTTTATGCTTCTTTATTTTGTAAGACAGATGATACTCTGATATTGTAAAGAAATCATTGTACAAACTATTTTATCAATAAAGCAAAGTTTTATTTTCCACTGTTTTTAATTTTTGTCTGTCTTGTAATTTATCTGCATCTTTTACCTTAAATGCTCCACATAACTTAGTGCATTCCCTTTGTGAGTGATAGTAACGGACGTAGGGTGTTGCAACTTAGCCATACGAATCATGTATCAAGTTGGTTAAGTATATTCAAGCGGTTCATGACTTAACCCTATCAATCATCGTGTCAAATTGGTTAAATATATTCAAGCGGTTCATGACTTAACCCTATCAAACCATCGTGTCAAATTGGTTAAGTATATTCAAGCGGTACATGACTTAACCCTATCAAGTCATCGTGTCAAATTGGTTAAGTATATTCAAGCGGTACATGACTTAACCCTATCATGTGGCATTAATTCATTAATGCACCCCAACCTCTCACATCAGACCTGTTGTTGTGGTCACTGGATATGCCGGGCGGTTCCGGGCAGATTTACACCACAACTCAGTCTGACCTCGGGTTTCAAGCGCGATATGACCAACTACCCAAATTGGATCCTATTGTTTGCAGTAACTAGATTTGCCGGGCGTTTCCAGGCAGATTTACACTGCAAACTCAACCCAACCTCGAGTTGACCATTTTCATGTTCATTCTAATGTCATGTCCATGTTCAAGTTTCATGTTAAGTTCGTGTCAAGTTTTCAAGGCAAGTTTCATGTCAAGTTGATGTCAAGTTCGTGTCCATATCCGGGTTCAAGTTATAACAGCGTTCATGTTTCAAGTTTTGCCTTTTATCAGGTTCATAATTCATGTTCATAACCAATTCATATTTTTCCTATTCTACCCGAATCGTATTCCCATCGCATGTGAACGTGAATCGATCTATACTATAGATAAATCCAAATCTCGAAATAGAGGGAATAGCCTCAAAACTATGATAGGCAAAGGGGACTAGCATAAAGCGATAAAAGGGGTTACAAGACTAGTATGCTATAACTTGAGATAATTGGTTACAACATCACCAGCATATAGGATTTCAAATATAGAAAGATAAGGCGATGGTCATGATAAATGCTGACATAAAAGAATAGGCATGCAAAAGCAAGCCAAATACAAGGATAATGGATCCAATGGTTTCAGTGTACATAATAGCGAATAAACTAAGCAAGTCACACCCTTGGTATATGATCCAACAATATGCCAATTCGGTGCATATCATGGGTTTCAACTATAGTGTTATGGGCATGAGCAATCAACTATAATAGTCTTAAACAATTAATCCCAATAGTCATAGGTTGAAATTTCATAGTTATGAATCATAAGTGACTCATCACAATAATCATGGACAATTATCAAAAATAGTTCTAGGCAAATAGTCATAGGCAATTAACAGTAATAGTTTCAAAGTCATGGTCATAGATAATGGCCTTATTGTTCATAATCATAAAGAATAATTCTCATAGTCAAGAGTCATAATTGATTAACCACAATTGTCCTCGTCATAGTTATAGGCATAATCTTATGCTCACAGTCATAGGCATGGTCTTATGTTCTGTCATAGGCATAGGTATAGTCTTATGTTCCTCGTCATAGTCGTAGGCATAGGTATAGTCCTATGTTCATCGTCATAGTCATAGGCATAGGCAAAACCTTATGTCCATAGTCATAGGCATATTAAGGTTATAGTCCTGAAAGAATTTTATTTACAACATGAATAGGCCTCAAATAGAAATATTTTCGCAAGTCAAGATCCAAGAATTTATGCTACAATCTAGCGTTTGAATAATAAGCTAGGTCCAACAACATGAATGGGCATGATTCAGTCGATAAGAAATAACCCAAAATCATAGATTCAAGAAGAGACAAGAACAGATCCAAATAGATAATCAAGCTTAGGTCCAGTTTCATTTTATCCCATGTCCATATCAATTTTAACAAGTTTCAATCTAAAAGTAACTAGAACTTACAGAGTGTGGATCGAGAATTAGAGTGCAAAGATTTTATTCTAGAAACGGTTGTTGCAGTTGTTGAATCTCTATCTGTTTAGTCTTGTTCTAGTTGAAAACTCCCAATTTGCAATTCCTAGATGTTGTCTTGACGAAAAAGAAGTAGCCATTCTCTCTTTAATCTATTTATTATTATTTTGATTTTCATAGAGGTAGCATAAGGACAGAATGAAATGGTGTAGAGAAAATGAGGCTAGGGGGCTGTTTATATAGGGTTGGGCAGACGAATCTGGTCACAAAACAAGTCTAAATACATCAGAATGCATCCGGTTCAGAAAAGTGGTTCGGGAGGCAGGTCGACCCCCAGGTTGACACTATGGTCGACCTGGTCCCTGGGAGGTCGACACTATGGTCGACACCCAGGTCGACCTGGTCCCTGGGAGCTCGACAATATGGTCGACCCCCAGGTTGACCTGGTCCCTGGGCGGGAATTTTCCCGCCCAACCTTTTCTGGGGTTTGAATTCGAATTTCGAATTCGAAATTTGAGCTGTCTTTGATTCTGAAAATTTCTGAAACTTCTAGAGGTCATACTTGGTCATACGAACTCCGATTTTCGAAAGCTCAAACTCTATTTCATGTAAAATTTCGAGACGAATGCAATGGTGTAACCCGTTTTCCTTAATTCTTGTTATAAAAATTAATTCTGCCTTGATTTATGACTTTAACATGTTATAAAAATTCGGGTTGTTACACAAATAGGAATTTCACTAGATATTTGATTATAGACCCTAATGGGAGCAAACCACATAGCCATGCTGCCTGCCTGATTTTTTTTGTCATTTCCCGGTTGATAAGGCTTGAGGTCAGCGTCTATTTTTGAATATCTGATCACCATTCACTTTGAATGCCACATCGTCAGATCTGTCAGATATCACTGATTGACGTCCACAAAAAATACTCTAGTTAGAAGCTAAGAGAACGGCTATTCTCCGCCAACAACTATAGCACGTTTGAAGAGATCAACGTACGTGATCCTCCGGAAATACTCTGTCAGACATCCGTCCATACAAGTCATCTTGGAACAGGATGAACCGAAGACACTCTCCTACTGCATTCATACAGGAATCACCCCATGGATCAGTAGCCAGAAGTCCTTAAAACGCGTAGATTCCAATCACGACAGAATCACATCTTATCTCTACTTGCCAGGCAGAGAATATTAGTGGTTCTTCCATTTATGATAATCCACGGTCTTCAATGCTCCATCTCGATCATCTTCTGATATCTTCACGTATTTGTTGGTCGGAATTGTTTTCGAATATAAATTCTGTAGGATCTATATTAACCCTAGAGGGGGGGTGAATAGGGTTTATTGCAGATTTTTACAGAGTAATTAAATAATCACAGCACAGATAATAATCAGAGTAAATGCGGAAAATAAATAACACACAGATATACCCAGCTTCGGCAAAACCCTACCTACTGCTGCATTCCCCAAGGTTTCTACTAGGAGTTAAAACAATTTCTACGCTTACAATCCCCTGTAAACTTGCGACACTCGCTCCCAACTGTTCTTAACCCTATGCTCAAAACCCTGCACTGGTTTTTATCCCCAAAACCAGATTTCCCCGAATTACAAACACTGTAATTCGTCTCCCTAGTTTTAGAGACAAACTAGAAAACTCTGGACTGATTACAAAGTTGAAATTAAAGACAAATAAAATCAAGACAATAAGAAAAACCCTTAATAGAAACTTTGAAAACCCTAGTATTTAAATAAGGGTTATCCCCTTAAATTTGGCCGGCCCCCTTTAGTTATTGCTTCACCACTTTATTCTTGAGTCCGATCTCTTTTCTCTGGAAAGAAAAATGGCGGCCTAGGGTTTGCGATCTAGGGTTTCCTTCTTGCAATCTAGGGTTTTGATTTTGCTTCGATCTGATGGGCGCCGCTATGTCGTGTGACGATCTCGAATTCCTATTGCAAGCTACCCTTCTATTGAGTTGTTGAAGCTCTGATTTGAATCCAAGACTTCTCCTTTTCCTGGTATGATTTTTAATTCGATTTTCTCTTTGATTGTGCTTGAACTTGGATGATGATTGCCGATGAGGATTGTGTGATATATATAGGATTAAAATCCCTAAAGTTCTGCTCTGATTTCGACTTAGACTTGATTTGATATATTCGAAAATTTTGGAGCTTGAAATCTTCTGGAATTCTGATGATTTCTTTGATTCAAATTTTGTGGAGTAATTTGCGTTTATCCTATATACTTTATACTTCAATTTCCTGCTTTTAAATCAATCCCTTGATTTTTTGAAACTTGAAATCTTCAAACTTGTATGTGAATTCCTGAATACTCGCATTTGATCTTACGTTTTGAACTTGAGTTTTCTGCCTCTGATTTCTGAACCTTTTGAACTGTACTTAGAATTATTCAAACAACCTTATTTTAAAAAAAAACTTCTTTTAATTCGCCAGTACATAATGCATGTCTTTGTAGTGGAGATGTTTAACTTGGTAAGAACAGATACTTGATTTCTTTGGTGTTGCGTCTGCCTCCCCATTGTAATTGAAACTGTTTAGTACTTTGAATATTTTTGCTTGACCTTGTAGTGCTGCCTTGATCTTCCTTTGATCAGAATCAACACTTGAACTTGCCAAACTGTTTCACTGATGTCAAAAACTTGATCATTGAACTTGATTTAATATTTGACTGTTTTTTTTTTTGAACTAATAAGAACAGCTTTGCACTTGAACTTTGCATTCGACATGCTTGTGAAGTCCTACTTTCACCTGCTTGCTTTCCTGTTTTTGCCTGTTTTCACTTTGGGCTTTCAAACTGTTTTGACATATTTTCATATGCGTGTTCATCCTTCTAGGATTTGAAGTGTTGTACCATTGTTTTGAACTTGGCCTCCCCTGTAGGACTTGTATTCAGGCTATTGATCACTTTGTTTTTTTTTTCTGATCCCCTTTTTGCATTGCTTCGAACAAACTCATTTGTCCAATGCTTGTAAATAGATTTGAACTGATGCTTTATAATTATACAAGAACAGATACTACTCTGATTATACTTGTGCTTTTTACATGTCCTACTTGTTGACGTTCAAACTTGTATGCACTGTTTGTTTGACTCTGGATCGACCATATTCATTGATTTGCCAAAACTTAATCAGAATTACCCAATTATTTTTATACTGCTTCATAAGAATATGGTACGATCACACCTTTTCTTTGAAGTAATTATTTGATAAGAACAACTACTATATTTTGATTGAGATGAATGTTGAGCTGATGCTACTTGAATTGCTTGTATCCCGAGCAGACTTGTGTTCGAGCTGTTTGTTTTGTTGCTGTGCTCTTTTACTGCAGCATGCATGTTGGTACTTGTTGTTTTGTTGACTACTTTAGTATTTTTGGAAACTGCTGGACCATGTCTCGACCATATTCATGCTGTTGCCATTAACACACCTTATTGAACTAATCTTAAATTTGTGCATCATCACTCATCTATGCTTACTTTTCTTGTCATACTTATTTTTCTTGTCATACTTTGTTGTTTGTGTACATGTACAGTCTTGTATTTGAGTTATTTTCCTTGCCAATTTCTGATCATGTATGAGTTGCTTATGACTCTCTTGTGTGTTGACTTGTCGACCATTTTACTTTTTCTTTGTGCACCTTCTCCCTTATTTTAAGTGGTGTTATGTAAGCTTGCCAATGTTTCGTTTAGCCATGACTCGAAAATTTTCCATTCTGATTTGTTTTGGCCTGAAGTGGTTTGAGTGTGATCTGTCATGATTTTGTTCTTCTATAAACCTATTTGCTCGACCACTAGCTTGATGTTGTTTTGATTTAGCACTCTCGACCATATGCACTGAGTTGAGATGGTCCTTGTGGCTACTCCTCAGATGCATATTGATTGGCGTGGCAGTGCACACGTGTATACGTGTGTACATGCAGCCATCAGACGAGATTTTTCTGTCCCTGCATATCAAACAAAGTCTAGAAAAATGATGAGAAACACACCGCAATTCTGAGGCAAATGAAAATTAAAAATAAATTTTTATTTGCTTTTGTTTAATTATTATTTTTGTGGCAGTCTACTGTGTGTGTTCTTCTGTATGTGACAGGTATGAAGATAACTGGATTGGCTGTGCAATGCTGTGAAGTCAAGAAGACTGAAGATGATGATATTTATATGTGTCACCATATATGAGTGAACTGTATAGAAATGTAATGTATATGAAAGTGTAAGTGTTGTAAGGAGGAGCTAAGTACGAAATTGAATATATTGAAATGTATATTAGTGATGTATGTACAAATAGTGGAATTGTAAATCTGTACTGTTTTAAATATTGAAATAAAATATTCTTGTTCAAATAAAATACTGTGTGAATTTTTAAATTTTTGTATAGTTGTACTTTATTTAAACAGAAATATTATATTCCTGTCTGATGTGTAGTATACCAGTACAGTTATAAACACATTTAATAATAAAATATATTTGGTTGTTATCATCAAACAAAAATCATATAATTGTGTATACAACACTGTTATATACAACAATCTCCCCCTTTTGATGATGACAAACAAATAAAAGATTTTGAATGTGTTTTGAACGTGAAATATATTACTCCCCCTATTTGTATGCTCCCCCTACAACTGAACTCCCCCTATATATGTGGAAAAATATGAATGATGAAATCCAATTGACCATTCCCCCTCTAGATATTTAATTTCCAATCTTAAAATATTTTTGAATTAAATACTCATCAATCAAAATCTTGACCATTCTCCCCCTTTTGTTATCATCAAAAGGAAAATAGAAATCGATACAGTGATGAATATAGACTAAAAATATAAATTCATATTCAGAGAGAGAATATATATCGTAAAACCCATTTAATCAAACAAAAATCATAATAATCTTTAAATCAGAAGCAGATTTCACTTTCAGAATGAATGGATTTACGATGGATTTTATCGAATGAGGAGAGTTCAATAAAAATTGAATATTTGAATACAAATTTTAAAGATTTTAAATATGCAAAAAAAAATGTGTTAAGCACTTTCTAACCACGCATAGCCCAAAGGTCTTTTAAATGGGGTTAGTAGTAACTTAACTTTATCCTCTCTAATGAGTTCCATCCATGCACAGCCCGAAGGTCTTTTAAGTGGGAATGGAAGCACATAGAAATTAAGGTAATTCACCCACGCATAACCGCGAGGATTTTTAAATGGGAGTGAATACCAAGGATAAATTATTTATTTATTTATTTTTTTATTTTTTAATTTTTTTTAATTTTAAGAATAATTAGAACTCCCCAAATTAAATAAAACCATGATGAATGACAGAAATATGGTAGATATAGAAGATGGTCGTGAAATAAGCTCTAATTCAAAGATATTATAAAATTTGTTTAATCATCATGAGATTTAAAATAATATCTCTTCTAATTATGAATTATACCATAGTCGCAACTCATCACAGTTTCATAAATCTATCAATAATTTTGATGAGTTCCAAAACAGTTCAAATTAATCAATAATTTTAATTTTTGAATAAATAATCAAAAATAATTTTAAAATTGAAAATATCAATTTTAAGAGGAGTTTTTTGAAAAAATGCAAGTTGAAAATCAGCTTAAAAAAAATCAATCAGTTAGAAAATGAAATTTTCTAATATTTTTAACACTGATTGCTCCTAGACAATTTTTAAAACCATTTATATATTAATTCAAATTGTCCATGAATTTTAACTAAATCCAGTTACTGATTTTCCAACTTATCATTTAAACACCAATAAATCAATTTCCTTATCAGAGCAGCACAAGATCATTTTCAAAGCAAGAATCACAAGTGACATCCTCAGAGAATTTTTTAGACAAGCTCAAGAAACAGTCAACTTATCAAATTTGAAGATAATTGTTTGAAATCACCAAAAAAAAATCAAATTTTTCATAGTCTAAGATTTTCAACAATTCATAACGAATGATTTCAAAAACAGCCAAGTAAAAAATAAACTAAAAAGATTAAAAGTACAAGTTTAGAGATCATACCTGTCTTACCATAATCAATGTGATGCAATGAATCTCCAACTCTGAATCTATGGCTAAGGAACTCCAAATAATTCGATATATGAATCAACTTGAATTTTATCTCACTAAAGTACAGTTGTTCCTTAGCCTCCTAAGATACCTAAATGTTTGTATGATCGAGTGGTCTAACAAAAGTTGTTTTACCACTCTTATCTTCGTTTACACGTTTTGGTACCCAAACCCGTTTATATAACAATCCATTACTATTCACTAGCGTACCCTTTGGAACCCAAATTTGCTTAGATTTGCTTAGATTTATTTTGTTAATTTTTGGAATCCAAATAGATTTAAATGAATTGTTTTTAAATGAGTTATCAATTTGTTTATGATTTAAAAACCCTTTGAAATTATTAAATTTCAAAAATTCAATTTGATTGTTTTCAAAGCCAATTAAAGGATTTTTAAAATCATTAAAATTTTGTTTTTCAACTTGATCAGATTCAAATCCAAGTCCCTTTTTATTCTGAACAAAAAATTGATTTTTTAACAACATGTTCAACGATTTCTCTCCTTTAGAAAATTTAGTCAAAGCTGACTCCAGTCGTTGAATTTTAAATTTAAGATCGCTATTTTCTTTCATTAAATTTGAACAACGGTTAATAGCGATTTTCCTCTTTTCAGCATCAGTTTGTTTTAAAATCAAATTTTCGTTTTCAAGTGCTTTGATTCTAGCATTGGACTTGGAAATTTCAATTTCAAATTGTTCTAGCTTTTCAAAATCAAGTTTTTCAGTTTCTCTAAATTTTCCAATCATCTTTTCAAAATCAAGATTTTCATATTTCAAATTCATGTTTTCACTTTTAAGTAACTCAAGATCAGTTTTTAATTTCAAAAAATCGTTACTCAAAAATTGACATTTTTCACATTCTGAAAGCAGTGAATTCTTAACTTTTTCAAATTTTGTTTCTAAACAGTTATTTTCTTGAACTAGTTTTGACCTATCAGATTTTAATTTCTTAACTTTTAGTTCAAGAGAATCAACGGTTTTTGTGAGATCGTGACACATTAGAATTAAATCTTTATAAGTAAAACTCGATACCTCACTTGAATCCTCTTCACTACTTTCTGAAACAGAATGAGCCATAAGACACAAATTAGCTTCCTCTTCTTCACTTTCAGAAACTTCTTCTCCTTCTTCGTCATCCCATGTAGCAGCAAAGGCTTTCTTCTTTCTTCTGAACTTCTTCTTCTTTTCATTTTTAAGATGTGGGCAATTTGGTTTGATATGTCCGGGTTTCTTGCAATTGTAGCAAAACACTTCATCGTTTGAACTTTCTGAACTTTCAGACTTGTCGGTTTTTGAATTCTTCTTTCGTGGTTTGTATTTTCCTTTGGCCCACTTTTTCAAAACCATGGCTAGCTCTTCATCGGGATCATCATCATTACTTTCAACAGAATTATTTAGGGCGATCGTCTTCTTCTTTGATTCAGAATCCTTTCGTTCTTCTCTTGCTTTCAACTCTATCTCGTAAGTAATCAGATTTCCGATCAACTCTTCCATGCTTACTTTATTCAGATCTTTTGATTCTTGAATCGCCGTCACCTTTGCTTCAAAATTCATCGGTAGCACTCTCAGTATTTTTCTGATCAATTCCACTTCAGTATAGGTTTTGCCAAGAGCTTTTGCATTGTAGACCAGTGATGAGAAGCGTCCATACATCTCTTTTATATCTTCGTCTTTTTGCATAGAGAAATTTTCATATTCGTTGCTGAGTAGAGCGAGACGAGATTCCTTTACTTGAGATGTACCTTCGTGTGTGACCTCCAACGTATGCCATATTTCCTGTGCTGTCTCACAATGAGAAATTCGATTAAATTCAGTTTTATCAAGAGCACAAATTAAAGCATTCATTGCTTTGGCATTTGTTGAAAATAATTTTTTATCATTAGCATCCCACCTATCTTTTGGTTTAGGAATTTCACCACCACTAACAATAACAGTAGGAGATCTATAACCCGTTTCAATAATATCCCACACATCATAATCGACTGAACTCAAATAAATTTTCATCCTAGCTTTCCAATATGCATAATCAGTTCCATTAAACATTGGTGGCCTAGCTATGGACTGACCCTCAGAAAATGCGTTATTAGATAGATTCATGACTCTAGAGTTAAAATAAAATAAAAAATACCTGCTCTGATACCACTTGTAGGATCTATATTAACCCTAGAGGGGGGGTGAATAGGGTTTATTGCAGATTTTTACAGAGTAATTAAATAATCACAGCACAGATAATAATCAGAGTAAATGCGGAAAATAAATAACACACAGATATACCCAGCTTCGGCAAAACCCTGCCTACTGCTGCATTCCCCAAGGTTTCTACTAGGAGTTAAAACAATCTCTACGCTTACAATCCCCTGTAAACTCGCGACACTCGCTCCCAACTGTTCTTAACCCTACGCTCAAAACCCTGCACTGGTTTTTATCCCCAAAACCAGATTTCCCCGAATTACAAACACTGTAATTCGTCTCCCTAGTTTTAGAGACAAACTAGAAAACTCTGGACTGATTACAAAGTTGAAATTAAAGACAAATAAAATCAAGACAATAAGAAAAACCCTTAATAGAAACTTTGAAAACCCTAGTATTTAAATAAGGGTTATCCCCTTAAACTTGGCCGGCCCCCTTTAGTTATTGCTTCACCACTTTATTCTTGAGTCCGATCTCTTTTCTCTGGAAAGAAAAATGGCGGCCTAGGGTTTGCGATCTAGGGTTTCCTTCTTGCAGTCTAGGGTTTTGATTTTGCTTCGATCTGATGGGCGCCGCTATGTCGTGTGACGATCTCGAATTCCTATTGCAAGCTATCCTTCTATTGAGTTGTTGAAGCTCTGATTTGAATCCAAGACTTCTCCTTTTCCTGGTATGATTTTTAATTCGATTTTCTCTTTGATTGTGCTTGAACTTAGATGATGATTGCCGATGAGGATTGTGTGATATATATAGGATTAAAATCCCTAAAGTTCTGCTCTGATTTCGACTTAGACTTGATTTGATATATTCGAAAATTTTGGAGCTTGAAATCTTCTGGAATTCTGATGATTTCTTTGATTCAAATTTTGTGGAGTAATTTGCGTTTATCCTATATACTTTATACTTCAATTTCCTGCTTTTAAATCAATCCCTTGATTTTTTGAAACTTGAAATCTTCAAACTTGTATGTGAATTCCTGAATACTCGCATTTGATCTTACGTTTTGAACTTGAGTTTTCTGCCTCTGATTTCTGAACCTTTTGAACTGTACTTAGAATTATTCAAACAACCTTATTTTAAAAAAAAACTTCTTTTAATTCGCCAGTACATAATGCATGTCTTTGTGGTGGAGATGTTTAACTTGGTAAGAACAGATACTTGATTTCTTTGGTGTTGCGTCTGCCTCCCCATTGTAATTGAAACTGTTTAGTACTTTGAATATTTTTGCTTGACCTTGTAGTGCTGCCTTGATCTTCCTTTGATCAGAATCAACACTTGAACTTGCCAAACTGTTTCACTGATGTCAAAAACTTGATCATTGAACTTGATTTAATATTTGACTGTTTTTTTTTTGAACTAATAAGAACAGCTTTGCACTTGAACTTTGCATTCGACATGCTTGTGAAGTCCCACTTTCACCTGCTTGCTTTCCTTTTTTTGCCTGTTTTCACTTTGGGCTTTCAAACTGTTTTGACATATTTTCATATGCGTGTTCATCCTTCTAGGATTTGAAGTGTTGTACCATTGTTTTGAACTTGGCCTCCCCTGTAGGACTTGTATTCAGGCTATTGATCACTTTGTTTTTTTTTTTCTGATCCCCTTTTTGCATTGCTTCGAACAAACTCATTTGTCCAATGCTTGTAAATAGATTTGAACTGATGCTTTATAATTATACAAGAACAGATACTACTCTGATTATACTTGTGCTTTTTACATGTCCTACTTGTTGACGTTCAAACTTGTATGCACTGTTTGTTTGACTCTGGATCGACCATATTCATTGATTTGCCAAAACTTAATCAGAATTACCCAATTATTTTTATACTGCTTCATAAGAATATGGTACGATCACACCTTTTCTTTGAAGTAATTATTTGATAAGAACAACTACTATATTTTGATTGAGATGAATGTTGAGCTGATGCTACTTGAATTGCTTGTATCCCGAGCAGACTTGTGTTCGAGCTGTTTGTTTTGTTGCTGTGCTCTTTTACTGCAGCATGCATGTTGGTACTTGTTGTTTTGTTGACTACTTTAGTATTTTTGGAAACTGCTGGACCATGTCTCGACCATATTCATGCTGTTGCCATTAACACACCTTATTGAACTAATCTTAAATTTGTGCATCATCACTCATCTATGCTTACTTTTCTTGTCATACTTATTTTTCTTGTCATACTTTGTTGTTTATGTACATGTACAGTCTTGTATTTGAGTTATTTTCCTTGCCAATTTCTGATCATGTATGAGTTGCTTATGACTCTCTTGTGTGTTGACTTGTCGACCATTTTACTTTTTATTTGTGCACCTTCTCCCTTATTTTAAGTGGTGTTATGTAAGCTTGCCAATGTTTCGTTTAGCCATGACTCGAAAATTTTCCATTCTGATTTGTTTTGGCCTGAAGTGGTTTGAGTGTGATCTGTCATGATTTTGTTCTTCTATAAACCTATTTGCTCGACCACTAGCTTGATGTTGTTTTGATTTAGCACTCTCGACCATATGCACTGAGTTGAGATGGTCCTTGTGGCTACTCCTCAGATGCATATTGATTGGCGTGGCAGTGCACACGTGTATACGTGTGTACATGCAGCCATCAGACGAGATTTTTCTGTCCCTGCATATCAAACAAAGTCTAGAAAAATGATGAGAAACACACCGCAATTCTGAGGCAAATGAAAATTAAAAATAAATTTTTATTTGCTTTTGTTTAATTATGATTTTTGTGGCAGTCTACTGTGTGTGTTCTTCTGTATGTGACAGGTATGAAGATAACTGGATTGGCTGTGCAATGCTGTGAAGTCAAGAAGACTGAAGATGATGATATTTATATGTGTCACCATATATGAGTGAACTGTATAGAAATGTAATGTATATGAAAGTGTAAGTGTTGTAAAGAGGAGCTAAGTACGAAATTGAATATATTGAAATGTATATTAGTGATGTATGTACAAATAGTGGAATTGTAAATCTGTACTGTTTTAAATATTGAAATAAAATATTCTTGTTCAAATAAAATACTGTGTGAATTTTTAAATTTTTGTATAGTTGTACTTTATTTAAACAGAAATATTATATTCCTGTCTGATGTGTAGTATACCAGTACAGTTATAAACACATTCAATAATAAAATATATTTGGTTGTTATCATCAAACAAAAATCATACAATTGTGTATTCAACACTGTTGTATACAACAAATTCGATCCCGGTCTTTCCATACCAACAATCGTATTGGACAGATTTGATAGTCGGTGATTTAATTATCAAAATAAACAGTGTTTCAATCATGGCACTCCAATGAGTTCACTGGTTCAGTGTCCAGCATCCCTTTGCCTTTTAATTCATCTTTTAACTCTTTTAAATATAAAAATACGATAATTGAATCCTTGTTTAGTATACAAGTGTTCTCAAAACCAGTTTTATATAATACTTAGCAAAATGACCATAATAAAATTCCACTTAATTTCCCCTTTCAAAACATTTTTTTTACATCCTTCTTTATTATTTAACTTGGGAAATCTATTCGACTTATTTTTCGTAAACAGCGTTACGTAATATCGTTCATTCTATTCTTGAACTATAACTAATATTTATTAGTATAAAATAAAACTAACTTTACATTTTCTTTACTTCGATCTCTCGTTATATATTTTCCAATTCCCACCAACGTTGCATTATCATTTCCCTAATGGAAATAATAAATTATCACTAACTACTCTTACAATTACCAAATAGTATTATATTTAGATAATCCTGAAGTCGTTCAAGTTGGGGTATTTTAATTACCCGTCAGACCTTGATCAACAACGTTCATATGCTCAGATAAATATAAGTTGTAATCAAAACCCATTATTCCATTTCAGTATCAAAACAATTCCCATCATAACTTGGATTTGGTTATACCACCCCATGGCCTAGTTCTTTAACCCCAGTTCACTTTTACCAATCTACTTTCAAATCTATTTATCCATTCCCCACTTTGGAATTCTTATTTCAAATTTCCTTTTTTACTTGATCACATTTCAAATAACATTAATTCAATATTAATGCTTTTACACTCTGAATCTCATTTATATACTCTGGTTTATCTTAAACCCTTTTATCGTAATCTCCTTTCACTTAATTCATATAATTAAGTAACATTTATTTCCTTTCACCATTCATTTGGATTACATCTCACGTTCGGTCACTCTTTAATTGAATTCCCATTTAAAAAGTAAATTTCCAAATTATCACTAACTACAATAATAACTTATTTCAATCATTAACTACTTCAGTAGTTAATTCCTTTATTAACTAAATTAAATAGTAAATCCCTTTTAAAACCTTATTTAAATTTAAACAATATCCATTTAACTATTTTAATCTAAACCCATCAATTTGATAATCAATTTCAATTCAAACTGGTCGATTTAATTAACTCAAACCTCGATTATCTCGTTAATCGATTCCAATTAATCCTCACTTTATTATAATTACTTTAAATAATTCCATTTATTGTTTCTTTACAAAACAATTATCAAAGTTTAACCACTCGATTCATTTCTTATTCTCACGCTTGTAAATCTGATTAACATAAGCATGTACTTTATAAAATAAATTAATAACAAATAAAAGTCTTAAATAACTAAATATTCATTTATTTCTCCTTAATAACTTTTTATTCAAAGTAATATATTTCAAAATCTAACTCTAGTATAAAAATAAATTTTATAACTTCATCTCTATCGATTCACCTGATGGTGAATCAATATTTATAAAACGATTGATTTTATAGGCCATACGCTGCCAAATACCCAACCAATACTGCCCATTGGTTTAAACAAACAGATGTTGAATATTCAAAAATCAACAATCAAATCAATTACCCAAACAGGACAGTTCGTATATGATAACATGAAAATAAATAATATATTTGAGGAATCTGGTTGGATCCCTCCAACCTGTTCATCCCTGTATTCAAAGCGGTATCACAAACCAGATCATTCAGGTTCATTTAACTGATAACCATAAATAACGGCCATTTTACATCCATCACACATAATTCAAACAATTCAACCAATTAAACATGTTTATAAATATCGTGACAAATAAGGTTTGTTACCTTTATTGGGACCAATCGTTAAAAATAACGATTTGGTATTTCTTTGAAATTAAACCCAGTTTAATTTCATCAGTTAAATCAACAAACAAATGTATACTAGCAAATAGGCAACAATCAGTAAGCGGAGCAAAATAAAAACCCAATTTATATAAAATATAAATGGGAAAAAATACTGAGTGAGTTTAACTCACCTTGATTTCATTCGCTGTTTAACGGCTCATTTTCGTTAAATTAAACGAGTGTTTAATTTGACTAAAAATCCAGCTGACACTAATTCCGTCTAGTTCTATCCCATAATGTAGGGCCTGTCACCGCTATTGCAACGACCCCTTGTTCGTCCAATTCTGATCACATAAGTATTACTTATCAATAATTTAAGATATACCATTTAAATTATATAATTAATTCCTTAATTATCATTACCCTTAGCTAACTACATTATTAACATTTTGGCTGATCATTTGAATTTGAATAATTAGCCCGATTTCTGTATTTTCTTTCACTGCTTTGTCCATCTGCATCAGTCAACCTGCGCACGCGTTAATTAAGGTAAAATTCCTTAATTGTGTTTTATTAAACTTTCTCCCCCCTTAATTAACTAAACAACATTAATGTTAATTACATTTGGATCAACAAGCTTCTTTCTTCCCATACACTGATTTTCTGCTTTACTACTCACGTGGTTCTTTGTAGTGTTCCAGTTAGAAGCCTGCA
The DNA here is from genome assembly GCA_030737875.1 of Allium sativum. Classification (NCBI taxonomy): domain Eukaryota; kingdom Viridiplantae; phylum Streptophyta; class Magnoliopsida; order Asparagales; family Amaryllidaceae; genus Allium; species Allium sativum. The sequence continues at coordinate 749,706,146 of CM060909.1, read as the reverse complement.
ATATGTATTATAAATTAACTTACCTAATTAAATTAAATGAACTAATAAACATTAGTTAAGTTTTAGTTATTACTTAGCTTTAAACAAACCGACTTTAATTCTTCCTCAAGTTTTCAGTCCTCGTCATTGTCATGTTCACTTCTTCTTGCATGTTCGAACGTTGTATACCTACAATCATTTCATACTAATTAACCCTAAGTATATTTAATATCCTCTAATTAAACTAATTATTTACATATACCCTATTACGTTGGTTTTAAATAGTTGGGTCCACGCCCCTTCGTTAACTTCAGGATCTCAATCTTTCAAAACGTCTTCATTAATCAACCACTGGTGCCATTCGCTGATCATTGGTCTCCGATCTATAACCCCGCCTGAACGCGCCAAGGCCGCCTCACCTCCCACCTTGAGTCTCGACAGACCCAACTTCCCCATTCACTGTTAAATACCCAAAGACCAGTGCGACTTCATAATGAAAATCTGGCAAGCTCAACCACTTAAATCCGATCACAACCAACCAGATTGAAGACCTCGCCAACCCTTACAAGTTTACTTTGAACAAAAATCGAATCAATGAACGAGGTTTGAGATTAGAGAGGAGAAGTTTCAGTGATTTCTGTTCGTCCATTGAAAAGGAGGCGCAATACTTGGTTGCATTGACCACAGATAAGGGGAAAATAGGGTTATGACCATGTGGGTGGCATTTATAAGAGAGTTGGTTTATTAAAAAATTATTAAACGATACTTCATCGTGAAGTAACACATCAAAACCACCACAAACGATTTTTGTCTTCTGATAAAAAGGCTAGTCTTAGTGTAAAAAGATATTCCAGACCCAATGGAACAAGTTTCGTCGAAATCTGAGGTCGTATGAAAAAAATTCCTTTATAAAACCAGAAATAAACACACATTTAATTTTTCCACGGTCACTGGATAAATCAAATCAACTTGAAACTTTGTAATCATACAATAATTTGTTGATACGAAACCAACGGCACTAGTTTCGTCGCATTCTGAGACTGTTTCCCCGGTAGGCTATTTTTACCGCGTAACGCAATACCCTTTTTAACACCAAATTATCTGGTCTCAAAAAATAACAAACTATATACCTATCCCGACTCTAATCAACGATACGAACTCAAGGGGACTGGTTTCATGGCTTAATTCGATCGTCTGTTCAAGTTGTGCCCGATTATCCCTTCATTAATTTAAATACGCGCTATAGAAAATGAACGGGCGTTTACGGCTACCGTGGCCACATACGACATCGGTTTGCCAAGCCATTTAACACCGTACAATAATTTAACGTTACTGTCCCAATGAAACTGGTTTCGTCAAAATCTCAGTCCGTTTGCAAAATGGCCATTTTAAAGGCCGATAACGATTTTCATAGCGTTTTTTTTCAAAATTTGATTTAGCCATAAATAACAAACTATAACACGTAATCTGAATTTTTCGTTTTCATTTGAAAATTATAATCAATACGGTCCCAAGGTTTCTTGTTTCGCAGAAATCCGACTTATATCGGATCCTGTATTCTCAGTTGAAGTTCAAAACCAAATATTACGAACTGCCGCGCCATTTCAAGTCTCGTTTTATATTATATAAATTATATAACGTTCAATCTTCGTTTTAATAAGGAATTAAATATAAAAATACAATTATATTCCCAAATATAATATTTAAAATAAATTAATTAAATATTCGGCTACCAAAATACAGGACGTTACACACACAAGTCGTCCATGGTCTGTAGACAACGGGTGTCGGGTGCTACTAAGCACCGTTTGCATCCTAGTCTATATTTCCACTAGAAAATAAAATAAAAGTGAGGAGTTCTCACCGAGGGTTCCACTCCGCCGTGCATTACTTTTGAACTGTTGAACCGTCTTGAGCTGTTTGAAATTCTAATGTAGTCATTGCCCCGCTGTTCTACACATTAAAAATCATATTTTTGATACTCAACCAATATAAAAATTATAATTTTATTTTTTCTATAATATAAAAATCATATTTTTATTCTTTCTATAATATAAAAAATCGCATTTTTATTCTTTCTATAATATAAAAATCATATTTTTTTTCTTTCTATTATGTAAAAATCATATTTTTTAAAACCAATTACAATTATACAAAAATCGTATTTTTTCATTGCTATTCAAACGATAAAACCCATTCATGTAAAAACGTATTTTCTTCTTCGCTAACTTCATATATATATATATATATATATATATATATATATATATATATATATATATATATATCTGTGTTTGTGTATATATATAGATTATGTAAGAACCCGTTACTTCCCCGTGAAGGAAAGAGCGGATACTTTGAGAACAACACACAAATGAACGCAGACGGAAGAACATTTCATTGCTATTACAGCAATTCCATCAGATACAAGAATATACAGAGTATAAATGAATAAATTACATTCGATAAATATCAGAGATTACAATAAATTACATAGCAGCGGAAAAACAATATAAAACACAACTGAAAGTAATACACGGATACAGAGCTTTCCGAGCATCGTTCCAGCTGTAAATCAGGATCCTGTGAATATAAATCTGCAAAACCAAAACTACTAGCTGCCTGTAACACCCCGAAAATTCTATAACTGTGAAATTAGCAAATTAAAGTATAATTAATCTGAAATCAAAGAACTAAGGGAAACGGGATACGCCATTGCGTTCGTCTCGGAAAAATACGCGAAATAGAGTCCGAATTTTTGAAAAACGGAGTCCGTATGAAGAAGATATGGCCTTCGGAAGTTTTGAGTTAAATTTAAAATTCATACAGAATAAAATAATTAAAAATCGGGCCCAATGGGCCAGGGCGGATTAAAACCCGCCTAGGCCACCCAGGTCGACTGGGCTGTCGACCTGGGCTACCCATGTCGACAGGGCTGTCGACAGCCCTGTCGACAGGGGTGTCGACCTGGTCGAGCCCAGTCAACCTGGCTGGCCAGGTCTGTGTTGGTCGAATTTCTGTGGTCTGCTTTGTCATTAGGGCTAGGTGGCGGGTTCTAATTGGTCTCTCTATCTAATGAATGGCTATGATCAATCCAAGCAACATCAAGGGTCCTAATCAATTCCTAACCTCTATATAAACAACCCTAGACTAAACCCTAATCTATTCATTCAAATTAAGAACATAGCCGCCATGTTGCTGAGGAACGACTAAGAATAGCCGCCAACTAGAGAGGGAATTAGGAAGAAAGTTCTAAAGCCTAAAGCAATTCAAGCAACCTAAAGCCAATCAATTCAACAAAGGAATCATATCTCTTAATTAGAGAATTCGCCGCAACCATTGTAAGTAGAGTATTACTTTGGTATGAATAAACAATTGTGTTAGTTTGTATGCTTGAATTGTGGCAATAAAGTTATTCATATTTGTGCGTTCTTATCAATTTGAAATATTATATACGTTTGGATATTTATGAATTATGTTATTCATGTTATAAAGAACTACATGCGGTAGTTCTATGCAAGTATACGTTTGGAATATTTCGCAAATCATGTAATCCATGTTGAAGCTACATGTATGTAGTTGATTTAAATTTATGCAAGTTTGGGGTTTTGCTTCTATGCCACCATGATGTATATTTTTGTGCATAAATCATTTTGTAAGTAATTGGAACAAGTTTGGTTATTATAATCCATAGGAAATTATGTTGAGAATTTGGCATCATGTATTAAGCCATGCTTTTGTACTAGAAAACCTATTTGCAAACTTATGAATATGGCTAGGCTATGAATGATATTTGGCATAATTGAAATCCATGATTAAGTCTATCTTGTTTTACAAAAAATTATATGATGACATATGTGGTACATGGCTAGGTTAGGTTCATGCTAGAAGTATTTATGCCATGCTTATGTTTGACATTATGCTATGTTCATGCTAGAAGTATTTATGCCATGCTTATGTTTGACATTATGCCATGTTTATGCTAGAAGTATTTATGCCATGCTTATGTTTGACATTATGCCATGCTTATGCTAGAAATATTTATGCCATGCTTATGTTTGACATTATGCCTAAATAAAAATATAGGTTCATGTGACAACAATGATATCTCAATTACAAGTTCACATGCTTTGATTCATGTCACCTATGTTACCACTATGCAAGTACACCAGTTTCTATCTTGTATTTCCAACGTCGTATTGCAAGTTCATGCGCTCACATTCCCCTCTTTGTGTATGTAATTACGCTTTAAGCCTCCCCTTTTCGCATGGCTAAATTGGGCTTTAAAAGGCTAAGCCCAATATATATATATTAAACGAACGTGTAAAACGGGGGAAATAACGTTGGGTTAAAATTACTAATGAATGAAAAATATAAAATAGAAGGGCCCAAGTTCAAGTATGGGTTGGGCCCATGATTGGTGTAACCTTTACACCATTAACTTAATAATGGGCCGCAAATATTTACATATAAGAAATAAGGAAGAATGACAAAATATGTAAATGTAGAACATACGATGTGTTTAACCCGAGGTTGGATTGAGTTGTGATGTAAACCTGCCCGGAACCGCCCGGCTGTCCAGTAGTCACAACAATACCTATCCAATGTGGGAGGTTAAACATGGAGCCCAGAAAGGACCCGAGGTTAGACTGAGTTGTGGCGTAAGACTGCCCGGAACCAACCGGCAACAGGCAGCCACAACAATACCTGTCTAATGTGAGAGGTCAGGGCCTTAATAAGACAATTAAGGCTGAGTCAGGATTGATAGGATTAAGTGAACTAAAGATTAATCAAAATGGAACATGCTAAACAAAACGGACTGGTGGGGGTTAGGTTAGGAAACACTTAACCAACTTAGCATGTTGGCTAGAGATAGAAAACCTAGTAACGGGGGACCCTTTTCAGCAGTAACCCTAGAAGGTGTATCAGGATACCCTGAAACTAGGCAGGGTGGGGCACGATTACTGGGCTGATTGTAAGAGGTCAAAGCGACGGCGGTGGTGTAGCAGTGTAGGTTCTAACGGAGTGCGGGCGTGCACACACTCCGGCGCAGAAAAATAAGGCACTGGACACCAGTAGCATACCTATGCACTCTAAGGTTGTGTCGGGTTGCCACTATGGGACTTGATACACCCCATGGTGGGACCAACATAGGTAACTACAGACATCGGGGGTCGTAAGACACATGTAACTTTGCGAGTAGGAGCCGATCATCATAGAATGGATCACATTACCCTGATTATGGGGTGCAAATTGGAAACTAGTTTATATGGGTTCAGAGATCAACATGGGGTACGATAGTATATTCGACCCTAGACAACTTAACCAAGTTTATAGTGCATGCCCACTTCTTGTTTATACTTATCATACCCAGTTCTTTATTCATAGACAAAATAGTACTAGACTTACTCAGGCTTTATGTCTGACTCTATTTTCCTTTCGTCTTCTTTCTTCCGTTCCCCCCCCCCCCCCAGGTCCTCAGGGAGGGAACACAGCAGCTTGACCTACCTCGACATCCAGCTTGAAGAAGAGAAATGTATTGCTTGGACTTTCCTGTTCTGAACTATGGCTTTGGACAATCCACTATGGGGCTTTTGCAGTTCATCTATGTTTTATTTATGCTTCTTTAAAAATAATGTACTCAAGACAGATTATGAAAGTGTTATGTTATGTTTTTGGAAAGGATGTTGTTGTAACACGTATTTGACTTTATGAAATAAAATTTGTTGTTCTTCCGCTGTTTACAAATATGTGTTCTTATATCTGTCTTGTATATATGTGACTTGTACTTATAAACCTCCACCAAAATTAGGGCATTCCCTTTGAGAGTGACCCTAACGGAGGTGGGGTGTTTCACTTGGTATCAGAGCACAGGTTTACCAGATAAGATAAAAAGTTTTGAAAAATTATTTTCAAAAAGGAAATTTAAAGAAGCATTTTTTTAAAGGAAAAATATTATTTTATTTTAAAAAAGGCAAAGTCCACTCCCCAAAGCCATAGGAACTATCTCTTATCCTTCGTTTTGAATCTATCCTTTTTGTTTCAGCATGTCCCAAGAACTTAACTTGCCTGAAGGGGTGCCAATACCTGGTTGGTTTAGACGGTTCTTAGAAGCAAGGGCCACTCAGCCAGGTCCTACCGTTCCTCCTCCCCCAGCGGAAGGAAATCATCCAGCTGCAGCAGCACCTTTTCCTCCACCTCCTCCTCGGGGAAATACTTTTGCTAAGATATGTAAAGATTTTAAAGCTATGGGAGGAAGGGATTTCCATGGAACTGAGTCCTTCGTAGCAGCTAGGAATTGGCTGAAAGAAACGGAGGACCTATTCATCATCTTTGAGGTAGAGGATAGGCAAAAAGTACAATTGGCGGTATGGCTATTGAAGGGCGAGGCTTCCTACTGGTGGGAAGTCACTAATGCTGAAAGACCAGTGGAGACATGGGAGGACTTTAGGGCAAGGTTTGAGACCAAATTTCTCTCAGATGCGGAAAGAAGTTTGCAGTTGGAAAAATTCTTATTTCTTAAGCAAGGGGACAAGACAGTCAGAGAGTATGTGAATCAGTTCGATGAGCTGGCTAGGTTTGGGCTTGACCTAGTCAACACCCCGCACAAGAAGGCTCTCCGTTTCGTCAAAGGGTTGAATGAGCCATTACACAGTTTGGCCATGACCCATATACCCATGGGAGCCACGTATGAAAGATTGGTGCAAATGGCATTGCTGAATGAAGAGGATAAGGGCAAGAAGGAGACAAAGGCAGAAAGCTCTCAAGGGAAGAAAGAGGGTTTGCGGCCTAAGAAGACGGACTTTAAGAAAGGCGGGAAAGGCAACAAAGAGAAGAGGAAGTGCAATTTCTATGGCAAAGTGGGGCACTTAGTAAAGGACTGCCGGAAAAAGAAGGCCAAGGAAAATGGTGGGTGCTTTTCTTGCGGTGAGACGGACCATAGGGCTAAGGACTGCCCAAAGAAACGAGGACAGGGGCAGAGGGCTGGAGCCACCCAAGGGGCACAGGTCCATGTGCTAGAAGCGCCACCTCTGCAACAGCGAGGTATAAATACTTCTGTAGAAAGTGTGGTTTATCTTTATGATCACCCCGTTCGCACTTTATTTGATTCTGGCGCATCACACTCCTTTATCTCGTCTGCTTTAGTAGAATCTCTGCACCTGGAAACTAGTATGGTAGAGGACCCCTTAATTGTTTCAAACCCAATTGGGGGCCCAGCTCATTTGTCTATGATCTGTGTGGGATTGAAAATTTCTATTCTAAGTGTAGAATTTCAATGTAGTGCCTTTGTTTTGGGCTTTTCGGGGTATGGTTTGATTTTGGGTATGGATTGGCTATCCAGTAATGGGGCCATCCTTGATTGTGAGAAAAGGGTTGTTAGGCTCCTAACCCAGCTCGTTAATACTTTGGAAATTTCTTGTAATCTCTCGTATGCGGTTATGCTTAGTTATCTTGAATCGCTAGATGCCTCCATCGAAAATTTGCATTCAGTTAAAGTGGTCCGGGAATATCCGGATGTCTTTGAAGAGGTGAAGGGCTTGCCTCCGAAGCGGGAAATAGACTTCCGCATATATCTTGTAGATAATGCAAAGCCCGTTGCGTTGCCCGTTAGACATATGGCTCCACGAGAAAGGAAAGAGCTCAGTAACAGATTAAAGAGCTTCTAGAAAAGGGGTTCATTAGAAGGAGCATTTCAGAATGGGGCGCTCCAGTAGTGTTCGCCACTAAGGCTGAAGGTTCATTTCGCTGATGCATGAGTTGTAAAGAATCACCTTAGTAAGTACATTTGGCAACATAGTTGACATTTGTTTATTTTCAAGAGATAATTCATCTATGTGGAATACCTTCTAGTAAGTGAACAAGATCCAAGATTCACTAATGAATTTTGGAGAGCTTGCATGAAACCTTGAGTACGTCGTTATGTTTGAGCTGAGATTACTAGAAGTAGAGTAAGTGAAAGAGGAACGAGAGGCAACAGTGAAATAGGTTCCAACCCATATTTTGGAAACAAGAATTAAGAAGCTACGAAATGGTGAAGTTAAAGACGGACAAAGCATAATGGAGTTAAGCTCAAGAAATGCGGCTTAGAAGATTGAAGACTAGATTCGTGCATCGTATCTCTTCTTAAGAGTATATCCTTGATCCCTCTCTTCCTGTAGAGCTTACTTGCATGCTATCTTTTGTGTATATCCTCTCGGTCCCATTCTCAATCCAAATTTCTGTTGCAAACCTCATAGGGAGTATGACTCATCTGTTAGTAACACATGTTGGGGCTCGAGGGTGTTCATCGGTTTGACTAAAGTTTTCGGGTTTTATAGGATACAGATTGGTCTTAGGAAGGGACTCCCTTGTGACCTAAAAGGAGTCCATCGTGCTTAGTTTCCTAGAATCATATATAGTGGTTGGGTTGAGTAATTCTTTGGGTGTCAGTCTGATGTTGATTTCGGTCTTCGGGGCTGATACTTAGAGAGTTCTTCTCCTAATCAATATATATGTGGCATAGGTTTCCAGTTTTGACATTGCCTAATGGGCACAAAGTTTTTACTTGCTTCATTCGACTATACCTTTAGATAGGAACAATTGGGAAAATTTCCTATAGATTAGAGCTACCCGAGAAATTGGCAGGAGTCCACAACGTTTTTCACGTTTCACATCTCCGAAAATGTATGCATGAGTCAGCTGAAGTGGTAGAGCCAAATATCCTCGAAGAGGCCGAAGTGGAACGCGAGGCAACCATAAGAAGAGTTACAACCCACATCTCAGGGACGGAAGTGAAGAAGCTACGCAACCGCGAAGTCAAGCTCGTCAAAGTTCAGTGGAGCGACGCCGAGGAAGACGCGACTTGGGAAACTGAAGCTAGAATCCGCACTGCCTACCCTTTTCTGTTCGAGGGTACATCCTTGATCTTTCTTTTTCCTTAAGTTGCGCTTTTATCTATCTTTTTAGGCATATTTCCTCGACCGTATCTTTTAGGTAGAAACTCTTTGGATGGAAACATGTAATTGAAACATGTTATGTATGAATGGTTGCAAGTGGTTGCAAGTGATTGCTAGTGGTTGCTCGTGGTTGCATGTACACACACAATCTAGGTTTTAGATCGGCTCAGTCACTTCATATTGCATATGCATATATGTTTGCATTCGTATGTGAACTTTAATGTGTTGTCATGTGGATGCTGCATTTGTATTGAATGATTGTGCACTCATGTAGAATCAAGAATAGGAAAATTTGCATACATATTGGATTCATGGCACTTACATAATTCGCATTAAGGAGGTCAACTGAAACAGTAGACCGCCTGATTTTGCATTAGATAAGTACATGTACACACACACTTCGCATATGATCATGAAGCATTAGAAACCTTTTAAGGACAATGGATGCTCGTGTTTGATGGATGAGTAGATGGATGATTGGATGTTAGGATATACATTCCTCCTAACTTGAAGATTTCGGGGACGAAATCCTCTTAAGTGGGGGAGAATGTAACACCCCGAAAATTCTATAACTGTGAAATTAGCAAATTAAAGTATAATTAATCTGAAATCAAAGAACTAAGGGAAACGGGATACGCCATTGCGTTCGTCTCGGAAAAATACGCGAAATAGAGTCCGAGTTTTCGAAAAACGGAGTCCGTATGAAGAAGATATGGCCTTCGGAAGTTTTGAGTTAAATTTAAAATTCAAACAGAATAAAATAATTAAAAATCGGGCCCAATGGGCCAGGGCGGATTAAAACCCGCCTAGGCCACCCAGGTCGACTGGGCTGTCGACCTGGGCTACCCATGTCGACAGGGCTGTCGACAGCCCTGTCGACAGGGGTGTCGACCTGGTCGAGCCCAGTCAACCTGGCTGGCCAGGTCTGTGTTGGTCGAATTTCTGTGGTCTGCTTTGTCATTAGGGCTAGGTGGCGGGTTCTAATTGGTCTCTCTATCTAATGAATGGCTATGATCAATCCAAGCAACATCAAGGGTCCTAATCAATTCCTAACCTCTATATAAACAACCCTAGACTAAACCCTAATCTATTCATTCAAATTAAGAACATAGCCGCCATGTTGCTGAGGAACGACTAAGAATAGCCGCCAACTAGAGAGGGAATTAGGAAGAAAGTTCTAAAGCCTAAAGCAATTCAAGCAACCTGAAGCCAATCAATTCAACAAAGGAATCATATCTCTTAATTAGAGAATTCGCCGCAACCATTGTAAGTAGAGTATTACTTTGGTATGAATAAACAATTGTGTTAGTTTGTATGCTTGAATTGTGGCAATAAAGTTATTCATATTTGTGCGTTCTTATCAATTTGAAATATTATATACGTTTGGATATTTATGAATTATGTTATTCATGTTATAAAGAACTACATGCGGTAGTTCTATGCAAGTATACGTTTGGAATATTTCGCAAATCATGTAATCCATGTTGAAGCTACATGTATGTAGTTGATTTAAATTTATGCAAGTTTGGGGTTTTGCTTCTATGCCACCATGATGTATATTTTTGTGCATAAATCATTTTGTAAGTAATTGGAACAAGTTTGGTTATTATAATCCATAGGAAATTATGTTGAGAATTTGGCATCATGTATTAAGCCATGCTTTTGTACTAGAAAACCTATTTGCAAACTTATGAATATGGCTAGGCTATGAATGATATTTGGCATAATTGAAATCCATGATTAAGTCTATCTTGTTTTACAAAAAATTATATGATGACATATGTGGTACATGGCTAGGTTAGGTTCATGCTAGAAGTATTTATGCCATGCTTATGTTTGACATTATGCTATGTTCATGCTAGAAGTATTTATGCCATGCTTATGTTTGACATTATGCCATGTTTATGCTAGAAGTATTTATGCCTTGCTTATGTTTGACATTATGCCATGCTTATGCTAGAAATATTTATGCCATGCTTATGTTTGACATTATGCCTAAATAAAAATATAGGTTCATGTGACAACAATGATATCTCAATTACAAGTTCACATGCTTTGATTCATGTCACCTATGTTACCACTATGCAAGTACACCAGTTTCTATCTTGTATTTCCAACGTCGTATTGCAAGTTCATGCACTCACATTCCCTTCTTTGTGTATGTAATTACGCTTTAAGCCTCCCCTTTTCGCATGGCTAAATTGGGCTTTAAAAGGCTAAGCCCAATATATATATATATATATTAAACGAACGTGTAAAACGGGGGAAATAACGTTGGGTTAAAATTACTAATGAATGAAAAATATAAAATAGAAGGGCCCAAGTTCAAGTATGGGTTGGGCCCATGATTGGTGTAACCTTTACACCATTAACTTAATAATGGGCCGCAAATATTTACATATAAGAAATAAGGAAGAATGACAAAATATGTAAATGTAGAACATACGATGTGTTTAACCCGAGGTTGGATTGAGTTGTGATGTAAACCTGCCCGGAACCGCCCGGCTGTCCAGTAGTCACAACAATACCTATCCAATGTGGGAGGTTAAACATGGAGCCCAGCAAGGACCCGAGGTTAGACTGAGTTGTGGCGTAAGACTTCCCGGAACCAACCGGCAACAGGCAGCCACAACAATACCTGTCTAATGTGAGAGGTCAGGGCCTTAATAAGACAATTAAGGCTGAGTCAGGATTGATAGGATTAAGTGAACTAAAGACTTAATCAAAATGGAACATGCTAAACAAAACGGACTGGTGGGGGTTAGGTTAGGAAACACTTAACCAACTTAGCATGTTGGCTAGAGATAGAAAACCTAGTAACGGGGGACCCTTTTCAGCAGTAACCCTAGAAGGTGTATCAGGATACCCTGAAACTAGGCAGGGTGGGGCACGATTACTGGGCTGATTGTAAGAGGTCAAAGCGACGGCGGTGGTGTAGCAGTGTAGGTTCTAACGGAGTGCGGGCGTGCACACACTCCGGCGCAGAAAAATAAGGCACTGGACACCAGTAGCATACCTGTGCACTCTAAGGTTGTGTCGGGTTGCCACTATGGGACTTGATACACCCCATGGTGGGACCAGCATAGGTAACTACAGACATCGGGGGCCGTAAGACACATGTAACTTTGCGAGTAGGAGCCGATCATCATAGAATGGATCACATTACCCTGATTATGGGGTGCAAATTGGAAACTAGTTTATATGGGTTCAGAGATCAACATGGGGTACGATAGTATATTCGACCCTAGACAACTTAACCAAGTTTATAGTGCATGCCCACTTCTTGTTTATACTTATCATACCCAGTTCTTTATTCATAGACAAAATAGTACTAGACTTACTCAGGCTTTATGTCTGACTCTATTTTCCTTTCGTCTTCTTTCTTCCGTTCCCCCCCCCCAGGTCCTCAGGGAGGGAACACAGCAGCTTGACCTACCTCGACATCCAGCTTGAAGAAGAGAAATGTATTGCTTGGACTTTCCTGTTCTGAACTATGGCTTTGGACAATCCACTATGGGGCTTTTGCAGTTCATCTATGTTTTATTTATGCTTCTTTAAAAATAATGTACTCAAGACAGATTATGAAAGTGTTATGTTATGTTTTTGGAAAGGATGTTGTTGTAACACGTATTTGACTTTATGAAATAAAATTTGTTGTTCTTCCGCTGTTTACAAATATGTGTTCTTATATCTGTCTTGTATATCTGTGACTTGTACTTATAAACCTCCACCAAAATTAGGGCATTCCCTTTGAGAGTGACCCTAACGGAGGTGGGGTGTTTCTAGCTGCCCATGTTGAAAATAAGGGCACCCAGAGTTTAGGTTAAAAAAATAAAATCCAGTTCAGTCATGTGACTGGTTTGAGAACTAAAATAGTTATTTAAAACTTTACTTTAAAAGAGAGTAATTCAAAGGACCACGCCGTATAACAAGGGACGGGTTTCCTCCCAAGAATACCAGTGCATAGGATAAACAACGCAATGCTTTTCGAAAAATGAAGCTATTATAAGACCCAGGTCCCATCACACAATGCAACGCAAGCCGGAGGATAGGGTTTTCCCTTATAATAGCCAAACATGCTTGGTACGTTTAAAACAAATCATTTGACACTATAATAAGTGTATAGTGTCAAACAATTTCAATCATAAATATCAATCCTAGGCAGCATGGGTACCATCTATCATGTCGCCATACTAGGCTCTACAAATAAAACCGAGATACACGTATTGGAAATTGGATTTCCGTCATGAGTCGAGGCAAGGGGCAAGCTCCTCTCCGCTTCGAGACACTCTAGCAAATGCCTCGGGACTACACACTCTGGGTAACCCCTGGATGCTTCAGGGCCGGTCCTCTCTTACGTTTGAGGATTAGTTATTCCTGAACACACATTTACCGGTCCTTACAGACCTAAAATCGAGGCGCCTCATCCAACAACCACATAGGTGAAAAGTATATAAATGTCAGGGCTGGTAAGTCACTGACACCACCAAAGCTAGAAAGAAATGTCGTGCTCTCCCTGCAGTCCTTATCTCGTTTTTAACTCATACCGAGGTGTGAGGCTTGTGAATTCACGTTATACACAATGTTGCCATGTAGGCCGTGCTTTGATCATCAACCACAAGACTTTGCTTTTCAACAGAAGCCTTGATCCATGCAACTCAGCATGCCACATAGGCAATTCATGCCATGCGATTGATATCTATCGATATATAACCTCTAAGCTCGTACGTCTTAGAGAAGGGCGTTAAGCAAGAGAATAAATTCTCCGCCGCCAAACAGATATATATTTAACAGAAATCAATCAACACAGAATAAAATCCAATGTCAGACACACAATCCATTTACAATTTCATTCTGGGTCTGAACGAAACCGGAGGCACTTTCCTCGCATATCCATCGATCTCCAAGTACATCTGGACGACCACCAACTGATTCCCTCATCTTGGGTGTACAGCCCAATCAAGATCATCGGTAATCACCCAAACGATGTGAAGACTTCCGGTCTTCGACCACCGTCTTCATCTTCGACTCATTGTCGAATCAGTTATTCAGAATGGGTAAAACCCGGCCTTTCCGAACAACCCGCGTATATTAAAAACCAGTGTTACACAAACACAACATACGCCTCATTCCAATTCATCAGTCACTAACTGTAAATCAGTAAGAGAGCAATTCCCCAAATATTAACCCCGAAGGCCAAAACCAACATCAGATCAATACCCAGGAAACCATTCCTCTTAACTAACCTACAGCTAGTTTCTAAATTTCACATTCTTAGGGAAAGGTTCCCATTAATTTTATCCAAGATAAATTCTTTAAAATTTATCCTTTAATCTTCCTTTGGATGTCATTTTAAACCAAATTATGGTTTTCCAAACTAGTCGGGATTAGCGAACCACACCGAAGTAATTTATGTTTTGTTTTAAATTATTATAAGGGAAAACCCTATTTGGTTGTTGGACGAGGCGCCTCGATTTTAGGTCTGTTTGGACGGGGAAACATGTGTTCAGGAATAACCAATCCTCAAACGTAAGAGAGGACCGGCCCTGAAGCATCCAGGGGTTACCCAGAGTGTGTAGCCCCGAGGCATTTGCTAGAGTGTCTCGAAGCGGAGAGGAGCTTGCCCCTTGCCTCGACTCATGACGGAAATCCAATTTCCAATACGTGTATCTCGGTTTTATTTGTAGAGCCTAGTATGGCGACATGATAGATGGTACCCATGCCACCTAGGATTGATATTTATGATTGAAATTGTTTTGACACTATACACTTATTATAGTATCAAATGATTTGTTTTAAACGTACCAAGCATGTTTGGCTATTATAAGGGAAAACACTATCCTCCGGCTTGTGTTGCATTGTGTGATGGGACCTGGGTATTATAATAGCTTCATTTTTCGAAAAGCGTTGCGTTGTTTATCCTATGCACTGGTATTCTTGGGAGGAAACCCGTTCCATGTTATACGGCGTGGTCCCTTGAATTACTCTCTTTTAAAGTAAAGTTTTAAATAACTGTTTTAGTTCTCACACCGGTCACATGACTGACCTGGAGTTTATTGTTTTAACCTAAACTCTGGGTGCCCTTATTTTCGACACGGGCAGCAAGTAGTTTTGGTTTTGCAGATTTATATTCACATGATCCTGATTTACAGCTGGAACGATGCTCGGAAAGCTTTGTATCCGTGTATTACTTTCAGTTGTGTTTTATATTGTTTTTCCGCTTCTATGTATTTTAATGTAATCTCTTATATTTATTGAATGTAATTTATTCATTTATACTCTGTATATTCTTGTATCTGATGGAATTGTTGTAATAGTAATGAAATGTTCTTCCGTCTGCGTTCATTTGTGTGTTGTTCTCAAAGTATCCGCTCTTTCCTTCACGGGGAAGTAACAGGTTCTCACAGTTGGTATCAGAGCTTTGGTTTACAGAGCTCGAGAACAAGACACATTAGAACCGTACGAAAGAATTCATCAGATATTGGATTAGTAATATCCAATTAGAATGACTCGTTAGAGATAGGATCAGTAGTATCCTAGAACGAGTGTGAAGAGTATATTTTTTCAAATGAAAACAATTTTGTTTTGAAAATTTAAACCATTTTATACGTATTTGAATATTTATTTATATTGAATTTGGACAATCCAATATATAAAGATTTTGCATATACGCGTCATGAACGTATATTCGAAGTCTTAATATATTAGAAAGATATAGAATCACGTTCTAGTCGCCCGGAGATGGTACTGATAATTGTCATGACATCATCAGTATTTATGTTCGTGTTTCGAAGGTGTGATACCTATATATTTCCAGTAGACTGGTGTGAGAACAAAAATTTATATAGCTAGATTTATTGTGTGATTTGGCATCAAAAACATGATTTTTGACTATGTACCAAATTTATGAATGTGAAACGTTAATCCACTAATTGATTGATGTTTGTGTTGTTTGTTTAGTTGTTTGACAATTTTGAACCATTATGCCTAATTGAATCAAATATTGAACTGTATTGAAAATTGGTCGCATTTGCTTGCATATACAAGTACTTACATTGAACAGGTCATAGCAAGGAGGCTGGAGCAGAGAATAAAATTTGTTTGCCCGACAGATAGGTACATGTTTACTATAATTTACTGTTTTGTTTGGGTGATGATGATTTTATGAGCCGATTGGCTAGCCGCTTGGCTTTTTCTTTTTGAGATCAGAAGGCCTATATGGCAATTTCGGGATTTTCCCGTGGCTCCCGGTGCAGGGGAGGTTATGGCGAAATTTTTCGAAAATTCCGGGTGTTAGCCAAATTTTTGAAGTATTTGAAAATTATTAGAAACTGAAAATTTGGAGAATGGAAGCCAGATCGAACGTAGAGTTGATTAATCAAACCACTTTCGACTTTGTTCCTTTTCGGGGACGAAAAGTTTTAAGTGTGGGAGATTGTAACAACCCGAAAATTCTGAGCCAGTTTATTTTTTTTTATTTTGGCAATTTTAGCGAATTTTCTATATTTAAAATAGATTATTTTAAATAATATCAACGAAAAAATTATTTTGAATATAATTTGAACGTATATATTTATACGTGTCATCGTTAGAATATAAATATTTATTTTAAATTATAAATAGAATTGAAAACGGCGCGGTAGTTCGATAATTCGATTTCAAACTTCAATTGAATGTACCGGGTGCAAAACAAACCGGATTTTGGTGAAACCAAAAATAATAGAATCTAATTGTGAATATCTTTCCAATGAATCTGAAAAATCAAAATTTCATAGCGGGAATCAAAAGATATGTCCAGTTGAAAATTCTGAATAGTCGCTATGGGATTCAGGCCCTTAAAAATGGAGATTTTGCAAACGACCTCGGATTTCGATGAAACCACTTTTGTTGGATCCGTGATGTCAAATTATTGCTAGATTCCAAATTTCATAATTTTTCGAATCAATATGTGAGCGTGGCAAAGGAAAACGCGTTTGACCGGTTTCAGTTGATTTTGATCTACTGGAAAATGACCATTTTTCCAACGGTCTTAGAATTCGACGAAACTAGTTTTGTTAGGACCGTATCGTCAATACGAAGCTAGGAAATATTTTTCTGGGATTTATAGAGTTCGTATGTGACCCCGGTAAATTGAAATGCGCGTTCAAATTCAATATATAGAGTTATATGTTGATTTTAACGAAAGCTGATCGAAATGGTCGAATCATCCTACGATACATATCCCATTGTGTTAGGAATGGGGGTAATTAGCTATGGACGACAGGCGGTGGGCCTCGTTTAGAGGTCGTATGTAAAATTCAACTTTTTTTTAATTAAATAATTAATTAAATAAAAAAATTATAACCCTCTCCTATACCTTGCCCCCCCCCCGATTCAACAATCAGAAGAAAATAAAATAAAAAAAAACTAGCTCAGAATTTCCGGGTTGTTACAGATTACCTTCTAAAAACCATGCTAACACAGTTTTAATCGCTGGATTAATTAATCACATAAAGAAAATAATTTAAAAACTCACAATTCGCTTAATGAAGAGGGGGAAAGGGGTCGACAGTTGAAGGTAAGGGGGTGGGGATGGTGTTGGTGGTCGGTGGAGGTGATCCCGGTTGCGGTGACGGGGCCTTTTGGGGCTGGAGCGGGGGTTGTATGGGTTTCAGGGCTCGGGTGGGGGGGGGGGGAGGGGTTTCCTCGTGTAGTAGGAGGGCCGGAGGAGAAGAGGCTCGAGCGGCGGTGGGTGAGAGGAATGGCGGCGGCTCCGACGATAGGGCGTTGAGACCTGGCGGCGCGGGTTTAGGGTTCCGCCCCTCTTTTTTTTCTGCTTTGACCGAAAGGAGAGAGGGAAAGGAGAGAGAAAGCTGAGGAGGTGTTTAATAATAATTTATATATTTTACTTAATTTGAATTTCAAAAGCAACTTTTTATTTCGATTTCAGAACCGAACCCACCGACTATTGTCCCTAGCATATTACCCCCATTCCGAACATAATGGGATATGTATCATAGGCCGATTTGACTGTTTCGATCAGTTTCCATCAAAATCAAAATATAAATCCATATATTGATTTTGAACGCACATTTCAATTTACTGCGGCCACATACGGATTCTAAAAATTCCCGAAAAATATTTTCTATCTTCGTATTAACGATACGGTTCTAACAAAACTAATTTCGTTGAATTCTGAGACCGTTTGAAAAATGGCCATTTTCTAGCCGATTAAAATCAACTAAAACTGGTCAAATGCGTTTTCTTTTGCCATGCTCACATATCGAATCAGAAAATTACGAATTTTGAAACCTGGCAATAACTTGACATCACGGATCCAACAAAAGTGGTTTCGTCATAAACCGAGGTCGTTTGCAAAATTTCCATTTTTAAGGGCCATAATTCCATAGTGACTATTCTGAATTTTCAACTGGGCATAATTTTTGTAACGACCAGGGGTTTTTGACTCCGAATATCAATACAAAACTGCCATGTTGACTATTCAGACATCAAAAATACCTGATCATTCATAGACAGAAATTATAGGGTGAGAATAGATAAGATAGAAATTTAGAATAGAAGAAGAACATAATCAGAGTAAACATGAATCTCACAGCGGAACAAATAAAATATATTATACAACAAAACTTTGAAATAAAACAGAGTATATATATATATGTATATATACAGTAAAATTATCAGAGTACAACAATTACACACAGCGGAAATAACAATAGCTATATAGTTCTGAAGCCTCCTGCTTCAAGCTTCTCCAAGCGTATCTGTGAAAACCTGAACTACTTGACTGCCCGTACAATTTGGGCACCTAAGAGTTTAGGGAGAAAACAAAACAAAATAAACTCTGGGTTGGTCATGGGACTGGTGTGAGTAAACTCAAATCATCGGTATAATTTTTCAAAATCCTTTTCAAAGCAAAGATAATCGTAAGATTAATCCACACATAAACACAGACGGTTTTTACCTTAAAATAACCCAAAATAGTTTTGGAAATCGATAATTTTCTGATATTATAATAATGTCTAATCACAAGTAATTAACAATCTAGCAGAACGCTTACATCTCACGTTCCACATATATAGTATACAAACAAAAACCGCGAGCCCTTATTGGGAATTGGATTCCGAACTTGACAAGGTATGGGACCACCTGCCGATAGTGTATCTCTAGAGGCAAATACACTGGGTTCAACAAGAACATCTTGCAACCCGGCCCTCACATCACCGACCACTCATTTCGCTTGAGTGTATCGATTGTATACCACCAACGGTTGGGAGCTACCCACCATCTTCCCGAAAACGGACTGCATCGAACATAGATAAAGAATGAAATGGATTTTCTCTAGATAGGTGATATACACCCTCGACCCACATAGCCATGTCGCCTGCTCGATTTCTTTCATTTCCCGGTTGATGAGGCTTGAGGTCATTACGTATCTTTTGAAACACTTGACTGCCATTCATTTTGAATGCCACATCGTCATACACGCCAAATCACAAATTGATTTCCCCAAAATACCTCGGGTATAAAACTAAGAGAAACGAATTCCTCCGCCACCAAATGTAAGTATGTTTGAAGAGATCAACTTACGCGATCCGTTAGATATACTCTGTCAGACATTCGTCCATTTACGTTTGTCCTGGTACTGAACAAACCGAAGGCACTATTCTATAAACAGGATAGCCCTTGCATACTCCGTCTTCAATATTTGATCATAACACTAACGTCCATATAGAGTGGTTTTCAGGTAATGAATCTGATCCCGGTCTCTCCGTATTGACGACGTAAAAATGGTCAAAAACTTCGATAGTCGGTGATTTAACTATCAAAGGAAACAGGTGTGCAAACAAAGATATTATTTCCAGATGGAAACTCTATCGATCAACCATCATTCAACATTTATCTCTTTATCTTAAATTATCTTTAATTTATCCATTTCCCCATTCTATATATTCGTAGATTCTTATTTTCTAAATTTAGAAAATATACTTTATAAATCATTTGGAAAACATCACCACATTTACTTCCATTTCTTGTATCCTATATTATAAAACATTCCTGATCCTTACTTGGAAAACGTTTCCAAACTTCTTCCTTTGATTTAAACCGATGTTTAAATAAAACACCCCTAAACCAATTCGAACTCTTCCACTCATTGGCTCAATTCACTTGACCAATCTTCACTACCGAACCTTACCCATCCCTTAGTTAAAAACGAAGCCAATCAAGTTGGGGTATAATTTACCTCTCAGACCTTAACTGAACGACATTTCTAACCTCGGGATAGACAAAGTTCAACTTTCAAATCTTTTAACACACTTCCTTATGTTGCTCTCGGACTCGATTTACAAATCCACTTCTTTTACCAAAATCCTTTGAATATAACCATAATGTTATAACTCCAGGCTTTCGAAGTATATTAACGTAAATCTAGCGTATATAACTTAATTTGGATAAATGACAAACTACTAATTGATTATCAATAAGTAAACTAAATTTTGAAATGGAAAGTAAACATTACTTCCCTTAATTTGATTATATCGAATTCCAATGTATAATTAACTCTCGAATAATCACTATTCGATAATTCTCTCCTTCGAATAAACTATATTTGATTCCTCTTGTTCGAATAACTAATATTCGATAATCCTTTTCTTTGAATAACTATATTCGAAAATCTCCCTTCGAATAAACCATATTTGATAATTCTCTGCTTCGAGTAATTATTCGATTTAACTCACTCCGACTGAACTATATTCGATTTCCCTTCTCAAGTAAACTGTATTCGATAACTCTACTTCGAATAAGTGATATTCGATAACTCTACTTCGAATAAGTGATATTCGATAACTCTACTTCGAATAAGTGATATTCGATAACTATTCTTCGAATAAGTGATATTCGATAACTCTACTTGACTAATTAGACTTATTAACTTCTATCGATTAACTACTATTAGATTTTACACCATTCTCTTGACTCTAGATCACAATGGTCACAATGGTTACGCCTGATTTCCTCAGGAAACATCCGACCGCCGTAGGCTATCTATAGCCCTGCGAATTACGCTACCAGTCGTATGAAATGGAAACTCTTCCTGAATAACTAGGTTTGACTAACTCTACCCCTATATAACTATATTTGATCAACTCTGATTGAATAACCAATATTAATTTAAATCCAAATCTGATTAACTAAGTTCAATTACTTTATCCGGTCAACTCTTTTATTTGAATAACTAATATTCGATAATCTCTCTCACTCTCTACGGATTTTATTTAATACCTTTTTCCATTTCGAATATCGAAATGGATTTCAACGCTCCCTTTAAAACAACTCCAATTTCCTATTATCAAATTCACTATTGAATTTGCAAATCTCAATTATCCACTGATAATTATATTCTAATTCATTTATAAACTATGTTTATAAATCTCAGCACTTGTTTTCATTATTAAACAAGTTATTCATTTCTATCCATTCGAAATTCCCTTTCTGTTTAACTTTACTTAAAAACCCACTTTTCTTAATAAATGTGTTTATTCGCGAAACCTTTGCTTAAATCCATTTTTCATACCAACGGTGAAAAATATTCCTTTATATTATCTCTTTAGTTTGATTTTGTATCAAAAACGATATCTCATTTTCAACTTCTATTTACATTCTATTTAAATAGTTATTTGTATAAAAACTACTTTTAACTTCTAACACGTAAAATCTCACTTAATTTACCTTTATAATGCTGAATTCCTATCCCATAAAATATCGGTGTTAACCCGATTTCTAATTCTCTATATAAGTTCGAATTATATATTTTCATTTATCAAAAGATAAATGTTTTTATTTAATTTATAAAATATATTTATAAATTGATCTTCTCAATTCATCTGTTAAAAACAGATTTCTATTTAAAATCCTCTTTGAAAACACCTTCTCATTGTTCTTTTATATCTCGACAATTCCTTTTCATAATTCCATAAATTTCTAAAACTATATTTTTCCATAAAATTCTTCATCTACCTGTTATTGTCCCCATTATGTATTTTTAACCAAAAATGGTCTTCTGGATTTCCATATCGATTAATAACTCTATACAAAGGTTCCTTATTGACTTTTCAAAATATCTACTTTGATAGCATCCATTTGATTTTATAAAATTCTAAAATCCCCTATTCACTTCATACTTTTCCTTTATAAAATACTTTGATTTTATATGAATATTTTCATTTCAATATAAATTTTGAAAATTCCTTCTTATATAAAATCATTTGATTTTATATAAATATTTTATTTCAAATTTTAGTTTGAAATTCTCTTTCCACATTCCAGTATTTTCCTTTTGTATTTAAAGTTACCAAATAACCAAAATCAACGCACCAAATCAACAACTGATTATAATCACATCACATATCACAATATATGACAAACAGTAAAATAAGTGTTGAGGAACCCAGTTGGGTCCCTCAAACCTGTTTCCCTGCATCCACAGATGTCAGTCAACACAAATATAAAATATTCTAATAAACAGAGTAAATATTTTGATACGATTTATATATATCGTTATCGATAATTTCAGCCAACTGACTACCAGTTGAACCAAACAACCAACACACAACAAAGCAACCAATAATTTCAATTCTAATAATACTTTATAGAGATATAAATTGATCAGAGTTAGTGAGAGTTACTCACCTTGTTCGATTATCGCTAAATAACGATGTTTGATCATCGGACTGGTTCACGCATTTTATTTCGCCATAAATTGAGACGAGCTCCAATTGACTCGCGGCCAGTTCCATGGTGAAGCTCTCGTCCATACGGTCCCAACGAATCAGACCGTTCAAAAAACTGACACTGTATGAACGAGTTATTGCGTTTATAACTTAATATACTAATTTAAATATTAAATTAACTAAATAAAACACTAAGTGGGCTTTACCCCCATTAACCAAATTCGGGCCCGCTCCCTTGTTAAAACCCATGACGCTACAGTACTCTTCTTCCTTAACTTCCAGTTCGAACCTAGTAATGGCCAAACCGCATAGTTCCTCCTCCCACCATTATCATCACACCCCACTATCTTCCAACTGAGGCCACCAATGATTCTCTCTTCTTGAGTACATCCTCCTCCACCATGTTATGCTCAACTCACACCTCACCCTCAATTTCCGACTCAGAACATCCCTCGCGTTAACCAGCAATGTCCGACACTTTCTTATTCGAAATTCCATCAAAAATCGACAACTGGTGCCAAACTACACCAATACCCTGAATCCAACCTTCTTTTCTCGAATAGGTTCCTGAATCGCCTTAAACCAATAACCCTAGACAACTCCGCCTTTTCTGCAGCACACGGAATAACGTCGAACCCTCAAATTCCTATATAGTATTGAACAGAAACGAAAGCGGAGTTCACAGAAGTTTGTTTTGAGAATTCTAGGAATTTGTTTTATTTGTTATGATTTTCTAAAGTAAGAAATCCCTCACGTTTTCATGTTTTTGGTGGCGGCGGATTTTGCGATCAGAGAAATGAGGGGTTAGGGTTAGAGATGTTAGGATTATTTATAGTATGTTAAAAATATATTTTTTATTCGATATTTTATTTTATTTTAATCAATCGCTACTTGTACACGCTGTTTGAAAATTCCTATGATCACCCACGATACCCAAAAATCACGGAAATGGACATGTAGCTACAGTTTGACATTGCAGACCCAACAAAACTGGTTTCGTTGAATTTCGACTTCGTTTGCCCACACAGCGTATTTTTAAAGGTCAATATATCGACTGTATTTCACATTAAAATCCCGTAAGGCCACACACTGACCCCAAAAATCACGGAAATTGAAATCTAACAATAATTTTACATTATGAATCCAAAAAAATTGGTTTCGGCGAATTCTGAGTTCGTTTGCAAAAGTGGCTATTTTTAAAGTTCAAAATAACCCATTTAAATATAGAAATATATTTAAAAACATTTAAATTTAATATTTAAAAATAAATATTATTGTATATATTCACAACAGAATATCGTACTGCTCCACTGGGATTTATAACTCGATATTTCAAATCCAGTGTTACATCGATATTCGATTTATATTAAAAAAATCCATTTTAAAATATAAATAAAATGATATAAATTATAAAGGAAATCCATAGCGACTTTTCTAAAATTTTATTTGGACATATATCAAAATCTACACAACGAAATCTTGATTTTTCTCTTCCACTAGAAAGATATACTTCACCAACTCCACACGTTTCTTGTTTCACAGAAATCCGATTTAAAACGAACCCTGTACATTCAGTTGAAGTTCAAATCGCCAAATAGCGAACTGCCGCGCCATTTCGAGCTCGATTTTAATTATATTATAATTATACGTTCAAACTGTCGTCGAATAATATATTTGTTCGTATAATTCAACTCGAAACTGAACTATACATTTTAAATAATCCCATTCACACTATTTTGTGAATTCTACCATTTCTGACTATTTCAGAAATTAAATATATTATTATATTATTTATTTTAATTAAATATTCAATATTATTCAATTTAACAACCATTTAATTTCCTAAATCACTATTTAAATAATTAAATAAATTAATTATATTGCTAAAAAATGCGGGTTATTACATTCTTCCCCCCTTAAAATAATTTCGTCCTCGAAATTGCTAAGGTAGAAAACAGACCCTATTAACTGGTTTAAAAACTATTCGTTTAATTTTAATTTCAGTTTCAACTGAATCCATTTAATTTCAATTAAAATATTAATTAAAATTAGTTAATGAAAATTTTCAAAATTTCTGAAAAAATTTCTAACACCCGAAATTTTTGAAAAATTTCGCCAGCACCTCCTTTGTACCGGTCAATCGTTCAAACCCCAACTCGCCTCTCTAGGCCCTTTCCAATCCAAAAGAAAATCAAACAGCCAAGAGGCTTGCCAAATTGGCCCATAAAACCTCATATGGAAACTTAAACATGTACCTTTTGTCGGGCAAACCATTACATCCTTTTATTCTGCTGCCAATTCAGCATATATCAAGGTCATCCCAATCACGCTCCAATCATCTGTTCTCAAATCCAATCATCCTATTTTCAAACCAAATTCCATTACCAATTTCAACTCTTACATACCCGTCCAATATATTTACACAAATTCATAACTCACAACTTCAACCTTATTCGATATCGTTCTATTTCAATTCAATTTTCCCTTACTGGTTTTTATCAAATTCCAGTTTGCCTTTCCCAATTCCTATTTGATTTCCATTTCTGGTCCTAATTCAATTTCAATTTTCTTTCGCCAATTTTTATAAACTTGTTTTTAATTCAAACAGTCTTTCTGGGAGTTTTTAAACAGCTTAGCTCTTTCAAAAATCAATTATTCCTTTTTGGATTCAAAACAGCTTCCTTTCTCAAAACAATTTCAAAAACAATTTCTTTGGTAGTAATCTGTCACTTACAACTCGAAAATGAACACTGATGATGTGGCCAGCATCATCAGGGTTATTTCCCAGCTACTGAAGTGAGTTCAATACTGTACCACTTTTCAAAAGTTATATTCAGACAGATTCTATTTTAAAATTATTTCAAAATACCGTTCATAAAGCTTATAAATAGTTTAAAATCTCCCAGGATCTTAAAATTCTCTTATACATAACTCAAATCCACTTAAATTTCTTTTCCCCAATTTCAAAATTTTAATTCCAATTCTGATTTAATTAATCTGCTTTATATTATGCGAACTCCAATTGGTTATTTATATAACCATTTCGATTTTAATCAACCAACGCATCCAATATACGATAATAATTCCAAGCTATACCTTCCTTTTATATCAAAATATATTTGGGTAAAATTTATTTCATTTACCCTCTCTCAAGAGATACTGTGCCTGTTTATCGTACTTGAGTGTTTGATAATCAATATCGATACAGTGGATCAAACTGATCGACCAGACTTCACAAACAACCCAACCAATAAATCTACACAATATAAAAATCATTTTTATAAAATCTACAAATACGTTCACTCGTATGTATACACTCGGACTCAATCTAGGGAATTACTAACCCCATCTCTACTGAGTCACGCCACAGAGCCAAGATAATCAATTAACCTTCAGCTCTGATACCACTGTAATGACCAGGGGTTTTTGATTCCGAATATCAACACAAAACTGCCATGTTGACTATTCAGACATCAAAAATACCTGATCATTAATAGAAAGAAATTAGAGGGTGAGAATAGATAAGATAGAAATTTAGAATAGAAGAAGAAGAACATAATCAGAGTAAACACGAATCTCACAGCGGAACGAATAAAATATATTATACAACATAACTTTGAAATAAAACAGAGTATATATATATACAATAAAATTATCAGAGTACAACACTTACACACAGCGGAAATAACAATAGCTATATAGTTCTTAAGCCTCCTGCTTCAAGCTTCTCCAAGCGTATATGTGAAAACCTGAACTACTTGACTGCCCCTACAATTTGGGCACTCAAGAGTTTAGGGAGAAAACAAAACAAAATAAACTCTGGGTCAGTCATGGGACTGGTGTGAGTAAACTCAAATCATCGGTTTAACTTTTCAAAATCCTTTTCAAAGCAAAGATAATCGTAAGACCGATCCACACATAAACACAGACGGTTTTTACCTTACGATAACCCAAAACAGTTTTGAAATTCTATACTTTTCTAATATTATAATAATGTCTAATCACAAGTAATTAACAATCTAGCAGAACGCTTGCATCTCACGTTCCACATATATAGTATACAAACAAAAACCGCGGGCCCTTATTGGGAGTTGGATTCCGAACTTGACAAGGTATGGGACCACCTGCCGATAGTGTATCTCTAGAGGCAAATACACTGGGTTCAACAAGAACATCTTGCAACCCGGCCCTCACATGACCGAACACTCATTTCGCTTGAGTGTATCGAATGTATACCACCAACGGTTGGGAGCTACCCACAGTCTTCCCGAAAAGGTACAACATCGAACATAGATAAAGAATGAAATGGATTTTCTCTAGATAGGTGATATACACCCTAATGGGTGCGACCCACATAACCATGCTGCCTGCCCGATTTCTGTCATTTCCCGGTTGATGAGGCTTGAGGTCATTACGTATCTTTTGAAACACTTGACCGCCATTCACTTTGAATGCCACATTGTCATACCCGTCGAATCACAAATTGATTTCCCCAAAAATACCTCGGGTATAAAACTAAGAGAAACGAATTCCTCCGCCACCAAACGTAAGTACGTTTGAAGAGATCAACTTACGCGATCCGTTAGATATACTCTGTCAGACATTCGTCCATTTACGTTTGTCCTGGGACTGAACAAACCGAAGGCACTATTCTATAAACAGGATAGCCCTTGCATAACTCCGTCTTCAATATTTGATCGCAACACTAACGTCCATACAGAGTGGTTTTCAGGTAATGAATCTGATCCTGGTCTCTCCGTATTGACGACGTTAAAATTGTCAAAAACTTCGATAGTCGGTGATTTAACTATCAAAGGAAACAGGTGTGCAAACAATGATATTATTTCCAGATGGAAACTCTATCGATCAACCATCATTCAACGTTTATCTCTTTATCTTAAATTATCTTTAATTTATCCATTTCCCCATTTTATATATTCGTAGATTCTTATTTTCTAAATTTAGAAAATATACTTTATAAATCATTTGGAAAACATCACCACATTTACTTCCATTTCTTGTATCCTATATTATAAAACTTTCCTGATCCTTACTTGGAAAACGTTTCCAAACTTCTTCCTTTCATCTAAACTGATGTTTAAATACCAATTCGAATACTTCCACTCATTGGCTCAATTCACTTAACCAATCTTCACTACCAAACCTTACCCATCCCTTAGTTAAAAACGAAGCCCATCAAGTTGGGGTATAATTTACCTCTCAGACCTTAACTGAATGACATTTCTAACCTCGGGATAGACAAAGTTCAACTTTCAAATCTTTTAACACACTTCCTTATGTTGCTCTCGGACTCGATTTACGATTCCACTTCTTGTACCAAAATCCTTTGATTATAGCTATATTGTTATAACTCCAGGCTTTCGAAATATATTAACGTAAATCTAGCGTATATAACTTAATTTGGATAAATGACAAACTACTAATTGAGTATCAATAAGCAAACTAAATTTTGAAACGGAAAGTAAACATTACTTCCCTTAATTTGATTATATCGAATTCCAATGTATAATTCACTCTCGAATAATCACTATTCGATAATTCTCTCCTTCGAATAAACTATATTTGATTCCTCTTGTTCGAATAACTAATATTCGATAATCCTTTTCTTTGAATAGCTATATTCGAAAATCTCCCTTCGAATAAACCATATTCGATAATTCTCTGCTTCGAGTAATTATTCGATTTAACTCACTCCGACTGAACTATATTCGATTTCCCTTCTCAAGTAAACTATATTCGATAACTCTACTTCGAATAAGTGATATTCGGTAACTCTACTTCGAATAAGTGATATTCGATAACTCTACTTCGAATAAGTGATATTCGATAACTCTACTTGACTAATTAGACTTATTAACTTCGATCGATTAACTACTATTAGATTTTACACCATTCGCTTGACTCTAGATCACAGCGGTCACAATGTGAAACACCCCACCTCC
Organism: Allium sativum; assembly: GCA_030737875.1. Lineage (NCBI taxonomy): Eukaryota > Viridiplantae > Streptophyta > Magnoliopsida > Asparagales > Amaryllidaceae > Allium > Allium sativum. Next base: position 749,677,538 of record CM060909.1, on the reverse strand, counting down.
GTTAGGGTCACTCTCAAAGGGAATGCCCTAATTTTGGTGGAGGTTTATAAGTATAAGTCACAGATATACAAGACAGATATAAGAACACATATTTGTAAACAGCGGAAAAACAACAACTTTTATTTCATAAAAGCAAATACGTGTTACAACAACATCACCATGATTGTCTTACATCCTTTCCAAAAATATAACATAACATTTTCATAATCTGTCTTGATTACATTATTTAAAGAAGCATAAAGAAAACATAGATAAACTGCAAAAGCCCCATAGTGGTTGTCCAAAGCCATAGTTCAAAACGAAAAGGTCCAAGCAATACATTTCTCTTCTTCAAGCTGGATGTTAAGGCTGGTCAAGCTGCAGTGTTCCCTCCCTGTGGACCTGGGGGGGGGGGGGGAGAAACGAAAGAAAAGAAGACGAAAGAAAAGTAGAGTCAGACATAAAGCCTGAGTAAGTCTAGTACTATTCTGTCTATGAATAAAGAACTGGGTATGATAAGTATAAACAAGAAGTGGGAAAGTACTATAAACTTGGTTAAGTTGTCTAGGGTCGAATATACTATCGTACCCCATGTTAATCTCTGAACCCATATAAACTAGTTCCCAACTGGCACCCCATAATCAGGGTGAAGTGATCCATTCTATGATGATCGGCTCCTACTCGCATAGTTACATGTGTCTTACGGCCCCCGATGTTGTAGTTACCTATGCTGGTCCCACCTGAGGTGTATCAAGTCCCATGGTGGCGGCCCGACACAATCCAAGAATGCACAGGTATGCTACTGTTGTCCAGTGCCTTATTTTTCTACGCCGGAGTGTGTGCACGCCCGCACCCCGTTAGAACCTACACTGCTACACCACCGCCGTCGATTTGACCTCTTACAATCAGCCCAGTAATCGTGCCCTACCCTGCCTAGTTTCAGGGTATCATGATACACCTTCTAGGGTTACTGCTGAAAAGGGTCCCCCGTTACTAGGTTTTCTATCTCTAGCCAACATGCTAAGTTGGTTAAGTGTTTTCTAACCTAACCCCCACCAGTCCGTTTAGTTTAGCATGTTCCATTATGATTAAGTCTTTAGTCCACTTAATCCTAACAATCCTGACTCATCTTTAATTGTCTTATTAAAGCCTTGACCTCTCACATTAGACAGGTATTGTTGTGGCTGCCTGTTGCCGGTTGGTTCCGGGCAGTCTTACGCCACAACTCAGTCTAACCTCGGGTCCTTATTGGGCTCCATGTTTAACCACCCACATTGGATAGGTATTGTTGTGACTACTGGACAGCCGGGCGGTTCCGGGCAGGTTTACATCACAACTCAATCCAACCTCGGGTTAAACACATCGTATGTTCTACATTTACATATTTTGTCTTTCTTCTTTATTTTCTTATATGTAAATATTTGCGGCCCATTATTAAGTTAATGGTGTAAAGGTCACACCAATCATGGGCCCAACCCATACTTGAATTTGGGCCCTTCTACTTTATATTTTCATTTATTAATTAATTTGGCCCAATGCTATTTTCCCCCGTTTAATACGTTCGTTTATCATAATATATGTTGGGCTTAGGCTTTTAAGCCCAACTTAGCCATGAGAAAAAGGGGAGGCTTAAAGCGTGATTACATACACAAAAAGGGGAATGTGAACGCATGAACTTGCAACATAACGTTGGAACTACAAAACAGAAACTGGTGTACTTGCATAGTAGCATAAGTGACATGAATCAAAGCATGTAAACTTGTAGTTGAGATAAGAATATCACTATTGACACATAGGCTTAACTACAACATAAACCTATATTTTTATTCAGGCATAATGTCAAACATAAGCAAATCATGTTCATAAGATTACTACATGCTTACAAAGGTGCTTACTTTTGTTACTAACACAAAAGTATAGTTTAACTTAATCTATTCATGTTATAAATATTTCTAACATGAAATCATGATTTTTACTTTAGTCATGCAAACTTGCAAATGGGATTTTGAATCTAACCTAGCTATGTACCACATATGTCATCATATAATTCTTGTTAACAATATAGACCTAACATGGACTTTAATTATGCAAAATATCAATCATAGCCTAGTCATATTCATAAGTTTGCAAATAGGTTTTCTAGTACAAAAGCATGGCTTAATACATAGATCATGGTGCCAAAATTTCAACATAGTTTCATATGAACTATAATAACCCAAATTTGTTCCAATTACGTACAAAATGATTTATGTACAAAAATATACATTATGATGGCATAGTAGCAAAACCCCAAACTTGCATGAATTTCAATTAATCAACTACGTACATGTAGCTTCAACATGGATTACATAATTTGCGAATATTCCAAACGTATACTTGCATAAAACTACCGCAAACATGTAGTTTTTTATAATGAATAACATAATTCGAGAATACCCAAACGTATACAATATTCCAAATCGATAAGAATCATAGTAACGCACAAATATGAATTACTTTATCGCCACAAATCAAGTATACAAACCAACACAATTATTTGTTCATACCAAAATAATACTCTACTTACAATTGTATGGCGAATTCTCCAATTTAGGGATTCGGAGATGCGATTCCTTGTTGATTTGATTTGTTTAGGTTGCTTTATGCTTTAGAATTTGCCTCCTAATCCTCTCTCCAATTGGCGGCTACTCTTAGTCGTTCCTCAGCAACATGACGGCTTTGTTTTTATTTTTGAATGAATAGATTAGGGTGAGTCTAGGGTCATTTTTATAGGGTTTATGAACTGATTAGGACCATTGATGTTGCTTGGATTGATCGTAGCCATTCATTCGAAAGAGAGACCAATTAGAGCCTGCCACCTAGCCCTAATGACAAAGCAAGCTTCTGAAAATCGGCCAAACACAGACCTGGCCAGCCAGGACTAGACCAGACCTGGCCAGCAGGTCATTTTTGACCTGGGCGCACTTGGCAGGTGCGCCAGGTCAAAAATGTACTGGCGCACTTCACAAGTGCGCCAGTGCATTTTTGTTCTGGCGCACTTCCCAAGTGCGCCAGTGCATTCTGACCCTTTTCCGGTTTTCCGCCCAACTTCGTTCGTCCATAACTTCTTCATACGATATCCGTTTCACGCAAACTCAGACTCTATCTCAAGTAGAATTCCGAGACGAACGCAATGGCGTATCCCGTTTCCCTTAATTTTTTGATTTAAAATTAATTATACTTTAATTTATTAATTTCACAGTTATAGAATTCGCGGGGTGTTACATTCTCCCCCACTTAAAAGGATTTCGTCCCCGAAATCTTCAAGTTAGGAGGAATGTATATCCTAACATCCAATCATCCATCTACTCATCCATCAAACACAAGCATCCATTGTCCTTAAAAGACTTCTAATGCTTCATGATCATATGCGAAGTGTGTATGTCCATGTACTTATCAAATGCAAAATCAGGCGGTCTACTGATTCAGTTGACCTCCTTAATGCGAATTATGTAAGTGCCATGAATCCATTATGTATGCAAATTTTCCTATTCATGATTCTACATGAGTGCACAATCATTCAATAGAAATGCAACATCCAAATGACAACACATTAGAGTTCAACCATATACGAATGCAAACATATATGCATATGCAATATGAAGTGACTGAGCCGATCTAAAACCTAGATTGTGTGTGTATATGCAACCACGAGCAACCACTAGCAATCACTTGCAACCACTTGCAACCATCATCCATAACATGTTTCAATTACATGTTTCCATCCAAAGGGTTTCTACCTAAAAGATAAGGTCGAGGAAATATACCTAAAAAGATAGATAAAAGCGCAACTTAAGGAAAAGGAAAGATCAAGGATGTACCCTCGAACAGAAAAGGGTAGGCAGTGCGTATTCTAGCTTCAGTTTCCCAAGTCGGGTCTCCCTCGGCGTCGCTCCACTGAACTTTGACGAGCTTGACTTCGCGGTTGCGTAGCTTCTTCACTTCCGTTCCTAATATGCGGGTTGGAACTTTTCTTATGGTTGTTTCGCGTTCCACTTCGGCCTCTTCGAGGATATTTGGCTCTACCACTTCCGCAGACTCATGTTGACATTTTCGGAGATGTGAAACGTGAAAAACGTTGTGAACTCCGGCCAGTTTCTCGGGTAGCTCTAATCTATAGGCCATTTTCCCAATTTTCTCGATGATAGGGAATGGCCCTACGAACCTTGGCGCTAGCTTTCCTGTGGTTCCAAAACGAACAACGTTTCTTAGCGGTGATACCTTGAGAAAAACTCTGTCTCCAACCTCAAATTCAAGGTCGGTCCTTCTCTTGTCGGCATAGTACTTTTGTCTGTCTTGGGCCGTCTTCATCCTTCTTCGTATTAAGTCTACTTTCTCTGAAGTCTCTCGGATCATATCTGGTCCAAGTATGAGCTTATCAGTAGACTCCCACCAACAAGTGGGCGATCGGCACGGTCTTCCATATAAAGCTTCGAAGGGCGCCATTCCGATGGTTGCTTGATAGCTGTTGTTGTAGGCAAATTCCACCAAAGGAAGGTGGTCTTCCCATGTCCCTCCGAAGTCAAGGACGCACAGTCTTAAAAGGTCTTCCAAAACTCTGTTCACTCTCTCTGTTTGGCCGTCGGTTTGGGGATGATAGGCTGTGCTCAAGCATAACTGCGTTCCTACTGCTTCTTGCAGACTCCGCCAAAACTCACTGGTGAAGATGGGGTCTCGGTCACTAACAATGCTAGATGGTATTCCATGGAGTCGAACGATTTCCTTGAGGTAATGTGATGCCAGGGATGAGGCAGTTCTTTTACTTTTGACAGGTAAAAAGTGGGCGCTTTTAGTAAGCCTGTCCACTATTACCCAAATGCTAGTGTTGCCTCTCCTAGACCTAGGTAGCCCATCGATGAAGTCCATTGAGATGCTATCCCACTTCCACTGCGGGACCTCCAGAGGATGTAGCAATCCGCCAGGCTTTTTCTGTTCCGCCTTAACCTGTTGGCACACCATACACTTAGAAACGAATTCTGCCACGTCCTTTTTCATGCCATTCCAGAAGAAAGTCCTTTTTATATCTTTGTACATTTTATCTCCGCCTGGGTGTATCGTCATCTTGGAGTGATGTGCTTCCTCGAGAACCTTCTTTATTAAATCTTTTGTCTGTGGGACGCACAGTCTTCCGTCTCGCCTTAGCAAACACTTATCGTCGATGGAGTATCTGTTGAGGTGACTTGAAGTCTCACCCCTAATTAGCCTATCAATTGTTTCCACAAGCTGAGGGTCTTCGCGTTGTGCTGTCCCTACTGAATCCACTAAAGTTGGGCGCACTTCGAGAGATGCTAGCAAGCCTGGTACGAAATCGGAGGAAGGCCTAAAGTCGAAGCTGGCTATAAACTCTAGGCTTTGTCTTTCAACAAACAACGGGCTTAGGGTCAATTTCTTTCGGCTCAACGCGTCTGCCACTACGTTGCCTTTGCCCGGAGTGTAGGAGATTTCGAAATCGTACGAGGCAAGAAACTCCATCCATCTTTGTTGCCTCAAGTTAAGATCCTTCTGCGAGAAAAGATATTTCAACGATTTATGGTCAGTGTAAAGTTCGAACTTCTCACCTAGGAGATAGTGTCACCAAGACTTGAGTGCAAAGACGATGGCGGCCAACCCAAGATCGTGGGTTGGGTAGTTCTTTTCGTGCACCTTCAACTGCCTCCCGCCATAAGCTACTACCCTTCCTTCTTGCATTAAGACGGCGCCTAGCCCTGTCCCACATGCATCCGTATAAACAGTGAACATCTTGCTCCCATCTGGCAGCGTCAAAACTGGGGCTGTTGTAAGAGCCCTTTTCAGTCGTTGGAAAGCAAACTCGCAATCCAAGTCCCAATTGAACACTAGATTCTTCTTGGTCAATTTCGTGAGCGGAGCTGAGATTTTCGCAAAATCCCTTATGAACTTTCGATAGAAACCTGCTAGTCCTAGAAAACTTCGGACCTCAGTTGCATTCCTTGGTGTCTTCCAATCCTGTACCGCCACTACCTTAGCAGGGTCCACTGCTAACCCTTGCTTGGATACTATGTGCCCAAGGAACCTCACCTCTTCTCTCCAAAAGTGGCATTTGGAGAATTTGGCTTTTAGTTGATGGACTCGCAAAGTTTCCATGATTGCCCTTAAGTGTTGAGCATGTTCCTCTTCACTCTTTGAGAAGATAAGGATATCATCTACGAAGACCACTATGAATTTGTTGAGGAAATCTCTAAATACCCTACTCATCAGGTCCACGAAGTAAGCAGGTGCATTTGTCAAGCCGAAAGGCATGACAAGCCATTCAAAGAAGCCGTCTGGGGTTCTGAATGCCGTTTTATCGATGCTATCTTCAGCCACCCTTAGCTGATGAAAACCGGTTGCTAAATCGAGTTGGGAGAAAACAGACGCTCCTACAAGCTGGTCAAACAAATCGTCAATTCTAGGGAGAGGGTGCCTATTCTTTTTCGTTAGCTTGTTGAGCTCCCTATAGTCAACACATAGACGGAGTGAACCATCCGCCTTTGTAGCGAACACCACTGGAGCGCCCCATTCTGAAATGCTCCTCCTAATGAACCCCTTTTCTAGAAGCTCTTTAATCTGTTTACTGAGCTCTTTCCTTTCCCGTGGAGCCATGTGTCTAACGGGTAACGCAACGGGCTTTGCATTATCTACAAGATATATGCGGAAGTCTATTTCCCGCTTCGGAGGCAAGTCCTTCACCTCTTCGAAGACATCCGGATATTCCCGGACCACTCTAACTGATTGCAAATTTTCAACAGAGGCATCTAGCGATTCAAGGTAACTAAGCATAACCGCGTATGAGGGATTACAAGAAATTTCCAAAGTATTACCGAGCTGGGTTAGGAGCCTAACAACCCTTTTCTCACAATCAAGGATGGCCCCATTACTGGATAGCCAATCCATACCCAAAATCAAACCATAACCCGAAAAGCCCAAAACAAAGGCACTACATTGAAATTCTACACTTAGAATAGAAATTTTCAATCCCAAACAGATCATAGACAAATGAGCTGGGCCCCCAATTGGGTTTGAAACAATTAAGGGGTCCTCTACCATACTAGTTTTTAGGTGCAGAGATTCTACTAAAGCAGACGAGATAAAGGAGTGTGATGCGCCAGAATCAAATAAAGTGCGAACGGGGTGATCATAAAGATAAACTACACTTTCTACAGAAGTATTTATACCTCGCTGTTGCAGAGGTGGCGCTTCCAGCACATGAACCTGTGCCCCTGGGGTGGATCCAGCCCTCTGCCCCTTTCCTCGTTTCTTTGGGCAGTCCTTAGCCCTGTGGCCTGTCTCACCGCAAGAAAAGCACCCACCATTTTCCTTGGCCTTCTTTTTCCGGCAGTCCTTTACTAAGTGCCCCACTTTGCCACAGAAATTGCACTTCCTCTTCTCTTTGTTGCCTTTCCCGCCCTTCTTAAAGTCTGTCTTCTTAGGCTGCAAACCCTCTTTCTTCCCTTGAGAGCTTTCTGCCTTTGTCTCCTTCTTGCCCTTATCCTCTTCATTCAGCAATGCCATTTGCACCAGTCTTTCATACGTGGCTCCCATGGGTATATGGGTCATGGCCAAACTGTGTAATGGCTCATTCAACCCTTTGACGAAATGGAGAGCCTTCTTGTGCGGGGTGTTGACTAGGTCCAGCCCAAACCTAGCCAGCTCATCGAACTGATTCACATACTCTCTGACTGTCTTGTTCCCTTGCTTAAGAAATAAGAATTTTTCCAACTGCAAACTTCTTTCCGCATCTGAGAGAAATTTAGTCTCAAACCTTGCCCTAAAGTCCTCCCATGTCTCCACTGGTCTTTCAGCATTAGTGACTTCCCACCAGTAGGAAGCCTCGCCCTTCAATAGCCACACTGCCAATTGTACTTTTTGTCTATCCTCTACCTCAAAGATGATGAATAGGTCCTCAGTTTCTTTCAGCCAATTTCTAGCTGCCACGAAGGACTCAGTTCCATGGAAATCCTTTCCTCCCATAGCTTTAAAATCTTTACATATCTTAGCAAAAGTGTTTCCCCGTGGAGGAGGTAGAGGAAAAGGTGCTGCTGCAGCTGGATGATTTCCTGCAGCTGGGGGAGGAGGAACGGTAGGACCTGGCTGAGTGGCCCTTGCTTCTAAGAACCGCCTAAACCAACCAGGTATTGGCACCCCTTCTGGCAAGTTAAGTTCTTCGGACATGCTGAAACAAAAAGGATAGATTCAAAACGAAGGATAAGAGATAATACCTATGGCTTTGGGGGACTTTGCCTTTTTAAAATAAAATAATATCTTTCTTTTAAAAATGCTTCTTTAAATTTCCTTTTTGAAAATAATTTTTTTTTTTAGAACTTTTTATCTTATCTGGTAAACCTGTGCTCTGATACCAAGTGAAACACCCCACCTCCGTTAGGGTCACTCTCAAAGGGAATGCCCTAATTTTGGTGGAGGTTTATAAGTATAAGTCACAGATATACAAGACAGATATAAGAACACATATTTGTAAACAGCGGAAAAACAACAACTTTTATTTCATAAAAGCAAATACGTGTTACAACAACATCACCATGATTGTCTTACATCCTTTCCAAAAACATAACATAACATTTTCATAATCTGTCTTGATTACATTATTTAAAGAAGCATAAAGAAAACATAGATAAACTACAAAAGCCCCATAGTGGTTGTCCAAAGCCATAGTTCAAAACGAAAAGGTCCAAGCAATACATTTCTCTTCTTCAAGCTGGATGTTAAGGCTGGTCAAGCTGCAGTGTTCCCTCCCTGTGGACCTAGGGGGGAGAAACGGAAGAAAAGATGACGAAAGAAAAGTAGAGTCAGACATAAATCCTAAGTAAGTCTAGTACTATTCTGTCTATGAATAAAGAACTGGGTATGATAAGTATAAACAAGAAGTGGGAAAGTACTATAAACTTGGTTAAGTTGTCTAGGGTCGAATATACTATCGTACCCCATGTTAATCTCTGAACCCATATAAACTAGTTCCCAACTGGCACCCCATAATCAGGGTGAAGTGATCCATTCTATGATGATCGGCTCCTACTCGCATAGTTACATGTGTCTTACGGCCCCCGATGTTGTAGTTACCTATGCTGGTCCCACCATGGGGTGTATCAAGTCCCATGGTGGCGTCCCGACACAATCCTAGAATGCACAGGTATGCTACTGGTGTCCAGTGCCTTATTTTTCTGCGTCGGAGTGTATGCACGCCCGCACCCCGTTAGAACCTACACTGCTACACCACCGCCGTCGATTTGACCTCTTACAATCAGCCCAGTAATCGTGCCCCACCCTGCCTAGTTTCAGGGTATCATGATACACCTTCTAGGGTTACTGCTGAAAAGGGTCCCCCGTTACTAGGTTTTCTATCTCTAGCCAACATGCTAAGTTGGTTAAGTGTTTTCAAACCTAACCCCCACCAGTCCGTTTAGTTTAGCATGTTCCATTTTGATTAAGTCTTTAGTCCACTTAATTCTAACAATCCTGACTCAGCTTTAATTGTCTTATTAAAGCCTTGACCTCTCACATTAGACAGGTATTGTTGTGGCTGCATGTTGCTGGTTGGTTCCGGGCAGTCTTACGCCACAACTCAGTCTAACCTCAGGTCCTTATTGGGCTCCATGTTTAACCACCCACATTGGATAGGTATTGTTGTGACTACTGGACAGCCGGGCGGTTCCGGGCAGGTTTACATCACAACTCAATCCAACCTCGGGTTAAACACATCATATGTTCTACATTTACATATTTTGTCTTTCTTCTTTATTTTCTTATATGTAAATATTTGCGGCCCATTATTAAGTTAATGGTGTAAAGGTCACATCAATCATGGGCCCAACCCATACTTGAATTTGGGCCCTTCTACTTTATATTTTCATTTATTAATTAATTTGGCCCAATGCTATTTTCCCCCGTTTAATACGTTCGTTTATCATAATATATGTTGGGCTTAGGCTTTTAAGCCCAACTTAGCCATGAGAAAAAGGGGAGGCTTAAAGCGTGATTACATACACAAAAAGGGGAATGTGAACGCATGAACTTGCAACATAACGTTGGAACTACAAAACAGAAACTGGTGTACTTGCATAGTAGCATAAGTGACATGAATCAAAGCATGTAAACTTGTAGTTGAGACAAGAATATCACTATTGACACATAGGCTTAACTACAACATAAACCTATATTTTTATTCAGGCATAATGTCAAACATAAGCAAATCATGTTCATAAGATTACTACATGCTTACAAAGGTGCTTACTTTTGTTACTAACACAAAAGTATAGTTTAACTTAATCTATTCATGGCATAAATATTTCTAACATGAAATCATGATTTTTACTTTAGTCATGCAAACTTGCAAATGGGATTTTGAATCTAACCTAGCTATGTACCACATATGTCATCATATAATTCTTGTTAACAATATAGACCTAACATGGACTTTAATTATGCAAAATATCAATCATAGCCTAGTCATATTCATAAGTTTGCAAATAGGTTTTCTAGTACAAAAGCATGGCTTAATACATAGATCATGGTGCCAAAATTTCAACATAGTTTCATATGAACTATAATAACCCAAATTTGTTCCAATTACGTACAAAATGATTTATGTACAAAAATATACATTATGATGGCATAGTAGCAAAACCCCAAACTTGCATGAATTTCAATTAATCAACTACGTACATGTAGCTTCAACATGGATTACATAATTTGCGAATATTCCAAACGTATACTTGCATAAAACTACCGCAAACATGTAGTTTTTTATAATGAATAACATAATTCGAGAATACCCAAACGTATACAATATTCCAAATCGATAAGAATCATAGTAACGCACAAATATGAATTACTTTATCGCCACAAATCAAGTATACAAACCAACACAATTATTTGTTCATACCAAAATAATACTCTACTTACAATTGTATGGCGAATTCTCCAATTTAGGGATTTGGAGATGCGATTCCTTGTTGATTTGATTTGTTTAGGTTGCTTTATGCTTTAGAATTTGCCTCCTAATCCTCTCTCCAATTGGCGGCTACTCTTAGTCGTTCCTCAGCAACATGACGGCTTTGTTCTTATTTTTGAATGAATAGATTAGGGTGAGTCTAGGGTCATTTTTATAGGGTTTATGAACTGATTAGGACCATTGATGTTGCTTGGATTGATCGTAGCCATTCATTCGAAAGAGAGACCAATTAGAGCCTGCCACCTAGCCCTAATGACAAAGCAAGCTTCTGAAAATCGGCCAAACACAGACCTGGCCAGCCAGGACTAGACCAGACCTGGCGAGCAGGTCATTTTTGACCTGGGCGCACTTGGCAGGTGCGCCAGGTCAAAAATGTACTGGCGCACTTCACAAGTGCGCCAGTGCATTTTTGTTCTGGCGCACTTCCCAAGTGCGCCAGTGCATTCTGACCCTTTTCCGGTTTTCCGCCCAACTTCGTTCGTCCATAACTTCTTCATACGATATCCGTTTCACGCAAACTCAGACTCTATCTCAAGTAGAATTCCGAGACGAACGCAATGGCGTATCCCGTTTCCCTTAATTCTTTGATTTAAAATTAATTATACTTTAATTTATTAATTTCACAGTTATAGAATTCGCGGGGTGTTACACAATGGTTACGCCTGATTTGCTCAGGAAACATCCGACCGCCGTAGGCTATCTACAGCCCTGCGAATTATGCTACCAGTCGTATGAAACGGAAACTCTTCCTGAATAACTAGGTTTGACTAACTCTACCCCTATATAACTATATTTGATCAACTCTGATTGAATAACCAATATTAATTTAAATCCAAATCTGATTAACTAAGTTCAATTACTCTATCCGGTCAACTCTTTTATTTGAATAACTAATATTCGATAATCTCTCTCTCTCTACGGATTTTATTTAATCCCTTTTTCCATTTCGAATATCGAAATGGATTTCATCGCTCCCTTTAAAACAACTCCAATTTCCTATTATCCAAATTCACTATTGAATTTGCAAATCTCAATTATCCACTGATAATTATATTCTAATTCATTTATAAACTTTTTTATAAATCTCAGCACTTGTTTTCATTATTAAACAAGTTTTTCATTTCTAACCATTCAAAATTCCCTTTCTGTTTAACTTTACTTAAAACCCCGCTTTTCTTAATAAATGTGTTTATTCGCGAAACCTTTGCTTAAATCCATTTTTCATACCAACGGTGAAAAATATTCCTTTATATTATCTCTTTAGTTTGATTTCGTATCAAAAACGATATCTCATTTTCAATTTATATTTATATTCTATTTACAGAGTTATTTGTATAAAAACTCCTTTTAACTTCGAGCACGTAAAATCTCACTTAATTTACCCTTTATAATGCTGAATTCCTATCCCATAAAATATCGGTGTTAAACCGATTTCTAATTCTCTATATAAGTTCGACTTATATATTTTCATTTATCAAAAGATAAATGTTTTTATTTAATTTATAAAATATATTTATAAATTGATCTTCTCAATTCATCTGTTAAAAACAGATTCTATTTAAAATCCTCATTGAAAACATCTTCTCATTGTTCTTTTATATCTCGACAATTCCTTTTCATATTTCCATAAATTTCTAAAACTATATTTTTCCATAAAATTCGTCATCTACCTGTTATTGTCCCCATTATGTATTTTAAACCAAAAATGGTCTTTTAGACTTCCATATCGATTAATAACTCTATACAAAGGTTCCTTATTGACTTTTCAAAAAATCTACTTTGATAGCATCCATTTGATTTTATATAATTCAAAAATCCCCTATTCACTTCATACTTTTCCTTTATAAAATACTTTGATTTTATATGAATATTTTCATTTCAATATACATTTTGAAAATTCCTTCTTATGTAAAATCCTTTGATTTTATATAAATATTTTATTTCAAATTTTAGTTTGAAATTCTCTTTCCACATTCCAGTATTTTCCTTTTGTATTTAAAGTTACCAAATAACCAAAATCAACACACCAAATCAACAACTGATTATAATCACATCACATATCACAATATATGACAAACAGTAAAATAAGTGTTGAGGAACCCAGTTGGGTCCCTCCAACCTGTTTTCCTGCATCCACAGATGTCAGTCAACACAAATATAAAATATTCTGATAACTAGAGTCAATATTTCGATATGATTTATATATATATCGTTATCGATAATTTCAGCCAACTGACTAGCAGTTCAACCAAACAACCAACACACAACAAAGCAACTAATAATTTCAATTCTAATAATACTTTATAGAGAAATAAATTGATCAGAGTTAGTGAGAGTTACTCACCTTGTTTGATTATCGTTAAATAATGATATTTGATCGTCGGACTGGTTCACACGTTTTATTTCGCCATAAATTGAGACGAGCTCCAATTGACTCGTGGCCAGTTCCATGGTGAAGCTCTCGTCCATACGGTCCCAACGAATCAGACCGTTCAAAAAACTGACACCGTATGAACTAGTTATTGCATTTCTAACTTAATATACTAATTTAAATATTAAATTAACTAAATAAAACACTAAGTGGGCTCTACCCCGATTAACCAAATTCGGGCCCACTCCCTTGTTAAAACCCATGACGCTACAATACTCTTCTTCCTGAACTTCCAGTTCGAACCTGGTAATGGCCAAACCGCATAGTTCCTCCTCCCACCATTATCAGCACAACCCACTATCTTCCAAACCGAGCCCACCAATGATTCTCCCTTCTTGAGTACATCCTCCTCCACCATGTTATGCTCAACTCGCACCTCACCCTCGATTTCCGACTCAGAACATCCCTCGCGTTAACCAGTACAGGTTTGACACTTTCTTATGCCAAATTCCATCAAAAATCGACAACTGGTGCCAAACTACACCAATACCCTAAATCGAACCTTCTTTTCTCGAATCGGTTCCTGAATCGCCTAAAATCAGTAACCCTAGAAAACTCCGCCATTTCCGCAGCACACAGAATAATGTCGAACCCTCAAATTCCTATATAGTATTGAAGAGAAACGAAAGCGGAGTTCACAGATGTTTGTTTTGAAAATTCTAGGAATTTATTTGATTTGTTATGATTTTCTAAAGTAAGAAATCCCTCACGTTTTCATGTTTTTGGTGGCGGCGGATTTTGCGATCAGAGAAATGAAGGGTTAGGGTTAGAGATGTTAGGATTATTTAGTGTATGGTAAAAATATTTTTTTATTCGATATTTTATTTTATTTTAATCAATCGCTACTTGTACACGCTGTTTGAAAATTCCTATGATCACCCATGATACCCAAAAATCACAGAAATGGACATGTAGCTACAATTTGACATCGCGGACCCAACAAAACTGGTTTCGTTGAATTCCGTCTTCATTTGCTCACACAGCGTATTTTTAAAGGTCAATTTATCGACTGTATTTCACATTAAAATCCCGTACGACCACACACTGACCCCAAAAATCACGGAAATTGAAATCTAATAATAATTTGACATTATGAATCCAACAAAATTGGTTTCGACGAATGATGAGTTCGTTTGCAAAAGTGGCTATTTTTAAAGTTCAAAATAACCCATTTAAATATAGAAATATATTTAAAAACATTTAAATTTAATATTTAAAAATAAATATTATTGTATATATTCACAACAGAATATCGTACTGCTCCACTGGGATTTATAACTCGATATTTCAAATCCAGTGTTACATCGATATTCGATTTATATTAAAAAAATCCATTTTAAAATATAAATAAAATGATATAAATTATAAAGGAAATCCATAGCGACTTTTCTAAAATTTGATTTGGACATATATCAAAATCTACACGACGAAATCCCGATTTTTCTCTTCCACTAGAAAGATATACTTCACCAGCTCCACACGTTTCTTATTTCACAGAAATCCGATTTAAAACGAACTCTGTACATTCAGTTGAAGTTCAAAACACCAAATAGCGAACTACACGCCATTTCGAGCTCGATTTTAATTATATTATAATTATACATTCAAACTGCCGTCGAATAATGTATTTGTTCGTATAATTCAACTCGAAACTGAACTATGTATTTTAAATAATCCCATTCACACTATTTTGAGAATTATACCATTTCTGACTATTTCAGAAATTAAATATATTATTATATTATTTATTTTAATTAAATATTCAATATTATTCAATTTAACAACGATTTAATTTCCTAAATCCCTATTTAAATAATTAAATAAATTAATTATATTGCTGAAAAATGCGGGTCGTTACAATTTTTATCCCCGCTATGAAATTTTGATTTTTTTGGTTCGTTGGAAAGATATTTTCAATTAGATTCTAATATTTTTGGTTTCGCCAAAATCCGGTTTATTTTGAATCCTGTGCATTCATTTGAAATTGAATTTTCGAACTACCATGCCATTTTCAATTCCTTTTATAATTTAAAATAAATATTTATATTCTAACGTCAATTCAAATAAATATATTCATTCTAATTCTACTCAAAATAAATTTCTCGTCATTATTATTTAAAATAATTCACTTGAAATATTCAAAATTCGCTAAAATTGCCAAAATAAAAAATTTAAATTGGCTCGGATTTCCGGGTTATTACAATCTCCCCCACTTAAAACTTTTCGTCCCCGAAAAGGAACGAAGCCGAAAGTTATTTAACAAACCAACTCAACTTCCATTATTTTCTTTACGACATAAGTTCTTCAACTTTTCAGTTTCTAAGAACTTTCCAAATTTTTCAAAAATTTGGCTAACACCCTAAATTTTCGAAAAATTTCGCCATTACCTCCCCTGCACCGGGAGCTTCGGTATATTTCAAATAGCCTCCCATGGCCCTCACCAATCCAAAAAGAAAAAGAAACATCCAAGCGGCTAGCCAATCGGCACATAAAATCATCAAAATCCCAAGAAATACAATAAACATGTACCTATTTGTCGGGCAAACAATTTTATTCCTCTTCTCTAGCCTCCTTGCTATGACCTGTTCAATGTGAGTACATGTATATGTATGCAAATGCGACAAATTTTCAATACAATTCACTATTTGTTTCAATTTTGCTAAAGGTTCAACATTTAATTAATCAAACAATAATCAAACAACACAACCAGCAAACAATTAGTTGATTAGCTTTTCAAATTCTTAACATTGATACATAGTCCAAAAATCAGGTTTTTGATGCCAAATCACAACAATAGGCCCTATCTAGCTTTGGTTCTCACACCAGCCTAATGGAAATATATAGAAATCCACTTTCGTCACTCGAACATTAATGCTGATGATGTCTAGACTATCATCAGAATCATCTCCGGGCGACTAGAGTGTGATTCTATATCTATCCAGTATATTAAAATTTCAAATGCACGCGGATCAGACGTATGCACAAAATCTTTATATACTGGATTGTCCAAACCTGTAACAACCTGAAAATCTGAGCCAGTTAAAATTTTTTATTTTGGCAATTTTAGCGAAGTTTGAATATTTAAAATGGATTATTTTAAATAATAACGATAAGAAATTTATTTTGAATATAATTAGAACGTATATATTATATACGCCGTCGTTAAAAATATAAATAATTATATATAAGTATAAATAGAATTGAAAATGGCGCGGTAGTTCAATAATTCGATTTCAAACATCAATTAAACGTACCGGGTGCAAAACAACCCGGATTTTAACGAAATCAAAAACATTAGGATCTAATTGATAATATCTTTCCAACGAATCTGGAAAATCAAAATTTCATAGCGGGAATCAAAAGATATGTCCAGTTGAAAATTATGAGTAGTCGTTATGGAATTCAGGCCTTTAAAAATGGGAATTTTGCAAACGACCTCGGATTTCGACGAAACCACTTTTGTTGGATCCGTGATGTCAAATTATTGCTAGGTTCTAAATTTCATAATTTTTCGAATCAATATGTGAGCGTGGCGAAGGAAAACGCGTTTGACCCATTTCAGTTGATTTTAATCGACTGGAAATTGGCCATTTTTCCAACGGTCTCAGAATTCGACGAAACTTGTTTTGTTAGGACCGTATCGTCAATACGAGGCTAGAAAATATTTTCCTGGAATTTTTCAAGCTCGTACGTGACCCCAGTAAATTGAAATGCGCGTTCAAATTCATTATATAGAGTTATATGTTGATTTTTACGGAAACTGATCGAAACGATCGAATCAGCCTACGATACATAACCCATTGTGTTCGGAATGTGGGTAAAACGCTAGGGACGACAGTCAGTAGGTTTGATTTTGAATTCAGAATAGAAAGTTGCTTTTTGAATTTAAAAATAAATTAAATAATATAAAAATAAAAATATTCCTCTCCTCCCCTTAAATTCCTCTGCCCCCCTTTATTTTTCAAACCCGATTCAGATTAAATAAAAAAAAAAGAAGACGATGAAGCAGGGGGAGGAGCCGCTGCCCCTCCCCGATGACCACCGCGCCGCCGCAGGTGGTGGAGCTGCACCCCCCTCCTTCTTCCTCCCCTCGCGAACCTTATCCTCCGCGCCCAAAACCCCCAAGGCCCCAATCGAAACCGCAACCCTGGCCTTCCACCGCCGCCCGTGACTCCGGCGAGCCCCCCTTCCCCGGCGACCGACGCGCGCAGACATCCCTCCCCCCTTTCAGCCATTAACTGTAAGTTCTTCCTTTCTTTTTTTATATTTCTGTTTTATTATTTTTATTTATTTAAATCAAGTTTAGAGGTTTATATGAAATCGAAATTAGATTTTTATGCTAAATCAAGTTTAGTTTTTTTATTTGAGGAAAGTTAGTTTTTTTATAAGTAAAGACATGATTTTTAAATGATATAAAAATAGGATTTATGGTTTTAGAAATGAGATTTAAAAAAAATAAAAATACGATTTTTACATATAGAAAAGTGAAATAAAAATACGATTTTTCCATATAGAAAAGTGAAATAAAAATACGATTTTTCCATATAGAAAAGTGAAGAAAAATTCGATTTTTATATATTGAATAGCGAAGCAAAAATTCGAATTTTATATATTGAATAGCAAAGTAAAAATTCGATTTTTAGATATTGAATAGCAAAGTAAAAATTCGATTTTTATATATTGAATAGCAAAGTAAAAATTCGATTTTTATATATTGAATAGCGAGGTGAAACTGTGATTTTTATATATATAGTGGCTACGGGCAACGAAAGCGACAAAAGGCGAGAATGACGAAGACTTCTAAATTTGAAGTGTCGTGAAGTTGGGATAGCTATTGGCGAGAATTTCTCACTCTTCGATTTCTTTTTCTAGTTATATATATATACTAGGATGCAGACGGTGTTTAGTAGCACCCGACACAATCGTCCACCGACCATGGACTTGTTTGTTTGATTGCAAAAATTAGTTAGATTATTTGATTGATATTTGAGTTGTTTGGTGAAATGGAATGGATTGATTGATGTGTGAATGGCGTGGGCCTTCACTAGACCAGGGGTAAGGCTAGGCCTTGTCCCGTTTCTAGTATCATACCGTTATGCCGCCGAAATTTTCTAAAAATAAGTTAGAAAAATAAAAATATCATTTTATTTAAAGAATGAACTGAATAGAAATTCATATGTTGGAATAAAATGTTTTATCGTTAAAAATATAATTTTTAACGTGAAAGTGAATAAATAAATATTTATAAACAAATCGGCCGATTTGTTTATATACACTGATTTGACTGATATTGATTGGGTAGATAAATTTTACACATCGCCCAACTGCACAAATAAAATCTGTGTTTTGATTGTTTGAAACCCCACACGGGTGTTGGGATGAAATTTGAAGTTCACTCATCCTGATTGATTAAATATGTCGATCGATTGATTGACAGGCTGTGATAAGCGTTATATATCTATATTTGATGCTTATACAGTGTAGTGCACTTTGGTTGATGGTTGATTATTTTTTAATGCTATTATATACGTGTGATGTATGAGAATCCATATAATTAACATTATATGGTGATTGATTGGGCCTCATTCCAATTTAGAAAATAAAGAACAATATAAAATAAAGGTTCATGTGTTGACAGTACTCATCCGTTGAGACTAGTCATGTGTTGAACGAAATATTTTAATAATAAAATTTACATCTTTATCAATATAAAATAAAGGTTCATTTGTTGACAGTACTCATCCGTTGAGATTAGTCATGTGTTGAACGAAATATTTTAATAATAAAATTTACATCTTTATCAATATAAAATAAAGGCTCATGTGTTGACAGTACTCATCCGTTGAGATTAGTCATGTGTTGAGCGAAATATTTGAAATAGAAATATATGGAGCCGTGTTGATTAGATTGACGCCATTTTGACGTGAATGATATTTATATCGATTTTATTCATTTAGAAATGAATTGAATATAAAGTGATTTCGAAATGAATTGAATATAAAGTGATTTCGAAATGAATTGAATATAAAACGATTTCGAAATGAATTGAATATAAAGCGATTTCGAAATGAATTGAATATAAAACGATTTAGAAATG
The DNA here is from genome assembly GCA_030737875.1 of Allium sativum. Lineage (NCBI taxonomy): Eukaryota > Viridiplantae > Streptophyta > Magnoliopsida > Asparagales > Amaryllidaceae > Allium > Allium sativum. Next base: position 749,658,029 of record CM060909.1, on the reverse strand, counting down.
AATTTGATTCAAATAGAAAACGAAATGAATTTGATTTGAATAGAAAACGAAATGAATTTGATTTGAATAGAAAATGAAATGAATTTGATTCAAATAGAAAACGAAATGAATTTGAATTGAATTGGAAATGAATTCGAATTGAAAACGAATTGAATTGAATTCGAATTGAATTGAAATTTGAATTGAATAGAAATGAATTTTAAAACGAATTTATAAAGAAAAAATTAATTTTGATTTGAATTGAAATGGAAGTTGAAATTGTTTTTAAAACTATTTATATAATCCGTTTTAAATAGAAATTGACGAAATATATATTATATATATAATATAATGGCCTGAATAGAACGCGCTGCGCCGCGGCAGTTCGTGAATTTCGACCATTTATTTCAAACGGACATTACGAGAGATCCGACCGTCGGATTCTCCTAAAACCGGAACCGTTGGGTTCGTATCGAAAAGAGCTTTCTAACGAACATTAGAAATTTGAAATCTAACGGTTGGATTTGGAGATACGTCCAAATCAAATTTGGAAAAGGTCGCTGTAAGTGCAGTTCGATGGCCGTTGATGGAAATCGACTGTACGGGCCTTGATAAAATTATTAAAAATAGTAATAATTTGTGTAAAATCATAAGAAATGATTTGGGAAAAATTGGGATGAAAAACTCCATATTTGAAAAGATAAAAATAGATTTTTATCGAAATGAACTAGTTTTGAATTGAAATTAAAACCCATTAATTTTTAAATAAATTAATTGGATTTGAAATGGGTTTAAATATAATTGATTCATGGGTTTATCGTGAACGGTGTTTTAAATAACACTAGTTCTTTAACCCAATAATAAATATAATGTGATTTTGGTTATCGTGAACTGTGTTCTAAATGACATTAGTTCTTTAACCCAGTAAAAGTAGTTTTTAATGAATCTGCAATTAGATAGAAATGTGAATTGATAATCTGAATTTTCAAATTTGGAAAATGAGCGAGAATGGAGTATCGCCAGTTTTTCTCCAAAGCGAATAGCTAAATCTTTAATTAGATTTGAACGTGAAATGGTAATTAATTTTACCGACAACACTGTGGTGTTAGATATGGAGTATTACCAGTTTTGCTTCATGGGATGAATAGGTTGGGATTGGGAAATAAAATAAATAATTACTTCGATGTGGTTCGCTAATCTCGACTAGTTTGGAAAACCATAATTTGGTTTGATATGACATCCAAAGGAAGATTAAAGGATAAATTTTAAAGAATTTATCTTGGATAAAATTAATCGGAACCTTTCCCTAAGAATATTCTGAATGGGAATGAGGCGTATGTTGTGTTTGTGAAACAATTGTTTTTAATATACGCGGGTTGTTCGGAAAGGCCCGGTTTATACCCATTCTGAATAACCGATTCGACGATATGTTGAAGATGAAGACGGTGGTTGAAGACCGGAAGTCTTCACATCGTTTGGATAATTACTAACGATCCTGATTGGGCTGTACACCCAAGAGGATGGAAATAGTTGGTGGTCATCCAGACGTACTTGGAGATGGATGGATATGCGAGGAAAGTGCCTCCGGTTTCGTTCAGACCCAGAACGAACTTGAAAATGGATTGTGTGTCTGACATTGGATTTTATTCTGTGTTGATTGATTTCTGTTAAATATATATCTGTTTGGCGGCGGAGATTTTATTCTCTTGCTTAACGCCCTTCTCTGAGACGTACGAGCTTAGAGGTTATATATCGATAGATATCAATCGCATAGCATGAATTGCCTGTGTGGCATGCTGAGTTGCATGGATCAAGGCTTCTGTTGAAAAGCAAAGTCTTGTGGTTGATGATCAAAGCACGGTCTACGTGGCAGCTTTGTGTATAACGTGAATTCGCGAGCCTCACATCTCGGTATGAGTTAAAAACGGGATACGGACCGCTGGGAGAGCACGACGTTTCTTTCTAGCTATGGTGGTGTCAGTGACTTACCAGCCTTGACATTTATATACTTTTCACCTTTGTGGTTGTTGGATGCGAGGCGCCTCGATTATAGGCCTGTAAGGACCGGGAAATTCCTCTAACATAAGTGAGGACCGGCCCAGCCGAATCCGGGGTTGCCCAGAGTGTGTAGTCCCGAGGCATTTGCTAGAGTGTCTCGAAGCGGATAGGAGCTTGCCCCTTGCCTCGACTCATGACGAAAATCCAATTTCCAATACGTGTATTTCGGCCTTATTTGTAGAGCCTAGTATAGCGACATAGTGGTATGGGGCACTTATGCCGTCTATGATTTATATTTATGATTGAAATTGTTTTGACACTATACACTTATTATAGTATCTAATGATTTGTTTTAAACGCACCAAGCATGTTTGGCTGTTATAAGGTAAAACCCTATCCTTCGGCTTGCGTTGCATTGTGTGATGGGACCTGGGGTCTTATAATGGCTTCATTTTTTGAAAAAGCATTGCGTTGTTTATTCTATGCACTGGTGTTCTTGGGAAGAAACCCGTTCCGTGTTATACGGCGTGGTCCCTTGAATTACTCTATTTTAAAGTAGAGCTTTAAACAACTGTTTTAGTTCTCACACCAGTCACATGACTGACCTGGAGTTTATTGTTTTAACCTAAACTCTGGGTGCCCCTATTTTCCGCACGGGCAGCTAGTAGTTTTGGTTTTGCAGATTTATATTCACAGGATCCTGATTTGCAGCTGGAACGATGCTCGGAAAGCTCTGTATCTGTGTACAACTTTCAGTTGTGTTTTATATTGTTTTTACGCTTCTATGTAATTTATTGTAATCTCTGATATTTATCGAATGTAATTTATTCATTTATACTCTGTATATTCTTGTATCTGGTGGAATTGTTGTAATAGCAATGAAATGTTCTTCCGTCTGCGTTCATTTGTGTGTTGTTCTCAAAGTATCCGCTCTTTCCTACACGGGGAAGTAACGGGTTCTCACAATTGGTATCAGAGCTTTGGTTTACAGAGCTCGAGAACAAGAGACATTAGAACCATATGAAAGAATTCATCAGATATTGGATTAGTAATATCCAATTAGAATGACTCGTTAGAGATAGGATCAGTAGTATCCTAGAACGAGTGTGAACTGTAACACCCCGTGAATTCTATAACATTAAGCTTCACGAATTAAGGTATAATTAATTATAAATCAAATAATTAAGGGAAACGGGATACGCCATTGTGTTCGTCTCGGAAAAATACGTGAAATAGAGTCCGAGTTTTCCAAAATCGGAGTCCGTATGACCAAGTTATGGCCCGTCAAAGTTTTCAGAAAATTTCAAATTCAGAAAACAGCTCGAGGATTCGAATTTCAAACACACAGGGAGGCAGGGCGGGAAAGTTCCCGCCTAGGACAAGTCGACAGGGGTGTCGACTTGCCTGTCGACACCACCCCCCTCCCCCGTGTCGACTGCCCAGTCGACACGGGAGTCGACTGGCAGGTCGACCTGCTTGGTAGGCCTGGCTGGCCTGGTCTGTGCTGGGTCCGAATTTCTGAGGCTTGCTTGGTCACGAGGGCTAGGTGTCAGCTCTTGATTGGTCTCTCTTTCGAATGAATGGCTACGATTAACCCAAGCTACATCGACGGTCCTAATCAGTTCATAAACTCTATAAAATAACACCTAGACCTAGCCTAAATCATACTATTTCATTTTAGCCTCAGGCCGCCGCCATTAAACCTAGAGCTCTGAATTAAAAATACAAAGAATAAAATTATAGAAGATGGAGGACGATTTTTGAAGGCTACAACTAGAAGCTACAACAACTACGACGCTTTAGACAACGAATTTGGGACTAATTTATTTGGGATTTTTATTTGGATCATTTGCTTTATATTGTAAGTTCTATGTTACTTTTTAGGCAAAAACGTTAAAACAATATGGACATGCCATGAATTGAAACCGGATTTAGGAACTATTGTTAATCCATTGTTTATATTGTTTATCTTTTAATTATAATTTGGGGATATTGCTATGGCAACGTTGCAAGTTAAACTTGTCATGATTTTGATGTTGTTATGAATCACTTGGGCTTAATTGTTTGGCAAGTTGGACAAATACATGTCCGTTGAATCACTATTGTTATTGAAATCTTTATGATTGATTAAACCATGCCTATGATGCAAATTAAACCATGGCTATGACTATTGATGGAATTATGTCCGTGATGTTAATATACCCATCATGATTAATGAAAAATTGGGTATTGCTAGGTTATGATGAAAAGTTGGAATTATTATGTTTATAATGTTAGATATGTTAAAAATGCTAAATTGGAATCATAAGATCTATAATGTTAATTGAGAATCATTATGTTAAAAACGCTAAATTGGAATCATTATGTCTATTATGTTAATTGAGAATCATTATGTTAAAAATGCTAAATTGGAATCATTATGTCTATTATGTTAGTTGAGAATCATTATGTTAAAAACGCTAAATTGGAACCATTATGTTTATAATGTTAGTTGAGAATCATTATGCTAAAAACGCTAAATTGGAATCATTATGTCTATAATGTTAGTTGGGAATCATTATGTTAAAAATGCTAAGTTGGAACCATTATGTTTATAATGTTAGATAAGAATCATTATGATAAATTGGAATCATTATGTCTATGAGAATTATTATGTTAAAAATGCTAAATTGGAATCCACTATGCCTATTAGGTTTACTATGCCTTCAATGTTTCAGGTTTATAATAAAATTATTATTATGCCCGCAATGATTATTATGCCTATGATGTAAAGTTGAAATCATCATGTTAAATTAAGTTGGAATCATTACTATGCCAAGTTATCATCATATTAGTATTGAAACCATGTGATATGTTATAGCCTGTTTATTATGCAAGTAATGTTGGAATTGTCACATATGCCTATCACATGTTTGGGGTTATTCCCCTTTATCTCTTGAATTGTTTATGCTTATGAACGAAGTACGTTTATATACGTTGGGGATACGATTGGGTAGAATAGGCAAAACTTGAATTAATTATAGGCATAAACTGTGAAATTTGGCATAAGTAGAACATGAAATATGGCACGAAAACTTGACTTGAACATGCCATAACTTGACTTAAAACATGCCTTAGTTGGGCACGAAAATTGACATATGAACATGCTATGGAAATAGCACAAAATCTGATAAGAACATGGGCATGACTTTAGAAAACAAGAAAGTGGCCAACTCGAGGTTGGGTTGAGTTTGTAGTGTAAATCTGCCCGGAACCGCCCGGCAAATCCAGTTGCTACAAACAATAGGATCCAATGTGGGTAGTTGGTCACATCGCGCTTGAAACCCGAGGTTGGGTTGAGTTCGTAGCGTAAACCTGCCCGGAACCGCCCGGCAAATCCAGTGGCTACGAACAATAGGATCCAATGTGAGTGGTTCGGTGCATTAACGAATCAATTAATGCCAATTAGGGTTAAGTCATGAACATGAAAAGACAACTTAACCAACTTGAACACGATTTGTAGGGCTAAGTCATGAACTTGAAAACGAGAACACTTAGCCAACTTGACATGACACGTAGGTGGGTTAAGTTGTGAACTGAAATGACATACTTAACCATCTTGACATGACTAGACTGGAAAAGGATTAAGTCACGAATTACATGACTTAATCTATTAGGCGGGTTAGGTCACGAATTACATGACCTAATCTATTAGGTGAAACCCTAGACACGACCCCTTTCAGCAGTAACCCTCTAGATGTATCAAGGTACCCTGGGGCTAGGCCGGGTGGGGGCACGATTACTGGACTGATTGTAAGAGGTGAACGACGGCAGTTGGGTATGCCAGTGTAGGTTCGGTGGACTACGATCGTGCACGTATTCCGGGGCAGACACTGGGTATCCGTAGATTTATCTGTGCATCTTGAATCGTGTCAGGGGTTGACACCCTAGGGCTGATACACCCGAAGGTGGACCCAGCATAGGTGACTACATTCGCGATTAGCCGTATGACACGGACACTTGACGAGCTAGAACTTGTAGGGAGCCGATCGACTAGATAATCGCTCCGTAGGACCCCGTACTTGGGTCAGACCCCGTTTCAGGGTCATTTCATGACATTGGGTCGTGGGATTTATTTCGTGATTAACTTGTGATATGGGCTTAGTATACTAGTACAGTCGATGCAACGAATCTCGAACATGTGATGCTTTACTTGACTTGTCTTGATCACCTTAGTCTATCTTGTTCACCTTGACACCATTCTTAAGTTTAGTTCCAGTTCATACATGACAGGTTGTTTTAACCGTTTCTACACTGAAAGTCACTAGAACTTACTCAGTCTTTATGACTGACCCTTTTCCTTTCGCCTCTTTTTCTTTCGTCCCCCCCCCCCCCCCAGGTTCTCAGGGAGGAATAACTAGCTCTTAGCTTGGATATCACTTGCTTTGGCTCAGCATGTACGGTTTGCTATGGCTGCTTCTTTTTACTGCACTTGGGGACTAAGCTGTTTTACTATTTTTAAGTTATTGCTTCTTTAGCTATTATTACAAGACAGTTGTAATGAAGTTACTTGAAATGTTTTGTAAAAGACATGGTTTATTTTGGAATGAAATGAAGTTCTGTTTTGCTCAGAAATTCTTCCGCTGTTTACTTAATTATTTATTTATGTTCTGTCTTGTGATAATTCTGTGATGTTATCTCGATAATACCTCTCCAAAACTAGGGCATTCCTTTTGTGAGTGACCCTAGCGGAGGTGGGGTGTTTCACTTGGTATCAGAGCAGAAGGTTACCAAGACTGGGCAAAAGTTTTGAAAACCTATTGAATTTTTTTTCAAAACCATTTACAAAGAAGCATTTTCCAAGAAAAAGTTTTTAAAGGCTATTCCCCAAAAGCCATTAGCACTATCCTTTGTTTCCTTGTTTGAATCTCTTTCCCTTTCTTTTCTCCATCTGTAGTCGCAGTAGCTTTACCTGCGGCTAATCTTCTTTCTAGCTTCGTAGAGGGTTTTCCCGTACGATGGAGATAGTTTTCGTAAGGCTTGTTAACATGTTATATAGGATAGGTATGAGTGATAAAAGGAAATGCAATTACTGTGTTACGGAAGGGCACATAGCCAAGGATTGTAGAAAGAGGAAGAGAAAGCAAGGTGAATGTTTTCATTGTGGGAAGACTGGACACATCAGCAAAGACTGCCCTGAGAAGCAGACCAGACCTTCTGGCGGTACATCGTTAACCTATTCTAGATGCTTTGTTTTATCTTATTTCTCTCCTTGATCCTATCTTGAGAACCATAGTTAGAATCTTTTTGGATGTAAACATGTAATTGAAACATGTTATGATTGCGAAATGGTTGCAAGTGGTCGCAAGTGGTTGCTCGTGGATGCATGAATACACATTAGGCACTAGATCGGCTCAGACACGTTTTCATGTTGCATATGCATGAGTGTTTATTTTGGAAACTTGGTTGTGCTATCATTTGGTTGTTGCATAAGATTGAATGTTCGAGCACTCATGTAGAAATTATGAATTATAATAGGAAAAATTTGCATACATATTGGATTCATTTCACTAAACATATTTTGCATTTAGAAGATCAATGAGGCCTGATCATTAGCATTAGCTAAGGAACATATACACACACTTCGCATATGATCATAAAGCATTAGAAGTTTTTTTATTGAGGACAATGTATGCTCGTGTTTGATGGATGAGTAGATGGATGTTTGGATGTTAGGATGTACATTCTTCCCGAACTTGAAGATTTCGGGGACGAAATCCTTTTAAGTGGGGGAGAATGTAACACCCCGTGAATTCTATAACATTAAGCTTCACGAATTAAGGTATAATTAATTATAAATCAAAGAATTAAGGGAAACGGGATACTCCATTGTGTTCGTCTCGGAAAAATACGTGAAATAGAGTCCGAGTTTTCCAAAATCGGAGTCCGTATGATCAAGTTATGGCCTGTCAAAGTTTTCAAAAAATTTCAAATTCAAAAAACAGCTCGAAGATTCGAATTTCAAACACGCAGGGAGGCAGGGCGGGAAAGTTCCCGCCCAGGACAAGTCGACAGGGGTGTCGACTTGCCTGTCGACACCAACCCCCCCCCCCCCCGTGTTGACTGCCCAGTCGACACGGGAGTCAACTTGCAGGTCGACCTGCTTGGTCGGCCTAGCTGGCCTGGTCTATGCTGGGTCCGAATTTCTGAGGCTTGCTTTGTCATGAGGGCTAGGTGTCAGCTCCTGATTGGTCTCTCTTTCGAATGAATGGCTGCGATTAACCCAAGCTACATCGACGGTCCTAATCAGTTCATAAACTCTATAAAATAACACCTAGACCTAGCCTAAATCATACTATTTCATTTTAGCCTCAGGCCGCCGCCATTAAACCTAGAGCTCTGAATTAAAAATACAAAGAATAAAATTATAGAAGATGGAGGACGATTCTTGAAGGCTACAACTAGAAGCTACAACAACTACGACGCTTTAGACAACGAATTTGGGACTAATTTATTTGGGATTTTTATTTGGATCATTTGCTTCATATTGTAAGTTCTATGTTACTTTTTAGGCAAAAACGTTAAAACAATATGGACATGCCATGAATTGAAACCGGGTTTAGGAACTATTGTTAATCCATTGTTTATATTGTTTATCTTTGAATTATAATTTGGGGATATTGCTATGGCAACGTTGCAAGTTAAACTTGTCATGATTTTGATGTTGTTATGAATCACTTGGGCTTAATTGTTTGGCAAGTTGGACTAATACATGTCCATTGAATCACTATTGTTATTGAAATCTTTATGATTGATTAAACCATGCCTATGATGCTAATTAAACCATGGCTATGACTATTGATGGAATTATGCCCGTGATGTTAATATACCCATCATGATTAATGAAAAATTGGGTATTGCTAGGTTATGATGAAAAGTTGGAATTATTATGTTTATAATGTTAGATATGTTAAAAATGCTAAATTGGAATCATTATGTCTATAATGTTAATTGAGAATCATTATGTTAAAAACGCTAAATTGGAATCATTATGTCTATTATGTTAATTGAGAATCATTATGTTAAAAACGCTAAATTGGAATCATTATGTCTATTATGTTAGTTGAGAATCATTATGTTAAAAACGCTAAATTGGAACCATTATGTTTATAATGTTAGTTGAGAATCATTATGCTAAAAACGCTAAATTGGAATCATTATGTCTATAATGTTAGTTGGGAATCATTATGTTAAAAATGCTAAGTTGGAACCATTATGTTTATAATGTTAGATAAGAATCATTATGATAAATTGGAATCATTATGTCTATGAGAATTATTATGTTAAAAATGCTAAATTGGAATCCACTATGCCTATTAGGATTACTATGCCTTCAATGTTTCAGGTTTATAATAAAATTATTACTATGCCCGTAATGATTATTATGCCTATGATGTAAAGTTGAAATCATCATGTTAAATTAAGTTGGAATCATTACTATGCCAAGTTATCATCATATTAGTATTGAAACCATGTGATATGTTATAGCCTGTTTATTATGCAAGTAATGTTGGAATTGTCACATATGCCTATCACATGTTTGGGGTTATTCCCCTTTATCTCTTGAATTGCTTATGCTTATGAACGAAGTACGTTTATATACGTTGGGGATACGATTGGGTAGAATAGGCAAAACTTGAATTAATTATAGGCATAAACTGTGAAATTTGGCATAAGTAGAACATGAAATATGGCACGAAAACTTGACTTGAACATGCCATAACTTGACTTAAAACATGCCTTAGTTGGGCACGAAAATTGACATATGAACATGCTATGGAAATAGCACAAAATCTGGTAAGATCATGGGCATGACTTTAGAAAACAAGAAAGTGGCCAACTCAAGGTTGGGTTGAGTTTGTAGTGTAAATCTGCCCGGAACCGCCCGGAAAATCCAGTTGCTACAAACAATAGGATCCAATGTGGGTAGTTGGTCACATCGCGCTTGAAACCCGAGGTTGGGTTGAGTTCGTAGCGTAAACCTGCCCGGAACCGCCCGGCAAATCCAGTGGCTACGAACAATAGGATCCAATGTGAATGGTTCGGTGCATTAACGAATCAATTAATGCCAATTAGGGTTAACTCATGAACATGAAAAGACAACTTAACCAACTTGAACACGATTTGTAGGGCTAAGTCATGAACTTGAAAACGACAACACTTAACCAACTTGACATGACACGTAGGCGGGTTAAGTCGTGAACTGAAATGACATACTTAACCATCTTGACATGACTAGACTGGAAAAGGATTAAGTCACGAATTACATGACTTAATCTGTTAGGTGGGTTAGGTCACGAATTACATGACCTAATCTATTAGGTGAAACCCTAGACACGACCCCTTTCAGCAGTAACCCTCTAGATGTATCAAGGTACCCTGGGGCTAGGCCGGGTGGGGCCACGATTACTGGACTGATTGTAAGAGGTGAACGACGGCAGTGGGGTATGCCAGTGTAGGTTCGGTGGACTACGATCGTGCACGTATTCCGGGGCAGACACTGGGTATCCGTAGATTTATTTGTACATCTTGAATCGTGTCAGGGGTTGACACCCTAGGGCTGATACACCAGAAGGTGGACCCAGCACAGGTGACTACATTCGTGATTAGCCGTATGACACGGACACTTGACGAGCTAGAACTTGTAGGGAGCCGATCGACTAGATAATCGCTCCGTAGGACCCCGTACTTGGGTCAGACCCCGTTTCAGGGTCATTTCATGACATTGGGCCATGGGATTTATTTCGTGATTAACTTGTGATATGGGCTTAGTATACTAGTACAGTCGATGCAACGAATCTCGAACATGTGATGCTTTACTTGACTTGTCTTGATCACCTTAGTCTATCTTGTTCACCTTGACACCATTCTTAAGTTTAGTTCCAGTTCATACATGACAGGTTGTTTTAACCGTTTCTACACTGAAAGTCACTAGAACTTACTCAGTCTTTATGATTGACTCTTTTCCTTTCGCCTCTTTTTCTTTCCTTCCCCCCCCCCCAAGGTTCTCAGGGAGGAATAACTAGCTCTTAGCTTGGATATCACTTGCTTTGGCTCAGCATGTACGGTTTGCTATGGCTGCTTCTTTTTACTGCACTTGGGGAATAAGTTGTTTTACTATTTTTAAGTTATTGCTTCTTTAGCTATTATTACAAGACAGTTGTAATGAAGTTACTTGAAATGTTTTGTAAAAGACATGGTTTATTTTGGAATGAAACGAAGTTCTGTTTTGCTCGGAAATTCTTCCGCTGTTTACTTAATTATTTATTTATGTTCTGTCTTGTGATAATTCTGTGATGTTATCTCGATAATACCTCTCCAAAACTAGGGCATTCCTTTTGTGAGTGACCTTAGCCGAGGTGGGGTGTTTCATGAAGAGTATATTTTTCGAATGAAAACAATTTTGTTTTGAAAATTTAAACCATTTTATACGTATTTGAATAATTTATTTATAGTGAATATGGACAATCTAGTATATAAAGGTTTTGCATATACGCGTCATGAACGTATATTCGAAGTTTTAATACATTAGATAGATATAGAGTCACACTCTAGTCGCCCGGACATGGTCCTGATGATGAAGTATACCATCACCAGTATTTATTTCCGTGTTTCGAAGGTGTGATTTCTATATATTTCCATTAGACTGGTGTGAGAACCAAAACTAATCAAGCTAGAACACTTTGTTGTGAATTGGCATCAAAAACATGATTTTCTGTCTATATATGTATCAAATTATGAATTTGAAACGTTAATCCACTAATTGTTTGATGTTTGTGTTGTTTGTTTGATAATTTTGAACCATTTAGCCTAATTGTACCAAATATTGAACTGTATTGAAAATTGGTCGCATTTGCTTGCATATACATATACTTACATTGAACAGGTCATAGCAAGGAGGCTAGAGCAGAGAATAAAATTTGTTTGCCCGACAAATAGGTACATGTTTACTATAATTTACTGTTTTTTTTTGGGTGATGATGATTTTATGAGCCTATTGGCTAGCCGCTTGGCTTTTCCTTTTTCTTTTTGAGATCAGAAGGCCTGTATGGCAATTTCCGGATTTTCCCATGGCTCCCGGATCAGGGGAGGTTACGGCGAACTTTTTTGAAAATTTAGGGTGTTAGCCAAATTTTTGAAATTTTTGAAAATTCTCAAAAACTGAAAATTGGAGAATGGAAGCCAGATCGAATGTAGAGTTGATTAATCAAACCACTTTCGGCTTTGTTCCTTTTCGAGGACGAAAAGTTTTAAGTGGGGGAGATTGTAACAACCCGAAAATTTGAGCCAGTTTAAAATTTTTATTTTGGCAATTTTAGCGAAGTTTGAATATTTAAAATGGATTATTTTAAATAATAACGACGAGAAATTTATTTTGAATATAATTCGAACGTATATATTATATACGCCGTCGTTAAAAATATAAATAATTATATATAATTATAAATAGAATTGAAAATGGCGCGGTAGTTCGATAATTCGATTTCAAACTTCAATTGAACGTACCGGGTGCAAAACAACCTGGATTTTAACGAAACCAATAACATTAGGATCTAATTGATAATATCTTTCTAATGAATCCAGAAAATCAAAATTTCATAGCGGGAATCAAAAGATATGTCCAGTTGAAAATTCTGAATAGTCGCTATGGAATTCAGGCCCTTAAAAATGGGAATTTTGCAAACGACCTCGGATTTCGACATAACCACTTTTTTTGGATCCGTGATGTCAAATTATTGCTAGGTTCCAAATTTCATAATTTTTCGAATCAATATGTGAGCGTGGCGAAGGAAAACGCATTTGACCCGTTTCAGTTGATTTTAATCGACTGGAAATTGGCCATTTTTCCAACGGTCTCAGAATTCGACGAAACTAGTTTTGTTAGGACCGTATCGTCAATACGAGGCTAGAAAATATTTTCCTGGAATTTTTCGAGCTCGTACGTGACCCCAGTAAATTGAAATGCGCGTTCAAATTTAATATATAGAGTTATATGTTGATTTTGACAGAAACTGATCGAAACGATCGAATCATCCTATGATACATATCTCATTGTGTTCGGAATGGGGGTAAAACGCAAGGGACGACAGTCGGCGGGTTTAATTTTGAATTCAGAATAGAAAGTTGCTTTTTGAATTTAAAAATAAATTAAATAGTATAAAAGTAAAAATATTCCTCTCCTCCCCTTAAATTCCTCTGGCCCTCCCTTTATTTTTCAAACCCGATTCAGATTAAATAAAAAAAAAAGAAGACGACGAAGCAGGGTGAGGAGCCGCCGCCCCTCCCCGATGACCACCGCGCCGCCGCAGGTGGCGGAGCTGCACCCCCTCCTTCTTCCTCCCCTCGCGACCCTTCTCCTCCGTGCCCAAAACCCTCAAGGCCCCAATCAAAACCGCAACCCTGGCCTTTCACAGCCGCCCGTGACTCCGGCGAGCCCCCCCTCCATCGGCGACCGATGCGCGCAGACACCCCTCCCCCCTTTCAGCTATTAACTGTAAGTTCTTCCTTTCTTTTATATATTTCTGTTTTATTATTTTTATTTATTTAAATCAAGTTTAGAGGTTTATATGAAATCGAAATTAGATTTTTATGCTAAATCAAGTTTAGTTTTTTTATATGAGGAAAGTTAGTTTTTTTTATAAGTAAAGACATGATTTTTAAATGATATAAAAATAGGATTTATGGTTTTAGAAATGAAATTTAAAAAAAAATAAAAAAAAAAATTTTCCATATAGAAAAGTGAAATAAAAATACGATTTTTCCCTATAGAAAAGTGAAATAAAAATACGATTTTTCCATAAAGAAAAGTGAAGAAAAATTCGATTTTTATATATTGAATAGCTAAACAAAAATTCGATTTTTATATATTGAATAGCGAAGTAAAAATTCGATTTTTATATATTGAATAGCAAAGTAAAAATTCGATTTTTATATATTGAATAGCAAAGTAAAAATTCGATTTTTATATATTGAATAGCGAGGTGAAAATGTGATTTTTATATATATAGTGGCTACGGGCAACGAAAGCGACAAAAGGCGAGAATGACGAAGACTTCTACATTTGAAGTGTCGTGAAGTTGGGATAGCTATTGGCGAGAATTTCTCACTCTTTAATTTCTTTTTCTAGTTATATATATATACTAGGATGCAGACGGTGTTTAGTAGCACCCGACACAATCGTCCACAGACCAAGGACTTGTTTGTTTGATTGCAAAAATTAGTTAGATTATTTGATTGAAATTTGAGTTGTTTGGTGAAATGGAATGGATTGATTGATGTGTGAATGGCGTAGGCCTTCACTAGACCGGGGGTAAGGCTAGGCCTTGTCCCGTTTCTAGTATCGTGCCGTTATGCCGCCGAAATTTTCTAAAAATAAGTTAGAAAAATAAAAATATCATTTTATTTAAAGAATGAACTGAATAGAAATTCATATGTTGGAATAAAATGTTTTATCGTTAAAAATATAATTTTTAACGTGAAAGTGAATAAATAAATATTTATAAACAAATCGGCCGATTTGTTTATATACACTGATTTGACTGATATTGATTGGGTAGATAAATTTTACACATCGCCCAACTGCACAAATAAAATCTGTGTTTTGATTGTTTGAAACCGCACACGGGTGTTGGGATGAAATTTGAAGTTCACTCATCCTGATTGATTAAATATGTCGATCGATTGATTGATAGGCTGTGATAAGCGTTATATATCTATATTTGATGCCTATACAGTGTAGTGCACTTTGGTTGATGGTTGATTATTTTTTAATGCTATTATATACGTGTGATGTATGAGAATCCATATAATTAACATTATATGGTGATTGATTGGGCCTCATTCCAATTTAGAAAATAAAGAACAATATAAAATAAAGGTTCATGTGTTGACAGTACTCATCCGTTGAGATTAGTCATGTGTTGAACGAAATATTTTAATAATAAAATTTACATCTTTATCAATAGAAAATAAAGGTTCATGTGTTGACAGTACTCATCCGTTGAGATTATTGATGTGTTGAACGAAATATTTTAATAATAAAATTTACATCTTTATCAATATAAAATAAAGGTTCATGTGTTGACAGTACTCATCCGTTGAGATTAGTCATGTGTTGAGCGAAATATTTGAAATAGAAATATATGGAGCCGTGTTGATTAGATTGACGCCATTTTGACGTGAACGATATTTATATCGATTTTATTCATTTAGAAATGAATTGAATATAAAGTGATTTCGAAATGAATTGAATATAAAGTGATTTTGAAATGAATTGAATATAAAATGATTTCGAAATTAATTGAATATAAAGCGATTTCGAAATGAATTGAATATAAAACGATTTAGAAATGAATTTGATTCAAATAGAAAACGAAATGAATTTGATTTGAATAGAAAACGAAATGAATTTGATTTGAATAGAAAACGAAATGAATTTGATTCAAATAGAAAACGAAATGAATTTGAATTGAATTGAAAACGAATTCGAATTGAAAACGAATTGAATTGAATTCGAATTGAATTGAAATTTGAATTGAATAGAAATGAATTTTAAAACGAATTTATAAAGAAAAATTTAATTTTGATTTGAATTGAAATGGAAGTTGAAATTGTTTTTAAAACTATTTATATAATTCGTTTTAAATAGAAATCAACAAAATATATATTATATATATAATATAATGGCCTGAATAGAACGCGCCATGCCGCGGCAGTTCGTGAATTTCGACCATTTATTTCAAACGGACATTACGGGAGATCCGACCGTCGGATTCTCCTAAAACCAGAACCGTTGGGTTCGTATCGAAAAGAGCTTTCTAACGAACATTAGAAATTTGAAATCTAACGGTTGGATTTGGAGAAACGTCCAAATCAGATTTGAAAAAGGTCGGTGTAAGTGCAGTTCGATGGCCGTTGATGGAAATCGACTGTACGGGCCTTGATAAAATTATTAAAAATAGTAATAATTTGTGTAAAATCATAAGAAATGATTTGGGAAAAATTGGGATGAAAAACTCCATATTTGTAAAGATAAAAATATATTTTTATCGAAATGAACTAGTTTTGAATTGAAATTAAAACCCATTTATTTTTAAATAAATAAATTGGATTTGAAGTGGGTTTAAATAGAATTGATTCATGGGTTTATTGTGAACGGTGTTTTAAATAACACTAGTTCATTAACCCAATAATAAATAGAATGTGATTTTGGTTATCTTGAACTGTGTTCTAAATGACATTAGTTCTTTAACCCAGTAAAAGTAGTTTTTAATGAATCTGCAATTAGATAGAAATGTGAATTGATAATCTGAATTATCAAATTTGGAAAATGAGCGAGAATGGAGTATCGCCAGTTTTTCTCCAAAGCGAATAGCTAAATCTTTAATTAGATTTGAACGTGAAATGGTAATTAATTTTACCGACAATGCTGTTGTGTTAGATATGGAGTATTACCAGTTTTGCTTCATTGAATGAATAGGTTGGGATTGGGAAATAAAATAAATAATTACTTCGATGTGGTTCGCTAATATCGACTAGTTTGGAAAACCATAATTTGCTTTGATATGACATCCAAAGGAAGATTAAAGGATAAATTTTAAAGAATTTATCTTGGATAAAAGTAATGGGAACCTTTCCCTAAGAATATTCTGAATGGGAATGAGGCGTATGTTGTGTTTGTGTAACATTTGTTTTTAATATACGCGGGTTGTTCGGAAAGGCCGGGTTTATACCCATTCTGAATAACTGATTCGATGATATGTCGAAGATGAAGACGGTGGTTGAAGACCGGAAGTCTTCAAATCGTTTGGATAATTACTGACGATCCTGATTGTGTTGTACACCCAAGAGGATGGAAATAGTTGGTGGTCGTCCAGACGTACTTGGAGATGGATGGATATGCGAGGAAAGTGCCTCCGGTTTCGTTCAGACCCAAAACGAACTTGTAAATGGATTGTGTGTCTGACATTGGATTTTATTCTGTGTTGATTGATTTCTGTTAAATATATATCTGTTTGGCGGTGGAGAATTTTTTCTCTTGCTTAACGCCCTTCTCTGAGACGTATGAGCTTAGAGATTATATATCGATAGATATCAATCGCATAGCATGAATTGCCTGTGTGGCATGCTGAGTTGCATGGATCAAGGCTTCTGTTGAAAAGCAAAGTCTTGTGGTTGATGATCAAAGCACGGCCTACGTGGCAGCTTTGTGTATAACGTGAATTCGCGAGCCTCACATCTCGGTATGAGTTAAAAACGGGATACGGACCACTGGGAGAGCACGACGTTTCTTTCTAGCTATGGTGGTATCAGTGACTTACCAGCCTTGGCATTTATATACTTTTCACCTTTGTGGTTGTTGGATGCGAGGCGCCTCGATTATAGGTCTGTAAGGACCGGGAAACGTGTGTTCAGGCATAATTAATCCTCTAACGTAAGTGAGGACCGGCCAAGCCGAATCCGGGGTTGCCCAGAGTGTGTAGTCCCGAGGCATTTGCTAGAGTGTCTCGAAGCGGATAGGAGCTTGCCCCTTACCTCGACTCATGACGAAAATCCAATTTCCAATACATGTATTTCGGCCTTATTTGGAGAGCCTAGTATGGCGACATAGTGGTATGGGGCACTTATGCCGTCTATGATTTATATTTATGATTGAAATTGTTTTGACACTATACACTTATTATAGTATCTAATGATTTGTTTTAAACGTACCAAGCATGTTTGGCTGTTATAAGGTAAAACCCTATCCTCTGGCTTGCATTGCATTGTGTGATGGGACCTGGGTCTTATAATGGCTTCATTTTTTGAAAAAGCATTGCGTTGTTTATTCTATGCACTGGTGTTCTTGGGAGGAAACCCGTTCCGTGTTATACGGCGTGGTCCCTTGAATTACTCTATTTTAAAGTAGAGCTTTAAATAACTGTTTTAGTTCTCACACCAGTCACATGACTGACGTGGAGTTTATTGTTTTAACCTAAACTCTGGGTGCCCCTATTTTCCGCACGGGCAGCTAGTAGTTTTGGTTTTGCAGATTTATATTCACAGGATCCTGATTTGTAGCTAGAATGATATCCGGAAAGCTCTGTATCCGTATATTACCTTCAGTTGTGCTTTGTATTATTTTCCACTGCTATGTAATTTATTGTAATCTCTGATATTTATTGAATGTAATTTATTCAATTATACTCTGTATATTCTTGTATCTGATGGAATTGTTGTAATAGCAATGAAATGTTCTTCCGTCTGCGTTCAGATTTTTCTTGTCCTCACAGTAATTCGTTCTTTCTCATCTCTTCGGAGACCGGGGAAGTTCGGGTCGCTTCATTTGGTATCAGATCTTTGGTTTACAGAGCTCGAGAACAAGACACATTAGGATCCTACTAAAGAATTCATCAGATATTGGATTAGTAATATCCAATTAGAATGACTCGTTAGAGATAGGATCAGTAGTATCCTAGAACGTGTGTGAAGAGTATATTTTTCGAATGAAAACATTTTTGTTTTGAAAATTTAAACCATTTTATACATATTTGAATAATTTATTTATAGTGAATTTGGACAATCTAGTATATAAAAGTTTTGCATATACGCGTCATGAACGTATATTCGAAGTTTTAATATATTAGATAGATATAGAGTCACAATCTAGTCGCCCGGACATGGTCCTGATGATGAAGTATACCATCACCAGTATTTATTTTCGTGTTTCGAAGGTGTGATTTCTAAATATTTCCATTAGACTGGTGTGAGAACCAAAACTAATATAGCTAGAACACTTTGTTGTGCATTGGCATCCAAAACATGATTTTCTGTCTATATATGTATCAAATTATGAATTTGAAACGTTAATCAACTAATTGATTGACGTTTGTGTTGTTTGTTTATTTGTTTGATAATTTTGAACCATTTAGCCTAATTGTACCAAATATTGAACTGTATTGAAAATTGGTCGCATTTGCTTGCATATACATATACTTACATTGAACATGTCATAGCAAGGAGGCTAGAGTAGTGAATAAAATTTGTTTGCCCGACAAATAGGTACATGTTTACTATAATTTACTGTTTTGTTTGGGTGATGATGGTTTTATGAGCCTATTGGCTAGCCGCTTTGCTTTTCCTTTTTCTTTTTGAGATCAAAAGGCCTGTATGGCAATTTCGGGATTTTCCCGTGGCTCCCGGTGCAGGGGAGGTTATGGCGAATTTTTTCGAAAATTTAGGGTGTTAGCCAAAATTTTGAAAATTCTCAGAAACTGAAAAGTTGGAGAATGGAAGCCAGATCGAACGTAGAGTTGATTAATCAAACCACTTTCGACTTTGTTCCTTTTCGGGGATGAAAAGTTTTAAGTGGGGGAGATTGTAACAACCCGAAAATCTGAGCCAGTTTAAAATTTTTATTTTGGCAATTTTAGTGAAGTTTGAATATTTAAAATGGATTATTTTAAATAATAACGACGAGAAATTTATTTTGAATATAATTCGAATGTTTATATTATATACGTCGTCGTTAAAAATATAAATAATTATATATAATTATAAATAGAATTGAAAATGGCGCGGTAGTTCGATAATTCGATTTCAAACTTCAATTGAACGTACCAAGTGCAAAACAACCCAGATTTTAACGAAACCAAAAAAATTAGGATCTAATTGATAATATCTTTCCAACGAATCCGGAAAATCAAAATTTCATAGGGGGAATCAAAAGATATGTCCAGTTGAAAATTCTGAATAGTCGCCATGGAATTCAGGCCCTTAAAAATGGGAATTTTGCAAACGACCTTGAATTTCGACGAAACCACCTTTGTTGGATCCGTGATGTCAAATTATTGCTAGGTTCCAGATTTCACAATTTTTCGAATCAATATGTGAGCGTGGCGAAGGAAAACGCGTTTGACCCGTTTCAGTTGATTTTAATCGACTGGAAATTGGCCATTTTTCCAACGGTCTCAGAATTCGACGAAACTAGTTTTGTAAGGACCGTATCGTCAATACGAGGCTAGAAAATATTTTCCTGGAATTTTTCGAGCTCGTATGTGACCCCAGTAAATTGAAATGCGCGTTCAAATTCAATATATAGAGTTATATGTTGATTTTGATGGAAACTGATTGAAACGATCGAATCAGCCTACGATACATATGCCATTGTGTTCGGAACGGGGGTAAAACGCTGGGGACGACAGTCGGCGGGTTTGATTTTGAATTCAGAATAGAAAGTTGCTTTTTGAATTTAAAAATAAATTAAATAATATAAAAATAAAAATATTCCTCTCCTCCCATTAAATTCCTCTGGCCCCCCCTTTATTTTTCAAACCCGATTCAGATTAAATAAAAAGAAGAAGAAGAAGAAGACGACGAAGCAGGGGGAGGAGCCGCCGCCCCTCCCCGATGACCACCGCACTGCCGCAGGTGGCGGAGCTGCACCCCCCTCCTTCTTCCTCCCCTCGCGACCCTTCTCCTCCGCGCCCAAAACCCCCAAGGCCCCAATCGAAACCGCAACCCTGGCCTTCCACCACCGCCCATGACTCCGGCGAGCCCCCCCTCCCCCGGCGACCGACGCGCGCAGACACCCCTCCCCCCTCTCAGCGATTAACTGTAAGTTCTTCCTTTCTTTTTTATATTTCTATTTTATTATTTTTATTTATTTAAATCAAGTTTAGAGGTTTGTATGAAATCGAAATTAGATTTTTATGCTAAATCAAGTTTAGTTTTTTTATATGAGGAAAGTTAGTTTTTTTTTATAAGTAAAGACATGATTTTTAAATGATATAAAAATAGGATTTATGGTTTTAGAAATGAGAATTTAAAAAAATAAAAATACGATTTTTCCATATAGAAAAGTGAAATAAAAATACGATTTTTCCGTATAGAAAAGTGAAATAAAAATACGATTTTTCCATATAGAAAAGTGAAATAAAAATACGATTTTTCAATATAGAAAAGTGAAGAAAAATTCGATTTTTATATATTGAATAGCGAAGCAAAAATTCGATTTTTATATATTGAATAGCGAAGCAAAAATTCGATTTTTATATATTGAATAGCAAAGTAAAAATTCGATTTTTATATATTGAATAGCAAAGTAAAAATTCGATTTTTATATATTGAATAACGAGGTGAAAATGTGTTTTTTATATATATAGTGGCTACGGGCAACGAAAGCGAAAAAAGGCTAGAACGACGAAGACTTCTACATTTGAAGTGTCGTGAAGTTGGGATAGCTATTGGTGAGAATTTCTCACTCTTCAATTTCTTTTTCTAGTTATATATATACAAGGATGCAGACGGTGTTTAGTAGCACCTGACACAATTGTCCACAGACCATGGACTTGTTTGTTTGATTGCAAAAATTAGTTAGATTATTTGATTGAAATTTGAGTTGTTTGGTGAAATGGAATGGATTGATTGATGTGTGAATGGCGTGGGCCTTCACTAGACCGGGGGTAAGGCAAGGCCTTGTCCCGTTTCTAGTATCGTGCCGTTATGCCGCCGAAATTTTCTAAAAATAAGTTAGAAAAATAAAAATATCATTTTATTTAAAGAATGAACTGAATAGAAATTCATATGTTGGAATAAAATGTTTTATCGTTAAAAATATAATTTTTAACGTGAAAGTGAATAAATAAATATTTATTAACAAATCGGCTGATTTGTTTATATACACTGATTTAACTGATATTGATTGGGTAGATAAATTTTACACATCGCCCAACTGCATAAATAAAATCTGTGTTTTGATTGTTTGAAACCCCACACGGGTGTTGGGATGAAATTTGAAGTTCACTCATCCTGATTGATTAAATATGTCGATCGGTTGATTGACAGGCTGTGATAAGCGTTATATATCTATATTTGATGCTTATACAGTGTAGTGCACTTTGGTTGATGGTTGATTATTTTTTAATGCTATTATATACGTGTGATGTATGAGAATCCATATAATTAACATTATATGGTGATTGATTGGGCCTCATTCCAATTTAGAAAATAAAGAACAATATAAAATAAAGGTTCATGTGTTGACAGTACTCATCCATTGAGATTAGTCATGTGTTGAACGAAATATTTTAATAATAAAATTTACATCTTTATCAATATAAAATAAAGGTTCATGTGTTGACAGTACTCATCCATTGAGATTAGTCATGTGTTGAACGAAATATTTTAATAATAAAATTTACATCTTTATCAATATAAAATAAAGGATCATGTGTTGACAGTACTCATACGTTGAGATTAGTCATGTGTTGAGCGAAATATTTGAAATAGATACATATGGAGCCGTGTTGATTAGATTGACGCCATTTTGACGTGAACGATATTTATATCGATTTTATTCATTTAGAAATGAATTGAATATAAAGTGATTTCGAAATGAATTGAATATAAAGTGATTTCGAAATGAATTGAATATAAAACGATTTCGAAGTGAATTGAATATAAAGCGATTTTGAAATGAATTGAATATAAAATGATTTAGAAATGAATTTGATTCAAATAGAAAACGAAATGAATTTGATTTGAATAGAAAACGAAATGAATTTGATTTGAATAGAAAACGAAATGAATTTGATTCAAATAGTAAACGAAATTAATTTGAATTGAATTGAAAACGAATTCGAATTGAAAACGAATTGAATTGAATTCGAATTGAATTGAAATTTGAATTGAATAGAAATGAATTTTAAAACGAATTTATAAAGAAAATTTTAATTTTGATTTGAATTGAAATGGAAGTTGAAATTGTTTTTAAAACTATTTATATAATTCGTTTTCAATAGAAATCGACGAAATATATATTATATATATAATATAATGGCCTGAATAGAACGCGCCGCGCCGCGGCTGTTCGTGAATTTCGACCATTTATTTCAAACGGACATTACGGGAGATCCGACCGTCGGATTCTCCTAAAACCGGAACTGTTGGGTTCGTATCGAAAAGAGCTTTCTAACGAACATTAGAAATTTGAAATCTAACGGTTGGATTTGGAGATACGTCCAAATCAAATTTGGAAAAGGTCGCTGTAAGTGCAGTTCGATGGCCGTTGATGGAAATCGACTGTACGGGCCTTGATAAAATTATTAAAAGTAGTAATAATTTGTGTAAAATCATAAGAAATGATTTGGGAAAAATTGGGATGAAAAACTCCATATTTGAAAAGATAAAAATATATTTTTATCGAAATGAACTAGTTTTGAATTGAAATTAAAACCCATTTATTTTTAAATAAATAAATTGGATTTGAAATGGGTTTAAATAGAATTGATTCATGGGTTTATCGTGAACGGTGTTTTAAATAACACTAGTACTTTAACCCAATAATAAATAGAATGTGATTTTGGTTATCGTGAACTGTGTTCTAAATGACATTAGTTCTTTATCCCAGTAAAAGTACTTTTTAATGAATCTGCAATTAGATAGAAATGTGAATTGATAATCTGAATTATCAAATTTGGAAAATGAGCGAGAATGGAGTATCGCCAGTTTTGCTCCAAAGCGAATAGCTAAATCTTTAACTAGATTTGAACGTGAAATGGTAATTAATTTTACCGACAACATTGTGGTGTTAGATATGGAGTATTACCAGTTTTGCTTCATGGGATGAATAGGTTGGGATTGGGAAATAAGATAAATAATTACTTCGATGTTGTTCGCTAATCTCGACTAGTTTGGAAAACCATAATTTGGTTTGATATGACATCCAAAGGAAGATTAAAGGATAAATTTTAAAGAATTTATCTTGGATAAAATTAATGGGAACCTTTCCCTAAGAATATTCTGAATGGGAATGAGGCGTATGTTGTGTTTTTGTAACATTTGTTTTTAATATACGCGGGTTGTTCGGAAAGGCCGGGTTTATACCCATTCTGAATTACCGATTCGACGATATATCGAAGATGAAGACGGTGGTTGAAGACCGGAAGTCTTCACATCGTTTGGATAATTACTAACGATCCTGATTGGGCTGTACACCCAAGAGGATGGAAATAGTTGGTGGTCGTCCAGACGTACTTGGAGATGGATGGATATGCGAGGAAAGTGCCTCCGGTTTCGTTCAGACCCAGAACGAACTTGTAAATGGATTGTGTGTCTGACATTGGATTTTATTCTATGTTGATTGATTTCTGTTAAATATATATCTGTTTGCCGGCCGAGAATTTATTCTCTTTCTTAACGCCCTTCTCTGAGATGTACGAGCTTAGAGGTTATATATCGATAGATATCAATCGCATAGCATGAATTGCCTGTGTGGCATGCTGTGTTGCATGGATCAAGGCTTCTGTTGAAAAGCAAAGTCTTGTGGTTGATGATCAAAGCACGGCCTACATGGCAGCTTTGTGTATAACGTGAATTCGCGAGCCTCACATCTCGGTATGAGTTAAAAACGGGATACGGACCGCTGGGAGAGCACGACGTTTCTTTCTATCTATGGTGGTGTCAGTGACTTACCAGCCCTGACATTTATATACTTTTCACCTTTGTGTTTGTTGGATGCGAGGCGCCTCGATTATAGGTCTGTAAGGACCGGGAAACGTGTGTTCAGGCATAATTAATCATCTAACGTAAGTGAGGACCGGCCCAGCCGAATCCGGGGTTGCCCAGAGTGTGTAGTCCCGAGGCATTTGCTAGAGTTTCTCGAAGCGGAGAGGAGCTTGCCACTTGCCTCAACTCATGACGAAAATCCAATTTCCAATACGTGTATTTTGTCCTTATTTGTAGATCCTAGTATGGCGACATAGTGGTATGGGGCACTTATGTCGTCTATGATTTATATTTATGATGGAAATT
This sequence comes from Allium sativum, assembly GCA_030737875.1. Classification (NCBI taxonomy): domain Eukaryota; kingdom Viridiplantae; phylum Streptophyta; class Magnoliopsida; order Asparagales; family Amaryllidaceae; genus Allium; species Allium sativum. The sequence goes on along the minus strand of CM060909.1, from coordinate 749,633,222 downwards.
GTTTTGACACTATACACTTATTATAGTATCTAATGATTTGTTTTAAACGTACCAAGCATGTTTGGCTGTTATAAGGTAAAACCCTATCCTCCGGCTTGCGTTGCATTGTGTGATGGGACCTGGGTCTTATAATGGCTTCAATTTTTGAAAAAGCTTTGCGTTGATTATTCTATGCACTTGTGTTCTTGGGAGGAAACCCGTTCCGTGTTATACGGCATGGTCCCTTGAATTACTCACTTTTAAAATAGATCTTTAAATAACTGTTTTAGTTCTCACACCAGTCACATGACTAACCTGGAGTTTATTGTTTTAATCTAAACTCTGGGTGCCCCTATTTTCCGCACGGGCAGCTAGTAGTTTTGGTTTTGCAGATTTATATTCACAGGATCCTGATTTGCAGCTGGAATGATATCCGGAAAGCTCTGTATCCGTATATTACCTTCAGTTGTGCTTTGTATTATTTTCCGCTGCTATGTAATTTATTGTAATCTCTGATATTTATTGAATGTAATTTATTCAATTATACTCTGTATATTCTTGTATCTGATGGAATTGTTGTAATAGCAATGAAATGTTCTTCTGTCTGCGTTCAGATTTGTCTTGTCCTCACAGTAATTCGTTCTTTCTCATGTCTTCGGAGACCGGGGAAGTTCGGGTCGCTACAAAACCAATACTAAAAAATTTTCAAATGCGAATAATTGAATTAAATTTTCAAAACAAAACTTGTTTTCAATTTTATTGTTAAAAACAACACTCTTCACACTCATTCTACGATGCAACTGATCCCATCTCTAACGAGTCATTCTCATTGGATATCTAATCTCTGATGAATTCTTTCATTTGGTTCTAATGTGTCTTGTTCTCCGAGCTCTATAGACCAAAGCTCCGATACCAACTGTAACGATCAGGAATTTCGCTCGATCCGAATCGATCGCTAAACCGACCAAGACCGTTCGAAACCCCTGATTGCTTTAAGAACATGACAAATCAGAACGTAAACAGAAGAACATTTCATTGCTTATTACAACAATTCCATCAGAATACAAGAATATACAGAGTATGAATAATTATAATACAACAGAAAAATATCAGAGATTACAATAAATTACATAGCAGCAGAAAAACAATACAAAACACAACTGAAAGTAATACACGGATACAGAGCTTTCCGAGTATCATTCCAGCTGTAAACCAGGATCCGGTGAATATAAATTTGCAAAACCAAAACTACTAGCTGACCATGTCAAAATAAGGGCACCCAGAGTTTAGGTTAAAACAATAAACTCTAGGTCAGTCATGTGACTGGTGTGAGAACTAAAACAGTTATTAATCTTTATTTTAAAGTTAGGTAAACTAAGGGACCACACCGTATAACACGGAACGGATTTCCTCCCAAGAGTACCGGTGCATAAAACAACAGTGCAATGCTAAATAAAGAACAATGAAGCTATTATAAGACCCAGGTCCCATCACACAATGCAACGCAAGCCAGAGGATAGGGCTTTTACCTTATAATAGCCAAGAATGCTTGATACGTTTAAAACAAATCATTTGATACTATTATAAGTGCATAGTGTATAAAAGAACTTCAAATCATAAGTACCAATCATGGACGACATAAGTGCCCCATACCACTATTTCACCATACTAGGCTCTACAATCAAAACCGCAAAGTCACGTTTTGAAAGTTGGATTTCCAACTGTGAACCGAGGCAAAAGATAGTCCTCTACCGATTCGAGACGCTCTAGCCCGTGTCTCAGGACCCAGACTCAAGTGGGCCCTTGGATCGTCAGGGCCGGTCCAACGATGTGGATTAAAATGCCTGAACACTGCGTTTCTCCACCCTTTGGAGCGTCAACGAGCCAAATGACTCCTCGGCTCACATAGTCACCGATATATCCGAGGCGTCTCGCAACATCAACAACGACATAGGTTAAAATAATATAAATGTCAGGGCTGGTAGGTCACTGACACCACCCTAGCTAGAAGGAAACGCATGCCCTCCCTGAGGTCCTCTCCCATTTCTGGTTCACAACCGGGGTGTGAGGCTCGCGATTCAATGCTACACAAGGTTATTCCACACAGGCGGTGATGTTTGATCATCAACCACAAGACTTTGCTTTTCAACAAAAGCCTTGATCATTTTCCACTTAGGCATGCCACACAGGCAATTCACTCCATGCGATTGATATCCATCAATATATAACCCTTGAGCTCGTACGTCTCAGAGAAGGGCGTTAAACAAGAGAATAAATTCTCCGCCGCCAAACAGATATATATTTAATAGAAATCAATCACACAGAATAAAATCCAATGTCAGACACACAGTCCATTTACAAGTTCGTTGTGGGTCTGAACGAAACCGGAGGCACCTTGTGCCTCGCATATCCATCGATCTCCAAGTACGTCTGGACGATCACCAACTGATTCCCTCCTCTTGGGTGTACAGCCCAATCAAGATCATCAGTAATCACCCAAACGATGTGGAGACCTCTGGTCTTCGACCACCGTCTTCATCCTTGACACATCGTCGAATCAGTTATTCAGAATGGGTTAAACCCAGTCTTTCTGAATAACTCGCGTATATAATAAACAAGTGTCACAAACACAACATACGCCTCATTCCAATTCAGAATATTTTTTTATTCAAATATTCTTATACTTTGGGAAAGGTTCCCATTAATTTTATCAAAGATAAATTCATTTAAATTTATTCTTTAATCTTCCTTTGAATATCAATTCAAATTAGTCGGGATTAGCGAACCACACCGAAGTAATCATTTATTTTATTTCCCAATCCCAACCTATTCATCCCATGAAGTAAAACTGGTCGTACTTCATATCTAACACCACGATGTTATCGGTAAATTCAATTACCATTTCACGTTCAAATCTAGTTAAAGATTTAACTATCGCCTGGAATAAAACTGGTGATACTCCATTCCCGATCATCTCAATCTAATTAAAGATTCATTAAAAATCCACTTAATTTTAATCTTCCCGAAAAAATCAATATCCTGTCTTTTACTGTGTGAAAGAACCAATCTCATCTAAAACACGGTTCACGATAAACCCAAAATCACATTTGCTATTAAATACAAGGCTCTGAATAAAAAATATATCGGCTTATATTCAATATCAAATTCTACGATCAACAAATATCGTATTGGAAATAACGATATAAATATATCTTTCAAATTTCCGTAACAATATCTGTATAATCACGAAATCCAACATCGAAATATTCCACAGACTATTTCGATTCAAATCCATTCCAATTCAATTATTGGAAATTTTGGTTACATTTTAAAACCTTTTCAAATCCAATTTATTTATTTTAAAAATAAAGGGGATTATAATTCTAGTTCAAAACTAGTTCATTTCGATAAAAATCTATTTTTATCTTTTCATATATGGAGTTTTTCATCCCAATGCTTTCCAAATCATTTCTTATGATTTTACACAATTTATTACTATTTTTAATAATTTTATCAAGGCCCATACAGTCGATTTCCATCAAAAGCCATCGAATTGCACTTACAACGGCCTTTTCCAAATTTGATTTGGACATAATTCCAAATCCAACCGTTAGATTTCAAATCTCTAATATTTATTAGAAAGCTATTTTCGATACGAACCCAACGGTTCTGGTTTTAGGGGAATCCGACGCTTGGCTCTCCCGTAATATCCGTTCGAAGTCAATGGTCGAAATTCGCGAATTGTCGCGGCGCGTTCTATTCAGGCCAGACATATTTTATAATGTATATTATATATATTTCATCGATTTCCTTTCAAAACATATTTTATAAATCGTTTAAAATTCGTTTTCAAAACGATTTTAACTTCATATTCAATTTCTAATCAAATTTGAATATTCCATATCATTAATCTACAAATGATAATATTTTCAAAACGTTATATTTTGAAATCACTTCCTTTTCTATATTCATTATAAAAATGAATAAAACCGATACAAATATCGTTCACGTCGAAATAGCGTCAATCTAATCAACACGGCTTTATATATTTCAATAACTTTGTTATTCTATTCAACAAATGAATATTTTCTTCAACACATGAAATTTGCTTTTATTCAACACATGAATATATATTTTATTCAACACATGAATTTTCTTCCATTCAACACATGAATATATATTTTATTCAACACATGAATTTTCTTCTATTCAAGACATGAATATATATTTTATTCAACACATGAATTTTCTTCTATTCAACACATGAATATATATTTTATTCAACACATGAATTTTCTTCTATTCAACACATGATTATATATTTTCCAAATTGGAATGAGGCCCAATAAACTACCATATAGTGTTAATTATATGGATTTCATACACACACGTACACTACAACAATCAAACACCGGCAACCATCACCCAAAGTGCATTCTACACTGGATAAGCATCAAATATAAATATTTAACGCTTATAACATCCTGTCAATCTATCGATCGACATATAGATAATTATTGGGACTAGTGTATGGCCAATTTCATCCCAATACCCATGTGGGGTTTCACATCAACAAACACAGAATTTTATTTGTGCACTTGGGCGATGTGTAAAATTTATCGTCCCAATCAATATCAGTCAAATCGGTGTACATAAACAAACCGTTCGATTTATAAATGAATATTTATTTTATTTCAACACATGAATATATATTTGATTTCAACACATGAATATATATTTTATTTCAACACATGAATATAAATTTTATTTCAACACATGAATATATATTTTACTTCAGCACATGAATATATATTTTATTTCAACAAATGAATATATATTTTATTTCAACACATGAATATATATTTTATTTCAACACATGAATATATATTTTATTTCAACACATGAATAAATATTTTATTTTAACACATGAATATATATTTTATTTCAACACATGAATATATATTTTTCACATCACAATCAACAGTCAAATTTCACAACAAAACCAATCACACAAGTCATCCATGTTCTGTGGACAACAGGTGTCGGGTGCTATAAAGCACCGTCTGCATCCTAGTATATATTTCAACTAGAAAATAAAATAAAAGTGAGGAGTTCTCACTAAGGGTTCCACTCCGCCGTGCTTCACTTTTGAACTGTTGAACCGTCTGGATCTGTTTGAAATTCTAATGTAGTCCTTGCCCCGCTATTCTATACATTAAAAATCATATTTTTAATACTCTACCAATATAAAAATTATATTTTTATTTTTTTCTATAATATAAAAATCATATTTTTATTCTTTCTATAATATAAAAAATCATATTTTTATTCTTTCTATAATATAAAAATCATATTTTTATTCTTTGTATAATATAAAAATCATATTTTTAAACCAATTTCAATTATATAAAAATCATATTTTTTTCATTGCTATTCAAATGATAAAACCCATTCATGTAAAAACGTATTTTTTTTCTTCGTTAACTTCATATATATATATATATATATATATATATATATATATATATTACCTTCTAAAAACCATGCTAACACTGTTTTAATCGCTGGATTAATTAATCACATAAAGAAAATAATTTAAAAACTCACAATTCGCTTAACGAAGAGGGGGAAAGGGGTCTACAGTTGAAGGTAAGGGGGTGGGGATGGCATTGGTGGTCAGAGGAGGTGATCCCAGTTGCGGCGACGGGGCCTTTTGCGGCTGGAGCGGGGGTTGTACGAATTTCAGGGCTTGGGGGGGTTTCCTCGTGCTGTAGGAGGGCTAGAGAAGAAGAGTCTCGAGTGGCGGTGGGTAAGAGAATCGGCGGCGGCTCCGATGATGGGGCGTCGAGACCTGGCGGCGCGTGTTTAGGGTACCGCCCTCTTTTTTTCTTCTTTGACTGAAAGGAGAGAGGGAAAGGAGAGAGAAAGCTGAGGGGGTGTTTAATAATAATTTATATATTTTATTTAATTTGAATTTCAAAAGCAACTTTTTATTTAGATTTCAGAATCGAGCCCACCGACTGTCATCCGTAGCGTATTACCCCCATTCCGAACACAATGGGATATGTATCATAGGCTGATTCGACTGTTTCGATCAGTTTCCGTCAAAATCAAAATATAAATCTATATATTGATTTTGAACTCACATTTCAATTTACCACGGCCACATATGGATTCTAAAAATTCCCGAAAAATATTTTCTAGCTTCGTATTGACGATACGGTTCTAACAAAACTAATTTCGTAGAATTCTGGGACCGTTTGAAAAATGGCCATTTTCCAGTCGATTAAAATCAACTGAAACTGGTCAAACGCGTTTTCTTTTGTGTAACAACCCGAAAATCTGGGCCAGTTTAAATTTTTTATTTTGGCAATTTTAGCGGATTTTGAATATTTAAAATAGATTATTTTAAATAATATCGACAAGAAATTTATTTTGAATTGAATTCGACGTATATATTATATACGTCGTCGTTAGAATATAAATATTTATATATAATTATAAATAGAATTGAAAATGGCGCGGTAGTTCGATAATTCGATTTCAAACTTCAATTGAATGTGCCGGGTGCAAAACAATTCGGATTTTAGTGAAACCAAAAATAATGGAATCTAATAGTGAATATCTTTCCAACGAATCCGAAAAATCAAGATTTCATATCGGGAATCAAAAGATATGTCCAGTTGAAAATTCTGAATAGTCGCTATGGAATTCAGGCCCTTAAAAATGGACATTTTGCAAATGACCTCGGATTTCGACGAAACCACTTTTGTTGGGTCCGTGATGTCGAGTTATTGCTAGATTCCAAATTTCATAATTTTTCGAATCAATATGTGAGCGTGGCAAAGGAAAACGCGGTTGACCCGTTTCAGTTGATTTTAATCGACTGGAAATTGGCCATTTTTCCAACGGTCTCAGAATTCGACGAAACTAGTTTTGTTAGGACCGTATCGTCGATACGAAGCTAGAAATTATTTTTCAGGAATTTTTCTAGTTAGCTATGTGGCCCCGGTAATTTAAAAGGTACGTTCAAATTCAATATATAGAGTTATATTTTGATTTTGACGAAAACTAATCAGAACGATCGAATCGGCTTGCGGGACATATCCCATTGTGTCCGGCATAGGGGTAATTAGCTAGGGACGACAGTCGTTGAGGTCAATTCGGGATTCGAATGAAAAAGCACTTTGATGGTAATATAAATTAAATATAATTAATTATAAATATCTCCCTCACCACCCTCCATTCAAAGTCAACGCTCAGTTCAAAAAAAAAATAAAAAAATAATAAAAGGAAAAGCGGTCTCGATCTCGTCGTCGGCGCCCTGATGGTGAGCTACCGCCGTCGCGCCTCAGGCTGGGGCCCCAGCTCCGCCTCCGGCGAGACCTACTCCCTCCTCCGCGCGTTAGCTTCCTTCCAGATCGATTGTTCAATCGAGGAAACCCCCTAAAGCCACTGTACAGTCGCCGCGCCCCCAGTTGCTCCACCACCTCCGACCGCTGTGCCCTGCCGCCACCACCTCCATCCCATTGACGCTGAGCCACCGCTCTAGGACCGCGCAGCCCCTTCTCAGTTCGACGAACAGGACCCCCACCACCGCCTGCATTGTTCACCGCAACCCCCCCCCCCCCCACAGTCCGACGCCTCAGCAATCCTCCTCCTCTGACGAACCAGTCCCCCTGCGCAGCTTCCAGGCCCCACTGCAATGTTAGGAAAGGTGATTTTTTTTATTGATTTTATTTTATAACAAAACCTAGTTTTTAAAATCAGTTTTTTTTATGTATAACCAGAAGAAAGAATTGATCTTTCACATATAAAGGTTAAGTTTTTTTTTATGAATGCAAAGAAAAAAAATCAGATTTTTATTTATGTAGATGAAGTTTATATTCTCTTTATAACATAAAGAGCCAATTTTTAATTAGAGAAAGAAGAAAAAGAAGTTAGGATTTTTTTTTATATGAATAACATAGCAATAAAATAGTATTGTTACCTATACAATACGATAATAAAAATATGATGTTTATAATTTAAATTTCAAATTAAAAATATGATTTTTATATAATGTAGAAGTTGAAAATGTGATTTTTATATTTTTAGAAAGTTAAAAATATGTTCTTTGTATTTTTAAAGTAATAAAAATATGATTTTTATATTTTTAAAGTATTAAAAATGTAGTCTTTGCTATATAGCGACTATAAAAATATGATTTTTGTTTATGTAATGAATTAAAAATATAATTTTTACATGATAGGAATATTAAAAATACCATCTTTATATGTGTAGAAAAATAAAAATGTGATTTTTATAATGATATATTTGAAAAGGTGAAACCTTTATTTTTGAAAAGGTGAAACCTTTATTTTTAAAAAGGCAAAATCTTTATATAGAGAATGGCGTGATATAAAAATATAATCTTTACTATATATTGAACTTCGAAATAAAAATATGATTTTTATATATTGAACTTCGAAAGAAAATTTTCGATTTTTATAAATTGAATAACGAAGTAAAAATTCGATTTTTACATATGTAGTGGCTACGGGCAACGAAGACGACGAAGATGCGATAGCGATGAAGATTTCTATCAATGAAGTGCCGTGGAGCTAGGATAGCTATACGTGAGAATTTCTCACCTTTCAATTTCATTTCTATTTATATATATATACTAGGATGCAGACGGTGCTTAGTAGCACCCGACACAATCGTCCACAGACCATGGACTTGTTTGTTTGGTTGCATAGCTTAGTTATATGATTTGATTTGAATTTGGTTGTTTGGTGAATTTGATTGATGTGTGAATGGCGTGGGCCTTCACTAGACCGGGGATAAGGCTAGGCCTCGTCCCGTTTCTAGTATCGTGCCGTTATGCCGCCGAAATTTTCTAAAATACCATTAGAAAATAAAAATATCATTTTATTGTGTAAATGAATAATAGAAATTCATATGTTGGAATAAAATGTTTTATCGTTAAAAATATAATTTTTAACGTGAATATGAATATCGTGAATGTGAATAAATAAATATTCATTTACAAACCAGACGGTTTGTTTATGTACACCTATTTGAAGGACATTGATTGGGTCGATAAATTTTACACATCGCCCAACTGCACAAATAAAATCTGTGTTTGATTGTTTGAAACCCCACACGGGTGTTGGGATGAAATTTGAAGTTCACTCATCCTGATTGATTAAATATGTCGATCGATTGATTTACAGGCTGTTATAAGCGTTAGATATCTATATTTGATGCTTATACAGTGTAGTGCACTTTGGTTGATGGTTGATTATTTTTCAATGCTATTATACATGTGTTGTATGAAAATCCATATAGTTAACTTTAGATGGTAATTGATTGGGCCTCATTCCAGTTTTAAAATAGAAATATTTGAAATAGAAATATTCGAAATGGAATATTTGAGAATATCAATATATGAAGCCGTGTTGATTAGATTGGCGCCATTTTGACGTAAAGGATATTTATATCGATTTTATTCATAATGAATTGAATTGAAAACGATTTCGAAATGAATTGAATTGAAAACGATTTCGAAATGAATTGAATTGAAAACGATTTCGAAATGAAATGAATTGAAAACGATTTCGAAATGAATTGAATTGAAAACGATTTTGAAATGAATTGAATTGAAAACGATTTCGAAATGAATTGAATCGAAAACGATTTCGAAATGAATTGAATTGAAAACGAATTCAAATTGAATTGAAAGCGAATTGAAATGAATTCAAATTGAATTGAAATTTGAATTGAATAGAAATGAATTTTAAAACGAATTTATAAAGAAGAATTCAATTTTGATTTGAATTGAAATGAAAGTTGAAATAGATTTCGAAACGAATTTTAAAACTATTTATATAATTCGTTTTAAATAGAAATCAACGAAATATATATTATATATATTATATATATAATATAATGGCCTGAATAGAACGCGCCGCGCCGCGGCAGTTCGTGAATTTCGACCATTATTTCGAACGGACATTACGGGAGATCCGACCGTCGGATTCTCCTAAAACCGGAACCGTTGGGTTCGTATCGAAAAGAGCTTTCTAACGAATGTTAGAAATTTGAAATCTAATGGTTGGATTTGGAATTATGTCCAAATCAAATTTGAAAAAGGTCGCTGTAAGTGCAGTTCGATGGCCATTGATGGGAATCGACTGTACGGGCCTTGATAAAATTATTAAAAATATTAATAATTTGTGTAAAATCAAAAGAAATGATTTGTGAAAAATTGGGATGAAAGACTCCCTATTTGAAAAGATGAAAATAGATTTTTATCGAAATGAACTGGTTTTGAAGTAGAATTATAATTCTATTTATTTTTAAATAAACAAATTGAATTTAAAAAGGGTTTTGAAAATAACCAGAATATCCAATGATTGCATTGGAGTGGATTTGAATCGAAATTGTCTTCGGAATATTTCGATGTTGGAATTCGTGATTATACAGGTGTTGTTATGGAAATTTGAAAGATATATATTTATATCGTTATTTCCAATACGACATTTGTTAGTCGTAGAATTCGATATTGAATATAAGCCGATATATTTTCTATTCAGAGCCTTGTATTGAATATCGAATGTGATTTGGGTTTGTCGTGAATGGTGTCTTCACTAACACTGTTCTTGAACCAAGTTGAGAAATGATTAAATCTTTTTATTTAGATTTAATGAAGTGTACCAATTAAATAATATTTAATTGGAATTGAATTGATATTGATTTTTGGGTTTATAGTGAACAGTGTTTCAAATAACACTCGTTCTTTAACCCGATAATTAATGAAGGTGATTTTGGGTTTACTGTGAACTGTGTTTTAAATGACACAGATTCTTTAACCCAGTTAACGATTAAAACTAAGTGGAGTTTTAATGAATCTTTAATTAGATTGAAATGATCGAGAATGAAGTACCACCAGTTTTGCTCCAGGCGATAGTTAAATCTTTAATTAGATTTGAACGTGAAATGGTAATGGAATTTACCGATAACACCGTGGTGTTAGATATGAAGTAGGACCAGTTTTACTTCATGGGATTAATAGGTTGGGGTTGGGAAATTAAAACAAATGATTACTTCGGTAAGGTTCGTTAATCCCGACTAGTTGAATCGAAATTCAAAAGAAGATTAGAGAATAAATCCAAGAAATTATCTTGGATAAAATTTATGGGAACCTTTCCCTATGAATGTGAAATCAGAAACTAACTATCGGTTAGCTAAGCAGAATGGTTTTCTGGATATTGATCTGATGTTGGTTTCGGCCTTCGGGGTTAATATTTGGGGAATTATTCTCTTGATTAATTTACGGTTCGTGACTGATGAATTGGAATGAGGCGTATGTTGTGTTTGTGTAACAATTATTTAAAATATACGCGAGTTATTCGGAAAGACCGGGTTTATCCCATTCTGAATAACTGATACGACGATAAGTCGAAGATGAAGACGATGGTCGAAGACCGGAAGTCTTCACGTCGTTTGGGTAATTACTGATGATCTTGATTGGGCTGTACACCCAAGAAGATGGAAACAGTTAGTGATCGTCCAGACGTACTTGGAGATCGATGGATATGCGGGGTACTAGGTGCCTCCGGTTTCGTTCAGACCCAGGACGGACTTGTAAATGGACTGTGTGTCTGACATTGGATTTTAGTCCGTGTGATTGATCTCTATTAAATATATATCTGTTTGGCGGCGGAGAATATATTCTCTTGCTTAACGCCCTTCTCTGAGACGTACGAGCTCAGGGGTTATATATTGATGGATATCAAACGCATGGAGTGAATTGCCTGTGTGGCATGCCTAAGTGGCAATTGATCGAGGCTTCTGTTGAAAAGCAAAGTCTTGTGGTGATGATCAAAGCAAGGCCTTTGTGGCGCAGCTTTGTGTAACGTTTACCTCGCGTGTTTCACACCCGGTATGAACCAAAAACGGGAGAGGACCTTAGGGAGGGCATGAGTTTCCTTCTAGCTAAAAAGTGGCGTCAGTGGTTTTACACGCCCTGACGAGTTTGACTTATGTGGTTGTTGCTGTTGCGAGGCGCCTCGGATTGATCGGTCGTTCTCGAACCGATGGAGTCATTTGTTGGCTCATTGACACCGCAAAGGGTGGGGAAACGCAGTGTTCAGGCATTTTAATCCACATCGGTGGACCGGCCCTGTCGCTCCAAGGGTCACTCGAGCTCTGATCCTGAGACACGGGCTAGAGCGTCTCGAATCGGTTGAGGACTATCTTTTGCCTCGGTTCATAGATGGAAATCCAGTTTCCAAATACGTGACTTTGCGGTTTTATTTGTAAACCTATATATGGCGACATAGTGGCATGGGACGCTCATGTCGCCTATGATTGATACTTATGATTTGAAGTCGTTTTATACACTATGCACTTATAGTAGTATCAAAGGATTTGTTTTAAACGTATCAAGCATTCTTTGGCTGTTATAAGGGAAAACCCTATCCTCGGCTGCGTTGCATTGTGTGATGGGACCTGGGTCTTATAACAGCTTCATTTTTCTTTATTTAGCATTGCGCTGTTTGTTATATGCACTGGTATTCTTGGGAGGAAACCCGTTCCGTGTTATACGGCGTGGTCCCTTGATTTACCTAATGATTTAAAATAAAGATTAATAACTGTTTTAGTTCTCACACCAGTCCCATGACTGACCTGGAGTTTATTGTTTTAACCTAAACTCTGGGTGCCCCTATTTTGACACGGGCAGCTAGTAGTTTTGGTTTTGCAGATTTATATTCACAGGATCCTGGTTTACAGCTGGAACGATATCCGGAAAGCTTTGTATCCGTATATCTCATTCTAGTTGTGTATTGTATTATTTTCCGCTGCTTTGTATTTAAATGTAATTTAAATCTCTGATATTTCTGTGTAATATTCATTTATACTCTGTATATTCTTGTAATCTGATGCATTGTTGTAATATACAATGAAATGTTCTTCTGTATGCGTTCTGTTTTGTCCTGTTCTCGAACGATAGGGCGTTTCGAACGGTCTGGGTCGGTTTAACGACTGGTTCGGACCGAGCGAAATTCCTTGCCTTCACAGTTGGTATCAGAGCTTTGGTTTACAAAGCTCAGAGAACAAGACACATTAGAACCCTACGAAAGAATTCATCAGATATTGGATTAGTAATATCCAATTAGAATGACTCGTTAGAGATGGGATCAGTAGTATCCTAGAACGAGTGTGAAGAGTATATTTTTGAAAATGAAAACAATTTTTGTTTTGAAAATTTGAATCGACTATTCGTATGTGATTATCTATTTATATTGATGTGGACAATCCAGTATATATAGATTTTGCGTATACGTCTGATCCGCGTGTATTCGAAATTTTAATATACTGGATAGATATAGAATTACACTCTAATCGCCCGGAGATGATTTTGATGATGGAGCTCCATCATTAGAATTTATGTTCGAGTGACGAAAGTGGGGTTTCTATATATTTCCTATTGACTGGTGTGAGAACCAAAATTAGATAGGGCCTATTGTTGTGATTTGGCATCAAAAATCTGATTTTTGACTATATATCAAAGTTATGCATTTGAAACTCTAATCAACTAATTGATTGATGTTTGTGTTGTTTGTTTATTTGTTTGCTAATTTTTAGCCATTTAGCCTAACTGAATCACATATTGAATTATATTGAAAATTGGTCGCATCTGCTTGCATATACATGTATATCATTGAACAGGTCATAGCAAGGAGGCTAGAGCCAGAGAATAAAATTTGTTTGCCCGACAAATAGGTACATGTTTACTACATAATTTACTGTTTTGTTTGGGTGATGATGATTTTATGGGCCTATTGGCTAGCCGCTTGGCTTTTTCTTTTTCTTTTTGAGATCTGAAGGACCGGGGAAGCTATTTGAAATTCCCCGATGCTCCCGGTGCAGGGGAGGTTATGGCGAAATTTTTCGAAAATTTAGGGTGTTAGCCAAATTTTTGAAATTTTAGAAAATTCTCAGAAACTGAAAAGTTGGAGAATGGAAGCCAGAACGAGCGTAGAGTTGAATGATCAAACCACTTTCGACTTTGTTCCTTTTCAGGGACGAAAAGTTTTAAGTGGGGGAGATTGTAACAACCCGAAAATCTGGGCCAGTTTAAAATTTTTCTTTTGGCAATTTTAGCGGATTTTGAATATTTAAAATAGATTATTTTAAATAATATCGACGAGAAATTTATTTTGAATTGAATTCGACTTATATATTATATACGTCGTCGTTAGAATATAAATATTTATACATAATTATAAATAGAATTGAAAATGGCGCGGTAGTTCGATAATTCGATTTCAAACTTCAATTGAATGTACCGGGTGCAAAACAATTCGGATTTTAGTGAAACCAAAAATAATGGAATCTAATAGTGAATATCTTTCCAACGAATCCGAAAAATCAAGATTTCATATTGGGAATCAAAAAATATGCCCAGTTGAAAATTCTGAATAGTCGCTATGGAATTCAGGCCCTTAAAAATGGACATTTTGCAAATGACCTCGGATTTCGACGAAACCACTTTTGTTGGGTCCGTGATGTCGAGTTATTGCTAGATTCCAAATTTCATAATTTTTCGAATCAATATGTGAGCGTGGCAAAGGAAAACGCGGTTGACCCGTTTCAGTTGATTTTAATCGACTGGAAATTGGCCAGTTTTCCAACGGTCTCAGAATTTGACGAAACTAGTTTTGTTAGGACCGTATCGTCGATACGAAGCTAGAAATTATTTTTCAGGAATTTTTCTAGTTAGCTATGTGGCCCCGGTAATTTAAAAGGTACGTTCAAATTCAATATATAGAGTTATATTTTGATTTTGACGAAAACTAATCAGAACGATCGAATCGGCTTGCGGGACATATCCCATTGTGTCCGGCATAGGGGTAATTAGCTAGGGACGACAGTCGTTGAGGTCAATTCGGGATTCGAATGAAAAAGCACTTTGATGGTAATATAAATTAAATATAATTAATTATAAATATCTCCCTCACCACCCTCCATTCAAAGTCAACGCTCAGTTCAAAAAAAAATAAAAAAAATAAAAGGAAAAGCGGTCTCGATCTCGTCGTCGGCGCCCTGATGGTGAGCCACCGCCGTCGCGCCTCAGGCTGGGGCCCCAGCTCCGCCTCCGGCGAGACCTACTCCCTCCTCCGCGCGTTAGCTTCCTTCCAGATCGATTGTTCAATCGAGGAAACCCCCTAAAGCCACTGTACAATCGCCGCGCCCCCTGTTGCTCCACCACCTCTGACCGCTGTGCCCTACCGCCACCACCTCCATCCCATTGACGCTGAGCCACCGTTGTAGGACCGCGCAGCCCCTTCTCAGTTCGACGAACAGGACCCCCACCACCGCCTGCATTGTTCACCGCAACCCCCCCCCCCCCACAGTCCGACGCCTTAGCAATCCTCCTCCTCTGACGAACCAGTCCCCCTGCGCAGCTTCCAGGCCCCACTGCAATGTTAGGAAAGGTGATTTTTTTTATTGATTTTATTTTATAACAAAACCTAGTTTTTAAAATCAGTTTTTTTTATGTATAACCAGAAGAAAGAATTGATCTTTCACATATAAAGGTTAAGTTTTTTTTTATGAATGCAAAGAAAAAAAATCAGATTTTTATTTATGTAGATGAAGTTTATATTCTCTTTATAACATAAAGAGCCAATTTTTAATTAGAGAAAGAAGAAAAAGAAGTTAGGATTTTTTTTTATATGAATAACATAGCAATAAAATAGTATTGTTACCTATACAATACGATAATAAAAATATGATGTTTATA
The DNA here is from genome assembly GCA_030737875.1 of Allium sativum. Lineage (NCBI taxonomy): Eukaryota > Viridiplantae > Streptophyta > Magnoliopsida > Asparagales > Amaryllidaceae > Allium > Allium sativum. Next base: position 749,617,447 of record CM060909.1, on the reverse strand, counting down.
ATTTAAATTTCAAATTAAAAATATGATTTTTATATAATGTAGAAGTTGAAAATGTGATTTTTATATTTTTAGAAAGTTAAAAATATGTTCTTTGTATTTTTAAAGTAATAAAAATATGATTTTTATATTTTTAAAGTATTAAAAATGTAGTCTTTGCTATATAGCGACTATAAAAATATGATTTTTGTTTATGTAATGAATTAAAAATATAATTTTTACATGATAGGAATATTAAAAATACCATCTTTATATGTGTAGAAAAATAAAAATGTGATTTTTATAATGATATATTTGAAAAGGTGAAACCTTTATTTTTGAAAAGGTGAAACCTTTATTTTTGAAAAGGTGAAACCTTTATTTTTAAACAGGCAAAATCTTTATATAGAGAATGGCGTGATATAAAAATATAATCTTTACTATATATTGAACTTCGAAATAAAAATATGATTTTTATATATTGAACTTCGAAAGAAAAAATTCGATTTTTATAAATTGAATAACGAAGTAAAAATTCGATTTTTACATATGTAGTGGCTACGGGCAACGAAGACGACGAAGATGCGATAGCGATGAAGATTTCTATCAATGAAGTGCCGTGGAGCTAGGATAGCTATACGTGAGAATTTCTCACCTTTCAATTTCATTTCTATTTATATATATATACTAGGATGCAGACGGTGCTTAGTAGCACCCGACACAATCGTCCACAGACCATGGACTTGTTTGTTTGGTTGCATAGCTTAGTTATATGATTTGATTTGAATTTGGTTGTTTGGTGAATTTGATTGATGTGTGAATGGCGTGGTCCTTCACTAGACCGGGGATAAGGCTAGGCCTCGTCCCGTTTCTAGTATCGTGCCGTTATGCCCCCGAAATTTTCTAAAATACCATTAGAAAATAAAAATATCATTTTATTGTGTAAATGAATAATAGAAATTCATATGTTGGAATAAAATGTTTTATCGTTAAAAATATAATTTTTAACGTGAATATGAATATCGTGAATGTGAATAAATAAATATTCATTTACAAACCAGACGGTTTGTTTATGTACACCTATTTGAAGGACATTGATTGGGTCGATAAATTTTACACATCGCCCAACTGCACAAATAAAATCTGTGTTTGATTGTTTGAAACCCCACACGGGTGTTGGGATGAAATTTGAAGTTCACTCATCCTGATTGATTAAATATGTCGATCGATTGATTGACAGGCTGTTATAAGCGTTAGATATCTATATTTGATGCTTATACAGTGTAGTGCACTTTGGTTGATGGTTGATTATTTTTCAATGCTATTATACATGTGTTGTATGAAAATCCATATAATTAACTTTAGATGGTAATTGATTGGGCCTCATTCCAGTTTTAAAATAGAAATATTTGAAATAGAAATATTCGAAATGGAATATTTGAGAATATCAATATATGAAGCCGTGTTGATTAGATTGACGCCATTTTGACGTAAAGGATATTTATATCGATTTTATTCATAATGAATTGAATTGAAAACGATTTTGAAATGAATTGAATTGAAAACGATTTCGAAATGAATTGAATTGAAAACGATTTCGAAATGAAATGAATTGAAAATGATTTCGAAATGAATTGAATTGAAAACGATTTCGAAATGAATTGAATTGAAAACGATTTCGAAATGAATTGAATCGAAAACGATTTCGAAATGAATTGAATTGAAAACGAATTCAAATTGAATTGAAAGCGAATTGAAATGAATTCAAATTGAATTGAAATTTGAATTGAATAGAAATGAATTTTAAAACGAATTTATAAAGAAGAATTCAATTTTGATTTGAATTGAAATGAAAGTTGAAATAGATTTTGAAACGAATTTTAAAACTATTTATATAATTCGTTTTAAATAGAAATCGACGAAATATATATTATATATATTATATATATAATATAATGGCCTGAATAGAACGCGCCGCGCCGCGGCAGTTCGTGAATTTCGACCATTTATTTCGAACGGACATTACGGGAGATCCGACCGTCGGATTCTCCTAAAACCGGAACCGTTGGGTTCGTATCGAAAAGAGCTTTCTAATGAATGTTAGAAATTTGAAATCTAACGGTTGGATTTGGAATTATGTCCAAATCAAATTTGAAAAAGGTCGCTGTAAGTGCAGTTCGATGGCCATTGATGGGAATCGACTGTACGGGCCTTGATAAAATTATTAAAAATATTAATAATTTGTGTAAAATCATAAGAAATGATTTGTGAAAAATTGGGATGAAAGACTCCCTATTTGAAAAGATGAAAATAGATTTTTATCGAAATGAACTGGTTTTGAACTAGAATTATAATTCTATTTATTTTTAAATAAACAAATTGAATTTAAAAAGGGTTTTGAAAATAACCAGAATATCCAATGATTGCATTGGAGTGGATTTGAGTCGAAATTGTCTTCGGAATATTTCGATGTTGGAATTCGTGATTATACAGGTGTTGTTATGGAAATTTGAAAGATATATATTTATATCGTTATTTCCAATACGACATTTGTTAGTCGTAGAATTCGATATTGAATATAAGCCGATATATTTTCTATTCAGAGCCTTGTATTGAATATCGAATGTGATTTGGGTTTGTCGTGAATGGTGTCTTCACTAACAATGTTCTTGAACCCAGTTGAGAAATGATTAAATCTTTTTATTTAGATTTAATGAAGTGTACCAATTAAATAATATTTAATTGGAATTGAATTGATATTGATTTTTGGGTTTATAGTGAACAGTGTTTCAAATAACACTCGTTCTTTAACCCGATAATTAATGAAGGTGATTTTGGGTTTATTGTGAACTGTGTTTTAAATGACACAGATTCTTTAACCCAGTTAACGATTAAAACTAAGTGGAGTTTTAATGAATCTTTAATTAGATTGAAATGATCGAGAATGGAGTATCACCAGTTTTGCTCCAGGCGATAGTTAAATCTTTAATTAGATTTGAACGTGAAATGGTAATTGAATTTACCGATAACACCGTGGTGTTAGATATGAAGTAGGACCAGTTTTACTTCATGGGATTAATAGGTTGGGGTTGGGAAATTAAAACAAATGATTACTTCGGTAAGGTTCGTTAATCCAGACTAGTTGAATCGAAATTCAAAAGAAGATTAGAGAATAAATCCAAGAAATTATCTTGGATAAAATTTATGGGAACCTTTCCCTATGAATGTGAAATCAGAAACTAACTGTCGGTTAGCTAAGAAGAATGGTTTTCTGGATATTGATCTGATGTTGGTTTCGGCCTTCGGGGTTAATATTTGGGGAATTATTCTCTTGATTAATTTACGGTTAGTGACTGATGAATTGGAATGAGGCGTATGTTGTGTTTGTGTAACACTTATTTAAAATATACGCGAGTTATTCGGAAAGACCGGGTTTATCCCATTCTGAATAACTGATACGACGATAAGTCGAAGATGAAGACGATGGTCGAAGACCGGAAGTCTTCACGTCGTTTGGGTAATTACTGATGATCTTGATTGGGCTGTACACCCAAGAAGATGGAAACAGTTAGTGATCGTCCAGACGTACTTGGAGATCGATGGATATGCGGGGTACTAGGTGCCTCCGGTTTCGTTCAGACCCAGGACGGACTTGTAAATGGACTGTGTGTCTAACATTGGATTTTAGTCCGTGTGATTGATCTCTATTAAATATATATCTGTTTGGCGGCGGAGAATTTATTCTCTTACTTAACGCCCTTCTCTGAGACGTACGAGCTCAGGGGTTATATATTGATGGATATCAAACGCATGGAGTGAATTGCCTGTGTGGCATGCCTAAGTGGCAATTGATCGAGGCTTCTGTTGAAAAGCAAAGTCTTGTGGTGATGATCAAAGCAAGGCCTTTGTGGCGCAGCTTTGTGTAACGTTTACCTCGCGTGTTTCACACCCGGTATGAACCAAAAACGGGAGAGGACCTCAGGGAGGGCATGCGTTTCCTTCTAGCTAAAAAGTGGCATCAGTGGTTTTACACGCCCTGACGAGTTTGACTTATGTGGTTGTTGCTGTTGCGAGGCGCCTCGGATTGATCGGTCGTTCTCGAACCGATGGAGTCATTTGTTGGCTCATTGACACCCCAAAGGGTGGGGAAACACTGTGTTCAGGCATTTTAATCCACATCGGTGGACCGGCCCTCTCGCTCCAAGGGTCACTCGAGCTCTGATCCTGAGACACGGGCTAGAGCGTCTCGAATCGGTTGAGGACTATCTTTTGCCTCGGTTCATAGATGGAAATCCAGTTTCCAAATACGTGACTTTGCGGTTTTATTTGTAAACCTATATATGGCGACATAGTGGCATGGGACGCTCATGTCGCCTATGATTGATACTTATGATTTGAAGTCGTTTTATACACTATGCACTTATAGTAGTATCAAAGGATTTGTTTTAAACGTATCAAGCATTCTTTGGCTGTTATAAGGGAAAACCCTATCCTCGGCTGCGTTGCATTGTGTGATGGGACCTGGGTCTTATAACAGCTTCATTTTTCTTTATTTAGCATTGCGCTGTTTGTTATATGCACTGGTATTCTTGGGAGAAAACCCGTTCCGTGTTATACGGCGTGGTCCCTTGATTTACCTAATGATTTAAAATAAAGATTAATAACTGTTTTAGTTCTCACACTAGTCCCATGACTGACCTGGAGTTTATTGTTTTAACCTAAACTCTGGGTGCCCCTATTTTGACACGGGCAGCTAGTAGTTTTGGTTTTGCAGATTTATATTCACAGGATCCTGGTTTACAGCTGGAACGATATCCGGAAAGCTTTGTATCCGTATATCTCATTCTAGTTGTGTATTGTATTATTTTCCGCTGCTTTGTATTTAAATGTAATTTAAATCTCTGATATTTCTGTGTAATATTCATTTATACTCTGTATATTCTTGTAATCTGATGCATTGTTGTAATATACAATGAAATGTTCTTCTGTATGCGTTCTGTTTTGTCCTGTTCTCAAACGATAGGGCGTTTCGAATGGTCTGGGTCGGTTTAACGACTGGTTCGGACCGAGCGAAATTCCTTGCCGTCACATTTTGCCACGCTCACATATTGAATCAGAAAATTACGAATTTGGAAACCTAGCAATAACTTGACATCACGGATACAACAAAAGTGGTTTCGTCGAAAACCGAGGTCGTTTGCAAAATTTCCATTTTTAAGGGACAAAATTCCATAGTGACTATTCTGAATTTTCAACTGGGCATAACTTTTTATCCCCGTTATGAAATTTTGATTTTTCGGATTTGTTGGAAAGATATTTTCAATTAGATTCTAATATTTTTGGTTTCACCAAAATCTGGTTTATTTTGAATCCTGTACATTCATTTGAAATTTGAAATTGAATTTTCGAACTACCGCGCCATTTTCAATTCCTTTTATAATTTAAAATAAATATTTATATTCTAACGTCGATTCAAATAAATATATTCATTCTAATTCTATTCAAAATAAATTTCTCATCATTATTATTTAAAATAATTCACTTTAAACATTCAAAATCGCTAAAATTGGCATAATAAAAATTTTAAATTGGCTCGGATTTCCGGCTTATTACAGCGGCAGCGATAGTGAGCAAGCAATCGTATGCTACATGGCCAAGGACAACGATGTAAGAGATTTTACTTTTGATGAATTAGTAGAAATTAATACTGAAATCTTAGAATCTAGGAAAATGTTTAAATGAAAATTTAAACAAGCTAACAAAGATAAAAACAAAGTCGAATTTGAGAGAGACCTTTTGAAAGATGAAAAAGAAATCTTAGAAGAAGAAATTAGAAAATTACAAGATTCTCTTTCAACTGCAAATTCTTAAATATCTTTGTTGAGGCAAGAAATAGAAATTCAAAAGAATAAAAATGATTTATTGGTTTCTGAAAACCATGATTTAAATAATAAAGTTAAAATATAGAGTTAGAAAACTCTAGTTTAAAAACTAAGTTAGAAAGTATTTCTAAAAATGTAAACAATTTTAACAAGCGTAGAGAGAATTTATTAAAATCTTAGAAAATTCTCAATCAGTTTTAAATAAAAAAAAGGACTTGGATATAACAATAAAATAAATTCAAAAAGGAAATCCAATCTAAAAAATTCTAATATTAAACCAAAAATTTCTAGTAGTAAAATAAATATTTCTACTAAGAAAACATATTCGGATAATATTAGTATATGGATTCCGAAGACAAATAATATTCTTATTAGGAATAAATATATTAGAAAATTTTTAGATTCTGTTCATTATAGTAGTAATTATTTTTTCAAAAAGAAAACTAAGCCCTCTTGGGTTTGGCTTCCTAAGATTTAACCCTTAGGACCCTAACGGAAGAAGTGGGTACTAATGAAATATTTGATTTATTTCTTGCATGTTCCACTCAACAAAAACAGAGGAAAATGAATTCTAGACAGTGGTTGCTCAAAACATACGATAGGAGACAAGAAAATTCTATCAAATATTACTTACTCAAAAGGAGGAACTGTCATAATTCCAAAGGATACATCATTGGCAAAGACGATGTGAGCAATTACGGTATATCTAATTCACCTTTTATTTCAGATGTTTTAATAGTTAAGAACTTAAAACACAACTTATTAAGTATAAGTCAATTGTGTGGTAAAGGTTTTAAGTTGTGTTTTTAAGTTGTGTTTTAAGTTGTGTTCTTAACTAATCAAAAATACAACTTAATAAATTAAAACACAACTTATTTTAGATTTTTGTCAATTGTATTTTTGATTCAAATCAAAATCTTATTTTTAAGGGAATCGAGACAAAAATATTTATATTTTAAATATGGCAATTAATAATAATCCAAGCATGTGCTTATTAGCCAAAGATAATGATCCTTGGTTATGGAAAAAATAATTTTTCCATATTAACTTTAAAACAATAAACAAATTATATAAAAATGATCTTATTAAAGGATTACCCAAAATAAAATTCAAAACTGAAAATTAATGTGATGCTTGTCAACTCGGAAAGTTAACCAAATCCTCATTTAGATCTAAAAAGTTCATATCAACATTACAACCACTTGAGTTACTTCACATGGATTTATTCGTACCAAATCAAGTTCAGTCCATAAATCAAAATAAATACGTGTTTGTAATTATTGATGATTTTTCAAGATAAACTTGGACTTTGTTCATAAAGAATAAAAGTGACACTTTTGATATTTTTAAGAATTCGTCAAACAAATTCAAAATTTAACTGATTTAAAAATAAAGAATATATGGAGTGATCATGGAGGAGAATTTAAAAATGAAAAATTTGAATTTTTTTGTCAAAAGAAAGGAATCTTTCATAATTTTTCATTTCCTAGAACTTCACAACAAAATGGAGTTGCAGAACGTAAGAATAGAACTTTACAAGAATGCGCGAGAACATTATTAAATGGAAGTACACTACCAAAGCATTTTTGGGCTGAAGCATTCACAACGGCTTGTTATGTTTTGAATCGAGTTTCCATTCGACCTCTTACTAAAAATACTCCATACAAGCTTTTTACTGGTAGAAAACCGTATATATCTTATTTTAAAGTTTTTGGATCAAAATGTTTTATTTTAAATACAAAAGATCAGCTTGGAAATTTTGATTCAAAATCAGACGAAGGAATATTCTTGGGATATTCAGACCGTAGCAAAGCTTATCTTATTTTCAATAAAAGAACTAGTAAAATAGATGAATCACTTCATGTTTCGTTTGGCGAAAATTTTATTCAAAATTCCATAAAAATAAAAATTATAACAAATAACTCTTCTCACAATGATGATCTAATAACATATAGAGAAGATGAAAACATTGTCCATAACAACATAGAGAATAATACTACAGAAACTCAAGATAATATCAACAATAAAAATATTCATGTAAATGAAGTCAGATCTCCACCACAACTATTACGAGATCATCCAACACAAAATATTGTTGGAGAAATAACTTCAAACATTTGAACAAGAAGTCAACATAATTTGGTAAGTAATGTAGCTTTCTTGTCAAATATCGAACCCAAAAATCCTAAAGGAGCATCTACAGGTGAAAATTGGATAATTTCCATGCAAGAAGAATTAAACCAGTTTAAATGTAATGAAGTATGGGAATTAGTTCCAAGACCAAGTGATCAAACTGTTATTGGAACAAAATGGGTTTACAAAAATAAAGTAGATGAATTAGGAAACATGACTAGAAATAAAGCTAGGCTTACTGCACAAGGTTACAATCAAGAAGAAGGCATAGATTATGAAAAACCTTTGCTCCAGTTGCACGACTAGAAGCAATTCGAATATTATTAGCATACACTTGTCATAATAACTTTAAACTATATTAGATGGATGTTAAAAGCGCTTTCTTAAATGGCTACATTAAAGAACGAGTATATGTTGAACAACCTCCACTATTCTCTCATGAAAAATATCTTGGTCATGTTTATAAACTGAAAAAGGCATTATAGGTTTGAAGCAAGCACCTCGTGCTTGGTATGAACCTCTCAAAACTTACCTGTTAGATTCAGGATTTCAAATTGGAAAGGTTGATCAAACACTATTTATCAAGAAAGACCATAAAGATATTCTAATAATCCAAATATATGTAGATGACATTACCTTTGGATCAACAAATGATCAATTATGTCAAGAATTTTCAAAAATAATGACCAATGAATTTGAAATGTCACATATGGTAAAACTTTCTTACTTTTTGGGATTACTAATTAAGCAATTACCAGATGGAATTTTCATTAATCAAGAAAAATATTATACTAATTTAATAAAACATTTTGGAATGGAAAATACATCAAGTAAACTACGCCAATGAGTACATCGACACATTTAGATAAAGATGAAAATGGTAAAAATGTCGAGCAAAAATTATATCGAAGCACAATAGGTTCACTTTTGTATTTAACTGCAAGTAGACCGGATATTATGATGAGTGTTTGCTTATGTGCCCGACTTTAAGTTAATCCAAAAGAATCAAATTTAAGAGCGGTTAAATGAATATTACGATATTTAAGCATTACAAAAGATTTTGGACTCTTCTATCCGAAAGACCATTCCTTTGAATTAGTTTCATATAGTGATGCTGATTTTGGAGGATCACAACCGGATCGTAAGAGTACAAGTGGAACATGTCATTTTATTGGTAAATCTCTTATATCTTGGTTTAGATAGAAAAAAAAATGTGTTTCATTATCAACATGAAAAGCTAAATACATATCTGCTGAACTAGCTTGTGCTCAGGTATTATATATGCAGCAACCACTAAAAGATTTCAATGTAAATTTGTCAAATTCCATAGTCTGCTGTGACAATACAAGCGCAATAAATTTATCTAAGAATCCGGTGAACCCTTCCAGAACTAAACACATTGATATCATACATCACTTCATGAGAGATAATATTGAAAAAAAAAACAATTATTTAGAATTAGTTAACTCAGAAAATCAAATTGCTCATATCTTTAAAAATCCCTTTTGGAAAATTCTTTTATTAAACTCCGACGAGAGTTAGGAATTGTATCATTCAAAAATCTCTAAAAACTTCTTTGATTATCATGTTCTTACAATGTCTTAATCTCTTTTTGATCGATGACAAACGGGGAGAAATATTTCTCATGATTATACCATTTTTCCATGCTATTGTATTCTTATACTTTCCATACTATTGGAAAATTGTGCTAACATTTGTGAATGTAGGAATCAAATGGTAAGGATATAAGATTGTGAACTAACACATTTGTGCAGAAATTCAGGGGGAGCTATATATTCAGGGGTAGAAAATCCAAAGTGTTGTCATCAATCAAAAAGGGGGAGAATGTTGAATCACAAGATTTAGATCGATGCCAACGAATGAAGCAACTATGAGAATCGAATCATAAAGATAAGGTTTTTTTATATATATATACACACATTGAGTCATAGTAGAATTATGTTAAAATCTATCCTCAATTATACACGAATGTGCAAAACAAAGTTATATATATACCTTTTAAAATACCAGAAATATACAAAAACTGGCTTACCGGTCGACTGGTAGAAAATCAACTAGTCGACTGGTCAACCAATTTTTGTATACAACGGCTAGTTTTGAAAATCTTATTTTTACGATTTAATTCTACCAGTCCACTTATGATTTTTAACCAGTCGACTGATTCGACCCAGAAACTATTTTGTGAAGAGTCACCATCCTTCATGAAGAGATTCCTCTTCATTAATCAAAGGAAATGAACATAACTTTTTATAGAAACTATTCATGAAGGATTGCTACTCTTATACCATTATATAAATAAGTTTAATCATGTTTTACAATCACCGATTTTAACCGAGTTATACTGATTTTTCTAATCATCATTCTTTTCTCTCCATTTATATTCTTTGCAATTAAAAAGCTCTCCGATTCGAATATTTTTTGAATCCTTGAATCAATTTAATATCATATGATTCAACAAGCAATCTTCTTCCTTAAATCTCCGCATTCAAATCATATACTCGAGGATTAGATTATAGGAAGGTTGTACTTATAATACTGGCTATTCGTGTTGATTCAAGAACATAAATCAAAAGTCAAACACTTGTAATTGTTGAAGACCTGTGTAGTTGCTCAGGCAAGAGGCATCCTTTTTGGGGCTCGAGTGTTCCGACCTACTCCTCCGGGTTAAGAGAGGGTGTTGTTAGTGAATTCCGAAGAGGAGCTTCGGGACTGGACGTAGGGCGGGAAGTCCGAACTAGTATAAAAATTCCTGGTGTCACTTTACTTTATTTTCCACATTTACTTTGTTTGTGATATATCTTGGTAACTTAGATTTTATTTGCATTGCATATTACTTAGTTAGCATATCACGTATATTTCTGCAATACCCATATAGATCCTTTAAGTCATATATAACGATTTTTTCACCAGACCGATAGGATTCTATGTTGATCCTTTCTCATGTATTTTGCCTTTTATTACCTCCCCACATTTCCAGCTATGTTTTAGGGAATCATTAGAAAGATAAATCTCTAATTTATATCCACTTTTTAATGTATGCTCTATCAAGAAATTTTTGTTTATATTCCACAGTTATACCCTACAGTCACCAGGAGAGTGGTGTTAGTTTAGCATAGAATATGCGAGATGACCAATGAAACATGAACCAATTACATTTTTATCGCTTTCAATAATAGGACACAAATTTCTTTATATTGTATAATATTTTGGAATATAATTTTTAATTATTATCAGAATAAAGTTATTTTACTAAAATTTTGTATATTACTAAGTCACCTAAAACTATAAAAAGGAGGGCCTTTCCTATTCAGTCAAAACTTATTATTGATACTCCTATTATCAGCATCAATCATGTTCTATTGCACAAGACATTGAAAGTTTTGACTGTTATTGTTCCTCCATCCTATTCACTCATATAAAAAAACTATTCTCGGGTTGATTTACGCAAAAATTTGGCCAAACCGCATTTTGAATTCTTATATGATAAACTATTTTACTGTTGATTTGTAGAAATTTGGTGAAGTGATGATATTGATACAAGCTTGATTCTTTCCTTTTTTGAACTAGACTTCCTTATTTAACTTACATGTTCCCATTTACATGGTTATGCTACTAACATGAAGATAAAAGTTTGTGTAAAGTTGTATAAAAATCAAATGAATTTAAAAATGAAGGTATCAATGTAATTTTTTGTGATTTGTTTGAAGCACTTGATATATATTAAGGAAAAAACTATAATCACTCTAAGTTATGTGTAGATTGCTTTCTTAAAACCCTTGGCATATGTGTTTTAGATTCATGCGGTGTAAAATCATTGATGATGGTAATTTTTTTCTTTCAATTGTGAAAATATATATTTACTGTCTCTTAGCGTGTCTGATTGTTCAGGCCAAAATTAAATATTTCAAACATGATTGTTAGTTGTACATTAGATTTATTAGAACATTACATAATTAAAAAGGTAGATTATTACCAATGGATTTTCTTTTGTAATTTTTGTATGAAATATAATGATGCCCTTATGTAGAAAAAAAAATCCTCCTGCTCTACAGATCCATTTTCAATTCATTTTACACCTTATATTTTTTCTTTTGAATTTTAGCTTTATGTACTTCAAAATTTTGTTATAATTCTAACAAATACTCACCCTCATGTTTACTCTTTTATCATATTTTTGGTTTTATTTTGGTTTGTTCCGGTAACAACATACTATACCACTTGCATAACAATTATAGTTTATAATTAGCATATTTCTTTTTAAATTTACTTAGTAATGCAAGGAGTTTGTGACACCCCACGTCCGTTAATGTCACTCATGAGGAGAATTCATTAAGTTTCGTGAAGCATTATAGATAAACATAAAATTAACATTATAAGACAAATATAAAATAGTAGCGGAATTAAAAACTTTTATTAATTACAAAACATAACTTCGTGGTTCAAAACATCATGAGTCTAAAAGTACATATACCTAGTACATCATCTTAGACATTTCTGTCTTATACTTAAAATATCAGAGTACAATAAATAAAGAAGCATGATTCCCCAAACAAAAACATAGCCATAATAGAAAAGGATAAGAGCTAGAGAAATACATCTAAGCAGCTCCAAGTGGATGAAAGTAGAATCCTGGTTAAGCTTGAGTATTTCCACCCTGAAAACCTAGGGGGGAGGGGAACGGAAGAAAAAGAAGAGGAAACAAAATGGGTCAGACATAAAGTCTGGCGAGTCCAGTTACTTTTAGCATATTAATAAGTAAATGTATTATGACAGGCATATGAAATAGATAGGAGAGGTAACATCATAAAAGCCAGGTATGACAAGGTAAACAGTATAAACATGATAGAGTATATTGCGCTTCCCTAACGATTTCTCCTCACTGATACTTGTATAACCAGAATGTGATGATCCCAATGACTCTAAGATGGTAGACTTAGGTGTACTTCCAGTGAGAGGTTTTTACCCCATACAATCAACAAGTAGCCCCACATTCCGGAATCAACTTTAAGGGTAATAACGGGCTTCTAAACATATCGAAGTCTAAATGTACCCTAATTGCTACCCTAATAGATCGGCTCCTTACTCCGTAGATACCCTGTGCTGGCCACATAATAGGGTGTACCACTTCCTAAAGTGGCAACCTTTCGTTTTCCAGATGTGCACAACCATATCTAATGGTGTCATAGCGTCTTATTTTCCTCTGTTCGGACCCTGCACGCACATGACCCGGTCAGTATGTGTAATAACCCGCAAATTATGGGCCAGTTTAAAATTTTTATTTTGGCAATTATAGCGAATTTTGAATATTTAAAATGAATTATTTTAAATAATAACGACGAGAAATTTATTTTGAATTAAAATTCGACGTATATATTATATACGCCATCGTTAGAATATAAAAATTAAATATATAATTATAAATAGAATGAAAATGGCGCGGTAGTTCGATAATTCGATTTCAAACTTTAATTGAACATACCGGGTGCAAAACAATCCGGATTTTAGTGAAACCAAAAACATTAGAATCTAATTGATGATATCTTTCCAACGAATCCGAAAAATCAAGATTTCATAACGGGAATCAAAAGATATGTCCAGTTGAAATTTCTGAATAGTCGCTATGGAATTCAGGCCCTTAAATATGGAAATTTTTCAAATGACCTCGGATTTCGACGAAACCACTTTTGTTGGGTCCGCAATGTCAAGTTATTGCTAGGTTTCAAATTTCGTAATTTTTCGAATCAATATGTGAGCTTGGTAAAGGAAAACGCGTTTGACCAGTTTCAGTTGATTTTAATCGACTGGAAATTGGCCATTTTTCTAACGGTCTCAGAATTCGACGAAACTAGTTTTGTCAGGACCGTATCGTCAATACGAAGCTAGAAAATATTTTTCGGGAATTTTTAGAGTTAGTATGTGACCCCGGTAATTTGAAATGTACGTTTAAAATTCAATATAGTGATTTAAATGTAAATTAAACGGAAACTGTTTCAAACGATCAAATCAGCTTACGATACATATCCCATTGTGTTCGGAATGGGGGTAAAACGCTATGGGCGACAGGCGGTGGACCTCGTTAGAGGTCGCATGTAAAAGTCAACTTTTTGCAATTAATATAATTAAATAAATTAAAAAATTAAAATTATCTCTCCCCTCCCCCTTATTTCATTCTGGCCCCCCCCCCTCCCCCGATATTTTTAATTCGGTTTTTCAAAAAAAAAAGGGGGAAAGAGAAAGGAAGGCGATGGCGGAGGAAACCGCCGCTCCAGGCGTCGCCGTGCCCCAGTCGCCGACCTCCCCCTCTCTCCTTTTTTCCTCGCACGCCACCCCCTCTTGTTCTTCCACTCCTGCTCCACTCGAGACCCCAGCCCCCCTCCTCGTAATCGACCAAGGTGCCACCGATGGCCAAGACCACCGCCGTCCAGACCCCCATGCGCCACCCCATCTCCGACACCCCTCCAAACTCCAGCGCCCCTCCCTCCTTTCCCCTCCGCCTCTCGCTTCTTTCTCCAATTAAAAAAAAACCGCAGAAGAGGGGATCCGTCCTGGTGTGGCTCCGGCCATCTGAGGAGGCGCAGATGATGAAGGATTCGACGGATATTCGTTTTTACAGAGAAAGGTATTTCTTTTTACTTTTCTTTTATTATTTAAATTATTTAAAAATCCGAATCTATAGTATATAAATCAGTTTTTTTTTTTAAATAGAAAAGACTAGATTTTTAAATAAAGAAAGACGATATTTTTAAATGGAGAAAGACGTGATTTTTACATATGTAAAGAAATAAAAATATGATTTTTATATTTTTAAAAGTATTAAAAATATGATTTTTATATTTTTAAAAGTATTAAAAATATAATCTTTACTATATAGAAGATGTAAAAATATGATTTTTGTTTATGTAGAGAATTAAAAATATAATTTTTACATGATAGGAATATTAAAAATATCATCTTTATATGTGTAGCAAAATAAAAATGGGATTTTTATAGTGATGGAATTGAAAAGGTAAAATCTTTAAATTTGAAAAGGCGAAATCTTTATAGTTGAAAAAATTCGATTTTTATATATTGAATAACAAAGTAAAAATTCAATTTTTATATGTTGAATAACAAAGTAAAAATTCGATTTTTATATATTGAATAGCGAAGTGAAAATTTGATTTTTAAATGTATGAAGCGATTAAAAAAATATGATTTTTAAATTGAAAGTGAACAAATAAAAATGTGATTTTTATTTTAAAGACATCAGTATATAAAAATGTGATTTTTACATATGTAGTGGCTACGGGCAACGAAGATGACGAAGATGCGATAGCGATGAAGATTTCTATCAATGAAGTGCCGTGGAGATTTGGATAGCTATCTATGAGAATTTCTCACCTTTCAATTTCTTTTTCTAGTTATATATATATATATACTAGGATGCAGACGGTGCTTAGTAGCACCCGACACAATCGTCCACAGACCATGGACTTGTTTGCTTGATTGCATAAATTAGTTAGATGATTAGATTTGAATTTGATTGTTTGGTGGATTTGATTGATGTGTGAATGGCGTGGGCCTTCACTAGTCCGGGGATAAGGCTAGGCCTCGTCCCGTTTCTAGTATCGTGCCGTTATGTCGCCGAAATTTTCTAAAATAAGTTAGAAAAATAAAAATATTATTTTATTTAATAAATGAACTGAATAGAAATTCATATGTTGAAATAAAATGTTTTATCGTTAAAAATATAATTTTTAACGTGAAAGTGAATAAAATAAATATTCATTTACAAACCAGACGGTTTGTTTATGTACACCTATTTGAAGGACATAGATTGGGTCGATAAATTTTACACATCGCCCAACTGCACAAATAAAATCTGTGTTTGATTGTTTGAAACCCCACACGGGTGTTGGGATGAAATATGAAGTTCACTCATCCTGATTGATTAATTATGTCGATCGATTGATTGACAGGCTGTTATAAGCGTTAGATATCTATATTTGATGTTTATACAGTGTAGTGCACTTTGGTTGATGGTTGATTATTTTTCAATGCTATTATATACATGTGTTGTATGAAAATCCATATAATTAACGTTATATGGTGATTGATTGGGTCTCATTCCATTTTAGAAGATAAAGAATATATAAAATAAAGGTTCATGTGTTGACTGTACTCATCTGTTGAGATTAGTCATGTGTTGAACGAATATTTTTATAATAAAATTTACATCTTTATCAATATAAAGTAAATGTTCATGTGTTGACTGTACTCATCCGTTGAGATTAGTCATGTGCTGAACGAATATTTTTTATAATAAAATTTACATCTTTATCAATATAAAGTAAATGTTCATGTGTTGACTGTACTCATCCGTTGAGATTAGTCATGTGTTGAACGAAATATTTTTATAATAAAATTTACATCTTTATCAATATAAAGTAAATGTTCATGTGTTGACTGTACTCATCCGTTGAGATTAGTCATGTGTTGAACGAAATATTTTTATAATAAAATTTACATCTTTATCAATATAAAGTAAATGTTCATGTGTTGACTGTACTCATCCGTTGAGATTAGTCATGTGTTGAACGAAATATTTGAAAATAGAAATATATGAAGCCGTGTTGATTAGATTGACGCCATTTTGACGTGAACGATATTTATGTCGATTTTATTCGTTTGAAAAATGAATTGAATATAAAACGATTTCGAAATGAATTGAATATAAAGCGATTTCGAAATGAATTGAATATAAAACGATTTCGAAATGAATTGAATATAAAACGATTTCGAAATGAATTGAATATAAAACGATTTCGAAATGAATTGAATAGAAAACGATTTCGAAATGAACTGAATAGAAAGCCAATTTGAATTGAATTGAATAGAAAACGATTTCGTAATGAATTGAATAGAAAACCAATTTGAATTGAATTGAATAGAAAACCAATTTGAATTGAATTGAATAGAAAACCAATTTGAATTGAATCGAATAGAAAACCAATTTGAATTGAATCGAATAGAAAACCAAATTGAATTGAAAACGAATTCAAATTGAATAGAAAGCGAATTGAAATGAATTCAAATTGAATTGAAATTTGAATTGAATAGAAATGAATTTTAAACGAAATTATAAAGAAGAATTCAATTTTTCTTTGAATTGAAATGGTGGTTGAAATCGTTTTTGAAATGAATTCAAAACTATTTATATAATTCGTTTTAAATAAAAATCGACAAAATATATATTATATATATTATATATATAATATAATGGCCTGAATAGAACGCGCCGCGCCGCGACAGTTCATAAATTTCGACCGTTTATTTCAAACGGACATTACGGGAGATCCGACCGTCGGATTCTCCTAAACCCGGAAACGTTGGGTTCGTATCGTAAAGAGCTTTCTAACGAACATTAGAAATTCAAAATCTAACGGTTGGATTTGGAGATACGTCCAAATCAAATTTGAAAAAGGTCGCTGTAAGTGCAGTTCGATGGCCATTGTTGGAAATCGACTGTATAGACCTTGATAAAATTATTAAAAATAGTAATAATTTGTGTAAAATCATAAGAAATGATTTGGGAAAAATTGGGGTGAAAAACTCCATATTTGAAAAGATAAAAATGGATTTTTATCGAAATGAACTAGTTTTGAATTAAATTTAAAACCCGATTATTTTTAAATAAATAAATTAGATTTAAAAAGGGGTTTCAAATAATCGGAATTTCTAATATATTTGATTGGATTTGAAATGGGTTTATCGTGAACTGTGTTTTAAATAACACTAGTTCTTTAACCCGATAACAAATAGAATGTGATTTGGGTTTGTCGTGAACTGTGTTTTAAATAACACCTAGTTCTTTAACCCAATAAAAGGAGTTTTAACGAATCTGCAATTAGATTGAAATGTGAATTTACAATCTAAATTATCAAATTCAGAAAATGAGCGGGAATGGAGTATTACCAGTTTTGCTCCAAAGCGATAGTTAAATCTTTAATTGGATTTGAACGTGAAATGGTAATTAATTTTACCGATAACACCACGGTGTTAGATATGGAGTATTACCAGTTTTGCTTCATGGGATGAATAGGTTGGGATTGGGAAAAAAAATAAATAATTACTTCGTTATGGTTCGCTAATCTAGACTAGTTGGAAAAACCATAATTTGGTTTTAAATGGCATCCAAAGGAAGATTACAGGATAAATTTTAAAGAATTTATCTTGGATAAAATTAATGGGAACCTTTCCCTAAGAATGTGGAATTTAGAAACTAGCTGTAGGTTGGCTAAGAAGAATGGTTTCCTGGGTATTGATCTGATGTTGGTTTCGGCCTTCGGGGTTAATGTTTGGGAAATTGTTCCCCTGCTAATTTGCGGTTAGTGACTAATGAATTGGAATGAGGCATATGTTGTGTTTGTGTAACATTTGTTTTTAATATACGCGGGTTGTTCGGAAAGACCGGGTTTACACCCATTCTGAATAACCGATTCGACGATATGTCGAAGATGAAGACGGTGGTTGAAGACCGGAAGTCTTCACATCATTTGGATTACTACTGACGATCCTGATTGGGCAGTACACCCAAGAGGATGGAAATAGTTGGTGGTCGTCCAGACGTACTTGGAGATGGATGGGTATGCGAGGAAAGTGCCTCCGGTTTCGTTCAGACCCAGAACGGACTTGTAAATGGATTGTGTGTCTGACATTGGAATTTATTCTATGTTGATTGATTTCTGTTAAATATATATCTGTTTGGCGGCGGAGAATTTATTCTCTTGCTTAACGCCCTTCTCTGAGACATACGAGCTTATAGGTTATATATCGATAGATATCAATCGCATGGCATAAATTGCCTGTGTGGCATACTGAGATGCAATGATCAAGGCTTCTGTTGAAAAGCAAAGTCTTGTGGTTGATGATCAAAGCACGGCCTACGTGGCAGCTTTGTGTATAACGTGAATTCGCGAGCCTCACATCTCGGTATGAGTTAAAAACTGGATACGGACCGCTGGGAGAGCACGACGTTTCTTTCTAGCTTTGGTGGTGTCAGTGACTTACTAGCCCTGACATTTATATACTTTTCACCTTTGTGGTTGTTGGAATGAGGCGCCTCGATTATAGGTCTGTAAGGACCGGGAAACGTGTGTTCAGGAATAAATAATCCTCTAACGTAAGTGAGGACCGGCCCAGCCGCATCCAGGGTTGCCCAGAGTGCGTAACCCGGAGGCATTTGCTAGAGTGTCTCGAACGCGGAGAGGATCTTGCCCCTTGCCTCGACTCATGACGGAAATCCAATTTCCAATACGTGTATTGCGGTTTTAATTGTAGAACTACTATGGAGACATAGTAGGTGGTAGCTATGCCGCCTATGATTGATATTTGTGATTGAAATGTTTTGACACTATACACTTATTATAGTATCAAATGATTTGTTTCAAACGTATCAAGCATGCTTTGGCTGTTATAAGGGAAAACCCTATCCCCCGGCTTGCGTGGCATTGTGTGATAGGACCTGGGTCTTATAACAGCTTCATTTTTCTTTATTTAGTATTGCGTTGTTGTTTTATGCACTGGTATTCTTGGGAGGAAACCCGTTCCGTGTTATACGGCGTGGTCCCTTGATTTACCTAACTTTAAAAATAAATATTAACTGTTTTAGTTCTCACACCAGTCACATGACTGACCTGGAGTTTATTGTTTTAACCTAAACTCTGGGTGCCCCTATTTTCGACACGGGCAGCTAGTAGTTTTGGTTTTGCAGATTTATATTCATAGGATCCTGGTTTACAGCTGGAATGATATCCGGAAAGCTCTGTATCCGTATATCACCTTCAGTTGAGCTTTGTATTATTTTTCCGCTGTTATGTAATTTAATGTAATCTCTGATATTTATCGAATGTAATTTATTCATTTATACTCTATATATTCTTGTATCTGATGGGATTGTTGTAACAACAATGAAATGTTCTTCTGTGTGGATTCTGATTTGTCCTGTTCTCAAACGATCAGGGGTTTCGAACGGTCTAGATCGGTTTAACGACTGATTCGGATCAAGCTAAATTCCAGGCCGTCACATTTGGTATCAGAGCTTTGGTTTATAGAGCTCGAGAACAAGGCACATTAGAACCATACGAAATAATTCATCAGATATTGGATTAGTAATATCCAATTAGAATGACTCGTTAGAGATAGGATCAGTAGTATCCTAGAACGAGTGTGAAGAGTATATTTTTCAAATGAAAACAATTTTGTTTTAGAAATTTAAATCGTTTTAAACGTATTTGATTATTTATTTATTTTGAATATGGACAATCGAGTATATAAAGATTTTGCATATACGCGTCATGAACGTATATTCGAAGTTTTAATATATTGGATAGATATAGAATCACGCTCTAGTGGCCCGAAGATGATTCTGATGATTGACTAGTCGTCATTAGTATTCATGTTCGAGTAACGAAGGTGTGATATCGATATATTTCCATTAGACTGGTGTGAGAACCAAAACTTATATTGTTAGAACACATTGTTGTGAATTGGCATTAAAAACATGATTTTTTGTATATGTATCAAAATTATGAATTTGAAAACTCTAATCCACTAATTGATTGATGTTTGTGTTGTTTTTTTATTTGTTTGCTAATTTTTGAACCATTTATGCCTAATTGAACCAAATATTGAACTGTATTGAAAATTGGTCGCATTTGCTTGCATATACATATACTTACATTGAACAGGTCATAGCAAGGAGGCTAGAGCAGAGAATAAAATTTGTTTTCCCGACAAATAGGTACATGTTTACTACATAATTTACTGTTTTGTTTGGGTGATGATGATTTTATGAGCCTATTGGCTTGCCGCTTGGCCTTTTCTTTTTCTTTTTGAGATTAGAAGGACCGGGGAAGCTATTTGAAATTCCCCGATGCTCCCGGTACAGGGGAGGTTATGGCGAAATTTTTCGAAAATTTAGGGTGTTAGCCAAATTTTTGAAAATTTGAAAATTCTCAGAAACTGAAAAGTTGGAGAATGGAAGCCAGATCGAACGTAGAGTTGATTAATCAAACCACTTTCGACTTTGTTCCTTTTCGGGGACGAAAAGTTTTAAGTGGGGGAGATTGTAATAACCCGCAAATTCTGGGCCAGTTTAAAATTTTTATTTTGGCAATTATAGCGAATTTTGAATATTTAAAATGAATTATTTTAAATAATAACGACGAGAAATTTATTTTGAATTGAAATTCGACGTATATATTATATACGCCGTCGTTAGAATATAAAAATTAAATATATAATTATAAATAGAATTGAAAATGGCGCGGTAGTTCGATAATTCGATTTCAAACTTCAATTGAACATACCGGGTGCAAAACAATCCGGATTTTAGTGAAACAAAAAACATTAGAATCTAATTGTTGATATCTTTCCAACGAATCCGAAAAATCAAGATTTCATAACGGGAATCAAAAGATATGTCCAATTGAAATTTCTGAATAGTCGCTATGGAATTCAGGCCCTTAAAAATGGAAATTTTGCAAATGACCTCGGATTTCGACGAAACCACTTTTGTTGGGTCCGCAATGTCAAGTTATTGCTAGGTTTCAAATTTCGTAATTTTTCGAATCAATATGTGAGCGTGGTAAAGGAAAACGCGTTTGACCAGTTTTAGTTGATTTTAATCGACTGGAAATTGGCCATTTTTCTAACGGTCTCAGAATTCGACGAAACTAGTTTTGTCAGGACCGTATCATCAATACGAAGCTAGAAAATATTTTTCGGGAGTTTTTAGAGTTAGTATGTGACCCCGGTAATTTGAAATGTACGTTTAAAATTCAATATAGTGATTTAAATGTAAATTAAACGGAAACTGATTCAAACGATCAAATCAGCTTACGATACATATCCCATTGTGTTCGGAATGGGGGTAAAACGCTATGGGCGACAGGCGGTGGACCTCGTTTAGAGGTCGTATGTAAAAGTCAACTTTTTGCAATTAAAATAATTAAATAAATTAAAATTATCTCTCCCCTCCCCCTTATTTCATTCTGCCCCCCCCCCCCCCCCGATATTTTTAATTCAGTTTTTCAAAAAAAAAAGGGAAAGAGAAAGGAAGGCGATGGCGGAGGAAACCGCCGCTCCAGGCGTCGCCGTGCCCCAGTCGCCGACCTCCCCCTCTCTCCTTTCTTCCTCGCACGACACCCCCTCTTGTTCTTCCACTCCTGCTCCACTCGAGACCCCAGCCCCCCTCCTCGTAATCAACCAAGGTGCCATCGATGGCCAAGACCACCGCCGTACAGACCCCCATGCGCCACCCCATCTACGACACCCCTCCAAACTCCAGCGCCCCTCACTCCTTTCCCCTCCGCCTCTCGCTTCTTTCTCCAATTAAAAAAAAAAACCGCAGAAGAGGGGATCCGTCCTGGTGTGGCTCCGGCCATCTGAGGAGGCGCAGATGATGAAGGATTCGACGGATATTCGTTTTTACAGAGAAAGGTATTTCTTTTTACTTTTCTTTTATTATTTAAATTATTTAAAAATCCAAATCTATAGTATATAAATCAGTTTTTTTTAAATAGAAAAGACTAGATTTTTAAATAAAGAAAGACGATATTTTTAAATGGAGAAAGACGTGATTTTTACATATGTAAAGAAATAAAAATATGATTTTTATATTTTTAAAAGTATTAAAAATATGATTTTTATATTTTTAAAAGTATTAAAAATATAATCATTACTATATAGAAGATGTAAAAATATGATTTTTGTTTATGTAGAGAATTAAAAATATAATTTTTACATGATAGGAATATTCAAAATATCATCTTTATATGGGTAGCAAAATAAAAATGGGATTTTTATAGTGATGGAATTGAAAAGGTAAAATCTTTAAATTTGAAAAGGCGAAATCTTTATAGTTGAAAAAATTCGATTTTTATATATTGAATAACAAAGTAAAAATTCGATTTTTATATGTTGAATAACAAAGTAAAAATTCGATTTTTATATATTGAATAGCGAAGTGAAAATTTGATTTTTAAATGTATGAAGCGATTAAAAATATATGATTTTTAAATTGAAAGTGAACAAATAAAAATGTGATTTTTATTTTAAAGACATCAGTATATAAAAATGTGATTTTTACATATGTAGTGGCTACGGGCAACGAAGATGACGAAGATGCGATAGCGATGAAGATTTCTATCAATGAAGTGCCGTGGAGATTTGGATAGCTATCTATGAGAATTTCTCACCTTTCAATTTCTTTTTCTAGTTATATATATATACTAGGATGCAGACGGTGCTTAGCAGCACCCGACACAATCGTCCACAGACCATGGACTTGTTTGCTTGATTGCATAAATTAGTTAGATGATTAGATTTGAATTTGATTGTTTGGTGGATTTGATTGATGTGTGAATGGCGTGGGCCTTCACTAGTCCGTGGATAAGGCTAGGCCTCGTCCCATTTCTAGTATCGTGCCGTTATGCCGCCGAAATTTTCTAAAATAAGTTAGAAAAATAAAAATAGCATTTTATTTAATAAATGAACTGAATAGAAATTCATATGTTGAAATAAAATGTTTTATCGTTAAAAATATAATTTTTAACGTGAAAGTGAATAAAATAAATATTCATTTACAAACCAGACGGTTTGTTTATGTACACCTATTTGAAGGACATAGATTGGGTCGATAAATTTTACACATCGCCCAACTGCACAAATAAAATCTGTGTTTGATTGTTTGAAACCCCACACGGGTGTTGGGATGAAATATGAAGTTCACTCATCCTGATTGATTAATTATGTCGATCGATTGATTGACAAGCTGTTATAAGCGTTAGATATCTATATTTGATGCTTATACAGTGTAGTGCACTTTGGTTGATGGTTGATTATTTTTCAATGCTATTATATACATGTGTTGTATGAAAATCCATATAATTAACGTTATATGGTGATTGATTGGGTCTCATTCCAATTTAGAAGATAAAGAATATATAAAATAAAGGTTCATGTGTTGACTGTACTCATCCGTTGAGATTAGTCATGTGTTGAACGAATATTTTTATAATAAAATTTACATCTTTATCAATATAAAGTAAATGTTCATGTGTTGGTTGTACTCATCCGTTGAGATTAGTCATGTGTTGAACGAATATTTTTTATAATAAAATTTACATCTTTATCAATATAAAGTAAATGTTCATGTGTTGATTGTATTCATCCGTTGAGATTAGTCATGTGTTGAACGAAATATTTTTATAATAAAATTTACATCTTTATCAATATAAAGTAAATGTTCATGTGTTGACTGTACTCATCCGTTGAGATTAGTCATGTGTTGAACGACATATTTTTATAATAAAATTTACATCTTTATCAATATAAAGTAAATGTTCATGTGTTGACTGTACTCATCCGTTGAGATTAGTCATGTGTTGAACGAAATATTTGAAAATAGAAATATATGAAGCCGTATTGATTAGATTGACGCCATTTTGACGTGAACGATATTTATGTCGATTTTATTCTTTTGAAAAATGAATTGAATATAAAACGATTTCGAAATGAATTGAATATAAAACGATTTCGAAATGAATTGAATATAAAACGATTTCGAAATGAATTGAATATAAAGCGATTTCAAAATGAATTGAATATAAAGCGATTTCGAAATGAATTGAATATAAAACGATTTCGAAATGAATTGAATATAAAACGATTTCGAAATGAATTGAATATAAAACGATTTCGAAATGAACTGAATAGAAAACGATTTCGAAATGAACTGAATAGAAAACCAATTTGAATTGAATTGAATAGAAAACGATTTCGAAATGAATTGAATAGAAAACCAATTTGAATTGAATTGAATAGAAAACCAATTTGAATTGAATCGAATAGAAAACCAATTTGAACTGAATCGAATAGAAAACCAAATTGAATTGAAAACGAATTCAAATTGAATAGAAAGCGAATTGAAATGAATTCAAACTGAATTGAAATTTGAATTGAATAGAAATGAATTTTAAACGAAATTATAAAGAAGAATTCAATTTTTCTTTGAATTGAAATGGAGGTTGAAATCGTTTTTGAAATGAATTCAAAACTATTTATATAATTCGTTTTAAATAAAAATCGACAAAATATATATTATATATATTATATATATAATATAATGGTCTGAATAGAACGCACCGCGCCGCGGTAGTTCATAAATTTCGACCATTTATTTCAAACGGACATTACGGGAGATCCGACCGTCGGATTCTCCTAAAACCGGAACCGTTGGGTTCGTATCGAAAAGAGCTTTCTAACGAATATTATAAATTCAAAATCTAACGGTTGGATTTGGAGATACGTCCAAATCAAATTTGAAAAAGGTCGCTGTAAGTGCAGTTCGATGGCCATTGTTGGAAATCGACTGTACAGACCTTGATAAAATTATTAAAAATAGTAATAATTTGTGTAAAATCATAAGAAATGATTTGGGAAAAATTGGGGTGAAAAACTCCATATTTGAAAAGATAAAAATGGATTTTTATCGAAATGAACTAGTTTTGAATTAAATTTAAAACCCGATTATTTTTAAATAAATAAATTTGATTTAAAAAGGGGTTTCAAATAATCGGAATTTCTAATATATTTGATTGGATTTGAAATGGGTTTATCGTGAACTGTGTTTTAAATAACACTAGTTCTTTAACCCGATAACAAATAGAATGTGATTTGGGTTTGTCGTGAACTGTGTTTTAAATAACACCTAGTTCTTTAACCAATTAAAAGGAGTTTTAACGAATCTGCAATTAGATTGAAATGTGAATTTACAATCTAAATTATCAAATTCAGAAAATGAGCGGGAATGGAGTATTACCAGTTTTGCTCCAAAGCGATAGTTAAATCTTTAATTGGATTTGAACGTGAAATGGTAATTAATTTTACCGATAACACCACGGTGTTAGATATGGAGTATTACCAGTTTTGCTTCATGGGATGAATAGGTTGGGATTGGGAAATAAAATAAATAATTACTTCGTTACGGTTCGCTAATCTTGACTAGTTGGAAAAACCATAATTTGGTTTTAAATGACATCCAAAGGAAGATTACAGGATAAATTTTAAAGAATTTATCTTGGATAAAATTAATGGGAACCTTTCCCTAAGAATGTGGAATTTAGAAACTAGCTGTAGGTTGGCTAAGAAGAATGGTTTCCTGGGTATTGATCTGATGTTGGTTTCGGCCTTCGGGGTTAATGTTTGGGAAATTGTTCCCCTGCTAATTTGCGGTTAGTGACTAATGAATTGGAATGAGGCATATGTTGTGTTTGTGTAACATTTGTTTTTAATATACGCGGGTTGTTCGGAAAGACCGGGTTTACACCCATTCTGAATAACCGATTCGACGATATGTCGAAGATGAAGACGGTGGTTGAAGACCGGAAGTCTTCACATCATTTGGATTACTACTGACGATCCTGATTGGGCAGTACACCCAAGAGGATGGAAATAGTTGGTGGTCGTCCAGACGTACTTGGAGATGGATGGGTATGCGAGGAAAGTGCCTCCGGTTTCGTTCAGACCCAGAACGGACTTGTAAATGGATTGTGTGTCTGACATTGGAATTTATTCTATGTTGATTGATTTCTGTTAAATATATATCTGTTTGGCGGCGGAGAATTTATTCTCTTGCTTAACGCCCTTCTCTGAGACATACGAGCTTATAGGTTATATATCGATAGATATCAATCGCATGGCATAAATTGCCTGTGTGGCATACTGAGATGCAATGATCAAGGCTTCTGTTGAAAAGCAAAGTCTTGTGGTTGATGATCAAAGCACGGCCTACGTGGCAGCTTTGTGTATAACGTGAATTCGCGAGCCTCACATCTCGGTATGAGTTAAAAACTGGATACGGACCGCTGGGAGAGCACGACGTTTCTTTCTAGCTTTGGTGGTGTCAGTGACTTACTAGCCCTGACATTTATATACTTTTCACCTTTGTGGTTGTTGGAATGAGGCGCCTCGATTATAGGTCTGTAAGGACCGGGAAACGTGTGTTCAGGAATAAATAATCCTCTAACGTAAGTGAGGACCGGCCCAGCCGCATCCAGGGTTGCCCAGAGTGCGTAACCCGGAGGCATTTGCTAGAGTGTCTCGAACGCGGAGAGGATCTTGCCCCTTGCCTCGACTCATGGCGGAAATCCAATTTCCAATACGTGTATTGCGGTTTTAATTGTAGAACTAGTATGGAGACATAGTAGGTGGTAGCTATGCCGCCTATGATTGATATTTGTGATTGAAATGTTTTGACACTATACACTTATTATAGTATCAAATGATTTGTTTTAAACGTATCAAGCATGCTTTGGCTGTTATAAGGGAAAACCCTATCCCCCGGCTTGGGTGGCATTGTGTGATAGGACCTGGGTCTTATAACAGCTTCATTTTTCTTTATTTAGCATTGCGCTGTTGTTTTATGCACTGGTATTCTTGGGAGGAAACCCGTTCCGTGTTATACGGCGTGGTCCCTTGATTTACCTAACTTTAAAAATAAAGATTAACTGTTTTAGTTCTCACACCAGTCACATGACTGACCTGGAGTTTATTGTTTTAACCTAAACTCTGGGTGCCCCTATTTTCGACACGGGCAGCTAGTAGTTTTGGTTTTGCAGATTTATATTCACAGGATCCTGGTTTACAGCTGGAATGATATCCGGAAAGCTCTGTATCCGTATATCACCTTCAGTTGTGCTTTGTATTATTTTTCCGCTGTTATGTAATTTAATGTAATCTCTGATATTTATCGAATGTAATTTATTCATTTATACTCTGTATATTCTTGTATCTGATGGGATTGTTGTAACAACAATGAAATGTTCTTCTGTGTGGATTCTGATTTGTCCTGTTCTCAAACGATCAGGGGTTTCGAACGGTCTAGATCGGTTTAACGACTGATTCGGATCAAGCGAAATTCCAGGCCGTCACAGTATGCGCTGCCCACACCCTCCCTCACATTTGGATTTCTTACAATCAGCCCAGTAAGCATGCCCCGACTCCGACCTAGCTTGGAGTACTCGTTTGATACCTATATATAGGTTACTGACTGAAACGGGTCCTACACACAAGATTTTGCAAGCTCTCCCCTTTGTCTTGCATCCACACTAGGTTTTCCACAGATTATGCCTACCTGCCGGTGTCATAAAATTACGTAATCCCAACAGGTTAAGTTTGTGGTATATATAAATATTACCCACTAACCAAAGATTTACTTAACCCACCCACTGTTTCAAACAAGTTTACTTAACCCCTATTCAATTTATCATATTCATACAATCCCTATGGATTCAACTAGGTTAAGTATTCAACTTCATAACCATGTTGATTTATGGTTATAATGTACTAGACCTCCCACATTAAGCCTACCACTTGTGGATGCTGGATATTGAGGTCGGTTCCGAGAAGACTTCTTCCACAAGTCGGACTTAACCTCGTGTCTTAGCACGTCTCGTGTTTATGCACTTAGACCCATCACATTAGATTCACCACTTGCGGTCGTTGGATATCCCGGGCGGTATTGGGCAGACTTCCACCACAGCTGTAATCTAATCTCCTGTCTAAGCGCGGTTACAATTTCTAATTAATGTAATCCTAGGCATTCCAATTATTAACCAATTATTCCTATGTCGTTATAGTTTTTCTTGCCCCTTTCCCAAATCATGTTCATAATGAACCATATTCCCCAAATTATGGTCTTTAATCACAAGTTGATTTATATCCCCAACTTCATGTTCATATATTCATTCAAGTTATGCCCAAACTTCCAATTACAAGTTATGCCCCAAAATATACCGTTTTCCCCTCGTTCTCATTTTAACGCATTCGCATATCTTAGTGGCATGCCTAGGCTCGAAAGTAGCCTGGCTATATAAAAAAAGGGAAAGGACTAGGGGAAGATGAAAGAAGTGATCATACTAACAAGGTTGACATGTAATGGCATAAACATATAGTGGCATAATGGCAAAATAAGCATATAGGAACAAATCTGATGAACATGAGACAATAGAACTAATTCTAATATAACAAGGATGTCATAACAGGCATGATAAGATCTAATGAATTAGATAAATAACTATAACAATCTGATTTAGCCACAATATAATGGTGACAAGCACGATGTGATCTAAACAATGGACTAGATCTACAAAAATGGCAGGTCTGGCATGATAAAGGTTAAGATCTAAGTCATAGTTATGTCAGAATATCATAGATAACAAGTTATAACAAATCTGATACGATTCAAGTAGTCACAAGCATAGATCCAACTTATAGTCATATCAAGATTAACTTTGTAATTATTTAGATCTAAAATTAATATAGAATCACAGTGTTTGGATCTAGAACAATGGAAGAATCGAATCACAGATCTCTAAGCTTGAATAACTTGATTGCAGAAGAAGAAAAGACTTGATTTAATCTAGGCAGAAGCAACATCTAGTTCTCCATTATTTTTGGTGTGCAAAAACATGAGAAATGAGGCCATATTTATAGCCGACCCTAAAAACCTAATCTGCCAGAACTGTCGCAGGGGGTCGGCCCCCCTTATGGGATCGACCCATGTGCCGACACCCCATTAAGGGGTCGACCCATGGGTCGACACCCCTCTTAAGGGGTCAACACCCCTGAGCGAGATTTTTGCCGCCTCCCTAAATTTTTTAATTTCAACCTGATTTTTGAATTCTGGATTTAATTATATAAATATATTCTTGTTGCACGTATACAAACTTCAAACCTTTATAACTTCTTCATACATTGTCCGTTTTATGCAAATCAGGTGCCAATTTTGACCAGAATTCCAAGATAAATGCAATGGCGTAGTCCGTTTCCCTTAATTCTGAACATTAGACTAATTATTCTTTAATTTATCGTCTTTATTGTTGTTAAAATTATGGGGTGTTACATACTCCACTACTTAAAGGATTTCGTCCCCGAAATCTCCAAGTTTAGAAGAATGTCTATCATAACATCCACATCCATCTACTCATCCACCAATCACAGGCATCCATTGTCCTTAAAAGACTTCTAATGCATATATGAACATATTAAAAGGTGTGTGTATATTTCCCAATACTATTGCGAAGATCAGGCGGTCTGCTTATTCACTCAACCTCCTTAATGCAATGTATGTTAGTGCCATGAATCCAACATGTATGCAAATAATCCTATTATTAGACGTAAGTTCTATATGTGTGCACACTCATCCATCCATATGCAACATCCATATGATGATACACTCACTTTCATCCATAAAGAAGAAAAATGCACACACATCCATATGTAGTATGAGAGTGATTGAGCCGATCTAGTGCCTGATGTGTGTGTATATTCATCCACGAGCAACCACTAGCAATCACTTGCATCCATTAAACATAACATGTCTCAAACACATGTTTACATCCATGGGATTTCTACATAAAGGTTAAAGTTTCGATAGATAGGATATATTTAAATAATAGAAATAAGCATGAATAAAAGCTTTGGAAAGGAAATTAAGAACATACCATTGAAAAGAAGAGGGTATGAAGCATGAATCTGGTCTTCGGTCTCCCAAATTGCATCCTCTGGGCTATCTCCCTACTGAACCTTCATTAACTTGACTTCTCGGTTGCATAGCTTCTTAACTTCTGATCCAAGAATACGGGTAGGAACTCGCCTAACTGTCGCCTCCGGTTCCACCTTTACTTCTTCCAATATACTCCACTCAACTACTTCTATAGTATCATGCAAGCACATCCGCAAATGAGAAGCATGGATAACATTATGAACACCTTACAGTCTCTCTGGTAGATTTACTCTATAGGCCATTTGGCTAATCCTTTCTATTATGGGAAATGGTCCTACGAATCTTGGTGCTAGTTTCCCTATAGATCCAAAGCGAACCACATTTCTTAATGGTGATACCTTAACAAAAACCATGTCTCCCTCCTCAAACTCAATCTCGGTCCATCTCTTGTCTGCGTAGTACTTCTTCCTATCTTGAGCGGTCTTCATTCGCCTTTTAATAAGATCAATCTTCTCAGATGTTTCTCTAACCATATCTGGTCCAAGTAGTAGTCTTTCTGTAGATTCCCACCAACAAGTCAGTGATCTATAGGGTCGTTCGTACAATGGTTCGAAGGGTGCCATTCCAATGATAGCTTGATAACTGTTGTTGTAGCCGAACTCCACTGAAGGAGGATGCTCTTCCCAAGTCCCTCTGAAGTCTAGGATACACAACCTTAAAAGATCCTCAAGAACTCTGTTTACTATTTCCGTCTGTCCATCTGTCTAAGGGTGATAAGCGATGCTCAAACACTACTGGGTACCTAATGCTTCCTGCAAGCTCCACCAAAATTCACCGGTGAAGATGGGGTCACGATCACTTACGATGGTGGAAGGTATTCCATGAAGACAGACTATCTCACGAACATAAACTGCTGCCAACCATGCTGTCGTCCTCTTGCTCTTAACAGAAATGAAATGAGCGCTCTTTGTAAGTCTGTCAACTACAACCCAAATACCGATGTTTCCTTTCTTCGATCTTGGCAAACCGTCTGTGAAATCCATAGAGACGCTCTCCCATTTCCACTATGGAACCTCCAAAGGATGAAGTAAACACCGGGCTTATTTTTCTCAGCTTTAACTTACTGAGAAATCAAATATTGAGAAAAAAACTCGGCTACATCTTTCTTCATCCTATCCTAAAAGAAAACCCTCTTCGTATCTCTATACATCTTATTGCCACTTGGATGAATAGTCATCTTAGAATGATGGGCTTCTTCCAGGACTGTTTTTAACAAGCTCCCAATTCGGGGAACAAAAAGCCTTCCATCTCGTCGTAACCACCTTTTATCGTCTGTGGAGTATCTACTGAGGTGACTGGAAGTCTCCCTTTCATTGAGCCTATCCAAGATGTCTGAAATATGTGGATTCTCTCGCTGCAAAGCTCCTATTTGATCCATAAGAGTAGGTCGCACCTCCAATGATACAAATAGGCCAGGTAAAAACTCAGTGGAGGCTCTAAAGTCAAAAGTCGATATAAACTCCAAGATTTTCCTTTCTACAAACAAAGAACTTAAGGTCATCCTCTGCCTACTTAGTGTGTCTGCCACCACATTACCCTTGCCAGGGGTATATGCAATCTCGAAATCATAAGATGCTAGGAACTCCATCCACCTTTGATGCCTCAAATTAAGTTCCGTTTGCGAGAACAAGTACTTGAGAGATTTATGAACAATGTACAACTCAAACTTCTCTCCAAGTAAATAATGATGCCACGTCTTAAGCGCGAATACTATGATACCTGGCTCTAAGTCATGGGTAGGGTAGTTCTTCTCATGAACCCTTAACTATCTACCCCCATAACATACTACCCTTCCTTCTTGCATTAGAACTGCACCAAGCCCTGTACCACATGCATCAATGTATACTATATACACTTTGTTTCCGTTGGGCAAGGTCAAGACTGGGGCTGTTGTCAGAGCCCTCTTCAATCGCTGGAAAGTAACATCACAATTTATATCCCATGAAAATGTCAAATTCTTCTTGTCAGCCTAGTGAGTGGGGATGATATCTTTGTGAAGTTCTTAATGAACTTCCTATAATAGCCTGCTAATCCCAGAAATCTTCTCACCTCCGTTGCATTCTTTGGGATCTGCCAATCCTGAACTGCAACCACCTTTGCAGGATCTACTTTTATCCCTTCTTTAGAAACCACATGCCCTAGGAATCTCACCTCTTTTCTCCAAAAAGCATTTGGAGAACTTTGCCTTAAGCTGATGCGCAAGTAGAGTTTTCAAAACCTCCCTTATATGTAAGGCATGCTCTTCCTCGCTCTTTGAGAAAATCAGGATGTCATCACCAAAGACCACGATAAATTTATTTATAAACTCCAGAAATTCCCTACTCATCAAATCAAAAAAATTGGCAGTGCATTCGTCATCCTAAAAGGCATAACAAGCCATTCGAAGAAACCATCTAGAGCCCTAAAATCGGTCTTATCTATACTTTCCTCGACCACCCTCAATTGATGAAACCTCGTGGCCAAGTCTAACTGAGAGAATACTGATGTACCAACAAGCCGATCAAACATATCATCTACCCTCAAGAGTGGGTGCCTATTCTTCTTTGAGAGTTTGTTCAACTCCCTATAATCTACACATAAGCGAAGCGAACCATCCGCCTTAGTTGCGAATACCACCGGGGCACCCCACTCTGATATGCTTCGCCTAATAAATCCTTTCTCAAGTAGCTCCCTTACTTGCTTACTGAACTCCCTCCTTTCTATTGGAGCCATTTGGCGCATAGGTAATGCAACTGGATTTGCATTGTCTACCACGTATATACGAAAATCGATCTCACACTTCGGAGGTAAGCCCCGAACCTCCTCTAAAACATCTGAATACTCACAGACTACTGGTACAGATTTCAGTTCATCGATAGATGATCCAGAGACTCTAGGAATCTAAGCATGACAGACCCCTTAGGGTCACAAGAAATCTCGAGGGTCCTCCCATGGCAAGTCAAAAGTCTGACGACCCTCCTCTTACAATCTCGAATGGCACAATACCTAACTATCCAATCCATCCCTAGAATCAAACTATAGCCCATAAAACCGAGTACATACGCGCACTCTAACTCGACGCCTAACACAGATATTTT
Organism: Allium sativum; assembly: GCA_030737875.1. Lineage (NCBI taxonomy): Eukaryota > Viridiplantae > Streptophyta > Magnoliopsida > Asparagales > Amaryllidaceae > Allium > Allium sativum. The sequence continues at coordinate 749,583,749 of CM060909.1, read as the reverse complement.
CAAACCTCGACAAATCATGGACAAATGAGCCGAATCACCAATGGGGTTTGAGACAACTACGGGATCCACTACCATACTAGTATTTAGGTGCAAAGACTCAACCACATAATTAGATATAAATGAATGAGAAGCGGAAGAATCAAAAAGAGTTCTAATAGGATGATTGGAAAGAGCAATCAAACCTTCCACGGAAACTTTCCTACCTCTATCTGGAGCACTGGCCACGAGAGCATGCACCTACCCTCCAGAAGCTCCTGCCCTTTGACCTTGTCCCTATTTCTTCAAGCATTCCTAAGCACAATGTTCGACCTCTCCACAATTGAAGCAAGTATTCTTCCTTCTTTTGCAGTCCTTTACCAAGTAACCCTCGCATCCACAATTATTGCACTTCCTCTTATCCTTAGCCTTATCATTTTTTCTCCCTTCATCTGTTGTTGTTGTTGTCATTTCTTGGGCCATACTTTCTTGTTTTGTGTTTCCTCAACCTTAACTTCATTATTGTCGCTTTTATCTTCCTCATGCATTAAGGCTATATCAACAAGCCTTTCAAAAGTTGCTCCCATTGGAATATGGGACATAACTAACCAATGAAGGGGTTCATTCAGTCCTTTAACAAACCGCAAATCTTTCTTGTGCGGAGTATCCATTGGCTCTAAACCAAACCTCGCTAGTTGATTGAATTTGTTAACATATTCTTTAACAGTCATGCCTCCTTGCTTGAGTGCAAGAAATCTCTCCATTTGCATGCTTTTCTCAGCTTAAGAAAGAAACTTCATTTCAAACCTTTGTCTAAAATCATCCCATGTCTCCACTGGACATTCTGCTTGCGTAACTTCCCACCAGAACAAAGCTTCATCTTTCAGTAGCCAGGCGGCTAACTGAATCTTCCTACGATCGTCCACTTCGGAAATTCCAAACAGATCTTCCGTATCTTTGAGCCAATTCCTTACATCTACGAACGTCACGGTTCCAAGGAATAGCTTTCCCCCCATAGCACATAAATCTTTGAAGATCTTAGAGAAATTATCTATACGTGGAGGAGGAGGAACGACGGGTGCTGCTGGGCGAGGAACATCGGCTTGACCACTAGCAGGAGCCGTGACCTCTAGATACCTACGGAACAAGCCTGGTATCGTAACGCCCTCGGGAATATTAGGTTCCCTAGACATGCTGAAAAGAAAAGGAAAGGATTTCAGACAAAGGATCGAATGATATTACATATGGCTTTGGGGAATATGTTTTCAAAACAGACTTTTCTGTTTGAAAATGCTTTCTTTTACAACATTTTTGAAAATAATTTTCAAAAAAATTATCCGATCTGGTAACCTTTAGCTCTAATACCAAGTGTGACACCCCACATCCGTTAATGTCATTCATTTAGAGAATGCATTAAGTTTCGTGCATCATTATAGGTAAACAAAAACTGAACATTACAAGATAAATATAAATAGCAGCGGAATTAAAAACTTTCATTAATCATAAAGCATAACTTCGTGGTTTAAAACATCATAAGTCCGAAAATACATAAACCCAGTACATAATCTTAAACATTTCTGTCTTGTACTCAAAATATCAGATACAATAAATAAAGAAACATCATTACCCAAACAAAAACATAGCCATAATAGAAAATGATAAGAGCTCGAGCAATACATCCAAGCATGTCTAAGAGGATGAAAGAAGAATCCTGGTCAAGCTTGAGTAATCCCACCCTGAGAACCTAGGGGGAAACGAAAGAGAAAGAAGAGGAAACAAAATGGGTCAAACATAAAGTCTGGCGAGTCTAGTTATTTTATAATATAAATAATTAAAAGTATCATGACATGCATACAAAATGGATAAGGAAGGTTACATCATTAAAGGTATGTATGACAAGGTAAACATGATAAACATAATAGAGTATATTGCGCTTCCCTAATGATTTCTCTTCACTGATACTAGTATAACCAAAATGAGATGATCCCAAAAACTGTAAGATGGTAGACTTAGGTGTAATTCCAGTGAGAGGTTTTCACCCCAAATAATCAATAGGCAGTCCAATGTTCTGAAATCGCCTCTAAGGGTAATAACGGGCTCCTAAACATACTAGAGTTTAAATATACCCTAATTACTACCCTAATCAATTGGCTCCTTACTCCGTAGATACCCTATGCTAGCCCCACAGTAGGGTGTATCACTCCCTAAGGTGGAAACTCTTCGGTTTTCCGAATGTGCACAACCATATCTACTGGTGTCACGACATATTATTTTCCTCTGTTCGGATCCTGCACGCACATAACCCGGTTTGTACATACTGCTCACACCATCCCCCACATTTGGATCACTTACAATCAGCCTAGTAAGCATGCCCCGACTGTGACCTAGCTCGGAGTACTCGTTTGATACCTATATATGGGTTACTAACTGAAACGGGCCCTACGCACAAGATGATGCAAGCTCTCCCCTTTATCTTGCATCCCCATTAGGTTTTCCACATAATATGCCTACCTACTAGTGTCATAAAATTGCATAATCCGAACAGTTTAAGTTTGTGGGCCTATATATAAATAGTACCCACAAACCCTAGATTTACTTAACCTATCCACTATTTCAAACAAGTTTACTTAACCCCTATTCAATTTACCATTTTCATACATTCCCTATGGATTCAACTAGGTTAAGTATTCAACTTCAAAGCCATATTCATTCATGGTTATAATATACTAGACCTCCTACATTAAGCCTACCACTTGTGGATGCTGGATATGCCGGACAGTTCCGGGAATACTTCTTTCACAAGTCGGACTTAACCTCGTGTCTTAGCACGTCTCGTGTTTACGCACTTAGACCCCTCACATTAGATTCACCACTTGCGGTCGCTGGATATGCCGAGCGGTTTCGGGCAGACTTCCACTACAAGTGTAATCTAACCTCGTGTCAAAGCGCGGTTACATTTTCTAATTACTGTAATCCTACGCATTCCAATTATTAACCAATTATTCGTATGTCTTTATAGGTTTTCATGCCCCTTTCCCAAGTCAGGTTCATAATGAACCATATGCACCAAATTAAGGTCTTTAATCACAAGTTGACTTGTATCCCCAACTTCGTGTTCATATATTCATTCAAGTTATGCCCAAACTTCTAATTACAAGTTATTCCCCAAATTATACGATTTCCCCCTTCATTCCCATTTTAACGCGCTCGCATATTTTAGCGGCTTGCGTAGGCTCGAAAGTATCCTGGCAATATAAAACAAAAAGGAAAGGACGAAAGGAAGATGACAGAAATGATCATACTAACATGTTTGAAATGTAATGGCACAAACATATAGTGGAATAATGACAAAATAAGCATATAGGAATAAATATGATGAACATGTTACAATAGAACTAATTCTAATATAATAGGGATGCCATAACAGGCATGATAAGATCTAATGAATTAGATAACTAACTATAACAAATCTGATTTGGCCACAATATAATGGCAACAAGCACGATGTGATCTAAACAATGGACTAGATCAACAAAAATGGCAGGTCTGACATGATAAAGGTTAAGTTCTAAGTCATAGTCATGTCAGAATATCATAGATGCACAAGTTATAACAGATCTGATATGATTCAAGTAGTTACAGGCATAGCTTCAAGTTATAGCTATGTGAAGTTTAACTTTTTTATTATTTAGATCTAAAATTAACATAGACTCGCAGTATTTGGATCTAGAAAAATAGAAGAATTGAACCACATATCTCTAAGCTTGAATAACTTGATTGCAGAAGAAGAAAAGACTTGATTTAATCTCAGAAGAGGCAACAACTAGTTATCCATTATTTTTGGTGTGCAAAAACATGAGAAATAAGGCCATATTTATATCCGACTCCAAAACCCTAATCTGCCAGATCTGCCGCACGGGGGTCGACCCCCCATATGGGGTCTACCTATGGGTCGACACCCCCTTATGGGGTCGACACCCCCTTATGAGGTCGACACCCCTAAGCGGGATTTTCACCGCTTCCCCATTTTTCTGAATTTCGAACTGGTTTTTGAATTTTGGATTTAATCATATATATATATATATATATTCTTGCACGTATGCAAACTTCAAACCTTAGAAACTTCTTCATACGGTGTCCGTTTCGCAAACTAGGTGCCTATTTTGACCAGAATTCCGAGACGAACGCAATGACATAGTCCATTTCAACTAATTCTGAACATTCAATTAATTATTCTTTAATTTATCATCTTTAGTGTTAATAAAATTACGGGGTGTTATAGAGTTCTTCCCATATGCCGTGGCAGTGCAACCGAAATTTACTGTTGATTTACACAATGTGAACATACACTTACTTTAACTGAGCTTAATCACCTGGTTAATTTGGAAGTGATCATGCCATACGAAACATATTTTCTTTTTCTACCAACGCTTATTATATTGACCCATGGTTCTTATGGATTTTTGTACCTGTTATGGTTGGACCAACGAAGTGGTCTAATGTTAGATATATTTACAGATAATGTTGGCTAAAATACACCTATTAAATTGCCCTTCGCACGAAAATTTACTAGGTTTTGCTGCATTTTGAGGTTATAATTAGATCTATATATCCTAACACACGAAAGATTATTTTCCTTCAAAATGGAGACAAAATTTGCTAATGGATATATGGTTCTACACCTACAATGAAATTTGTATGTAATTTGTAAATGATTGCTGCATCCGAATTGATTTAGCCCATTTTCAAGTAAAACTAGGAAACTAATCAATTTTAAACAATCAAAAATAAAATAAAATTATCTGGTAATTCTGAGTCTTCCGGAACTACCTCAAGACTATAAAATTTATATGGATTCACATCGAAACAAAGCTGGTCGAAATAAAAGAAATAATTAGGTACATTAATAATTTTAGTTTTTTTGATCTAGATCCACATCCTAAAGCATTTGTGATTATTTAACAACGTGACATTATACAAATTGCTACCCATCTGCTGCGTCTTCATTGCCTTACATATTTTACTTCATTATTAATTTAGACTTTTAATTTAGTCATGCTCAACTTTTCCTAACAAATACCTATGAAGCGAGATGCACTTAGCAAAAAATTTGGATATCGATGTATCATATATAAGATATTTAAGAAATTTGTTTGCATACAAAATTCTGATTTTAGAAAGGGACTATAAAGAAGCTGATGAGAAAACTGATATTAAAGATTAGGTGACAACCTTGCTCATGCTTTTTAAAGCATTTTTACATAATTTTGTATTACTTAATATTTCTTTCTATTATGTAACCTGTTACTACCAAAACAACCTTAACACAAGACTACAGTGAAGGGATGTCAAATGAATATAAGGAAGGGATGAAGAATTTGTGAGCAACTCAAGCCGATACCCCTCTGAAGATAAGCGGCCCAAAACCTACAAAGTATCAGCAAAGGTTCATCCGGCCAGGAATTAACTGATGCAGCGTCAGCGCATTAGAAGAAAAAGAGATCAGGTCAGAGCGTAAAGATGGTCTGTAACTGAACCTTGTAAGAACGAACCCACAGATGATGAAAGGGGTTACCTTCATAAGCAACATGGGTACCACCGGAAACTACCTTCTAGGGAGTCAAACCGAAAGGTTAAACCGAGACTTAAGCATGGATACTGGCTACTCGTACTAATCCACCTAGTACCTAAACCATTAACGGTTCTAATTCAGCGAGTATACACGTACATCGCGAGGGCGATCCTCTCTAAGTACCCGCGATAAAGCCGAGAGCCTAAATGCGAAAGCCTATGATAAAGGACCGACACTTGGAGGCATACATTGAGGAACTCAAAATGCCTCTGTAACCCATCTTGGCTACAAATTCCCTTCCATCCAGGGGAGGCCCCAATTCACCCGGAACCCTCGCTTCGAGAAATGAAACCGGCACCATGAGGAGGATCGACAACCAGATGCTCGAGAACAAGAACAATAACGGCTAACATAAATTGTTCAGGCCCAACAACCTACTAATAGAAGGACCCTGGATTCTCTATAACTAGGACCCTAGAAATCCCGTGAAGGGGATGAACCTTTTATTTCTCAATTTAGTTCCTTTCTTCTCAGGAGGAGTAAATGATCAATTCTTGTAATATATCTACAATCTATAAATAGAGAATTCCGGGTCCCATACACCTTACGATTTGATAATATTATAGTGTCATAATGATGAAACAGGGAGTTAACACTAACCTTTCTGGTGAGGAGATAAACCAAGGTGCTCCGATAGCGGAGGAAGAGGGGCTTGTGGAAACATGAGGTCCCCTTCTCCTCCTCTTAAAGGGCCGCCAAGGTTGATCCATATACTCATGCTGAGCCTAACGCTTCCCAACATTGATGCAACGAAATCGTATATGAATTCCTAACCCGATCTCTATCATGATTCAAATTTCTCTCTTTGGAAGATCTGACATGAGGGATTCATCAGAGTTAATGAATGTTGCGAGGCTTTCATCAATGAACTTAAAGGAGGCGTTAGCTTGTTTTCTTCTTATTGGAATACACAATGTCGTCGTCATGGCATAGAGGCATACCCATTGCAGATTAAGGATATTTTCCGGAGATTCTGCGTCATGACCACGACAAATCTTGTGAACGCATACATTACATTATGTAATTCGGGTGTTGACGAAAAACGTCATTAACATTTTGGCGCTAGAAGAAGGGCCTAAACCTCGGACCTTGTGGTTAATTTGTTTAAGCTAACTGGGTGAATTTATCGTTCCATTGTAGGAAACAATGAAGTCGAAGAAATTGAAGGAACAAAAAAAGGGCTAGATCCCAACGTCACCCTCGAAGGAAATAAGGGCCCAACGCTTAACTCAAATAATAGCGAGAAAGAAGCCACACCCAATCCAAAACAATCACCAGACTCAAACACCATGGAAGATAATGTCACAAGAATCTCGGTCTTGGAAAGGCAACTTCAAGAAATGCAGGCTCAAGCCATTGTTGTCCAGGTACAAAGATCCTCCATGCTCACTAGATCCAGTCGGATAGAGACGAATGAATCTCCAAAATGGAAGACCCCTATTCAAAAATCAGATGCAAAAGGGAAGCCTCGGGCAACTTCTTCTAAAAAAAAGAAGTCTCTTCTTACAGGAGTATATAATCAAGGGAATTAGTGCAAACAGGAACAGTCTGGTAGCTCTACCTCCAAAGGCAATGATCCCAAAAGGGAGGACTATGACAACATGGAAGAATACATCAAAGATGTCACTCAAAAGACCATCAAGGACTTGCTGGGAAGCAAGGAGAAGAGAACCTAGGATGACAAGGTCAATGACAACGAAAGAGTGGCACCGTTCATCGATGAGATTATGAATACCAAAATACCATCAAGGGTTAAAGTTCCCACCATAAAATATCTGGGAACAACTGACCCCGACGATAATTGGATGGCTTCCAACAGCCAGATGGATCTTTACATTGCTTCCGGAGCCGTCTGGTGCCGCCTCTTCCTGGTGACCTTTCAAGGGGCTACGGCGAAGTGGTATCGCTGGTATAGGGAAAAAACCATTAAATCGTGGAAACAATTCTCCTATGAATTCTCCGTGCAGTTTTGCATTGCAAGTATCCAACTGTAGACTATACAGTCATCGCCAACATCAAACAGAGACAGGGGGAGTCTCTAGGGGACTATCTGAAAAGGTTCAACATCGAAGCCTTAAAGGCTAAGGATATGAATGACCGCGACAAGCTGATCGCCGTACACTCAGGGTTGATTGAAAACATCCCCTTCTGGAAGGAGTTATGTATCCACGGCTGCAAAGACTTGCAGGATTTCCACTTCCAAGCCGATAAGTTTATCCACATGGACGAACTGTACTTCACAAAGTGGAAGTTTGAGCCTCGAGGCTAAGGAGGAAGGCCAAACTTAGGACGAAAACTCCCGAAAGGGAATCAGAGGAGGTCAAGGTGGGAAGACTCTAACACCAACTCAGTTGCCTTGAACAAGCCAATCTCGTACGTGTATGTTGTTGCAAAAGAAAGGGTCAATAACTTCCCCATTTCGTTCAAAGCCAAAAGTTGCCCCAAACCTTATGCCGGCGGTAAATACTGCGAGTTCCATAAACCAACGGGCACAAGACAAACAAGTACAAGGTATTGGACGGGATTATCCGGAAACTAATCCGAGAGGGACATCTGAAGGAGTTTGTTTCAATTAATGCAGCACCAGCTCAACGTATTGGAGGACAACAGAAGGTTTCGGTAAACAAGATAGGAGTCACTACTAGGGAGAATAACCTATGTCTGGGGCCTCCCGTAAACCGAATTAATGTGATCCATGAAGGACCATGCCCTACCGAAAGTTGTCTGAAGGCTAGGAAACAATACACAAAGGAATTCTTGGAGGGAATCCTCTCCATCCAAGAGGAACCATCATTGAAGAGTGTGTGCTATGCCCTCAAAATGCATAACCTCGTGGTCTCTTCGGAAGAAATGAAGAAAGGGGTCCATCACCTCCATAATGACCCCCTCATGATAACGGCGAAGACAGGGCTTTCGGACGTTTCCAAAATATTAGCGGATACTGGAGGTGCCGTCAATGTCATCTTCAAGCATGCCTTCGATCAGATGGGGATCTGCGAAAATAAGATGGAACCTAGCAACGAACCAATTTTCGGATTCAACAATAAAGGGTCAACTCCAGTGGGTCAAATCAACCTTTTGGTTCAAGTGGGATTGTCCCCTCAGGACTTTCGAAACTCTCTTCTTCATGATTGATCAGCCGTCTTATTACAGTGCCTTCTTCGGACGACCAACTTTGGAGGAGATGGATGCCTTTGTTTCTTCCAAATATCTCATGTTAAAATTTTTGACCAAGCAGGGATGGGGTACCATCCGGGGAGAACAGTTTAGCTCCCAAGATTGTTGTACTTCGCAGCGGTCAAAATATACAAAAGGGAGTATTCTTCGTATTTTGATTCTTCTACTGTTTTTATGCCTTCAGATAAGGGACACATACATCCCTCATTTGAAGGCTAGATAAAAATAAATAAGACTGACAAACGTACTAATGGTAGGTACGCTTCTTTGAAAAGGAAGAGGAAAAGGTCCAATGAGGTAACCTCAACTAAAGAAGGAGAAATTATCACAGATTTAGACTCTAGAGGAGATATTGAAAGGATAAAACCAGTAAAAGAAGTAGAAGAAGTAAGCGTTGACCCCAAAGATAAATCGAAGTTCATCGACATTGGGAATATGCTAACGGAACCTCTCCGAAGCGACTAAATCCACTTCCTCCAGCTGAACAAAGATGTTTTTGCGTGGTCCAATTCAGACATTGTTGGTGTCGATCCCTCAATTATGAGCCACGCATTAAACAATGACACTTCGATAACCCCGGTCCAACAAAAGAAGAGACAACATAATCAAGACTGGATAGAGGCCTTGAAGGAGGAAGTCAGAAGGTTGGAAACTAATGGGTTTATCCGAGAGGTCCATTATCCGAAATGGTCAGCTTATCCCTTGCTAGTGAAGAAGTCCAACAGGAAGTGAAGAACATGTGTTGATCACACGAATTTAAACAAAGCTTGTCCGAAAGATTGTTATCCTCCACGGATCGATCAGTTGGTTGACACCACGAGCAAACACAAGATAATGTCCCTTATGGACGCTTATTCGGCATACAACCAAATCCCGATGCACAAACTCATGAGGAACACACAAGCTTCATCACCGACTGGGGAACATATTGTTATAAAGTAATGCCCTTCGGTTTGAGAAATGCAGGGGCAACGTACAAAAGGTTGGTAAACAGAATGTTCCAAGAGCAGATAAGGCGTAATATGGAGGTATGTATGGATGACATGCTATTGAAATCTACCAAAACAGAGGATCATCTAAAGGATCTGGAAGAAATGTTTAGGGTCATGAGAAGTTACCAAATGAAGCTAAACCCTCAAAAATGTTCCTTCGGAGTTCAATTGGGGAAGTTTCTAGGATATGTGGAAAGTGATCAAGGAATTGAAGTTAGCCTCGACAAAATACAAGCCATAAAGGACATGGAGGAACTTAAAACTAGAAAGGAAGTCATGAGCCTAAACGGGAAGGTAGGGCACTCAGAAGGTTCATTTCTAAGGCCACCGATAAATGCGTCCATTTCTTCGATGTCATAAAGAAAAAGAAGAATTTCATTTGGAACGAAGAATGTAGGAAGGCATTCAAAGAGTTGAAAGTTTATATGGGAATGCCTCTGGTTTTGTCCAGTCCAGAGAAAGGAGAAACTCTATACCTATACGTGGCTGTATCTGAATATGCAGTGAGCTCAGTCCTGATAAGAGAGGACAAGGGGACTCAACATCCTATCTATTATGTTAGTCGAAGGCTAAAAGACGCGGAAACCCAATACCCCGTTATAGAGAAACTAGCATATTGCTTAATCCTTATCATAGGAAAGCTTAGAGGGTATTTCCAGGTGCACCTTATTAAATTTTTAACTAGCTTCCCGCTCAAACAAGTGTTCAGCAAACCGGAGACCTCGGGAGGCTAATTAGATAGGGTATTGAGCTTAGCCAATACAATATTGAGTCCCATCCTCGAGTAGCAATCAAAAGGCAAGCTCTCGCAGATTTCATGAATTAGTGCACGAACTTCATTTCAGAATAATTGATTAAAGAAAATGACTCAAAGACCAAATGGCAACTCTTTGTAGATGGAGCTTCCAACGAGCAAGGAGCAGGGAGCAGGGGCTGGTTACATTATAATCACCCCTGATGGACATCGCTTGCACTACGCCATGAAGTTTGGGTTCCCGACAACCAACAATGTAGTTGAATATGAATCCATGATAGTTGGTCTGAATATGGAATTATAGTTGAAGATACTGAGGATAGAAATCTTCAGCGACTCGCAATTAATGGTAAGACAAATAAAATAGACATATCAAATCAAAGATAAGCGGATCATCTTATACATGAAGAAGGTAATAAAGATGCTTGCCCTGTTTGAGGACTTCTCGGTTCATCAAATACCCCGCAAGAAGAATAACCAGGCGGATTCGCTAGCCGAATTAGCTAGCTCCCGAGGAGCCCCCGAAACCCGAATAATGTCGGTGGGATATCAAAAGGTGCCCAACATCGAACATGAAGAATCATAAATGGGGAAAGAGTTATTGGCTTTGACCAAATCCCAAGCCCTAAGAAGGGGAGACGGAGAAGGCCAAGAAGGAAACTCCGAGAGGGAGTCCCCCATAACGGAAACACGCCACCAATAGGAAACTAGTGGATGACTCCCATTGAGGACTACCTCCTAAGGGGGACGTTACCTCTTACTAAACAAGATGCAAGAAAGATAAAACACGAAGCTCCCACATTCGTGATCGTGGACGACGTACTTTACAAAAAGGAACATTCACTTCCTTATTTAAGGTGAGTAGGTTTCGAAGATGGACTCGGTCTATTAAAAGAAGCTCATGAAGGATGGTACGGGGACCATTTCAACGGGGTTAAACTAGCCAAAAGGGTTATGCGACATGGTTATTATTGGCAGCGAATGGTTAGTCAAGCAGTTGAATATGTCAAGAGATGTGATAAATGTCAGAAGTACTCTAGGGTGCCACGACTTCCCCCCCAACGACCTAACTACTATAACGAGCCCCTGGACTTTCGATATATGGAGATAGATTTAATCAGGCCTTTACCACTAGCCAAGGGAGGAGCTAGATATGTCGTAGTAGATATCGACTACTTCACCAAGTGGGTGGAGGTGGAGCCCCTTCCAGTTATCACATCCTTATTAAGATTCATAATAAATAATATCGTTACGAGCTTTAGAATCCCACATAAGATCAAATCAGACAACGGAACACAATTCGAGTGCGAAGAGTTCACCCGGTTATGTGAGAAAAATGGAATCATCAAAAGTTTATCCTTAGTAGCCTACCCAAAAGCTAACAAAGTTGTGAAAGCTACAAATAAGACCATTAAGACAATCCTTAAGAAACGCCTAAATCAGGCTAAAGGAAATTAGGTATAGGAATTGCATCTAGTGCTATGGGCATACAAAATTTCTACCGAAGCAGCTACGAGACACACCCTCTGTTCACTAACATATGAATGCGAAGCTATGCTTCCAGTTGAGATCGAGATTCCATCATATAGAATGCAATTAATCCCAATCAGGAGTTGAGAAAAGAATCACTAGACTTGACACAGGGACTAAGGGATGGGGCTGCAATCAGAACCGTAGAATACCAAAGAAGGATCACAAAATATTGCAACTCCAAGGTCAAAGCTAGAACCTTCCCCAAGGGTGAATTAGTACTGCGAAATGTAATGGCTAACACCAAGAATTCGGCTGATGGTCCTATCAGTACAATTTGGGAAGGACCCCTAAATATCCATCAAGAAATCATACCGACACATATCGGCTATGCAGACCCAATGGCGATCTTGTTCCAAGGACATGGAACTCGAAACATTTGAGGCTATATTTCTCAACCATAAAGGAATAGAAGATAAGATCTTTCACCCAAGAAGTCATCATACAACAAAGGGCATGGAAACTCTCCAAGTAGCTCATGAGAAACCCAAAAGGGGTCGAGCTGGAAAAAGGATTGAATCCCTTATCATCGCCAAAATTGGTCGGGGCGAGGCATCCCCCGTAGGGCGATAATTGTGTTAGTATTTCTCATTGGCCAAACCAAATGGGCAGCGCTAAAGCATCGAAAGCGTAAGCCTCTGTTTCACACCAGAAATGGTCGTGGCGGTGCATCTAAAAATTAGCACACCTTGTCTCTGCATGTAGAAGAGTACATATTGCCTCTGCTCGAACTAAGCATGTCCTGTCTCTGCTCGCAGAAGAGCACGTCCTACATCTGCTTATGTTCCGCGTTACCCATAGAAGGGAACACAAACCCCTATCATCACCTACGATGGTCACGATAGGGCACTATTAGAGGGAGTGACGTATAAGCCTCTATCGGTGCCTACGATGGCCCGTATAGAGCGTCAAAAGAGTAAACTTTAGTTCTGTGCCTACGATGGCCCCGTCTAAGTTTCTAAGCCCTTATCATTGCCTATGATGGTCAGGATAAGGCACCTCCTAGAGGGGAGTTAGGTAAGTCCTTGGGCCTTGCTTATGGATAAGCTAGCCAAGCGCTCTGGACGAATATACCCAGAGAGTGGCCAACAAAGCATGTACATCTTTTTCTTTGACAAAAAAGCCCTAAGGCAGGCTCAAGAAGCACATACAACCTCTACTTCTCAAAAAAAAATTCGAAGGGGATACTCACTTTACTAATACTGGAAGGAGTTCTGGTACTCTATACTTATACCTGAATCCTAGTGGATTCGACTCTTCGTTAATGCCGGAAGGGTTTCCGGTCCTTAATCTAAAATACTCGAATCTGGGTGGATTCGGCTCTTCATTAATACCGGAAGGGTCTCCGGTCCTTAATCTAAAAATACCCGAATCTGGGTGGATTCAGCTCTTCATTAATGCCGGAAGGGTTTCTAGTCCTTAATCTCAAAATGCCTGAATCTGGTGGAATCGACTCTTCATTAATGCCGGAAGGGTTTCCAGTCCTTAATCTAAAATACCCGAATTTGAGTGGATTCGGTACTTCATTAATGCCGGAAGGGTTTCCGGTCCTTAATCTCAAAATACCCAAATCTGGGTGGATTCGGCTCTTCATTAATGCCGGAAGGGTTTCCGATTCTTAATCTTAAAATACCCGAATCTGGTTGGATTTGGCTCTTCATTAATGCCGGAAGAGTTTCTGATCCTTAATTTAGAATACTCGAATCTGGTTGGGTTTGGCTCTTCATTAATACCGAAGGGTTTCCGGTCCTTAATATAAAAATACCCGAATCTAGGAGGATTCGACTCTTCATTAAAGCCGGAAGGGTTTCCCGTCCTTAATTCAAAATACCTGAATCTGAGTGGATTCGGCTCTTCATTAATGCCAAAGAGTTTCCGGTCCTTAATCTAAAATACCCGAACCTGGTTGGATTCAGATTTTCATTAATATCGGAAAGGTTCCCAGTCTTCAACCTTTAAGTCCCCGAATCTGGGTGAATTCAGCTCCTTCATCTTGATCCGTCCGACTCTAGATAATATTCGACTCAACATCATTGTTGGAAGGAGTTCTCAATATTCCATCAAAGCCTGAATCTGGTTCACTTCATTCCTCCATAAGGCGTCGAAAGCAAATTTCTTTGGAATGTCTTATGGCGTAACTTAACGTTGAAAAGTTGTTGACAAACAAATAGGAGAAAGCCCGGAAAAGGAAGCTTGACTTGGAAAGTCGAAGATACCCCTTCACTTGGGGGCAAATGTTACTACCAAAACAACCTTAGCTCAAGACGATAGTGAAGGGATGTCAAACTAACATAAGGTAGGGATGAAGAATTCGAGAGCAACTCAGGCCGATACTCCCCCAGAAGAGAAGGGGCCCAAAAACCTATAGAGTATCAGCAAAGGTTCATCTGACATGGTCTACCCACCAAGAGTTAATCGATGTAGTGCCAACTCATTATAAGAAGAAGAGTATCGGGTCAAAGCGTAAAGAAGGTCTATAACCGACCCTTGAAAGAATGGCCCCATAGATGAAGAAAGGGGTTATGTAACACCCCGTATTTTCTATGAACGTCAAAGTAAAAATTTAAAGTACACTTAATTTTTAGAAAAAGAATTAAGGGAAACGGGTTACGCCATTGCAATCGTCTTGAAATTCTGCTTGGAATAGAGCCCAAGTTTTCGTAAATCGGCCTTCGTATGAGGAAGTTATGGCCCTCAGAAGTTTCAGGAATTTAAATAAATTAAAACAACTCAAATTTAAGTTCGAAATTCAAATCACACACCCGAGCTGGGCGGGAAATTTCCCGACCAGGACCCAGGTCGACCGCGGGGTCGACCTGGGTCGACATATGTCGACCAGGGGGTCAATCTCCCCCATTTCTAGATCCGAGGACTGGTTCGTTTTTCTGCATTTGGACGCCCGTTCTGGCCAGATTCGTCGATCCCTATTCTATATAAACACCCCTAGGGCTACTGTTTTCTCTACACAACTTCATTATGCCTATACTCTACCCTAATTCGTATCAAAATAAATTAAAGACGTCCTTATGCTGCTCTAGTTCTTCAAAAAATCAAGTTTAGAATTCAAGAAGAGATTCAAAGGCTAATTCAATGACTTCAACAACTATTTTCTAATAATCAAATCAAAATTATAGAATCGATAACCTACGTCAAGGGATAGTTTTTCAGTTTCAGAAAACAGATTCCAGATATACAAGAATCATTCTCTTTTTTTAAGTTCAAGTTACTTTCAGATGTGAATTCTTAATTGAAATTCTTGGCGTGCAATAATCTGGATCTAAGCTATAGTTGATTATGGGATAATCCTTTTAGATTTATCAAATCTAATTTATTATATTTATTCCTGAGATGTTATTCAAATCTAATCCATTAGATTTATGCTTGATGTAAGTAATCCTTTCATTTGAATCCGTGGTTATATACGCCTTTGGGAATCATTATTGACTGTGGAATATGTTTAATCATGCCTATCCTTTTTGTATATCGGAATTGTAATCCTGTTTAAATTCATGATACAACTCTTGTCAAACCTATATGTCTGTTGTAACGGCTGGAAATTATCGACTCCTCGAGAGTCGAAAATTCCGGGACGTTAGTGAATGAAAGTAGAGTGTGAGGAAGAAAAGATAGAACTAATAGAATAGAAGAAGAAGAAGAACTTACATCATCAGAGTAAACACGAATCTCACATCGGAACGAATAAAATATAACATAACTTTGAAATATAAATCAGTACTCGTATATACATACCATTTCAAAGTACAACACTTAACAACACAGCGGAATAATAATAGCTATAATCCTGAAGCCTCCTGCTCCAAGCTCTCCAAGTGTATCTGTAAAATCCCGACTACTTGACTGCCCGTACAAATTTAGGCACCCAAGAGTTTAGGGAAAACAAACAAAATAAACTCCGGGTCAGTCATGGGACTGGTGTGAATAAAACTCCAACACTTGGTTAAATAAAGGATATCTTTCTGATATTATAATAATGTCTAAATACAAATAGATATCAATCTAGCAGAACGCTTGCATCTCACGTTCCACATTCATAGTATACAAATAAAACCGTGAGCGCTTATTGGGGATTGGATTCCAACAGACAAGGTATGGGAGCACCTTCCGATCAGTGTACTCTAGAGGAGATACACTAGGGTTCAACAAGAACGTCTTGCAACCCGGCCACACATGACCGTCCACTCATTTAGCTTGAGTGTAACGAATATATTATCACCGATGGTTGGGATCAGCAACCATCCTTCCCGATAAGGGACAGCATTGAAATAGATTATAAAGAAGTACAATTGAATATTCTCTAGATGCTGATAATACACCCTTCTTGGGTATGGCCCAACTAGCCATGCTGCCTAGCCCAACTTCTGTTATTTCCAGGTGGTGAGGTTTGAGGTCACGTTTATCACTTTGACAGATTATTGCTTCAATTTCTTTGAATGCCACATCATCATACCTGCCAAATCAATATCGATTTCTCAAGGCATCACGGGTATAAAAGCTAAGAGAAACGAATTTCTCCGCCACCACCGTAATACATTTAAAGAGATCAACATATGATTCGTTAAGAATACTTTGTCAGACACTCGTCCATATATGTTGTTCTGGGACTGAACAAACCGAAGGCACTATTCAGTGAATCCATCCTACCTAGGCTTTTCACAATAGCCCTTGCACTTCACTCCGTCTTCAATTATCTTCAGCATACTTGATTCGCAACGCTTATGCCAATACGGAGTGGTTCTTCGGATAATAATCCAACCGGTCTCTCCATATTTACAATGTAAATATGGTCAAAACTTTGATAGTCTGTGATTTAACTATCAAATGAAAACATGTCGGTGTACAAACAACGATCTTATTTCCAAATGGGAATTCGATCGATCAATCATCATATGTTCATATTTCCTTATTTCATATATTTAGAAAATATATGTTATTAATCATTGGAAAACATTTCCCTAGCTTATTTTCACATCACTATTATTTCGCAACTATCAGTCCCTAACTGTAACTAGTATGAGAACAATTCTCTAAGTATCAATCCGGAAGGTCGAAACCAACATCAGATCGTCACTTAGAAAACCGTTCAACTTACCCTCTCCAGTCAGTTTCTGAATTTGCTTAACTCTATTTCTTAAATTCTTATCATGAAAACATTTCATTTTCTATGTTTAGATAACATATCTGACTATATTTGGAAAACGTTTCCAAAACTCATTTACGGATTTCCAATGAACGTTGTATAAAACATCGTTACGCTTAATCCATTAATCGCTTATTACTTAACTATATTTCAAATCAAATTTTCTATAGAACCACAACTATTCCTTTGTCAATTCTGAAGTCAATCAAGTTGGGGTATAATTACCTCTCAGACCTTAATTTAACAACGTCCTTTACTGTGAAATAGATGAAGCTCGTCACTCACTTTTTCCAATCATCTGTTTACGCAAATTCTCGGATTCAGGTTACGAATCCACTTCTTATATGACAACGTTTGATTATAACTATAACGTTATAATTCCTACTTCTGCAATATCTAACCTAAATTATAACTTTATCTCCTGACTCGAATAATTTAACAGACACCTAATTTCTAAATCAATAACAAAATCTTGATTTAAATCCTGGAAAGTAAATAGTACTTTCGCGAATTCGCTATAATCGAATTCGACATATAACTCTCTTTCGAGTAATCTCTATTCGATTAACTCCCTTTTTAATAACTTACATTCGATAAACTCTATTTCGATTAACCCCTATCGAATAACTAATATTCGAATAACTCTTCTTGGTTGGCTCTATTTCATTAACTCTTATCGAATAACAAATATTCGATTTTCTTAAATGTGTCAATTCTTATCGAATAACTAACATCCGATTTAACTTAAATGGATTTACTCTTATCGAACCACTTATTCGATTAACTCAACTTGATTTTCTTAACTCGATTATCTCAACTCGATTTCTTAACTCGATTACTTAACTCGATAAATCTTAACTCGATTACTTAACTCGATAACTTAACTTAACCCAAATCGATTAACTCAACTCTAATCGATTAACTTAATTTGATTTACTCCTTCGAATAACTCATTCGAATAACTTAATTGATTAACTCCTTCGAATAACTAATTCGAATAACTAATATTCGATTTACTCTAACTCGATTAACTTAATTCTAATCGATTTACTCCATTTCGATTCAACTTAATTCAAATCGATTAACTTAACTCAAATTGATTAACTCCTTTCGAATAACTAAATTCGATTTAACTTTCTCGAATAACTAAATTCGATTAACTCAAATTGAATAACTAATATTCAATTAACTCTTACGTGTTTAACTCTATTTGAATAAGTAATTCAAATCACTCTAATGTGTTTAACTCTATTCAAATATCTAATTCGAATAACTCATTTCGAATAACTAAATTCGAATAACTCCTTTGGATTAACTAACTTCGAATAACTCCTTTGGATTAACTAACTTCGAATAACTCCTTTGGATTAACTAACTTCGAATAACCAATATTCGATAACTACTCTTCGAATAAATAATATTCGGTAACACTTCTCAAATGAATAACATTTGATTTCTCCACTCGAATAAACTATATTCGAGTACTCTTCCCTCGAATACACTATATTCGATAACTCTATTTCGAATAAGTGATATTTGGCAACTCTACTCGATTAACTCCACTTGGATAACTCTAACTGGACAACTCTAACTGTTTATCTTTAACTGGTAAATTTTAACTGGTTAACTCAAATGGTTTAACCTAACTTGATTTACTTGTCTCGATTAACTGAACTAATCCACTTAGTTTAACTTAGTTAATTCACTTTGATTAACTCTAACCGATTTACTTAGTTTAACTCAGCTAATTCACTTTGATTAACCCAACAATTTTACTTCGATTAACCAATTAGTTTAACTTGACTAATTCACTTAGTTTGACGCAACTAAATTCACTTTGATTTACAAATTAGTTTAACTTAACTAAGTCACTTAGTTTGACGCAACTAATTCACTTTGATTTACCAATTAGTTTAACTTAACTAATTCACTTCGATTAACCGCTTAGTTTATCTTAACTAATTTACTTTGTTTAACTTAACAAATTACTTTGATTAACTCGACTAACTTGCTTTGGTTAACCTAACAAATTACTTTGTTTAACTCGACTAACTTGCTTTGGTTAAGCTAACCAATTACTTTGTTTAATCCTTTTATCACACTCTGGTTATAATTCCTACTTCTACAATATCTCCTTAAAATCCATATCGTGTTATACTTGTGGGCAAAGCACGTGTTTAAATCTATCCTTGTATAATTCTATTTATTTTCCGAACAAGTGTTCCTTTATTTATTCCCTAAATAAATATTCCTTTATATTCTAATTCATTTATTTTCTAAATAAATGTTTCTATTTATTTCATTTATTTTCTAAATAAATGTTTCCTTTTTCATTTATTTATTTTCAAATTAAATAAATGTTTTCCTTTTATAAAATCATATCGATTTTATAAATAAGATTCATTTTCAATATAAACATTGAAAATCCCCTTATCAACATTTCGGTATGTTATGGTATTCAATCATATCAAATCACGATGTTCAATATCGTCCAAGCACATATAATCGCCCACAGATTTTATATCACATCATATAACAATATATAAAAGACAATAAAATAACTGTTGAGGAATCCAGTCGAATTCCTCCTACCTGTTTCCCTGCATCACAGATGTTAGACAATATAGATAACATCACTTTCAGTTCCATATGATATATTCTGTTAAACAGAATCAATATAGAAATTTAACTAACTGACTAGCAGTTAAATCAAACAATCAACACACAGTCAACCAGACAATTTTAACAGTTCTAACAATGCAACATGAAATTATAAACTGTTCAGAGTTAGTGAGATTTACTCACATTGGACGATCATCGTCAATGACGATAATTGTCGCTTGTTTCAAACGGACAATTTATTTCGCTATAAATTGTAGCGAGCTCGGATTCACTCCCGGTCAGTTCCATTGGATAGTGTCCGTCCATACGATCCCAACGTGATAGACCGTTCGTCAAACTGACATCCCAATATCCCGGTCCAATTCATATATGTACTGTCCCATTTCTACTTCATACCGGCCCGCCCTCCAATTGTTTCTTCCCGAAATGAAAACTACAGTCGACACAAAAATCACTGCTAGGAATGTAAGCTTGCAAACCACCCTGGCCTTCAAAATGAATCACATATACCGTGAACCCAACTTTTGAAAGTCGTATTCCTGTTCCTCTCATCGTGAATCACGGCTTCGCCTTATACTCGTGAGCTTGAACCCTCTTTGGACGTTTCAACCGTTTCCCCTACCAATCACGCATTCTTCTCTCACCACATATCCAACTTCCGCACCCAGTACCCTACTTCCCTGCATGTGAACACCCTGCTTCTCTCCCCTCTCTATTATATTTACCAACTCCAGTACAATACTCAATGCCTGAACTTGTTTTCCACCACTCAACTTGTCAAGCTGGCGTGCCAATCTCACACGCAAGTATCCTCCAATAAATCTCCTTCGTTACACCTTCGTTCGACCTCTTCTATCTCATCAATGCTTTTGAAAATAGTTCCGGCTATCCTTGCTGCCAACAGTGGTTAGCCCTAGGCCTCATTCACGAAAAACAGTGCGATAGAAACCATTCCGACCCTTAGAAAATTATAGTGGGAGGAAGAGGGGCATTCAATGATTTTACAGATATGTGTTTTGGATTTTACAGCCTTGTATTTGATTTTGTTTTGCCATAAAAGTGCGGCAGGATATCTTGTGAAGCAAAGTGAATAAAAAGAGGAAGAGCAGCTGTATTTAGGATGAGATGGAGTCCTTGTAGGGTCTGCGTGTTTTGATTGTAGCGTGGTATTTCCTGTGGTTTTTAGAAAGGCACGATCTCTGTTGTTTGCTGAGGGGAGAAGGTAGCGTGTACCTTATATTGACCAGACAAAAAGGGAATTCTAGTTTTAGCTTATGAGATGGTATACTTATAGGATAGTCTTTTAATAAATTAAATATTTCATTTTATCCCAACCGTTATAGACAGAACTAAACATGTCGTTGTAATCAGCTATGTGTCGTGATCCCAAAAATATAATAATACCGGTAGATTTACTCATATTGTGAAACCCCAAAATCGCTGATTAAGGGTGCGAAATACTCCAAATAAAAAGTTGCTTATTTAATTAATTAAAAATTACACTAAAATTCTAAAAATTAAATTATCGTTATGTCTCAAAAGAACCTTGTCTGAATTCACACCCGATATCTAGTTATTTCGAAATAACTATTATGGCCGATAAACGATTCTATAGCGACTATTCTAAAATTTGATTTGGACATATCTCCAAATCTACACGACGAAATCCTGATCTTTCTCTTCCGCTAGAAAGATATACTCCACCAGCTCCACACGTTTCTTGTTTCACAGAAATCCGATTTAAAATGAACTCTGTACATTCAGTTTAAGTTCGAATCGCCAAATTGCGAACTGCCGCGACGTTTCAGGTTCGTTTTAATTATAATTATAAATTATAAGTTCGAACATTGTACTTTAAGTTATCGATATCACCAAATCGATATATAAATCATTAAATAAATTAATTATTCGACAGCTAACAAAACGCGCCATTACAGACTTCCCCCCTTAAAATAATTTCGTCCTCGAAATTGCTAAGTTAGAAAAATGCTACTAACTCTACTAACTAGATTTAATTTTATTTTTTTTACCTCTAAATTTCAGTTTCGACTGGACCCATTTAATTTTAATTAATTTATAAATTCATTTTCGACCAACTAAAATTTTCAAAAATTCTGAAAATTTTCTAACACCTTAAATTTTCGAAAAATTTAGCCATAACCTCCTTTGTACGGCTCAATACGTCAAACCACAACTCGCCTCTCTAGGCCTCCTCCAACCCAAAAGAAAATCAAACAGCCAAGCGGCTTGCCAATTCGGCTTATAAATCTCATATCCATATATAGTATAAATTGGTACCTTTTTGTCGGGCATATCAACTCTATCCCTTGCATCTGCTACCACTTCAACATATACCAATGTTATCCATTCCAATTGATCTCCAATCAGTTCATATCCTCAAATCCAAATCAAATTTCATTCGAACTCTAATATCAAATTCCAAATTATTGACTTATCAATTTGGTTCCATTCTAGATTATCTCTAATCCAATTCAATTTTATTTAACTCGGTTCAAGTTAAATTTCAATTCATTTTTACCATCTCATTTTATTTAACTTCATTAGTTAAATTTTAATTCCAGAACTTAAGTTCCTGGGTTTCTTTCAAATCAATTTGAAATCATAATGCCAATTCAAAACCTTTGAATTTCTAAACAACTTGTTTTCTCAAAACAATTCAAAAACAAAACCTTTGGTAGTAATCCGTCACTTAGAACTCGAAAATGAACACTGATGATGTCTAGATTCATCATCAAAATCTATTTTCCAGCTATCGAAGTGAGTTCAATACTATATCATTTTCAATTTGAAAAACATTTTCAAAATCTCCCAGGAACTTAAAATTTCCTTATTTTAAATTCCAAATTCTGATTTAAATTCATATTTAATTCAAACTATTTCATATATTACATTCATATGAATTCTGATTGGTCATTTATAACCATTTCACCCTTTTATAATCTTATTCGATTATAATAACAACCAACACATCCAATACATATTGTAATTTCAATATATTTTTCTTATAACCAAATTTATTTCGGGTAAAATTACTTCATTTACCCTCTTCCAAAACATACCATGACGGTTCATCGTATTCGAGTGTTTAGTAACCCTTATCGATACAGTGGATCAAACCGATCGACCAGAATTCATAAGCCACTCAACCAATGAGTCTCCACAATATAAAACCATTTTATATTGAATAACAATTACGCGCTCATATATATACACTCAAACTCAATCTAGGATATTACTAATCCCATCTCTATCGAGTTATGCCACAGAGCCAAGGTAATCACTTTACTTAAGCTCTGATACCAACTGTAACGACTGGAAATTCTCGACTCCTCGAGAGTCGAAAATTCCGGGACGTTAGTGAAAGAAAGTAGAGGGTGAGGAAGAAAAGATAGAACTAATAGAATAGAAGAAGAAGAACTTACATCATCAGAGTAAACACGAATCTCACATCGGAACGAATAAAATATAACATAACTTTGAAATACAAATCAGTACTCGTATATACATACCATTTCAAAGTACAACACTTAACAACACAGCGGAATAATAATAGCTATAATCCTGAAGCCTCCTGCTCCAAGCTCTCCAAGTGTATCTGTAAAATCCCGACTACTTGACTGCCCGTACAAATTTAGGCACCCAAGAGTTTAGGGAAAACAAACAAAATAAACTCCGGGTCAGTCATGGGACTGGTGTGAATAAAACTCCAACACTTGGTTAAATAAAGGATATCTTTCTGATATTATAATAATGTCTAAATACAAATAGATATCAATCTAGCAGAACGCTTGCATCTCACGTTCCACATTCATAGTATACAAATAAAACCGTGAGCTCTTATTGGGGATTGGATTCCAACAGACAAGGTATGGGAGCACCTTCCGATCAGTGTACTCTAGAGGAGATACACTAGGGTTCAACAAGAACGTCTTGCAACCCGGCCACACATGACCGTCCACTCATTTAGCTTGAGTGTAACGAATATATTATCACCGATGGTTGGGATCAGCAACCATCCTTCCCGATAAGGGACAGCATTGAAATAGATTATAAAGAAGTACAATTGAATATTCTCTAGATGGTGATAATACACCCTGCTTGGGTATGGCCCAACTAGCCATGCTGCCTAGCCCAACTTCTGTTATTTCCCGGTGGTGAGGTTTGAGGTCACGTTTATCACTTTGACAGATTATTGCTTCAATTTCTTTGAATGCCACATCATCATACCTGCCAAATCAATATCGATTTCTCAAGGCATCACGGGTATAAAAGCTAAGAGAAACGAATTTCTCCGCCACCACCGTAATACATTTAAAGAGATCAACATATGATTCGTTAAGAATACTTTGTCAGACACTCGTCCATATACGTTGTTCTGGGACTGAACAAACCGAAAGCACTATTCAGTGAATCCATCCTACCTAGGCTTTTCACAATAGCCCTTGCACTTCACTCCGTCTTCAATTATCTTCAGCAAACTTGATTCGCAACGCTTATGCCAATACGGAGTGGTTCTTCGGATAATAATCCAACCGGTCTCTCCATATTTACAACGTAAATATGGTCAAAACTTTGATAGTCTGTGATTTAACTATCAAATGAAAACATGTCGGTGTACAAACAACGATCTTATTTCCAAATGGGAATTCGATTGATCAATCATCATATGTTCATATTTCCTTATTTCATATATTTAGAAAATATATGTTATTAATCATTGGAAAACATTTCCCTAGCTTATTTTCACATCAATATTATTTCGCAACTATCAGTCCCTAACTGTAACTAGTATGAGAACAATTCTCTAAGTAACAATCCGCAAGGTCGAAATCAACATCAGATCGTCACTTAGAAAACCGTTCAACTTACCCTCTCCAGTCAGTTTCTGAATTTGCTTAACTCTATTTCTTAAATTCTTATCATGAAAACATTTCATTTTCTATGTTTAGAAAACATATCTGACTATATTTGGAAAACGTTTCCAAAACTCATTTATGGATTTCCAATGAACGTTGTATAAAACATCGTTACGCTTAATCCATTAATCGCTTATTACTTAACTATATTTCAAATCAAATTTTCTATAGAACCACAACTATTCCTTTGTCAATTCTGAAGTCAATCAAGTTGGGGTATAATTACCTCTCAGACCATAATTTAACAACGTCCTTTACTGTGAAATAGATGAAGCTGGTCACTCACTTTTTCCAATCATCTGTTTACGCAAATTC
Organism: Allium sativum; assembly: GCA_030737875.1. Classification (NCBI taxonomy): domain Eukaryota; kingdom Viridiplantae; phylum Streptophyta; class Magnoliopsida; order Asparagales; family Amaryllidaceae; genus Allium; species Allium sativum. Next base: position 749,558,656 of record CM060909.1, on the reverse strand, counting down.
TCGGATTCAGGTTACGAATCCACTTCTTATATGACAACGTTTGATTATAAATATAATGTTATAATTCCTACTTCTGCAATATCTAACCTAAATTATAACTTTATCTCCTGACTCGAATAATTTAACAGACACCTAATTTCTAAATCAATAACTAAATCTTGATTTAAATCCTGGAAAGTAAATAGTACTTTCTCGAATTCGCTATAATCGAATTCGACATATAACTCTCTTTCGAGTAATCTCTATTCGATTAACTCCCTTTTTAATAACTTACATTCGATAAACTCTATTTCGATTAACCCCTGTCGAATAACTAATATTCGAATAACTCTTCTTGGTTGGCTCTATTTCATTAACTCTTATCGAATAACAAATATTCGATTTTCTTAAATGTGTCAATTCTTATCGAATAACTAACATCCGATTTAACTTAAATGGATTTACTCTTATCGAACCACTTATTCGATTAACTCAACTTGATTTTCTTAACTCGATTATCTCAACTCGATTTCTTAACTCGATTACTTAACTCGATAAATCTTAACTTGATTACTTAACTCGATAACTTAACTTAACCCAAATCGATTAACTCAACTCTAATCGATTAACTTAATTTGATTTACTCGTTCGAATAACTCATTCGAATAACTTAATTGATTAACTCCTTCGAATAACTAATTCGAATAACTTACCTTCGAATAACTAATATTTGATTTACTCTAACTCGATTAACTTAATTCTAATCGATTTACTCCATTTCGATTCAACTTAATTCAAATCGATTAACTTAACTCAAATTGATTAACTCCTTTCGAATAACTAAATTCGATTTAACTCTTCTCGAATAACTAAATTCGATTAACTCAAATTGAATAACTAATATTCAATTAACTCTTACGTGTTTAACTCTATTCGAATAAGTAATTCAAATCACTCTAATGTGTTTAACTCTATTCAAATATCTAATTCGAATAACTCATTTCGAATAACTAAATTCGAATAACTCCTTTGGATTAACTAACTTCGAATAACTCTTTTGGATTAACTAACTTCGAATAACTCCTTTGGATTAACTAAGTTCGAATAACCAATATTTGATAACTACTCTTCGAATAAATAATATTCGGTAACACTTCTCAAATGAATAACATTTGATTTCTCCACTCGAATAAACTATATTCGATTACTCTTCCCTCGAATACACTATATTCGATAACTCTACTTCGAATAAGTGATATTTGGCAACTCTACTCGATTAACTCCACTTGGATAACTCTAACTGGTCAACTCTAACTGTTTATCTTTAACTGGTAAATTTTAACTGGTTAACTCAAATGGTTTAACCTAACTTGATTTACTTGTCTTGATTAACTGAACTAATCCACTTAGTTTAACTTAGTTAATTCACTTTGATTAAATCTAACCGATTTACTTAGTTTAACTCAGCTAATTCACTTTGATTAACCCAACAATTTTACTTCAATTAACCAATTAGTTTAACTTGACTAATTCACTTAGTTTGACGCAACCAAATTCACTTTGATTTACAAATTAGTTTAACTTAACTAAGTCACTTAGTTTGACGCAACTAATTCACTTTGATTTACCAATTAGTTTAACTTAACTAATTCACTTCGATTAACCGCTTAGTTTATCTTAACTAATTTACTTTGGTTAACTTAACCAATTACCTTGATTAACTCGACTAACTTGCTTTGGTTAACCTAACAAATTACTTTGTTTAACTCGACTAACTTGCTTTGGTTAACCTAACCAATTACTTTGTTTAATCCTTTTATCACACTCTGGTTATAATTCCTACTTCTACAATATCTCCTTAAAATTCATATCGTGTTATACTTGTGTGCGAAGCACGTGTTTAAATCTATCCTTGTATAATTCTATTTATTTTCCGAACAAGTGTTCCTTTATTTATTCCCTAAATAAATATTCCTTTATATTCTAATTCATTTATTTTCTAAATAAATGTTTCTATTCATTTCATTTATTTTCTAAATAAATGTTTCCTTTTTCATTTATTTATTTTCAAATTAAATAAATGTTTTCCTTTTATAAAATAATATCGATTTTATAAATAAGATTCATTTTCAATATAATCATTGAAAATCCCCTTATCAACATTTCGGTATGTTATGGTATTCAATCATATCAAATCACGATGTTCAATATCGTCCAAGCACATATAATCGCCCACAGATTTTATATCACATCATATAACAATATATGAAAGACAATAAAATAACTGTTGAGGAATCCAGTCGGATTCCTCCAACCTGTTTCCCTGCATCACAGATGTTAGACAATATAGATAACATCACTTTCAGTTCCATATGATATATTCTGTTAAACAGAATCAATATAAAAATTTAACTAACTGACTAGCAGTTAAATCAAACAATCAACACACAGTCAACCAGACAATTTTAACAGTTCTAACAATGCAACATGAAATTATAAACTGTTCAGAGTTAGTGAGATTTACTCACATTGGACGATCATCGTCAATGACGATAATTGTCGCTTGTTTCAAACGGACAATTTATTTCGCTATAAATTGTAGCGAGCTCGGATTCACTCCCGGTCAGTTCCATTGGATAGTGTCCGTCCATACGATCCCAACGTGATAGACCGTTCGTCAAACTGACATCCCAATATCCCGGTCCAATTCATATCTGTACTGTCCCATTTCTACTTCATACCGGCCCGCCCTCCAATTGTTTCTTCCCGAAATGAAAACTACAGTCGACACAAAAATCACTGCTAGGAATGTAAGCTTGCAAACCACCCTGGCCTTCAAAATCAATCACATATACCGTGAACCCAACTTTTGAAAGTCGTATTCCTGTTCCTCTCATCGTGAATCACGGCTTCGCCTTATACTCGTGAGCTTGAACCCTCTTTGGACGTTTCAACCGTTTCCCCTACCAATCACGCATTCTTCTCTCACCACATATCCAACTTCCGCACCCAGTACCCCACTTCCCTACATGTGAACACCCTGCTTCTCTCCCCTCTCTATTATATTTACCAACTCCAGTACAATACTCAACGCCTGAACTTGTTTTCCACCACTCAACTTGTCAAGCTGGCGCGCCAATCTCACACGCAAGTATCCTCCAATAAATCTCCTTCGTTACACCTTCGTTTGACCTCTTCTATCTCATCAATGCTTTTGAAAATAGTTCCGGCTATCCTTGCTGCCAACGGTGGTTAGCCCTAGGCCTCGTTCACGAAAAACAGTGCGATAGAAACCATTCCGACCCTTAGAAAATTATAGTGGGAGGAAGAGGGGCATTCAATGATTTTACAGATATGTGTTTTGGATTTTACAGCCTTGTATTTGATTTTGTTTTGCCATAAAAGTGCGGCAGGATATCTTGTGAAGCAAAGTGAATAAAAAGAGGAAGAGCAGCTGTATTTAGGATGAGATGGAGTCCTTGTAGGGTCTGCGTGTTTTGATTGTAGCGTGGTATTTCCTATGGTTTTTAGAAAGGCACGATCTCTGTTGTTTGCTGAGGGGAGAAGGTAGCGTGTACCTTATATTGACCAGACAAAAAGGGAATTCTAGTTTTAGCTTATGAGATGGTATACTTATAGGATAGTCTTTTAATAAATTAAATATTTCATTTTATCCCAACCGTTATAGACAGAACTAAACATGTCGTTGTAATCAGCTATGTGTCGTGATCCCAAAAATATAATAATACCGGTAGATTTACTCATACTGTGAAACCCCAAAATCGCTGATTAAGGGTGCGAAATACTCCAAATAAAAAGTTGCTTATTTAATTAATTAAAAATTACAGTAAAATTCTAAAAATTAAATTATCGTTATGTCTCAAAAAAACCTTGTCTGAATTCACACCCGATATCTAGTTATTTCGAAATAACTGTTATGGCCGATAAACGATTCTATAGCGACTATTCTAAAATTTGATTTGGACATATCTCCAAATCTACACGACGAAATCCTGATCTTTCTCTTCCGCTAGAAAGATATACTCCACCAGCTCCACACGTTTCTTGTTTCACAGAAATCCGATTTAAAGTGAACTCTGTACATTTAGTTTAAGTTCGAATCGCCAAATTGCGAACTGCCGCGACGTTTCAGGTTCGTTTTAATTATAATTATAAATTATAAGTTCGAACGTTGTACTTTAAGTTATCGATATCGCCAAATCGATATATAAATCATTAAATAAATTAATTATTCGACAGCTAACAAAACGCGCCATTACATATGTTATGGTTCATAATGATATTCATATCATATCTATATGCCTGCAATGTATTCTATGCAAAACTTGTCAATTTGGTATATCAAATTTATTGTACCAATAGTTCTTATCGTCATGCCTCTTATGCTCCATAGTGTTTCTCTGCTTATTCCATGAATCTGGCGTTGAATCTCGAAATACGTACGTTATGAATGCAGGGGTAATTGGGTATAACATGAAATTGACATTTATTTGGCATAATTTGGAACATGTATTATGGCATGACTGTTAAGATGCAATTTGGGGTAATTTGACATGAATTACGGAATATGTAATTTAACATATTGATCCTAGAATTGGCATGAATGACAGAGTATGAAATTTCGCATAAAAAAAACTAGTTTTGGGCATAAACTATAAATTGGAATATTAAATTTAGCTTAGGCTTAACTATTGATTTGGGACGCCAAACATAATGCATAGTGATTTTGGGCATGACTAAATTTAGGGAAGATTGGGTATAGCCAATTTTGATTAATAACTTGAAATTGGAATTTGTTTGGCATAACTTGGGAATTGGAATATGACTAATTTTGGTGAATTTGGTAATTAGCATGTAAAATCTAGATTTGGGTATATATGGTAAATGTGTAAATTAAAGATGAACATGCCTAACCCGAGGTTAGATTGAGTTGTGGTATAAAGCTGCCCGGAACTGCCCCGCACATCCAGTAACCACAACAACACCTATCTAATGTGAGAGGTTAGTGCATCATGTCCAAGAAAAACCCGAGGTTAGATTGAGTTGTGGTGTATAACTGCCCGGAACCGCCTGGCACATCCAGTAACCGCAACAACACATATCTAATGTGAGAGGTTGGTGCATTAATAAATCAATTAATGCTAATGAACAAGTTGAATGACCAGGGTTAAGTTTATAGGAACACTTAACCAATATAACATGAATGACTAAGGTTAAGTTAATAGTAAACACTTAACCAGTATAGCATAATGAATGGATATGGTTAAGTAATAAGAAACACTTAATAAAATATAACTTGATTTGGGGGTAAGGTTAAGTTAAAACAAGAGGGAAACACTTAACCAATATAACTTGATTTGTGGTAAGGTTGAGTTAAAACAAGAGGGCAACACTTAACCAATATGACTTGATTTATGGTAAGGTTAAGTTAAAACAAGAGGGCGACACTTAACCAATATGACTTGATTTATGGTAAGGTTAAGTTAAAACAAGAAGGCAACACTAAACCAATATGACTTGATTTGTGATAAGGTTAAGTTAAAACAAGAGGGCAACACTTAACCAATATAACTTGATTTGTGGTAGGGTTATGTTGACACAAGAAGGCAACACTTAACCAAAGTAACATGAAAAGTGGGTGGGTTAAGTAACTTGAATTGCTTGATGACACTTAACCAATACAACATGATGAACACATGGGGTTAAGTTAACAAGAAACACTTGACCAATATAACTTGATGGTCGAACGGGGTTAAGTTAATAAGAAACACTTAACCAATCCAACATGATAAGTGAGGAGGGTTAAGTTAATAAGAAACACTTAACCAACATGACATGATGAATGGGTGGGTTAAGTTAACATGAATGGACAACACTTAACCAATATGACATTATGTGTAGGAGGGTTAAGTACATATCGGGTTGGTGGGTAATATTAGTAAATATAGGCCCACAAAACTTAACCATTAAATAAACATGCTTGAATCAGTAGGAGGGTTAAGTACATATCGGGTTGGTAGGTAATATTAGTAAATATAGGCCCACAAAACATAACTATTAGATAAACATGATTGAATCAGTGGGAGGGTTAAGTACATCTCGTGTAGGTGGGTAATTTTGTATATATAGGCCCACAAACTTAACCAGTATGAAACCCTAGTAACGGGGACCCATTTCAGTAGCAACCCACATAGATGTATCATGGTACCCGAACTAGGCAGGGTGATGCACGATTATTGGGCTGATTATAAGCGGTCAAAATATCGGCAGGGGGTACGTCAGTGTAGGTTCCAACGGTTTACGGGCGTGCACGTACTCCAGAGTGGGAAAAAGCAGGCACTGGGTACCAGTAGTTATACACTGTGCATCTTGAATCGTGTCGGGTTGTTATTATAAGGGCTGATACACCTTATGGTGGGACCAGCACAGGGTATCTACACGCCAGAGAGGGCCGATTGACACAGACACAAGAGAAATTAATACAAATAGGTAGCCGAATCGATAGGGTAGTTAGGGTACATCTAACACATTCATGGCCATTAGGCAGATTGAGGTGGAATCCTCATAATAGATGTACATCTGAAGGCTATCACAATTGCGGGGATTAGGATCATGTTATCATATTATCATTTTATACAGATTACTAGTTGGGACACTAGTTAGGTGGTGCAAAGATATAGGAATCAGAATAACAGGGTAGTGGTGAAGCAGAGAAAGAGTAGAAGCGCATTTAGTTTATCTTGCCTTATCATATCTATACTAATCGTATGTTATCTTGTTATCCTTGTTCTCACGGTATTGTCTTATATTCAGTTTATTCATGTCATGATGCTTTTGCCTCTTTATATGTTGAACGCCACTGGACTTACCAGACTTATGTCTGACCTAGTTTTGTTTTGCCTCTTTTCTTCCGTTCCCCCCCCCCCCCCGGTTCATAGGGAGGAAATGTTACCACTTAGCTCAGTTTTCTTTCCAAGCTCGAAGATAGTCGATGTATTGCTTTGGATTCTCTCTTCCACTGCTATGGCTGGTTCATACTTTATTGGGGAATATCATTGTTATTTTTTTGCTTCTTTAAGTTTTTAAATTAAGACAGATGTTCTATGTATTACTTTTAAGTATGATTGAGACAACTATTGTAAAAGATTGACAGAACCACATTTTTTTATAAAATGACTTTATTTTCCGCTGCTTTGTTTGTCTGTCTTGTAATTTATCTGCATCTTTTACCTAAAATGCTCCATCGAAGTTAAGGCATTCCCATCGTGAGTGACCTTAACGGAGGTGGGGTGTTTCACTTGGTATCAGAGCTGAAGGTTACCGGATCTGATTAAAATTATTTCCAAAATGGTTTTAAAAGAAGCATTTTCAAAAGAAGGGTTTTGTTTAAAGGCATATTCCCCAAAGCCATTTGCACTGTCTTTTGATCCTCTGTTTGAATCCTTGTTTCCTTCTTTCCTGAGTCTCCGGGGCTCCTGGCTTTCTGGCAGGTAGCCTCATCGCGGCATGGTTCCGTAGGCTTGATGAGACTACGACACTTGTCAAAGGGCAAATAAGCGCCCAACTTCCATCTATAGGTGCAGTAGTTTCACCTACGGCTAATTTTCTTTCGAGCTTTGTAGGATTTGCCGCGCAATGGAGGTAACGTTCGAGAGACTTGTCAACATGGTCCACAAAGAAGGTAAAGAGAAAGAGGCCAAAGGGGAAGAATCTCAAAAAAGGGATTGGAATATAAAGAGGGCGGAGGAAATAATAGATCCCGCAACAAGAGGAAGTATCTTTTCTGCGGTATAGCGGGTCATTTAATTGTAGGAAGTAAAAGAAAAGTGGTTTTTTTCAGCATGATGAGGCAGGGCATCTTATCAAAAATTTCCTGGAGGACAAGGACAAGGACAAAGGATAGGATTTTCAGGAAGGTAAGTACATGCTCTCACCGCCAGCATACCTGAGAGAGAGGTAATAAAGTTTCTATTGAAAAAAAAGTGTTTAGATTTTCTTTTTGATCCCCTGTTAGAACTCTTTTTTTTTAGCGCTTCACATTCGATTGTATCTGCTTCCATAGTTGAGTCTCTGCACCTTAGTACTTGTATAGTAGAAGATCCCATTATTGTCTCAAATACAATCAATGGTTCGGCTCATTAATCTTTGGTTTTTAAGGATTTGAGAATATCTATATTAAGGATTGAGTTTAAGTATAATGCTTGTGTTTTTGGTTCCATGGGCTATGGGTTGATTCTAGGCATGGGTGGGTTAGCTAGTAATTGCGAAAGGAGGGTAGTTAGATTTTTTTTACTTGCCACGGGAATACCCTTGAGATTTCTTGCGATCCGGAGGGGATCAGGTAGGCTTAGCTACCTAGAATCACTTGATGCATCTATCGACGATTTGCAATCCGTTAGAATAGTCCATGAGTACGCAGATGTTTTTGATCAGGTTAGGAGTTTTCCCCTAAAACTCGAGATAGACTTCCGCATATATCTAGTTGACAATGCAAAGCCAGTTATGCGATCAACGATAGTTTTGGAGCAAGATTGGCGAGGATAGCCAGAGTCGGTTAAGTGCTCAATTGTTTGGTTGTTTTGCTAGTATCATCTCACATAGATCGTCCAAAATCGGAGGAGGTATTCCTTGGGTGCTTGTCTGATATTGGTTTAGGCCTTTGGGGCTTGTACTTGAGGGATGTCGATTTCGACTAGGATGGTTTGCGTGAGAAATAAATGGTTGTGGCAGGCGCCCTAAGTAAGACTGACCTTAAGAGAGGTATAAAGTACATAGCAACCTTTAGCTTTAGACCCTCAGATTTGTGACATGAAGGAAAAGCTGAGTAGAGGAGAGACCTCTAATCATCTTAGTATGTACACTTGGTATCATGGTTAACACCTGTTTATCTTGGAAAGATAGTTTGACTACATTGGATACCCTCTACCATAGTAAGTGATCGAGGTCCTATCTTTACTAGTGGGTATTGGAAATGGGGGTCAAGAAGCTTCGCAAATCATGAAGTTAAATTAGTTAAGGTACAATGGAGTGAAGCTCAAGAAGATGCGACTTAGAAGACTGAAGACTAGATACGCGCAGCCTACCCTTTTCTTTTTGAGGGTACATCCTTGATCTCTCTTTCCTTAAGTTTATGCATGCTTGTATCTACCTTCATATATCCTCAATCCTATTCCTTATCCTTAGGTAGAAACCAATGGATGTAAACATGTGTTTGAAACATGTTATGATTGGTTGTTGCAAGTGGTTGCAAGTGGTTGCTAGGGGATGCTCGTGGATGCATATACACACACATTAGGCACTAGATCAGCTTAGTCACTTTCCTATTGCGTATGCATATGAATGTATTTGTATACGGATTAAAACTTGATGTGTTATCATATGTATGTTGCATACGGATGAGTGAATACACACAAATATAGTATTTACATGATTAGGGATATTTGTATACATATTGGACACATGACACTCTCATGAATCGCATTAAGGAGGTCAACTAGATCAGTGGAATGCCCGATTTTGCATTAGATAAGAAACATATACACACACTCTGCATATGTTCATACGACATTAGAAACCTTTTAAGGACAATGGATGCCTATGTTTGATGGTTGAGTAGATGGACGATTGAATGGTAGGATATACATTCTTCTTGACTTGAAGATTTCGGGCATGGAATCCTTTAAGGAGGGGAGAATGTAACACCCCGTATTTTCTGTGAACGTCAAAGTAACAAACTAAAGTACACTTAATTTTTAAAAGAATAATTAAGGGAAACGGGTTACGCCATTGCGTTCATCTCAAAATTCTGCTTGGAATAGAGTCCAATTTTCGTAAATCGGACTTCGTATGAGGAAGTTATGGCCCTCAGAAGTTTCAGGAATTTAAATAAATTCAAACAGCTCAGATTTGAGTTCGAAATTCAAATCACACACCCGGGCTGGGCAGGAAATTTCCCGCCCAGGACTCGGGTCGACCAGGGGGTCAACCTGGGTCGACATAGGTCGACCCGGGGTTCGACCTCCCCCCATTTCCAAATCCGAGGACTGGTTCGTTTTTCTGCATTTGGATGCCCGTTCTGACCAGATTCGTCCTATTCTATATAAACACCCTAAGGCTACAGTTTTCTCTACACAACTTCATTACGCCTATACTTTACCCTAATTCATATCAAAATAAATTAAAGACGTCCTTATGCTACTCTAGTTCTTCAAGAAATCAAGTTTAGAATTCAAGTAGAGATTCAAAGGCTAATTCAACACTTCAACAACTATTTTCTAAGAATCAAATCTAAATTAGAGAATCGATAATCTACGTCAAGGGATAGCTTTTCAGTTTCAGAAAACAGATTCCAGAAATACAAGAATCATTCTCTTTTTGTAAGTTCAAGTTACTTTCAGATGTGAATTCTTAATTGAAATTCATGGCATTTAATAATCTGGATCTAAGCTATACTTGATTATGAGATAATCCTTTTAGATTTATCAAATCTAATTTATAAAATTTATGCCTGCGATGTTATTCAAATCTAATCCACTAGATTTATGCCTAATGTATGTAATCCTATAATTTGAATCTGTGCTTGCATATGCCTTTGGGAATCATTATTGACTATGGAATTAGTCCAATCATATCTATCCTTATTGTATATCGGAATTGTAATCCTGTTTAAGTTCATGATATAACTCTTGTCAAACCTATACGTTTATGATGGTTCATAATGATATTCATATCATATTTATATGTCTGCAATGTATTCTATGCAAAACCTGTCAATTTGGTATATCAAATTTATTGGACCAATAGTTCTTATCGTCATGCCTCTTATGTTCCATATTGTTTCTCTGCTTATTCCATGAATCTTGCGTTTGTAACACCCCCACCTCTGCTAGGGTCACTCACAAAGGGAATGCACTAACTTTGGTAGAGCATTATCTAGGTAAACATACACAGAAATATTACAAGACAGAACATATAAAACAGTGGAAGAAGAACCAAATTTCATTGCTTTAAAATCCAGAAAGGTCTAAAGCCTTTTACATCAAAATTCCATTAAATCCATTACATCGAAATCTGTCTTCAATAGTAAAGAAGCATAAAACCATAGTCATAAATCATTCCCCAATAAAGCAGCAAAGCAAGCCATAGCTAAGAGAAATCCAAGCAGTACATGAAAGAGCCTTGGAGCTTGGTAAGATCTGAACTAAGATGTATTCCTACCATGCGAAACTTGGGGGGGGGGGGACGAAAGAAAAAGAGGCGAAACAAACAGGGTCAATCATAAAGACTGAGTAAGTCCTAGTGGCTTTAAGCATAAAAACAGGTGAAGATAACATGGCATGAATAAACTGAAAGTAAACATAAGCATGATGACAAGGTAAGCTACAGGCACGATGAATCAAGTATAACATCCCATGCTTCCTATCCAGAGTTTCAAGGTTCTTACCAAGTATCACATTGCAAGGTTTCTACTAAGTATAACATCGCCTGATTTCTAAGCTTCACCGTTCCACTATGTTCTTTGATTTCCTATATTCTCTGCACCAACTGTACTAGTGTCCCAACCCGTATCATCCTTTCCATGTATATGTACAGTCCCTTGCCGTATATCGTGCGGGTCTCAGCACGTATTTCTATACTACTTCAATGTAGTGCCACCATTCTTGAAATCGTTTGGACCGCCATCCTTGTTCTGGCTAGGTTTCCATATCATGAGCTATCGCATGTTCAACTAGGATTTATGCCACCTAGGACCACTAGGGATTATGCTACCAATTGAACGTTTTCTAGATTCGATTAGGTTTTATGCCACCTAGGACCACTAAGGGTTTATGCTACCTAACGAATTCCACGTAACGATCTATTAATCGATCGGCTCCCTACAAGTCCTAGATCGTTCATGTGTCTGTGTCATACGGTCCAATCACGAAATGTAGTCACCTGTGCTAGGTCCACCATAGGGTGTATCAAGCCCTAGGGTGCCAACCATCGAAACGAATCTAGCACGCACAATGTACACCTACTGGTGCCCAATGCCTGCTTTTTCAACTCCGGACTACGTGCACGACCATAGTCCGCCTGAACCTACAATGGCGCACCAACTCAGCCGTCGTTCTGGTCGCTTACAATCAGCCCATTAATCGTGCCCTACCCTGCCTAGTTCCAGGGTACCGTGATACATCTAGTGGGTTACTGCTGAAAAGGACCGCGCAACTAGGGTTTCCGTCCAGTAGGTTAAGTGTTGTCATTTAAATTCGAGACTTAACCCCATCAGTCTAGCATGTCAAGTTGGTTAAGTGTTGTCATTCAAGTTCGTGACTTAACCCGCCTATGTGTCATGTCAAATTGGCTAAATGTTGTCGTTCAAGGTTCATGACTTGGCCTTATGAATCATCTGTCAACTTGGTTAAGTATATTCAATCGGTTCATGACTTAACCCTATCAAATCATCGTGTCCAATTGGTTAAGTATATTCATGCAGTTCATGACTCAACCCTATCAAATCATTGTGTTAAATTGGTTAAGTATATTCAAGCGGTTCATGACTTAACCCTACCAAATCATCGTGTCAAATTGGTTAAGTATATTCAAGCGGTACATGACTTAACCCTATCATATGGCATTAATTCATTAATGCACCCCAACTTCTCACATCAGACCGGTTGTTGTGGTCACCGGATATGTCGGGCGGTTCCGGGCAGATTTACACCACAACTCAGTCTGACCTCAGATTTACACCACAATTCATGTTCATAACCAATTCATGTTTTGCCTAATCTACCCAAATCGTATTCCCATCGCACGTGAACGCGAATCGATCTAAACTACAAATAAATCCAAATCTCGAAATAGAGGGAATAGTATCAAAACTATGATAGGCATAAGGGGCTGGCATAAAGCGATAAAAGGGGTTACAAGACTAGTATGATATAACTTGAGATAATTAGTTCCAACATCACTGGCATATAGGATTTCAAATCTAGCAAGATAAGGGGATGGTCATGATAAACGCTGACATAAAAGAATAGCCATGTAAAAGCCTAAAAAATACAAGGATAATGGATCCAGTGGTTTTGGTGTACATAATTGCGAATAAACTAAGCAATTCACACCCTAGGTATACGATCCAACAAAAATGGCAATTCGGTGTACAACATGGTTTTCAACTATAGTGTTATGGGCATTAACAATCAACTATAACAGTCTTAGGCAATTAACCCCAGTAGTCATAGTCATGGTCATAGGTAAAAATCTCATAGTTGTGAATCATAAGCGATTAATCGCAATAGTCATGGATAATTATCAAAAATAGTTCTAGGAAAATAGTCATGGGCAATTAACAGTAAAAGTTTCAAAGTCATGGCTATAGATAATGGCCTTATGTTCATAATCATAGGTAATAATTCTCATAGTCAGGAGTCATAGGTGATTATCCACAATTGTCCTTGTCATAGTCATAGGCAATAGCCTTATGTTCACTGTCACAGGCATAGGCATAATCTTATGTTCACAGTCGTAGTCATAGGCATAGGCAAAATCTTATGTCCACAGTCATAGGCATAGTCATAGTCTTATGTTCACAGTCATAGTCATAGACATAGGCAAAATCTTATGTCCACAGTCATAGGCATAGTCATAGTCTTATGTCATTAACAATAGTTTCAATGTCGTAGACAATATTCCCCATAGTCAAGATCCAAGAATTTATGTTACAATCTAGCATTTGAATAATAAACTAGGTCCAACAACATGAATAGGCATGATTCAATCGATAAGAAATAATCCAAAATCATAGATTCAAGAATAGACAATAACAGATCTAAATAGATAATCAAGCTTAGGTCCAATTTCATTTTATTCCATGTCCATATCAAATTTAACAAGTTTCAATCTCAAAGTAACTAGAACTTACAGAGCGCGGATCGAGAATTAGAGTGCAGAGATTTGATTCTAGAAACGGTTGTTGTAGTTGTTGAATCTCTACTTGTTTAGTCTTGTTCTAGTTGAAAACCCCCAATTTGCAATTCCTAGTTGTTGTCTTGACAAAGAAGAAGTGGTCTCTTTTAATTTAAATATTATCATTTTGATTTTCACAGAGGTTTCATAAGGATAGAATGAAATGGTGTAGAGAGAATGAGGCTAGGGGCTGTTTAAATAGGATTAGGAAGACGAATCTGGATAGAAAATGAGTCTAAATACATCAGAATGCATGAGGTTCAGAAAAGGGGTTCGGGAGGCAGGTCGACCCCTAGGTCGACACTATGGTCGACCTAGCCCCTAGGAGGTCGACACTATGGTCTACGCCCAGGTCGACCTGGTCTATGGGTGGGAGTTTTCCCGCCCTGCCTGCTACGGGGTTTGAATTTGAATTTCGAATTCGAATTTCAATCTGTTTTTTATTCTGAAAATTCCCGAAACTTCGGAGGGTCATACCTCCCTCATACGGACTCCGATTCTCGCAAACTCGGACTCGTTTCCAAGAAGAATTTCGAGATAAATGCAATGGCGCATCCCGTTTCCCTTGATTCTTGATTTAAAAATTAATTCTGCCTTGATTTCTAGTTTTAACATGTTATAAAAATATGGGTTGTTACGTTCTCCCCTCCTTAAAGAATTTCGTCCCCGAAATCTTCAAGTTAAGAAGAATGTGTCCTACCATCCAATCATCCATCTACTCAATCATCAATCACAGGCATCCATTGTCCTCAAGAGATTTCTAATACTGTATGAACATATGCAGAAAGTGTGTGTATATGTTCCTTATCTAATGCAAATGATCAGGCCTGATTGATCTTCTTAATGCAAAATATGTTTAGTGCCATGAGTCCAACATGTATGCAAATATCCCTAATCACATAAACACTATATGTGTGCTCAAACATCCATCCATATGCAACATTCACATGATAAAACATTCAATTTCATCCATAAACAAGTATAAACACTCATGCATATGCAATATGAAAATGTGTCTGAGCCGATCAAGTGCCTAATGTGTGTTATGCAACCATGAGCAACCACTTGCGACCACTTGCAACCACTTGCAACCATCAATCATAACATGTCTCAAACACGTGTTTCACCCAATTGTTCCTACCTAAAGATATAGCTGAATGATAGAAGCAAGTAAAAACTTTGTGCCCATTAGGCAATGTCAAAGCTGGAAATCTACGTCACATATATACTGAATAAGAGAAGAACTGCCTAAGCACCAGCCCATATCCTATAAAACCCAAAAAGTTTGGTCAACCCAACGGACACCCTCAAGCCCCTACATGTATTACTAACAGAAAAGTCATACTCCCATTGGGGTTTGCAACAGAAATAGGATTGAGAATAGGACCGAGAGATTATACTTAAAAGATAGCATACAAGTAAGCTCTACAGGAAAAAAGGGATCAAGGATGTACTCTTAAAAAGAGATATGATGCGCGTGTCTAGTCTTCAATCTTCTAAGTCGTATTTCCCTGAGCTTAACTCCATTGTGCTTTGACCTTCTTAAACTTCACAATTTCGTAGTTCCTTAATTCTTGTTCCCAGAATATGAGTTGGAACTAATTTCACTGTCGCCTCTCGTTCCACTTTCGCTAATTCTCTTTCTAGTATACCCGATTCAAACATAACTGCGTACTCATGGCTTTGTGCATGCTCTCCAAAATTCACTAGTGAATCTTGGATCTCATTCACTTACTAGAAGGTATTCCACATAAATGAAATATCACTTGAAAATAAACAAATGCCAACCATGTTGCCAAGTGTACTTACTAAGATGATTTTCTATAACTCATGCATAAGCGAAATGAACCATCCGCCTTAGTGGCGAACACTACTCGAGCGGATCGATAAATGTATCAAAAGATTCTAGGTAACTAAGCATGGAAAAAACCCTAAGGGTTACATTAGACTTTGAGGGCATTACCAAGGCAAGTCAAGAATTTACTACCCTCTTTTCATACTCGAGAATGGTACCATTTCTGGATAACCACTCCATCCCTAGAATCAACCCATAGCCCAAAAACATAAGCATTACTTCTAAACTCAACACTTAGCATAGACGTCCCCAAATCCAAACAAGTCATGAATAAATGAGCTGATTGCCTAACAGGATTTGAGAATAAAATGGGATCCTCTACTACGCTAGTACTAAGGTGCAGAGACTCCAACTATCGAAGCAGAATTAAAAGGATGCAATGTACAAAAACAAAGTTCTAACGGGATGATGGAAAAGAAAAGCTAAAGCTTTGACAGAAACGTTACCTCCTCTCTTAGGTATGCTAGTAGTGAGAGCATACAATTTCCCTCTCGACGATCTTGTTCTTTGCCCTTGTCCTTGTCCTATAATACTTAACTACATGTCCCTTTTTACCATACTAAAGATACTGTCTCTTGTTATGGGTTTTATTGTTCTCTCACTTTGGCCTCTTTCCTTTCACCTTTTCCTCCTTCGTGGATTAAGCCCTATCAACAAGTTTCCTATCCTTAGGCTTGTGTTCTTTTATCCTTGTTCTTACTATCCTTGTATAGCTTGTTGACAAGTTTCTCGAAAGCTACCTCCATCGCACGACAACTCTACAATGCTTGAAATAAGATTAGACGCAGATGGAACTACTGTGGCTACAAATGGAAGTTGGCACTTCTTTGCCCTCCTACATGTGTTGCATGCCTACAAACTAGGGTGAAAAAGAAAGAGAGAAGAGACTCAAGGAGAGAATCAAAAGATAGTGCATATGGCTTTGGGGAATATGCCTTTCGTAAAACAAAACTTTTCCTGAAAAATGCTTCTTTGTAAATGGTTTTGAAAATAATTTCAAAAGTTTTAAAAACTTTTGCCCAGTCTGGTAACCTTCTGCTCTGATACCAAATGTAACACCCTACCTCCACTAGGGTCACTCACAAAGGGAATGCACTAACTTTGGTGGAGCATTATCTAGGTAAACATACATAGAAATATTACAAGACAGAACATATAAAACAACGGAAGAAGAACCAAATTTCATTGTTTTAAATTCTAGAAAGGTCTAAAGCCTTTTACATCAAAATGCCATTAAATCCATTACATCGAAATCTGTCTTGCAATAGTAAAGAAGCATAAAACCATAGTCATAAATCATTCGCCAATAAAGCAGCAAAGCAAGCCATAGCCAAGAGAAATCCAAGTAGTACATAGAAGAGCCTTGGGGCTTGGTAAGATCCGAACTAAGCTGTATTCCTACCCTGCGAACCTGGGGGGTGGGGGGGAACGAAAGAAAAAGAGGCGAAACAAACTGGGTCAGTCATAAAGACTGAGTAAGTCCTAGTGGCTTTCAGCATAAAAACAGTTGAAGATAATATGACATGAATAAACTGAGGGTAAACATAAGCATGATGACAAGGTAAGCTACAGGCACGATGAATCAAGTATAACATCCCATGCTTCCTATCCAGAGTATCAAGGTTTTACCAAGTATCACATTGCAAGGTTTCTACTGAGTATAACATCGCCTGATTTCTAAGCTTCACTGTTCCACTATTTTATTTGATTTCCTATATTCTCTACACCAACTGTACTAGTATCCCAACCCGTATCATCCTTTCCATGTATATGTACAGTCCCTTGCCGTATATCGTACGGGTCTCATCACGTATTTCTACACTACTTCAGCATAGTGCCACCATTCTTGAAATCGTTTGGACCGCCACCCTTGTTCTGGCTAGGTTTCCTTATCATGAGCTATCGCGTGTTCAACTAGGATTTATGCCACCTTGGACCACTAGGGATTATGCTACCTATTAAACGTTTTCTAGATTCGATTAGGGTTTATGCCACCTAGGACCACTAGGGATTATGCTACCTAACGAATTCCACGTAACGATCTATTAATCGATCGACTCCCTACAAGTCCTAGCTCGTTCATGTGTCTGTGTCATATTTCCTAATCATGAAATGTAGTCACCTGTGCTAGATCCACCATAGGGTGTATCAAGACCTAGGGCGCCAACCATTGGCACGAATCAAGCACGCACAGTGTAAATCTACTGGTGCCCAATGCCTGCTTTTTTAACTCCGGACTATGTGCATGACCATAGTCCGCCTGAACCTACAATGGCGCACCAACTCAGCCGTCGTTCTGGTCGCTTACAATCTGCCCAGTAATCGTGCCCCACCCTGCCTAGTTCCAGGGTACCGTGATACATCTAGTGGGTTACTGCTGAAAAGGAACGCACAACTAGGGTTTCCGTCCAGTAGGTTAAGTGTTGTCAATAAAATTCGAGACTTAACCCCATCAGTCTATCATGTCAATTTGGTTAAGTGTTGTCATTCAAGTTCGTGACTTAACCCGCCTATGTGTCATGTCAAATTGGCTAAGTGTTGTCGTTTAAGGTTCATGACTTGGCCTTACGAATCATCTGTCAAGTTGGTTAGTATATTCAATCGGTTCATGACTTAACCCAATCAAATAATCGTGTCCAATTGGTTAAGTATATTCAAGCGGTTCATGACATAACACTATCAAATCATCGTGTTAAATTGGTTAAGTATATTCAAGCGGTTCATGACTTAACCCTACCAAATCATCGTGTCAAATTGGTTAAGTATATTCAAGTGGTACATGACTTAACCCTATCATGTGGCATTAATTCATTAATGCACCCCAACCTCTCACATCAGACCTTTTGTTGTGGTCACTGGATATGCCGGGCAGTTCCGGGCAGATTTACACCACAACTCAGTCTGACCTCGGTTTTCAAGCGCGATATGACCAACTACCCACATTGGATCCTATTGTTTGCAGTAACTGGATTTGTCGGGAGGTTCCGTGCAGATTTACACTGCAAACTCAACCCAACCTCGAGTTGGCCATTTTCATGTTTATTCTAATGTCATGTCCATGTTCAAGTTTCATGTCGAGTTCGTGTCAAGTTTCAAGGATAAGTTTCATGCCCACATCCAGATTCAAGTTATAACAATGTTCATGTTTCAGGTTTTGCCTATTATAGAGTTCATAATTCATGTTCATAACCAATTCATGTTTTTCCTTATCTACCCAAATCGTATTCCCATCGCACGTGAACGCGAATCGATCTATACTATAAATAAATCCAAATCTCGAAATAGAGGGAATAGCATCAAAACTATGATAGGCAAAAGGGACTAGCATAAAGCGATAAAAGGGGTTACAAGACTAATATGATATAACTTGAGATAATTAGTTACAACATCACTGGCATATAGGATTTCAAATCTATCAAGATAAGGCGATGGTCGTGATAAACACTAACATAAAAGAATAGGCATGTAAAAGCAAGCCAAATACAAGGATAATGGATCCAGTGGTTTTGGTGTACATAACTGCGAATAAACTAAGCAAGTCACACCCTAGGTATACGATCCAACAAAAATGGCAATTCGGTGTACAACATGGTTTTCAACTATAGTGTTATGGGCATGAACAATCAACTATAATAGTCTTAGGCAATTAACCCCAGTAGTCAAGTCATGGTCATAGGTAAAAATCTCATAGTTGTGAATCATAAGCGATTAATCACAATAGTCATGGATAATTATCAAAAATAGTTCTAGGCAAATAGCCATGGGCAATTAACAGTAAAAGTTTCAAAGTCATGGTCATAGATAATGGCCTTATGTTCATAACCATAGGTAATAGATCTCATAGTCAAGAGTCATAGGTGATTAGCCACAATTGTCCTTGTCATAGTCATAGGCAATAGCCTTATGTTCACTGTTACAGGCATAGGCATAGTCTTATGTTCACAGTAAGTAGTCATAGGCATAGTCATAGTCTTATGTTCACAGTCATAGCCATAGGCATATGCAAAATCTTATGTCCACAGTCATAGGCATAGTCATAGTCTTATGTCATTAACAATAGTTTCAACGTCATAGACAATATTCCCCATAGTCAAGATCCAAGAATTTATGTTACAATCTAGCGTTTGAATAATAAACTAGGTCCAACAACATGAATAGGCATGATTCAATCGATAAGAAATAACCCCAAATCATAGATTCAAGAAGAGATAAGAACAGATCTAAATAGATAATCAAGCTTAGGTCCAATTTCATTTTATTCCATGTCCATATCAAATTTAACAAGTTTAAATCTCAAAGTAACTAGAACTTACAGAGCGCGGAATCGAGAATTAGAGTGCAGAGATTTGATTCTAGAAACAGTTATTGCAGTTGTTGAATCTCTACTTGTTTAGCCTTGTTCTAGTTGAAAACCCCCGATTTGCAATTCCTAGTTGTTGTCTTGACGAAGAAGAAGTGGTCTCTTTTAATTTAAATATTATCATTTTGATTTTCATAGAGGTAGCATAAGGACAGAATGAAATGGTGTAGAGAGAATGAGGCTAGGGGGCTGTTTAAATAGGATTAGGAAGACGAATCTAGACAGAAAACGAGTCTAAATACATCAGAATGCATCAGGTTCGGAAAAGGGGTTTGGGAGGCAGGTCGAGCCCCCGGTCGACACTATGGTCGACCTGGAACCTGGGAGGTCGACACTATGGTCGACCCCCAGGTCGACTTGATCTATGGGCAGGAGTTTTCCTGCCCTGCTTGCTGCGGGGTTTGAATTCGAATTTCGAGCTATTTTTGATTCTGAAAATTCCTGAAACTTCGGAGGGTCATATCTCCCTCATACGGACTCCGATTCTCGCAAACTCAGACTCGTATCCGAGCAGATTTTTTGAAACGAACGCAATGGTACAACCCGTTTCCCTTGACTCGTGTTTTAAAAATTAATTCTGCCATGATTTCTAGTTTCAACATGTTATAAAAATACGGGTTGTTACAGCGTTAAATCTCGAAATACGTACGTTATGAATGCGGGGGTAATTGGTTATAACATGAAATTGACATTTATTTGGCATAATTTGGAACATATATTATGGCATGACTGTTAAGATGCAATTTGAGGTAATTTGACATGAATTATGGAATATGTAATTAAACATATTGAACCTAGAATTGGCATGAATGACAAAGTATGAAATTTGGTATAAAAAAAAACCTAGTTTTGGGCATAAACTGTAAATTGGAATATTAAATTTAGCTTGGGCTTAACTATTGATTTGGGACGCCAAACATAAAGCATAGTGATTTTGGGCATGACTATTATTGCAAATTTAGGGAAGATTGGGTATAACCAATTTTGATTAATAACTTGAAATTGGAATTTGTTGGGCATAACTTCGGAATTGGAACATGACTAGTTTTGGTGAAGTTGGTGATTAGCATGTAAAATCTAGATTTGGGTATATATGGTAAATGTGTAAATTAAAGATGAACATGCCTAACCCGAGGTTAGATTGAGTTATGGTGTAAAACTACCCGGAACCGCCCCGCACATCCAGTAACCACAACAACACCTATCTAATGCGAGAGGTTAGTGCATCATGCCGAAGAAAAACCCGAGGTTAGATTGGGTTGTGGTGTAAAACTGCCTGGAACTGCCTAGCACATCCAGTAACCGCAACAACACATATCTAATGTGAGAGGTTGGTGCATTAATAAATCAATTAATGCTAATGAACAAGATGAATGACCAGGGTTAAGTTCATTGGAGCACTTAACCAATATAACATGAATGACTAGGGTTAAGTTAATAAGAAACATTTAACCAGTATAGCATGATAAATGGGTCGGGTTAAGTAATAAGAAACACTTAACCAATATAACTTGATTTGTGGTAAGTTTAACTTAAAACAAGAGGGCAACACTTAACCAATATAACATGATTTGCGGTAAGTTTAACTTAAAACAAGAGGGCAACACTTAAACAATATGACTTGATTTGCGGTAAGGTTAAGTTAAAACAAGAGGGCAACACTTAACCAATATAACTTGATTTGTGGTAAGGTTAAGTTAAAACAAGAGGGCAACACTTAACCAATATGACTTGATTTATGGTTAAGTTAAAACAAGAGGGCAACACTTAACCAATATGACTTGATTTATGGTAAGGTTAAGTCAAAACACGATGGTAACACTTAACCAATATAACTTGATTTGTGGTAGGGTTAAGTTGACACAAGAAGGCAACACTTAACCAAAGTAACATGACATGTAGGTGGGTTAAGTAACTTGAATTGATTGATGATACTTAACCAATACAACATGATGAACATATGGAGTTAAGTTAACAAGAAACACTTGACCAATATAACTTGATGGACGAACGGGGTTAAGTTAATAGGAAACACTAAACCAATCCAACATGATAAGTGAGGAGGGTTAAGTTAATAAGAAATACTTAACCAACATGACATGATGAATGGGTGGGTTAAGTTAACATGAATGGACAACACTTAACCAATATAACATAATGTGTAGGAGGGTTAGGTACATATCGGGTTGGTGGGTAATATCAGTAAATATAGGCCCACAAAAATTAACCATTAAATAAAAATGCTTGAATCAGTAGGAGGGTTAAATACATATCGGGTTGGTGGGTAATATTAGTAAATATAGGCCCACATAACTTAACCATCAAATAAAGATGCTTGAATCGGTGGGTGGGTTAAGCACATCTCGTGTAGGTGGGTAATATTTGTATATATAGGCCCACAAACTTAACCAATAGGAAACGCTAGTAAGAGGGACCTATTTCAGCAGTAACCCACATAGATGTATCGTGGTTCCCTGAACTAGGCAGGGTAGGGAACGATTACTGGGCTGATTATAAGCGGTCAAAACAGCGGCAGGGGTTACGTCAGTGTAGGTTCCGACGGTTTATGGGCGTGCACATACTCCGGAGTGGGGGAAAGCAGGCACTGGGTACCGTTAGTTATACACTGTGCATCTTGAATCCTGTCGGGTTGCTGTGATAAGGATTGATACTCCTTATGGTGGGACTAGCACAGGGTATCTACACGCAAGAGAGGGTCGATTGACACAGGCACAAGTGAAATTAATACAAGTAGGGAGCCGAATCAATAGGGTAGTAAGGGTACATCTAACACATTCATGGCCATCAGGCAGATTGAGGTGGAATCCTCATAATAGATGTACACCTGAAGGCTACCACAATTGCGGGGATTGGGATCACGTTATCATATTATCAGTTTATACAGATTACTAGTTAGGACACTAGGTAGGTGGTGCAGAGATATAGGGATCAGAATAACAGGATAGTAGCGAAGTAGAGAAAGAGTAGAAGCACATTCAGTTTATCTTGCCTTATCATATCTATACTAATCGTATGTTATCTTGTTATCCTTGTTCTCACGGTATTGTCTTATATTCAGTTTATTCATGTCATGATTCTTTTTCCTGTTTATATGCTGAAAGTCACTGGACTTATAGACTTATGTCTGACCTAGTTTTATTTCGCCTTTTTTCTTCTGTTCCTCCCCCCAAGGTTCACAGGGAGGAAATGTTACCACTTAGCTCAGTTTTCTTTCCAAACTTGAAGATAGTCGATGTATTGCTTTGGACTCTCTCTTCCACTACAATGGTTGGTTCATGCTTTATTGGGGAATATTATTGTTATTTTTATGCTTCTTTTATATTTGGAAGTTCTTAAATCAAGGCAGAAGTTCTATGTATTACTTTTAAGTAAGACAACTATTGTAAAAGCTCGACTGAATCACATTGTTTATAAAATGAATTTATCTTCCGCTGCTTTGTTTGTCTGTTTTGTAATTTATCTACATATTTAACCTAAAATGCTCCCCCGAAGTTAAGGCATTCCCTTTGTAAGTGACCTCAACGGAGGTAGGGTGTTTCAGGTTACCTTCGTAAGCAACATGGGTATCATCGGAAGCTACCTTCCAAGGAGTCAAACCGAAAGGATAAACCAAGACTCAAGCAAGGATACAGGCTACTCGTATTAATCCACCTATTACCTGAACCACTAACTGTTCTAATTAGGCGAGTATACACGTACATCGCGAGAGCGAGCCCCTTCAAGTACCCATGATAAAGCCGAGAGCCTACATCCGAAAGCCTACAATAAAGGACTGACACTTAGAGGCATCCATTAAGAAACTTGAAATGCCTCCACAACCCGTCTCGGCAATAAACTCCCTTCCATCTAGGGGAGGCCCCAATTCACCCGAAACCCTCACTTGGAGAACTTTAATCGGCATCATGAGGAGGACCAACAGCCAAATGCCTGAGACCTAGATCAATAGCGGCCGACAGAAATCGTTCAGGCCCAACAACCTACTAATAGAAAGACCCCAGATTCTCTATAAGAGGACTCCAGAAACCCTATGAAGGGGGATGAACTTTTTATTTCTCAATTTAGTTCCTTTCTTCTCAAGAGGAGCGAATCATCAATTCTTGAAATATAACTGCAATCTATAAATGGAGAATTTCGAGTCCCATACACCTTACGATTTGAAAATCTTTTAGTGTCATAATGATGAAACCTGGAGTTAACACTAACCTTTCTGATGAGGAGATCAACCAAGGTGCTCCGATAGTGGAGGAAGTGGGCCCTATGGAGAAATGAGGTCCCCTTCTCCTCGCCTTAAAGGGCCGCCATGGTTAATCTATATACTAATGCTGAGCCTAACGGTTCCCAAACATTGATGTAACGAAATCGTATACGAATTCCTAACACGATCTCTGTTGTGATTCAAACTCGTCTCTTGGGATGATTTGACATGAGGGATTCATCGGAGTTAGTAAATGTTGCGTTGCTATCATCTATAAACTTAAAAGAGGCGTTAGCCTGTTTTCTTCTTATTGGAATACACAATGTCGTCGTCATGGCATAGAGGCTTACCCATTCCAGATCCAGGATATTTTCTGGAGATTCTGAGTCATGACCACGACAAATCTTGTGAATGCATACATTACATTCTGTAATCTGGGTGTTGACGAAAAATGTTGTTAACATAACCTAATTTATATAATGTTTTATTGACTATATTTATAATTTCATTATCTTATTGCTTTCATTTCCATTTCCTTGATAGAAAATATTCAAACTAGAGCTATTGCAGTTTACACTCCACCCAAGAGGTTGTTGTCTGTGTTACAATTTGTATATTTTCAAAATTATTATTTCATACAAGTTCATCACCATAGGTTGTTGTCTTTGTTAAGTGGTACTACTTAAAATTTTAAATGGTAGGTTTATGTGGATACACTAATAGTGCAAGCTAGGAGAGTTATTCAATAATACTCTCATATGATGTTATCTTTCTGTCCAAATTACAACTTTTGACATTTGATTCATCCTCATTTTAAAATTTAATGCAGGGTACGATATTATGTGAAATTGTAGGGCTTGGTTCTATACTCATTATCCTTACTTGCATGCTTATCTAAGGTGAATTATTTTACAAATGAATTTTAATGGAAAAAAATTGAGTTCTCTAAAATAAGATGATTAAATTATGATCTTTGGAAGGACTTCTTCATTTTCAACAAACTGATAATCCATAGAATGAAACAATTAGAGTGCTACTGAACCGTGGTAAACATTAATTTGTGCAGTTATAGATCTGGGTTCAGTCTCATAAAACATATATTATTTACTGTGTTCAGCAAAATAGACTTGAGAAAAAAAAGGAAAACTCATGTAGCTTTCTTTTTTCTTCACCGAACATACCCTTTCAAGTTTTGTTTTGATTCCATTTACTTGACAGTGATATCGCTGTGCTAATAAGCACATAAGTCTGCATATTTTAGGTGTCTGGGTTGAACATGTTAAATAATATGCTAATGCATACTAATATGCATTATTTTAAACTATTTAAATTTGTGGATACCGTTGTGTAGTTATTGGTGGAGTGCACTACTTTATTTGTGCTAATATCCACTATAGGTTCCTATTAGTAGCACTAAATCAACGGCCGATAATATACCACCTCCGTCTTCAAACTCCCCTCATTCTGTTCCCTCTTCTCCTAATTATCGTCTTCCACAATCGATTTCTACCTCTTCATTCTTGTCCAATTTAACACCCCTTTCTATGCTAACAAACCAACCAACGAAAGTACGCAGCCATTGTTCCCTGCCCAGAAAGCCCCATTTCATTGAACCAAATAATCCACTTGAATCTGTTAACTTATTGGTACAGTGCTCAACATCCATCGCTTAACTTCTATCTACAACTGGCAACTACCCTTTTACTTTGCTTTTCAGCATAGTTTACCTGATAATTGATTTAATTTCTGTAATAACCCGAAAATCTAAGCCAATTTAATTTTTTTTTTTTGGCAATTTTAATGAATTTTGAATATTTAAAATGAATTATTTTAAATAATGACGACGAGAAATTTATTTTGAAAAGAATTAGAACGTATATATTTATTTGAATCGTCGTTAGAATATAAATATTTTATTTTAAATATAAAAGGAATTGAAAATGGCGCGGTAGTTCGAAATTTCAATTTCAAAGTTCAAATGAATGTACAGGATTCAAAGTAAACCAGATTTTAGCGAAGCCAAAAATATTTGAATCTATTTGAGAATATTTTTCCAATGAATCCGAGGAATCAAAATTTCATAGCGGGGATAAAAAGTTATGCCCAGTTGAAAATTCAGAATAGTCGCTATGGAATTCCGGCCCTTAAAAATGGAAATTTTGCAAATGATCTCGGTTTTCGACGAAACCACTTTTGTTGGATCTGGGATGTCAAATTATTTCTTGGTTTCAAAATTCATAATTTTTGAAGTCAATATGTGAGCGTGGCGAATTTAAACGCATTTGATCAGTTTCAGTTGAATTTAATCGACTGGAAAATGGCCATTTTTCAAACGGTCTAAGAATTTGACGAATTTAGTTTTGTTAGGACCGTATCGTCACTACGAAGCTGGAAATAATTTTTCTGGAATTTTCTGAGTCCGTATGTGGTCCCGGTAAATTTAAAAGTACGTTTAAAATTGAATATATAGATTTATATTTTAATTAAAACGAAAACTGATCAAAACAGCCAAACTGGCTCACGAAACATATCCCATTGTGTTCGGAATGGGGGTAAGTAGCTAGGGGCGACACTCGTTGGGTTTGATTTGGAGTTCAAATGAGAAATTCACTTCTTTGAATTTAATTTAGTAAAATAATATTATTATTTACTATAAATACTCCCCCCTTTAAACCCTAACCCTCTTTTACGTTTCTGAACCGCCGCCAGTCTTCCATGAACGGATAAAATAGTCTGAACTTCTTCCTTCAATCTCTTCTATTATGATCTGAATTAAATCATACTTCCAAATCAAAATCGAATATTAGTTCAAGCTCTACAAATTCGACGAGTGAGATGGATTTTAATGGCAAGGATTTCACGAATTCTCTACCCAAAGGGGGGCACGCTCGCATTCGATTTGCGATGGAATGGGCCTACCGAAATTACCGAGGCGGCCACCGTGGGTGGGGGGTTCGAAGCTGCGTCAGGGAGGGGTCTCAGAACATGGATCGACGCCTCGTAGTTCGAGAAAGCGGAAACCCTAGATGAAGATGACGGGTTTGGTTTTTCTTGGCAACCTGGAGCGATGGACCGTGATGAGAGAAAGGGGTAATCCCCTTAACACAGTAATTTATTTTCAAATTGAACAACATTGTCTTCTTGAATGGTAAATATACATTGTCTTCTTGAATGATAAATACGCATTGTTTTTGTAATAAATTCAGTTTTTATTTAAATAAAATACATTGTAAAAATTCAGTTTTTATAAATGAAAATTAGCATTGGTTTTAAAAATAAAATATATATATATATATATAGAATTTTTAAATATATATAGTTAATAAAATTATACTTTGCTTTTGAAATAAAATTATACTTTGCTTTTGAAATAAAATTATACCTTGCTTTTGAAATAAAAATATACTTTGTACAGGATTTTGAAAATATAAACTACAGTTGTTTTTGAAAATATAAACATACAGGATTTTGAAAATATAAACTAGAGTTGTTTACGAAAAATATAATATACATTGTTTATAAAATAGAAATAGCAAAATAAAAATAGTATTTTTATAATATATATAGCGATATAAAAATATGATTTTTATATATATACAATAGCACAATAAAAATGTGACTTTTTAATATAAAATTTGGTGAAACAGATTGCGTTGGAATCAAAACAGTGGATCTGAGCAACAGTAAAGAATGGAGGAGTGGATCCCAAAGGTGAGAACTCCTCACCTTTAATTTATTTCTAGTTTGAAATATATACTAGGATGCAGACGGTGCTTAGCGGCACCCGAAACCCGTTGTCCGCAGACCATGGATGACTTGTTTGTTTGATTGTTGTGTTGTGAAATTTGATTACGTGATGTGGAATGAGATAAAATATTTTGTAGTGGAAAATATTTTATAGTTAAAAATATAATTTTTAATGTGTATATAAAATAAATATTTATAAACAAATCGGACGATTTGTTTATATACACTGATTTGACTGATATTGATTGGGATGATAAATTTTACACATCGCCCAACTGCACAAATAAAATCTGTGTTTGTTGATTTGAAACCCCACACGGGTTTGGGATGATATTTGACGTACACTAATCCCGATTGTTTAGTTGTATGTCAATCTATGGGTTGACAGACTGTGTAAGCGTTAATTATTTATATTTAATGCTTATGTAGTTGTGTGGTGCACTCTAGATGATGGTTGAGGATTTATCGCTGCTGTTATATACACGTGTTGTAGGGAATCCATATAATTAACGTTATATGGTAATTGATTGGGCGTCATTCCAATTTGGAAAATAATGAAATATATATATTCATGTGTTGAATAGTAAAATATAATTTCATGTGTTGAAATAAAATAATTTCATGTGTTGAAACAAAATAATTTCATGTGTTGAAATAAAATATATATTCATGTGTTGAATAGTAAAATATATATTCATGTGTTGAATAGAAAAACAAAAATTCATGCGTTGAAGAAAATATTCATTTGTTGAATAGAATAACGAAGTTATTGAAATATATAAAGCCGTGTTGGTTAGATTGACGCCATTTTGATGCGAACGATATTTATATCGATTATATTCGTTTTTAAAATGAATATAGAAAACGAAGTGATTTCAAAATATAACGTTTTGAAAATATTATCATTTGTATATCGATGATGTGGAATATTCAATTTTGATTCGAAATTGAATACGAAGTTGAAATCATTTTCAAGACGAATTTAAAACGATTTATAAAATACGTTTTAAAAGGAAATCGACGAAATATATATAATATTATATATATATATATAATGGCTTGAATAGAACGCGCCGCGCTGCGGCAGTTCGCGAATTCCGACCATTGACTTCGAATGGATATTACAAGAGATCCGACTGTCGGATTCTCCTAAAACCGGAACCGTTGGGTTCATATCGAAAAGAGATTTCTAACAAACATTAGAAATTAGAAATCTAATATTTGGATTTGGAATTATGTCCAAATCAACTTTGGAAAAAGTCGTTGTAAGTGCAGTTCGATGGCCGTTGATGGAAATCGACCGTACGTGGCTTGATAAAATTATTAAAAATAGTAATAATTTGTGTGAAATCATAAGAAATGATTTGTGAAGAATTGTGATGAAAATTTCCAAATTTGAAAAGATAAAAATATATTTTTATCGAAATGAACTAGTTTTGAACTAGAATTATAATTCTATTTATTTTTAAAATAAATGAAGTGGATTTGAAATGGTTTTAAAAGTAACTAGAATTTCCAATAATTGAATTGGAATGTATTTGAATCGAAATTGTCTATGGGATATTTCGATGTTAGATTACGTGATGATACAGATATTGTTATGGGATTTTGAAAAATATATTTATATCGTTATTTCCAATACGATATTTGTTGATCGCAAAATTTGATATTGAATATAAGCCGATATATTTTCTATTCAGAGCCTTGTATTTAATATCAAATGTGATTTGGGTTTGCCGTGAATGGTGTCTTCATTAACACTATTCTTAAACCCAGTTGAGAAAAAGATTAAATCTTTTTATTTGGATTTAATGAAGTATACTAGTTAAATAATATTTAATTGGCATTGAATTGAAATAGACTTTTGGGTTTATCGTGAACGGTGTTTTAAATAACATTTGTTCTTTAACTCGATAATTAATGGAAATGAAAAGTGAATTTGATAATTAAAATTATCAAATTCAAGAAATGATCGAGAATGTAGTATCACCAGTTTTACTCCAGACGATAGTTAAATATTTATTTAGATTTGAACGTGAAATGGTAATTGAATTTACCGAAAACACCGTGGTGTTAGATATGAAGTATTGCCAGTTTTACTTCATGGGATGAATAGGTTGGGATTGGGAAATTTAATAAATGATTACTTCGGTGTGGTTCGCTAATCCCGATGTAACAACCCGCATTCTACACATCGGAGGATTGTAGAATATTTATTTCTTTCCCATATAAAGTCGTATGGTCATGTAACTTTGGGAAACAATCAATAGAGTCATTTCCTATGTTCATGATTTTTGCCGATTTTTAAATGGCCGTTTTGCCCCTAGCTGATCTTGTTTTGGCCATAACTTTTGATTAGAAAGGAATTTTGACCTGAAACCACATCCATTAGATTCGTTTGATGGTTTACCTTTCCGTAGAGTGGTCACATGCGAAAAACGGACTTAACGTTTGGGAGATATGGCTGAAATAAGGTTTGGAAGGTGAAAAACTGCTTAACTGGGCCAAATAGGGTGATTAGTGAATGGGCCCATAACCCATTTCAGGATTAGAGTTATAGGGAGGCTGAAAAGGGTTAGAGATTCATTCCATTTCAGTTTTCTAGCCTCAACTTACCTCTTAGAAACCCTAAAAATGGCCTCCAACCTCTAAATCACCTCCAAATCATCTTTCAATCAAGGATTGAGCTTAGCAACATCAAATCAAGGGAGAACTTCACCAAATCAACGTTAGAGCTACTGTTTAGCATTGGGATTCGCACCAAATCAGAGATTTATTTCAGATCTAAGTTTTATTTGTGGCTAAGGTGAGTGATTTGCATAGTTCCTCACTAATTATGGCTAATTAAGGGTAATTAGTGTTAATTAGCGAATTTATACACTAATAAATTTTGGAAAAATACTTATAAATTCTTAAATAATGTTTTAGACCTATGATATGAATTTGGGTTAATTTGGTTAAGTTTTGCTAATCTTATCATTAGTTTCACCTAAACATGCTTAATTGGAAATATGGGGTTTTGGTTATGTTTGATCCATTTTAACCTATCATATTGATGTTTTGTTTTTTGAGGTCACTTCTACTTGTTGCTATGACTGTATGGTATGTTTTGTGATTGATTAGAATAGGTAGAATGGTCGAAAACGCCGTCGAGTGGCGTAGAATTGCTTGCTGGAAAAGTGCAGAAAATTGGCTGATCCGGATCGGAACGGAGAAGAGGACTCGATCCGAACCACCTCCCACTCGAATTCAGAAGCTCTGATCCGCTCTTACGCTCCATACCCCGATCCGAACAGAGGAGGACAACAAGGACTGGGGATGCTTCTATCCACTTGCATTTCTTGTGGCATACAGGCATACATCATCCGATCCGACCCGCATGGTCACCCCCGAATCGACCCGACGCGTGATGAATGGAATTGAAGAACCTGACCCGATCCCCTAGAGGCGACGTCCTCCGATCCGAACCGACATATTGGGAGGTAGCTCGAGATATCCGACCCGATGCAGCGAAGGGAAGAATTCCGATCCGAACCGAACTAGTGATTAGGGGAGATCCGAACCGATCCATTGATGACCAATAACCCGAGATGCAAAGTTAGTCCAAATGGAAGTTAGAACTCAAGATCTAGTTGGGAACCAATGAGTTCGCTTCATGGTTGGGCTTTGCTGCGGGACGTGTGCTAAGGAGTGGTCGACGTTCATAACTTCGATTCACCACTGAAAATGGATGATGGGCTACTTATTAGTGTAGTAGAGTCACTATGACTCGAAGGGCAAGGTGATGGTAGCAAGACCACGTTATCAGTGCAGTAGAGTCATTATGACTCGAGGGGCAAGGTGATGCGTAGTAAGACTATGAGCCAGTGCAGTGGGGTCATTGTGACTCCATGGGGCAGAGTGGACATAGTAAAGGATTAGTGAGGCTATGAGCCAGTGCAGTGGGGTCATTGCGACTCCATGGGGCAAAGTGGACATAGCGAAGGATTAGTGGCTATGTATCAGTGCAGTGAACTCATTTATAACATCATGGGGCAAGGTGATCATAGCAAAGTATTGAGGTGATCGAAGTGGTGAATATCGTATGTTTTACGCACCGAGTGAGAGATGTGAGGATGGTTGCTATGTTTGATTGTTTGCCATCACTATGACATGCACACCCCCACCCCCGTTATCTTTACACCATTTGAAATGGCACCTTAGAGTGTTGTACAATATGTAGTGCTAACTCTTTGGTTGCAGGTCCAGGTTCAGGTATGGTTTAGTTTACCTGTTATTGTTCTTTTTAGATGCTTATCCCTCATACCAGGCTTTATGTCTGACCCAGCGTTTTATGTCTCTTCTTATTACTCTGGGTGCTCACATGAGCAGACTAGAGACAGGTTAGCTGGTGATGCGCGAGTAGCTGATTCAGAGGCGAGCATGAGGCTTCCACGTATGATATATAGATATTCTCCCTATGTCGTTGGTGGTCGCTACTTGGGCATTAGTAGTGTACCTCCTTTATCTTTCTTTTGCTTTTTGAGACAGTTTGTAAAGTTGTAATAATGTTAACTTTGGATCATAAGATGTACTTGGATTTTCTGCTGTTATGTTAGTTATTTTCAGCTTATGCACCGTCTCACCTGTTTTATGTCAAGTATGTTGTTATTATATTTTGTTCCATGCGCTGTGAGACATTCTACAGGTTCCTTGTTAGTTCATTTATTTCTCCCCTTTTCTTCTGACGATCCGTTCCGTGCTAATTGGACATGTGTACATCGCACTTTTGGAGTAAATGTCGGTTGGTGCGGGGCGGGCCGTCACACCCGACTAGTTTGAAGTGATATTCAAAGGAAGATTAAAGAATAAATTTAAAAGAATTTATCTTTGATAAAATTAATGGAAACCTTTCCCTAAGAATGTGAAATTTAGAAACTAACTGTATGTTAGCTAAGAAGAATGGTTTCCTGGGTATTGATCTGATGTTAGTTTCAGCTTTCAGGGTTAATGTTTTAGGGAATTATTCTCTTGCTAATTTACGGTTAGTGGCCGATGAATTGGAATGAGGCGTATGTTGTGTTTGTGTAACACTTGTTTATTATATACGCGAGTTATTCAGAAAGACGGGTTTATCCCATTTTGAATAACTGATTCGACGTGATGTCAAAGAGGAAGACGGTGGTTGTAGACCGGAGGTCTTCATGTCGTTTGGGTGATTAATGATGATATTGATTGGGCTGTACACCCAAGAGGAGGGAATCAGTTGGTGATTGTCCAGACGTACTTTGAGATCGATAGATATGCGAGGTACAAGGTGCCTCCGGTTTCGTTCAGTCCCAAAACGAACTTGTAAATGGACAGTGTGTCTGACATTTGATTTCATTTTGTGATTGATTTCTATTAAATATCTATCTGTTTGGCGGAGGAGAATTTATTCTCTTGCTTAACGCCCTTCACTGAGACGTACGAGCCCAGGGGTTACATATTGATGGATATCAATCGCATGGAGTGAATTGCCTGTGTGGCATACCTAAGTGGCAATGGATCAAGGCTATTGTTGAAAAGCAGAGTCTTATGGTCGATGATCAAAGCACGGCCTGTGTGGCATAGCTTTGTGTAGCGTTGATTCGCGAGCCTTACACCCCGCTTGTGAACCAAAAACGGGAGAAGGATCCAGGGAGGTCATTCGTTTCTTTCTAGCTAGAGGTGGTGTCAGTGCATAAACTAGCTGACATTTATATTATTTTCACCTCTGTGGTTGTTGTTGTTGCGAGGCGCCTCGGTTATATCGGTCGATCTGGGACCAATGGAGTCATTTGTTGGCTCATTTACGCCCCAAAGGGCGGGGAAACGCAGTGTTCAGGCATTTT
The DNA here is from genome assembly GCA_030737875.1 of Allium sativum. Taxonomy (NCBI): domain Eukaryota; kingdom Viridiplantae; phylum Streptophyta; class Magnoliopsida; order Asparagales; family Amaryllidaceae; genus Allium; species Allium sativum. Next base: position 749,524,673 of record CM060909.1, on the reverse strand, counting down.
AATCCACATCGGTGGACCGGCCCTATGGCTCCTAAGGGTCACTCGAGCTCTGATCTTGAGACATGGTAGGCTAGATTGTCTCAAATCGGTGAGGACTGTCTTTTGCCTCGGTTCACAGATGGAAATCCAACTTCCAATATGTGACTTTGCGGTTTTATTTGTAAAGCCTAGTATTGGCGACATGATATATGGTACCCATGCCGTCTATGACTGATCTTTATGACTGAAATTGTTTTTGACACTATACACTTATAGTAATAATGAAAGATGAAATTTAGCGTATCAAGCATTCTTTGGCTATTACAATGTGATGGCCCCAAACTTCCCAGTAAAGGAAAGCTTGGATTGCTTTGAGAACAATACGCATCAGAACACAAACTGAAGAACATTGTATTGCTGATTACAACAATTACATCAGAGTACAAGAATATAACAGAGTATGAATACTTATTTCACAATAGAAATACAATAATATCAGAGATTTAAATTACATTTAAATAGAAGCAGAAAAATAATACAAATATACAACCGAAAGGAATACACGGATATAGAGCTTTTTGAATATCGCTTCAGTTGTAAACCAGGATCCTGTAAATATCTGCAAAAAGCTACTCGACTCCCCGTGTGGAAAATATGGGCACCCGAGTTTGCCAATGAAACGAATTACAGGTCAGTCATGGGACTGGTATGAGAAATTTTAACTTAACCTATATAATGATAATAATAAGGCTAATCACAGGACCACGCCGCTAATGCGGAACGGGTTTACTCCATTGGATTGCCAGTGCATAACATAAGGTAAATCGTTAAACAATGCAATGCTTTTTAGAAAAATGAAACCATTATAAGACCCAAGTCCCATTACACAATGCAACGCAAACCGGAGGATAGGGTTTTACCTTATAATGGTCAAAAGATGCTTGATACGATAAAACGGATTTAATATTAGTGAGTATATGTTTTTAAAAACAATTTCAATCATAATATATTAATCATAGACGACATGGGTACCATATATCATCATACTAGTTCTACAATCAAAACCGCAAGGTCGTATCGAAAGTTGGATTTCCATCATGAGTCGAGGCTAGGGACAAGCTCCTCTCCGATTCGAGACACTCTAGCAAATGCCTCAGGATCCCCCGTAGTGAACCCTTGGATCTTTAGGGTCGGTCCCTACCTAAGGGTAGTTGATTAATTATGCCTGAACACACGCTTCCCGGTCCCTTTGGACCTATAGTAAGACCACTAACGGTCTATAAAAATCCGAGGCGCCTCAAAATCCATCATCCACATAAGTAAAATGTCAACCATTTTAAGCACAGACACCACTCCTAGCTAGAAAGAAACGTGTGCACTCCCTGCAGTCCTATCCTCCGGCTTGTGTTGCATTGTGTGATGGGACCTGGGTCATATAATAGCTCCATTGTTCTTTATTTAGCATTGCGTTGTTGTTTTTTGCACTGGTATTCTTGGGAGGAAACCCGTTCCGTGTTATACGGCGTGGTCCCTTGATATATCTGATTTAAAGTAAAGTTTTAAATAACTGTTTTAGTTCTCACACCAGTCACATGACTGACCTAGAGTTTATTCTTTTAACCTAATTTCTGGGTGCCCTTATTTTGACACGGGCAACTAGTAGTTTTGGTTTTGCAGATCTATATTCACAGGATCCTGATTTATAAATGGAACGATACTTGGAAAGCTCTGTATCAGCGTATTCCTTTCAGTTGTGTTTTGTATTATTTTTCTGCTGCTATGTAATGTAATTTAAATCTCTGGTATTTTCTGTGTAATATTTATTCATACTCTGTATATTCTTGTATTCTGATGGAATTGTTGTAATAAACAATGAAATGTTCTTCTGTTTGTGTCCCGATGTGTCGTGTTCTCAAAACAATCAGGCGTTTCGAACGGTCTTGGTTGGTTTAGCGCTCGATTCGGATCGAGCGAAATTCCTGATCATTACAATTTTTTTCAAATTCCTGACTTTTTTTCACTTTCTGCGGTAGGCGAAGGATCCGGGAATGTGTTGCAAGGAGAAGAAGGAAAACATATTGCTTTTTCTACTTAAACTCCTGTAAGATAACAAACTAAATTTACCGATTTCATTTGCTATTTTCATTGTAACATTTTACTATGTACACATTGTTTGTAATTGACTAATTTTTGGTAATTCAGTTTAATCTGTTTCTTTGTTGAAGTTTAGTACAAAATAATACCTAAGTTTCCCTACTGTTTCGTTAAACACAGTCTGGGTATCCAAACTAAAAATGACAGTAAATAGAGAAATTAAATATTTTTTAATCAAATAATTATATATATGTTGCATAGTAACATGCTATTAAGCATAATGAAAATTGAAAAGACAAATACAAATACAATTGCAAAAAGTGATGTCACCTTTAACCGGGATGCACATGCTTAAGTTAAAATTGTGTAGCTTATGCATTTGTTTTTCAACTTTCAATTGTTCTGATTTAGTTTACTTGAGATGATTTCCATCATATATTTTCTTGGATTAACAATTTGTTTGTTTTTGATAAAGTTAGTTTTTTGCCGGAAACAACAACTTGACCACATCAATGGTTTTCGTAAATATTCGAGGTAAGCATTAAAATTGCTACCTTATATTTCTATTTAACTTTTTTTTATAAAGAAAAACCGACTTAGGTTGATTTCAATTTTTCAAATGGCGTTTGAATATTTAACCTAATTTTAATTTATTTACTGCCTACAAGCGTAGTACATAAACATGTAAACCATCGATGTATTGCACTATAATTACATCTGATGTTAAATGTGTGTTGCCAATGGAAGCCCATTAATCTTTTATGCTTTTGAAAACTTTTTTTTATTTCCACTATTACTTGAGTGAACAAATAATGCAATACAAACTAATTTAGTAAATTTTTTACATGAAATGAGCAATCAACTTTTATTAATATGGGTACATTACAAGTGTTGGTCTTATCCACATATCCTGTCACAAAAAACTGTTATCTATACAAGTATGAATTCAACCTATAAAAGTGACGTTTTAATGTGAGTACACATGTTTCGGAAATACTTTAGTTGACGGATAATGAATATTACATTAAACTTTATAAATCCAAAATCTTTTCATAAGTTTTCATATAAGCGAATCTTCGTTTGATAATATTTTGATGTACATAGTATATTCTACAGGAGTTAAATAGTCAAAATTTTCCTGTATGCTATTTTCCTTTATTTATAATTTTTTTCCAATTAATCAACCTTTGAAAATGTAAAATAACTTTTGAAGAAAAAAACACTTATAGCTTGTTTTAAATTATCTACGTGTTAGTAGGTTGTATTTTTTCTGTTTTTTATAACTATTAACAAAAGTTTGCATTACCTTTTTTTACCCTCATTGTTAATTAAGCTCGACCATTATTGATATGTTCTAATAGTATTTCTTTTCACGGCTTGCCTGTTATATGTTTTGATGCATACTAAATTATACACATGGTCCTTGATAGATAGTCCTTAGCGAGCATAAGGGGTTTTCAAAACAGCGAAATTACTAAGTTCTCAACGATAATATTCAAGCCAAACTCTCTACTGTGTTGATTATTTAAACTTTGTAGACTACCTAACGACATTCTTATTAAGCTAATGCAGTTTTTGGACAGTTTGAATATTAGAACTTACACATTGACAAATTTGGAAGGCTGTCGTACCAACATAACCTTATGCTTTCATTAACCACGTCAAGGATTTGGTGCCACCTCATTGTATTTTAATTTTACCGCCAAGACATTATTGTTATGTATGGACTATGATATAATTTCAGCCTGTTTGCGCTACACATGGACAAATTATTTATTGGCTAGGTATGTTATAAGATGTGCCATTTGTAATAATCTAGATGGTAATTTTTGTTTGGATTTTGAGCGCATCGAAAGTTTGACAAAATGCCCAGAAAAGAGGATATTTTCACCCAATCACTTGAAGATGAATTTGATTGAAAATAAAAAACAACACAAACAAATATCGGAAATATGAACGCATGATATTCCACCCGACCACCCTCATTATTGATTCACAAGTAAACAATTGTTTACAACCGATCTTAACTATCGTTATAAACAAACACAACTTGAATCAATAAATTTATTGAGACAGGCACAGAATATCTAGATGACTACAAATATTGTTGGAGCAGAAGAGTGATGAAGAACAATGACAAACCCTTGGACACTCTGGAGGCAAAAACTGTGTCTTTCAGCAATAAATAGGAATAAATTCCTCATCCTAAATTCCTACATCTTCCTCTCTAGGACGCAAGCCCCTGGAGTAACACAACCTCACTAGATATTCTCACATGGTTTCTTGTTGATTGTTATGATCTTACCAAGAAGGTTGCATATATAGAGAATAGAAGACCTAGGCAATAATTCAAATTGCCCATTCAAAATATCTCCAGAATATAATCATTCATTTCTTTCCTTCTATGATAAAATAAATCAATCAAACCAATTAGTCAATTAATCAATCAAATCAATCAATAAATTAATCAAATCAGTTAATTGATTACATCCTCTTCATAAAATATTTGAATCAAAAAATTCAACACTCCACCTTGATTCAAATATCACATATCTCCAACAATCCATAAATAAGTCAACCTGGCTCTTTCAATAACACCTACTCTCAATTAAAACCAATCTCGATTTCAAGGCAATGAGATCCACCCTAGTCGATTTTAAAGGACTACGACCGCACCTCAATTATAAACATAACCAACCACTTGCAAAAGATGCATCTACGACCTGAGCTGTACCACGCAAAATCCAATGGTCTAAAAGTGCTTGCAATACCACAAGATCTCTAACCTGTTGATTTTTCCACATCGACATCCGTCTTCCGCTTGACATGATCTCTACATCTCCGGGATTCCTCGAGCATTGTCAACATCTAGACCCTTGTTGATATTATGATCCTCTACCTTAAGGCTATCAGCAGTGACCATATTAAGCTCTCTACCTTGTTGTTGACCAGATTCTTCATCCGTCACCTGCCTTCTTCCACCTTCCCTCATCCATATCAGAGGTTTTCTTCTCAACTCCATAAATCAGACCATTGAGGCATGGAACATCCACCATCATAGGCTACCCAAAACCCCAATATATGCCATCAAAAATTTCCATTCACGAAAGCAACATCATCTCCGATATCTACAATATTTAATCCAACAAACACTCCATGCTATACAATGATCTGGCTCTGATACCAACTGTTGGGGATTTTTGTGCGCAGCGTAAGTTTGACAAAATGCCCATAAAAGGGGATCTTTTCACCCAATTACTTGAAGATGAATTTGATTGAAAATAAACAACACAAACAGGTATCGGAAATATGAACGCACGATATTCCAACCAACCACCCTCTTTATTGATTCACTAGTAAAAAATTATTTACAACCGATCTTAACTATCGTTACAAACAAACACAACTTGAATCAACAACCTTATTGAGATAGGAAAAGAATATCTAGATGAATACAAATATTGTTGGAGTAGAAGAGCGATGAAGAATGACGACAAACCCTTGAATAATCTGGAGGCATCAACTACGTCTTTCAGCAGTAAATAGGAACAACTACCCTCAGCCCAAATTTCTACATCTTCCTCTCCAAGACCCAAGCCCTTGGAGGAAAATAACCTCACCAGATATTCTCACATGGTTTTTTGTTGATTATTCCGATCTAACCAAGAAGGTTGAATATATAGAGAATAGAAGACCTAGTCAATATTCAAATTACCCCTTCAAAATATCTCCAGAATATAATCATTCATTTCTTCCCTTCTATGATAAAATCAATCAATAAACCAATCAATCAAATTAATTAGTCAATTAACCAATCAAATCAATTAACTGATTACATCCTTTTCATAAAATATTTGAATCAAAATATTCAACAATTTTTTGTTACAAATTTCATTTTGTGCTTTAGTACTAAATACTTACCTTTTGATAAGCATGTTGCACTAGCGAAAAATATATGAGAAAACTTAACCACTGCATAAGCTTGCACTCACCGCAATAAACTTTTAGGGTTTATTTTATTTTGTCAGTCACTATGAAGATTGTTTTTGAATATTACCAAAACTATTTTGAAACTTTCGAGGATAACGAACTCCACACTGGTGCATAACCATTTTCCCACTTCAACGTTCTAATTTAGATGCATTAAGGTTTACATGTTATTAAAAAACTAAAATTCAGCTTTAAAAATAAACCATAGTTTATTCATCCACATAAATTTTTGTTATCAACCAAGGTTATAATTTCCATCCTTTCTGAATTATACGTATTCGCTTCCATTAATTTTTATTTCCATTCATATCAAAACAATTTATAGTTTGTGACGCTTATATTTTAGGATAGGTTTTCTTATAATAGATATTGTTGAAGACAACGAATTTTCTTGTAGGTTTTTTGTAAGAGAAGACTGTAAAATTAATTATTTTTCTATGTGACTTATATCCATATGTTTACATGAACACGCCAACGCACACACGTGTACCGACACACACACACACACACTGTCTCTCTCTCATGAACTATCTTATTAGTAACGGGTTTCATGCAAGGAAGTATTTGATTAACTATGCTTTATTAATGTGGAGATAACGTCCCCCTCCCTTTGTGGTAAGTTCACAAAAATTGATTTTTATTTGTTTTATATAGGAATTGAAATAATAACTTCAATGAGGAGTCCAAAGTTCTAAGTTCCCATCCTTTTGACGTATATAAGAATCAACTATTCAAAGTGAGTTGTTATTTATGCGTATTAGATTTGGACTTTATTTCTTGAAGTAGTAAGCGGAGAAACCACTACCTCAGAGCGACAGGTTTACTAAATGAGATCATAAGGTGCATTGCCTGATTTTAGTTATAACTAAGCAATTTTTTTAAAAAGTGAGTTGTTATTTATATGTATAAGATTTGGACTTTATTTCTTGAAATAGTACGTGGAGAAACCACTGCTACAGAGCGACGGGTTTACTTGATGAGATCTTAAGGTGCGTTGCCTGATTTCAATTCTAACTAAGTTGATTCTTTTTTTAAAAGTTTAGTTCAGGCAGCCATGTTTATACAATCATACGGATATATCTGGAAACTAATAGTTATACATGTACAGAATGGGATGTATTGTTCAGTCCATGATTTAGATTTTGAAATGCTGTGGAAGAGATATTTGGTACATCATGATTTATCTAAGTAAAATAATATGGGCCTTTTTTGTAGGGACTTACAGGCTAGATTGGGTTAATGCACGCAATGTAGTTTAAAGTATTTATTGCATAAACCCCAAGAATGCTGATGAATCATTGTGCTTTGATATTTTACGAATCTACAAAATATTAATGTCATAGTTGTACATTTATTAACATTTTATGTGTACCGGTAATTGTAATGTATAAGTCAACCATTGAGATGCATGGTACTGTGACATGCTATTTTCTGTGGTTCATCTTCCAAAAAATAATGCAATCTTTTGGTTTAACTTTAAGTATGAAGATATACGAGAACATAAAATTTGAGCCTTTTATCTTATCTTCTGCTTTAATATTATAGATCATGAAGCCTATACCCTTATTGTTGATTTTAAATAATCAGATATCCACTTGGGTGTTAGTGTTTCATTTTTGTGGGTTCATTGGCGTTTATATTTCAGCACGTAATTCACAAAAAATGGTTATCATAAAATTTGTAGCATTATCCATGCTCTACCACCAAAGATAAATTCTACTGTAGGTTTTTTCAATTCAAATTCTATTTGTTGGTCAGTCAACTGTTGCCATCTTATGTGTAAAAGTATAAGTTTACAACTTCATTTATTTTCCCTAATTTATACCCATTTTACTTTACTAAATTTGTACATCAGTTCTGGGAGTTTGAAGCAATTTCCAATTTATAACCTTAATAATACATCTTACTTAAAATAGTAAAAATATATTAGTTATTTAATGCCTTATCTAAGTCGTAAAAATACCATTGAAGTAACTTTGTAGAGTGCAATGAAAAAGTTAGTAATACTTTTTCACACACTAAATATGAGGAAAGATACATACAAAAAGAGATGAAAAACTCCTCACAATTATTCTCTCTAACCAATTAATTTTACATCTGTCTGTGTGCATAGCACGAGTAGCACACTAACGTTCTTGTAGTTTAACCTGGATGAGGTCTGGTTGTTGGGCAATGGAAAAACCACATTTGAAAGAGTCTGATCCACCTGAGCATTATGGTCATCTAAAAGGGTGTGCAAGGACAAACGTGCATAGTGCACAAGGAGGATCAAAAACTAAATGCGCCGAAGCCTTTGTCAATAAAAGCGTAAGCAAGATCCACTATAGTGAGATATCATGCTAGGGGTAGAGGGTTTAGGAGCATCACGACGGACACCGGAGCGAGATTAGACAAGAGAAGAAGCTTGATCGGTCGTATTATGCTAGCCAATAAAGGCAGCTTGGAAACAACCCTATTAGGGCACTATCCTTTTATGAGAAATTCCACTTTTGTTTAGTGGGTGATGAGGGCATTGATTTATTATACGATATTATTCGTGTAGATGATTAATTTATAGTTGATCATCTCTTCAACTAATAATTATCATTAGGCACCAAACATGGGTGTTATACAATGTGTGACCGAGCAGTGGTGTTACAGAATATGCAACCAGATTTTATCATTCAAGCAACAAAATAATAATCATTTCCATACAAAATTGCAAATGATATAACTAATTGTTTTATATTTGTTTATTTTAATGAGTGGTACTTAACACAGAGTTCTACTGCATGGGTTTTAGAATTCATATTCATATATACTAAACATATACCCAATTCTTCTCTCTAAATTCACAAAATAACAAATTTTCTCTATTTTCACAAAACAATATTTTAGAGAATATGCTAGAAGATATGTTTCCTTTATGTAATGTTAGAGAAAATGCTAGAAGATATGTTGTCTTTATTTGATTGTATTGATTTGGATTTATATTTGGTATTGAATTCTTTATTGTATAAATGACCCAAATATGCTCTAGAATATGCGTATCTATAATGTTTTTTAGATAAAGATAGAATATGTATAAATCGAGGCAAGGATTAGGAATGTAAGAAAGTATCTTTTGTAAAATCAATCAATAAAGCAATAACAATGTAACCTTTTATGTTTTCCCGTTTAATCTCTCTCTTCTCTCTTCTCTCTTGATCAAATTCTAACATGGTATCAGAGCTTGGTTATACAGAGAGATAGAGAGAGTGTTACTGTTAACATGGTATCAGAGCGGGTTGCTATCGCTGATCTGTTATTGTCTTTTTCTTCTTACTTATGTCATTTCTTCTTTGTTAGTTTTGAGATCTGTTATTCATTGGTGGTGATTGTAGTAGACGAGCGTTGTTGGTAATTTTGAGATCTGTTATTTGTTGTTGATAAAAAAAAGGTATGGTTGTGGTTGAAGATCGTAGGAGATTGAAGTTGTTTAGCTGAATTGGTTCAGATTGAGTGCAAGATTAGACTGAAGTGCAGTTTCGAACAGGGAATGGTGATCGGATTCAGGAAGAGGTTGAAGAGTTGGTTACGATGAAGCTGAGGTAAAGGCGGTGGTTTGATTGAGTTGTTAGAGAGTAACATTTGTTTAAAGTTGTTTTTTGATCGTTTGATGTCTCTATCGATAACCCTATTTATTAGAAGGGCAATTGACGTTGACTGAAGGTGGTAGATTGTATTGTAAGGTATGTTTGGAGGATGCAAACATATGTTGACTCATCCCTATTGATTTAGTTTTGTTTTCGTTTGATATGTTTGTGGGATGCAAACATATGCAAACTCATCTCATTTTAGTTTAATTTTTTTTCTTTGTATGTTTGGGAGATGCAAACATACAAATATATCTAGGACCAGTTTTGTCATTTGGTCGCTCAGATCATTTGCTTACTTATCATATTGAAGATAGTTGAGTTATGTTGGAGTTCCAGATTGGAATTTTTGAGTTGTTTGGAGTTGTAGTTGAATGTTTGATGCTTAGTTTTTGGTGTTACTCTCTAACAATATTGAAATGGTTGCTCGATCTTGCTACTCTTAAGTTTGCAGCTTCTATTTGGCAAACTCACAACTTTCGCATTGTGAGTTTGAGGGGGGATTTTAGAGAATATGCTAGAAGATATGTTGCCTTTATTTAATGTTAGAGATTATGCTAGAAGATATGTTGCCTTTATTTGATTGTACTGATTTGGATTTATATTTGTTATTGAATTATTTATTATAATTGACCCAAATATGCTCTAGAATAAGCTTATCTAGAATATTCTTTTAGATAAGGATAAACTATGTATAAATAGAGGTAAGGATTAACAATGCAATAAAGTATCTTTTTTAAAAATCAATCAATAAAGCAATAACAAAGTAGCCATTTATGCTTTACCGTTTAATCTCTCTCTTCTCTCTTGATCAAATTCTGACACAATATACGTATAAACAGTCCACCAAGTGGTACCCATCCAACAACTCATTGATAACTATTGCAGTACATATCTAACTTAACAATCAGAAGCCAATGGTATCTTTGTAACTAAGAACATTGTTGATCACTACTGCTGAAACATTATGAAGCATTTTTGTCAACAAAGAATGCAAATAAACGTGTTCATGTGTAATGATATATTTTAGATTATCTGACAGAAAATAAGATGATAAACAACTCATGTAATGCAATTAACACAAGATATATTTATTCACTTGAGAAGGTTGTAAACTAAAATTTTAAGACAATTGCAATGAAACTTTTTTATACTTTCGCTTCTTCTAAATAAAAATCAACTCTCATTTGTAACTAGATATCCAATATGATAAGTACTTCATATTCCAACTACTGCCTGAATGCGTAGCACGGGCCACACACTAGTTTATATTTATATTTAAACGCAAAGTTAACGTAGTTGCTAATTTATATATTTCTTATTATTTATTATTTACTATTTATGTTCCGGTCTAAACTAGAGACCAAAACAACCCTTTTTGTGTTTAATCTTGTTTTAAGATTCAACATCTTATATAAGGTCATTTACTGTAATTATTGTAAGTCTTTCCCAAACTATTAAAATGGGAAGATTTGACTTCATTTCAAATCATAAGGAAAAAAGTTAGTATTTTATGTAGAATAGTCGTTGCAAACTATGCACACAAATACGAGAGTCTGCATATCTCTTCTTTTTTTGGTTTATTTATTTTCCTTATAGATTTCAAACAACACCTTTTTATACAAAAGAACAAAAAAGACAAAATTACAACAATCAAATAAAACCACAAACAATACCGAACACAATAGGATTGTTAATTATTTTAACCAATACTGCATAAACTATAAATCAACACCCAACCTTATGGATCTGGAATAAAACTAAAAATATGATAAAGCTGTTGGGATTAATTTCTAGATCCGATGTGTTTGTAATAACTGCAACACAAGAATAATTGTTGGCAAGAAGATGATGATAACTTAGAAAGGCTACAAATCCATACTTTATAACCAATATTCTTAATAATTCAGATTTGAAAAATAAACAAATCTGCCACTTTTAAGCATATAATTCAAATTCAAATTCAACACAAACAAATTATATATGTTTATTATAAACAATGTATATAATTTCACACTCATCTGAAAACTATCCAAACAATCTAGCATAATTTTTAGGCTTAAAATTCCCAAATCCTAAAGATCTATAATTTATTTCAAAAGGGGATTTATAAACAAATATTTAGTTTTGTAGACCTAAAAGAAAAATAGGGAAAGAAGAAGGAAATTAAATAATTTAAATTACATAAGCAAAGAACCATTTCTTTTTTTAAAATCTAAATCTAATCCCTCCAATCTTGTAAATATGATTTGTATATGGTTATAATTTGTGTTTTGGAAGAGACTGGAGGATTGGAAATGGTAATACTTAACTACTGCCTTTAGAAAATATAAATAATAGAATGTGGGTCTAGCCCTTTATTTATAGGAGAAGAAATTACCCTAGACTGTTAGGTTTAATTTAAAAAATATTTGTTCGTAAAATATATATTATTATAATATAATAAACCCTAGCTGCCGGCTGCCATCGACCATAAGGTCGACAGGCCCGGTCGACCATTCAATTGACTGCTCAAGTCGACTTGCTGTGGGAAGGGGAGGAAATTAATTCATTACTATATATAGTTTATTCTCTTTTATTTTTTTCATCAATTTTCGTATTTCATCTGTAACTTTTTTGTATGAACTCATTTCGTGGAGTTTCAAACATGAAAGTTGACCAGAATTCTGTCACGAATGCAACAATGCAAGTTTCATGGTCAAATTCCATCATTTGAAAAATTCCACTTTTGGAATCTAATTCAATAACTAAATTTATTATCATCAAAATTTTGGGTTATTATATTTTTTAGTATAGATTTGCATTTCTGTGTAGTATTTTGTTTATTTTTGAAAATCATAATTTAGTAGTGTGACATTGTCTTTCTAGGTGTTTGAGATCATCACTAGAAAAGAATAAAGATATAGGATGTTGTAGCGACCTAGGAAATTCGATGCTCGAATTTCGACACTAATACATCCCATGTCCAAACTCAAGTATTGAAAGCCCAGAAAGCTAAAAGAACGATTATTTTAGGGTAAGGAAAATGTAAGAAAGAAAGATTAGAATAGAAGAATAAGAAGAAGAACCAACACAACATAGAGTCTCACATCATAGCAGAACAAAATATAATATAGAACTGAATCTTTATTGAGAGCTTGAAATAAAACTTATAATCATCAGCGTACATCAATACATCAGACAGTTATAATAATCTGTTCTCATATACAACGTATAACAGAATGATAACTATATAATATCATATGTATGACCTGTAAAATTTGGTCCGACCTAAGCATTGTAAATGCCAGGATTAGTCTGGTGAACCAACGTGAGAAAACTCACTAAGTTTATATGTATCATCCAACTTGATTTTAAAGTCCAAATCTTTTTGAAAGAAAAGGACAATCATAAGACCAAATCCACACATAAATATGGACATTTTTTACCTTACAATAACCTAAAACATTTTGAAATCATATCTTTTCTGATATTATAATAATGTCTAAATCAAATGAATAACCATCTAGCAGAACACTTGCATCTCACGCTCTACATACATAGTACACAATCAAAGTTGCTGGCTCTTATTGGAGAATGGATTTCTAACTATGGCAATGTATGGGACCACATTACGACAGTGTACCTCAAGAGAAAATACACTAGGATTTAATATGAACATCTTGCAACCCTGGCTAAACATGATCGGCCATTCACTTCGCTTGAATGTTCTGAATATATTGTCACCTTATGGCTTTTTGTCATGACCACCGTAATTTTCGGGAGATACATAAATGTAAAGAAGAATATATGTAATTTCTCTAGATGGTGGCAATACACCATAATTGGTAGAGACCTACTTAGCCATCCGACTTACCCGATTTTATACCATTTCCTGGTTGAAGAAGCTTGAGGTTAAGATTAACTTTTAGAACATCTGGCCATCATTCACTTTGAACGCTACATCATCAGATCCACCAAATCACTAATTGACATCTATAAAAATACTCTAGGTGTCTAAGAAAAAAGAACGAATTCCTTTGCCACCAAAAGAAGTTTGTTTGTAGCAATCAATGTACGCGATACTTTGGAAATACTCTGTCTGACACTCGTCTATACAAGTTGTCCTGGGACTGGACAAGAGGAAGGAACTCTCCTACAACATTCTAGGAATTTCCATATAAATTAGTACTGAGTAGTCCTTGAAACCCGTAGATATCAATCACAAAAGAATCACTGTCAAACTATCTCCCGGGATCAGCTAGAGAATTTCAACAATATTCCTTCTACTCTTGAAAATTTATGGTCTTCGGTTGCTCAATCTCGATCAGCATCAGATATCTTCCTCATCCACATATTCGTTGGTTTGGAATGGTTTTAAAATATAAATTTGATCCCAGTCTTTTTGTATAAACTGTGCTTTAGGCATAATTTTGATAGTCGGCTATTTAACTATTAAAATAAATAATCATAAAAATAATAAAAAATGGATCCATAGCGTCACTTGGCCTTTTTAAAATTTCCATTCACTAATCAAAATATTTAAATATTTTAAAACATTGAATGCTTCTATTCAACTTATAAAAAATTTTAAATTCTAATTTATAATACACTACTCTATCTTTGGAAACCTTATTTAAATCTTAAGAACATTTACTTAATTTAAGTATTAAGAAAGATATTATTTAAAAACTTTCTATTATCTTTAGTTATCCTTTAAACCATTATATACGAGCCTTGATTCTATTATAAATAGAATTCATTTATAAATCTTTTGATAAGTTTATTCCAAACCTATTTCAGTTATATCTCGGTAAAACCTCATTTCTTATTTAATATCGCGGGTTTAGATTGCATATTTATAACTTAAGTCGCCTCACCACTTAATCTCAAATTTTGGTTTTTGTTTCGATTCCCATTTCATACCTTCATCAGTTCCTAACCGTAAATTAGCAAGAAAAAAATTCCCTAAATATCAACCTCGAAGGTCGAAACCAATATCAGATCAATACTCAGAAAATAATTTAATTCAACTGGTCTCCAGTTAGGTTCCAATTCTTTAATTTCATATCCTGAACTTTTATTCCGTTCATAAGCCATTTCTAATAACTTGTTCCAATAATATATTCAAATAAACTTGGGTTTTATAATTCCATCCAACTCTTGGATTTTATAGAATCCAGTTAAATAGAATTCCGATAAGAATTCATTTTAAAACTTCAATTTAAACTTAACTTATACTATTGTTAATATAAAATTGATTAAGAACTTCACTTTAGTATAAACATATCCCTATGGTTCCATAAACCTTCATTAAATGGATTTTAATTCCAAGATTACCACTTTGATTAATATTAAATAATAATTAAATTCCAACATTTAAAATAAAAATAGTTTACCTCACCATTAACTATCTTCATTAAATTAACAAACTTATTTAGTAATCAATTTCAGTTAACGTAGTTGAATTAGTCAACTCTAAACCTGTTAACTCGTTAATCAATTCCAATTAGCCTTTTCGTTTAAATTAGTTAATAATATTATTAAATTAAATGATCCCATTTACTTTGGTTATTATTAAATAAGTAATAATCAATTTCAATATAATCCCATTTTAATTATTTAAAAACAATTAGTCTCAGTTATTAATCATTACGTTAGCTATGACACCCCACGTCCGTTAATGTCACTCTTTATCAGAATGCATTAAGTTTCGTGAAGCGTTATAAGTAAGCAGAAACAGAAACATTATAAGACAGATATAAAATAACAGCAGAATTAAAATTTTATTTAATAGAAAAGCTTCGTGGTTCAAACCCAATTACATAATAAGTCTGGACTACTGAAACATAAAACTTCTACCGTATATAAAAGTCATCATCAAAGTACAATAATACATAAAAAGAACTTAGTCCCCAAATTATAGCATAGTACAACAGATACGAAATCAAGCAATACATCTACGCAGCTCCAAGAAGAAGGAAAGAAGAATCCTGATCAAGCTTTAGTATTCCCACCCTGAGAACCTGGGGGAAGAAACGGAAGAGAAAGAAGAGGAAACAAAAATGGGTCAGACATAAAGTCTGGCGAGTCTAGTTACTTTTAGCATATAAATAAGTAAAAGCATCATGACAGGCATATAAGTTGGAGAGAGAGATAACAGTGTTATAAGGCAGGTATAACAAGGTAAACAGGATAAACAGAACATGACATGTATTGCGCTTCTCTAATACTTTTCTCTGCACCAATACTAGTGTAACAAGAACAAGATGATCCCAACAAGTGCAAGATGGTATACTTAGGTGTATTTCTAGTGAGAGGTTTTACCCCATACAATAAAAGGTAGCCCAATAGAACTGACAGGAGTTAACCCCCAACGACAATAACGAGCTCCTAAATAAGCAAGACTAGATGTACCCTAATTACCGCCCCCAATCGATCGGCTCCCTAACTCGTGGATACCCTATGCTGGCCCCACGTAGGATGTATCACCTCATAAAGTGACAACCCTTTGTTTACAAGATGTGCAACCATATGTACTGATGTCACAGCATCTTATCTTCCCTAGCAAGCGGACCCATGCACACACATGACCCCATTGGAACACACCGTCAACACCCTCACCCAAGTGACCTCTTATAATCAGCTCAGTAATGTACGTAGACCCCGACCTAGTTCGGGGTTCCTCGTTTAATACCAAGATGGGATACTGACTGAACGTGTTTCACACAACAGATGATACAAGCTTCCCCCAAGGCTTGCATCCTCACTACTACGATTTCAATAGGTTATGCCTAATAGTTCATAAGATTGCATAACCCTACATGTTAAGTTTGTCTGGTTCATACATATAACCCGTCCCCACATATTTAACAAGATTAACTTAACCCTCCCACTGTTTCAAGCAAGTTTACTTAACCCCTACCCAGTTAAAAGGTTCATGTAATCCTTATGGATTCAAACAGGTTAGGTATTACTAGTTCATCACCATTCATTTATTTATGGTTATAATGCGCTAGACCTCCCACATTAAGTCTGCAACTTGTGGATGCTGGATATGCCAGTTGAGTCTGGGAAGACTTCTTCCATAAGTCGGACTTAACCTCTTGTCTTAGCATGTTACGTGTTTATGCACTTAGACCCCTTACATTAGATTTATCACTTGTGGGTGTTGGATATGCCAGGCAATTCCGGGAAGACTTCTACCATAAGTGTAATATAACCTCGTGTCTAAGCGTGGTTACAATTTCTAATTACTTTAAATCTAGGCATCTTCATTACTAACCATTTTTCAACTTTATTATGCCACAAATCCCCATCTGATCTACGGTACAAGTTATTCCTCAGATTAAGGTTTAGATTAAGATAGAGATTATGCCCATAAATCTCAAGTTTTGGCTCAAGGTATAAATTATGCCCATATTTCCCAATCATGTTTACAATATGAATTATGCCTCGAAATTAATCATTCCCAATCGTTCCCAAATTCGTGCATTCGCGCATTTCAGCGATAGGCCTAAGCTCGAAGGTAGCCTGGCTATAAAAACAAAAAGGGAAGAAAGGGAGAAAAGAAAACAAGAATAGGCATAGTAAATAAAATTGGCATAAGGTGACTAAGGTGACATGATTAGGCAAAAGGTAACTAAGGTGACATGAATAGGCAAAAGGTGACTAAGGTGACATGATTCGACATAATAAACAAGAATATGCAAACTAACATAATAGGCATAAGTTGAAATAATTAGGCAAACTAACAGAATAAGGATATAATGAATAGGCATATAGGCACTAATCAGTAGATCATGTGTACAAGTAATGGCATATCTGTTATGATTCAGGTTACTAACAGGCATATGCTTATATCCAAACTTATAAACATGTCAAGATTACATTTTAGGTGTTTATATTTAAAAATAACATAAACTCACCGTGATTGGATCTAAAGAACAGAAAATTGATCGCAGATGTTGTAGCACAGATCCTTCTTGTTTAAGGCTGGCAATTGGAACCGAGAACCGAAAACCCGGACCGAACCGACCCGGAAAGACCCGAACTGGATGGGTCTTGGGTCAGGTCTAGGTGATGAAAAATGAAGTTAAGACCCGACCAAACCCGACCCGAAAGACCCGACCAATAAGCATTAGTATATGTATTTTTAGTGTTATTATTCAACCAACCCGAACCGTCCCGACCCAAATGTCCCGACCGGACCCGAAAAAAAGCTCGGATTGGGTCGGGTCCAGATTTTTGAAATGTACGGTTCAGACCCGACAAAAACCGACCTACCTAGAACCGAGTCCTGTCGGGTCGGGTCTGGGTCCATCGGCTTGGGTCTAATTTTCACCCCTAAACTTGTTTTTGAAGAAGAATAAGCTATTTTACTCTGAGTCGGGCCAGCACCTCGTTGTCATCATTGATTTAGATGAATAAAACAATGGGATTAAGGTCCTATTTATAGCTAGGGTCAACGAATCTAGTCAAGAAATGAGTCCACGTTCAGAAACTGAATTCTGCCCAGATCTCGGGGGGGGGGGGGGTTGACATGGGTGTCGACATCCCTGTGTTGGTGTCGACCCATGGGCCGAAACCCTTAAGGTTGGGTCGATCCCTAACAGGCGAAATTCATGCCCTACCCGACGTCTCTAATTTTGAATTAATTTGATGTTTTTGATTGGTTTTTTGTATACATAATTCTCTTTTTCGTATACAAACTTCTAACCTTAATATTTTTCTCATACGACGTCCATTTTACGCAAACTTGGTGTCTATCTTAAGTAGAATTCCGAGACGAACGCAATAGCGTAGTCCATTTTACTTAACTCAGTATATTTAATTATGTATTCCTTACTTCGTCATTTTAATGTGTTATAAAATTATGTGGTGTTACATTCTCCCCTACCTAAAGGATTTCGTCCCCGAAATCTCCAGGTTAAGAAGAATGTATATCCTAACATATATCTACTCATCCACTAATCACATGCATCTATTGTCCTTAAAAGATTTCTAATGCTTATATGAACATATGTAAAAGTGTGTGTATATGTCCATACACTAATGCCAAAGATCAGTCGGTCTACTGATTCAGTTGACCTCCTTAATGCAATGTATGTTAGTAACATGAACCCAACATGTATGAAAATAATCCTATTATAACATGTAAGTTCTATATGTGAGTGCATTCATTCATCCAAATGTAACATCCATATGATGATACACCCACTCTCATCTATTAAAAGAAGAAAAATGCACACACTTTCATATGAAGTATGAGAGTGATTGAGCCGATCTAGTGCCTAACGTGTGCGTACATGCATCCACGAGCAACCACTTGCACCCACTTGCATCCATCAATCATAACATGTATCAAATACATGTTTACATCCATGGGATTCCTACCTAAAGGTCGAATATTTGATCGATAGGATATACTTAAACAATAGAAACAATCATGAATTTTTTTTTGGAAAGGAAGTTAACAACATACCCTTAAAAAAAACGGTATGAAGCGCGAATCTTGTCTTCGGTCTCCTAAATTGCATCCTTTTGGTTACCTCCTCACTGAACTTTCATCAACATGACTTCTCGGTTGCATAGCTTCTTAACTTCTGATCCAAGAATATGGGTAGGAACTCGTCTAACTATCGCCTCCCGTTCCACTTCTACTTCCTCAAGGATACTTGGCTCAACTACTTTTGCGGTATCATCAAGCACTTCTATAAATGAGAAACGTGGAAAACATCATAAACTCCGGACAGTTATTTCTGGTAGCTTTACTCTATTGGCCATTTGGCCTATCCTCTCTGTTATGGGAAATGGCCCTACAACCTTGGTGCCAATTTCACAACAGATTCAAAACAAACTATATTCCTCAAAGGTGATACCTTGATGAAAACCTTGTCTCCCACCTCAAACTCAATGGCAGCCCTTCTCCTATCTCCGTAGGACTTCTTCCTGTCATGAGCTGTCCTCATGCGCCTGCGGATAAGACCAATGTTGTCTGAAGTTTCTCTAACAATCTCAGGTCCAAGTAGAAGCCTTTATGTAGATTCCCACCAACAAGTAGGTGATCTACAGGGTCGTCCGTACAATGCTTCGTAGGGTTCCATGCCAACACTAATCTGGTAACTATTATTGTAGGCGAACTCTACTAAAGGAAGATGCTCTTATCAAGTCCCTCCGAAGTCTAGGATTCACGGTCTTAAAAGATCTTCCAGGACTCTATTCACTCTTTCCGTCTATCCATCGGTCTGAGCGTGATAAGCTATGCTCAAACACATCTGTGTACCTAATGCCTCTTGCAAGCTCCTCCAAAACTCACTGGTGAAAATGGGGTCACGACCACTCACAATACTGAAAGGTACTCCATGTAGACGGACTATCTCATGAAGATAAACTGCTGCCAACCATGTTGCTATCCTCTTACTCTTAACAGCGATGAAGTGAGCGCTCTTAGTAAGCCTATCAACTAGAACCTAAATACTGATGTTGCCTTTACTTGATCTAGGAAAACCATCAATAAATCCACAGAGACGCTCTCCCATTTCCACTGTGGGACTTCCAAAGGATGAAGTAAACCACCGGGCTTCCTTTACTTAGCCTTGACTTGCTAACAAATCAAACATCGAGAAACAAACTTCGCTGCATCTTTCTTTATCCCAGCCTAAAAGAAAACCGTCTTCATATCTTTATACATCTTATCACCGCCTAGATGAATAGTCATCTTAGAATGATGGGCTTTCTTAAGGACTGTCCTCAACAAACTCCCAAGTCGGTAAATAAAAAGCCTTCATCTCGTCGCAACCACCCTCTATCATCCGTGGAATATCTATTGAGGTGACTAGAAATCTCCCCTCTACTGAGCCTACCCAAAATATCTGCTAGCTGTGGGTCCTCTTGCTGCGAAGTCCCTATCTGGTCCAACAGAGTAGGTCGCACCTTTAATGATGCTTATAAACCAGGTGTAAACTTGGTGGAGGGTCTAAAATCAAAAGTCGATTTAAACTCCAAGCTTTTCCTCTCTACAAACAGAGGACTCAAGGACATCCTTTGCCTACTAAATGCGTCTTCCACCACATTACCCTTGCCAGGGGTGTAAGCGATCTCAAAGTTATAGGACTCTAGGAACTCCATCCATCTTTATTGCCTTAAATTAAGAACCTTCTGCGAGAACAAGTACTTGAGAGATTTATGATTGGCGTACAACTCGAACTTCTCTCCAAGTCGATAATGGCTCCAAGCCTTAAGCGCGAATATTATGGCAGCTAACTCTAAGTCATGGGTAGGGTAGTTCTTTTCATGAACTCTTAGTTGTCTTCCTCCATAACATATTACCCTTCCTTCTTGCATCAGAACCGCATCAAGCCCTGTACCACATGCATCAGTGTATACCGTGAACACTTTGCTCCCACCGGGCATGGTCAAGAGTGGGGTTGTTGTCGTAGCCCTCTGCAATCGCTGAAAAGCATCGTCATGATCTATATCCCAGAAAACGTCAGATTTTTCTTTGTTAGTCTGGTGAGTGGGGCTGATATCTTTGCAAAGTTCTTAATGATCTTCATGTAATAGTTCGCTAGACCAAGAAAACTCCTCACCTCCGTTGCATTCTTTGGGATCTTCCAATCTTGAACTGCAACTACCTTCGCGGGATCTCCTGCTATCCCATCTTTAGAGACCACATGCCCTAGAAATCATACTTTTTTTCTCCAAAAATGACATTTGGAGAATTTTTCCTTAAGTTAGTGCACACGGAGAGTTTTCAAAACCTTCCATAAATATCGGGCATGCTCTTCCTCGCTCTTCGAGTAAATCAAGATGTCATCAACAAAAACCACAACGAACTTATTTAGAAATTCTCGAAACACCCTACTCATTAGATCAACAAAATATGCAGGTGCATTCGTCAACCCAAAAGGCATGACAAGCCACTCGAAGAAACCATATGGAGTTCTAAAAGCAGTCTTGACTATGCTGTCCTCGGCCACCCTCAATCGATGAAACCCTGTAGCTAAGTCTAATTGAGAGAAAACAGATGCACCAACAAGCGGATCAAATAGATCATTTATCCTCGGAAGTGGTTGCCTATTCTTCTTAGTGAGCTTATTTAACTCACTATAGTCCATACATAAGCGAAGCGAACCATCCGCCTTAGTGGCGAATACTACTGAAGAACTCCATTCATATATGCTTCGCTTAATAAACCCTTTCTCATGTAGCTCCCCTACTTTCTTGCTGAGCTCCCTCCTTTCTCTTGGAGCCATATAGCGCACATGCAATGCAACTAGCTTTGCATTTTCCACGTAGTATATACGAAAATCAATCTCGTGCCTCTGAGGTAAGCCCTGAACCTCCTCAAAAACATCAGGATACTCACAGACTACTAGTACAGATCGTACATCATCGATAGATGCATTAAGCGACTCTAGGAAACTAAGCATGACAGACCCCTTAGAGTCACAAGAAATCTCGAGGTCCTCCCATGGCAAGTCAAAAGTCTAAGGACCCTCATCTCACAATCCAGAATGGCACCATACATGGCTAGCTAATCCATCCCTAGAATCAAACCATAGCCTATGAAACCAAGCACATATGCATTGCATTCAGACTCAATTCCTAACACAGATATTCTCAAACCCCGACAAATCATAGACAGTTGAGATGTAGCCCCAATGGGGTTTGAGACAAAAACGGGATCCAAAACCATACTAGTACTAAGGTGTAGAAACTCAACCACAGAATCAGATATAAAAGAATGCGAAGCGCCAAAATCAAAAAAAAAATTAACTGGATGATTGGAAAGAGAAATCAAACCTTCAACAAAAACTTTCCTACCACTATCTCGGATGCTAGCCACGAGAGCATGCACCTGCCCTCCAAAAGATCCATCCCTTTTACCTTATCCTTGCTTCTTCGAGCAATCGTTAACAAGATGTATGACCTCTCCACAATGAAAACAAGCATTCTTTCTTTTCTTGCAACCCTTGATCACATGACCTTCGCCTCCGCAATGATGAAAGTTCCTCTTATCTCAAGATTTGCCATTCTTACCGCCCTTCTTTTGTTGTTGTTGTTTTTTCTTGGGCCACTCTTTCTTGTTTTGTGTTTCCTTAACCTTAGCCTCTTTCTTTTCACCCTTATCTTCCTCATGCATTAATTCCATATCAATGAGTTTCTCAAAAGTTGCTACCATCGGAATATCTGACATAGCCAACCTATGGAGGGGTTCATTCAATCCTCTAGCAAACCTCAAAGCCTTCTTGTGCGGGGTATCTACTAGTTCCAAACCAAAGCTCGCCAATTGATTAAACTTATTAACATACTCTCTAACAGACATGCCTCCTTGCTTAGGCACCATAAACCTTTCCATTTGCATACTTTGCTCAGCTTGAGAAAGAAATTTCATTTCGAATCTCTATCGGAAATCATCCTAAGTCTCCACTGGATGCCCTACTTGCGTCACTTTCCACCAGAATGAAGCCTCATCATTCAACTGCCAAGCGGCTAACTGAATCTTCCTACGATCTTCAACTTCGAAAATTCCAAAAAAATCCTCTGTCTTTTTAAGACAATTCCTTGCTTCTACAAAATTCGTAGTTCCTCGGAATGGATTTCATCCCATAGCATAGAAATCTTTGCATACAAAAGTTGTGGAGGAACAACGACTACATTTGGGGGAGAGGCGTCTGCTTAGCCCTCGGAAGGTGTTGTAGCCTCTAGATACCTACAAAACCAAGCTGGTATCTGTACGCCTTCGGGAATATTAGGTCCCCAGACATGCTGAAAAGAAAAAGGAAAAGGGGATTCAAACAGAGAATCGAAAGATATTTCATATGGCATTAGTGAATATGTTTTTCAAAACAGACTTTTCTTTTGAAAATGATTTCTTTTAAAACCTTTTTGAAAACAATTTTCAAAATCTTTATCCGATCTGGTAACCTTCAGCTCTCCAAATGTGACATCTCACGTCCGTTAGTGTCACTCTATATCAAAATGTATTGAGTTTTCTGAAGCGTTATAGGTAAACAGAAACAAAAACATTACAAGACATATATAAAATAACAATGGAATTAAAACTTTATTTAATAGAAATGCTTCTAGTTCAAACCCAATTACATAATAAGTCTAGAATACTGAAAACATAAAACTTCTGCCTTGTACAAAAGTCATCATCAGAGTACAAAAATACATAAAAAGAACATAGTTCTCAAAATATAGCCATGCTAGAGCAGATACGAAATCGAGCAATACATCTAAGCTGCTCCAAGCAGAAGGAAAGAAGAATCCTGATCAAGCTTAAGTATTCCCACCTTGAGAACCTAAGGGGAAGAAACGGAAGAGAAAGAAGAGGAAACAAAAATGGGCCAGACATAAAGTCTGGCGAGTCTAGTTACTTTTAGCATATAAATAAGTAAAAGCATCATGACCGACATATAAGTTGAAGAGAGATAACAGTGTCATAAGGCAGGTATAACATGGTACATGATAAACAGAACAAAAGATGTATTGTGCTTCTCTAATACTTTTCTATGCATGAATACTAGTATAACAAGATGATCCCAACAAGTACAAGATGATAGACTTAGGTGTACTTCTAGTGAGAGGCTTTACACCATACAATAACTGGTAGCACAATAGAACTGACAGGTGTTAACCCCCAACGACAATAATGGGAACCTAAACAAGCAAGACTAGATATACCCTAATTACTACCCCCAATCGATCGGCTCCATATCTCATAGATACCCTGTGCTGGCCCCACAATAGGATGTATCATCTCCTAAAGTGGTAACCATTTGTTTACAAGATGTGCACAACCATATGTACTGATGTCACATCGTCTTATCTTCCCTAGCAAGCGGACCCATGCACACACATGACCCCATTGGAACGCGCCGTCAACACCCTCACCAAAGTGACCTCTTATAATCAGCTCAGTAAGCATGCCCAGATCCCGACTGTAACAATACAGATTTCGCTCAGACCTAATCGATTTTTAAATCAACCAAGACCGTTCGAAACCCAGATACGCTAACTCTGGGCACACAACACATCAGAACGAATAACGAAAGACTTTTATAACCATCATAATAATGTTACATCAGAGTACAGAATATATCAGAGTACATCGAAAAATAATTCTACAATAGAAGATTAATTTAAAATAAATTTAATACAATGCAGCGGAACCAAAAAACTAACATAACGAAACTCTGTCAATGCTCTGGATGTAGCTTTAGCTTCAATCCAGAATCCTGTTCAATAAATAAATATCTGCAAAACAAACCACTCGACTACCCATACCCAAATTTGTAAGAAAACCAAACTACGAGTCAGTCATGGGACTGGTATAAGAAATCCTACTTTACTTATTTAATAATAAGGCTAATCACAGGACCATGCCACTAACGCGGAACGGGTTTACTCCATTGGATTGCTAGTGCATAAAATAAGTAAATCTTTTAAACAACGCAATGCTTTTTATAAAAATGAAACTATTATAAGATTCAAGTCCCATCACATAATGCAACGCAAACCGGAGGATAGAGTTTTACTTTATAATGGCCAAATATGCTTGATACGTATAAAACAAAATCATTTGATATTATTACTAGTGTCCAGTTAGTTTAAAACACTTTTCAATATAAATGTATCAATCCTAGACGGCATAGTACCCCATCCTACTATGTCGCCATATACAGTTACACCGACCTAGTTCGGGGTTTCCCGTTTGACACCAAGATGGGTTATTGACTGAACAGGTCCCACACAGTAGATGATACAAGCTTCCCCCTAGGCTTGCATCCCCACTACTAGGATTTCAACGGGTTATGCCTACTGGTTTAACAAGATTGCATAACCTCACAGGTAAAGTTTGTCAGGTTCATACATATAACTCGTCCCCACATATTTAACAAGATTAACTTAACCCTCCCACTGTTTCAAGCAAGTTTACTTAACCCCTACTCAAGTAAAAAGGTTCATGTAATCCTTATGGATTCAAATAGGTTAAGTATTACTAGTTCGTAATCATTCATTCATTTATGGTTACAAGTGCGAACCCGTGCTTCGCACACGGGTTGACGCAAATGTCATACGAAAATGTGTTGTAGTAGGAAAGTTCAGTTACTTGTATTTTGAGCATATAGAAAAAGATCTTATGAAAGTATGACTGATTTTTTATTTCTAAAAAGTGTCATTTGCATGACTGGGAGGAAAAATCATGATGCTAAAAAGCGTTTATAGGCAAAAATTGTGTAATCCAACAGGTATGTGTAGTTATTGTTGACATAGTGGAGTGAATAAGAGGACACAGTGTATTCAATAACAGGTTAATAGGTTGGCAATAATTTTTGGTTTAATTACATTGTGGAGATATTGTCATATGTTAACGTATAAGTTTTGTTAAATTAAAATGGTAACGTGTAGTAGTTGTGAAAGAAGTGAACAAGATATGTACAGATAACTATATTAAAGTTCTCAGAGAACAAAAAGAAGTGGATGAATGCTGGAGGTTATGTTTTGAAGGCCGTGAGCGTTGTTATGTGACTTTAAAATATGTATTTTAAGCATTTACCAAACGGGTCCTGTGTAGTGTACCTTTTTTTTGTTTTTTCTCTCACTGCTGGATAAGTGAGGAATCTTAATGCTTTTTTTTCTTCTTTCCACCAAAATCCACCACTATGCTGTAATTGCTCTTAGATGGTGAGAATTGACTTGTTGGAAACATAAAAAGATAATTCCATTCTAATTATTCTTTTATTTTGTAAACTTACATATCTACCTATTGTTGACTAAAATACCGTGTGCTGCTAACTGCACAACAATCAATGTCAGAGTCACCAGAGATGGGGTTTTTCCGCCAAATACATTGTAAAAGAAAAGAAATAAGAAGAATATCCCGTAGTTTAACAACGGCGAAAGTAGGCAAATTTACCATCACATACGACTGTCTACATTGTTGAAGGGTATATAATTTCTATAATAGTGCAAAGAGAAGGAACTATTTCAATATACAGGAAATTATCTTTTTTAATTTCATGAAGATGAAGTTTCAAAAAGGATTCTGGAATAATAAATTTAGTGAATCATTCCTAGTCAGACATTTATATAACATAGATCTCCGTATGTATTTCTAACACACTCTGAATTAAG
Source organism: Allium sativum (assembly GCA_030737875.1). Lineage (NCBI taxonomy): Eukaryota > Viridiplantae > Streptophyta > Magnoliopsida > Asparagales > Amaryllidaceae > Allium > Allium sativum. The sequence continues at coordinate 749,497,869 of CM060909.1, read as the reverse complement.
TTCTCCATATGTATATATAACATTTTATTTTGGTAGGATGTTTTTGTACAACACTCGAAATGCACTTATGTTGGAAAAAAAGACTGAACGGGTCATTTAGAAAATGGTTTACATTGCATATTTTGTTTCTATTAAGGAATGGCGGAACACACAGCAACTTGCATTGAGAATGAAAAAGAAACATGGACCTCCTTATTAAACGGATTCAAGTTATCACCCTTAAATGGACCTAGTGCCCAGTTCATTGAAATTCATATACGCATGCCAACATGCATACTTTTCTGAAAATTACTTCATTTTAGTTGCTTTTCCAAATATACAGTACAAGATTACAACCCAGTAAAATCTAACTCATGCACCACCACATTTGCTAGTTAGACGTAAAAACAATATACACTGAAACAACTCATAGCAAAGTACATTATGTTGAAAGTCAATCATTGTCAATATGCTTTGAATGATTCAACCCCCAGGTCTGTATTCCATTTTAGATTCAGAACCAACATGACAAACCATTATAAGCCTAATATCCAAAGTGGGCATCCAATAATTTCATTTAATACAATGGGCCTAGTATAACAAGTTCTTCCAATATTAAACCCATTATAAGGCATGCTTCTAAAACTTTTAAGCAGTTAGAAACTACCACCAGGATTAGTATTGTATAGTCTCCAATGACGATAGATAATTGTCTCTAGATCATGTAGCTTTATCCAAGTTCATCCCAAGCCTTATCCCTGCTTTCTGAATTCCGTGTTTTTTTGGTCTCAATTGGATGATTGCAGTTCCCGATTTTGTTGATATCACAATTTGTGTTTTGATTTCACCTGCATTTGTGCATCAGACCTGTCTCTTTATTTATTTATTTATTTATTTATTTTTCTTTGCTTATGAATGGCCAATTACACTCTATAAATGCTTCCCTTCCATGTCCGAATCACAAAAATCAATTGAATGTATACCCAAAACTATGTACCTTGCATTTGAGAATATGGCATGCTTAATTCTCATGCTACGATATCATGATATGCTATTTAACAAAAACAAAACAACCATATATTTCCTATATTTTGAAACTCTATTTTCTTAAGTTGTACAAAAAAAAGAAGCGTATCTAATTCATAATAGGAATTTAAAGCTACAATAATAATTCACTCTTCTTGTCCATTATTAACTTTGCGTGAATGATGTTTACAATCAAAATGATGGTGAAATGGCTCTGCTATGCTTGCTAAATTAATGTTTTAACAAAAGTCGTATTGATATTTTATTTTTACTAATTAAATATCAAATAGCTACTTAAAATATGTGGATATGTCATTTTTATACCTAGCTGCTAATAGATCAATTAATTTTTTCCATGAAGTAATAATAAAGGCATCATGGTATTTTTCCCTAATTTCTTTTCCTTTCTTTTTTGGGAAAATTTCAAGTTTTTTTTTATTTAAGGTAAAATACCGTACAATAATATTAAGAGTTATAAATTACTTTAACCATATGAGAAGCTTCATGGCGAAGCATATAAGATAAATGATTATGAAAAAAAGGGACTCACGCAGGAAAAGTTAGGTTTACCAAGTATAATACCACCGCATTACAGTAAATGTAATACTTAGGCATTTAGAACCACTGGTTGATATACTTGTGTAATAAATGCTAAGTTCACTTCAGTATAATTTGGTTTATCCTTTTAATCTGTCTACAAACAAAAAATAATACTAAGATATTAGTCAACCCCCATTTTGCCATAAATTTAATGCTTTTACTTATATTTTCGTTATTTTACAATTATTAGATGTGTAGTTTTGAAACAAAAATGTGCATCTTGATGGCTAAAAACATTCAAACCATAATCTAAAGACTTTTTAAAATCATAGTCTAAAGACGTTACTTGGTTTGGGGTCCATGATAAAAAATATGGGAATTTATCTTATTACAACTAACAACACATTGATGCTTATGCGGATCAAAGATATATAACATTTAAAGATATTTCTATTTTCACTCATGTTTAACCTGTTGGGAAATCTGAAATATTTAAAAATTAAGCACAAAAGGTTCTTTTCGTTGTTTTCAAGCCTTTTGGATGGAAGGGATTGCAATATTAGAACTTGTAATTAATATGTCGATTTGGTATAATACCACTGAGGTAAATATGATTGGCTTCATATAGATTTTAAGGGATTGTTTATTTCAAAGAAAGTATAATCGAAATGTTAGAGTTGACCTAAAGATCATATAGTTTCCAAACAGCTTTATATAAAGATATTAATATATATGTATAAAGTGTAGGTTGGCTGATAACCGTACTCTTCTACTTTTTTGTGCAAATGTCTATTCGCCTAACAAAATCATATATATATATATATATATATATATATATATATATATATATATATATGGCACACACTCTCTTAATAATAATAATAGTTAGAGCTTAAGTGGATAATGGCAATTATATGCAGGTGAACTATATTTAAACATAATAGAATTTTAATTTTGTAGGTAAATTCCAAACAGGTCCTTCATACGTTCAATTTTTATACTAAGATTCCAAATTAGAAAATATAACAACATTTGAACTAAATAGGATTGTATCTTGATTCAGTTCTTAAGTCAGAATTACCAACAGTTATGTAAAAAAGGTTGTTATTTATGAGATTATGCAACTTTTGTGGGTATGTTCAATTCCAATAATATTAAACGAAACTAAGCTGAGATTTTCAAACTTGTTAAGTCTAATTTTAATATGAACGATTAGCATTATAGCAGTAAATAGTGAGCGCAACAAATTTTAATTTTTAAAAACACTTTTATAGTGCATGTGGCCGAATACTGTTGATAGAGTAAGATACCAAAACAATTTTGGGCAATGAGGAATCCCATCGGCAAAGAAGAAAATAAATTATTTTGGATTAACCAATCTTTTCATCCACTGTAGAACGATAAGCAACTCTTACAGATATTCCAAACCTAAATTTGAGAAATAGAAATGCAATTGCTAACCAATCTCCTTTTACTGACTTTGCAGCGATGATGAGGTCATTTTAAGTAAATATTAATGACATGTATAGATTATAATATTTTGCATAAAACAAAGTAGATCTATTTCCCCATCCCCAGTTGGTATATAAAGACTATTACTAAGTTTTAAGTTAACTTAACTGTAATAACCGAAAATTTAAATAAAGAAACCTTGGTGTAAATTTTTTAGTTCATTGATTATGCTCTAATATAGCATGAACTACCACTGCAACAAATTATGGACGATGTTCACAAACATAGAAATTATGGAATACACCATATTCATAGCAGCCAAATTCAATTTTGAATCACATTATGTTTAGGGAACACTATTAATGATATACTTTCATATTTGCATACCCTTGTAGAAAATATAATTTCATTCCAAAAAAAAATCACCTATTATGGCCATTAGTAACTTATTTAATCCAGTACAAAAAATATTGTAATAATAAATCTTCCTAATGCAATTTTAAAAGTACATACCTTGATAAAGTATGAGTGATCCTAGGCTGACATCCAACTGTAAATGATGAATGGAAGAAGATTAGAGTTTTGTGTGACTATAAATCCACCATGTTACACATTCTATTATTGAAAAACTGGGTAAAAATTTAGGAAGAAGATTTAATGGAGGAAATATTTGAGATATGGTATTAATTTTATATGTTCTTGTAGAATTTGCAGTAACACGAATGACTGCAAATGAAATAGGGATGCGTGAAAAGTTGGAAGTGATCTGTGAAAGGAAAAAAAAGTGTATCGCTTTCTCAACATTAATCAATTAGGAATTTGTCATTTGCCATGATTTTTGATTATTAATTATGATTGTATGATTAAATAATATTCATGCACAAATTTCATGTTTCAATATTAAACACCATTCATGTAATATAAAGCAATATAACTGAACATTTTTTTATATATTTAGCTCCAATGGGTACCACTGATTGTGTTCTAGGTTAAAATAGCGATTAGCTAATTTAATAGGATGAACATAGCATAGTAGGAAAATAGTTGATATAGTTACAAAAACATGTTATTGATAGATCTATTTAAATAGTGATTAGGTTCTAAGTCTAATGAAGAATGCGTTGGTTTATACATTTCTACAAATAGTTCATATGTACATATTAAGTAAACAACAAGAGCAGAACTTGTATGTGTAAGGTAAATTGACAAAATATGATAGAGAGTTTATTTACATACCAAAATAACTTTTGTATAATAGAGGTACTTATTACTTATGTCATGTTGTAAATTAGGTTATTGAATTTAAATTTGGTGAATATATAAGTAAAAACATATAATGGACTACATAAATTTAAGGAAACAAAAAATTTGTTGAATATAAAACAAAACGTATTAAATGAAAAAGAAAAAAAAAGTATAACAAAATAATAGGAAATTCTCAACAGGGAACATGGTAAATAGGTAAGACATGTTGTCACAAACCAATGTGAAGAATGGAGATTGAAGGACAAAAAATGCAGAATAAATAGTTAAAAACCCGTTATGGTAATGCAATAATAATCAACCAAACTACTCCAACGTCTACTCATTTAAATATTACATAAATACAGTACTTGTTTTAATTTCTTAGAAAATAAGATCGATCTGATTCATTTCAATTCACTGATATGTCCCTTTATTTATAAAATATTCAAAAGTTCAACATGAATGGCACTCTATGGTTGAAAAAAGGGATAAAGATCGAATTTCAGGTGAATATCACATAAGGTATATAAATAAAATAGTAAGGAAGATATTGGTACTATATTAAACAAACATAGCAAAATGAAGTATAGGAAATTTAAGCAAAGAAACCTCGATATAAAAATTTAGTCGTTGATCATGCTCAAATATTATACGAATAACCACCATAACAAATTTTGGCAAGTCATATATGGACGATGTTCATAAACATAGAAATAATGAAATACACCATATTCATAGCAGCCAAATTCAGTTTTGAATCACATTATGTTTAAGGAACACCATTAATGATATACTTTTATATTTGCATATCCATATAGAAAATGTAATTTTAGGCCAAAATATTTTTTAAATAAAAAACCTCCTATGAATATGGCCATTAGCACATTATGTAATCCAGTATAAAAAAAGTAGAATAATAAATTTTCTAATGCAAGAAGAAACGGTACATACCTTGATAAAGTAAAAGGGATCGCAGGCTGACATCCAATTGTAAATAGTGAATAAAAGAAGATTAGAGTTTTGTGTGATTACTGATTATAATCCACCATGTTACATATTCTATTATCGAAATACTGAGTAAAAATTTAAAAAGAAGATTTAGTGGTGGAAACATTTGAGATATGGTATTTATTTACTTGTATGTTCCTGTACAATTTCCAATAACATGAACGACTGCAAATGAAATAGGGGTGTGTGAAAAGATGGAAGTGATCTGCAAAAAAATGTATATCACTTTCTCAACATTAAGGAATTAGAAAAAAAATTTGTCAACACTAAGGAATTAGAAATTTGTCGTTGTGGTGATTTTTGATTATTAATTATGGTTGTATGATTAAATAGTATTCATTCTCCAAATTCATGTTTCAATATTGAACACCATTCATTTTACATAATGCAATATCACTAAATATTTTTTGTATATTAAACTCTAAAGGGTACCGTTTATTGTAATTTGCGAACCCACGCTCCCCGCACGCGGATATGACGTCAAAAATGTTATATAACAATCATGTAAAGATCGTTCTATTGTAGAGTCCATACATTCAGATTTTGTAATGACCCGGATATTTGACGGTGTAATAATTAACTTATTTAATTATATAAAACAAGTAATATATTATTTAATTGACAATGTTAGAACGTATAATTATATTATAATTAAAATCGAGCTTGAAATGGCGCGGCAGTTCGCTGTTTAGCGATTCGAACTTCAACTGAATGTACAGGATTTGTTTTAAATCGAATTTCTGTGAAACAAGAAACGTGTGGAGCTGGTGGAGTATATCTTTCTAGTGGAAGAGAAAAATCAGTATTTCGTCGTGTAGATTTTGAGATATGTCCAAATCAAATTTTAAAATAGTCGCTATAGAATCATTTATCGACCGTAACGGATTATTCGATATAACTAGAGATCGGGTTTGAATTTAGACAAGGTTCTTTTGGGACATAATTATAATTTAATTTTTTAGAATTTTATGGTAATTTTTAACTAATTAAATAAGCAGCTTTTTTTTGGAGTATTTTGCACCCTGTAATCAACATTTTGAGGTTTCAAAATATGAGTTAATCTACTGGTATTAGTATATTTTTGGGATCGTGGCACCGAGCTGATTACAATGGTATGTTTACTTCTATCGATAACAGTTTGTAAAGGAAGGAAATTCTTTATCAGGTGATGGTAAACTTTATAACATAAAACAAGGATCCACGTTCATGCTTCTCAAACCATTCATTCTTCTGTGGCCTTAAACAAAACAAAACGTGGCCTTCAAAATATCTAAACATTCCTATATAATGCCTTTTAAAAGCCTAAAACCTAGGTCATTAATTCATTTCTCCAAACCAAAATGAGCAGCCAGTTTCCTTTCTCGAAACGAAAACTTCCATCCTCCAATAATCAAAAGAAATAAAAATAAAATCCAATAAATCTTCAAACCAGTTTAATCGAGTCCCTACCGATATGCTCTTCGATCCTGTACTATTTTTCGATGGTTCGTGTTTGCGAATGAATTATACAATTGTAAACAACTGTAAAATCCGTTCGTCTTTCCTAAACAACAAGGATTGTTGTAGAGGGTGTCGAACTCTGGGACCAAATTATTTTATTAATAAATCCAATCAAGTTATCCCTAACTTTTGATTGGTGGAAAACAAAGAAAATAGCAGAAATTAAATAAAAGAGAGTTTTAACAATAAGTGAAAGCAATTAGGGGATAATGACATAGATCAGATTCATAATCATCAATAGCCAAAAGATTAACCAGATCTAATACATGTTTCTGTCACAAACATGAATCAAGATAATAGGTTTTTAGAAACAAATATGTAAATAACGACAAGCATAGCCTATGCAGGAGCTCAGCTCTACAACCATAGACTATCAGGACAGATTCACTAATTAATCTCTAAAACCCTAAATATTAAATCTAAATCTGATAAGTGTTAGACCGAACTCGAATATACCCTGTGAAGGAGCACAGCTCTTAAACGACACAGGGTATGAAGGTTCAGATCTAACCCTTAATTCAGATCCAGATCTACATGTATACAGTCCTCATCTTTTGGCTATGTGATTCATATTGAATCATACTATCAGCGTCATCACCCCCTAATCAAAGGGGATTAGCTAGACATAGCTAAAGAAGAAGAAAAACAGAATTTAAATAACAAGAGCATAAATAAAACTAAAACTAAATAGAAAAGAGGAAGAAGAATGATTTTATTCCAAGAAGAGAATTACAGAATAAAACCCAATGTGTTTTTCAATGAATGAGATACAAGGTATTTATAGCTGATATGACAAAGGCTAGCTAGCTAATTACATAATGTGGGACTAAAGAAATAACCCAAATAACACATAAGCCAGTGTGAACGCAGCTTTAGAGTGAGTGGTTTAGCAAATAGGCTAGTGTGAACGCAACATGAGTAAGAGGCCTTCCTAATGAGCTAATGTGAATGCAGTTTGAGTCTTTATTGAGCCAAATCTTCTTAACTGAAATATAATTGCAACCGTTCTTCAAGCTTTAGACTCTTCAAGCTTTAGCAATTTTAAACTTCACTCTTTTTAAGCAAATTCTTCATGCTTTATCCATCAAAATGCTCTAAACCATGCTTCTTGTCAACAATCTGAAAATATAGCTTTAAATACAAAGTATCAATTATTTTAAAGGGAAAACAAGATAAATAAGCGGATAAAATATACACATTAACGTGTATATCAAATACCCCCACACTTATCTTTTTATTCGTCCTCGAATAAACTAAACTAAGATATGTCACACTTTCGTAGGAAACACGATTGCATTTAGCGTATGCAACAAGCCGTTAAACCTCTGGGTGTCCCCAGTAGGACGAGTGTTGTCTCGTGAGGGTTTTCAGCGGATACTACCCACAAAATCCAAAGCGTCTTATGTACGCGGATTAATCAAACAATATATTTAAAGTCTTTCACATTCCAAGGATTTCACCTAACTTCAATAATAACGATTTAGCCCCAAATTGTCCATCCCATAATTAGTGCAAAAATGAACAAAAATTTTCAAGCTGAATCGTAATTCCTTGATAACACTGTAATTGTCTTGAAGGTTAAGAGCGTGGTGTCAACCAAAGTTCTACACATCGACAATGTGCACCCAATCATTTCTTTATTCTCTTCTCTTTTTTTTTTTTTTTTTTTTTTTTTTTTTTTTTTTTGAAAAATTTTGCACCAATGTAACTGTAATGTATTGGATATGAGTTATGCATAGATGAAGGAAAATTTTTGTAAGTTCTAAAAAAAATATTCTAGATAAGAGGGCAAGTGTATTAGTTGAATTTCAAGCTACAAAAGATAAAGTAATACTAAGGCACATATGGACATTTTGTTTCCTTTCATCTCCTCAACTACAATCCTTGCTTCTAAGTATGGTATGATGGATGTGGATGGAATGGAAATGGATGCTTCATAGTCAAGAACGATGAAGACTATTTTATTCAGAGAGACTCTCTCTTTATTTCATTTTTTTTTTTTTTTTCTTTTTTTTTTTTTCTTTTTTTTTTTTTCTTTTTTTTTTCACTTTTTTTCATATTTGCATGATGAATGATGAGCGGAAATGGAATGGAATGACACCGTAATATTTCATTTGATTCCTCTTCTACTAAACCAATCTTAACCAACACTTCATGAAAGGAAAATTTTGTGCCCTAGTCACTCTACTTCTATAACCCTAATTCAACACACAAGTCAGGATTGATGTTATACAAAAAGCTGTAAGGAATGATAAGCAAAGTTTCGTAAGATAGATAACCCATATAAAATAAGATGTGGTATATGGTTATCCTACCTTAAAACAAGTACGGAGTGGGTGGTGTAATATTGGTATAAAAAGTGACGTTTTTGACCTTTAAACAAAGGTTCTTGAGTATACCAATATAAGATAAACTTGTCGAAACATGGATGTAAATCGACTAAAACTTGGGTTTGAATAATGTGGGGTATCGAAGAAGAACGCTACAATGAGTCATTTCTCCTTAACTGGGCCAAGTGGATTTTAGAACTTACGATTTTGAAAATTTTGAGTGGAAAAGAAAATATTATGCATGAAAACTAACTCAGAAAATCCAACAAATGTAGGTGCAAAATCCTTTTATTTCATGATTTTTTTTTTTTTTGATTATTTTTACTTGCACATTCTAACATGTGTAACAAAGGTTGACACGCTTACTCCAGAACACGACTAACGTCTGCACAGTCTCAAGCTAGCATCTTAAAAAGACACATTACGATTCAATGAATAAATAATGTTCATTCCCATCACCCAACAATTCAACTTATCAAACAAGAACCAAGGTGTTATTTATGAATTTAAGTTAATCCTTGTTCAATGAATGACCTACTTCATAAAATTTGATTGCTGATGTAATGTAAATTCCCCCCACACTTGAGTGTGACTGTGTCCTCACAGTCATTAATCAGACAAATCTTAGTGAAATAAAATAAGAGACTATTTACATATGTACAAAAGAGGGTTAGTGCGTCTTACCGAATGTAATGTGGCTCATGGAGGACCATGAGCTCTTCCTCTTGGTTGGGTATTGGTTCCAAGTAAGGTTTAAGGCGTTGACCATTTACCTTAAAGGATGATCCATCAGTTGGATTCTCAATCTCTACTGCACCATACGGAAAAACATTCCGTACAGTGTAAGGTCCTGTCCATCTAGATTTTAGCTTACCCGGAAATAGATGCAGTTTTGAGTCATACAACAGAACTTTTTGACCTGGCATGAAAGTTTTACGTAAAATTGATTTATCATGGAAAACTTTTGTTCTGTCCTTGTAAATTCGTTCATTTTCATAGGCATCATTTCGAATTTCATCAAGTTCATTAAGTTGAAGCTTCCTATGTTCACCTGCTTGCTCTAAATCAAGATTTAAAGTTTTTATTGCCCATAACGCCTTATGTTCTAGTTCAACTGGCAAGTGACATGGTTTACCAAAAATCAACCGATAAGGGGACATACCCAAGTTTGTTTTGAAAGCGGTGCGGTAAGCCCAAAGAGCGTCGGTTAACTTTTGAGACCAATCTTTACGATTTCGATTCACGGTTTTCTCAAGGATTTGTTTAATCTGCCTATTCGATACTTCAACTTGCCCACAAGTTTGAGGGTGATAAGGAGTGGATAACTTGTGGGTTATCGAATACTTTCTCATGAGAGCTTCAAAAGAACGATTACAGAAGTGTGTACCATTATCACTGATTATTGTGCGAGGTGTGCCAAACCTAGAAAAGATGTTTTCTTTTAAGAAGCGCACAACAACCTTATTGTCGTTCGTTTTGCATGGAATAGCTTCGACCCATTTAGAAACATAGTCAACAGCCAAGAGAATGTAAATGTTCCCAAAAGAATTAGGGAAGGGTCCCATGAAGTCTATACCCCACACATCAAAAATTTCGACCTCTAGAATTGGGTTTAGGGGCATCATATTCCGTTTAGAAATTTTTCCTAAGAATTGACATCGATCACAAGTTTTGCAAAATTCGTACGCGTCTTTGAAAAGGTTGGGCCAGTAGAAACCCGATTGGAGAACCTTTTCGGCTGTCTTTTTGGGACCAAAGTGACCACCACAGGCTTGGTCATGACAGAAAGAGAGGACACTGTGAGTTTCAGTGTCGGGAACACATCTTCGAATGATTTGATCGGGACAATACTTGAAAAGATAGGGGTCGTCCCAATAAAAATGTTTCACTTGGGAAAAGAATTTGTGTTTATCTTGCTTAGACCAAAAAGAAGGGGTCTGCTTAGTGACTAAGTAGTTGACAATGTCAGCAAACCAAGGATCAGTGGATAGAGAAAACAGCTGTTCATCAGGGAAATTCTCGTTGATCGGAAGAGAAGAAGACGGGGCATTTGGAAGACGAGACAAGTGGTCCGCAATAACGTTGTCGGATCCTTTTTTATCCTTAATAGTAAGGTCAAATTCTTGAAGTAGAAGGATCCAACGAATGAGACGAGCCTTAGCATCCTTTTTGGAGAAAAGGTACCTAAGTGCGGAATGATCGGTATAAACCGTGATGTGTGAGCCAACTAGATAAGGCCTGAATTTTTCTAGAGCGAAAACAACTGCTAAAAGTTCTTTTTCAGTGGTCGTATAGTTGATTTGAGCATCGTTCAAAGTCTTACTCGCATAGTAAATGACGTGAAGAATCTTATCGATACGTTGTCCTAAGACAGCGCCAACAGCGAAATTCGAGGCATCGCACATGATTTCAAAAGGCAGCTTCCAGTTGGGAGAGCAGATGATCGGAGCAGAGACAAGTTCATTTTTAAGATGTTCAAAAGATGAAATGCAATCAGAATTGAAGTCGAAAGGAACATCCTTACCAAGAAGATTGGTTAAAGGTCGAGTGATTTTGCTGAAATCTTTTATAAAGCGACGGTAAAAACCAGCATGACCTAAAAAGGATCGGATGTCCTTAACTGATTTGGGAATGGGAAGATTTGAAATAACCTCAATTTTGGCTTTGTCTACTTCAATTCCTTTATTAGAAATGACATGTCCCAAAACAATGCCATGTTTAACCATGAAGTGACACTTTTCCCAATTAAGTGTTAAGTGTTTCTCTTTACAGCGATTAAGAACAAGATCGAGATGATGTAAACACTCAGAGTAAGAATCACCAAATATGGAAAAATCATCCATGAACACTTCCAAAAATCGCTCGATCATATCAGAAAAAATGCTGATCATGCACCTCTGAAAGGTTGCAGGTGCATTACAGAGACCAAAAGGCATACGTCGGTACGCAAATGTACCAAACGGACAAGTGAAAGTGGTTTTCTCTTGGTCCTCAGGAGCGATAGGGATTTGATTATAGCCCGAGTACCCATCAAGGAAACAGTAGTACTCATGACCCGCTAGTCGTTCTAACATTTGATCGATAAATGGCAGAGGGAAATGATCCTTACGTGTTGCAGCGTTAAGTTTCCTATAGTCAATGCAAACACGCCAACCAGTCTGGGTGCGGGTTGGGATAAGCTCGTTAGCTTCATTTTGGATCACGGTAATCCCTGATTTCTTAGGTACGACATGAATTGGACTAACCCATTGACTATCAGAAATCGGGTAGATGATTCCATTGTCAAGGCATTTAAGGATTTCAGCACGAACTGCTTCTTTCATGATAGGGTTTAGTCGACGTTGGGGATCACGAGTGGGTTTGGCATCATCTATAAGGTGGATTCGATGTTGGACTATCGAAGGACTAATCCCCTTAATATCAGCCATGGTCCAACCAATTGCCTCCTTATTTTTCTTAAGAATGGGAAGAAGCAATTGTTCCTGCTCTAAAGTAAGATCAGAAGCGATGATGACAGGCAAAGTTTCATTGTCTCCTAAGTAAGCGTACTTAAGATGACTGGGCAGCACTTTGAGGTCAGATTTTTGGGGCGACTCAACCGAAGAAATTGGTTGAGGGATAGACTCATTTGTGAGAGGCTCGACAGGAATCGAATCAGAGACATTTTCGGGAGTATCTTGAAACAAAGTTTCGTAATCTGATTCAATTTCGTTATTCAGATAGTCGAGCTCAGATTCATTATCGTGGACAGCATGGATTTCAGAAAACTGGTCCACATAAGAGTTAGGAGAGTTTTCAGTTCTGAAAATGTTTAGCTCGACAGTCATGTTACCGAAAGAAAGTTTCATAGACCCGTTTCTACAATTGATGAGAGCATTTGAGGTTGCTAAGAAGGGTCGTCCTAGAATCAAAGGGATCTGGTTTGCAGGATTGCTAACTTGTTGAGTTTCTAAGACAATGAAATCAACTGGAAAGATGAATTCACCAATTTTGATCAACACATCCTCGATTTCGCCCACAGGTTTCTTAATTGAACGGTCAGCAAGCTGAAGGGTAACCTTGGTGGGTTTCAATTCTCCTAGCCCTAATTGGCGATAGACGGAATATGGAAGCAAGTTAACACTAGCACCTAAGTCTAGCAGGCATCTATCGATTTTCTTGTCCCCGATAGTACATGATATTGTGGGGCAGCCAGGATCTTTGTATTTCACTGGCATAGATTGGGACAAGACTTCGCTTAGAGTCGCCGCTAGAAACACTTTCTTAGGTACATGTGTATGACGTTTCTGGGTGCACATATCTTTTAGAAATTTAGCGTACTGTGGAACTTGTTGTATAATATCTAAAAGAGGAATGTTCACTTTAACTTGCTTAAATATTTCAAGGATCTTTTCTACCTGGTCCGTCTTTTTTCTAGGTCGGAGTCTATGAGGAAATGGAGCAGACAACTCAGTAGGTTGAGCTACTTGAGTTTGAGGATGGGCATGATTAGAATTGGGCTCGATGTTTTGATCCGAGATGGTCGAATTTTCTGTTGGGTTTTGAATATTGTCTGGTAAATCATTTGGGTCGACCACATGGTTGTCAATCTTCTTGCCAGATCTAAGAGTCGTGACAGCATTCAATTGACTAACGTTCGAGTCTTGAATCTGTCCTCTAGGGTTTTGGATTGGTTGACTTGGAAATGTACCCTTTTCCCTTTCACTTAATCTAGTGTTAAGTTGAGACATTTGTTTTTGAAGTTCACTCATTTGTTGAGTCGTGGTTTGCATGTGTGAAGTCAGTAAGTTTTGAAGATTGGTATTTGATCGGACATTTTGAGTTGTTGCTTTACCCAATTCTTCGAGAGTTTTCTCAAGTGATGTCAATCGTTTATCATCTTGGGGAACAAAAGATTGTTGCGCTTGATTTTGAGGGGTTGGCGCAGGATTTTGGAATTGACTTTGTTGAAAGGGAGGATTCGAGGTATTATTCGAAAATGGTTGAAAAGGAGGTCGAACCAAATTCGTAGTTGCATTGTTTTGGGCCCAAGAGAAGTTAGGATGGTTTCTCCAACCTGGATTGTAAGTTGGGGAGAATGGATCATTCCTAACTTTATTAAATGCGTTGAGTTGTTCTAACGAATGTGGGCATTGGTCAGCAATGTGGTTAGGATCGTTACATTTGTAACATGAGGGCTGAGACGCTTGAGCTTGGTTTGCTTGAGTTGATGAAAGGACATTATCAAATTTGGTTAACATTGCGTCTATTTTCGCTTCTAAAGCCGTTGAGGATCCTACCGAATGAGCGTTTGATCGGGAATAAATTGATTTCTCATTAGATCTTTCCCATTGAGCTGATTTTTCAGCCAAATCTTCAAGAAATTTCCAGGCGGCATCGTGATGTTGGGCTAGAAAATTTCCTTGGCACATTGATTCGAGCATAGTTCGAGAGTTATTTTCTAGTCCATCGTATAAAATTTGACAAAGAGTCCATTTTTCGAAATTATGATGTGGACATTTGACTAGAAGCTCTTTGAATCTTTCAAAATATTTTGCAAATGATTCACCCCCAAATTGATGAAAATTAACGATTTCAGTTCGAATTTTTGATGTTTTTTCCAAGGGGTAAAATTTCTTTAAGAAAACATTCACAAATTCAGTCCAAGTTCCAATCGTATTTGAAGGCAAGCTATACAACCATTTTTCAGCATAATCGGTAAGTGCAAATGGTATCAACCTAAGTTTGATTCCATCGTCACTTAGTTGTTGAAATTTCATGGTTGCACAAACTTGTTCAAATTTGGTTAAGAAAATATAAGGATCATCACGTTCAAGATTGCCAAATTTTGGAAGAGTATTTATGTGATTTGAATGAATTTCAAAATGGTTACCCGTTGGGGCGGGCAATATGATGCAGGAAGGAATAGAAACTCGCTCGGGAAAGTATCTATCCATAAGAGTTCGAGGGGGATTTTCTTCGGCCATGGTGAAAGGGGTGTTTGTTCGAACTAGACGATTAGTAGAAGGATCACGGATCCAACTACGCATGCACTAACGAGAAGAATAAGGGAAGACGAGAAAAACAAATTTGAGCGATTTTTTTTTTTTTTTTTTTTTTTTTTTTTTAATTGAACCTAATGCAATTTACAATTTCTAGAATTATATAATGACGGTTTGATTTATTTCAACAAAAGACTTCTCAGCCAGTTAACGGACAGGAGTTATCGGTGCACCAGGAATCACCCTAGCAATGCAGCCGAAGGTTTAAGTACCTTCAGAGGAACAACCGATATAATATTTACGAATCACCGTAATATTTATAAACAGTTATTACTCTGCCGTAGTCTAGACACCGAGAAATAATCCGTTAGAACTAAACCAAATTGTCAAAATATAATGAAGTCCTTAGAAAATAAAAACAAAGCTAAGATGAATGCAAATATTTTTTTTTTTTTTTTTTTTCAATCACAGAATGAACAGTCTCAGAACAGTCACAGAACAGGCAATTGCAAAAATAAATAAAAGAAATTTTACAAGCAAGCCGATGCCCTGCAGAAGAGTTTTACAAGCAATGTCTCTATTTTTTTATTTGCAGCAGCGGTCCCTGTAGAGTTAGAAAATACTCACCTTGATCGGCAGTCCGTCCAGTGCAGTTGAGTCGCGCTAGCGCGTTCACACCCCACTTGGTGTGCAACCGCTCGAACACTGAATAGTTCGCTGCTTTTTGTTGTTGTTGCCTCCTCCTAATTAATCGCTTGACTGCGCTGCGGCACGGGTTCGGGCTAGGAGCCCGAAATTTTTTTTTTTAAGACCTTTTTCAAATTTCCACTGTACCTGCATGCGAAAAATTTCTCCTTTTTTTATTTTATTTTTATTTTTGATTTAAAACAAAAGAACTTAGTTAAGCAAAAGAAACTAAAATACGATAAAACAAGGTGAGTGAAATCAGATGAAAAATAAAAATAAATAAAAGGAAATGAAATAATCCTGTTTTTTTTTTTTTTTTTTTTTAAATGAAGCAAAGAAAAACCTAAAACTAAAGTCTGGGTTGAGCAAAATAACAATGAGTAAATTTATAAACTCAACAGCCCAAATTCGGCAAATTAGGAAAGCCCAATAATAAAGCGCAGAAGCCCAAAGTCCACCCTTTTACTCCATCCCTCTACTTCTAGTCAGATTTATCAGGTCACATAATATCCATCGCAGACCACAAATCAGAAAGTTAAATATCAAAACCGAACCTACCACCCCAAATCGCGATTTACAAAACTGAGGGGTATATTCGACTTGGGTATTATGGTTCGAAGTTGGGGTTCGAGGAGGCGTGAGGCCAAGGGTTGCGATCTGAGTTCAGATAATTGCGAATCGTGGTGGATTTTTGGTTCAGGAAGGGGAAGCTACCAGCTTTGCTTCGAATGGTTGTTCTCGAGATGCTTCGAGGAGATTGTTGTGCAGTGTGACGTGTTGAATTTGCGAGATGAAGAGGAGGTTGAGGAGTTCGGTTCCCATAAGATTTTTGCGGTCTGATGCCGAAGGTGGTTTCGTGATGCAAAGGTGTGTAGTTCGATGGCAGTAGCTGCAGTGGGATGGTTCGGATTTCAATAATCGGATTGCGTGGAGTAGCGGTGGTCTGAAGCACGGTTTGGCCGACGGTTTGGATTAGCAAAGGGAACGTGAGAGGTAAGAATTGGTTGGTGGGATTTTGAGGGTTGGATTTTTGTGCGAGTTTGAAACTGAGGAGTTTGCTGATCGTTCGGTCTGGGGAGGAATTGTTTTATGATCAGACAGGCTATTGTTTGATGTGAGGTGTTGTTGAATTGGTATGTTTGGCCAGGAGGCTTGTCAAGGGAAAGGGTGCGGATTTCAGTTGGATATTTGCGTTAGGCTTTTTGTTGAAAGGTTTTTTTTTTTTTTTTTTTTTTTTTTTTTTTTTTTTTTTTGATTATCTGTAAATGAAAAAAAGTGGAAAGATTTAGAAGAAATTGAGCTGAATTATGCCAAGGGTTTTAGAAGATGAACAAGAAGGATCAGCAAGTAATTTGAGTAGGAGAAAAAACAAATGCAAAAGGATTTTTTTTTTTTTTTAATAAAGAAATTGCAAATAGAAGGAAGGAAAGATTGTGTAGAAGAAAAATGAAAAGAAAACTAAGAAAGAAATCAGAAAAGAGTTGGAATTTTTTTTATTTGTAAGAAAAAGAAAGAAATTCGTAGAAAGGGGAAAATGTATTGAAACTAGGAAAGAAATAGAAAACAAAAGGCAAGTTTTTTTTTTTTCTTTTGATTGGTAGATTATAGTATCATTGACTGACACCAAATCAAACCAATCAAGAATTTTCTGCTATATATAAAAGACAACAAAATAAAAAAAATAAAACTAAAACCAAATTGGAAGAAAAAAAAAAAAAAAAATATTTTTGTGTTTTTTTTATAATGGAAAAACTGAGAAAATAAAAGGAAAAAAAATATGTTGTTTTTTCTTTTTTATATGAAGGAAAACTAAAGAAAAAATATATATAACCCGAAGGATTTAAAAACAAAAATTATTTTGGTCCCCGGCAACGGCGCCAAAATTTGTTTGCGAATGAATTATACAATTGTAAACAACTGTAAAATCCGTTCGTCTTTCCTAAACAACAAGGATTGTTGTAGAGGGTGTCGAACTCTGGGACCAAATTATTTTATTAATAAATCCAATCAAGTTATCCCTAACTTTTGATTGGTGGAAAACAAAGAAAATAGCAGAAATTAAATAAAAGAGAGTTTTAACAATAAGTGAAAGCAATTAGGGGATAATGACATAGATCAGATTCATAATCATCAATAGCCAAAAGATTAACCAGATCTAATACATGTTTCTGTCACAAACATGAATCAAGATAATAGGTTTTTAGAAACAAATATGTAAATAACGACAAGCATAGCCTATGCAGGAGCTCAGCTCTACAACCATAGACTATCAGGACAGATTCACTAATTAATCTCTAAAACCCTAAATATTAAATCTAAATCTGATAAGTGTTAGACCGAACTCGAATATACCCTGTGAAGGAGCACAGCTCTTAAACGACACAGGGTATGAAGGTTCAGATCTAACCCTTAATTCAGATCCAGATCTACATGTATACAGTCCTCATCTTTTGGCTATGTGATTCATATTGAATCATACTATCAGCGTCATCACCCCCTAATCAAAGGGGATTAGCTAGACATAGCTAAAGAAGAAGAAAAACAGAATTTAAATAACAAGAGCATAAATAAAACTAAAACTAAATAGAAAAGAGGAAGAAGAATGATTTTATTCCAAGAAGAGAATTACAGAATAAAACCCAATGTGTTTTTCAATGAATGAGATACAAGGTATTTATAGCTGATATGACAAAGGCTAGCTAGCTAATTACATAATGTGGGACTAAAGAAATAACCCAAATAACACATAAGCCAGTGTGAACGCAGCTTTAGAGTGAGTGGTTTAGCAAATAGGCTAGTGTGAACGCAACATGAGTAAGAGGCCTTCCTAATGAGCTAATGTGAATGCAGTTTGAGTCTTTATTGAGCCAAATCTTCTTAACTGAAATATAATTGCAACCGTTCTTCAAGCTTTAGACTCTTCAAGCTTTAGCAATTTTAAACTTCACTCTTTTTAAGCAAATTCTTCATGCTTTATCCATCAAAATGCTCTAAACCATGCTTCTTGTCAACAATCTGAAAATATAGCTTTAAATACAAAGTATCAATTATTTTAAAGGGAAAACAAGATAAATAAGCGGATAAAATATACACATTAACGTGTATATCAGTTCGGTGGTTTTTCTCTTCGCTGGAAATTCACCAGCGTATCTAGGGTTGACAAAATCAGGAGTATGAAGCACCAATTGATAAGACGAGGGGTGCATTCGAGTCTGGCTTGCGATTCCGCGCCTTACTTCCAAGTTTTGTTCGATTCTCTGGTAATTGCTATCGCGTGTATACAGTATTGTCTCGATGAAGTACTGGAGTCGTTTTTCTTCTGAGGAGTACGGATGGAGAAAAATGGTGTTGAGTTTGGAAGGGAATTTGATGAGGAGATTTTTGGGTGTAGTTTGTTGGTTTATCGTGAAGTATAGAAAGCGTTGGAACATTTGACGAAGGGGAAGGTAATGGGGTTCGAAGTCCTGGGAGTTCATATTTTATCGGTGAAGAAGCTGGCGCAAGGGCTTTGAGAGTTTGGGGGTAGTACCAGCAAGAACGTGAAGATGAGAGGGGAGAAGTATGGAGCAGGTTTCGAAGTTGTGGAAAGGAAGTGCAGGAATTTTTGTTAGAGTGTTTATTTGTGTGTGTGTGGAGCAACAGAAATTGTAAAGAAGATGTTGAGGAGGATGAGACTAGAATGTACGGTGATGAGGGTTGAATCTCGTGAGAGTTGGTAGCTTAACTGTTGATGTTTACTGTTGTGGGTAGCTCATGGATTCAACGGTGATGGTGGCATCTTTAGTTAGTGAGCTGATGTGGGGATTTTGTGCACTTAAGTCTAGGAGTGTGTGTGGCCATTGAGTTGTGAAACAAGTGGATCAAATCTTGTTATATAAGTGTAAACCATATGGTATTTGGGTAGCATATAAAACCTTATTATATAAGAAGGGAAGGGAAGGAGTTTAAACACGGTTAATGTATGAAGCCGTGATGTCCAGAGATTTATTCGAGCTCAGGGATTTTGTTTGAAGGGAAGAGGAGTTCGAATGTGAATTTGGGTTAGAGAATGATGGGATGTCAAATAAGAAATGAAGTATTTAAGGATCGTGAATGGTAGGATTATTAACAAGGAGAAGATGGAATGCAAAAGGTCGACATGGATTTTCACAAATGGGAAATGGGCCGATTTAAAGTGTGATCAGAATTTGACGTCGTCAGTTGCGTTAGGATCGTATGGACGGACACTACCCAATGGGACTGACTGGAAGGGGATCGGTGCTCGTTTGAATTTATGGCGAAATAAATTGACTGATCAGAATGGATAATCGTTATTCGTTATTTAACGATAACGAACAATGTGAGTAAAACTCACTAACTCTCCTCAATTTATATTTTAATATAAATTGTACTTTATTTATTGACTGCTGTATATTGATTGTTAAATTGGACTGTTAAATAGATTTGATTGAAAACGTAGTTATAGTTAATCTATGTACTATTAATCAAATATGGTTCTTTGTAGCAGGATATTTCATTTCAAAATGAAATATGATATATATTATACTGTGTAACATCTGTGGATGCAGGGAGACAGGTTGGAGGAATCCGACTGGATTCCTCAACAATTATTTTACTGTTTTCATATATTGTGTTATATGATGTGTTATATAATCTGTTCTGGATTATGTGTGTTAGAATGATATTAATCATTGTTATTCGATATTTTACATATCGTAAGAAACCCTGAGTTGTGAAATGGAATATTTCAATGTATATTGAAATAAAGGAATTTTATAAAATCACAGGATTTTATAAAAGGAAATTATTTATAAAACGAACACGGTTTTATTAAAGGAAAGTATTTATAAAATGAATAGTGTTTTATAAAAGGGAAAAATGTTGATAAAACAAATAGAATAGGAAAAAGGAATATTTCAATGTATATCGAAATAAAGGAGTTTTATAAAATTAACCGATTTTATAAAAGGAAACAATTTGAAAAGGAAATTATTTATAAAACGAACAGGATTGTATAAAAGGAAATTATTTATAAAACGATTGGAGTTTTATAAAAGGGATATTTATTTAGAAAATAAATAGAAATAGAAAAGGAATATTTATTTAGATAATAAATAGAAGTTATAAATAGGAAATATTTGTAATGGTAAATAGAAGTTATAAATATCTATTTGTAACGGTAAATAGAAGTTATAAATAGGAAATATTTGTAACGGTAAATAGAAGTTATAAATAGGAAATATTTGTAACGGTAAATAGAGGTTAAGAATAGGAAATATTTGTAACGGTAAATAGAAGCTATAAATAGGAAATATTTGTAACGGGAAATAGAAGTTATAAATAGGAAATATTTGTAACGGTAAGTAAACGTTATAAAAAGGAAATAGTTGTAACGGAAAACGTAGTTTATCAAAAGGAGTGGATCAAACGTAGTTTATCAAAAGGAGTGGATCAAACGTAGTTTATCAAAAAGGGGTTAATCGAATATAGAAATTAAGAAGTGAAGTTAAACAAAAATTAGAAACTGACTAGAGATTAGTAAGTTGAATAGTTTTCTGAGTATCGATCTGATGTTGGTTTCGGCCTTCGGGGTTTATACTTAGAGAATTGTTCTCTTACTAGTTTACAGTTAGGGACTAATAGTTGTGGAATGATAGTGATGCGTAAATGAAGGTTGGAAATGTTTTCCAATGTTGAAAATGTATATTTTCTAGTTTTAGAAAATAAGGAAATATGAATATATATATATATATATATATATATGATTGATGATTGGATCGATAATTCCATTTGGAATTAAGATCATTGTTTGTACACCGACATGTTTTCATTTGATAGTTAAATCACAGACTATCAAGTATTGACCATTTTACGTTGTTAATATGGAGAGACCGGTTGGATTATTATCCGAAGAACCACTCCGTATTGACATAAGCGTTGTGATCAAATACGATGAAGATAATTGAAGATAGTGTTAAGCAAGGGCTATCATGTTTACAGAATAGTGCCTTTGGTTTCGTTCAATCCCAGAACGAACATAAATGGATGAATGTCTGACATAGTATTTCCAATGATCGAATGGATTGGTCTGTATAAATATATATGGTTGCAACAGATTTATTCCCTTAGCATAACATCCAGAATATTTGTGCAAATCAATTAGTGATTAACGGATCTGACAATGTGGCATTCAAAGTGATCGTGTTATCAATGAATGGAAAGTAGTCGTAGCCTCTGGCCTCAACAACTAGGAAATGACAAAAAAATCGGGCAGGCAGCATGGCTAAGTCGGTCGCACCGAAGTAGGGTGTGTAATCACCTATCTAGAGAATATTCATTTGCTTCTTTAATCCATCAATGCTGTCCCATATATATACGGGAAACGGTTGCTGATCCTAACCGTTGGTGATGTACATTCGATACACTCAAGCGAAATGAGTGGTCGGTCATGTGTGGCTGAGTTGCAAGATGTTCTTGTTGAACTCCAGTGCATCGTTCCTAGAGTACACTGATCGGAAGGTGGTTCCATACCTTGTCATAGTTGGAAATCCATTACCCAATACGCACCTGCGGTTTTGATTGTATACTATATATGTAGAACGTGAGATGAAAGCGTTTCTGCTAGATGATTATTATATTATGGTTGATAGACATTATTATAATATCAAAAGGTTTTTGATATAAAGATATGTTGGATTTTCATAAGGGAAAAACCCGTTCCGTTATACGGCGTGGTCTTATGAGATATCGTTTACTTGTTCGAACTGTTTTAAACAGTTTTACTCATACCAGTCCCATGACTGACCCGGAGTTTATTTTGTTTTGTTTTCCCTAAACTCTTGGGTGCCTAATTTGTACGGGCAGTCAAGTAGTCAGGATTTTACAGATACACTTGGAGAGCTTGGAGCAGGAGGCTTCAAGATTCTATAGCTATTATTATTTCCGTTGTTGTTGTAAGTGTTGTACTCTGCAATGCTATTGTATACATACATTGTTTGTATTTCAAAAGTTATGTTATATTTTATTCGTTCCGCTATGAGATTCGTGTTACTCTGATGATGATGTTTTTCTTCTTCTTCTATTCGACTAGTTCTATCTTATCTATCCTCACCCTCTATCTTCTTTCTATTAATTTTCTTGAATTTTCAGTACAATTTGGGGTTGGACTTGTGTTATTTAGTCAGCTTAAATTGGACCGGATTTTCGAGTCATTACAGTTGGTTTCAGAGCTTAAGGTTAAGTGAATTACCTTGGCTCTGTGGCGTGACTCAATAGAGATAGGGTTAGTAATACCCTAGATTGAGTTGAGTGTATATATACGAGTGAACGTATTTGTTAATTGATATAAAAAATTTGTTATATATTGTGGAGCTTTATTGGTTGAGTGGCTTATGAATTCTGGTCGATGGTGGGGCACCACAATATTGATAGGGGTTTCTAAACACTCGAATACGATGAACCAACATGATATGTTTTGACATTAACATAGTATAATTGGTTGTGTTGGTTGTTATTATAATCAGATGAGATTATAAAAAGGTGAAATGGTTATAGATAACTAATCAGAATTCATATAAGTAAAGTATATGAAATAAGATGAATTAAATCTGAAAATAAATCAGAATCAGGATTTAAAATAAGGAAATTTTAAGTTCCTGGGAGATTTTGAAAATGTTTTCAAATTGGAAGTGTTATAGTATTGAACTCACTTCGATAAACTGGGAAATAACCCTGATGAGTGTGGCCACATCATCAGTGTTCATTTTCGAGTTCTAAGTGACGGATTACTACCAAAGGTTGTGTTTTTGAATTGTTTAAGGAAAACAAGTGTTTAGAAATTCAAAGGTTTTGAATTGGTATTATAGTTTCAAATTGATTTGAAATAAACCCAGGAATATAAATTCTGGAATTATGATTTAACTTATGAAGTTAAATAGATTAAAATATTGAAAGTGAATAAATTAATTTGAATTAAACTTGGACAAGGTTATATATAATATGGAATTATATTGGGATGATATCGAGTAAGTTGATTGATTATATAAGAATTTGGAATCAAAAATTGTACTTAAGTTTGAGATGGAATTTGACTTGAGTATAAGCGAATACTTGAGTTTGAGGATAAAAACTGACAGGAGATTGATTGGATTGACATTGGTATATGCTGAGTTGATAACCAATGGGAATGGTATAATGATATGGTCAGCAAAAAGGTACACGTTTATATTTCATATGAGTTGGAATTTATGAGCCGATTTGGCAAGCCGCTTGACGTTTTGATTTTCTTTTGGGTTGGAGAAGGCCCAGAGAGGCAAGTTGGAGTTTTACCGATAGGGCTGTACAAAGGAGGTTATGGCCAAATTTTCTGAAAATTTAAAGTGTTAGAAAATTTTCAGAATTTTTGAAAATTTAGGTTAGTCGGAAGGAATTAATATTTTAGTCAATATTAATTGGTTCAGTTGAAATCATAAATATGGGGTAAACAAATCTTAGGAATTCCAGTAGATAGGGTCGTCCTCTATCTTAGCAATTTCGAGGACGAAATTATTTTAAGTGGGGAAGAATGTAATGACCCGGATATTTGACGGTGTAATAATTAACTTATTTAATTATTTAAAACAAGTAATATATTATTTAATCGACGATGTTAGAACGTATAATTATATTATAATTAAAATCGAGCTTGAAATGGCGCGACAGTTCGCTGTTTGGCGATTCGAACTTCAACTGAATGTACAGGATTCGTTTATAATCGGATTTCTGTGAAACAAGAAACGTGTGGAGCTGGTGGAGTATATCTTTCTAGTGCAAGAGAAAAATCAGGATTTCGTCGTGTAGATTTTGAGATATGTCCAAATCAAATTTTAAAATAGTCGCTATAGAATCATTTATCGACCGTAACGGATTATTCGATATAACTAGAGATCGGGTTTGAATTTAGACAAGGTTCTTTTGGGACATAATGATAATTTAATTTTTAGAATTTTATGGTAATTTTTAATTAATTAAATAAGCAGCTTTTTATTTGGAGTATTTTGCACCCTGTAATCAACATTTTGAGGTTTCAAAATATGAGTTAATCTACCGGTATTATTATATTTTTGGGATCGTGGCACCGAGCTGATTACAACGGTATGTTTACTTCTGTCGATAACAGTTTGTAAAGGAAGGAAATTCTTTATCAGGTGATGGTAAACTTTATAACATAAAACAAAGATCCACGTTCATGCTTCTCAAACCATTCGTTCTTCTGTGGCCTTAAACAAAACAAAACGTGGCCTTCAAAATATCTAAACATTCCTATATAATGCCTTTTAAAAGCCTAAAACCTAGGTCATTAATTCATTTCTCCAAACCAAAATGAGACGCTAGTTTCCTTTCTGGAAACGAAAACTTCCATCCTCCAATAATCAAAAGAAATAAAAATAAAATCCAATAAATCTTCAAACCAGTTTAATCGAGTCCCTACCGATATGCTCTTCGATCCTATACTATTTTTAGATGGTTCGGTGGTTTTTCTCTTCGCTGGAAATTCACCAGCGTATCTAGGGTTGACAAAATCAGGAGTATGAAGCACCAATTGATAAGACGAGGGGTGCATTCGAGTCTGGCTTGGGATTCCGCGCCTTACTTCCAAGTCTTGTTCGATTCTCTGGTAATTGCTGCCGCGCGTATACAGTATTGTCTCGATGAAGTACTGGAGTCGTTTTTCTTCTGAGGTGTACGGATGGAGAAAAATGGTGTTGAGTTGGAAGGGAATTTGATGAGGAGATTTTTGGGTGTAGTTTGTTGGTTTATCGTGAAGTATGGAAAGTGTTAGAATGACGAAGGGGAAGGTAAAGGGGTTCGAAGTCCTGGGAGTTCATATTTTATCGGTGAAGAAGCTGGTGCAAGGGCTTTGAGAGTTTGGGGGTAGTACCAGCAAGAACGTGAAGATGAGAGGGGAGAAGTATGGAGCAGGTTTCGAAGTTGTGGAAAGGAAGTGCAGGAATTTTTGTTGGAGTGTTTATTTGTGTGTGTGAGGAGCAACAGAAATTGTAAAGAAGATATTGAGGAGGATGAGACTAGAATTTACGGTGATGAGGGTTGAATCTCGTGAGAGTTGGTAGCTTAACTGTTGATGTTTACTGTTGTGGGTAGCTCATGGAGTCAACGGTGATGGTGGCATCTTTTGTCAGTGAGCTGATGTGGGGATTTTGTGCACTTAAGTCTAGGAGTGTGTGTGGCCATTGAGTTGTGAAACAAGTGGATCAAATCTTGTTATATAAGTGTAAACCATATGGTATTTGGGTAGCATATAAAACCTTATTATATAAGAAGGGAAGGGAAGGAGTTTAAACACGGTTAATGTATGAAGCCGTGATGTCCAGAGATTTATTCGAGCTCAGGGTTTTTGTTTGAAGGGAAGAGGAGTTCGAATGTGAATTTGGGTTAGAGAACGATGGGATGTCAAATAAGAAATGAAGGATTTAAGGATCGTGAATGGTAGGATTATTAACAAGGAGAAGATGGAATGCAAAAGTTCGACATGGATTTTCACAAATGGGAAATTGGCCGATTTAAAGTGTGATCTGAATTTGACGTCGTCAGTTGCGTTAGGATCGTATGGACGGACACTACCCAATGGGACTGACTGGAAGGGGATCGGTGCTCGTTTGAATTTATGGCGAAATAAATTGACTGATCAGAATGGATAATCGTTATTCGTTATTTAACGATAACGAACAATGTG
The DNA here is from genome assembly GCA_030737875.1 of Allium sativum. Lineage (NCBI taxonomy): Eukaryota > Viridiplantae > Streptophyta > Magnoliopsida > Asparagales > Amaryllidaceae > Allium > Allium sativum. Next base: position 749,471,389 of record CM060909.1, on the reverse strand, counting down.
AGTAAAACTCACTAACTCTCCTCAATTTATATTTTAATATAAATTGTACTTTATTTATTGACTGCTATATATTGATTGTTAAACTGGACTGTTAAATAGATTTGATTGAAAACGTAGTTATAGTTAATCTATGTACTGTTAATCAAATATGGTTCTGTACAGCAGGATATTTCATTTCAAAATGAAATATGATATATATTATACTGTGTAACATCTGTGGATGCTGGGAGACAGGTTGGAGGAATCCGACTGGATTCCTCAACAATTATTTTACTGTTTTCATATATTGTGTTATATGATGTGTTATATAATCTGTTCTGGATTATGTGTGTTAGAATGATATTAATCATTGTTATTCGATATTTTACATATCATAAGAAACCCTGAGTTGTGAAATGGAATATTTCAATGTATATTGAAATAAAGGAATTTTATAAAATCACAGGATTTTATAAAAGGAAATTATTTATAAAACGAACACGGTTTTATTAAAGGAAAGTATTTGTAAAATGAATAGAGTTTTATAAAAGGGAAAAATGTTGATAAAACAAATAGAATAGGAAAAAGGAATATTTCAATGTATATCGAAATAAAGGAGTTTTATAAAATCAACCGATTTTATAAAAGGAAACAATTTGAAAAGGAAATTATTTATAAAACGAACAGGATTGTATAAAAGGAAATTATTTATAAAATGATTAGAGTTTTATAAAAGGGATATTTATTTAGAAAATAAATAGAAATAGAAAAGGAATATTTATTTAGATAATAAATAGAAGTTATAAATAGGAAATATTTGTAATGGTAAATAGAAGTTATAAATAGGAAATATTTGTAACGGTAAATAGAAGTTATAAATAGGAAATATTTGTAACGGTAAATAGAAGTTATAAATAGGAAATATTTGTAACGGTAAATAGAGGTTAAGAATGGGAAATATTTGTAACGGTAAATAGAAGTTATAAATAGGAAATATTTGTAATGGGAAATAGAAGTTATAAATAGGAAATATTTGTAACGGTAAGTAAACGTTATAAAAAGGAAATAGTTGTAACGGAAAACGTAGTTTATCGAAAGGAGTGGATCAAACGTAGTTTATCAAAAGGAGTGGATCAAACGTAGTTTATCAAAAAGGGGTTAATCGAATATAGAAATTAAGAAGTGCAGATAAAAAAAAATTAGAAACTGACTAGAGATTAGTAAGTTGAATAGTTTTCTGAGTATCGATCTGATGTTGGTTTCGGCCTTCGGGGTTTATACTTAGAGAATTGTTCTCTTACTAGTTTACATTAGAGACTAATAGTTGTGGAATGATAGTGATGCGTAAATGAAGGTTGAAAATGTTTTCCAATAGTGAAAATGTATATTTTCTAGTTTTAGAAAATAAGGAAATATGAATATATATATATATATATATATATGATTGATGATTGGATCGATAATTCCATTTCGAATTAAGATCGCTGTTTGTACACCGACATGTTTTCATTTGATAGTTAAATCACAGACTATCAAGTTTTGACCATTTTACGTTGTTAATATGGAGAGACCGGTTGGATTATTACCCGAAGAACCACTCCGTATTGACATAAGCGTTGTGATCAAATACGATGAAGATAATTGAAGACGGTGTTAAGCAAGGGCTATCATGTTTACAGAATAGTGCCTTCGGTTTCGTTCAATCCCAGAACGAACATAAATGGATGAATGTCTGACAAAGTATTTCCAATGATCGAATGGATTGGTCTGTATAAATATATATGGTTGCAACGGATTTATTCCCTTACCATAACATCCAGAATATTTGTGCAAATCAATTAGTGATTAACGGATCTGACAATGTGGCATTCAAAGTGATCGTGTTATCAATGAATGGAAAGTAGTCGTAGCCTCTGGCCTCAACAACTAGGAAATGAGAAAAAAATTGGACAGGCAGCATGGCTAAGTCGGTCGCACCGAAGTAGGGTGTGTAATCACCTATCTAGAGAATATTCATTTGCTTCTTTAATCTATCAATGCTGTCCCATATATATACGGGAAACGGTTGCTGATCCCAACCGTTGGTGATGTACATTCGATACACTCAAGCGAAATGAGTGGTCGGTCATGTGTGGCTGAGTTGCAAGATGTTCTTGTTGAACTCCAGTATATCGTTCCTAGAGTACACTGATCGGAAGGTGGTTCCATACCTTGTCATAGTTGGAAATCCATTACCCAATACGCACCCGCGGTTTTGATTGTATACTATATATGTAGAACGTGAGATGAAAGCGTTTCTACTAGATGATTATTATATTGTGGTTGATAGACATTATTATAATATCAAAAGGTTTTTGATATAAAGATATGTTGGATTTTCATAAGGGAAAAACCCGTTCCGTTATACGGCGTGGTCTTATGAGATATCGTTTACTTGTTCAAACTGTTTTAAACTGTTTTACTCATACCAGTCCCATGACTGACCCGGAGTTTATTTTGTTTTGTTTTCCCTAAACTCTTGGGTGCCTAATTTGTACGGGCAGTCAAGTAGTCGGGATTTTACAGATACACTTGGAGAGCTTGGAGCAGGAGGCTTCAAGATTCTATAGCTATTATTATTTCCGCTGTTGTTGTAAGTGTTGTACTCTGCAATGCTATTGTATACATACACTGTTTGTATTTCAAAAGTTATGTTATATTTTATTCGTTCCGCTGTGAGATTCGTGTTACTCTGATGATGATGTTTTTCTTCTTCTTCTTCTATTCTACTAGTTCTATCTTATCTATCCTCACCCTCTATCTTCTTTCTATTAATTTTCTTGAATTTTTGGTACAATTTGGGGTTGGACTTGTGTTATTTAGTCAGCTCAAATTGGACCGGATTTTCGGGTCATTACAGATTTGATTAGTTGATTTTGTTAAATAAAGACACTGCTATTACAATATGTAGAAATAAGCAATTTGTTTGTAAAAATAATGTAATATTAATATCCAAAACAAATGCCATGGCTAGTATTCCAGTGAAACGATGCAATAAAGGTTTCAAATAGTTTGTGAATAAGTATAAGTAGTTTAGATGAGTATGTGAGAGTGCAGGATGGACGAAGGCATTTTCGGTAATGAATAACATAGGCGCTTGACAGGAATACTGCATAAGTTTGTGAAATCGACCACTATGTAATATAAATTTACGAAATAATAGCAGTGTCCACTAATTTCACTCTATAGTACATAGCAGAAGGAGTAATACCAGAAGACAAATAGCAAATGCATCACCCATTTATTACAAACAATTGGGTGCTCCAACATTGTAGACGAATCAAAGATAGCTAAACGTAGGTATGCATATGTGATGACCCCAAACCCCCGTGCCACGAAAGTTAGGATAATCATTGGAATATAACACATAAACAATAACAGCAGAACATAATCATAGAATTACACCAGATAAAGTACATCAAAGTTACACTGGAGATAATATAAACATCAGAGTTATACAGCATAACAAGATCATACTTAGTACATAATATAGTTTCAGCTTAATATAAAATTTCTGCAGTGGAATAAAACATAATGAAACATCCCACCTCCGTTAAGGTCACTCACAAAGGGAATGCATTAACTTTGGTGAAACATTTTGGGTAAAAGACACAAATGATTTACAAAACAAACATATAAACAACGGAAAACTGAAAAACATTTATTAAATAGCGTGGTTCAGTCAAAGCATTACAAGCATTGTCTCAAAATCCAACTTCTAAATTATTACAACAAAACATCTGTCTTGATTTAAAACTCCAGGTACATAAAGAAGCATAAAACAGAAGTAAAGCAACATAAGTCCCCAATAAAAGTGTAACCACATCCAAAGCCCAAGAAAAGAGAATCCAAGCAATACATCTATTCTCTTCAAGCTTGAAAAGGTCTGCACTAAGCTGAAGTGTTCCCTCCCTGAGGACCTGAGGGGGAAATGAAAGAAAAGAAGGCGAAAGAAAAATGGGTCAGACATAAGTCTGTTAAGTCCAGTGATTATTCAGCATGCAAACAGGTAAAAGGATCATGACATGAATAAACTCAACATAGAACAATACTATAGAAATAAGATAACATAAGATAAGATAAACTAAATATACTATCGCACTCATTTATATATTTCTCTGCACCTACTAACAAGTGTTCAACTTCCATCATGTGTTCATAACAAAGTGATCTCTTTTTCGATCGGTTTCTACTCGCATGCATTTATTACTTGTGTCGTTTGGCCCTGCTCGATTGTAGATACCTGTGCTGTTCCCACCATGGGGTGTATCAATTCCTATGGTGGCAACCTGACACAAATTCAAGATGCATAGTGTATACAACTGATGCCCAGTGCCTGGTTTTTCCATGCAGGAGTACGTGCACGCCCGTACTCCCTCAGAACCTACACTGCTGCACCACCCGCCGCTATTTTGACCGCTTATAATCAGCCCAGTAATCGTTCCCCGCCTTGCCTAGTTCAGGGTACCGTGATACATCTATATGGGTTACTGCTGAAAAGTGTCCCCGTTACTAGGGTTTCCTAATCAACATGTTATAATGGTTAATTTTTTACCTAACCCCGCCTATCTGTTTTAATTAACATGTTGTATCGGTTAAGTGTTGCCTTATTTAACTTAACCCTACCATTCTTAGCTTGTTTGTTCCTTAGCTTTAATTCATACGTTAAAGCACCAACCTCTCACATTAGATATGTATTGTTGCGGTCGCTGGATGTGCCGGGTGGTTCCGGGCAGTCTTACACCGCAACTCAATCTAACCTCGGGTGTTTCGGCCTTAATGCGTTAACCTCTCACATTCGATCTATATTGTTGCGGTCGTTGAATGTGTCGGGCGGTTCTGGGCAGTCTTACACCGCAACTCAATCTAACCTCGAGTTAGGCATGTTCATCTTTTAATTAATTTAAATATTTACCATTCATGTTTATATGTAAATTTTCCACAAGTGTTGTCAAATCAAGTCATGTCCCATTTACCCTCTAAATTATTTCCATAATTTTAGGTATACAAATTATGCCCTTTCATGCTACTAAACATGTACATGATTATGAGCCAATTTATGCCAGTAGCATGTAATTTAATATTTTTCCCAACGTCTCCCCCGTTATTCGTTCGCATAATTCACATAGAACGTTAGGCTCACTAATTAGCCTATCTCATAAACCAAAGGGAAAAGGAAGGGACATGTAACATTCGAATAGGCATAAAATAACATAGATCAACATGTGTAATATAAATTTGGCATAGAACGACATAAACTTAATTAAGCATATAAACATGATCTTGCTTTTAAATTAGATCCAATTAACATGCGAACTAGCATAAGTCTAATTGTATAAACATGAACTTATATACATCTTAAACGTGGGTACTAGCTTGGATCTAAACATATAACATGTATGAACATAACTTAGCATGTAACTTTCATACATAAAAGAACCACAAATTTAATACAACATGATAGGTTCAATTATATTAGTCCCAATAGTCTCATAGGCATAGGATGTATAACATGATATGTTTCATCATATAAGTCACAACAGTCAAGTAGGCATGATAGGTTTTTCTATGTCAGTCACAACAGTCCAATAGGCATGATAGGCACGAATCAGAATTAGGCATTGTTCTAGTTCCGATTATTACAGTCATGATTTCTATTAGGTGTTTAAATCGGAAAAATAACTGAACTTACAGGAAAAAGGACGGATCTTGTGTTCTAGGATCTGATTTCTGAATTTGAAAAGTTATCCTTTGATGTAGACGTTTGATTTGATCTTCTTCTTAATCGATTACTAGTTTGGATTTTATTTTCTAGTTTGGAGAAGATGAAAGAGGCTAGGCTAGCTTGTAGACTAACAGCATGATGGCACCATAGTCTTAGGGTTATGAGGTTAGGGTCTAGGTTTGGCTACGTATATATAGATGTATAGGATTATTTCTAGCCTTTAGATTAGTCTATGGAAAATCAGAGCCATCAAATCAAAGAGATGTTTCATCCAACCAATCATAGCATGACACGTATGCCCTAATACCTCAAAAATCAGTCATTAGCAAATCAGCGAAGGCCACATTAGCACAGGTTTGTAAAAATTCGTCACAGGAGCTGGATCTCAAAAGGGGTCGACTCCCTACAAGGGGGGTGTCAACACCTATGTCGACTCCCTATGGGGGGGGTGGGGGGGTCGACACCCCTGAGTGGGAAATTTCACACTCAGGCCACTCTTGCCAGATTTGAAATTTGAATTTTTTTCTGATTTTAATTTATTAATATATTTAATTTCTGTTTAAACTTGAAAACTTCTGAACTCCATAACTTTTTCATACGGAGTCTGATTCACGCAAACTCGGAATCTATATCAAGCAGAATTCAGAGACGAACGCAATGGCGTAACCTGTTTCACCCAGTTCCTCTTTTAAAAATTATGTGTTCTTAGATTCGCTAATGTTGATATTCACAGAAAATACGGGGTGTTACATTCTCCCCTCCTTAAAGGATTTCATCCCCGAAATCTCTAAGTTAAGAAGAATGTATCCTAACATCCAACATCCATCTACTCAACCATCAATCATAGGCATCCGTTGTCCTTAAAAAGATTTCTAGTGCTTTGATGATCATATGCATAGTGTGTGTATATGTCCTTATCTAATGCAAAATCAGGTGGTCCACTGATTCAGTTGACCACCTTGATGTGAATGATGTCGGTGCAATTAGTCCATCATGTATGCAATTATTCCTAATCGTATTTTCTACATGAGTGCACAATCATTCATACAAACGCAACGTCCATATGATAACACATCAAGTTTCAATCCATATATAAATACATATATTCATATGCAACATGACTGAGCCGATCTAGTACCAAGTGTGTGTGTGCGTATATGCATCCACGAGCAACCACTTGTAACCATCAACCATAACATGTTTTCAAATACATGTTTACATCCATTGGTTTCTACCTAAGGATTAAAAATAGGACCGAGGAGATATATTTAAAAGATAGATGCAAGCATGCATAAACTTATGGAAAAAGATATCAAGGATGTACCCTAAAAAAGATAGAGGTAGGTTGCGCGTATCTTGTCCTCAGTCTCCAACATCGCGTCTTCCTCAGCATCACTCCATTGTAATTTAACTAGCTTGACCTCATGATTGCGTTGCTTTTTAATTTTTGTACCAAAATACGAGTTGAAACTCTTCTCACCGTCGCTTCTTGCTCCCCTTCTATTTCCTCTAGTATGGTTGGCTCCATAACTTCTGCCGACTCATGTAAGCACTTCCGTAGATGAGAGACATGAAAAACATTATGAACTCCAGCCAATCTTTTAGGCAGCTCTACTTTATAAGTCATCTTCCTAATCCTTTCAATGATAGGAAATGGCCCTACAAATCTTGGTGCCAATTTTCCTACAGACCCAAAGCAAACGACATTCCTCAAAGGAGATACTTTAAGGAAAACCCTGTCTCTAACCTCAAACTCAAGGTCGGTCCTTCTTTTATCAGCGTAGGACTTCTATCTATCTTGTCCGGTTTCCATTCATCTTCGTATCAAGTCCACCTTGTCTGAAATTTCTCTGATCAAATCAGGCCCAAGTACAAGCTTGTCTGAAGACTCCCACCAACAAGTTGTTTATCGGAACTGTCTCCCATATAAAGCCTCAAAGGGTGCCATGCCTCTGGTGGCTTGGTAGCTATTGTTGTGGGCGAACTCTACCAAAGGAAGGTGATCCTCCCATGTTCCACCAAAATCAAGAATGCGCAATCTCAAAAGATCTTCTAATACTCTGTTCACCCTTTCTATCTGACCATCAGTTTGAGGGTGATAGACAGTGCTTAAGCATAGCTGTGTGCCTACGGCCTCTTGCAAACTCTTCCAAAACTCTCTCGTAAAAATAGGATCTCGATCACTCACTATGCTAGGGGTTATTACATGTAGTCGAACCACCTCTTTAAGATAAATGGATACTAACGATGAGGCAGTCCTTCTACTCTTAACAGGTATAAAGTGAGCGCTTTTAGTGAGCTTGTCCACTATTACCCAAATATTGGTATTGCCCCTTCTTGACCTAGGAAACCCATCAATAAAGTCCATCGAAATGCTATCCCATTTCCACTATGGGACCTCTAGAGGATGAAGCAGACCACCAGGCTTCTTCTATTCTTATTTGATTGCAGGCATATCAAGCATTTAAAGACAAAATCAGCTACACCCTTCTTCATGCCATTCCAGAAGAAAACCCTTTTTATGTCTTTATACATCATGTCCCCACCTGGGTGTATGGTCAACTTAGAATGGTGTGCTTCTTCGAGAACGGTTTTCACCAAATCCCTTGCTTGTGGGACACATAGTCTTCCATCTCTCAACCAACCCTTGTCATCGATGGAGTATCTATTGAGGTGACTAAAAGTCTCATCTCTAATTAGCTTATCCATCAAATCAACTAGCTGAGGGCCTTCACGTTGCGTGGTTCCTATTGAGTCCAAAAGAGTAGGCTGCATCTCTAATGATGCTAACAAACCAGGTACAAATTCGAAGGAGGGTTTAAAGTCAAAGTTTGCTATGTACTCCAAGCTTTGCCTTTTTACAAAGAGAGGACTTAAGGTCAGCTTTTTCTTACTTAAGGCGTCTGCCACCTCATTTCCCTTTCCAGGGGTATAAGCAATCTCAAAATCATATGAGGCCAGAAATTCCATCCACCTTTGTTGTCTTAAGTTAAGATCTTTCTGTGAGAAAAGGTACTTTAACGATTTATGGTCAGTAAACAATTCAAACCCTCCTCCTAGCAGGTAACGACGCCATGACTTAAGAGCGAAAACAATGGCAGCTAATTCTAAATCATGAGTTGGGTAGTTTTTCTCATGTACCTTCAACTGCCTTCCTCCATAACAAACTACTTTGCCCTCTTGCATCAAGACAGCGCCCATTCCTATTCTGCATGCGTCTGTGTATACTGTAAACATCTTACTCCCATTAGGCAATGTCAGTACCAGGGCTGTTGTTAGAGCTCTTTTCAGTAATTGGAAAGCAACATCGCAATCCAAATCCCAATCAAAAGTTAGGTTCTTCTTTGTAAACCTAGTAAGTGGGACTGAGATCTTCACGAAGTCCTTAATGAACTTCCTGTAAAAGCCCGCTAGCCCGAGAAAACTTCATACATCGGTTTCATTCCGGGGGATCTTCCAATCTTGCACCACAACTACTTTTGTGGGATCCACAGCTATCCCCACTTTGGACACCACATGTCCAAGAAACCTTACTTCTTCTCTCCAAAAATGGAATTTGGAGAATTTTACTTTCATCTGATGTGAACGAAGAGTATCCATAACTTCCCTTAAATGCAGAGCATGTTCTTCCTCACTTTTTGAGAATATCAAAATGTCGTCCATGAAGACCACTACAAATTTATTAACGAACTCTCTGAACACCCTACTCATCAAGTCTACGAAGTATGCCGGTGCATTTGTCAAACCGAAAGGCATAACAAGCCATTCGAAGAAACCATCCAGGGTCTTGAACGCGGACTTATCTATGCTATTTTCAGCCACTCTTAGCTGATGAAATCTGGTGGCCAGATCTAGTTGGGAGAAAACCAACGCACCTATGAGTTGGTTAAACAAGTCGTCTATTCCAGGGAGTGGGTGCCTATTCTTCTTGGTTAGCTTGTTTAGCTCCCTATAGTCCATGCATAGACGAAGTGAACCATTTAATTTAGTTGCAAACACCACTGGAGCACCCCATTCAGAAATACTCCGCCTTATGAACCTCTTTTCAAGCAACTCCCTAACTTGCTTGCTGAGCTCTTTCCTTTCCCTTGGAGCCATTTGTGTAACGAGTAAAGCAACAAGTTTTGCATTATCAACAAGGTATATGCTGAAGTCTATCTCTCGCTTCGGAGGTATGCCCTTCACCTCTTCAATGACATCTGAGTATTCACGGACTACTCTAATAGATTGCAAGTTTTCAACAGACGCATCAAGAGATTCTAGATAGTTAACATGACAGAATTCATGGGATTACAAGAAATTTTGAGAGTGTTACCGAGGCGAGTCATAAGTCTAACCACTCCCTTTTCACAATCAAGGATGGCAACATTACTGGATAACCAATCCATGCCTAGAATCAACCCATAACCCGTGAAGGCCAAAACATAAGCATTACATCTAAACCCAAAGCTTAGTATAGAAATTTCCAAATCCAAACAAATCATTGACAAGTAAGCCGAACCCCGAATTGGATTTGAAACAACCATGGGATCCTCTACTATACTGGTATCTAGGTGCAGAGATTCAACTAAAGCAGTAGATATAAAATATAGCGATGCACTAGAATCAAAAAGAGTACGAACTGGATGATCAGAAAGATAAACTAAACTCTCAACAGAAATATTTCTACCTCTTTCTTGAAGAGGTGCAATGAGAGCGTGAATCTGCCCTCCAGAAGTGGATCCAGTCCTCTGCCCTTGCCATTGCCTTTTTGGGCAATCCTTAGCCATATGTGCTGTCTCACCGCATTGAAAGCAACCGCCCATCTTCCTCTTCTTCTTCCTGCATTCTTTAATTAGATGTCCAGGTATGCCACAATATTTGCACTTCCTCTTTTCATGGGGTTTGTTATTTTTCCCGCCTTTCTTGGAATCCGTCTTCTTATTCTTCGATCCCTCCCCTTTCTTGTCTAGAGGTTCTTCCACCTTTGCCACTTTCTTGCCACCCTTGTCTTCCTCCTGTAAAAGTGTCATGTCCACTAGTCTCTCAAAAGTCGCGCCCATATGTATATGGGTCATAGCTAGGCTGTGCAGTGGCTCATTTAACCCTTTAACGAATTAGAGAGCCTTTTTATGTGGAGTGTTTACTAACTCGAGTCCGAATCTAGCCAGCTAGTTGAATTGGCTGACGTATTCCCTAACTGATAGGCTTCCCTGTTTGAGTGCTAAGAACTTCTCCGTTTGTAGGCTTCATTCAGCTTGCGAGATGATCTTCATTTCAATTCTCATTTTGAAATCCTCCCAAGTTTCAACTGGTCTCTCAGCATTAGTAACATCCTACCAGTAACAGGATTCGTCCTTAAGTAACCATACAGCCAATTGTATTTCTGCCTATTGTCCACTTCGAAAATAACAAACAAATCTTCTATTTCCTTGAGCCAGTTTCTTGCTTCCACAAATGACTCAGTCCCATCAAAGTTCTTTCCACCCACGGCTCGATAGTCTCTACATATCTTCGAGAAAGAATTCACACGCAGAGGAGGAGGAAGAACAACTGCAGCTGGGGGAGGAGGAACGTCTGCTGGGCTTGCGTCATTAGCCCCAGCCTCTAGGTACCTTCTGAACCAACCAGGTACTGGTACGGCCTCAGTAACATTGAGATTCCCATACATGCTGAAACGAAAAGTAAAGGTTCAAAACAAGGGATAGAAAGGTAATGCATATGGCTTTGGGGATTATGCACTTATAATAAAACACCACTTTTCTTGAAAATGCTTCTTTAAAACTTCCTTTTTGAAAAATAGTTTTGAAAAACTTTTATCTGATCTAGTAAACCTGGCTCTAATAACAAGTGAAACACCCCACCTCCATTAAGGTCACTCACAAAGGGAATGCATAAACTTTGGTGAAGCATTTTGGGTAAAAGATAGAGATGATTTACAAGACAGACATATGAACAGCGGAAAACTGAAAAACATTTATTAAATAGCGTGGTTCAGTCAAAGCATTACAAGCATTGTCTCAAAATCCAAATTCTAAATATTTACAACAAAACATCAGTCTTGATTTAAAACTCCAAGTACATAAAGAAGCATAAAACAAAAGTAAAGCAGCATAAGTCCCTAATAAAAGTGTAACCACAGCCATAGCCCAAGAAAAGAGAATCCAAGCAATAAATATATTCTCTTCAAGCTTGAAAAGGTCTGCACTAAGCTGAATTGTTCCATCCCTGAGGACTAGGAGGAGGGGGGAAAGGAAGAAAAGAAGGCGAAAGAAAAACGGGTCAGACATAAGTCTGGTAAGTCCAGTGATTATTTAGCACGTAAACAGGTAAAAGGATCATGATATGAATAAACTGAACATAGGACAATACTATAGAAATAAGATAACATAAGATAAGATAAACTGAATATACTATCACACTCATTTTATAATTCTTTGCACCTACTAACGAGTGTTCAACTACCATCATGTGTTCATAACAAAGTGATCCCTTTTTCGTTCAACTTCTACTCGCATGCATTTATTACTTGTGTCATTCTGCCCCGCTCGATTGTAGATACCTGTGATGGTCCCACCATGAGGTGTATCAATTCCTATGGGGGCAACCCAACACAAATTCAAAATGCACAGTTGTTAGACCAAAAAGTGGTTCTAGCACCCAAATTAATTGGAATTATAATAAAATGAGATTAAAAACAGAAAAGAGACACAGGATTTATGTGGTTTGGCGTTAAAGAGCTTACATCCACTTTATATCACTTTGTTTGATGATGTAGATGAAAATACAATAAGATATTCACTCAATCTCTCTTATTTTTCATATACATTCACTCAATTATCTCAAAACGTACTTTGAATGATGATTTGAATTGTTTGGGAATGCTGGAATTCGGTTTTCACAGATGCTTGAACTCTCAGAAAGACAAAAGATCCCTTCAAACGACCCTTGGGGGTCTATTTATCGGTGGAAACTTCTCCAGAATTCGGTTCGGATCGGGTGCATGTGTCCTCCATTCCATAACTTTCGGGATCGGATGAGTTCTGGTGTTGCCAGCGCATCGAGTAAGTGGCCATCGTGGGCAGAAAGTGGGTGTAACTGTCCCGAATATTCAGGAGATCATGGTGCGGAGTAGCAGGGTGAACTGGGTTCGGATCGGATAGGGTAGCAAAAATGGGGTTCGGATCGGAGATTCCCATCTGATCCGATCCGGCTTGAATTTTGCCTTTCCTCACTTTGTCTCGCTTTGCTTTTCTTGGACTACGCCCGATCCGATCCGGCTTGATCTTTTAGCTTTATGTTGCTTCTGTTCTTACCTCTGAAGCTCCGATCTGAACCGGATGTGTAACACAGTGTCCTTTGCCTACTTGATCTTCTGACTTCTTTACTTTGTATAGCCTAATTTATAAAGCAGGCTAACATTTTGCCCCCTCAAAAGATGCTTCTGTCGAAGACGAAGCGTGTTTGGTGTTATCTGTATATCAATCTTTCATTATGAATCATCGAGAAGTCGTTTCCGCTGATACATAAAGATATGTTGTTTCAGAAAGTTATGTCTTTTGATATCTATATATATATATGTTGCATAGTGTGTGGATCCCTTTCTTTATTTTTAAAAAAAATTTAGAACTCTTCCTGATTTTCATCGGTTCCTCCAGGTAATATTTTTCTTCATTTTTCTTTGAATTTAATTTGCACACCGAGTCGTTGTGCTCAATTCATTCGGTTCGGACCCGATCCGGAGGGACTCCCTTCGTATTACTTAATGCTGGTCGAACAGGCCAAAATGTGTTCGTAGGCCTGTATCCCGGTCCGAGCGGGGAGAAGAAAAGATGGGGAATACGATTAGTCCCTGAGAATACATATATAAACTCATTATCCATTCCCTTCTTCTTCTCTTTCTTTCATTAATCCCGCTCAACAGTTTTTACACTGAAAACCTAGCTTTCAGAAAGCTCAAAAACTCTGAAATTCTCTCGTTAATTTTCAATTTAGACATCTCGGTAGGTTTAAAACTTCAATTATCTTAATAATAAATGGTTCCAATTGAAATTTGCGGTCGATTTGAACAATTTGAATATGGTTATTGATCGGCTTCGACGCCGCGACTTCCTCCTCCTTCGCCGTCGTCGTTCGTGGCTTCGCCATCACCTCGAAGCGCTGGGAGGTGGAAGATGGTACCTGTTCGGTTCCAACTAGGGTTTTGGAGATGGGATTGAGTTTTGTTGAGACTGAGGAGGAAGAGGAAGACGAAAGACATAGGGAGTCGGTTCGGGCGAGGAAGCATAGGAGATGGAGGAGAAGAAAGGAGTGAGGGGTTCACAAGATCGGATCGGGTCGGAAAAGAGGGAAGGCGAGGCTTACTCTATCAGGTCGGGTTGGAGCAGAAAGCAAAAAAAAGAGAAACGAGGCTTATTTGACCGGATCGGATCGGAAGGTAGAAAAAAGGAGAAAAGGGTGTTGACGTTCAAACCTATCCAGTCCACTCCAAAAGCATGCTCCCGAACCGATCCAGTTGGATTGTTAACTCCTGACCGAAGCACGACCTTGCCTCCGATCCGATCCCATCATGTGTACTCGAACTGAACCGAGGCCACCGAACTTAAAGCACAATACTTTATCCATTTGGCTAAAATCAATATTTGACATAACTTCCACCTTCATGAACAGTTAGGATAGTGCCCTACGAAAATACATGAACATCAAGAACTGCTCTGAACATTATTACTTTGCCCAGATTTTGCATTACACTTTTGAGTGTTAACTTTACACCTTCTGCACACAACGTACACACTTTAGTTCACACACGTGCACAGGGGGGACAGGGGCTAATTTACTCTAACTTCCGTTATTACTTCTTTGATAGTTTAGTGATCATGGCCAAATGACATTCTTCTAGACTGGCAGAAAAGAAAGGGGTCCCAGAGACATCCGACAAAGTTACTCTTGACGACATATCTTCTTCCTCAGACCCTGAATGGGGTGACGGGGGATCAGATTATGAAGTGGGGGCGCATAGCAGCGGAACGTCTTCTGACAGTGAAGTTTCTCTGGGTTATGAAGAAGAAGGAGGGGTTGGAGATACCCGAGCTCCTGACGAATTTGAATCTGCCGTCATATTAGAATCACCTCAAGATTCTGTTGAATCGACAATTGACTATGACAGGCTCCTTCGAATATGCTTGAAGTACGGGATACAAAAAAAAAAGATACCCTGGTGCCGTCTAAAACCGACCGTCCTCATAATCCTCCGGAGGGATTCATGGCAATCACTCGATTGATGTGCAAGTTCAGAGCTATTCCACCATTTTCTCCCTTTGTCGTCGACTTTCTAAGACAGATGCGGATTGTCCCCATGCAGCTGCATCCCAACTCCTATTCTTACCTGCATACCTTATATGTAGCATACCGCGTGATCTTAGGCATAGAGCTCACTTTTGATGGCGTTCATTTCTTTTATAACTTCAAGCACCGGACTCGAGAAACTCCTTCTTTCTCTTACTTCGAGTCTGTCCCAAAAAGAAAGATAATTTCAGCGCCCTTCAGTAGCAAGGCCGGTGACTCCAAGCTGGAATGGTTTTATATAAGGCAACAGCCGGGGTGTGCTAAGAGATGGACAAAATCAAGTAAGGCACCGGTTCTCTAAACCTCGATTCTGAATGTCCACGCCACCACACTAACCCGTTTTCTTTTTGTTTGCAGTTGACAATCCAAAACAAATATCAGGTCAAGTGTTCTTTGATCGTATGCACCGGCTCCTTAATGGTGATCAAAAGTTTTTAACTGTCGATGAAGTCCTCAAGGACGAATATCTCCATCACCAAAGGCTGCTATCTATTACCCATAATATAGGTCAAGGGCCAAGTCCATGTTGATACATTTTTTGGAAAAAGCTGTCACACATGGAATTCCTGAATGATAACATGCTCGAGCGATAGAAACGACGTCAGAAGACATTGAGAGATTTGGTCAAAATCACATCCTCAACATAAACAGGCCCGAAACTCCTATCAGACGACCTCTTTTGGGCCCGAAAACAGCGATTACGGAGCTGAGCTCTAAAACATTTATAGATCTCTGAGTTAGCTTCAGTTTGAGCTTAGGTTTGGCTCAATCGGACTTACGGTTTGAAAGTTATGCCCGTTTCCGTAAACTGGTGTAATCTGGCAATTTCCTGGATAAAGCAGCGAAGCAGCACACGATCGAAGTATGGATCACGCACCCTCGGATCGCCCCTCATCGGATCGCCCTCCTCAGACCACGAACCATCCGTGGTACATCTCACGATCCGACCCGATCGCCAGCACTTCACTCCAGCTTCACTATGCTGCTCACGACCAGACTCGGCTCGTGATAGCCATATCACGATCCGACCCATGATCACGATCCGACCCATGACCACGATCCGACTCATGACCACGATCCGATCCCATGATCGCGATCCGAACTTCCGACCTGCAGATACGCTCCCTGTTTTGACCTATTCTCATGCCACATCTTGCTCCTATTACCCTGGATCGTGTGCCATGTACCCCACCACGATCTGATCCCCGCACCTGCTCTTGCGCAGCTTGTTCTGACCTATTCTCAAGGCTATTTTCACTCCAACTTGCATGGATCTGATTACACATGTCACATGACGATTTGAAGATGATATCTGGACGTTTTCCACCACATTTCGTGATTTTTGGGATGCATGCCATGTGTCCCATGAACCACCTTCAGGAAACGGCTATAAATACACCATTTGAAGGCATTTTCAAGGATCTTTTGGCCATCCTTCTTCACTGCTTCCACCATTACTGAAGTGCAAGGACTTTGCACCTTCATACACTCAAATTCTTCTCTTTTCAATACAATTAACACACGGATTGTGTGTCTACATGTAACTGATTCTTGTAATCTGTCAGTATAACCATAAGATTATAAAGTGGACGTAGGCTACATCTACAGCCGAACCACTATAAAAACCCTGTGTGTCTCCTCTTTATTTACTCTTTTCTGCATTTTGTGATCTGCGATCTACATTTGGGTGTTAGGCCCAATTTTCGGTCTAACATTTTGGCGCGCCAGGAAGGGGGGCACACAAAAACTTTAACTTCAAGCTTGAAAGGAAACTCAATGGCGAACAAAAGGAAGAAGACTGGAACTTCTTCTCATGCCGATGATGCTGATGCTGAAGGCACAAGGAACGAGGCAAGCCAGGAAGCTTCCTCTCATGAAGACCCATCAGCATACCTGACTGGAGAAGAGATGGATGGAGTTCTCGCTGAATTGAGGACCCAGATGGCAAGGCAGGACGATCTCCTCCAGAAACAACAGGAAATGATCAACCAATTCTTTGCTCGGATGGATGGAAGGCCGAGCAACGCCCAAATCACTGGAAACGAAGCCATTGACGCGGCTCGAGTATCACCCGGACTCGGGGGCAACCCCCCCATTCAACAACAGAACTCGTCTCGTGATACACCTCTGCATCGCGACCCGGATCGTGGAACACTACTAGGCTCACAGACCGATCCCAACAACTCGGTCCCTCCTGCTCAACAACAACCAGTTCGTGACCTACCTCCTGGACCCAGTCGGATCGCCCCCCTACTCCACGATCCGGCCTCACGAGCTGGACTTCATGAACCTACCTCACGAACCGTCCCCCTCGAACCAGGTCGGGTCACTCCCCTCGATCCACGATCCGCGAGCCGCGATCCCCAGGTGATAGCTCACCAACTTCCATCTTCTCCTGCATTCAACGCTGGGGGCACCAGCTCTGATTTTGGTAGTTTACAACAGCTTTTTGAGGGCAATCGACTCGCTGATCTCATTCAACGCCTCTCGAGAGGCCGCACCTATCAAAATGGCGTGGACGATGTTAATCACAATCCGTTCACTCAGGAAATCAGGAATTCACGCAATCCTCCAGATTTCAAACTTCCACAACTGGAGCCCTACAATGGCAGGACAGATCCTACCGTGCATCTGATGCGTTACAAACGGCATATGGAAGTTCAATCGGCATCAGAAAATGTCATGGCTAAATGTTTTCCCCTCTTTCTGACTGACATAGCCGCCATGTGGATTCGGCAGCTGGAAACAGAATCGATCAGCAGTTGGAACATGTTGGTCGCACGCTTCATTGAACAATTTCGTGTCCACATCGCACGACCCAAGAACGTCATGTCACTCACCACAATCAAGCAGAGGCCCAGAGAAACTCTGCATTCATTCAGGGAAAGATTTAACGTTGCAGCAGCATCAGTTGATCGTCCTGAACCATCGATGGTACTGATGGCAGCAGTATCCGGCGTTCTAGATAACTCGGAGTTCAAAAAATCTTTGTACCGAGATCCACCACGAAATCTCGGCGAATTCTACCTTGAAGCAGATAGATTTCTGCGGGAAGAAGATGCAACTTCCGAGAAGAAAACCCTCGAAGTCAACATGCTCGGAGATGGAGAACCGCCCAATCCTGGAAAAGGCAATGACAAGGGTAAAGGAAAGACCCCTGCTACAAATGATCGTAATGCTCCACCCCGGAGAGGGTCCAGATACGACAAATACACTGAACTAAATGACACTCTGAGCAACATATACATGGATATAGGAGGTGCTGCCTCCTATCCGAGACCTCCCAAGAGGGAGCCGACACTAGCACAACGCAATTCTGGCAGACACTGCATATTTCATGACATTGATGGTCATAAAACTGATGACTGCAGACATTTGCGAGATCTTATTGAGGACCGGGTCAGGCGAGGAGAACTACCCGAGTATATCATTCAACCAACAACGCCTACACCTGCGCTGCCACCACCTATTCCCCAGAGAGGGAACGATCCTGGATCGAGCAATCGCGGGATTATCATTCGCTGATCCCACTCGGCGGATCTCTTCAGTTTACTGAACTCCGGTTCACAGTTCATGTTTTTAGGTTTTTAGGCGACTTCTCGCCCTCCTTTGTTTTCCCTGCATGTAATAAAAGCCGTCACATCAGCCCACACGCACGAAACCTGCTTGTGGTCTCCAGCCGTGTCCGGCAAACGACTGCTGCATTTTCATGAATTAGCAATAAGCATTGAGCTCCGGCTCCCAACTGGATCCGTCCAGTACGAACATGAGCTCCGGCTCCTAACTGGATCCGTCCAGTATAAACAAATCTTCATGCGCTTTTCCTTGGTCGTCTTACTCCGGTAAGGCCGTCTTGGAACTTTCATGGCATTTCCTTGGTCGTCTTACTCCGATAAGGCCGTCTTGGAACCTTCGTTGCTTTTCCTTGGTCGTCTTACTCCGGTAAGGCCGTCTTGGAACCCCTTTAACATTTCCTTGGATAGTTTACTCCGGTAAGGCCATCTAGGAAATATTCTTGCATGGCTTGTTTTATCTTCTTGTAGGTACAAACTCCTGGTCTTCTTGGATTTCTCTGGCCTTAATACGATCCCGTGTGATCGTCAGTTTTCTGGCCTCAATACGATCCGGCGTGATCATCGCATTCTGAATTTGGATTTCTCAGATTATCCAGAACACATCTTCCTTCAACCAGCAAGATATGTTCTGGGGGGCAAACATGTTGATACATTTTTTGGCAAAAGCTGTCACACATGGAATTCCTGAATGATAACATGCTCGAGTGATAGAAACGACGTCAGAAGACATTGAGAGATTTGGTCAAAATCACATCCACAACATAAACAGGCCCGAAACTCCTATCAAACGACCTCTTTTGGGCCCGAAAACAGCGATTACGGGGCTGAGCTCTATAACATTTGTAGATCTCTGTGTTAGCTTCGGTTTGAGCTTAGGTTTGGCTCAATCGGACTTACGGTTTGAAGGTTATGCCCGTTTCCGTAAACTGGTGTAATCTGGCAATTTCTTGGATAAAGCAGCGAAGCAGCACACGATCGAAGTATGGATCACGCACCCTCGGATCGCCCCTCATCGGATCGCCCCTCATCGGATCGCCCTCCTCAGACAACGAACCATCCGTGGTACATCTCACAATCTGACCCGATCGCCAGCACTTCACTCCAGCTTCACTATGCTGCTCACGACCAGACTCGGCTCGTGATAGCCATATCACGATCCGACCCATGATTACGATCCGACCCATGACCACGATCCGACTCATGACCACGATCCGATCCCATGATCGCGATCCGAACTTCCGACCTGCAGATACGCTCCCTATTTTGACCTATTCTCATGCCACATCTTGCTTCTATTACCCTGGATCGTGTGCCATGTACCCCACCACGATCCGATCCCCGCACCTGCTCCTGCGCAGCTTGTTCTGACCTATTCTCAAGGCTATTTTCACTCCAACTTGCATGGATCTGATTACACATGTCACATGATGATTTGAAGATGATATCTGGACGTTTTCCACCACATTTCGAGATTTTTGGGATGCATGCCATGTGTCCCATGAACCACCTTCAGGAAACGGCTATAAATACACCATTTGAAGGCATTTTCAAGGATCTTTTGGCCATCCTTCTTCACTGCTTCCACCATTACTGAAGTGCAAGGACTTTGCACCTTCATATACTCAAATTCTTCTCTTTTCAATACAATTAACACACGGATTGTGTGTCTACATGTAACTGATTCTTGTAATCTGTCAGAATAACAATAAGATTATAAAGTGGACGTAGGCTACATCTACAGCCGAACCACTATAAAAACCCTGTGTGTCTCCTCTTTGTTTACTCTTTTCTGCATTTTGTGATCTGCGATCTGCATTTGGGTGTTAGGCCCAATTTTTGGTCTAACATTTGTCGCGCCAGGAAGGGGGGCACACAAAAACTTCAACTTCAAGCTTGAAAGGAAACTCAATGGCGAACAAAAGGAAGAAGACTGGAACTTCTTCTCATGCCGATGATGCTGATGCTGAAGGCACAAGGAACGAGGCAAGCCATGAAGCTTCCTCTCATGAAGACCCATCAGCATACCTGACTAGAGACGAGATGGATGGAGTTCTCGCTGAATTGAGGACCCAGATGGCAAGGCAGGACGATCTCCTCCAGAAACAACAGGAAATGATCAACCAATTCTTTGCTCGGATGGATGGAAGGCCGAGCAACGCACAAATCACTGGAAACGAAGCCATTGACGCGGCTCGAGTATCACCCGGACTCGGGGGCAACCCCCCCATTCAACAGCAGAACTCGTCTCGTGATACACCTCTGCACCGCGACCCGGATCGTGGAACACTACTAGGCTCACGGACCAATCCCAACAACTCGCTCCCTCCTGCTCAACAACAACCAGTTCGTGACCTACCTCCTGAACCTAGTCGGATCGCCCCCCTACTCCACGATCCGGCCTCACGAGCTGGACTTCACTAACCTACCTCACGAACCGTCCCCCTTGAACCGGGTCGGGTCGCTCCCCTCGTTCCACGATCCACGAGCCGCGATCCCCAGGCGATAGCTCACCAACTTCCATCTTCTCCTGCATTCAACGCTGGGGGCACCAGCTCTAATTTTGGTAGTTTACAACAGCTTTTTGAGGGCAATCGACTCGCTGATCTCATTCAACGCCTCTCGAGAGGCCGCGCCTATCAAAATGACGTGGACGACGTTAATCACAATCCGTTCACTCAGGAAATCAGGAATTCACGCAATCCCCCAGATTTCAAACTTCCACAACTGGAGCCCTACAATGGCAGGACAGATCCTACCGTGCATCTGATGCGTTACAAACGGCATATGGAAGTTCAATCGGCATCAGAAAACGTCATGGCTAAATGTTTTCCCCTCTTTCTGACTGACATAGCCGCCATGTGGATTCGGCAGCTGGAAACAGAATCGATCAGCAGTTGGAACATGTTGGTCGCACGCTTCATTGAACAATTTCGTGTCCACATCGCACGACCCAAGAACGTCATGTCACTCACCACAATCAAGCAGAGGCCCAGAGAAACTCTGCGTTCATTCCTGGAAAGATTTAACGTTGCAGCAGCATCAGTTGATCGTCCTGAACCATCGATGGTACTGATGGCAGCAGTATCCGGCGTTCTAGATAACTCGGAGTTCAAAAAATCTTTGTACCGAGATCCACCACGAAATCTCGGCGAATTCTACCTTGAAGCAGATAGATTTCTACGGGAAGAAGATGCAACTTCCGAGAAGAAAACCCTCGAAGTCAACATGCTCGGAGATGGAGAACCGCCCAATCCTGGAAAAGGCAATGACAAGGGTAAAGGAAAGACCCCTGCTACAAATGATCGTAATGCTCCACCCCGGAGAGGGTCAAGATACGACAAATACACTGAATTAAATGACACTCTGGGCAACATATACATGGATATAGGAGGTGCTGCCTCCTATCCGAGACCTCCCAAGAGGGAGCTGACACTAGCACAACGCAATTCTGGCAGACACTGCATATTTCATGACATTGATGGTCATAACACTGATGACTGCAGACATTTGCGAGACCTTATTGAGGACCGGGTCAGGCGAGGAGAACTACCCGAGTATATCATTCAACCAACAACGCCTACACCTGCGCTGCCACCACCTATTCCCCAGAGAGGGAACGATCCTGGATCGAGCAATCGCGGGATTATCATTCGCCGATCCCACTCGGCGGATCTCTTCAGTTTACTGAACTCCGGTTCACAGTTCATGTTTTTAGGTTTTTAGGCGACTTCTCGCCCTCCTTTGTTTTCCCTGCATGTAATAAGAGCCGTCACATCAGCCCACACGCACGAAACCTGCTTGTGGTCTCCAGCCGTGTCCGGCAAACGACTGCTGCATTTTCATGAATTAGCAATAAGCATTGAGCTCCGGCTCCCAACTGGATCCGTCCAGTACGAACATGAGCTCCGGATCCTAACTGGATCCGTCCAGTATAAACAAATCTTCATGCGCTTTTCCTTGGTCGTCTTACTCCGGTAAGGCTGTCTTGGAACTTTCATGGCATTTCCTTGGTCGTCTTACTCCGGTAAGGCCGTCTTGGAACCTTCGTTGCTTTTCCTTGGTCGTCTTACTCCGGTAAGGCCGTCTTGGAACCCCTTTAACATTTCCTTGGATAGTTTACTCCGGTAAGGCCATCTAGGAAATATTCTTGCATGGCTTGTTTTATCTTCTTGTAGGTACAAACTCCTGGTCTTCTTGGATTTCTCTGGCCTTAATACGATCCCGTGTGATCGTCAGTTTTCTGGCCTCAATACGATCCGGCGTGATCGTCGCATTCTGAATTTGGATTTCTCAGATTATCCAGAACACATCTTCCTTCAACCAGCAAGATATGTTCTGGGGGGCAAACATGTTGATACATTTTTTGGCAAAAGCTGTCACACATGGAATTCCTGAATGATAACATGCTCGAGTTATAGAAACGACGTCAGAAGACATTGAGAGATTTGGTCAAAATCACATCCACAACATAAACAGGCCCGAAACTCCTATCAAACGACCTCTTTTGGGCCCGAAAACAGCGATTACGGGGCTGAGCTCTATAACATTTGTAGATCTCTGTGTTAGCTTCGGTTTGAGCTTAGGTTTGTCTCAATCGGACTTACGGTTTGAAGGTTATGCCCGTTTCCGTAAACTGGTGTAATCTGGCAATTTCTTGGATAAAGCAGCGAAGCAGCACACGATCGAAGTATGGATCACGCACCCTCGGATCGCCCCTCATCGGATCGCCCCTCATCGGATCGCCCTCCTCAGACAACGAACCATCCGTGGTACATCTCACGATCTGACCCGATCGCCAGCACTTCACTCCAGCTTCACTATGCTGCTCACGACCAGACTCGGCTCGTGATAGCCATATCACGATCCGACCCATGATCACGATCCGACCCATGACCACGATCCGACTCATGACCACGATCCGATCCCATGATCGCGATCCGAACTTCCGACCTGCAGATACGCTCCCTGTTTTGACCTATTCTCATGCCACATCTTGCTTCTATTACCCTGGATCGTGTGCCATGTACCCCACCACGATCCGATCCCCGCACCTGCTCCTGCGCAGCTTGTTCTGACCTATTCTCAAGGCTATTTTCACTCCAACTTGCATGGATCTGATTACACATGTCACATGACGATTTGAAGATGATATCTGGACGTTTTCCACCACATTTCGAGATTTTTGGGATGCATGCCATGTGTCCCATGAACCACCTTCAGGAAACGGCTATAAATACACCATTTGAAGGCATTTTCAAGGATCTTTTGGCCATCCTTCTTCACTGCTTCCACCATTACTGAAGTGCAAGGACTTTGCACCTTCATATACTCAAATTCTTCTCTTTTCAATACAATTAACACACGGATTGTGTGTCTACATGTAACTGATTCTTGTAATCTGTCAGAATAACAATAAGATTATAAAGTGGACGTAGGCTACATCTACAGCCGAACCACTATAAAAACCCTGTGTGTCTCCTCTTTGTTTACTCTTTTCTGCATTTTGTGATCTGCGATCTGCATTTGGGTGTTAGGCCCAATTTTTGGTCTAACATTTTGGCGCGCCAGGAAGGGGGGCACACAAAAACTTCAACTTCAAGCTTGAAAGGAAACTCAATGGCGAACAAAAGGAAGAAGACTGGAACTTCTTCTCATGCCGATGATGCTGATGCTGAAGGCACAAGGAACGAGGCAAGCCATGAAGCTTCCTCTCATGAAGACCCATCAGCATACCTGACTAGAGACGAGATGGATGGAGTTCTCGCTGAATTGAGGACCCAGATGGCAAGGCAGGACGATCTCCTCCAGAAACAACAGGAAATGATCAACCAATTCTTTGCTCGGATGGATGGAAGGCCGAGCAACGCACAAATCACTGGAAACGAAGCCATTGACGCGGCTCGAGTATCACCCGGACTCGGGGGCAACCCCCCCATTCAACAGCAGAACTCGTCTCGTGATACACCTCTGCACCGCGACCCGGATCGTGGAACACTACTAGGCTCACGGACCAATCCCAACAACTCGCTCCCTCCTGCTCAACAACAACCAGTTCGTGACCTACCTCCTGAACCTAGTCGGATCGCCCCCCTACTCCACGATCCGGCCTCACGAGCTGGACTTCACTAACCTACCTCACGAACCGTCCCCCTTGAACCGGGTCGGGTCGCTCCCCTCGTTCCACGATCCACGAGCCGCGATCCCCAGGCGATAGCTCACCAACTTCCATCTTCTCCTGCATTCAACGCTGGGGGCACCAGCTCTAATTTTGGTAGTTTACAACAGCTTTTTGAGGGCAATCGACTCGCTGATCTCATTCAACGCCTCTCGAGAGGCCGCGCCTATCAAAATGACGTGGACGACGTTAATCACAATCCGTTCACTCAGGAAATCAGGAATTCACGCAATCCCCCAGATTTCAAACTTCCACAACTGGAGCCCTACAATGGCAGGACAGATCCTACCGTGCATCTGATGCGTTACAAACGGCATATGGAAGTTCAATCGGCATCAGAAAACGTCATGGCTAAATGTTTTCCCCTCTTTCTAACTGACATAGCCGCCATGTGGATTCGGCAGCTGGAAACAGAATCGATCAGCAGTTGGAATATGTTGGTCGCACGCTTCATTGAACAATTTCGTGTCCACATCGCACGACCCAAGAACGTCATGTCACTCACCACAATCAAGCAGAGGCCCAGAGAAACTCTGCGTTCATTCCTGGAAAGATTTAACGTTGCAGCAGCATCAGTTGATCGTCCTGAACCATCGATGGTACTGATGGCAGCAGTATCCGGCGTTCTAGATAACTCGGAGTTCAAAAAATCTTTGTACCGAGATCCACCACGAAATCTCGGCGAATTCTACCTTGAAGCAGATAGATTTCTACGGGAAGAAGATGCAACTTCCGAGAAGAAAACCCTCGAAGTCAACATGCTCGGAGATGGAGAACCGCCCAATCCTGGAAAAGGCAATGACAAGGGTAAAGGAAAGACCCCTGCTACAAATGATCGTAATGCTCCACCCCGGAGAGGGTCAAGATACGACAAATACACTGAATTAAATGACACTCTGGGCAACATATACATGGATATAGGAGGTGCTGCCTCCTATCCGAGACCTCCCAAGAGGGAGCTGACACTAGCACAACGCAATTCTGGCAGACACTGCATATTTCATGACATTGATGGTCATAACACTGATGACTGCAGACATTTGCGAGACCTTATTGAGGACCGGGTCAGGCGAGGAGAACTACCCGAGTATATCATTCAACCAACAACGCCTACACCTGCGCTGCCACCACCTATTCCCCAGAGAGGGAACGATCCTGGATCGAGCAATCGCGGGATTATCATTCGCCGATCCCACTCGGCGGATCTCTTCAGTTTACTGAACTCCGGTTCACAGTTCATGTTTTTAGGTTTTTAGGCGACTTCTCGCCCTCCTTTGTTTTCCCTGCATGTAATAAGAGCCGTCACATCAGCCCACACGCACGAAACCTGCTTGTGGTCTCCAGCCGTGTCCGGCAAACGACTGCTGCATTTTCATGAATTAGCAATAAGCATTGAGCTCCGGCTCCCAACTGGATCCGTCCAGTACGAACATGAGCTCCGGATCCTAACTGGATCCGTCCAGTATAAACAAATCTTCATGCGCTTTTCCTTGGTCGTCTTACTCCGGTAAGGCCGTCTTGGAACTTTCATGGCATTTCCTTGGTCATCTTACTCCGGTAAGGCCGTCTTGGAACCTTCGTTGCTTTTCCTTGGTCGTCTTACTCCGGTAAGGCCGTCTTGGAACCCCTCTAACATCTCCTTGGATGGTTTACTCCGGTAAGGCCATCTAGGAAATATTCTTGCATTGCTTGTTTTATCTTCTTGCAGGTACAAACTCCTGGTCTTCTTGGATTTCTCTGGCCTTAATACGATCCCGTGTGATCGTCAGTTTTCTGGCCTCAATACGATCCGGCGTGATCGTCGCATTCTGAATTTGGATTTCTCAGATTATCTAGAACACATCTTCCTTCAACCAGCAAGATATGTTCTGGGGGGCAAACATGTTGATACATTTTTTGGCAAAAGCTGTCACACATGGAATTCCTGAATGATAACATGCTCGAGCGATAGAAACGACGTCAGAAGACATTGAGAGATTTGGTCAAAATCACATCCTCAACATAAACAGGCCCGAAACTCCTATCAGACGACCTCTTTTGGGCCCGAAAACAGCGATTACAGAGCTGAGCGCTATATCATTTGTAGATCTCTGAGTTAGCTTCAGTTTGAGCTTAGGTTTGGCTCAATCGGACTTACGGTTTGAAAGTTATGCCCGTTTCCGTAAACTGGTGTAATCTGGCAATTTCCTGGATAAAGCAGCGAAGCAGCACACGATCGAAGTATGGATCACGCACCCTCGGATCGCCCCTCATCGGATCGCCCCTCATCGGATCGCCCTCCTCAGACCACGAACCATCCGTGGTACATCTCACGATCCGACCCGATCGCCAGCACTTCACTCCAGCTTCACTATGCTGCTCACGACCAGACTCAGCTCGTGATAGCCATATCACGATCCGACCCATGATCACGATCCGACCCATGACCACGATCCGACTCATGACCACGATCCGATCCCATGATCGCGATCCGAACTTCCGACCTGCAGATACGCTCCCTGTTTTGACCTATTCTCATGCCACATCTTGCTCCTATTACCCTGGATCGTGTGCCATGTACCCCACCACGATCCGATCCCCGCACATGCTCCTGCGCAGCTTGTTCTGACCTATTCTCAAGGCTATTTTCACTCCAACTTGCATGGATCTGATTACACATGTCACATGACGATTTGAAGATGATATCTGGACGTTTTCCACCACATTTCGAGATTTTTGGGATGCATGCCATGTGTCCCATGAACCACCTTCAGGAAACGGCTATAAATACACCATTTGAAGGCATTTTCAAGGATCTTTTGGCCATCCTTCTTCACTGCTTCCACCATTACTGAAGTGCAAGGACTTTGCACCTTCATACACTCAAATTCTTCTCTTTTCAATACAATTAACACACGGATTATGTGTCTACATGTAACTGATTCTTGTAATCTGTTAGTATAACAATAAGATTATAAGGTGGACGTAGGCTACATCTACAGCCGAACCACTATAAAAACCCTGTGTGTCTCCTCTTTATTTACTCTTTTCTGCATTTTGTGATCTGCGATCTGCATTTGGGTGTTAGGCCCAATTTTTGGTCTAAAATTTTGGCGCGCCAGGAAGGGGGGCACACAAAAACTTCAACTTTAAGCTTGAAAGGAAACTCAATGGCGAACAAAAGGAAGAAGACTGGAACTTCTTCTCATGCCGATGATGTTGATGCTGAAGGCACAAGGAACGAGGCAAGCCAGGAAGCTTCCTCTCATGAAGACCCATCAGCATACCTGACTAGAGATGAGATGGATGGAGTTCTCGCTGAATTGAGAACCCAGATGGCAAGACAGGACGATCTCCTCCAGAAACAACAGGAAATGATCAACCAATTCTTTGCTCGGATGGATGGAAGGCCGAGCAACGCCCAAATCACTGGAAACGAAGCCATTGACGCGGCTCGAGTATCACCCGGACTCGGGGGCAACGCCCCCCCCCCCCCATTCAACAGCAGAACTCGTCTCGTGATACACCTCTGCACAGCGACCCGGATCGTGGAGCACTACTAGGCTCACGAACCGATCCCAACAACTCGCTCCCTCCTGCTCAACAACAACCAGTTTGTGACCTACCTCCTGGACCCAGTCGGATCGCCCCCCTACTCCACGATCCGGCCTCACGAGCTGGACTTCACGAACCTACCTCACGAACCGTCCCCCTCGAACCCGGTCGGGTCGCTCCCCTCGATCCACGATCCGCGATCCCCAGGCGATAGCTCACCAACTTCCATCTTCTCCTACATTCAACGCTGGGGGCACCAGCTCTGATTTTGGTAGTTTACAACAGCTTTTTGAGGGCAATCGACTCGCTGATCTCATTCAACGCCTCTCGAGAGGCCGCACCTATCAAAATGACGTGGACGACGTTAATCACAATCCGTTCACTCAGGAAATCAGGAATTCACGCAATCCCCCAGATTTCAAACTTCCACAACTGGAGCCCTACAATGGTAGGACAGATCATACCGTGCATCTGATGCGTTACAAACGGCATATGGAAGTTCAATCGGCATCAGAAAACGTC
The DNA here is from genome assembly GCA_030737875.1 of Allium sativum. Classification (NCBI taxonomy): domain Eukaryota; kingdom Viridiplantae; phylum Streptophyta; class Magnoliopsida; order Asparagales; family Amaryllidaceae; genus Allium; species Allium sativum. The sequence goes on along the minus strand of CM060909.1, from coordinate 749,442,516 downwards.
ATGGCTAAATGTTTTCCCCTCTTTCTGACTGACATAGCCGCCATGTGGATTCGGCAGCTGGAAACAGAATCGATCAACAGTTGAAACATGTTGGTCGCACGCTTCATTGAACAATTTCGTGTCCACATCGCACGACCCAAGAACGTCATGTCACTCACCACAATCAAGCAGAGGCCCAGAGAAACCCTGCGTTCATTCCTGGAAAGATTTAACGTTGCAACAGCATCAGTTGATCGTCCTGAACAATCGATGGTACTGATGGCAGCAGTATCCGGCGTTCTAGATAACTCGGAGTTCAAAAATCTTTGTACCGAGATCCACCACGAAATCTCGGCGAATTCTACCTTGAAGCAGATAGATTTCTGCGGGAAGAAGATGCAACTTCGGAGAAGAAACCCCTCGAAGTCAACATGCTCGGAGATGGAGAACCGCCCAATCCTGGAAAAGGCAACGACAAGGGCAAAGGAAAGACCCCTGCTACAAATGATCGTAATGCTCCACCCCGGAGAGGGTCCAGATACGACAAATACACTGAACTAAATGACATTCTGAGCAACATATACATGGATATAGGAGGTGCTGCTTCCTATCCGAGACCTCCCAAGAGGGAGCCGACACTAGCACAACGCAATTCTGGCAGACACTGCATATTTCATGACATTGATGGTCATAACACTGATGACTGCAGACATTTGCGAGACCTTATTGAGGACCGGGTCAGGCGAGGAGAACTACCCGAGTATATCATTCAACCAACAACGCCTACACCTGCGCTGCCACCACCTATTCCCCAGAGAGGGAACGTTCCTGGATCGAGCAATCGCGGGATTATCATTTGCTGATCCCACTCGGCGGATCTCTTCAGTTTACTGAACTCTGGTTCACAGTTCATGTTTTTAGGTTTTTAGGCGACTTCTTGCCCTCCTTTGTTTTCCCTGCATGTAATAAGAGTCGTCACATCAGCCCACATGCACGAAACCTGCTTGTGGTCTCCAGCCGTGTCCGGCAAACGACTGCTGCATTTTCATGAATTAGCAATAAGCATTGAGCTCCGGCTCCCAACTGGATCCGTCTAGTACGAACATGAGCTCCGGCTCCTAACTCGATCCGTCCAGTATAAACAAATCTTCATGCGCTTTTCCTTGGTCGTCTTACTCCGGTAAGGCCGTCTTGGAACTTTCATGGCATTTCCTTGGTCGTCTTACTCCGGTAAGGCCGTCTTGGAACCTTCGTTGCTTTTCCTTGGTCGTCTTACTCCGGTAAGGCCGTCTTGGAACCCCTCTAACATCTCCCTGGATGGTTTACTCCGGTAAGGCCATCTAGGAAATATTCTTGCATTGCTTGTTTTATCTTCTTGTAGGTACAAACTCCTGGTCTTCTTGGATTTCTCTGGCCTTAATACGATCCCGTGTGATCGTCAGTTTTCTGGCCTCAATACGATCCGGTGTGATCGTCGCATTCTGAATTTGGATTTCTCAGATTATCCAGAACACATCTTCCTTCAACCAGCAAGATATGTTCTGGAGGGCAAACATGTTGATACATTTTTTGGCAAAAGCTGTCACACATGGAATTCCTGAATGATAACATGCTCGAGCGATAGAAACGACGTCAGAAGACATTGAGAGATTTGGTCAAAATCACATCCTCAACATAAACAGGCCCAAAACTCCTATCAGACGACCTCTTTTGGGCCCGAAAACAGCAATTATGGAGCTGAGCTCTATAACATTTGTAGATCTCTGAGTTAGCTTCAGTTTGAGCTTAGGTTTGGCTCAATCGGACTTACGGTTTGAAAGTTATGCCCGTTTCCGTAAACTGGTGTAATCTGGCAATTTCCTGGATAAAGCAGCGAAGCAGCACACGATCGAAGTATGGATCACGCACCCTCGGATCGCCCCTCATCGGATCGCCCTCCTCAGACCACGAACCATCCGTGGTACATCTCACGATCCGACCCGATCGCCAGCACTTCACTCCAGCTTCACTATGCTGCTCACGACCAGACTCGGCTCGTGATAGCCATATCACGATCCGACCCATGACCACGATCCGACCCATGACCACGATCCGATCCCATGATCGCGATCCGAACTTCCGACCTGCAGATACGCTCCCTGTTTTGACCTATTCTCATGCCATATCTTGCTCCTATTACCCTGGATCGCGTGCCATGTACCCCACCACGATCCGATCCCCGCACCTGCTCCTGCGCAGCTTGTTCTGACCTACTCTCAAGGCTATTTTCACTCCAACTTGCATGGATCTGATTACACATGTCACATGACGATTTGAAGATGATATCTGGAAATTTTCCACCACATTTCGAGATTTTTGGGATGCATGCCATGTGTCCCATGAACCACCTTCAGGAAACGGCTATAAATACACCATTTGAAGGCATTTTCAAGGATCTTTTGGCCATCCTTCTTCACTGCTTCCACCATTACTGAAGTGCAAGGACTTTGCACCTTCATACACTCAAATTCTTCTCTTTTCAATACAATTAACACACGGATTGTGTGTCTACATGTAACTGATTCTTGTAATCTGTCAGTATAACAATAAGATTATAAAGTGGACGTAGGCTACATCTACAGCCGAACCACTATAAAAACCCTGTGTGTCTCCTCTTTATTTACTCTTTTCTGTATTTTGTGATCTGCGATATGCATTTGGGTGTTAGGCCCAATTTTTGGTCTAACATTTTGGCGCGCCAGGAAGGGGGGCACACAAAAACTTCAACTTCAAGCTTGAAAGGAAACTCAATGGCGAACAAAAGGAAGAAGAATGGAACTTCTTCTCATGCCGATGATGCTGATGCTGAAGGCACAAGGAACGAGGCAAGCCAGGAAGCTTCCTCTCATGAAGACCCATCAGCATACCTGACTAGAGACGAGATGGATGGAGTTCTCGCTGAATTGAGGACCCAGATGGCAAGGCAGGACGATCTCCTCCAGAAACAACAGGAAATGATCAACCAATTCTTTGCTCGGATGGATGGAAGGCCGAGCAACGCCCAAATCACTGGAAACGAAGCCATTGACGCGGCTCGAGTATCACCCGAACTCGGGGGCAACCCCCCCATTCAACAGCAGAACTCGTCTCGTGATACACCTCTGCACCGCGACCCGGATCGTGGAACACTACTAGGCTCACGAACCGATCCCAACAACTCGCTCCCTCCTGCTAAACAACAACCAGTTCGTGACCTACCTCCTGGACCCAGTCGGATCGCCCCCCTACTCCACGATCCGGCCTCACGAGCTGGACTTCACGAACCTACCTCACGAACCATCCCCCTCGAACCGGGTCGGGTCGCTACCCTCGATCAACGATCCGCGAGCCGCGATCCCCAGGCGATAGCTCACCAACTTCCGTCTTCTCCTGCATTCAACGCTGGGGGCACCAGCTCTGATTTTGGTAGTTTACAACAGCTTTTTGAGTGCAATCGACTCGCTGATCTCATTCAACGCCTCTCGAGAGGCCGCACCTATCAAAATGACGTGGACGACGTTAATCACAATCCGTTCACTCAGGAATTCACGCAATCCCCTAGATTTCAAACTTCCACAACTGGAGCCCTACAATGGCAGGACAGATCCTACCGTGCATCTGATGCGTTACAAACGGCATATGGAAGTTCAATCGGCATCAGAAAACGTCATGGCTAAATGTTTTCCCCTCTTTCTGACTGACATAGCCGCCATGTGGATTCGGCAGCTGGAAATAGAATCGATCAGCAGTTGGAACATGTTGGTCGCACGCTTCATTGAACAATTTCGTGTCCACATCGCACGACCCAAGAACGTCATGTCACTCACCACAATCAAGCAGAGGCCCAGAGAAACTCTGCGTTCATTCCTGGAAAGATTTAACGTTGCAGCAGCATCAGTTGATCGTCCTGAACCATCGATGGTACTGATGGCAGCAGTATCCGACGTTCTAGATAACTCGGAGTTCAAAAAATCTTTGTACCGAGATCCACCACGAAATCTCGGCGAATTCTACCTTGAAGCAGATAGATTTCTGCGGGAAGAAGATGCAACTTCCGAGAAGAAAACCCTTGAAGTCAACATACTCGGAGATGGAGAACCGCCCAATCCTGGAAAAGGCAATGACAAGGGTAATGGAAAGACCCCTGCTACAAATGATCGTAATGCTCCACCCCGGAGAGTGTCCAGATACGACAAATACACTGAACTAAATGACACTCTAAGCAACATATACATGGATATAGGAGGTGCTGCCTCCTATCCGAGACCTCCCAAGAGGGAGCCGACACTAGCACAACGCAATTCTGGCAGACACTGCATATTTCATGACATTGATGGTCATAACACTGATGACTGCAGACATTTGCAAGACCTTATTGAGGACCGGGTCAGGCAAGGAGAACTACCCGAGTATATCATTCAACCAACAACGCCTACACCTGCGCTGCCACCACCTATTCCCCAGAGAGGGAACGATCCTGGATCGAGCAATCGCGGGATTATCATTCGCTGATCCCACTCGGCGGATCTCTTCAGTTTACTGAACTCCGGTTCACAGTTCATGTTTTTAGGTTTTTAGGCGACTTCTCGCCCTCATTTGTTTTCCCTGCATGTAATAAGAGCCGTCACATCAGCCCACACGCACGAAACCTGCTTGTGGTCTCCAGCCGTGTCCGGCAAACGACTGCTGCATTTTCATGAATTAGCAATAAGCATTGAGCTCCGGCTCCCAACTGGATCCGTCCAGTACGAACATGAGCTCCGGCTCCTAACTGGATCCGTCCAGTATAAACAAATATTCATGCGCTTTTCCTTGGTCGTCTTACTCCGGTAAGGCCGTCTTGGAACTTTCATGGCATTTCCTTGGTCGTCTTACTCCGGTAAGGCCGTCTTGGAACCTTCGTTGCTTTTCCTTTGTCGTCTTACTCCGGTAAGGCCGTCTTTGAACCCCTCTAACATCTCCCTGGATGGTTTACTCCGGTAAGGCCATCTAGGAAATATTCTTGCATTGCTTGTTTTATCTTCTTGCAGGTACAAACTCCTGGTCTTCTTGGATTTCTCTGGCCTTAATACGATCCCGTGTGATCGTCGGTTTTCTGGCCTCAATACGATCCGGCGTGATCGTCGCATTCTGAATTTGGATTTCTCAGATTATCCAGAACACATCTTCCTTAAACCAGCAAGATATGTTCTGGGGGGCAAACATGTTGATACATTTTTTGGCAAAAGCTGTCACACATGGAATTCCTGAATGATAACATGCTCGAGCGATAGAAACGACGTCAGAAGACATTGAGAGATTTGGTCAAAATCACATCCTCAACATAAACAGGCCCGAAACTCCTATCAGACGACCTCTTTTGGGCCCGAAAACAGTGATTATGGAGCTGAGCTCTATAACAGTTGTAGATCTCTGAGTTAGCTTCAGTTTGAGCTTAGGTTTGGCTCAATTGGACTTACGGTTTGAAAGTTATGCCCGTTTCCGTAAACTGGTGTAATCTGGTAATTTCCTGGATAAAGCAGCGAAGCAGCACACGATCGAAGTATGGATCACGCACCCTCGGATCGTCCCTCATCGGATCGCCCTCCTCAGACCACGAACCATCCGTGGTACATCTCACGATCCGACCCGATCGCCAGCACTTCACTCCAGCTTCACTATGCTGCTCACGACCAGACTCGGCTCGTGATAGCCATATCACGATCCGACCCATGATCACGATCCGACCCATGAACACGATCCGACTCATGACCACGATCCGATCCCATGATCGCGATCCGAACTTCCGACCTGCAGATACTCTCCCTGTTTTGACCTATTCTCATGCCACATCTTGCTCCTATTACCCTGGATCGTGTGCCACGTACCCCACCACGATCCGATCCCCGCACCTGCTCCTGCACAGCTTGTTCTGACCTATTCTCAAGGCTATTTTCACTCCAACTTGCATGGATCTGATTACACATGTCACATGACGATTTGAAGATGATATCTGGACGTTTTCCACCACATTTCGAGATTTTTGGGATGCATGCCATGTGTCCCATGAACCACCTTCAGGAAACGGCTATAAATACACCATTTGAAGGCATTTTCAAGGATCTTTTGGCCATCCTTCTTCACTGCTTCCACCATTACTGAAGTGCAAGGACTTTGCACCTTCATACACTCAAATTCTTCTCTTTTCAATACAATTAACACACGGATTGTGTGTCTACATGTAACTGATTCTTGTAATCTGTCAGTATACCAATAAGATTATAAAGTGGACGTAGGCTACATCTACAGCCGAACCACTATAAAAACCCTGTGTGTCTCCTCTTTATTTACACTTTTCTGCAGTTTGTGATCTGCGATCTGCATTTGGGTGTTAGGCCCAATTTTTGGTCTAACAGTCCATATGTATATATCCCTCCGGTGGATGTAATTCCAGAAATGGGCGAGAGCTCGAAAGGTCCTGCCATACCAATTCGAACTTCACCTTCTCCAAGTTCAACTCAAGACGATGAGTTGGCTGATTTCCCTGAGAAGCACCGAGAGGGGTACATCACTCCTGGGGACGTTATTTCTCCTGAAAAATGACCATCTCCTAAAGAACAGCCAACAGGCGCTTCCCAAAGAGATGCCCCTGCCGTCGATGATCCCACATTTCAGGGCTTGGGAGACCTCCCACTTCCTGACACTATTTACACTTCCAGGGATTTTGGCACAAATCCTTTAGTTTTTACTTCTTCGGAGGAGGCCACTCCTGTTAAGGCCAAAGAGCCCTCTCGCATTGGCTCGGCTTCAGACTCTGGTTTGTCGGAGGTGGGACACCAATTACGTTGCACAAAACACAATTGCACCCCACTTCACAGCACTTACGTCTTTTGAAAATACTGATTCTAAATTCCACTTACATTATTGTGCAGGTACAATGTCTCGTGCTTATTATGACATCAAGAAGCTACGCCGCAGCATGACCAGACCTCCTCACGATGTTGAGTATGATCGTCGTGAAGGTCGCGGTAGGGAGGACAGAAGGCCCTATGATTCTTATCATTCACGGTCCTCGCTCTCTCGCTCTCCCGTTTGGTCAGATCCAGAGCGATATAAGGGCTACCAAGGTCGTCGAGAAGATGATAGGCCGCAATCAAAAGACTCAACTTCTTCTCAAGAAAAGCGCAGTAAGGAAAGGAGCCCGCCAAGAGATACCGAATCGCGAAGCAAGCGCAAGGTTCCCGCTAATCGGCCTAGAAGGGATGAGGAGGCCATTGAGCCCACCACACATAAGGATACCGAGCTGACACTCCCTGCACCTCCACCGTTGGATGCTGAAACTGCAGTTAAGCGGGCGTATCTGGAGGAGAAATTTCCCGATCACTACTTTGAAAACTTAACTTTCTTACCTGCTCTCGAGCCTATTTCCTCGAGGTGGGAAGATGAGGCCAAAGAAAAAATAGACGCGGTCGAGAAACAATATTCAGAGATGTTCAAGTATTCACGCAACCTTTCCAGGATCATCCGAACTTTAATCACGAATACTAACTTGATGCAGAAGACTGCAAAAGATGATGCAAGGGCCTTAAAAAATTTGAGAAAAGACCTCGAGGATACACAGGCACAACTTGTTATCGCTCAACGGGACGCTGCTAACATCAAGCAACAATTTGAAGATTTACAAAAACGCTATCATGACTTGCTCGAGTCCCATACTCAAGAGCGTTCAGAGCTGAAAAAGCAAGCAGAAGATGCCAAGTCAGATGCTGCCAGCCAGAATGCAATTTGCTCATGCTGACCTTGAGCGAGAAAAGGCCGAGTTGGCGAAGAAGAACGCCGAATTGGAGAAGAAAAATGCTGACTTGGCTTCCAAGTTGATGGAGGCCGAGAACAGGGCTGCCCTGGCGGAGGGTAATGTTGAAAGCTTCATCAAATCGGCCGAAGAATCCCGCAAGCAGCTAGTGGAGGTTCAGGAGGATGTGCAGGGCTTTGGTGAATTACTGATTGAATTTTTTGCACATATAATCCGCCACCAAAACATCTCTTGGATCGATGATTACCCGACTACCTTGGTTCATGTATGGAGCCAAATTGTTGAATGGAAAAAAGAGGAACTCAAGGTAGATTCCATCGACGAGGACAAACATATGGAAAAGTATCTAAGAGATGACGAGCCGGCGAGTCTAGCCGAGGGGCGTCGCCTGATTGCTGCCGCCATGGATGAGGAAAAGCGGAAGGCTAAACAAAAGAATATCTTGGAGGTTGGCTCTTCTTCCGCTGCCACTAAAAATCCTGAAGTAGAGGAATACGATCCTGAAAACCCGGCGATCCCTCAGACATCTCTTTTATCTCCTATTCCTGAATCGGCTTCAGAGGCGGCAGTTACTCTTGCTGAGAAATCGTTGGAAGGTATTTCTACCTTTTCACCCCAATTCATCAAAGCTATCTCCACTTTCCATCGCATAGTTGGACAATCAGTGAAGGACCCTTTATTTTCTCCCGAGTTGATAACTGTTACTTCTCATTCCGAAGGTGCTAAACCGTTCGAGAATGCAGATGTGCCCCAGGGAACCATTACCGAAACAAAGTCAGCGGAGAAGGATGAAGGAGACAAGGGTAAGGCTAACGCTCCTCATGACGGCAAGATGATAGACGCCTTAAAGGATGATGGTGGTGATGAGGGACATGAGGAGGACCCTGAGGTGGCTATAGTTGGGGAATCAAAAAGCGCCGATGACATTACTTTAGCTGCACTGAAAGCCGAACAAGACAAACCCATGCAGCATAAAGTTGAAGACCTAGACCCCGAAAGCCTTAAGCCTCTCGCAATAGTGGATGTTGGATCAAGGTTAGTTGTTAAGCTTTCGACTAGATCTATCACAGAAGAACTTGCTAAAAAGTCTTCTCTTGATTCCAGCGTTCCGCCTCCCGGGAAAAAGTCGACCGATTCCAGCACTTCAGCCTCAGGGAAGAAAAAACCAAGGCGCTTCTTAACTGATGCTGAAAAAGAGGCGAAGGATGCTCAGAAGGCTGCTATGAAGTCCAAGTCCACTTCAAAATCTAAGTGATGAAGTGCTTTGCTTTATTTTAGCATTTAGTTGGCCCACAATTGTTGTAGCGAGTATGGCCCTCACATCTTCTTTTTGCCTGTTTTCCTGTACAAATTCTTGAATTTGTAAATAAATACAAATAATTCATTTTCTGCAATGCCTGTTAGTTGTTAGTTCATTACTTATGTAAAAATACAAATGCATGTCCTACTAAAGTCGTATAATGGAGTCATAATGGGGGGGAATATGTATGTACATATATGCCCCCAGTCGGTCTTGAAAAACTATTCAAGATTAAACTAAAAAGTCTGAATGTCCCCGATTCTCCGACGGGGGTCACATTCCTTGTGTCATTGATGCCTGTTCTTTTTTGGCATCTTTTATACTCTCCTGTCTTATATTCAGGTTAGAGTTCTTGCTGAGACGGTCTCTTGTCTGGGTGCACCTTCAAGCCTCAGAGGACGTCGCCTTCCCGTCCTTTATACTCTCTCTCAATTCTTGAAAGTTAGAGCTAAGAACGTCGTCTTCCCATTCTTTTATGTCTCATTGCATAAACAGTCGTTGTGTTTGTTCCTGCATATAAGCCATCTTCAACTTTTCAGATTTTAAATTGACATCCCATATTCCACAGTCACAATAGAATAATAGTTGAAGATATAAATAATGCAGGAAAGTAAATGGCACAAGATATTTTTATAGTGGTTTGGCTAAGTCGTAGCCAACATCCACATTATAGTTCTTTGTTCATATCAACGGACTTTCCTAAGGCAAGTCATGCTTTTTTACAGAGTTCATAAGAAAAACAAAAGAAAATACAACACCCCTAATTCAAATATCGTATCAAGTGTTGGGCATTCCAAGCCCTTGGCACTTCTTCGCCATCTACGGTCGTTAACTTGAAGGCTCCTATATCAAGTTTCTGTTGGATGACGAATGGTCCTTCCTACTTTGGACCGAGGTGTGAAAGGGATGGAAAAACTCGCTTTAGCACCAAATCTCCTGGTTCAAAGGTTCTAAAACGAACTTTTTTGTCATAATAGCGTGCCATCTGTCATCAATGTCTCGATGCACGTAAGTCTGCCTCGTCCCTTTTCTCTTCGATTTCATCAAGGGACTCGAGGAGGAGTGCTCGATTCGTCATCGGGTCATAATATGTCACCCTGTGAGAGGGAACTTCAAGCTCTATCGGGATTACTGCTTTTGAGCCAAATGCGAGAGAGAAAGGAGTATGACCGGTAGCTGTCTTAAACGTTGTCCGATATTCCCACAAAGCCAAGGGCAATTCATCCACCCACTTTGCTTTTGCACGTTCCAATCGCTTCTTGAGGATGGACTTTATGACTTTATTTATTGCTTCTACCTGCCCATTCGACTGTGGATGGGCGACTGCAGTATATCGCTTGTCGATCTTGTATTTATGGCAGAAATTTCTGAATTCGGCACCATCGAACTGGGTTCCATTATCAGTTACAATGGTCCTTGGAATCCCAAATCGGCATATAATATTTCTAACCACGAAACTTATCACCTTTCTCGTTGTGATTTTGGTTAAGGGCTCAGCTTCCACCCACTTCGTAAAATAGTCCACGGCGACTATTTCATACTTTGCTCCTCCTTTTGTAATCGGTAGAACTCCGATGATGTCAATTCCCCACATGGAAAACGGCCACGGACTCACCATCGACTTGAGCTGGGTCGGTGGTGCTCTGGGGATTTTGGCGAACCTCTGGCACTTGTCGCATCGTCGTGTGTAATCAGCTGCATCTTTATTAATTGTGGGCCATAAATATCCATATCGCATTACCTTTTTTGCTAAGGTCTGAACTCCCGTATGATCTCCACACTCACCTTCGCGTACTTCTCTTAGTACACGCTTGATGTCGTCGTGTGCTATACATCGTAACAAGGGCATAGAAAATCCTTGCCGATAGAGGGTATCATCTTGAAGGATGTATCTAGTGGCTTTGCGAACTATGGTTTGCCTCTCACTCTTCTTTAGCGGGAGCACTCCATTTCTAAGGAAATTCTTGATTGGGGTCATCCACGACTCCCTCCCCTGTTCTGCTTCGAAAGTTAATTCAATTTCCATCGACTCAAAGCTTGGCGATCCTAACGTTTCAATTGGAATCATTTCGGTTTCCTCCGGATTGTCAGAACTAGCCAGCTTTGCTAGTCGGTCTGCCTTCTGGTTTTCAACTCTTGGGATATACGTTATGTTATACCGTTCCAAGTTGCTCAACAGCTCCTCCACTTTCCCGAGATAGGCAATGAGTCGAGGTCCCCGAGCCATAAACTCCTTTAGCACTTGGCAGACCACTATTTTGGAGTCGCAGAATATATCCAATGCCCTTATTCCGAATTCCTTAGCAAGTCTCAGCCCGACAATCAGGGCTTCATAATCAGAGTTATTATTAGTCGCTGAAAATTCTAGTCGTAGAGCATAATATAACGACCGTCCTTCAGGAGTAACTAAGACAACTCCAGCTCCGGACCTTCTGTCGTTCTTGGCTCCTTCTGTGTACAACTTCCATGGATCTAATATTAATTCTTCCTCTGACTTGACCACCTTGTCGTTGATCATCTCCTCCTCCGGAATTGTGAACTCTGCTATAAAGTCAGTCAAAGCTTGCCCCCTGATCGATCTCCGTGGCTGAAAATTTAAATCAAACTGACTTAATTCAATATTCCATTTGATCAGCCGTCCCGATGCTTCGGGTCTTTGCAACACTTGCCTCAGAGGCTGATCAGTGTATATGGTTATTAGGTGAGCTTGAAACTAATGGCGAAGTTTTCGGGAGGCGATCAGAAGGCTGTAAGAAAGCTTCTCAATCCTTGGGTAGTTGCGTTCTGTAGTTGCCAATTTCTTACTTACATAATATACCGGCCTTTGCACTTTGTCTTCTTCCCAGACCAAGGCGGTGCTAACAGCGTGAGCCGATACTGCTAGATAAACAAACAGCTCTTTATGATCCATTGGCTTCTACAAAATCGGTGGTCTCTCTAGTAAGTTCAATAGATTTCGAAAGGCCTCTCCACAGTCCGGAGTCCATTCAAAATTTTTTCTTTCCCCTTTTTATCAAGTCAAAAAACGGGACGCATTTGTATGTTGCTTTGGAGACAAATCTACTCAACGTAGCTACTTTCCCTGCAAGACTTTGAACATCTTTGATTTCCTTGGTTCCTCAATGTTCCTTATCGCTGCTATTTGACTGGGATTGATTTCAGTCCCTCGAGAGCTCACGATGAAACCTAGAAACTTTCCAGATGCCACCCCAAACGAGCACTTCAAAGGATTTAACTTCATCCGATACTCGCAGGATACCGAACATCTCTGCCAAGTCTTGCGTATGGCTGGAGTAATGTCTTGATTTAACGAGCATATCGTCCACATAAACCTCCATAGTCTTCCCTATTTGGTTATAAAACATCCTGTTCACCAAGCGTTGGTAGGTAGCTCCAGCGTTTTTAAATCCGAATGGCATAACCACATAGCAATACAACCCCAAATTTGTAATGAAGCTCGTGTGCTCTTGATCAGGTACATTCATGGGAATCTGGTTGTATCCGGAATATGCGTCCAGGAAAGAACGAAGTTCGTGTTCTGCCATCGAATCCAAAAGCTGGTCTATTCGGGGGAGTGGGAAGCTATCTTTCGGGCAGGCTTTGTTCAAATCTGAAAAATCAATGCATGTCCACCACTTTCCGTTTTACTTCTTTACCAAAACAGGATTCGATATCCATTCATGATATGTCGAATCTCTAATAAATCCGTTCTCTTTCAGCTTCTCCACTTCTTCTTTAGCTGTCGACCTCTTTGGGCCCAGCACACGTCTCTTTTGCTTTACAGGCGGGTGTTTTGGGTTTATGCTCAGCGAATGACTCATGATGGATGGTGATATCCCACACATTTCGGCGTGGGTCCAGGCAAACACATCCAGGTTTTCCTTCAGGAAGTCAGTCAGTTCTTTGGCTCGGTTCGAATCCAACTAGGATCCAATCTTCAAAACTTTTGTTGGATCAGCTTCGTCAATGGGTATATCCATTGTCGTTTCGTTAGGAGTTGCCTTTCTGTCCTCAGGTTCCTCATCTTCTCTATGATCCAAGTCTTCAGGCATTCCCTTGGGCAACTCCTTCGTGGCTGATCCCTCTAATTGCTACGCCGAACCCTCCTTTGGAGGAGATAAGGTACCTTTAGTCTCGATGTTGAATCCCTTCATCAGCATCTTTAATTCGGCAATATAACAAGCTCGTCCGGAGACCTGATCTCCTCTCATTACTCCTGTTCCGGCTTCAATTGGGAACTTTAGCAATAAGCACCACGGTGCAATACAAGCCCTGAACTCTGCAAGGCCAGGCCTTCCCAAAAATGCGTTGTAGGGCGAATCGATATCTAGCACTACGAACTGAAGCATTCGTACTATTCGACGATCCCCTTGCCCCAATGTTACGGGCAATTCTATATACACCATTGGAGCTGTCGATGCCCCATTGAAGCCTCGGATCCAACCTTCACAGGGCTTCTAATCTCCAGACTCAAGTTTCATCTGATCAAACGACTTCTTAAACAAAATGTTGACAGAGCTTCCATTGTCCACTAGTACCTTATGAACCAGCGCCGGTCCAATGGTAGTGGTAATGACCAACGGATCTTCAGTAGGTGACTGGATTCCGGTATCGTCTCTGCTACAAAACACTAGATCATATAACATTGTCTTTTGCTATTTCACAGGGGTGATGTCTTCCAAATCATCGCACTCGTCCACATCTATGTGCTTAACTGCATTAACGTATTGGTCCATTGCTCTGAAACTATGGATAGCTGGATGGAGTCCACCTACTATGGTGTTAATGACAATCTCTTTGCCTTTCTGTTGCGCTGTAGGCTTGGGAGCAGACTGATTCCGGCTTGGGGCCTATCCTCCTTGCCCCCTATCCCTTGGGGCAGCCTTATACTCATCCAACTTGCCTTCACGCAACAACTTCTCAACCACATCTCTCAAGTGTCGACATTCATTTGTTGAAAGTCCGTGAGTTCCGTGAAATAAAAAAAAAAAAAACTTTCCGGTAGCAATTTCTTTTTCTATCGAATCTCATGGCGACGGTCTTTTATATTGCAAAACATTATACATGTCCAAATAAATGTTCTCTAACGTGTCATTCAACGGTGAATAGTTTTCAAATGTCTGGAACCGGGGTCTTTTGTCAGAATTACTTCCTCGATTCCTGTTTCTCCTATTATCGTTCCCACTTCGGTTGCTGTTGCCCCCGTTTCCATTATTACTATTTCTATTCTTGTTTCCCACATTCACTTCGACTTTCCAAGAGCTCTCTCCAGACTGCTTTACGGCAACATTACTCTGAACAGCTTCTTTTGAGGCCGCTCCGGACTTCCTCTTTCTGTTTTCCCTTGCTTCCTCCCGTCTTAACTGAATATTGGCCTTATCATAAAACAACTCTCTCGTGGGAGGCAGCTTCCCAGAAAGATAATCTCCAAACTCTGAATCAGTATCAACTCCTTCCATTAAGGCCATCAAGATGGTAGGTTCATGCGGGTCACTGACTTCTGTTACACCTAAATTGAAGCGGTCTAGACACGACTTCAGGGACTCACCCAGCGCTTGCTTAATTCTCGATATTTCAATAACAATCTTAGACTTCTGGGCATGAAGTCGGAATTGATTCATAAAACGTTCACTTAATTATTTGAAATTCGATAATGATCGAGAAGGAAGTTGGGTGAACCATAGTAATGCTACGTCTTCTAGGTAAATTGGGAAAGCTTTACACTTCACAGCGTTGGGGGCAGCGACAGCGTTCATAAGCCATGCGTATCGCATAAAATGTTGTCCCGGGTCAATTCTCCCATTATATCTGTCCATCTATGGCAAATTAAAACGTCGGGGGAACTGAAAGTCAAGAATGTCATCAGTAAAGGGAGTATGGCTTCGCCCAATACCATAATCTTCATTGGTGTAGTTTCAACTCTCAGACATGATTTGGCATACCATAGCCCATACATCAGCATTGGTCAAGGGCCGTTCAGGCTCCCTGGCTCTGATGTTCGGGCTTCCCCTGGGCTCCTGATCAGGGGACGCCTTCCTTCTTCTAGCGGCTACTGCTCTGCTTTGCTCCCTACTTTCCCGGCCGATCTCGGGAGGAAGGGGCTGAAGCATTTGTCCCTGAGTGGGATTGGTGAGGTTATGGTCTCTAGGCAAGACATGGGATCCTCGCATTGGTAATAGCATAGGCTCTCTCAAGCTTGGAACATTAGGTCCTAGTACACGAGTAGCGTCTTCGCGGGATCCCAAAGATCCGAAAGTCATTTGCTCCAAATTCTGAGATTGTTCGAGCGGCCGTCTTTCATGGGGCCGTTCTTCCTCAAAAGAAGAAGACTGATCCACTGCAATATGATGAACTGGGGAAGGGGTTCTCTTCCTGCGGAGCTCGCCAATTTCCCTACTCATGATTCTCATATTCTCTTGCATCATAAGATTGGTGCGCTCATGGATTCTCATAGCCTCCCTAGTGCTCTCAAGCATGTCAAGAAGGCGCGAAAAATCTCCTTCGGTGACAGGCGCAGATGGATTGATCTGATCATCGGTCCTGGGGACTGGAGTCAGAGCATTTGGAGGGGCTCGACTAGAGGTTCCAGCATCACCTAGAGTCGGATCGAATCGGAGCAAAGCACCCTGGCCGGATCGGTTCGGGTTGGAGGAGTGCACCTCTCCAATGTCTTCCACTCGGTTCGAATCGGAGCTCTCCCTATGTGATCGGTTCGGATTTCCTGAACCTGTCCAATCCGCTCCCGAACTCTGCCCATGAGACCTCGTCACGATCGAATTTTGCTGATCTTCACCAACTTCGTTCCCTCGACTGGTTTGAACTTCCTTGCCTTTTCCTCTGGCCATAATTCTTCAATAATCAACCAACAAGTATTTAAAAGCGTCAAAAATTGGGGATTAACTTCTTTGAACTCAACGGTCCAAAAAGTAGAACGATAATCCATAAAAACAGAGAATTCATATTCTTCTCAGTGAAAGCACCAAAATGTTAGACCAAAAAGTGGTTCTAACACCCAAATTAACTGGAATTATAATAAAATGAGATTAAAAACAGAAAAGAGACACAGGATTTATAGTGGTTCGGCGTTAAAGAGCCTACGTCCACTTTATATCATTTTGTTTGATGATGTAGATGAAAATACAATAAGATATTCACTCAATCTCTCTTACTTTTCATATACATTCACTCAATTATCTCCAAATGTACTTTGAATGATGATTTGAATTGTTTGGGAATGCTGGAATTCGGTTTTCACAGATGCTTAAACTCTCAGAAAGCCAAAAGATCCCTTCAAACGACCCTTAGGGGTCTATTTATAGGTGGAAACTTCTCCAGAATTCGGTTCGGATCGGGTGCATGTGTCCACCATTCCATGACTTTCGGGATCGGATGAGTTCTGGTGTTGCCAGCGCATCAAGTAAGTGGCTATCGTGGGTAGAAAGTGGTTGTAACTGCCCGGATATTCAGGAGATCATGGTGCGGAGTAGCGGGGTGAAATGGGTTCGGATCGGATAGGGTAGCAAAAATGGGGTTCGGATCGGAGTTTCCCATCCGATCTGATCCGGCTTGAATTTTTCCTTTCCTCACTTTGTCTCACTTTGCTTTTTTTTACTACGCCCGATCCGATCCGGCTTGATCTTTTAGCTTTGTGTTGCTTCTGTTCTTACCTCTGTAGCGCTGATCCGAACCGGATGTGTAACAGAGTGTCCTTTGCCTACATGATCTTCTGACTTCTTGACTTTGTATAGCCTAGTTTACAAAGTAGGCTAACAACAGTGTATACTACTAATGCCCTATGCCTGATTTTTCCATGCTGGAGTACGTGCACGCCCGTACTCTGTCGGAACCTACACTACTGCACCACCCACCGCTATTTTGACCGCTTATAATCAGCCCAGTAATCGTGCCCCACCCAGGCTAGTTCAGGGTACTATGATACATCTATGTGGGTTACTGCTGAAATGGGTCCCCGTTACTAGTGTTTCCTAATCAACAAATTATAATGGTTAGGTGTTCACCTAACCCCTCCCATCTGTTTTAATTAACATGTTGTATCAGTTAAGTGTTGCCTTATTTAACTTAACCATACAATTCTTAGCCTGTATGTTCCTTAACTTTAATTCATTCATTAAAGCACCAACCTATCAAATTAGATATGTATTGTTGTAGTTGCTGGATGTGCCGGGCGGTTCCGGGCAGTCTTACACTGCAACTCAATCTAACCTCGGGTTTTTCGGGCTTAATGCGCTAACCTCTCACATTAGATCTATATTGTTGCAGTCGCTGGATGTGCCGGGCCGTTCAGGGCAGTCTTACACCGCAACTCAATCTAACCTCGGGTTAGGCATGTTCATCTTTTAATTAATTTACATATTTACCATTCATGTTTATATGTAAATTTTCCACAAGTGTTGTCAAATCAATTCATGTCCCATTTACCCTCTAAATTATGTCCATAATTTTAGGTATACAAATTATGCCCTTTCATGCTACTAAACATGTACATGATTATGAGCCAATCTATGCCAATAACATGTAATTTAATATTTTCCCAATGTCTCCCCCGTTATTCGTTCGCATAATTCACATAGATCGTTAGGCTCGCTAATTAGCCTAACTCAGAAACAAAAGGTAAAAGGAAGGGACATGTAACATAAGAACAGGCATAAAATAATATAGATCAACAAGTATAATATAAATTTGGCATAGAATGACATAAACTTAATTAAGCATATAAACGTGATCTTGCATTTAAATTAGATCCAATTAATAAGCGAACTAGCATAAGTCTAATTTTATAAACATGCACTTATATAGATCTTAAACATGGGTACTAGCTTGGATCTAAACATATAACATGTATTAACATAACTTAGCATGTAACTTACATACATAAAAGAAACACAAATTTAATACAACATGATAGGTTCAATTGTATCAGTCCCAATAGTCTCATAGGCATAGGATGTATAACATGATAGGTTTCATCACATAAGTCACAACAATCCAATAGGCATGATAGATTTTTCTATGTTAGTCACAACAGTCCAATAGGCATGACAGGCACGAATCAGAATTAGGCATTGTTCTAGGTCCGATTATTACAGTCACGATTTCTATTAGGTGTTTTAATCGGAAC
The DNA here is from genome assembly GCA_030737875.1 of Allium sativum. Classification (NCBI taxonomy): domain Eukaryota; kingdom Viridiplantae; phylum Streptophyta; class Magnoliopsida; order Asparagales; family Amaryllidaceae; genus Allium; species Allium sativum. The sequence goes on along the minus strand of CM060909.1, from coordinate 749,424,288 downwards.
AATAACTGAACTTACAGAAAAAAGGACGGATCTTGTGTTCTGGGATCTGATTTCTGAATTTAAAAAGCTATCCTTTGATGTAGACGTTTGATTTGATGTTCTTCTTAATCGAATACTAGTTTGGATTTTATTTTCTAGTTTAGAGAAGATGAAAGAGGCTAGGCTAGCTTTTAGATGAACATCATGACGGCACCATAGTCTTAGGGTTATGAGGTTAGGGTCTAGGATTGACTACGTATATATAGATGTCTAGGATTAATTCTAGCCTTTAGATCTGTAACACCCCGTCAATTCTATAACATTAAGCTTCACGAATTAAGGTATAATTAATTATAAATCAAAGAATTAAGGGAAAAAGGATACGCCATTGTGTTCGTCTCGGAAAAATACGTGAAATAGAGTCCGAGTTTTCCAAAATCGGAGTCCGTATGACCAAGTTATGGCCCGTCAAAGTTTTCAGAAAATTTCAAATTCAGAAAACAGCTCGAAGATTCGAATTTCAAACACGCAGGGAGGCAGGGCGGGAAAGTTCCCGCCTAGGACAAGTCGACAGGGGTGTCGACTTGCCAGTCGACACCCCCCCCCCCTTGTCGACTGCCCAGTCGACATGGGTGTCGACTTGCAGGTCGACCTGCTTGGTCGGCCTTGCTGGCCTGGTCTGTGCTGGGTCCGAATTTCTGAGGCTTGCTTTGTCACGAGGGCTAGGTGTCAGCCCCTGATTGGTCTCTCATTCGAATGAATGGCTACGATTAACCCAAGCTACATCGACGGTCCTATTCAATTCATAAATTCTATAAAAATGACCCTAGAGCTCTGAATTAAAAATACAAAGAGTAAAATTATAAAAGATGGAGGACGATTCTTGAAGGCTACAACTAGAAGCTACAACAACTACGACGCTTTAGACAACGAATTTGGGACTATTTGATTTGGGATTTTTAATTGGATTATTTGCTTTATATTGTAAGTTCTATGTTACTTTTTAGGCAAAAACGCTAAAACAATATGGACATGCCATGAATTGAAACCGGATTTAGGAACTATTGTTAATCCATTGTTTATATTGTTTATCTTTGAATTATAATTTAGGGATATTGCTATGGCAACGTTGCAAGTTAAACTTGTCATGATTTTGATGTTGTTATGAATCACTTGGGCTTAATTTTTTGGCAAGTTGGACTAATACATGTCCATTGAATCACTATTGTTATTGAAATCTTTATGATTGATTAAACCAAGTCTATGATGCTAATTAAACCATGGCTATGACTATTGATGGAATTATGCCCGTGATGTTAATATACCCATCATGATTAATGAAAAATTGGGTATTGCTAGGTTATGATGAAAAGTTGGAATTATTATGTTTATAATGTTAGATATGTTAAAAATGCTAAATTGGAATCATTATGTCTATTATGTAAATTGAGAATCATTATGTTAAAAACGCTAAATTGGAATCATTATGTTTATAATGTTAATTGAGAATCATTATGTTAAAAACGCTAAATTGGAATCATTATGTCTATTATGTTAGTTGAGAATCATTATGTAAAAAACGCTAAATTGGAATCATTATGTCTATAATGTTAATTGAGAATCATTATGTTAGAAATGCTAAATCGGAATCATTATGTCTATAATGTTAGTTGAGAATCGTTATGTTAAAATGCTAAATTGGAACCATTATGTTTATAATGTTAGTTGAGAATCATTATGCTAAAAACGCTAAATTGGAATCATTATGTCTATAATGTTAGTTGAGGATCATTATGTTAAAAATGCTAAGTTGGAACCATTATGTTTATAATGTTAGACGAGAATCATTATGATAAATTGGAATCATTATGTTTATGAGAATTATTATGATAAAAATGCTAAATTGGAATCCACTTTGCCTATTAGGATTAATATGCCTTTAATGTTTCATGTTTGTAATAAGATTATTATTATGCCCGCAATGATTATTATTATGCCTATGATGTAAAGTTGAAATCATCATGTTAAATTAATTTGGAATCATTACTATGCCAAATTATCATCATGCTAGTATTGAAACTATGTGATATGTTATAGCCTGTTTATTATGCAAGTGATGTTGGAATTGTCACATATGCCTATCACATGTTTAGTGTTATTCCCCTTTATCTCTTGAATTGTTTACGCTTGTGAACGAAGTACGTTTATATACGTTGGGGATACGATTGGGTAGAATAGGCAAAACTTGAATTAATTATAAGCACAAACTGTGAAATTTGGCATAAGTAGAACATGAAATATGGCACGAAAACTTGACTTGAACCATGCCATAACTTGACCTTAAAACATGCTTTAGTTGGGCACGAAATTGACATATGAACATGCTAGGGAAATATCGTAAAATCTGATAAGAACATGGGCATGACTTTAGAAAACAAGAAAGTGGCCAACTCGAGGTTGGGTTGAGTTTGTAGTGTAAATCTGCCCGGAACCGCCCGGCAAATCCAGTTGCTGCAAACAATAGGATCCAATGTGGGTAGTTGGTCACATCGCGCTTGAAACCCGAGGTTGGGTTGAGTTCGTAGCGTAAACCTGCCCGGAACCGCCCGGCAAATCCAGTGGCTACAAACAATAGGATCCAATGTGAGTGGTTCGGTGCATTAACGAATCAATTAATGCTAATTAGGGTTAAGTCATGAACATGAAAAGACAACTTAACCAACTTGAACAGGATTTGTAGGGCTAAGTCATGAACTTGAAAATGACAACACTTAGCCAACTTGACATGACACGTAGGCGGGTTAAGTCGCGAACTGAAATGACATACTTAACCATCTTGACATGACTAGACTGGAAAAGGGTTAAGTCACGAATTACATGACTTAATCTGTTAGGCGGGTTAGGTCACGAATTACATGACCTAATCTATTAAGCGAAACCCTAGACACGACCCCTTTCAGCAGTAACCCTCTAGATGTATCAAGGTACCCTGGGGCTAGGCCTGGTGGGGCATGATTACTGGGCTAATTGTAAGAGGTGAACGACGGCAGTGGGGTACGCCAGTGTAGGTTCGGTGGACTACAATCGTTCACGTATCCGGGGCAGACACTGGGTATCCGTAGATTTATCTGTGCATCTTGAATCGTGTCAGGGGTTGACACCCTAGGGCTGATACACCCGAAGGTGGACCCAGCACAGGTGACTACATTCGTGATTAGCCGTATGACACAGACACTGGACGAGCTAGAACTTATAGGGAGCCGATCGACTAGATAATCGCTCCGTAGGACCCCGTACTTGGGTCAGACCCCGTTTCAGGGTCATTTCATGACATTGGGCCATGGGATTTATTTTGTGATTAACTTGTGATATGGGCTTAGTATACTAGTACAGTCGATACAACGAATCTCGAACATGTGATGCTTTACTTGACTTGTCTTGATCACCTTAGTCTATCTTGTTCACCTTGACACCATTCTTAAGTTTAGTTCCAGTTCATACGTGACAGGTTGTTTTAACTGTTTCTAAACTGAAAGTCACTAGAACTTACTCAGTCTTTATGACTGACCCTTTTCCTTTCGCCTCTTTTTCTTTCGTCCCCCCCCCCCCCCAGGTTCTCAGGGAGGAATAACTAGCTCTTAGCTTGGATATCACTTGCTTTGGCTCAGCATGTACGGTTTGCTATGGCTGCTTCTTTTTACGGCACTTGGGGAATAAGCTGTTTTACTGTTTTTAAGTTATTGCTTCTTTGGCTATTATTACAAGACAGTTGTAATGAAGTTACTTGAAATGTTTTGTAAAAGACATGGTTTATTTTGGAATGAAATGAAGTTCTGTTTTTCTCAGAAATTCTTCCGCCGTTTACTTAATTATTTATTTATGTTCTGTCTTGTGATAATTCTGTGATGTTATCTCGATAATACCTCTCCAAAACTAGGGCATTCCTTTTGTGAGTGACCCTAGCGGAGGTGGGGTGTTACACTTGGTATCAGAGCAGAAGGTTACCAAGACTGGGCAAAAGTTTTGAAAACCTTTTGAATTTTATTTTTTCAAAACCATTTACAAAGAAGCATTTTCCAAGAAAAGGTTTTTAAAGGCTATTCCCCAAAAGCCATTAGCACTATCCTTTGTTTCCTTGTTTGAATATATTTCTCTTTATTTTCTCCATCTGTAGTCGCAGTAGCTTTACCTGCGGCTAATCTTCTTTCTAGCTTCGTAGAGGGTTTTCCCGTATGATGGAGATAGTTTTCGTGAGGCTTGTTAACATGTTATATAGGATAGGTATGAGTGATAAGAATGAAGATAAGGCAGATGAGTCTTCCGGAGTGGTTGAGCCAAGCATCCTTGAAGGCGTAAAAGTGGAAACATTGAGGCGAGTCCTGATTCGTGTCTTAGGAACGGAGATCTAGGAGCTAAGGAATCAAGAAGTCAAGCTAGTTAAAATACAGTGGGGTGAAGCCCTAGAAGACGCAACTTGGGAAATCGAAGAAAAGATACGCGCGCTATACCCATTTCTTTTGAGGGTACATTCTCGATCTATTTTCCTATAAGTTTACATACATTTCTTTTGCTATCCATGTTTGTCTTGTTATCTCCTCGATCCTATCTTGAGAACCATAGGTAGAATCTTTTTGGATGTAAACATGTAATTGAAACATGTTATGATTGCGAAATGGTTGCAAGTGGTCGCAAGTGGTTGCTTGTGGATGCATGAATACACATTAGGCACTAGATCGGCTCAGACACATTTTCATGTTACATATGCATGAGTGTTTATTTTGGAAACTTGGTTGTGCTATCATTTGGTTGTTGCATATGATTGAATGTTCGAGCACTCATGTAGAAATTATGAATTATAATAGGAAAAATTTGCATACATATTGGATTCATTTCACTAAACATATTTTGCATTTAGAAGATCAATCAGGCCTGATCATTAGCATTAGCTAAGGAACATATACACACACTTCGCATATGATCATAAAGCATTAGAAGTTTTTTTTAAGGACAATGGATGCTCGTGTTTGATGGATGAGTAGATGGATGTTTGGATATTAGGATGTACATTCTTCCTGAACTTGAAGATTTCAGGGACGAAATCCTTTTAAGTGGGGGAGAATGTAACACCCCGTGAATTCTATAACATTAAGCTTCAAGAATTAAGGTATAATTAATTATAAATCAAAGAATTAAGGAAAACGGGATACGCCATTGTGTTCGTCTCGGAAAAATACGTGAAATAGAGTCCGAGTTTTCCAAAATCGGAGTCCGTATGACCAAGTTATGGCCCATCAAAGTTTTCAGAAAATTTCAAATTCAGAAAACAGCTCGAAGATTCGAATTTCAAACACGCAGGGAGGCAGGGCGGGAAAGTTCCCGCCCAGGACAAGTCGACAGGTGTGTCGACTTGCCAGTCGACACCACCCCCCCCCCCCCCCGTGTCGACTGCCCAGTCGACACGGGTGTCGACTTGCAGGTCGGCCTGGCTGGCCTGGTCTGTGCTGGGTCCGAATTTCTGAGGCTTGCTTTGTCACGAGGGCTAGGTGTCAGCCCTTGATTGGTCTCTCTTTCGAATGAATGGGTACGATTAACCCAAGCTACATCGATGGTCCTATTCAATTCATAAACTCTATAAAAATGACCCTAGAGCTCTGAATTAAAAATACAAAGAGTAAAATTATAAAAGATGGAGGACGATTCTTGAAGGCTACAACTAGAAGCTACAACAACTACGATGCTTTAGACAACGAATTTGGGACTATTTGATTTGGGATTTTTAATTGGATTATTTGCTTCATATTGTAAGTTCTATGTTACTTTTTAGGCAAAAACGCTAAAACAATATGGACATGCCATGAATTGAAACCGGATTTAGGAACTATTGTTAATCCATTGTTTATATTGTTTATCTTTGAATTATAATTTGGGGATATTGCTATGGCAACGTTGCAAGTTAAACTTGTCATGATTTTGATGTTGTTACGAATCACTTGGGCTTAATTGTTTGGCAAGTTGGACTAATACATGTCCATTGAATCACTATTTTTATTGAAATCTTTATGATTGATTAAACCATGCCTATGATGCTAATTAAACCATGGCTATGACTATTAATGGAATTATGCCCGTGATGTTAATATATCCATCATGATTAATGAAAAATTGGATATTGCTAGGTTATGATGAAAAGTTGGAATTATTATGTTTATAATGTTAGATATGTTAAAAATGCTAAATTGGAATCATTATGTCTATTATGTTAATTGAGAATCATTATGTTAAAAACGCTAAATTGGAATCATTATGTCTATAATGTTAATTGAGAATCATTATGTTAAAAACGCTAAATTGGAATCATTATGTCTATTATGTTAGTTGAGAATCATTATGTTAAAAACGCTAAATTGGAATCATTATGTCTATAATGTTAATTGAGAATCTTTATGTTAGAAACGCTAAATCGGAATCATTATGTCTATAATGTTAGTTGAGAATCGTTATGTTAAAATGCTAAATTGGAACCATTATGTTTATAATGTTAGTTGAGAATCATTATGCTAAAAACGCTAAATTGGAATCATTATGTCTATAATGTTAGTTGAGGATCATTATGTTAAAAATGCTAAGTTGGAACCATTATGTTTATAATGTTAGATGAGAATCATTATGATAGATTGGAATCATTATGTTTATGAGAATTATTATGATAAAAATGCTAAATTGGAATCCACTATGCCTATTAGGATTAATATGCCTTTAATGTTTCATGTTTGTAATAAGATTATTATTATGCCCGCAATGATTATTATTATGCCTATGATGTAAAGTTGAAATCATCATGTTAAATTAAGTTGGAATCATTACTATGCCAAATTATCATCATGCTAGTATTGAAACTATGTGATATGTTATAGCCTGTTTATTATGCAAGTGATGTTGGAATTGTCACATATGCCTATCACATGTTTAGTGTTATTCCCCTTTATCTCTTGAATTGTTTACGCTTGTGAACAAAGTACGTTTATATACGTTGGGGATACGATTGGGTAGAATAGGCAAAACTTGAATTAATTATAAGCACAAACTGTGAAATTTGGCATAAGTAGAACATGAAATATGGCACGAAAACTTGACTTGAACCATGCCATAACTTGACCTTAAAACATGCCTTAGTTGGGCACGAAATTGACATATGAACATGCTATGGAAATATCGTAAAATCTGATAAGAACATGGGCATGACTTTAGAAAACAAGAAAGTGGCCAACTCGAGGTTGGGTTGAGTTTGTAGTGTAAATCTACCCGGAACCGCCCGGCAAATCCAGTTGCTACAAACAATAGGATCCAATGTGGGTAGTTGGTCACATCGCGCTTGAAACCCGAGGTTGGGTTGAGTTCGTAGCGTAAACCTTCCCGGAACCGCCCGGCAAATCCAGTGGCTACGAACAATAGGATCCAATGTGAGTGGTTCGGTGCATTAACGAATCAATTAATGCCAATTAGGTTTAAGTCATGAACATGAAAAGACAACTTAACCAACTTGAACACGATTTGTAGGGCTAAGTCATGAACTTGAAAACGACAACACTTAGCCAACTTGACATGACACGTAGGCGGGTTAAGTCGCGAACTGAAATGACATACTTAACCATCTTGACATGACTAGACTGGAAAAGGGTTAAGTCACGAATTACATGACTTAATCTGTTAGGCGGGTTAGGTCACGAATTACATGACCTAATCTATTAAGCGAAACCCTAGACACGACCCCTTTCAGCAGTAACCCTCTAGATGTATCAAGGTACCCTGGGGCTAGGCCGGGTGGGGCACGATTACTGGGCTGATTGTAAGAGGTGAACGACGGCAGTGGGGTACGCCAGTGTAGGTTCGGTGGACTACGATCGTGCACGTATCCGGGGCAGACACTGGGTATCCGTAGATTTATCTGTGCATCTTGAATCGTGTCAGGGGTTGACACCCTAGGGCTGATACACCCGAAGGTGGACCCAGCACAGGTGAATACATTCGTGATTAGCCGTATGACACGGACACTTGACGAGCTAGAAATTATAGGGAGCCGATCGACTAGATAATCGCTCCGTAGGACCCCGTACTTGGGTCAGACCCCGTTTCAGGGTCGTTTCATGACACTGGGCCGTGGGATATATTTCATGATTAACTTGTGATATGGGCTTAGTATACCAGTACAGTCTATGCAACGAATCTCGAACATGTGATGCTTTACTTGACTTGTCTTGATCACCTTAGTCTATCTTGTTCACCTTGACACAATTCTTAAGTTTAGTTCCAGTTCATACATGACAGGTTGTTTTAACCGTTTCTACACTGAAAGTCACTAGAACTTACTCAGTCTTTATGACTGACCCTTTTCCTTTCGCCTCTTTTTCTTTCGTTCCCCCCCCCCCCCCAGGTTCTCAGGGAGGAATAACTAGCTCTTAGCTTGGATATCACTTGCTTTGGCTCAGCATGTACGGTTTGCTATGGCTGCTTCTTTTTACTGCACTTGGGGTATAAGCTGTTTTACTATTTTTAAGTTATTGCTTCTTTGGCTATTATTACAAGACAGTTGTAAGTTACTTGAAATGTTTTGTAAAAGACATGGTTTATTTTGGAATGAAATGAAGTTCTGTTTTGCTCAGAAATTCTTCCGCTGTTTACTTAATTATTTATTTATGTTCTGTCTTGTGATAATTCTGTGATGTTATCTCGATAATACCTCTCCAAAACTAGGGCATTCCTTTTGTGAGTGACCCTAGCGGAGGTGGGGTGTTACAAGATCAGTCTAGGGGAAATCAAATCCATCAAATCAAAGAGATGTGTCATCCAGCCAACCATAGCATGACACGTATGCCTTAATACCTCAGAAATCAGTCATTGGCAAATCAGCGAAGGCCACATCAGCACAGGGATTTAAAAATTCATCACAGGAGCTGGATCTCAAAAGGGGTCGACTACCTACAGGGGGGTCGACACCTATGTCGACTCCCCCTGGGGAGGGTCGACACCCCTAAGCAGGAAATTTCCTGCTCAGGTCGCTCTTGCCAGATTTCAAATTTAAACTATTTTCTGATTTTAATTTATTATTATATTTAATTTTTATTTAAACTTGAAAACTTCTGAACTCCATAACTTCATCATACGGAGTCTGATTCACGCAAACTCGGACTTTATCTCAAGCAGATTTCCGAGATGAACACAATGAAATAACCCGTTTCACCCAATTCCTCTTTTAAAAATTTAGTGTTCCTAGATTCGTTAATTTTGATATTTATAGAAAATACGGGGTGTTACACATAATATACTAAATGAGGTCTGAACAGGAATAGAAATGATAGGATCCATCTTCAGCTCCAAAGCTATCGAGAATGGTTTTGTTAAACCTGAATACAAGGCTGCCCGTGTGGAAAATAGGGACACCCGAGTTTGCAAAGTGAAACAAACTACGAGTTTGTCTTGGGTCTGGTATGAGAAATCTTACTTAACCTATTTAATAATAAGGCTAATCACAGGACCACGCCGCTAACGTGGAACGGGTTTACTCCATCATCCACATAAGTAAAAATGTATGGGATCCATACCATGACACCACTTCAAGCTAGAAAGAATCGCATGTTCTCCCTAGGGTCCTTCTCCTATTTCTAGTTCATACCGGAGTGTGAGGCTCGCGAAGTAATGCTATACACAAAGCTATGCTAATTAAAGCTGTGATTTGATCATCAACCACAAGGCTCTTCTTTTCAACAAAAGGCCTTGATCATTTGTATCTTAGCATGCCACATTGACAATTCACGCCATGCGATTGATGTCTATCAATATATAACCTCTGAGCTCGTACGTCTCAGAGAAGGGTGCTAAGCAAGAGAATAAATTCTCTACCACCAAGCAGATATATATTTAATAGAAATCAATCAACACAGGATAAAATCCAACGTCAGACACACATCCGTTTACTAGTTCATTCTGGGTCTGAACGAAACCGAAGACACCTTATTCCTCGTTCCATATGTCTGTTATGGAAGAGAGGCTCTCGCATATCCAGACAATCAACAAGTACATCCGGACAACTACCACTGTAACCCTTTCAAGGCAGCAACTCCAATCAAAGGCATCAGTAGTCATCCATTCGAGATAAAGATCGCCGCTCTTCAACCACCATCTTCAAATCTTCAACTTCTAATCGTCGATCAATTATTTGAAATGAGAATTAACTCGGCCTTTCCAAATAATTCACGAATATATATAATTCAAATCATTTCTTTTCATTCCATATAATTTTTAATATTTTATAACGATTTATCGCTATATATATATATATATATATATAAGTAGCTCCTTTAAATTAAACGACGCTTCAGATCATTACGCGGCCCTGGCGTTGTTTTTACTAAAATCTAAATTACTAATTTCTTAAAATCTAACCATTGGATCTTGGCAAATTTTATATTACTAGAAAGACCTTTCCAAAGTGAACCCAACAGTTCTAGTTTTGGGAAAATCCGACGGTCGGATCTTTCGGTATAATTGTTTAAAGTTACGATTCCAAATCGCGAACTACAGCGCGTGATTCATTCTACTTAATATATATAAATATAAATATTTATATTTATATATAATTCTTTCGATGATTTCAAATTATTTATTCTTTAAGTAATTTTGTACACTTCATACACATGTTAAAATGAATATTTTTATCAAACAAAAATATATTTTAACACATGATTCTTTTTCTAACTTTGCTAACATGTCAATGATTAGTGTTTTGATCTAACAAAACATATTTTTCTAAGTTGAATCTTTAGAGTGACTCCTTCTTACATTAAAAAAATGTAATTTTTAATGTAAAAACATTTCTATCAAACAATTTTATTTTTATTGAATCATTCTTACTTACATTAAAAATGTGATTTTTAATGTAAAAACATTTTTATCAAACAATTTTAATTTTAACGAATCATTCTTGCTTACATTAAAAATGTGATTTTTAATGTAAAAACATTTTTATCAAACAATTCTATTTTTAACGAATCATTCTTACTTACATTAAAAATGTGATTTTTAATGTAAAAACATTTTTATCAAAAAATTCTATTTTTAATGAATCATTCTTACTTACATTAAAAATGTGATTTTTAATGTAAAAACATTTTTAGCTAACAATTCTATTTTTAATGAATCATTCTTACTTACATTAAAAATGTGATTTTTAATGTAAAAACATTTTTATCAAACAATTCTATTTTTAATGAATCATTCTTACTTACATTAAAAATGTGATTTTTAATGTAAAAACATTTTTATCAAACAATGATCAGTTCTCATTATTTCTTACATACAATAAAAATGTAAATTTTTATTGTTAAACCTTTCTATTTCAAATAATGATCATTTCAACAAATTCTATTTATACAATAAAAATGTGATTTTTATTGTTAACATATTTTTATTTCCAATAATGATCATTTTAACAAATTCTATTTATACAATAAAAATGATGATTTTTATTGTTCCAACAATTTTGATTTCAAAGAAGAATAATTTACAACATATGAATATTTCAGAAAATTTCGACATTATAACGGCAGGGTAATTAAAACCGCCACCATACCTAGTACAGCTCCTCTGCTATCCTAGGCCTCGTGGTGATACTGGGGTTTTATGTTTTTATAATTTCCACAATACAATCCATTTTCACAACACTGTGTATTTACCACAAACACAATCAATTTTATTGCAACCACAATCAATCACACACAATCGCAATCAATTTCACACCACAATGCAATTAAGTCATCCATGGTCTGTGGACGATGGCGTCAGGAGCTACTAAGCTCCATCTGCAACTTAATATAATTTTATTCGTTATATTTTGAATTCAGAATTCTCACCTTGGTTTTTATTTCTTCTAAATTTGCAGAATGCTCCAAAAATTCTCGAGTCTCTTTTAGAATGTAGGGCACAATGTCACGGTCCCAATGTCTCTTGTTTCACTGGATTTTGACAACGTATGAAAAAGATATGATTTTTATAAATAAATCGAACTTCGCAATGCTTTTAAGTCTTATAAATCTATTTAATTATACCTGCCGTTAACCCAGCTAATTCGTTCAAACCTAGGTCATCAAATCGCATTCAGTCCGTTGCATGAGAGGCTGATCGGGTTTTGCCATGTCGAGGGGATAGGAGATGCGCAACCACGTCTGGTGGTGGTGCTCAGATCGACGGCGAGATAGTGGAGAGGCGATGCGTTGAAGGTCACGAGTTTTGAGGTCCAGATCTCCTTTCACACACGACGAAAAAATACAAATCGGGTATGGATGTGGAGATAAAAGAAATCTCTACAAAAACCTCAACTGGAACAAGTGATTTCGTTGAGCGGATTGGGAGTTATTGGAGGAAGAACAATGGAGCTGTAGCCGCCATTCGTGATAATAGGATTATGGGATAACAATGAGAATTTTGACTGGATATAAATATTTTTTTTTTTTTTTTTTATTTTTAATTCTTTCAATTCCATAAAGGCCCGTTAACCCATACGGAATCCAAATTCAACCCAACGTCTGTTGCCCTTAGCTGAATACCCCCATACCGTACATAATAGACTAGGTCTGATAAACCCATTTGATCGTTTTAGCCCATTTTTCTTTAAATTAAAATATAAAACATTTAATTATTTAATCTCATCGTACATTTTTATTTACCGTAGCCACATACTAACTCCAAAAATTCGCGAAAAATAAATCTAACTATGTTTTGATGATACAGTCCTAACAAAATTAATTTTGTTGAATTTGGAGACTATTTGAAAATTGGCCTTTTTCTTGTCGATCCAATTCAAACTAAAATTACAAAATACGTTTTAATTTACCACTCTCATATATTAATTCCAAAAATTATGGAATTTTAAACCTAGCAATATATTGACATTCTAGATCCAACCAAAGTGGTTTCGTCGAAAACGGAGGTCGTTTGCAAAATGGCTATTTATAAGGGCTATATATTATATTAAATTCCATAGTGACTATTTTAAATTTTAGCTGGACATAAGTTTTTATTCCTGCTATGAAATCTGGATTTTTCACATTCGTTAGAAAGATATCGTTAAACAGATTCTGATATTTCTGGTTTTACTGAAATCCAATTTATTTTGAATCCTATACATTCAATTGAAATTTGAAATCGAATTTTCAAACTACCACACCATTTCAGGCTCAGTTTATAATTAAAATAAATATATACGTTCTAACTTCAATTTAAATAAATTTTAAATCATTATTATGTAAAATAAATCATTTTAGATATTCAAAATTCATTAAAATTGCTAAAATAAAAAAATTAAATTGGTTTTGATTTTCTGGGTTGTTACAATCTCCTCCACTTAAAAACTTTTTGTCCTCGAATAGGAAACAACAGTAAAGTAGGAAACAAAATGGAAGTGCAAAATATTATAAATGTAACTTGCACTAGAGCTAATCAGAGATGTCCACTCTGGACTTGGGATAAGCATACTTAATGCTATCTTCGGTTTCCCATGTACAGTCTCTAGGATCTCCGCTCTACTGCACTTAGACTAAATGAATTCTCTTGTTTCTCAGAACTTGGGTTTCTTTACCAATAATCTTTACTGGCTCTCTTCTCACCGCTAAGCTTGGAGTATTTTCCAAATCTTGTTGCGCTGCTTCTTCCGCAACCAAGTATTGATCGTGCACATGTTTTCAAAGTTGAGTCACATGAAATAAATCATGTACTCCTGGCAACTAGTCAGGTAACTGGACCCTGTAAGCGAGAGTTCCAATCCTTTCGAGTATAGGGAATGGACCAATGAATCTAGGCACTAATTTCCCTGTCTTTCCGAAACAAACTACTCCTCTCAATGGGGAAACTCTCAAGTACACATAATCGGCAACATAAATTCTAAATCCCTTCATCTTGAATCTGCATAACTCTTCTGTCAGCTCTGAGCTATCTGAAGCTGCTTCATAATAAAATCGACTTTATCTGATGCTTCTCGAATCATGTCGGGACCCAATACTAGTCGATTTCCTAGTTCTACCCAACATGCGGGAGATCTACATGGCCTGCCATACAAAGCTTCAAATGGTGACATTTGTAGGCTTGCTTGATAATTGTTATTATATGAAAATTCACCGAATGCTAGTGATCTTCCCAATATCCGCCAAAATCAAGAATACATGTCCATAACAAATCTTCAAGTATACGATTCACCCTCTCAGTTTGGCCGTCTATTTGGGGATGGTATGCTGTGCTCAGATTTAACTTTGTCCCCAACTCCTCTTGGAATGCTTCCCAGAATTTACTAGCGAATATCGAATCACGATCACTAACAATACTACTGGGATCTCCATGTAGTCTGACAATTTTTTGAAATAAATCTACGCTAGACTTTGAGCTGTTCTAGTCGATCTGACATGAATAAAATGGGCGGTCTTCGTGAAATGATCTACGATCACCCATATATTGTCATTACCTTTCCTAGTTCGGGGCAAACCATCAATGAAATCCATGGAAATTTGATTCCACTTCCAATTTGGAACCTCCAATGGTTATAACAATCCGGCAAGTTTTTGCTGATCACTTTTGACTTGTTGGCAAGTAGAACACCTGCTAACATATATGGGAATGTCCCTTTTCGTAGATCTCCACCAGATCGTGCTCTTGAGATCTGGTACATCTTACTCACCCTTGGATGAATACTAAGCTTGGACTTGTGACATTCATCCATCACTTCCCTTCCGAGCTTAGGAATATTCGGAACAAAAATTCGGCCTAATAACCTCAGAACTCCTTTGTTATCAATCTGGAAACTCGAGGGTTCGCCTTCCCGACTCTTTTACTAATTATCTGAATAAATTCATCATCCTTCTAAAGAGCAGAGATTTTGTCAATCAATGAAGGTGTAATAATGAGATTAGCGATAATGGCATTCTTTCTGCTAAGCGCATCTGCTACAACATTAGCTTTCCCCAGAGTATACAAAATATAAAGAACGTATGCCACAGGAAATTGTAACCAACGCTGCTGCCTCAAATTCAAGTCCTTCTGGGTGAACATATACTTCAATGACTGATATCTGTATATAATTCGAACTTCTCACCGAAAAGATAGTGCCTCCATATTTTCAAAGCAAACACGACGGCTAACGACTCAAGATCATGAGTAGGATATCTCTTCTCATGCGGCTTTAACTGATGGCTAGCATAAGTAACTACTTTGCCTCTTTGCATTAATACCGCACTAACACCTTCAATAGAAGCATCTGTATAGACTGTCAAATCTTGATTGCCATCAATAATAGTCAACACTAGAGCAGTAGTTAACATTAATTTCAGCTCTCGGAAAGCTGCCTCACATTCAGGCATCTAATTAAACCTTGTATGTTTTATGGTGAGTTTTATTAATGGACAAGATAGCTTCGAAAATCCTTAACGAATTTCCGATAATAGCCAGCCAATCCTAGGAAACTTCTGACTTCTATAAGTGTGTTAGGCTGCTTCCAATCTCGAATGGCTGTGATTTTGCTTGGATCCATTGAAATTCCTTCCTTCAATACTACATGACCGAGGAACTTCACTTCTTGCCAGAATATGCATTTAAAAAATTTGGCCTTTAGTACATTCTTTCTCAGAATTTCCAAAATTTCTTCCGAATATTTCTCATGCTCGACAGTTGATTTAGAGAAGGTTAAAATGTTGTCAATGAAAACCAGCACAAATTTATTCAAGACACCGCGGGATACTCGATTCATTAAATCCACAAAATAAGCAGGAACATTACATAAGCCGAAAGGCATTACAAACCACTCATAAAATATGTCTAGACCTCTGAAAGCTGTCAAAGGAACACATTCTTCGGCAATGCACAATTGATGGAAACCTGTAGCTAGGTCCATTCTACAAAATACTTACGCTCCATTCAAGCGATCTAATAAATCATCAATACGTGGCAATGGATATTTATTCTTTAGTGTTTGCTTGTTGAGGTCTCGGTAATCCACACACAATCTGAGAGTACCATATGACTTTGGGACAAACACTACTGTTGCACCTCAATTCGAAAAGCTAGGCCTGATCAGACCTTTCCAAAAAAGCTGTCGAGTTTGATTACTCAATTCTTCTTTCTTTTTCCATGCCATTCTTAGAATAGGATGCACTACTGGCCTTGCATTTGGAACCAAATCAATCCTGAAGTCAATTTCTCTTCACGACGGTAAGCTATCAACTTCTTCGAACACATCTGAATAATTCTAATGACAAGAATATCTTCAATACAGTGGGGGAAACCTCAAGAGCAACCCAAAATTCTTTTCTATCTGAATCTGAGCCTACACAGGGTATAACAATATTTGCAAACTATGTTTTAACTTTAACTACTCTTTCCGCGCATTTAACCTCGGCCTCGTATTTAGTTAACCAATCCATCACAAGAATGACATCAAATTGAGAAAAAATCCATAACAATCAAATTAAAAGAAAACCGGTAACGGGAAAAGGAAATAGGCACTCTACAATACAAACTGAGAACAAGAGAACATCCTATCATATTATGAACTCCAATCGATTCCTTAAGGTTCCTTAGTTTTAACTTCAACTTCTTAACCGTATTGCTTGAAATAAAGCTTTGTGATGCGCCCGTATCAAACAACGGTTTAACTGGGATATTGGTTACCGTAAGGGTCCCTTCCAAAACATCTGTCCTTTGCTGACTAGCGGAGGGTGTTGGGGTTTCTGCCACTTCCTTTGCATGAGCTACTCCAGACTTCCTTTATAGCTGGCAACTCTTTGCAAGATGATCAGTATGATGGCATTTATTGCATTCTCTGTTCTCTTGAAACCTCTCCTTAGATTTAGATCCATCCTTTGTTTGTTTCTTTAGAGATCTACAATTTATTGCCAAATGTCCTTGTATATTGCAGTTAGAGCATGTGGTAGTCGTTAATGGTTCTTTCTTAGATTTAACCTCTTTCTTATTGACTTTAGGCTTCTTACTAACCTCAGACTTCGTACTTGCCTCAGGACTATCAGTTTCAAACTTCCTTTTATTACTAGAGCTGCCTTCCTCTTCATCTTCCAAACCACCTTACTTATTAAGATACTCATAGCGATAAGCCATTTGTATCATCTTAGAAAAAGGAAGGTTCACATGAGCGATTACTTTACTTTCATATGTTCTTTGAAGTCCGTTGATAAATCTCAGATTCTTCTTCAAAGGATCTTCAATTAGCTTCGGACCGATACAAGAAATTTCATTGAACTTATTCTAATACTCCTAGATGGTTATATCTCATGGTTTCAGATTGTAAAACTCATCATATAGTCGCTCAGTTGCTTCTGGAGGAATAAATTTTTCTGTGAACATTTCTTTAAGTCCATCCCAGGTAATATTATCTTCTGGATTTTCATTAGTAACAGTTTCCCACTAGATTAAAGCTTCGTCTTTGAGTGCCCAAGATGCCAGTAATCTTTTCTGATCATCTCTCAGCTTTAAGCCTTTAAGAATTCTCTTCGAAGAACGCATCCATGCTTGTGTTTCAATAATAGACTCTTTGCCCGAGAATGTTACTCCATCCAGATTTTGATACTTCTTTACTAGAACTTCTAGCTTTGGTTCTGATTGTGGGAGCACAATTGGCTCATTAGATTGTTGAACCATAGAATTACTTGCTCTGTTTCTACCACTCATTTTCCTCTATGTCTGCAAATAGCAGACAAAGAGTCATGGGACTGGTATGAGAAATCTTACTTAACCTATTTAATAATAAGGCTAATCACAGGACCACGCCGCTAATGTGGAATGGGTTTACTCCATTGGTTTGCCAGTGCATAAATAAAGTAAATCATTTAAACAATGTAATGCTTTTTAGAAAATTGAAACTATTATAAGACTCAAGTCCCATCACACAATGCAACGCAAACCAGAGGATAGAGTTTTACCTTATAATGGAAAAAATATGCTTGATATGTATAAAACAGATTTGATGTTATTAGTAGTGTATATATGTTTCAAAAACATTTTTCAATCATAATGTATTAATTATAGATGGCATGGCTACCATATACGATGTCGCCAAATATAGGTTTACATTCAAAATCACACAATATCATATTGAAAGTTGTATTTCCATCATGAACCAAGGCAAGGGGTCGTCCTTACCGAATTCGAGACACTTTAGCCCGTGCCTCAAGCTCAGAGGTCGTGTGAGCCTTGGATCGCCAGGGCCGGTCCACACTCATGTTGGTTGATTAGCAATCCTGAACAATAGGTTTCCCCGCCCTATGAGGCGTAAATCAAGAGCCGCTAGGGACTCAAATCCGAGGTACCTCACTTTCCATCATCCACATAAGTAAAAATATCTGGGCTCCATACCATGACACCACTTCTAGCTAGAAAGAAACACATGTTCTCCCTAGGGTCCTTCTCCAGTTTCTGGTTCATACCAGGGTGTGAGGCTCGCGAAGTAACGCTATACACAAAGCTATGCTGATTAAAGCTGTGCTCTGATCATCTACCATAAGGCTCTTCTTTTCAACAAAATCCTTGATCATTTGCATCTTAGTATGCCACACTGAAAATTCACGCCATGCGACTGATGTCTATCAATATATAACCTCTGAGCTTGTACATCTCAGAGAAGAGTGTTAAGCAAGAGAATAAATTCTCAACCACCAAGCAGATATATATTTAATAGAAATCAATCAACACAGAATAAAATCCAATGTTAGACACACATTCATTTTCTAGTTCGTTCTGGGTCTGAACGAAACCGAAGACACCTTATTCCTCGTTCCATATGTCCAATACGAGAGAGGCACTCGCATATCCGAACAATCAACAAGTACGTCCGGACATGTAATGACCTAGAAATTTTGAGACTTAAAAATATAAATTAAAGTTAAGATTTCATATAAAATAAATATTTATATTTGGGATTTTTTCCATTTTGAACAATATGTGCGAACCATTTCATGAATTTATTAACAAACGTGATTTACATTAATAACCGGTTGAACATTTAGCGTTTGTCTTATATTAAATGTTGTAGAAAACAAAACTTATTACCATTATTAATTTCTTATTTTGATCTTGTTATTTGATTTATAGGAATAATATATGCTTATTGTAACACCCTGTACTTTCTGTGAACATTAAAGTAACGAATAAAAAGAATACTTAATTTTAAAAGTCAAAATTAGGTAGGGGAAACCGTTTCTCCACTTCTTTCGTCTCAGAATTCTTCTTGAGATAGAGTCCGAGTTTTTGTGGATCGAACTCCGTAAGAAGAAGTTATGGAGTTCAGAAGATTTCAAGTTTAAACGGAAATTAAATATAAATAATAATTAAATAAAAAGCAGTTCGAAATTCAAAAATTTCGAGAATCAGCTAGGAGGGAAAATTCCCACCCATAGGGGTCGACTCCCCCTATGGGGGTCAACATAGGTGTCGACCCCCCAAGAGGGGTGTCGACCGCCCCTGTTGGGGTCGACCCCCTCAGCCGTATCTAGGCTGTTTTGTCCAGTGACGTTTCTCTGAGTCATTAGGACATATGTGGCGAATTCCGGTTGGCTCTATTTGGTCTGGATGGCTCTGTCTCCTAGATTGATTTAACGGCTCTCATTAATCGAAACTTCTATATAAAAAACCCTAACCCTCAACCCTAAAACCTCATAACCTTGCTCTTTGAAGTCGTCATGCTGTCCATGGTCGAACTAGCGTATCCTCCATTTTTCTCTAAACTAGAAATCAAGTTAGAATGTCCCAAAATTAAGTTCAATCTAGAGAATCAATAGTCTACATCAAAAGACAGCTTTTCAATTTCAAAAATCAAATCCCAGAAAACAAGATTTGTTCTTTTGTTTATAAGTTTAGTTATTCTTTAGATTTGAACAAATAAAAGTCATGACATGTAATGAAGCGAAACTATAACTGTGCTTAGTTGTAAGATAATCGTATTCTAATTCATGTTTATCCCTGTAGCAATTCTGAAATTACCTATGCCTACGAGAATATTACAATTTATCATGTTGTATATAAATTTGGTTATGAACCTATCATTTTGTATATTAATTTGGTGATGAACCTATCATGTATATTAATTTAGTGATGAACCTATCATGTTGTATATTAATTTGGTGATGAACCTATCATGTTGTTTATTAATTTGGTGAAGAACCTATCATGTTGTATATTAGTTTGATGATGAACCTATCATGTTGTATATTAATTTGGTGATTAACCTATCATGTTTTATATTAATTTGGTGATGATCCTATCATGTTGTATACAAATTTGGTGATTCTTTTATGTTATGTTATATGCAAGATCATAAGCTAAGTCATGTTCATATATGCTTATATGTCTAGATCTACATGCTTATATGTTTAGATCTATGTTAATTTGATCCAACTCAAATGCAAGTACACATTTACATGCTTAATTAAATTTGTGTGCTACTATGCCAAATTTATATCACACATGCTTAGTTGATCTATACTGTTATATGTCGTTGGAAAGTTACATGCCCCTTTGCTTTTCCCTTTTGTTTATGAGTCAGGCTAATTTGCGAGCCTAACGTTCTATGTAATATGCAAACGAATAACGGGGGATACGTTGGGAAAAATATTAAATTACATGCTATTGGCATAGGTTGGCTCATAATCATGTAAATGATTAATGGCATGAAATGGTATAATTTGTATACCTAAGAATTATGGACATAATTTAGAGGGTAAATGGGACATGACTTGAGTTGACAACATTGGAGGATAATTTACATATAAACATAAATGGTAAATATGTAAATTAATTAAAAGATGAATATGCCTAACCTGAGGTTAGATTGAGTTACGGTGTAAGACTACCCAGAACCGCCCGACACATCCAGCAACCGTAACAATACAGATCTAATGTGAGAGGTTAGCGCATTAAGCCCAAAACCCGAGGTTAGATTGAGTTGCAGTGTAAGACTGCCCGAAACCTCCCGGCATATCCAGCGACTGCAACAATATAGATCTAATGTGAGAGGTGGGTGCTTTAATGAATGAATTAAAGCTAAGGAGCAGGCAGGCTAAGAATGGTAGGGTTAAGTTAATTAAGGGAACACTTAACCAATACAACATGTTAACTAAACTGATGGGTGGGGTTAGGTTAATTTGAGAACACTTAACCATTTTAACATGTTGATTAGAAAACCCTAGTAACGGGGAACCATTTCAGCAGTAACCCACATAGATGTATCATGGAATCCTGAACTAGGCAGGGTGGAGCAAGATTACTGGGCTGATTATAAGCGGTCAAAATAACGGCAGGTGGTGCAGCAGTTTAGGTTCCGATGGAGTATGGGCGTGCACATACTCTGACATGGACAAATCAGTCACTAGGAATTAGTAGTATAGACTGTGCATCTTGAATTTGTGTCGGGTTGCCACCATAGGAATTGATACACACCATGAGGGTACCAGCACAGGTATCTACAATCAAGCGGGGTCGAATGACACAAGTCATAAATGCATGCGAGTAGAAGCCGATCGATAAAGGGATCATTTTGTCATGAACACATGGTGCTAGTTGAAACACTTGTTAGTAGGTGCAGAGAAATAGAAATGAGTGCGATAGTATATTCAGTTTTATTGTTATCTTATTTCTAGGTATTGTCCTAGGTTCAGTTTATTCATGTCTTGATCCTTTTTCCTGTTCGCATGCTAAATAATCACTGGACTTACCAGGCTTATGTCTGACCCGTTTTCTTTCGTCTTCTTGTCTTCTGTTCCCCTCCACCGCTGGTCCGCAGGGAGGGAACACTTCAACTTAGTCCAGACCTTTTCCAGCTTGAAGAGAGTAGATTTATTGCTTGGATTCTCTTTTCTTGGGGCTATGGCTGTGGTTACTGTAATAACCCGGAAAATACGAGCCAATTTAAAATTTTTAAATTGGTGATTTCAAAGGAATTTGAGCAATGGAAATAGAATATTTCAATAAAATAGTGAATTAGAAATAGTGAGTCAGTTTGAAAATTTGAATTCAAAATTTGACTGACTGTGCAGGGTGGAAAATATAACGGATATTAGCGAAACCAAAAATATTTAAATCTGTGAGTCAATACCTTTCTAACGAATCTGAAAAATCGAAGTTTCATAACGGGAATTAAAAGTTATGGCCGAATGAATTTTCAGATAGGTCGCTATATAGAATATATAGCCCTGGAAAATTGATATTTTGCATACGACCTCGGAATTCGATGAAACTACTTTTGTTGGGTCCGGGATGTCAAACTATTGCTAGGTTTCAAATTTCATAATTTTTGAAGCTAGTATGTGAGCGTGGCAAAAGAAAATGTGTTTGGTCAATTTATGTTAAATTGGATCGACCAGAAAATGGCCATTTTTCAAACGACCTCGGAATTCGACGAAACTAGTTTTGTTGGGACCGTAGCGTCAAAACATAACTAGATTTATTTTTCGGGAATTTTTCGAATCAGTTTGTGGCCCTGGCAAATTGAAATGTACGTTCACAGTTAAAAATTAAATGTTTTATACTTTAATTTGAAAAATAACTGACTGTAACAATCGAGTTGGCCAACGAAACATATCCCATTGTGTCCGGAATGGGGGTTTTTAGCTAGGGGTGACAGTCGTTGGGTTTGAAAAGGAGTTCGTTTGAGAAAACACTATTTAAAAAGTTAATAAAGTCCTCGGCCAATCAGAATTCTCCATTCATAATTTAAAAAAAAAACCTCTAACATATGGCGACCCATGCTCCAAACTTCCTCGACCGATCGCCGCCGCTACCGCCACCTACAGCCTTCGCCACCGCCACCCCTCGACGCGCCTCCGTCCCCTCTTCAAATCCAACCAACTTCCTCCACCCCTCGTCGCCTGTGCCGCCCGAATCAAAGCTCCAAAGTTCCGACCTTCCCAGCACCGCCATCGCCGATCCTGACCACCGAACGCCGCCAAACCACCACCGCCAGATAGTCCTCTCCTCCCTCTTCCACGTCCAACTCGCTGATCATCCCCTCGTGCCCCAATTCTTGCGAAAACCGTAAACCTAGTTTTGAACCTTCGTGAAAGGTGAGGTTTTTTTTATCTTTACACTTTGAAAAATCATATCTTTTTGGTGTGTTGACGAAATTCGATGAAACAGGAAACATCGGGACCGCAAGGATGCTCTCTACCAAATAGAAGAAGCCGCGGATTTTTCTGACATCGTATCGATTTTTAGCACTCCGAAAACCAATGTGAGAAATCTAAATTAACGTGAAATTAAATGGAAAATGTCGTGTATAATTTATATTACCGAAATATAAATTACATTCGTGTTGTATACCTCATGTACATGCGTAGTGTAAGCTATAAAAGCGAAGTATGAATTTTACATGCATAGAATAATTGATATATGTGTTGAAATGCAAGTGAAATATACCAATTATATATATATATATATATATACTCCCCTCGTCCACAAACCATGGACGATATTTATTGTTGGGAATTGGTGTGAAATATTGGATGAAAAATACGAATGGTTGAATAATTGTTTGTGGTTGATATTGTTTGGTTGTGGTTGAAAAATATCCATTGGTGATTGAAATGAATTGGAAATATTTGTGGAAATAAAAATAAACATGCCGCCTGCGTGTGAATTAGATGCATGAATCCCCATTGTCAAAAACCGCGAGGTTTTAAGGTAGAGCGAGGAGCCGTACTAGGGACGGTGCCGGTTTTAACTATCCTGCCGTTATGCTGCCGAAATTTTGAATAATCTTTGTGTGTTAGAATTATTTTCATATGTTGAAATTATCTTCATGCGTTAAAATTAAAGCCATATGTTGAAACTATATCCATGTGTGGAAAATGTTTGTGTGTTGAAAAGTGCCGTGTGAAAATTAAATTCATTTATGAATGAATGAAGTGTTTAAACAATAAAAATCACATTTTTAGATATATATGAAGTATGAAAAATATTCGCCTTATATAAATAGTTTCAACAATAAAAAAATTCCATCTTTCTAATATGAACAACATAAATAAAATGTCCATGTGTGGAAATGCTCATTTGTTGAGAAGTGTGTGTAGTGGAAAAGTTCATGTGTTGAATAAAAAGATCGAACAATAAAAATTACATTTTTATTGAAACTATGAAGTGTTGAAAACATCCATTTGTCGAATAAATATTTTGAATGATAAAAATATCATTTTTATCACATGTGTGTTATGATAAAGATATGCGAGCGTTGAAATAAATATTTGTGAAAGAAATATTATTTTTAACATGCATCGTAACTAAATAAATTCGTCATGTGTTGAAATCTAATTTAGTTCACCAAAATTATCATCTTTGAAATGTGAAGTGTTAAAAATAGCCACTTGTTCAAATAAATGTGCATGAGTTGAAATATACATTAATTAGCTAATGATATAATTTTAGCCTATGCATGCAACATTAGAATGAATGGTGTTTCTAAACCAAAGTAAATCAAATATGAAGTTGAATGGAAAATGATAAGTGATAGAATTGTATATATGTGCATGCATATCTATTGAACAGTTTATAGCAAAAGGGGCTAGAGAAGAGGAATAAAATTTTGTGCCCGACAAATAGGTACACATTTATTGTTTTGTTTGGGTGATGATTTTATGAGCCTACTGGATAGCCGCTTGGCTTTTTCTTTTTCTTTTTGACATGAGACGCCCGTGTGGCTATTTGGGAATTTTCCCAGACCCTCCCGTACAAAGGAGGTTATGGCGAAATTTTCTGAAATTTAAAGGCGTTAGTGAAATAATTGAAGTGGAAACGATATAGGAATTTTTGAATGAACTATATTTATATAAATATATAAATATAAATAGAATTAAAACAAAACGTGGCCGTGCAGTTCATGTTTTGAAACCGTGATTTCAAATGGCTAGTGTGGGAAATCCGACCATTGGATTTTCCCGAAACCGCAACCGTTGGGTTCGCCTCGGAAATATCTTTCAGACGGCACCAACTTTGTGAAGATCCGCCGGTTGGATTGTCTGGAATGTTTAAATCAAATCTGAAGAAAAACAGCGCCAGAAATGATTACATTTTTATATATATAAATATAATTAAAATTAAATCGAATAACGACGCTGTAGTTCGTAAATTGAAATCGTAACTTCAAATGGCTAGTGTGGAAGATCCGACCGTCGGATTTTCCCAAAACTGAAATCGTTGGATTCGTTTTGAAATGACCTTCCCAATGATACCAAATTTGTGAAGATCCAACGGTTAGATTTTCAGATATGTGTAAAACAAAATTAGTGAAAAGCAGCGCCAGTGCATCGACACGACCTGAAACGTCGTTTAATTAAATATGGCCGTTTTAAATTAAATAAAAATGGCGATATATCGTTATAAAATACTATAGACGATATAGAGTGGAAATAAACCAATTTTGTTGTGTTTGCTTGATATGTGATGGTTGAATGTATTTGACATGAAAATTATAACTAAATGACTGAAATGTGAATGTTGAATAGTCCAACCATGTGATTAATTGATTTGAAAATCTAAATATACGTGGGTTATTTGAAAAGGCCGAGTTTATCTCATTTCAAATAATCGATCGACGTTGAGAAGTCGAAGAGTCAAAGACGGCTGAAGACCGACGATCTCCACATTGGATGGATGGGCGCTACTGATGCTCGTGATTGGAGTAGCTACCATGAAGGAATTGAAGTAGTAGTCGTCCAAACATACTTTTGATTGTACGGATATGCGAGTAATTGGTGCCTCCGGTTTCGTTCAGACCCAGAACGGACTTGTAAATGGACTGTGTGTCTGACATTGGATTTTATTCTGTGTTGATTGATATCTGTTAAATATATATCTGTTTGGCGGCGGAGAATTTATTCTCTTGCTTAACACCCTTCTCTGAGACGTACGAGCTCAGAGGTTATGTATTGACAGAAATCAGTCGCATGGAGGGGATTGCCTGTGTGGCACGCCTGAGTGGCATATGATCAAGGCTTCTGTTGTAAAGCAAAGTCTTGTGGTTGATGATCAAAGCATGGTCTTTGTGACGTAGCTTTATGTATAACATGAATTCGCGAGCCTCACACCCCGGTATGAGTCAAAAACGGGAGAAGGACCCAAGGAGTGCATGACGTTTCTTTCTAGCTATGGTGGTGTCAGTGACCTCCCAGCCCTGACATTTATATTTACTTTTCACTAGTGTGGTTGTTGGAATACGAGGTGCCTCGATTATAGGTCTGTAAGAACCGGGAAACGTGTGTTCAGGAATTGCCAATCCTCAAAAGTAAGAGAGGACCAGCCTTGGAGGATCCAGGGGATTGCTGTGTGCGGTCCCGAGGCATTTGCTAGAGTGTCTCGAATCGGAGAGGAGCTTGCCCCTTGCCTCGACTCATGAAGGAATCCAATTTCCAATACAAAATATGCGGACGTGATTGTATTACTATTATGGCGACATAGTGGTATGGGTCACTTATGCCGCCTATGATTGATATTTATGATTGAATTTGTTTTTGAAACATATATACACTAGTAATAATATCAAGCACTTTTGTTTTATTCGTATGAAGCATCTTTGGCCATTATAAGGTAAAAACTCTATCCTCCGGCTTGCTTTGCATTGTGTGATGGGACCTGAGTCTTATAATGGCTTCATTTTATAAAAACCATTGCGATGAATTAATTATTTACTTTATTTCATGCACTAGCACTCATTGGAGTAAACCCGTTCCGCGAAAGTGGCGTGGTCCTTTGATTTGCCTTATTATTGTTGTTAAAAAGTTGAGTAGATTTCTCATACCAGTCCCATGACTGACTCATAGTTTGTTTCACCTTGCAAACTCGGGTGCCCTCGTTTTCACACGAGCAACCTAGTTACAGGTTTCTGACGCACTATTGGCTCATGGCGAGGCTTGACTACACCGTGCTGACTTGGATTTTCTCCGCCATTATTGTATCTGTATTATGATTCCGCCATTGGCGATGTAGACTGATCTTTATTTTGAGTACTCTTTATTTATGATTCCGCCTCAGGCGATGGTGACTGATTATGTATCATTATGCACTAAGTTGTATCCTGTACCGTGCTTCTCTGATGTGATAATATCTACATGATTCCGCTGTCATATGTGTGTAAATTATTCTATTTTCTATTTATGCTATTATCTGTGATCTGCTAATGATGATTTATGTGTTATATTCCAATGATTATCCTTAAAACCATGTCACGGGGTTTTGGGATCGTCACAGCTGGTATCAGAGCTTTGGTTAACCTTAGTTCTGGAATCTAACACATTAAACACTTCGTCAACATAGAATCAGTAGTATTCTAAGGCTAGTCGCTCATTCGAAATAGGACTAGTAAAGTCCTAGAATGCGCCGAGCAGAATAGCAAAAACAATTGATCAGTCCATCGTTATCTTTCCGTAAAATTTTCTACTTAACTATGCAATAGACTATCATTTCTGTTAGCTGACTTTTTCTTGCTTATACAGAATTTGACAAATGGCTACCAAAGCAGCCGCCACTAGAGGAGGCCGAGGAAGGGGAGAAGTCCCAGCTCAAGAAGGGCCTTTGATACAACCTCCGGCAGCTCAATACTTCGAGCTAAACCGTGTAGCCAAGAGATATAAAAACTTAGGAGGCAAGACCTTCTCGAGAACTGGCACTGTAATAGAGGCCCTCGCATGGCTCAAAACTTGCGAGAAAATACTTGAAGGCTTAAGGCTCGGAGACGAAGACAAAGATATTATGGGCGCCTGGGTTATGAAGGAACAAGCTGAACTATGGTGGGAATCTCTTACCGCCGGGAATAGAGAAGCTGGAAGAACATGGGATGGATTCAAATAACTCTTCAAGGAGAAATATGTCCCAGAACAAGCTTTAGAAAGAATGCATGATGACTTCGCCAATCTCCAGCAGGGGGATCTTTCCGTGCAAGATTATCTGAATAAATTTACACTGTTGTCGCCCTATGCTCCGGAGCTCGTCGCCACTGCGAAATCCAAAAATAAGAGGTTTATCCTTGGGCTAATGTAACAACCCGGAAAATGCGAGCCAGTTTGAAATTTTTAAATTGGCAATTTTAAAGAATTTTGAATATTTAAAATGAATTATTTTAAACAAAATCGACGAGAAATTTATTTTGAATAGAATTCGAACGTATATATTATATACGCGTCGTCGTTAGAATATAAATATTTATATATAATTATAAATAGAATTGAAAATGGCGCGGTAGTTCGATAATTCGATTTCAAACTTCAATTGAATGTACCAGGTGCAAAACAATCCGGATTTTAGTGAAACCAAAAATCTTAGGATCTAATTGATGATATCTTTCCAACGAATCCGAAAAATCAAGATTTCATAGCGGGAATCAAAAGATAAGTCCAGTTGAAAATTCTGAATAGTTGCTATGGAATTCAGGCCCTTAAAAATGGACATTTTGCAAACGACCTCGGATTTCGACGAAACCAGTTTTGTTAGGACCGTATCGTCAATACGAAGCTAGAAAATATTTTTCGGAAATTTTTCTAGTTAGTATGTGACCCCGGTAATTTGAAATGTACGTTTAAAATTCAATATAGTGGTTTAAATGTAAATTCAGCGGAAACTGATCGTAACGATCGAATTGGCCTGCGATACATAACCCATTGTGTTCGGAATGGGGGCAATACGCTATGGACGACAGGCGGTGGGCCTCGATTTGAGGTTATATGTAAAAGTCAACTTTTTGAATTTTAAATAAAAAAAAGAAATTTTTTTTATTAATTAATTTCTCTCTCCTTCCCTTTATCATTGCTCAGGCCCCCCCCCCCCCCCCCCCCCCGTTCAAAAATAAAATTCAGAATAAAAAAAAACGAGGAAAGGGAAAGAATGACGGGCTCGTCGTCCTCGTCGCCGCTCCTCCAGGTGGAGCCCCGCCAGGTCGTGCCCTCCCTCATCACCGATCCGCCACCGCACATAGGCCGCCGTCTCCACCTCGATGTCAGCGCCCTCCCTCATCACCGATACGCCACCGCACACAGGCCGCCGTCTACACCTCGATGTCAGCGCCCTCCCTCATCACCGATCCGCCACCGCACACAGGCCGCCGTCTCCACCTCGATGTCAGCGCCCTCCCTCATCACCGATCCACCACCGCCTCCAGCGCCTCCATCCGCACCGACCTCCGCCTGAACCCACCTCCTCAGTGACGCAGCGGACCCTCCCCTCCTCCGAACGGTGAAAAGTGAGCTTCCCCTTTTTTCTATTTTAATTTAAATTTAGTTTTTAATTTAAATATGTTGTTTAAATTCGATTCTTAGTTTATATATGTACCTACTGTAAAATTGTAAATAAAAATAGGATTTTTAAAAACTGATTTTTTAAGATTTAAAAACTGATTTAATAGGATTTTTAAAAACTGATTTTTTAAGATTTAAAAACTGATTTAAAAGGAATTTTAAAACTGATTTTATTTTAAAGGTTTAAAATAGAAAAAAAGGTTTAAACTTTAAAATAGAAAAGGCAGAATTTTTTTATTGGGTAGAAGAAGTAAAAATATGATTTTTATATTTTTAAAGTATTAAAAATATAATCTTTATAGGGTAGAGAATATAAAAATATCATCTTTGTATGTGTAGCGAAATAAAAATCTGATTTTTATTTTATATACGTTGAGATAAAGTGGTAATTTTTATAAAGGCGAAAACTTTATTTTTATAAAGGCGAAAACTTTATTTTTATAAAGGCGAAAACTTTATTTTTGAAATGGAATTTTTGTCTATATAGTAGCAATGTAGAAATGGAATTTTTATCCATAGAACGAGATAGTAAAAATATGATTTTTATATATTGAATAGCATAATAAAAATTCGATTTTTAAATATATGAAGTGATTATAAAAATATGATTTTTAAATTGAAAGTGAATAAATAAAAATGTGATTTTTATATATGTAGTGGCTACGGGCAATAAAGATGACGAAGATGCGATAGCGATGAAGATTTCCTGCAAAAGAAGTGCCGTGGAGCTAGGATAGCTATATGTGAGAATTTCTCACCTTTCAATTTAAATTTTTCTAGTTATATATATATATATACTAGGATGTAGACGGTGCTTAGTAGCATCCGACACCCGTCATCCACAGACCATGGATGGCTTGTTTGTTAAATTGTTTGGTTGAGTAGTTGGTTAAATTATTTGATTGAAATTTGAGTTGTTTGGTGAAATGAATTGATTTCGATTGATGTGTGAATGGCGTGGGCCTTCACTAGATCGGGGATAAGGCTATGCCTTGTCCCGTTTCTAGTATCGTGCCGTTATGCCGCCGAAATTTTCTAAAATATGTTAGAAAAATAAAAATATCATTTTATTTAAAGAATGAACTGAATAGAAATTCATATGTTGGAATAAAATGTTTTATCGTTAAAAATATAATTTTTAACGCGAATGTGAATAAATAAATATTCATTTACAAACCAGACGGTTTGTTTATGTACACCTATTTGAAGGACATTGATTGGATCGATAAATTTTACACATCGCCCAACAGCACAAATAAAATATGTGTTTGATTGTTTGAAACCCCACACGGGTGTTAGGATGAAATATGCAGTTCACTCATCCTGATTGATTAAAAATGTCGATCGATTGATTGACAGGCTGTTATAAGCGTTAGATATTTATATTTGATGCTTATACAGTGTAGTGCACTTTGGTTGATGGTTGATTATTTTTCAATGCTATTATATACATGTGTTGTATGAAAATCCATATAATTAACTTTATATGGTAATTGATTGGGCCTCATTCCAATTTGAAAAATAAAGAATATTGTAAAATAAAAGTTCATGTGTTGACAGTACTCATCCATTGAGATTGGTCATGTGTTGAACGAAATATTTTAGTAATAAAATTTACATCTTTATCGATATAAAATAAAAGTTCATGTGTTGACAATACTCATCCATTGAGGTTGGTCATGTGTTGAACGAAATATTTTGATAACAACTATTTTGAAAAAGAAATATTTGAAATAGAATATTTGAAAATAGAAATTTATGAAGCCGTGTTGATTAGATTGACGCCATTTTGACGTGAACGATATTTATATCGATTGTATTCATTTCGAAATGAATTGAATTGAAAACGATTTCGAAATGAATTGAATATATAACGATTTCGAAATGAATTGAATATATAACGATTTCGAAATGAATTGAATTGAAAACGATTTCGAAATGAATTGAATATATAACGATTTCGAAATGAATTGAATTGAAAACGATTTCGAAATGAATTGAATTGAAAACGATTTCGAAATGAATTGAATTGAAAACGATTTCGGAATGAATTGAATATATAACGATTTCGAAATGAATTGAATTGAAAACGATTTCGGAATGAATTGAATATATAACGATTTCGAAATGAATTGAATTGAAATGAATTCAAATTGAATTGAAAGCGAATTGAAATGAATTCAAATTGAATTGAAATTTGAATTGAATAGAAATGAATTTTAAAACGAGTTTATAAAGAAGAATTCAATTTTGATTTGAATTGGAAAGGAAGTGGAAATTGCTTTTGAAACGAATTTAAAACTATTCATATAATTCGTTTTAAATAGAAATCGACGAAATATATATTATATATATTATATATATAATATAATGGCCTGAATAGAACGCGCCGTGCCGCGGCAGTTCGCAAATTTCGACCATTTATTTCAAACGGACATTACGGGAGATCCGACCGTTGGATTCTCCTAAAACCGGAACCGTTGGATTCGTATCGAAAAGAGCTTTCTAACGAATATTAGAAATTCAAAATCTAACGGTTGGATTTGGAGATACGTCCAAATCAAATTCGAAAAAGGTCGCTGTAAGTGCAGTTCGATGGCCATTGTTGGAAATCGACTGTACGGGCCTTGATAAATTTATTAAAAATAGTAATAATTTGTGTAAAATCATAAGAAATGATTTGGGGAAAATTTGGATGAAAAACTCCAAATTTGAAAAGATAAAAATAGATTTTTATCGAAATGAACTAGTTTTGAACTAGAATTATAATTCTATTTATTTTTAAATAAATAAACTGAATTTAAAAAGGGTTTTGAAAATAACCAGAATATCCAATGATTGCATTGGAGTGGATTTGAATCGAAATTGTCTTCGGAATATTTCGATGTTGGAATTCGTGATTATACAGGTGTTGTTATGGAAATTTGAAAGATATATATTTATATCGTTATTTCCAATACGACATTTGTTAGTCGTAGAATTTGATATTGAATATAAGCTGATATATTTTCTCTTCAGAGCCTTGTATTGAATATTGTAATGACCCAGAAATTTGGACAATTTGAAATATGGAATTTACTAAAATTTAGCGATTAATGATAAATTTATCGAATATATGACTTTGTGTGTGATTTGAACCAATTACTCTATTCGAAACGGTTGGTTGAAAATCAAATATTTATTTTTGGATAGTTGAATTGAATTTGGTTGGGTAATGGAATTGAATTCGACAAGAAAATATGAATGGTTGAAAAATAAAATGTTATCGATGTTAAACGAAATTGGAGATTTTATATGTTGGAATATATGAAGCATTGGCTTGAATATGTGTGTTTGCGAATGTAAGGAAAATTGAAATAAACATTTCAAATTTTTTTGAATCGAACGAAGCTGTATTGTGAATAACAGTGAACCGATAAATATAAATCATAATTAAAATAACGTCGTATAAAAATCAAAGTCGGATTACAGACAGAATAGTTTTACTGAATTCACAACGCGAAGACGAAGCGATAGGTATAATTTTTAAGGATTTTGGAGATTATATGGACGGTGAAAATTCAGAACGTTACGGGGTAATTTACGGTAAAGATTAATACTATACCCGAATATTACCTACCCCAAATAAACCTACCTCAGTAAATTCCTTCGCACACCATCGACGCCTTGGCTACCACACTATCTAATGCCGTGATTCCAACGTTTCCTTGCTTCCCACGGGTTCTCCTCTATAAAAATCACGCCTTGTTCATTTTCTCAACACAAATCATTTTTTTTTCCAAATCCGATTTTTAATGGAAACCGAGGTCTCGTCTAAATCAATTGGGATCCATTTTTCCCCTTCGCTCGGAGCCATCGCCATCAAACCATGGAAGTCGCACTACTCCACCCTAAATCGTCGTTGTAGTCTCTGCCTCGATTTGCCAGCCTCGCATGAACCTCCTCCTCAAATCGAAGCCACCGCACTTGCCTTCTCCTTCATTCGCTTCTTCAATCAAAGCCAGCGTCGGCCTTTGTTCTTGCTTAAACATCTCGGAGCCGCCAACATCTCGAATCAAAACTCAGCACTCAACCCTAGGATAGCACGGCTACATGTGAGCATCGCTCACGACTGATTAATCATTGGGTCAAGTATTAACTTCAGTAATTAACTAAATATGATAGTTAATCCTTGATTTTTGAAAAACGGCTTATTCATTCCATGTTTTGTGCACCATATACATCTTGGTTGCCTTGTCGATTTGCTGCTATTGGGGTTAAAACTGGTACACTTTATGATTGAGACCCTGACCTGTTAGTGTTGGCGATTATGATTGTTGTTCTTCTTACTATTAGGATGAAATTTTGAATGCCTGTTGTTATAGGGTGCATTGTTTGACCATGATTTGATTTACTTGTGCACCACTGTTATTATTCTGGACATGTGCCATGGGGTATTTGTTATTTGCTATGCTCAAACCTGAATTTTATGTTACACTTTTATCATTTGCCCTTTACAGACCTTGCTACTGTATTTAGTTGAACATACACCGTTTTGCTTGAGCAGTGAATTACTCGTATGTATTGTAAGACTTCATGTTTACCTGTATATATAGTTGTAGCCCTCTTGACTGGCAAGTATCCTTATTCCTTAGTTGTTTGTGGCATACCTTCTATCAAATCCCATTGAATAATCTGATTCATCTGTTCAAGGACATTTAGAAGGATCTACATATGTTGGAACAATACAACCTTTCTGTATAAAAATGGAAGTGACTAATTGCTTTGCTACTTTGATTCCTTGTTAAATCTTAAAAAGAAAAAAAAGGGTAGCGTATAAATACATGTTGGTTATATACACTATGGTGGTTGCCATTTCTCAAAGGAAGGTTACAGCACCCGCATGTTAAACAGGTGTACATATATACCATCCATCATTTTATGGAATGAATAAACTTTCTGCTTGTGTATAAAAAAAACACAAAAAAAGGGGTCATATTGCTATCATTTTATTTCGAATTCTTGTTCGAATATTTCTGACATATGAGAACAACAAATTCCTTTGTTTTATAAACCGGGTTCACTTACGTGAGTAAATGAAAAGCATTAGAAAATATGGAAATAACCCGGGTTATAGTTTTTATGGAACTGGAATTCGAAAAGGTTTTTGATTCCATAAGTCAGCATGTAGAATTTCGTTTATATAGCTTTTCTGAGTACTATATGTTTGTTTACCATTAAAAGCATCATGCTGCACCTTAAATTGAATAGAAAATGAGTACGTTCATTTATTTAATAAATAATGCTGACCTTATTTATAAATATGACTGTGTCTCTTACTGGTATGGTGTTCAATCCTTCAAAATCCCATCATTTGGCCGAAGCCCTTATTTGCTTGGTGTGTTATGCCTGAAACTGTTTTACTTTGAGCTTTCACAGTTTGGCTGTTATTCTAGTGCCTTGTTAGTAAGACAGGTCCTTTTGGGATAAACTTAAGAGGGTTAGCTAAGTTGGTTCATATGTTTTACGTCAGTATTGTTGGCGACACCCACCATGTATTTCATGTTGTTTAAGTTTTCCGAAACCTGGGAATCTCATGTAAATGTTTAGTCTATATTAGAAACATTAGTAGACTGATTATTTGATTTAAAAATAATTGACTTGCGTGTCCTGTTTATACCCTTGAACTCATTATCATATTCAGAGTACTTCACCAATGTTAATATGGAACTTGTATCTCACTGTTAGGATATGGAATAATGTTTCCTGTATACCATGTTGTTCGTTTGAAATTTTAAATGGGTTTGAAAAGTTATAGAAATTGGACCTTATTTGTTAAATCAGTGTTCACCCTGGCTGAACTATATATGTTAATACTTAATACTATTTGAACTATATATGTCACTTTATTATCCTTGATTCAGACCCATACTTAACTGAACTCATGATTTGTTGGGTATTTTCTAATAATACTTGACCAAAAAGGTGGGGAAATTAAGCAGACTATTTAATGGGGACACTTTGACCATATATTCCTATATTATGTAGAGCGTGTTTGCATGTATGTGTTGTATATGTGTTGCGTGAATGTATATTTGCATGTGTATGCATATGTGTTGTGCGTATGGTGAGTACATGTGTGCAAATGTGTGAGGTTGGACGTGTGGGGGTTAACGATCTCTGAAGTAGGTGGGGTCATGTTTGAGTGCGTCTCATGTGTGGGTGCGATTTGCATGTAGGCACACGAAAGTGGATGGAAAATAATATAATCATACTTTTTTTTTGCTGCACCTAGTGTTTTCCCTTGTCGTGCATTAAAATTTACATATGATAAGCTATAAGGTGTTGAGGAGAATAGTTGCTGCATTTTTGTCAAATGGCCGAAAAAGAAAAAAAACATGCTACCTCTATTCAATTTGTACTTCCTGTATGTTGCCTGGTTTGGCACCTGAACATGTCCCATATGTAGGCGATAGTTAAATCTTTAGTTAGATTTGAACGTGAAATGGTAATTGAATTTACCGATAACACCGTGGTGTTAGATATGAAGTATAACCAGTTTTACTTCATGGGATGAATAGGTTGGGATTGGGAAATTAAAACAAATGATTACTTCGGTAAGGTTCGTTAATCCCGACTAGTTTGAATTGATATTCAAAAATAGATTATAGAATAAATTCAAGAAATTTATCTTGGATAAAATTAATGGGAGCCTTTCCCTATGAATGTGAAATTTAGAAATTGACTGTCGGTTAGCCAAACAGAATGGTTTTCTGGATATTGATCTGATGTTGGTTTCGGCCTTCGGGGTTAATATTTGGGGAATTATTCTCTTGATTAATTTACGGTTAGTGACTAATGAATTGGAATGAGGCGTATGTTGTGTTTGTGTAACACTTATTTAAAATATACGCGAGTTATTCGGAAAGACCGGGTTTATCCCATTCTGAATAACTGATACGACGATAAGTCGAAGATGAAGATGATGGTCGAAGACCGGAGGTCTTCACGTCGTTTGGGTGGTTACTGATGATCTTGATTGGGCTGTACACCCAAGAAGATGGAAACAGTTAGTGATCGTCCAGACGTACTTGGAGATCGATGGATATGCGGGGTACTAGGTGCCTCCGGTTTCGTTCAGACCCAGAACGGACTTGTAAATGGACTGTGTGTCTGACATGGAATTTTAGTCTGTGTGATTGATTTCTATTAAATATATATCTGTTTGGCGGCGGAGAATTTATTCTCTTGCTTAACGCCCTTCTCTGAGATGTACGAGCTCAGGGGTTATATACTGATGGATATCAATCGCATAGAGTGAATTGCCTGTGTGGCATGCCTAAGTGGCAATTGATCGAGGCTTCTGTTGAAAAGCAAAGTCTTGTGGTGATGATCAAAGCACGGCCTTTGTGGCGTAGCTTTGTGTAACGTTTACCTCGCGTGTTTCACACCCGGTATGAACCAAAAACGGGAGAGGACGTCAGGGAGGGCATGCGTTTCTTTCTAGCTAGAAGTGGCGTCAGTGGTTTTACACGCCCTGACGAGTTTGACTTATGTGGTTGTTGCTGTTGCGAGGCGCCTCGGATTGATCGGTCGTTCTCGAACCGATGGAGTCATTTAGTTGGCTCGTTTACGCCCCATAGGGCGGGGAAATGCATGTTCAGGGTTTAAGTTTAATCCACATCGGTGGACTGGCCCTGAGGATCCAAGGGCCCACCTGAGTCTGGGTCCTGAGGGGCGGGCTAGAGCGTCTCGAATCGGTTGAGGACTATCTTTTGCCTCGGTTCATAGACGGAAATCCAATTTCCAAATACGTGACATTTGCGGTTTTATTTGTAAACCTATATATGGCGACATGATATATGGTACCCATGCCGCCTATGATTGATACTTGTGATTTGAAGTTGTTTTATACACTATGCACTTATAATAGTATCAAATGATTTGTTTTAAAACGTATCAAGCATTCTTTGGCTGTTATAAGGGAAAACCCTATCCCCCGGCTTGCGTTGCATTGTGTGATTGGACCTGGGTCTTATAACAGCTTCATTTTTCTTTATTTAGCATTGCGCTGTTTGTTTTATGCACTGGTATTCTTGGGAGGAAACCCGTTCCGTGTTATACGGCGTTGTCCCTTGATTTACCTAACTTTAAAATAGAAAAAGATTAATAACTGTTTTAGTTCTCACACCAGTCACATGACTGACCTGGAGTTTATTGTTTTAACCTAAACTCTGGGTGCCCTTATTTTGACACGGGCAGCTAGTAGTTTCGGTTTTGCAGATTTATATTCACAGGATCCTGGTTTTCAGCTGGAACGATATCCGGAAAGCTTTGTATCCGTATATCTCCTTCTAGTTGTGTATTGTATTATTTTCCGCTGCTATGTAATTTATTGTAATCTCTGATATTTCTGTGTAATATATATTCATTTATACTCTGTATATTCTTGTAATCTGATGCATTGTTGTAATATACAATGAAATGTTCTTCTGTATGTGTTCTGTTGTGGTTTGTTCTCGAACTATCCGACACTTTCCTTTACGAGGAAGTTACGGGTTTTTACATTTGGTATCAGAGCTTTGGTTTACAAAGCAAAGAACAAGGCACATTAGAACCTTACGAAAGAATTCATCAGATATTGGATTAGTAATATCCAATTAGAACGACTCGTTAGAGATAGGATCAGTAGTATCCTAGAACGGGTGTGAAGAGTATATTTTTCAAATGAAAACATTTTTGTTTTGAAAATTTAAATCAACTATTCGTATTTGATTATTTGTTTATATTGATTTTGGACAATTCAGTATATAAAGAATTTGCATATACGCCTTGCAAACGTATATTCAAAGTTTTAATATACTGGATAGATATGGAATCACATTCTAGCCGCCCGGAGATGGTACTGATGATTGTCATGACATCATCAGTATTTATGTTCGTGTTTCGAAGGTGTGATTTTCTATATATTTCCATTAGGCTGGTGTGAGAACCAAAACTTATATATAGCTAGAATACATTGTTGTGAATTGGCATCAAAAACATGATTTTTGTATATGTATCAAAATTATGAATTTGAAACTCTAATTCACTAATTGATTGATGTTTGTGTTGTTTGTTTATTTGTTTGCTAATTTTTAGCCATTTAGCCTAACTGAATCACATATTGAATTATATTGAAAATTGGTTGCATTTGCTTGCATATACATATATATCATTGAACAGGTCATAGCAAGGAGGCTAGAGCAGAGAATAAACTTTGTTTGCCCGACAAATAGGTACATGTTTACTACATAATTTACTGTTTTGTTTGGGTGATGATGATTTTATGAGCCTATTGGCTAGCCGCTTGGCTTTTTCTTTTTCTTTTTGAGATCTGAAGGACCGGGGAAGCTATTTGAAATTCCCCGATGCTCCCATTGCAGGGGAGGTTATGGCGAAATTTTTCGAAAATTTAGGGTGTTAGCCAAATTTTTGAAATTTTGAAAATTCTCAGAAACTAAAGAGTTGGAGAATGGAAGCCAGATCGAACGTAGAGTTGATTAATCAAACCACTTTAGACTTTGTTCCTTTTCGGGGACGAAAAGTTTTAAGTGGGGGAGATTGTAACAACCCGGAAAATGCGAGCCAGTTTGAAATTTTTAAATTGGCAATTTTAAAGAATTTTGAATATTTAAAATGAATTATTTTAAACAAAATCGACGAGAAATTTATTTTGAATAGAATTCGAACGTATATATTATATACGCGTCGTCGTTAGAATATAAATATTTATATATAATTATAAATAGAATTGAAAATGGCGCGGTAGTTCGATAATTCGATTTCAAACTTCAATTGAATGTACCGGGTGCAAAACAATCCGGATTTTAGTGAAACAAAAAATCTTAGGATCTAATTGATGATATCTTTCCAACGAATCCGAAAAATCAAGATTTCATAGCGGGAATCAAAAGATAAGTCCAGTTGAAAATTCTAAATAGTCGCTATGGAATTCAGACCCTTAAAAATGGACATTTTGCAAACGACCTCGGATTTCGACGAAACCAGTTTTGTTAGGACCGTATCGTCAATACGAAGCTAGAAAATATTTTTCGGAAATTTTTCTAGTTAGTATGTGACCCCGGTAATTTGAAATGTACGTTTAAAATTCAATATAGTGGTTTAAATGTAAATTCAGCGGAAACTGATCGTAACGATCGAATTGGCCTGCGATACATAACCCATTGTGTTCGGAATGGGGGCAATACGCTATGGACGACAGGCGGTGGGCCTCGATTTGAGGTTGTATGTAAAAGTCAACTTTTTGAATTTTAAATAAAAAAAAGAAATTTTTTTTATTAATTAATTTCTCTCTCCTTCCCTTTATCATTGCTCAGCCCCCCCCCCCCCCCCCGTTCAAAAATAAAATTCAGAATAAAAAAAAACGAGGAAAGGGAAAGAACGACGGGCTCGTCGTCCTCGTCGCCGCTCCTCCAGGTGGAGCCCCGCCAGGTCGCGCCCTCCCTCATCACCGATCCGCCACCGCACACAGGCCGCCGTCTTCACCTCGATGTCAGCGCCCTCC
Source organism: Allium sativum (assembly GCA_030737875.1). Taxonomy (NCBI): domain Eukaryota; kingdom Viridiplantae; phylum Streptophyta; class Magnoliopsida; order Asparagales; family Amaryllidaceae; genus Allium; species Allium sativum. Next base: position 749,384,448 of record CM060909.1, on the reverse strand, counting down.
CTCATCACCGATCCGCCACCGCAAACAGGCCGCCGTCTCCACCTCGATGTCAGCGCCCTCCCTCATCACCGATCTGCCACCGCACACAGGCCGCCGTCTCCACCTCGATGTCAGCGCCCTCCCTCATCACCGATCCACCACCGCCTCCAGCGCCTCCATCCGCACCGACCTCCGCCTGAACCCACCTCCTCAGCGACGCAGCGGACCCTCCCCTCCTCCGAACGGTGAAAAGTGAGCTTCCCTTTTTTTCTATTTTAATTTAAATTCAGTTTTTAATTTAAATATGTTGTTTAAATTCGATTCTTAGTTTATATATGTACCTACTGTAAAATTGTAAATAAAAATAGGATTTTTAAAAACTGATTTTTTAAGATTTAAAAACTGATTTAATAGGATTTTTAAAAACTGATTTTTTAAGATTTAAAAACTGATTTAAAAGGAATTTTAAAACTGATTTTATTTTAAAGGTTTAAAATAGAAAAAAAGGTTTAAACTTTAAAATAGAAAAGGCGGAATTTTTTTATTGGGTAGAAGAAGTAAAAATATGATTTTTATATTTTTAAAGTATTAAAAATATAATCTTTATAGGGTAGAGAATATAAAAATATCATCTTTGTATGTGTAGCGAAATAAAAATCTGATTTTTATTTTATATACGTTGAGATAAAGTGGTAATTTTTATAAAGGCGAAAACTTTATTTTTATAAAGGCGAAATCTTTATTTTTGAAATGGAATTTTTGTCTATATAGTAGCAATGTAGAAATGGAATTTTTATCCATAGAACGAGATAGTAAAAATATGATTTTTATATATTGAATAGCATAATAAAACTTCGATTTTTAAATATATGAAGTGATTATAAAAATATGATTTTTAAATTGAAAGTGAATAAATAAAAATGTGATTTTTATATATGTAGTGGCTACGGGCAATAAAGATGACGAAGATGCGATAGCGATGAAGATTTCCTGCAAAAGAAGTGCCGTGGAGCTAGGATAGCTATATGTGAGAATTTCTCACCTTTCAATTTAAATTTTTCTAGTTATATATATATATACTAGGATGTAGACGGTGCTTAGTAGCACCCGACACCCGTCATCCACAGACCATGGATGGCTTGTTTGTTAAATTGTTTGGTTGAGTAGTTGGTTAAATTATTTGATTGAAATTTGAGTTGTTTGGTGAAATGAATTGATTTCGATTGATGTGTGAATGGCGTGGGCCTTCACTAGACCGGGGATAAGGCTAGGCCTTGTCCCGTTTCTAGTATCGTGTCGTTATGCCGCCGAAATTTTCTAAAATATGTTAGAAAAATAAAAATATCATTTTATTTAAAGAATGAACTGAATAGAAATTCATATGTTGGAATAAAATGTTTTATCGTTAAAAATATAATTTTTAACGCGAATGTGAATAAATAAATATTCATTTACAAACCAGACGGTTTGTTTATGTACACCTATTTGAAGGACATTGATTGGATCGATAAATTTTACACATCGCCCAACAGCACAAATAAAATATGTGTTTGATTGTTTGAAACCCCACACGGGTGTTAGGATGAAATATGCAGTTCACTCATCCTGATTGATTAAAAATGTCGATCGATTGATTGACAGGCTGTTATAAGCGTTAGATATTTATATTTGATGCTTATACAGTGTAGTGCACTTTGGTTGATGGTTGATTATTTTTCAATGCTATTATATACATGTGTTGTATGAAAATCCATATAATTAACTTTATATGGTAATTGATTGGGCCTCATTCCAATTTGAAAAATAAAGAATATTGTAAAATAAAAGTTCATGTGTTGACAGTACTCATCCATTGAGATTGGTCATGTGTTGAACGAAATATTTTAGTAATAAAATTTACATCTTTATCGATATAAAATAAAAGTTCATGTGTTGACAGTACTCATCCATTGAGGTTGGTCATGTGTTGAACGAAATATTTTGATAACAACTATTTTGAAAAAGAAATATTTGAAATAGAATATTTGAAAATAGAAATTTATGAAGCCGTGTTGATTAGATTGACGCCATTTTGACGTGAACGATATTTATATCGATTGTATTCATTTCGAAATGAATTGAATTGAAAACGATTTCGAAATGAATTGAATATATAACGACTTCGAAATGAATTGAATATATAACGATTTCGAAATGAATTGAATTGAAAACGATTTCGAAATGAATTGAATATATAACGACTTCGAAATGAATTGAATTGAAAACGATTTCGAAATGAATTGAATTGAAAACGATTTCGAAATGAATTGAATTGAAAACGATTTCGGAATGAATTGAATATATAACGATTTCGAAATGAATTGAATTGAAAACGATTTCGGAATGAATTGAATATATAATGATTTCGAAATGAATTGAATTGAAACGAATTCAAATTGAATTGAAAGCGAATTGAAATGAATTCAAATTGAATTGAAATTTGAATTGAATAGAAATGAATTTTAAAACGAGTTTATAAAGAAGAATTCAATTTTGATTTGAATTGGAAAGGAAGTGGAAATTGCTTTTGAAACGAATTTAAAACTATTCATATAATTCGTTTTAAATAGAAATCGACGAAATATATATTATATATATTATATATATAATATAATGGCCTGAATAGAACGCGCCGCGGCAGTTCGCAAATTTCGACCATTTATTTCAAACGGACATTACGGGAGATCCGACCGTTGGATTCTCCTAAAACCGGAACCGTTGGGTTCGTATTGAAAAGAGCTTTCTAACGAATATTAGAAATTCAAAATCTAACGGTTGGATTTGGAGATACTTCCAAATCAAATTCGAAAAAGGTCGCTGTAAGTGCAGTTCGATGGCCATTGTTGGAAATCGACTGTACGGGCCTTGATAAAATTATTAAAAATAGTAATAATTTGTGTAAAATCATAAGAAATGATTTGGGGAAAATTTGGATGAAAAACTCCATATTTGAAAAGATAAAAATAGATTTTTATCGAAATGAACTAGTTTTGAACTAGAATTATAATTCTATTTATTTTTAAATAAATAAACTGAATTTAAAAAGGGTTTTGAAAATAACCAGAATATCCAATGATTGCATTGGAGTGGATTTGAATCGAAATTGTCTTCGGAATATTTCGATGTTGGAATTCATGATTATACAGGTGTTATGGAAATTTGAAAGATATATATTTATATCGTTATTTCCAATACGACATTTGTTAGTCGTAGAATTTGATATTGAATATAAGCTGATATATTTTCTATTCAGAGCCTTGTATTGAATATCGAATGTGATTTGGGTTTGTCGTGAATGGTGTCTTCACTAACACTGTTCTTGAACCCAGTTGAGAAAAGATTAAATCTTTTTATTTAGATTTAATGAAGTGTACCAATTAAATAATATTTAATTGGAATTGAATTGATATTGATTTTTGGGTTTATCGTGGACAGTGTTTTTAAATAACACTCGTTCTTTGACCCGATCATTAATGAAGGTGATTTTGGGTTCATTGTGAACTGTGTTTTTAAATGACACGGATTCTTTAACCCAGTCACAGATTAAAACTAAGTGGAGTTTTAATGAATCTTTAATTAGATTGAAATAATCGAAATGGAGTATCACCAGTTTTGCTCCAGGCGATAGTTAAATCTTTAATTAGATTTGAACGTGAAATGGTAATTGAATTTACCGATAACACCGTGGTGTTAGATATGAAGTATAACCAGTTTTACTTCATGGGATGAATAGGTTGGGATTGGGAAATTAAAACAAATGATTACTTCGGTAAGGTTCGTTAATCCCGACTAGTTTGAATTGATATTCAAAAATAGATTATAGAATAAATTCAAGAAATTTATCTTGGATAAAATTAATGGGAGCCTTTCCCTATGAATGTGAAATTTAGAAATTGGCTGTCGGTTAGCCAAACAGAATGGTTTTCTGGATATTGATTTGATGTTGGTTTCGGCCTTCGGGGTTAATATTTGGGGAATTATTCTCTTGATTAATTTATGGTTAGTGACTAATGAATTGGAATGAGGCGTATGTTGTGTTTGTGTAACACTTATTTAAAATATACGCGAGTTATTCGGAAAGACCGGGTTTATCCCATTCTGAATAACTGATACGACGATAAGTCGAAGATGAAGACGATGGTCGAAGACCGGAGGTCTTCACGTCGTTTGGGTGGTTACTGATGATCTTGATTGGGCGGTACACCCAAGAAGATGGAAACAGTTAGTGATCGTCCAGACGTACTTGGAGATCGATGGATATGCGGGGTACTAGGTGCCTCCGGTTTCGTTCAGACCCAGAACGGACTTGTAAATGGACTGTGTGTCTGACATGGAATTTTAGTCTGTGTGATTGATTTCTATTAAATATATATCTGTTTGGCGGCGGAGAATTTATTCTCTTTCTTAACGCCCTTCTCTGAGACGTACGAGCTCAGGGGTTATAAACTGATGGATATCAATCGCATAGAGTGAATTGCCTGTGTGGCATGCCTAAGTGGCAATTGATCGAGGCTTCTGTTGAAAAGCAAAGTCTTGTGGTGATGATCAAAGCACGGCCTTTGTGGCGTAGCTTTGTGTAACGTTTACCTCGCGTGTTTCACACCCGGTATGAACCAAAAACGGGAGAGGACGTCAGGGAGGGCATGCGTTTCTTTCTAGCTAGAAGTGGCGTCAGTGGTTTTACACGCCCTGACGAGTTTGACTTATGTGGTTGTTGCTGTTGCGAGGCGCCTCGGATTGATCGGTCGTTCTCGAACCGATGGAGTCATTTAGTTGGCTCGTTTACGCCCCATAGGGCGGGGAAATGCATGTTCAGGGTTTAAGTTTAATCCACATCGGTGGACTGGCCCTGAGGATCCAAGGGCCCACCTGAGTCTGGGTCCTGAGGGGCGGGCTAGAGCGTCTCGAATCGGTTGAGGACTATCTTTTGCCTCGGTTCATAGACGGAAATCCAATTTCCAAATACGTGACATTTGCGGTTTTATTTGTAAACCTATATATGGCGACATGATATATGGTACCCATGCCGCCTATGATTGATACTTATGATTTGAAGTTGTTTTATACACTATGCACTTATAATAGTATCAAATGATTTGTTTTAAAACGTATCAAGCATTCTTTGGCTGTTATAAGGGAAAATCCTATCCCCCGGCTTGCGTTGCATTGTGTGATAGGACCTTGGTCTTATAACAGCTTCATTTTTCTTTATTTAGCATTGCGCTGTTTGTTTTATGCACTGGTATTCTTGGGAGGAAACCCGTTCCGTGTTATACGGCGTTGTCCCTTGATTTACCTAACTTTAAAATAGAAAAAGATTAATAACTGTTTTAGTTCTCACACCATTCACATGACTGACCTGGAGTTTATTGTTTTAACCTAAACTCTGGGTGCCCTTATTTTGACACGGGCAGCTAGTAGTTTCGGTTTTGCAGATTTATATTCACAGGATCCTGGTTTTCAGCTGGAACGATATCCGGAAAGCTTTGTATCCGTATATCTCTTTCTAGTTGTGTATTGTATTATTTTCCGCTGCTATGTAATTTATTGTAATCTCTGATATTTCTGTGTAATATATATTCATTTATACTCTGTATATTCTTGTAATCTGATGCATTGTTGTAATATACAATGAAATGTTCTTCTGTATGTGTTCTGTTGTGGTTTGTTCTCGAACTATCCGACACTTTCCTTTATGGGGAAGTTACGGGTTTTTACAGCTAAGACGACAATATCATGATAGAGACATGGCCCATGTCAAGCTGGAATTCAACGAGCTGGTGGAAATGACATGCAACTATGAAGACCTTGATCAAAGGCATCTGGATCAGGATCGCGCTAGAAGCCAAGCCGGAAACAAGCGCAAGCCTGCTGTAAATCAAGGCGAGTCAAGCCAAGCAGCATCTTCAAAACCTCAGACTGGCAAGCCGCCAAGAGGAAATTGCTTTAACTGTGGTAAGCCGGAGCACTACTCAAACGTCTGCACAGCTCCGAAGAGGCAGAAGACAAATTCTCAAGGCTCGAGCCAAGGCTCCTAGAACACTCGCTCGTGCTTCAATTGCCGCAAGACCGATCATCTAGTCAAAGACTGTCCTTTGCTGAAGAAAGCTACAGTAGCTCACGTCTATGACGGGTCGAGCCCGCCAGCTGTTTCCGATGGAGCAGGTAAACCTGATGTTTTGGGAGGTACCCTTACAATTAAAAATAATCCGGTTTCTGTATTGTTTGACATGGGTGCGTCGCGTAGTTTTATTGCTAATAACACAGTGCACAAATTAATGTTAAAACAGTGAAAGCTCAAAGAATCGGTGGAAGTACATAACCCGATAAGGGGTCCTGTTACTCTCGGTTCATATTGTAGAGTGCCAGTCTCTTATTCTTTCTACAAGTTTCCTTTTGAATTAATCGTTATGGATTTTCCCGAATTCGATATCATTCTCGGGCTAGATTGGTTAACGAAGTATGAAGCCGAGGTAAAATGTGCGGAAAGAATCGTTAAAATTTGAACGGAGCTTGGACATATATATAAACCTTGTCATGGTTCGAATCCGAATAGAGAAGAATTTTGGTCAGCATTAGAACTTATACCCACTTCCATAGAAAAGATTCCTATTGTAAGAAACTATGTGGATGTGTTTGAAGAAGTTGAAAACTTACCTCCGCAAAGAGAAATAGAATTCCGAATCGATCTAATTCCCAATGCCAGACCAGTGGTACATCCAATTCGCAGAATGACTCCAAAAGAAAAAGAAGAATTAGGCGATCAAACTCGTCAACTGTTGTGGAAGGGTCTAATCAGACCTAGTTTTTCTAATTGGGGTGCAGCTGTTGTGTTTGTCCCAAAGTCAGATGGTACTCTTAGATTATGTGTTGATTACCGAGACCTCAACAAACAGACGCTTAAAAATAAATATCCATTACCCCGCATCGATGATTTGCTAGACCAATTGAATGGGGCGAAAGTATTTTCCCGAATGGACCTAGCTACAGGTTTTCATCAATTGAGAATAGTAGATGAGTGTGTTCCTTTGACAGCTTTCATAGGTCCAGACATATTTTATGAATGGTTAGTAATGCCGTTTGGCCTATGCAACGCTCCAGCATACTTTGTCGATCTAATGAATAGAGTGTTCAGGGGAGTTCTGAATAAATTTGTCCTCGTATTTATCGATGATATTTTAATCTACTCCAAATCAAAACCCGAGCATGAAAAACACTTAGAACAAGTATTGGAGATTCTAAGAAAGAATGTCTTCAAAGCCAAATTCTCTAAATGTGTCTTCTGGCAAGAAGAAGTCAAATTTCATGGCCATGTAGTGTTAGAAAAAGGGATTTCTGTTGACCCAAGCAAAATAACGGCAATTCAAGACTAGAAACAACCCACTATTCCCACAGAAGTTAGAAGTTTTATGGGGTTGGCTAGTTATTATCGAAAGTTCGTTAAGGATTTTTCGAAGATATCCGGTCCGTTAACGAAGCTCACTAAGAAACATGAGAAATTCAAGTGGACTTCTGACTGTGAAGAAGCTTTCCAAGAATTGAAATCGAAACTAACAACTGCTCCAGTGTTAACTATTATTGATGGCAATCAGGATTTAACGGTTTGGACAGATGCTTCTATTAGAGGTCTTGGTGCAGTGTTAATGCAAAGAGGCCAAGTAGTCTCTTATGCAAGCCGCCAACTGAAACCGCATGAGAAGAATTATTTGACTCATGATCTTGAGTTGCTAGCCATCGTTTTTGCCTTGAAAATCTGGAGGCATTATTTATTGGGCGAGAAATTTATACTGTACACAGATCATCAATCATTGAAGTATTTATATACCCAGAAAGATCTGAATCTGAGACAGCAGCGTTGGCTAGAATTTCTTGCAGCGTATGATCTTGATATCCTGTATACGCCGGGGAAAGCTAACGTTGTAGCGGATGCGCTTAGTAGAAAAACCGCAATCATTGCCAATCTTATAATTACACCTGGATTGATTGATAGAATATATGTTCTTCAGAAAAGTGACAATTTTGTGAAAGAGATGATAAGAAGGATTCAAAGGGGCGAAGGATTCAGTTTCCAGGTGGATAGTGAGGGAGTTCTGAGGCTGAATAGAAGAATATGTGTTCTTGACATTCCTGGGCTCAAAAGAGAAGTGCTGGACGAATGCCATAAATACAAATTTTGCATCCATCCTGGGGTGAGTAAAATGTACAACGATATCAAACGCACTTTCTGGTGGAAGGCAATGAAAAGGGATATTTCTTTGTATGTTAGTAGATGTCCTACTTGTCAATTGGTCAAGAGTGACCAACAAAAACTAGCTGGATTATTGCAACCGTTGGAAGTCCCAGGTTGGAAATGGGAACAGATTTCCATGGATTTCATAGATGGCTTGCCGCGAACCAGGAAAGGTAATGACAGCATTTGGGTAATCGTAGATCGCTTCACGAAGACTGCCCATTTTATACCTGTCAGATCCAATAGAACCGCTCAAAGTCTAGCGCAGATATACTTCAAAGAAATTGTTAAGCTACATGGAATTCCCATCAGCATAGTTAGTGATAGAGACCCGATATTTGCTAGAAAATTCTGGGAGGCTTTCCAGACAGAATTGGGAACAAAACTGAATATAAGCACCGCTTATCACCCTCAAACAGATGGCCAAACTGAGCGGGTGTGAAGACCCGCAACTTCCCTGTAAAGGAAAGCGTCGGATAGTTCGAGAACAAGACAAAACAGAACGCATACAGAAGAACATTTCATTGCATATTACAGCAATGCATCAGATTACAAGAATATACAGAGTATAAACAAATATTACACAGAAATATCAGAGATTTAAATTACATTTAAATACATCGCAGCGGAAAATAATACAATACACAACTAGAAGTAGATATACGGATACAAAGCTTTCTGGATATCGTTCCAGCTGTAAACCAGGATCCTGTGAATATAAATCTGCAAAACCGAAACTACTAGCTGCCCGTGTCAAAATAAGGGCACCCAGAGTTTAGGTTAAAACAATAAACTCCAGGTCAGTCATGTGACTGGTGTGAGAACTAAAACAGTTATTAATCTTTATTTTAAACCATTCGGTAAATCAAGGGACCACGCCGTATAACACGGAACGGGTTTCCTCCCAAGAATACCAGTACATAAAACAAACAGCGCAATGCTAAATAAAGAAAAATGAAGCTGTTATAAGACCCAGGTCCTATCACACAATGCAACGCAAGCCGGGGGATAGGGTTTTCCCTTATAACAGCCAAAGAATGCTTGATACGTTTTAAAACAAATCATTTGATACTATTATAAGTGCATAGTGTATAGAACAACTTCAAATCATAAGTATCAATCATAGGCGGCATGAGCGTCCCATGCCACTATGTCGCCATATATAGGTTTACAAATAAAACCGCAAAGTCACGTATTTGGAAATTGGATTTCCGTCTATGAACCGAGGCAAAAGATAGTCCTCAACCGATTCGAGACGCTCTAGCCCGCCCCTCAGGAACAGCCGCAACTGCCCCTTGGATCCTCAGGGCCGGTCCACACGGAGTGGATTATTATGCCTGAACACTACGTCTCCCCACCCTATGGGGTGTAAGTCTGGTCCGTCAGCCGACCAGAATGCATCGGCCGAAACCGATATAACCGAGGCGCCTCGCAACAGCAACAACCACATAAGTCAAACTCGTCAGGGCGTGTAAAACCACTGACGCCACTTCTAACTAGAAAGAAACGCAAGTCCTCCCTGAGGTCCGTCTCCCGTTTTTGGTTCATACCTGGTGTGAAACACGCGAGGTAAACGTTACACAAAGCTACGCCACAAAGGCCGTGCTTTGATCATCACCACAAGACTTTGCTTTTCAACAGAAGCCTTGATCATTTGCATCTTAGCATGCCACACAGGCAAACCATCCTATGCAACCGATATCAGTCACACAGAATGAAATCCGATGTCAGACACACAGTCCATTTACAAGTCCGTTCTGGGTCTGAACGAAACCGGAGGCACCTAGTACCCCGCATATCCATCGATCTCCAAGTACGTCTGGACGATCACTAACTGTTTCCATCTTCTTGGGTGTACAGCCCAATCAAGATCATCAGTTATCACCCAAACGACGTGAAGACCTCCGGTCTTCGACCATCGTCTTCATCTTCGACTTATCGTCGTATCAGTTATTCAGAATGGGATAAACCCGGTCTTTCCGAATAACTCGCGTATATTCTAAGTAAGTGTTACACAAACACAACATACGCCTCATTCCAATTCATTAGTCACTAACCGTAAATTAATCAAGAGAATAATTCCCCAAATATTAACCCCGAAGGCCGAAACCAACATCAGATCAATATCCAGAAAACCATTCTGCTTGGCTAACCGACAGTTAGTTTCTAAATTTCACGTTCAAATCTAATTAAAGATTTAACTATCGCCTGGAGCAAAACTGGTGATACTCCATTCTCGATCCTTTCAATCTAATTAAAGATTCATTAAAACTCCACTTAGTTTTAATCATTATCTGGGTTAAAGAATCAGTGTCATTTAAAACACGATTCACGATAAACCCAAAATCACATTCCATTAATTATCGGGTTAAAGAACAAGTGTTATTTAAAACACTGTTCACAATAAACCCAAAAATCAATACCAATTCAATTCCAATTAAATATCATTTAATTGGTACACTTCATTAAATCTAAATAAAAAGATTTAATCTTTTCTCAACTGGGTTCAAGAACAGTGTTAGTGAAGACACCATTCACGACAAACCCAAATCACATTCCATTAATTATCGGGTTAAAGAACAAGTGTTATTTAAAACACTGTTCACGATAAACCCAAAAATCAATACCAATTCAATTCCAATTAAATATCATTTAATTGGTACACTTCATTAAATCTAAATAAAAAGATTTAATCTTTTCTCAACTGGGTTCAAGAACAGTGTTAGTGAAGACACCATTCACGACAAACCCAAATCACATTCATTAATTATCGGGTTAAAGAACAAGTGTTATTTAAAACACTGTTCACGATAAACCCAAAAATCAATACCAATTCAATTCCAATTAAATATCATTTAATTGGTACACTTCATTAAATCTAAATAAAAAGATTTAATCTTTTCTCAACTGGGTTCAAGAACAGTGTTAGTGAAGACACCATTCACGACAAACCCAAATCACATTCGATATTCAATACAAGGCTCAGAATAGAAAATATATCGGCTTATATTCAATATCGAATTCTACGACTAACAAATGTCGTATTGGAAATAACGATATAAATATATATCTTTCAAATTTCCATAACAACACCTGTATAATCACGAATTCCAACATCGAAATATTCCGAAGACAATTTCGATTCAAATCCACTCCAATGCAATCATTGGAAATTTTGGTTATTTTCAAAACCATTTCAAATTCAATTTATTTATTTAAAAATAAATAGAATTATAATTCTAGTTCAAAACTAGTTCATTTCGATAAAAATCTATTTTTATCTTTTCAAATATGGAGTTTTTCATCCCAAACTTTCACAAATCATTTCTTATGATTTTACACAAATTATTACTATTTTTAATAATTTTATCAAGGCCCGTACAGTCGATTTCCAACAACGGCCATCGAACTGCACTTACAGCGACCTTTTTCGAATTTGATTTGGACGTATCTCCAAATCCAACCGTTAGATTTCAAATTTCTAACATTCATTAGAAAGCTCTTTTCGATACGAACCCAACGGTTCCGGTTTTAGGAGAATCCGACGGTCGGATCTCCCGTAATGTCCGTTTGAAATAAATGGTCGAAATTCGCGAACTGCCGCGGCGCGGCGCGTTCTATTCAGGCCACTATATTATATATATAATATATATAATATATATTTCATCGATTTCTATTTAAAACGAATTATATAAATAGTTTTGAATTCGTTTCAAAAACAATTTCAACTTCCTTTTCAATTCAAATCAAAATTGAATTCTTCTTTATAAATTCGTTTTAAAATTCATTTCTATTCAATTCAAATTTCAATTCAATTTGAATTCATTTCAATTTGTTTTCAATTCAATTCGAAATCGTTTTCAATTCAATTCATTTCGAAATCGTTTTCAATTCAATTCATTTCGAAATCGTTTTCAATTCAATTCATTTCGAAATCGTTTTCAATTCAATTCATTTCGAAATCGTTTTCAATTCAATTCATTTCGAAATCGTTTTCAATTCAATTCATTTCGAAATCGTTTTCAATTCAATTCATTTCGAAATCACTTAAAATTGATATAAATATCGTTCACGTCAAGATGGCGTCAATCTAATCAACACGGCTTCATAAATTTCTATTTTCAAATATTCTATTTCAAATATTTCTTTTTCAAATATTTCTTTTTCAAAACTGGAATGAGGCCCAATCAATTACCATATAAAATTAATTATATGGATTTGCATACAACACATGTATATAATAGCATTGAAAATAATCAACCATCAACCAAAGTGCACTACACTGTATAAGCATCAAATGTATATATTCAACGCTTATAACAGCTTGTCAATCAATCGATCGACATATTTAATCAATCAGGATGAGTGAACTGCATATTTCATCCTAACACCCGTGTAGGGTTTCAAACAATCAAACAAATATTTTATTTGTGCAGTTGGGCGATGTGTAAAATTTATCGACCCAATCAATGTCAGTCAAATCAGTGTACATAAACAAACCGTCTGGTTTGTAAATGAATAATTTATTTATTCGCATTCACGTTAAAAATTATATTTTTAACGATAAAACATTTTATTTCAACATATGAATTTCTATTCAGTTCATTCTTTAAATAAAATGATATTTTTATTTTTCTAACACATTTTAGAAAATTTCGGCGGCATAACAGCACGATACTAGAAACGGGACAAGGCCTAGCCTTATCCCCGGTCTAGTGAAGGCCCACGCCATTCACACATCAATCAAATCAATTCGTTATGCAAACCACAAAATTTGGAGTAAGAGTCTAACCTAGCCTTACTCCTTCGCCTTATAACGGCGCACGTCTAATCCTAACCAATTTATCGATTCGATTTTTCACACCACAAATCACATTCAAACCAATATCGCAATCAATCACCAAACAGTCAAACAAACAAGTCCATGGTCTGTGGACGATTGTGTCGGGTGCTACTAAGCACCGTCTGCATCCTAGTATATATATATAACTAGAAAAATAAATTGAAAGGTGAGAAATTCTCACAAATAGCTATCCTAGCTCCACAGCACTTCATTGATAGAAATCTTCATTGTTTTCGCATCTTCTTCAGCTTCGTCGCCCGTAGCCACTACATATGTAAAAATCGAATTTTTACTTCGCTATTCCATATATAAAAATCATATTTTTATTTCAAAGTTCAATATATAAAAATCGAATTTTTATTTCAAAGTTCAATATATAAAAATCGAATTTTTATTTCAAAGTTCAATATATAAAAATCGAATTTTTATTTCAAAGTTCAATATATAAAAAACGAATTTATAGTTCAAAGTTCAATATATAAAAATTCTATTTATAGTTCAAAGTTCAATATATAAAAATTCTATTTTTCTATCGAAGTTCAATATATAAAAATTCTATTTTTCTATCGAAGTTCAATATATAAAAATCAAATTTTTATTTCAAAAGATCAAATCTTTTCTCTTACTTTTTAAAGTTTAACTCTTTTACCTTTCAAGTTTAAATCTTTTCTTTTTAAAATTTAAACCATTTTCTTTTTAAAATAAAATCTTTTCGTTTTAAAGTTCAAACCATTTTCTTTTTAAAGTTCAAACCATTTTCTTTTTAAAGTTAAAATCTTTTTCAATTTAAAGTTAAAACCTTTTGAAATCAGTTTTAAAAACTTAAATAAAAATCAGTTTTAAGAACTTAAATAAAAATCAGTTTTATTTTCCTTTTTAAAACAAAAATCAGTTTTAAGAACTTTCTTTAAAAACAGTTTTAATTCTTTAAACAAATCAGTTTTAATTATTTTTGCAAATCAGTTTTTATTCTTTATAAAATTTCAGTTTTAAAATTCTATAAAACCAGTTTTTATTATTTTTTTATAAACTGTTTTTAAACCCTTTTTTTTTAAATCAAAATCAGTTTTTATTATTTTTCTCAATTTTAAACATTTTCAGTTTTACATTCGGTTTTATAAAATAAAAAAAATAAGATAATAAAAAGAAATGCTTACCGATGGGGGGGGGGTGTGAAACTGTCGTCGGCGGCACTTCCAAAGGGGGGGAATCGGCGGCTTCGTCGAGGGTTCGGAGGAGGGAGGGGGTCCACGGCGGTCGGAGGCGAGCGGCGGGCTATGGCGGTTTGGGGGCGTCGCGTTCGTGGATCTCGCGATGGAGGCTAGGGCTTAACGGAGAGGGAGGGAAGCGAGAGCGGGGCGAGGGTGGAGGGCGCCTGGCCTGCGGCGGCGCCAGGAGGATGGGCGGCGGTCTCCTCCGTCGCCTTCGTTTTCCCTTTTTTTTTCTTTTTTTTTTCTGTTGAATGTTGAATTAATCGGGGGGGGCCAGAGGGTTATAAGGAGGAAAGGGTTTTTTTTTATTATTTTATTTTAATTTAATTATTTTATTTTAATTCAAAAAGTCAACTTTTTGAATCGACCTCTAAAAGAGGTCCACCGCCTGTCGTCCTTAGCGTTTTACCCCCATTCCGAACACAATGGGATATGTATCGCAAGCTGATTTGATCGTTACAATCAGTTTCCTTTTGAATTTTCATTTAAATCACTATATTGAATTTTAAACGTACATTTCAAATTACCGGGGTCACATACTAACTAGAAAAATTCCAGAAAAATATTTTCTAGCTTCGTATTGACGATACGGTCCTAACAAAACTAGTTTCGTTGAATTCTGAGACCGTTAGAAAAATGGCCAATTTCCAGTCGATTAAAATCAACTGAAACTGGTCAAATGCGTTTTCCTTTGCCACGCTCACATATCGATTCGAAAAATTATGAAATTTGGAATCTAGCAATAACTTAACACTGCGGATCCAACAAAAGTGGTTTCGTCGAAATCCGAGGTCGTTTGCAAAATTGCTATTTTTAAGGGCCTTATATTATATTAAAATATATATAAATTCCACAGCGACTATTTCTAAATTTCAACTGGACATATCTCATCATTTATAAAGTGAAATCTCAGTTTCTCAACTTCGTTGGAAAGATATTCACTATTAGATTCCATTATTTTTGGTTTCACTAAAATCCGGATTGTTTTGCACCCGGTACATTCAATTGAAGTTTGAAATCGAATTATCGAACTACCGCGCCATTTTCAATTCTATTTATAATTATATATAATTATTTATATTCTAACGACGACGTATATAATATATACGTCGAATTCTATTCAAACTAAATTTCTCGTCGTTTTTATTTAAAATAATCCATTTTAAATAATCAAAACTCGCTAAAATTGCCAAAATAAAAATTTTAAACTGGCCCAGATTTTCCGGGTTGTTACAGCGGGTGAATAGAATTCTAGAAGATTTATGGCGGGCTTGTATAATTGATTTTGGTGGGTCATGGGAAGATCATTTGCATTTGGCAAAATTCTCATATAACAATGGTATCAAGCAAGTTTGGGAATGTCGCCATTTGAAGCATTATATGGCAGACACTGCAGATCTCCAGCATGTTGGGTAGAACCTGGCAACAGACTTGTGTTAGGACCCGATATGATTAGAGAAGCATTTGATAAAGTCGACTTCATCAAAAAGCGTTTGAGAACCGCGCAAAGCCGACAGAATAGTTATGCAGATTCTAGAAGGAGAGATTTGACATTTGCTGTTGGTGATCATGTTTATTTGAAGGTTTCTCCGATGAGAGGAGTAATCAGATTTGGCAAAACCGGGAAGTTGGCACCGAGATTTATTGGTCTCTTTCCTATACTTGAACGAATTGGAACTCTTGCTTATAGGGTTCAATTGCCAAATTGGTTGCCTGGAGTGCACGATGTATTTCATGTATCTCAACTTAGAAGACATGTGCATGATCCGGATCTTGTGGTAGAAGAAGCAGCGCAACAGGATATAGACATAACTCCAGAATTATCACTCAGAAGAGAGCCATTAAAGATTGTTGGCAAAGAAACTAGAGAGCTCAGAAGCAAAAAGGTTCATTTAGTTAAAGTGCAGTGGAGCAGTGATCCTAGAGACTGTACTTGGGAGACTGAGGAAAGCATTAAGCAAGCTTACCCCAAATGCAGAGTGGATATCTCTGACTAACTCTGGTGCAAGGTACCTTTACAATACTTTGCATTTACATTTTATTTCCTACTTTACAGTTGTTTCCTTTTCGAAGACGAAAAGTTTTAAGTGGGGGAGATTGTAATAACCCGGAAAATACGAGCCAATTTAAAAATTTTAAATTGGTGATTTCAAAGGAATTTGAGCAATGGAAATAGAATATTTCAATAAAATAGTGAATTAGAAATAGTGAGTCAGTTTGAAAATTTGAATTCAAATTTTGACTGACTGTGCATGGTGGAAAATATAACGGATATTAGCGAAACCAAAAATATTTAAATCTGTGAGTCAATACCTTTCTAACGAATCTGAAAAATCGAAGTTTCATAACGGGAATTAAAAGTTATGGCCGAATGAATTTTCAGATAGGTAGCTATATAGAATATATAACCCTGGAAAATTGATATTTTGCATACGACCTCGGAATTCGACGAAACCACTTTTGTTTGGTCCGGGATGTCAAACTATTGCTAGGTTTCAAATTTCATAATTTTTGAAGCTAGTATGTGAGCGTGGCAAAAGAAAATGTGTTTGGTCAATTTCTGTTAAATTGGATCGACCAGAAAATGGCCATTTTTCAAACGACCTCGGAATTCAATGAAACTAGTTTTGTTGGGACCGTAGCATCAAAACATAGCTAGATTTATTTTTCGGGAATTTTTCGAATCAGTTTGTGGCCCTGGCAAATTGAAATGTACGTTCAGAGTTAAAAATTAAATGTTTTATACTTTAATTTGAAAAATAACTGACTGTAACAGTCGAATTGGCCAATGAATCATATCCCATTGTGTCCGGAATGGGGGTATTTAGCTAGGGGCGACAGTCGTTGGGTTTGAAAAGGAGTTCGTTTGAGAAAACACTATTTAAAAAGTTAATAAAGTCCTCGGCCAATTAGAATTCTCCATTCATAATTTAAAAAAAAAACCTCGAACCTACGGCGACCCGTGCTCCAAACTTTCGCGACCGATCGCCGCCGCTACCGCCACCTACAGCCTTCGCCACCGCCACCCCTCGACGCGCCTCCGTCCCCTCTTCAAATCCGACCAACTTCCTCTACCCCTCGTCGCCTGTGCCGCCCGAATCGAAGCTCCAAAGTTCCGACCTTCCCAGCGCCACCGCCGCCGATCCTGACCACCGAACGCCGCCAAACCACCACCGCCAGATAGCCCTCTCCTCCCTCTTCCACGTCCAACTCGCCGATCATCCCCTCGTGCCCCGATTCTCGCGAAAACCGTAAACCTAGTTTTGAACCATCGTGAAAGGTGAGGGTTTTTTGATCTTTACACTTTGAAAAATCATATCTTTTTGGTGTTGACGAAATTCGATGAAACAGGAAACATCGGGACCGCAAGGAAGTTCTCTACCCAATAGAAGAAGCCAAGGATTTTTCTGACATCATATCAATTTTTAGCACTCCGAAAACCAATGTGAGAATTCTAAATTAACGTGAAATTGAATGGAAAATGTCGTGTATAATTTATATTAGCGAAATATAAATTACATACGTGTTGTATACCTCATGTACATGCGTAGTGTAAGCTATAAAAGCGAAGTATGAATTTTACATGCATAGAATAATTGATATATGTGTTGAAATGCAAGTGAAATATAGCAATTATATATATATATATATATATATATATATATACACTCCCCTCGTCCACAAACCATGGACGATATTTATTTTTGGGAATTGGTGTGAAATATTGGATGAAAAATACGAATGGTTGAATAATTGTTTGTTGTTGATATTGTTTGGTTGTGGTTGAAAAATACCCATTGGTGATTGAAATGAATTGGAAATATTTGTGGAAATAAAAATAAACATGCTACCTGCGTGCGAATTAGATGCATGAATCCCCATTGTCAAAAATCGCGAGGTTTTAAGGTAGAGCGAGGAGCCGTACTAGGGACGGTGCCGGTTTTAACTACCCTGCCGTTATGCTGCCGAAATTTTGAATAATCTTTGTGTGTTAGAATTATTTTCATATGTTGAAATTATCTTCATGCGTTAAAATTAAAGCCATATGTTGAAACTATATCCATGTGTGGAAAATGTTTGTGTGTTGAAAAGTGCCGTGTGAAAATTAAATTCATTTATGAATGAATGAAGTGTTTAAACAATAAAAATCACATTTTTAGATATATATGAAGTATGAAAAATATTCGCCTTATATAAATAGTTTCAACAATAAAAAAATTCCATCTTTCTAATATGAACAACATAAATAAAATGTCCATGTGTGGAAATGCTCATTTGTTGAGAAGTGTGTGTAGTGGAAAAGTTCATGTGTTGAATAAAAAGATCGAACAATAAAAATTACATTTTTATTGAAACTATGAAGTGTTGAAAACATCCATTTGTCGAATAAATATTTTGAACGATAAAAATATCATTTTTATCACATGTGTGTTATGCTAAAGATATGCAAGCGTTGAAATAAATATTTGTGAAAGAAATATTATTTTTAACATGCATAGTAACTAAATAAAATAGTCATGTGTTGAAATCTAATTTATTTCACAAAAATTATCATCTTTGAAATGTGAAGTGTTAAAAATAGCCACTTGTTCAAATAAATGTGCATGAGTTGAAATATACATTAATTAGCTAATGATATGATTTTAGCCTATGCATGCAACATTAGAATGAATGGTGTTTTTAAACCAAAGTAAATCAAATATGAAGTTGAATGGAAAATGATAAGTGATAGAAATTGTATATATGTACATGCATATCTATTGAACAGGTTATAGCAAAAGGGGCTAGAGAAGAGGAATAAAATTTTGTGCCCAACAAATAGGTACACATTTACTGTTTTGTTTGGGTGATGATTTTATGAGCCTGTTGGCTAGCCGCTTGGCTTTTTCTTTTTCTTTTTGACATGAGACGCCCGTGTGGCTATTTTGGAATTTTCCCAGACCCTCCCGTACAAAGGAGGTTATGGCGAAATTTTCCGAAATTTAAAGGCGTTAGTGAAATAATTGAAGTGGAAACGATATAGGAATTTTTGAATGAACTATATTTATATAAATATATAAATATAAATAGAATTAAAATGAAACGTGGCCATGCAGTTCGTGTTTTGAAACCATGATTTCAAATGGCTAGTGTGGGAAATCCGACCATTGGATTTTCCCGAAACCGCAACCGTTGGGTTCGCCTCGGAAATATCTTTTCAACGGCACCAACTTTGTGAAGATCCGCCGGTTGGATTGTCTGGAATGTTTAAATCAAATCTGAAGAAAAACAGAGCCAGAAACGATTATATTTGTATATATATATATATATATATATATATATATATAATTAAAATTAAATCGAATAACGACGCTGCAGTTCGTAAATTGAAATCGTAACTTCAAATGGCTAGTGTGGAAGATCCGACCATCAGATTTTCCCAAAACTGAAACCGTTGGATTCGTTTTGAAATGACCTTCCCAATGATACCAAATTTATGAAGATCCAACAGTTAGATTTTCAGATATGTGTAAAAAAATTAGTGAAAAGCAGCGCCGGTGCATCGACACGACCTGAAACGTCGTTTAATTAAATATGGCCGTTTTAAATTAAATAAAAATGGCGATGTATCGTTATAAAATACTATAGATGATATAGAGTGGAAATAAACCAATTTTGTTGTGTTTGCTTGGTTGAATGTATTTGACATGAAAATCATAACTAAATGACTGAAATGTGAATGTTGAATAGTCCAACCATGTGATTAATTTATTTGAAAATCTAAATATACGTGGGTTATTTGAAAAGGCCGAGTTTATCTCATTTCAAATAATCGATCGACGTTGAGAAGCCGAAGACGGCTGAAGACCGACGATCTCCACATTGGATGGATGGGCGCTACTGATGCTCGTGATTGGAGTAGCTACCATGAAGGAATTGAAGTAGTAGCCATCCAAACATACTGTTGATTGTACGGATATGCGAGCAATTGGTGCCTCCGGTTTCGTTCTGACCCAGAACGGACTTGTAAATGGACTGTGTGTCTGACATTGGATTTTGTTCTGTGTTGATTTATCTCTATTAAATATTTATCTGTTTCGCGACGGAGAATTTATTCTCTTGCTTAACGCCCTTCTCTGAGACGTACGAGCTCAGAGGTTATGTATTGACAGAAATCAGTCGCATGGAGGGGATTGCCTGTGTGGCACGCCTGAGTGGCATATGATCAAGGCTTCTGTTGCGAAGCAAAGTCTTGTGGTTGATGATCAAAGCATGGTCTGTGTGACATAGCTTTGTGTATAACGTGAATTCGCGAGCCTCACACCCTGGTATGAGTCAAAAACGGGAGAAGGACCCAAGGAGTGCATGACGTTTCTTTCTAGCTATGGTGGTGTCAGTGACCTCCCAGCCCTGACATTTATATTTACTTTTCACCTGTGTGGTTGTTGAAATAAGAGGCGCCTCGATTATAGGTCTGTAAGGACCAGGAAACGTGTGTTCAGGAATTGCCAATCCTCAAAAGTAAGAGAGGACCGGCCTTGGAGGATCCAGGGGATTGCTGTGTGCGGTCCCGAGGCATTTGCTAGAGTGTCTCGAATCGGAGAGGAGCTTGCCCCTTGCCTCGACTCATGAAGGAATCCAATTTCCAATACGAAATATGTGAACGTGATTGTATTACAAGTATGGCGACATAATGGTATGGGTCACTTATGCCGCCTATGATTGATATTTATGATTGAATTTACTTTTGAAACATATATACACTAGTAATAATATCAAGCACTTTTGTTTTATTCGTATGAAGCATCTTTGGTCATTATAATGTAAAAACTCTATCCTCCGGCTTGCGTTGCATTGTGTGATGGGACCTGAGTCTTATAATGGCTTCATTTTATAAAAAGCATTGCGATGATTTAATTTTTTACTTTATTTCATGCACTAGCACTCATTGGAGTAAACCCATTCCGCAAAAGTGGCGTGGTCCTTTGATTTGCCTTGTTATTGTTGTTAATAAGTTGAGTAGATTTCTCATACCAGTCCCATGACTGACTCGTAGTTTGTTTCACCTTGCAAACTCGGATGCCCTCATTTTTACACGGGAAACCTAGTTACGGGTTTCTGACGCACTTTTGGCTCATGGCGAGGCTTGACTACACCGTGCTGACTTGGATTTTCTCCGCCATTATTGTATCTATATTACAATTCCTCATTGGCGATGTAGACTGGTCTTTATTTTGAGTACTCTTTATGTATGATTCCGCCTCAGGCGATGGTGACTGATTATGTATCATTACGCACTAAGTTGTGTCCTGTACTGTGCTTCTCTGATGTGATGATATCTATATGATTCCGATGTCATATGTGTGTAAATTATTCTATTTTCTGTTTATGCTATTATCTGTGATCTGCTAATGATGATTTATGTGTTATATTCCAATGATTATCCTTAACACCGTGTCACGGGGTTTTGGGATCGTCTTAATTACACTCTTAATTGGGGATTTATGCTGCTTTATTATTGTTTTATGCTTCTTTATGTTTTAGCTAAGACAGAGGCCTTATTGTAATGATTTGGAAGATGGTTTTTGAGACCGTTGTTGTAATGTTTTGACTAGACCACGTGCTTAAGAAATAAAATTTAGTTTTTCCGCTGTTTATATGTCTGTCTTGTAAATTACCTGTAACTTTTACCTATAATACTCCACCAAAGTTAATGCATTCCCTTTTTGAGTGACCTTAACGGAGGTGGGGTGTTTACACTTATATTTGACAATCCAATTATAACATGTACATTTATTTATTTTGAACAAAGTATCCACTTTTAACGGCAATTGTAAATATAAGCTCAGCTTAAATATTTTGTCACAATTAAAGATATTAACTTGATTTGATTATGAAAGTTAAAACTACAAATTTAGAATTGTTTAAAATTAAAATATATTTGAGGTACAATTTAAAAATTGGATTTCTATTTAATTTGAATGTAGTAATATAAATGATTAGCTATCTAAAAAAAATTATTTAAGCAAGTTTATTTAATATTGGTTTCATAACTTTTAAAAGTAAGCAAGTTATTTAATACATTGGTTTCATTATTTTAGACCATTTGTAAGTTCGAACGATTAAACAAATTTGGCAACATTTCATTTAGTTTCCAAGTATATTTAAATAATGGTTTAGCAAAAGTTATGTGAACTCTAATATGACATTAAAGAAGATTTGACAACTTACATTTAAACAGTTATCGTATAAATATATATGGACGACATTTCTTGAAGCGACCCGAACTTCCCCGGTCTCCGAAGAGAAGAGAAAGAACGAATTACTGTGAGGACAGGACAAATCAGAACTCAGACGAAAGAACATTTCATTGTTTATTACAACAATTCCATCAGAATACAAGAATATACAGAGTATAAACAAATAAATATTACACGTAAAATATCAGAGATTACAATACATTACATAGCAGCAGTAAAATAATACAAAACACAACTAGAAGGAGATATACGGATACAAAGCTTTCCGGATATCATTCCAGCTGTAAACCATGATCCTGCGAATATAAATCTGCAAAACCAAAACTACTAGCTGCCCATGTCAAAATAAGGGCATCTAGAGTTTAGGTTAAAACAATAAACTCCAGGTCAGTCATGTGACTGGTGTGAGCACTAAAACAGTTATTAACCTTTATTTTTAAAGTTCGGTAAATCAAGGGACCGTGCCATATAACACAGAACGGGTTTCCTCCCAAGAACACCAGTGCATAAAACAACAGCGCAATGCTAAATAAAGAAAAAAGAAGCTATTATAAGACCCAGGTCCTATCACACAATGCAACGCAAGCCGGGGGATAGGGTTTTTCCTTATAATAGCCAAACATGCTTAGTACGTTAAAACAAATCATTTGGTACTATTATAAGTGTATAATGTCAAAACAATTTCAAATCATAAGTATCAATCATAGACGGCATAAGCGCCTCATCCCACTATGTCGCCATACTAGGCTCTACAATCAAAACCGCACATGTCACGTATTGAAAGTTGGATTTCCATCTGTGAACCAAGGCAAAAGATAGTCCTCTATCTATTCGAGACAATCTAGCCCATGTCTCAGGATCAGAGCTCGAGTGACCCTTGGATCGTCAGGGCCGGTCCACCGATGTGGATTAAAATGCCTGAACACTGTGTTTCACCGCCCTTTGGGGCGTAGATGAGCCAACGAATGACTCCATCGGACCTGGATCGTCCAATCAATCCGAGGCGCCTCGCAACAGCAACAACCACATAAGTCAAACTCGTCAGGGCGTGTAAAATCACTGACGCCACTTCTAACTAGAAAGAAACGCATGCCCTCCCTAATGTGAGGACCCGTAACTTCCCCGTGAAGGAAAGAGCGGATACTTTGAGAACAACACACAAAAGAACGCAGACGGAAGAACATTTCATTGTTATTACAACAATTCCATCAGATACAAGAATATACAGAGTATAAATGAATAAATTACATTCGATAAATATCAGAGATTACAATAAATTACATAGTAGCGGAAAAATAATATAAAACACAACTGAAAGTAATACACGGATACAGAGCATTCCGAGCATCGTTCCAGCTGTAAATCAAGATCTTGTGAATATAAATCTGCAAAACCAAAACTACTAGCTGCCCGTGTCGAAAATAAGGGCACCCAGAGTTTAGGTTAAAACAATAAACTCCAGGTCAGTCATGTGACTGGTGTGAGAACTAAAACAGTTATTTAAAACTTTACTTTAAAAGAGAGTAATTCAAGGGACCACGCCGTATAACACGGAACGGGTTTCCTCCCAAGAATACTAGTGCATAGAATAAACAGAGCAATGCTTTTTCGAAAAATGAAGCTATTATAAGACCCAGGTCCCATCACACAATGCAACGCAAGCCGGAGGATAGGGTTTTACCTTATAACAGCCAAACATGCTTGGTACGTTTAAAACAAATCATTTGATACTATAATAAGTGTATAGTGTCAAAACAGTTTCAATCATAAATATAAATCATAGGCGGCATGAATGTCCCATACCACTATGTCGCCATACTAGTTCTACAATTAAAACCGCAATATCACGTATTGGAAATTGGATTCCATCATGAGCCGAGGCAAGGGGCAAGATCCTCTCCGCGTTCGAGACACTCTACCAAATGTCTCAGGACTACACACTCTGGGCAATCCTGGATGCTTCAGGGCTAGTCCTCACTTACGTTAGAGGATTATTTATTCCTGAACACACGTTTCCCGGTCCTTACAGACCTAAAATCGAGGCGCCTCATCCAACAACCACAAAGGTGAAAAGTATATAAATGTCAGGGCTGGTAAGTCACTGACACCACCAAAGCTAGAAAGAAACGTCGTGCTCTCCCTGTAGTCCGTATCCCGTTTTTGACTCATACCGAGGTGTGAGGCTCGCGAATTCACGTTATACACAAAGCTGCCACGTAGGCCGTGCTTTGATCATCAACCACAAGACTTTACTTTTCAACAGAAGCCTTGATCATTGCATCTCAGCATGCCAAATAGGCAATTTATGCCATGCGATTGATATCTATCGATATATAACCTCTAAGCTCGTATGTCTCAGAGAAGGGCGTTAAGCAAGAGAATAAATTCTCCGCCGCCAAACAGATATATATTTAACAGAAATCAATCAACACAGAATAAAATCCAATGTCAGACACACAATCCATTTACAAGTCCGTTCTGGGTCTGAACGAAACCGGAGGCACTTTCCTCGCATATCCATCGATCTCCAGGTACGTCTAGACGACCACCAACTATTTCCGTCCTCTTGGGTGTACAGCCCAATCAGGATCGTCAGTAATTACCCAAACGATGTGAAGACTTCCGGTCTTCGACCACCGTTTTCATCTTCGACTTATCGTCGAATCGGTTATTCAGAATGGGTATAAACCCGGACTTTCCGAACAACCCGCGTATATTAAAACAAATGTTACACAAACACAACATACGCCTCATTCCAATTCATTAGTCACTAACCGTAAATTAGCAAGAGAACAATTTCCCAAATATTAACCCCGAAGGCCGAAACCAACATCAGATCAATACCAGGAAACCATTCTTCTTAACTAACCTACAACTAGTGTCTAAATCTCAATTCTTAGGGAAAGGTTCCCATTAATTTTATCCAAGGTAAATTCTTTAAAATTTATCCTTTAATCTTCCTTTGGATGTCATTTCAAACCAAATTATGGTTTTCCAAACTAGTCGAGATTAGCGAACAACACCGAAGTAATTATTTATTTTATTTCCCAATCCCAACCTATTCACCCCATAAAGCGAAACTGGTAATACTCCTTATCTAACACCAGTGTTGTCGGTAAAACTAATTACCATTTCACGTTCAAATCTAATTAAAGATTTAACTATCGCTTTGGAGCAAAACTGGTGATACTCCATTCTCGCCCATTTTCCAAATTTGATAATTTAAATTATCAATTCTCATTTCAATCTAACTGCAGATTCATTAAAATTCCTTTTACTGGGTTAAAGAACTAGTGTCATTTATAACATAGTTCACGACAAACCCAAATCACATTCTATTTATTATCGGATTAAAGAACAAGTCTTATTTAAAACACTGTTCACGATAACCCACAAATCACTTCTAATTTAATTTCAATCAAATATATTAGAAGTTCCGATTATTCAAAACCCCTTTTTAAATCCAATTTATTTATTAAAAATAATTGGGTTTTAAATTTAGTTTAAAACTAGTTCATTTCGATAAAAATCTATTTTTATCTTCTCAATTATGGAGTTTTTCATCCCAAATTTTCCCAAATCACTTCTTATGATTTTTCACAAATTATTGCTATTTTTAATAATTTTATCAAGGCCCGTACAGTCGATTTCCATCAACGGCCATCGAACTGTACTTACAGCGACCTTTTTCAAATTTGATTTGGATGTATCTCCAAATCCAGCCATTAGATTTTGAATTTCTAATATTCGTTAGAAAGCTCTTTTCGATACGAACCCAACGGTTCCGGTTTTAGGAGAATCCGACGGTCGGATCTCCCGTAATGTCCATTTGAAATAAATGGTCGAAATTCATGAACTGCCGTGGCGCGGTGCGTTCTATTCAGGCCATTATATTATATATAATATATATTTCATCGATTATTATTTAAAACGAATTTTATAAATAGTTTTGAATTCGTTTCAAAAACAATTTCAACATTTATTTCAAATTCAAATCAAAATTGAATTTCCTATTATAAATCCTTTTTACTTTCATTTCTATTTGATTTCAATTCAAATCGATTTTAATTCGATTCGAATTCATTTCATTTTCTATTCAATTTGAATTCAATTCGTTTTCTATTCAATTTGAATTCAATTCGTTTCCCATTCAATTCGAATTCAAATTGGTTTTCTATTCAATTCAATTCGAAATCGTTTTCTATTCAATTCATTTCGAAATCGTTTTATATTCAATTCATTTCGAAATCACTTTATATTCAATTCATTTTAAAAAGAATAAAATCGATATAAATATCGTTCACGTCAAAATGGCGTCAATCTAATCAACACAGCTTCATATACTTCTATTTTCAAATATTCTATTTCAAATATTTCCTTTTTAAACATTTCTATTTTAAATATTTCATTTTCAAATATTTCTACTTCAAATATTTCTACTTCAAATATTTCGTTCAACACATGACTAATCTCAACGGATGAGTACGGTCAACACATGAACCTTTATTTTATATTGATAAAGATGTAAATTTTATTATTAAAATATTTCGTTCAACACATGACTAATCTCAACGGATGAGTACAGTCAATACATGAACCTTTATATTATAATATTCTTTATTTTATAAATTGGAATGAGGCCCAGTCAATCACCATATAATGTTAATTATATGGATTTTCATACATCACACGTATATAATAGCATTGAAAATAATCAACCATCAACCAAAGTGCACTACACTGTATAAGCATCAAATATAGATGTCTAACGCTTATAACAGCCTGTCAATCAATCGATCGACAAATTTAATCAATCAGGATGAGTGAACTTCAAATTTCATACCAACACCCGTGTGGGGTTTCAAATCAACAAACACAGATTTTTATTTGTGCAGTTGGGCGATGTGTAAAATTTATCGACCCAATCAATGTCCTTCAAATAGGTGTACATAAACAAACCGTCTGGTTTGTAAATGAATATTTTATTTTATTCACTTTCATGTTAAAAATTATATTTTTAATGATAAAACATTTTATTTCAACATATGAATTTTTATTCAGTTCATTTACACAATAAAAATGATATTTTTATTTTTCTAACATATTTCAGAAAATTTCGGCGGCATAACGGCACGATACTAGAAACGGGACGAGGCCTAGCCTTATCCCCGGTCTAGTGAAGGACCACGCCATTCACACATCAATCAAATCAATTTCATTTCACCAAACAATTCAATTCAATTTAAATAATCTAACCAACTACACGGCCAAACAAACAAGTCCATAGTCTGTGGACGATTGTGTTGGGTGCTACTAAACACCGTCTGCATCCTAGTATAAACTAGAAAAATAAATTGAAGAGTGAGAAATTCTCATCGAAAGCTATCCAATACCACGACTCTTCATTGATAGAAATCTTCATCGTTATCGCATTTTGTCATCTTCGTTGCCCGTAGCCACTACATATGTAAAAATCGAATTTTTACTTCGTTATTCAATATATAAAAATCGAATTTTTACTATGCTATTCAATATATAAAAATCAAATTTTTATTATACTATTCAATATATAAAAATCAATTTTTTACACCGCTACTATATAGATAAAAAATTATATTTTCACATCGATGTTCATATAGTAAAGATTATATTTTTATCACGCCATTCTTCATATAAAGATTTCGCCTTTTCAAAAATAAAGATTTCGCCTTTTCAAATATATCATTATAAAAATCACATTTTTATTTTTCTACACATATAAAGATGATATTTCTAATATTCCTATCATGTAAAAATTATATTTTTAATTCTCTACATAAACAAAAATCATATTTTTACATCTTCTATATAGTAAAGATTATATTTTTAATTCTTTAAAAATATAAAAAATCATATTTTTAATTCTTTAAAAATATAAAAATCATATTTTTCCTTGATTAAAAATCATAACTAAAAATCGTAATTTTTTTTATTTATTATCATTTTTACTCTACTTCTTTTTAAAACGGAAATATAAGTTTATATTATAAAACTCGCCTTCGTAAACTGAAAATCAAAAGAGAGATGAATAAAAAGGAACTCACCACGCAAGAAGACGGAGAAAAGGAGCTGTCAGGTGGAACCAGAGGGAGGGAAGCTGCTGCAATTCGCCTGAGGGGTGCTCGAGGGGGTCTGGCTGCGGTTTCAGAAGAGGGAGGAAGAGGGAAGAGGTGCAGTAGGGTAGGGCTTCGCCGGAGCTCCGGTGGTAGGGCGTCGGAGGCAGCAGCGGTTCTCATCAGGGTGGCGTGCGACTTTTGGGTGAGGGATCGATTTGGGGAGGTTTTGCGATAGGGGGCAGGAGGAAAGAGGGAGCGACGGGGAGAGGGTGGTGCGATGGGGTGGTGGGCCGGTCCGAGTGGCGGCGCGGTGGCGCGTAGGGGGCAGCGGTGGGGAGGGTTCAATCGACGGGAGGGGTTTTCTTTTTATTTTTATTTTTCCCAGATCTGAACTGAAAAGGAGATAGGGTAAGGGCTTCTACTTAAATAATTATATATTTTAATTTATTATTTTCTCTTTAAAAGATGACTTTTACATACGACCTCTAAACGAGGCCCACTGCCTGTCGTCCATAGCGTTTTACCCCCATTCCGAACACAATGGGATAGGTATCGCAAGCTGATTTGATCGTTTCGATCAGTTTTCGTCAAAATCAACATATAACTCTATATATTGAATTTGAACGCGCATTTCAATTTACCGGGGTCACATACGAACTCTAAAAATTGCAGAAAAATATTTTCTAGCTTCGTATTGACGATACGGTCCTAACAAAACTAGTTTCGTCGAATTCTAAGGCCGCTGGAAAAATGGCCATTTTATAGTCGATTAAAATCAACTAAAACAGGTCAAACGCGTTTTCCTTTGCCACGCTCACATATTGATTCGAAAAATTATGAAATTTAAAACCTAGCAATAATTTGACATCACGGATCCAACAAAAGTGGTTTCATCGAAATTCGAGGTCGTTTGCAAAATTCCCATTTTAAGGGCCTGAATTCCATAGCGACTATTCAGAATTTTCAACTGGACATATCTTTTGATTCCCGCTATGAAATCTCGATTTTTCGGATTCGTTGGAAAGATATTCCCAATTAGATCCTATCATTTTTGGTTTCACTAAAATCTGGATTGTTTTGCACCCGGTACATTCAATTGAAGTTTGAAATCGAATTATCGAACTACCGCGCCATTTTCAATTCTGTTTATAATTATATATAATTATTTATATTCTGACGACGGCGTATATAATATATACGTCGAATTCTATTCAAAATAAATTTCTCGTCGATATTATTTAAAGTAATCTATTTTAAATGTTCAAAATTCAATAAAATTGCCAAAATAAAAATTTTAAACTGGCCCAAATTTTCCGGGTTATTACAATCTCCCCCACTTAAAAATTTTCGTCCCCGAAAAGGAACAAAGTCAAAAGTGGTTTGATTAATCAATTCTACGTTCGATCTGGCTTCCATTCTCCAACTTTTCAGTTTCTGAAAATTTTCAAATTCTTCAAAAATTTGGCTAACACCCTAAATTTTCGAAAAATTTCGCCATAACCTCCCCTGCACCGGAAGCCACGGGAAAATCCCGAAATTGCCATACAGGCCTTCTGATCTCAAAAAGAAAAAGAAAAAGCCAATCGGCTCATAAAATCATCATCACCCAAACAAAACAGTAAATTATAGTAAACATGTACATATTTGTCGGTCAAACAAATTTTATTCTCTGCTCTAGCCTCCTTGCTATGACCTGTTCAATGTAAGTACTTGTATATGCAAGCAAATGCGACCAATTTTCAATACAATTCAATATTTGATACAATTAGGCATAATGGTTCAAATTTATCAAACAAATAAACAGACAACACAAACATCAATCAATTAGTGGATTAACGTTTCAAATTCATAACTTTGATATATATACAAAAATCACATTTTTGATGCCAAATCACAACAATAAACCTAGTTATATAAGTTTTGGTTCTCACACCAGTCTAAAGGAAATATATAGATATCATACCTTCGAAACACGAAAATAAACCACTGATGTCGTACGTCATCAGTGGAATCATCCCCGGGCTACTAGAGTGCGATTCTAAATCTATCCAGTATATTAAAACTTCGAATATACGTTCATGACGCGTATATGCAAAACCTTTATATACTAGATTGTCCAAATCAATACAAATAAAATATTCAAATAAGTATACTTGAATTTAACTTTCAAAACAAAATTGTTTTCATTTGAAAAATATACTCTTCACACTCGTTCTAGGATACTACCGATCCTATCTCTAACGAGTCATTCTAATTGGATATTACTAATCCAACATCTGATGAATTCTTTCGTATGGTTCTAATGTGTCTTGTTCTCGAGCTTTGTAAACCAAAGCTCTGATACCAAATGTGAGGACCCGTAACTTCCCCGTGAAGGAAAGAGCGGATACTTCGAGAACAACACACAAAAGAACGCAGACGGAAGAACATTTCATTGTTATTACAACAATTCCATCAATTACAAGAATATACAGAGTATAAATGAATAAATTACATTCGATAAATATCAGAGATTACAATAAATTACATAGCAGCGGAAAAACAATATAAAACACAACTGGAAGTAATACACGGATACAGAGCTTTCCGAGCATCGTTCCACCTGTAAATCAAGATCCTGTGAATATAAATCTGCAAAACCAAAACTACTAGCTGCCCGTGTCGAAAATAAGGGCACCCAGATTTTAGGTTAAAACAATAAACTCCAGGTCAGTCATGTGACTGGTGTGAGAACTAAAACAGTTATTTAAAACTTTACTTTAAAAGAGAGTAATTCAAGGGACCACGCCTTATAACACGGAACGGGTTTCCTCCCAATAATACTGGTGCATAGAATAAACAGAGCAATGCTTTTTCGAAAAATGAAGCTATTATAAGACCCAGGTCCCATCACACAATGCAACGCAAGCCGGAGGATAGTGTTTTACCTT
This sequence comes from Allium sativum, assembly GCA_030737875.1. Taxonomy (NCBI): domain Eukaryota; kingdom Viridiplantae; phylum Streptophyta; class Magnoliopsida; order Asparagales; family Amaryllidaceae; genus Allium; species Allium sativum. Next base: position 749,352,881 of record CM060909.1, on the reverse strand, counting down.
ATAACAGCCAAACATGCTTGGTACGTTTAAAACAAATCATTTGATACTATAATAAGTGTATAGTGTCAAAACAGTTTCAATCATAAATATAAATCATAGGCGACATGAATGTCCCATACCACTATGTCTCCATACTAGTTCTATAATTAAAACCGCAATATCACGTATTGGAAATTGGATTCCGTCATGAGTCGAGGCAAGGGGAAAGATCCTCTCCGCGTTCGAGACACTCTAGCAAATGTCTCAGGACTACACACTCTGGGCAATCCTGGATGCTTTAGGGCCGGTCCTCACTTACGTTAGAGGATTATTTATTCCTGAACACACGTTTCCCGGTCCTTACAAACCAATAATCGAGGCGCCTCATCCAACAACCACAAAGGTGAAAAGTATATAAATGTCAGGGCTGGTAAGTCACTGACACCACCAAAGCTAGAAAGAAACGTCGTGCACTCCCTACAGTCCGTATCCCGTTTTTGACTCATACCGAGGTGTGAGGCTCGCGAATTCACGTTATACACAAAGCTGCCACGTAGGCCGTGCTTTGATCATCAACCACAAGACTTTGCTTTTCAACAGAAGCCTTGATCATTGCATCTCAGCGTGCCACACAGGCAATTTATGCCATGCGATTGATATCTATCGATATATAACCTCTAAGCTCGTACGTCTCAGGGAAGGACGTTAAGCAAGAGAATAAATTCTCCGCCGCCAAACAGATATATATTTAACAGAAATCAATCAACACAGAATAAAATCCAATGTCAGACACACAATCCATTTACAAGTCCGTTCTGGGTCTGAACGAAACCGGAGGCACTTTCCTCGCATATCCATCGATCTTCAGGTACGTCTGGACGACCACCAACTATTTCCGTCCTCTTGGGTGTACAGCCCAATCAGGATCGTCAGTAATTACCCAAACGATGTGAAGACTTACGGTCTTCGACCACCGTCTTCATCTTCGACTTATCGTCGAATCGGTTATTCAGAATGGGTATAAACCCGGACTTTCCGAACAACCCGCGTATATTAAAACAAATGTTACACAAACACAACATACGCCTCATTCCAATTCATTAGTCACTAACCGTAAATTAGCAAGAGAACAATTTCCCAAAAAATAACCCCGAAGGCCGAAACCAACATCAGATCAATACCAGGAAACCATTCTTCTTAACTAACCTACAACTAGTGTCTAAATCTCAATTCTTAGGGAAAGGTTCCCATTAATTTTATCCAAGGTAAATTCTTTAAAATTTATCCTTTAATCTTCCTTTGGATGTCATTTCAAACCAAATTATGGTTTTCCAAACTAGTCGAGATTAGCGAACCACACCGAAGTAATTATTTATTTTATTTCCCAATCCCAACCTATTCACCCCATGAAGCAAAACTGGTAATACTCCATAACTAACACCAGTGTTGTCGGTAAAACTAATTACCATTTCACGTTCAAATCTAATTAAAGATTTAACTATCGCTTTGGAGAAAAACTGGTGATACTCCATTCTCGCTCATTTTCCAAATTTGATAATTTAAATTATCAATTCTCATTTCAATCTAACTGCAGATTCATTAAAATTCCTTTTACTGGGTTAAAGAACTAGTGTCATTTATAACACACTTCACGACAAACCCAAATCACATTCTATTTATTATCGGATCAAAGAACAAGTGTTATTTAAAACATTGTTCACGATAACCCACAAATCACTTCTAATTTAATTTCAGTCAAATATATTAGAAGTTCCGATTATTCAAAACCCCTTTTTAAATCCAATTTATTTATTAAAAATAATTGGGTTTTAAATTTAGTTCAAAACTAGTTTATTTCGATAAAAATCTATTTTTATCTTTTCAATTATGGAGTTTTTCATCCCAAATTTTCCCAAATCACTTCTTATGATTTTTCACAAATTATTGCTATTTTTAATAATTTTATCAAGGCCCGTACAGTCGATTTCCATCAATGGCCATCGAACTGTACTTACAACGACCTTTTTCAAATTTGATTTGGACGTATCTCCAAATCCAACCGTTAGATTTTGAATTTCTAATATTCGTTAGAAAGCTCTTTTCGATACGAACCCAACGGTTCCGGTTTTAGGAGAATCCGACGGTCGGATCTCCCGTAATGTCCATTTGAAATAAATGGTCGAAATTCACGAACTGCCGCGGCGCGGTGCGTTCTATTCAGGCCATTATATTATATATATAATATATATTTCATCGATTACTATTTAAAATGAATTTTATAAATAGTTTTGAATTCGTTTCAAAAACAATTTCAACATTTATTTCAAATTCAAATCAAAATTGAATTTCCTATTATAAATCCTTTTTACTTTCATTTCTATTTGATTTCAATTCAAACCGATTTTAATTCGATTCGAATTCATTTCGTTTTCTATTCAATTCGTTTTCTATTCAATTTTAATTCAATTCGTTTCCCATTCAATTTGAATTCAAATTGGTTTTCTATTCAATTCAATTCGAAATCGTTTTCTATTCAATTCATTTCAAAATCGTTTTATATTCAATTCATTTCGAAATCACTTTATATTCAATTCATTTTAAAATGAATAAAATCGATATAAATATCGTTCACGTCAAAATGGCGTCAATCAAATCAACACGGCTTCATATACTTCTATTTTCAAATATTCTATTTCAAATATTTCCTTTTTAAACATTTCTATGTCAAATATTTCGTTTTCAAATATTTCTACTTCAAATATTTCGTTCAACACATGACTAATCTCAACGGATGAGTAAGGTCAACACATGAACCTTTATTTTATATTGATAAAGATGTAAATTTTATTATTAAAATATTTCGTTCAACACATGACTAATCTCAACGGATGAGTACAGTCAACACATGAACCTTTATATTATAATATTCTTTATTTTATAAATTGGAATGAGGCCCAATCAATCACCATATAATGTTAATTATATGGATTTTCATACATCACACGTATATAATAGCATTGAAAATAATCAACCATCAACCAAAGTGCACTACACTGTATAAGCATCAAATATAGATGTCTAACGCTTATAACAGCCTATCAATCAATCGATCGACAAATTTAATCAATCAGGATGAGTGAACTTCAAATTTCATCCCAACACCCGTATGGGGTTTCAAATCAACAAACACAGATTTTTATTTGTGCAGTTGGGCGATGTGTAAAATTAATTGACCCAATCAATGTCCTTCAAATAGGTGTACATAAACAAACCGTTTGGTTTGTAAATGAATATTTTATTTTATTCACTTTCATGTTAAAAATTATATTTTTAACGATAAAACATTTTATTTCAACATATGAATTTTTATTCAGTTCATTTACACAATAAAAATGATATTTTTATTTTTCTAACATATTTTAGAAAATTTCGGCGGCATAACGACATGATACTAGAAACGGGACGAGGCCTAGCCTTATCCCCGGTCTAGTGAAGGCCCACGCCATTCACACATCAATCAAATCAATTTCATTTCACCAAACAATTCAATTCAATTTAAATAATCTAACCAACTACACGGCCAAACAAACAAGTCCATGGTCTGTGGACGATTGTGTCGGGTGCTACTAAACACCGTCTGCATCCTAGTATATATATATATAACTAGAAAAATAAATTAAAGAGTGAGAAATTCTCACCGAAAGCTATCGAATACCACGACTCTTCATTGATAGAAATCTTCATCGTTATCGCATCTTTGTCATCTTCGTTGCCCGTAGCCACTACATATGTAAAAATCGAATTTTTACTTCGTTATTCAATATATAAAAATCGAATTTTTACTATGCTATTCAATATATAAAAATCAAATTTTTATTATACTATTCAATATATAAAAATCAAATTTTTACACCGCTACTATATAGATAAAAAATTATATTTTCACATCGATGTTCATATAGTAAAGATTATATTTTTATCATGCCATTCTTCATATAAAGATTTCGCCTTTTCAAAAATAAAGATTTCGACTTTTCAAATATGTCATTATAAAAATCACAATTTTATTCTTCTACACATATAATGATGATATTTCTAATATTCCTATCATGTAAAAATTATATTTTTAATTCTCTACATAAACAAAAATCATATTTTTACATCTTCTATATAGTAAAGATTATATTTTTAATACTTTAAAAATATAAAAATCATATTTTTAATTCTTTAAAAGTATAAAAATCATATTTTTCCTTGATTAAAAATCTAACTAAAAATTGTAATTTTTTTTTTTTTTTTACTCTACTTCTTTTTAAAACTGAAATATAAGTTTATATTATAAAACTCGCCTTCGTAAACTAAAAATCAAAAGGGAGATGAATAAAAAAGAACTCACCACGCAAGAAGACGGAGAAAAGGAGCTGTCAGGTGGAACCAGAAGGGGGGAAAGCTGCTGCAATTCGCCTGAGGAGTGCTCGAGGGGGTATGGCTGCGGTTTCAGAAGAGGGAAGAGGCCCAGTAGGGTGGGGCTTCGCCGGAGCTCCGGTGGTAGGGCGTCGGAGGCAGCAGCGGTTCTCATCAGGGTGGCGTGCGACTTCTGGGTGAGGGATCGATTTGGGGAGGTTTTGCGACAGAGGGCAGGAGGAAAGAGGGAGCGACGGGGAGAGGGTGGTGCGATGGGGTGGTGGGCCGGTCCGAGCGGCGGCGCGGTGGCGCGTAGGGGGCAGCGGTGGGGAGTGTTCAATCGACGGGAGGGGTTTTCTTTTTATTTTTATTTTTCCCAGATCTGAACTGAAAAGGAGATAGGGTAAGGGCTTTTATTTAAATAATTATATATTTTAATTTATTATTTTCTCTTTAAAAGTTGACTTTTACATACGACCTCTAAACGAGGCCCACTGCCAGTCGTCCATAGCGTTTTATCCCCATTTCGAACACAATGGGATAGGTATCGCAAGCTGATTTGATCGTTTCGATCAGTTTTCGTCAAAATCAACATATAACTCTATATATTGAATTTGAACGCGCATTTCAATTTACCGGGGTCACATACGAACTCTAAAAATTGCAGAAAAATATTTTCTAGCTTCGTATTGACGATACGGTCCTAAAAAAACTAGTTTCGTCGAATTCTGAGGCCATTGGAAAAATGGCCATTTTCCAGTCGATTAAAATCAACTAAAACAGGTCAAACGCGTTTTCCTTTGCCACGCTCACATATTGATTCGAAAAATTATGAAATTTAAAACCTAGCAATAATTTGACATCACGAATCCAACAAAAGTGGTTTCGTCGAAATCCGAGGTCATTTGCAAAATTCCCATTTTAAGGGCCTGAATTCCATAGCGACTATTCAGAATTTTCAACTGGACATATCTTTTGATTCCCGCTATGAAATCTCGATTTTTCGGATTCGTTGGAAAGATATTCCCAATTAGATCCTATCACTTTTGGTTTCACTAAAATCCGGATTGTTTTGCACCCGGTACATTCAATTGAAGTTTGAAATCGAATTATCGAACTACCGCGCCATTTTCAATTCTATTTATAATTATATACAATTATTTATATTCTGACGACGGCGTATATAATATATACGTCGAATTCTATTCAAAATAAATTTCTTGTCGATATTATTTAAAATAATCTATTTTAAATGTTCAAAATTCATTAAAATTGCCAAAATAAAAATTTTAAACTGGCCCAGATTTTCCGGGTTATTACACCTGAGGTCCTCTCCCGTTTCTGGTTCACAACCGGGGTGTGAGGCTCGCTAATTCAAGTTACACAAAGTTATGCCACACAGGCGGTGTTTTGATCATCAACCACAAGACTTTTCTTATCAACAGAAGCCTCGATCAATTGCCACTTAGGCATGCCATAAAGGCAATTCACTCCATGAGTTTGATATCCATCAATATATAACCTCTGAGCTCGTACGTCTCAGAGAAGGGCGTTAAGCAAGAGAATAAATTCTCCGTCGCCAAACAGATATATATTTAATAGAAATCAATCACACAAACTGAAGTCCAATGTCAGACACACAGTCCATTTACAAGTTCGTTCTGGGTCTGAACGAAACTGGAGGCACCTAGTACCCCGCATATCCATCGATCTCCAAGTACGTCTGGACGACCACCAATTGATTCCCTCCTCTTGGGTGTACGACCCAATCAAGATCATCAGTAATTATTCAAATGACGTGAAGACCTCCGTTCTTCAACCACCGTCTTCATCTTCGAAACCACGTCGAATAAGTTATTCAGAATGGGATAAACCCGGTCTTTCTGAATAACTCCCGTATATAATAAACATGTGTTACACAAACACAACATACGCCTTATTCCAATTCATCAGTCACTAACCGTAAATTAACAAGAGAATAATTCCCCAAATATTAACCCCGAAGGCCGAAACCAACATCAGATCAATACCTAGGAAACCGTTCTTCTTAGCTAACCTACAGTTAGTTTCTAAATTTCAAACTCTTAAGGAAAGGTTCCCATTAATTTTATCAAAGATAAATTCCTTAAAATTTATTCTTTAATCTTCTTTTGAATATCAATTCAAACTAGTCGGGATTAGCGAACCTTACCGAAGTAATCATTTGTTTTAATTTCCCAATCTCAACCTATTCATCCCATGAAGTAAAACTGGTAATACTTCATATCTAACACCACGGTGTTATCGGTAAATTCAATTACCATTTCACATTCAAATCTAATTAAAGATTTAACTATCGTCTGGAGTAAAACTGGTGATACTCCATTCTTGATCTTTTCAATCTAAATAAAGATTCATTAAAACTCCACTTAGTTTTAATCTGTGATTGGGTTAAAGAATCGGTGTCATTTAAAACACGGTTCACGATAAACCCAAAAATCAAATCACATTTCAATCAGTCCCTAACCGTAAATTAGCAAATGAGCAATTCCCTAAGTATTAACCCCGAAGGCCGAAACCAACATCAGATCAATACCACAGAAACCATTCGATTTAACTAATCTCTAGTTAGTTTCTGATTTTCTTAACTCCTTTGGGTCTAAGAATAGTATTATTGAAGATACCGTTCACGACAACCCAAAATCACATTCCATTAATTATCGGGTTAAAGAACAAGTGTTATTTAAAACACTGTTCACGATAAACCCAAAAATCAATACCAGTTCAATTCCAATTAAATATTATTTAATTGGTATATTTCATTAAATATAAGTAAAAAGATTTAATCTTTTTCTCAACTGGGCTTAAGAATAGTGTTAATGAAGACATCATTCACGAAAAACCCAAATCACATTTGATATTAAATACAAGGCTTTGAATAGAAAATATATCGGCTTATATTCAATATCAAATTCTACGACCAACAAATATCGTGTTGGAAATAACGATATAAATATATCTTTCAAACTCCCATAACAATATTTGTTTCATCACGGAGTCCAACATTGAAATATTCCACAGACAATTTCAATTCAAATCTACTCTAATTCAATTATTGGAAATCCTGGTTATTTTCAAAACCATTTCAAATCCAATTTATTTATTTAAAAATAAATAGAATTATAATTCTAGTTCAAAACTAGCTCATTTCGATAAAAATCTATTTTTATCTTTACAAATATGGAGTTTTTCATCCCGATTTTTCCCAAATCATTTCTTATGATTTTACACAAATTATTTCTATTTTTAATAATTTTATCAAGGCCCGTACAGTCGATTTCCATCAACGGCCATCGAACTGCACTTACAGCGACCTTTTCCAAATTTAATTTGGACATAATTCCAAATCCAACCGTTAAATTTCAAATTTATAATATTCGTTAGAAAGCTCTTTTCGATACGAACCCAACGGTTCTGGTTTTAGGAGAATCCGACGGTCGGATCTCCCGCAATATCCATTCGAAGTCAATGGTCGAAATTCACGAACTGCCACGGCACGGCGCGTTCTATTCAGGCCATTATATTATATATATAATATATATAATATATATTTCATCGATTTCCTTTTTAAAATGTATTATATAAATCATTTTAAATTCGTTTCAAAACGATTTCAACTTCATTTCAAATTCAAATCAAAATTGAAAATTTTCCTTATAAATTCGTTTTAATTTCATTTCAAATCGATTTCAATTCAATTCGATTTCAATTCAACTCGAATTTCAAATAATTTCAATTTATTTCGAATTTCAATTTAATTCGAAATTCAAATCATTTCAATTCATTTCAAATTGATTTCAATTCAAATTGACTTCTAATTCAATTTCCGTTCGTTTTCAATTCAATTCAATTTCAATTCAAATTCATTTCTATTCAATTTCAATTCAAATTCATTTCTATTCAATTTCAATTCGAATTCATTTCTATTCAATTTCAATTCGAACTTCAATCCTTTTCAAAATATCAGATTTTGAAATCACTTTCGATATTCATTATAAAATGAATAAAATCGATATAAATATCATTCACGTCATAATGGCGTCAATCTAATCAACACGGCTTCATGTATTTCTATTTTCAAATATTCTATTTCAAATACTTCTTTTTCAAATATTTTTATTTTCAAATATTTCTATTCAAATATTATATTTCAAATATTCTATTTCAAATATTCTATTTCAAAACTATTATGAGGCCCTATCAATTACCATATAATGTTAATTATATGGATTTCCTACAACATATGTATAAAATAACAACGATAAATAATCAACCATCATTCAGAGTGCATTCTACACTGTATTAGCATCAAATATAAATTTTTAACGCTCATAACAGCCTGTCAATCGATCGATCGGCATACAACTAATCATTGGGATTAGTGTATGTCATATATCATCCCAATACCCGTGTGGGGTTTCAAACTATCAAACACAGATTTTATTTGTGCAGTTGGGCGATGTGTAAAATTTATCGTCCCAATCAATATCAGTTAAATGTGTGTATACAAACAAATCGTCCGATTTGTTTATATTTATTTATTCGCATTCATGATAAATATTATATTTTCAACTATAAAATATTTTTAACTATATAAATATTTTATTTCACTTCACATCACATCACACAATCAACTACACATCAAAATCAAACAAACAAGCATACAAGCTGTAACGTCCCATAATTTTCAGTATATTTAAATTTCAATTTAAAATAAATAAATTGGAATATATTTAGGGAAAATCAAATTTTGTTGATTCTAATGTTGATGATTGGTTGAATTGAGTACAAATAGATTTTAGTTTAGTTTGTACTTAGGATGGTTGTAATTTGAAAATTTAATATTTAAATAATTAAATTTATTTGAGTGTGTTAATTTAAAAGTAGAATTCAAATTTAAATTGGAAATGGAAATTCTCAGTTGTTAATTTTAGTTGAAACTCAAATCTAAGATTTAGATAATCAAACCTGAGAACTTAAAATTCACGAAATACATTTATAGAATTTATTTAAATTGTAGTTTGATTTAAATTAGAATTTAACGAATATTTAATTTTGAATTAAACAGTTAACTGAATAATTGAAAATTTTATTTATTTATTTAACTATGAAATTTATCGGTTTTGGCGACTGTCTTGGAATTCGACAAAACTGGCGCCATATGAACCGGAACGGTGAATTATAGTAGGATCTCAATCTACGTTACTATCCGACTTGTCGTTTGACCGTATTGGAAAAACAACACGAATAGAATCAATATATGTGGATAATTGGTTGTTCTTATAGTGGACCTTATATATACATATATAAACAAACTCCATTCCACTCCATCAGCCATTTTCATTACACGTACACTTCTTCCAACTATTTCTCTTCTTAATGGCTGAATTTTTTTTTCAAAAACCCTAGATTTAAGTAAAAAAAATCATAACTTGAAAATGAAATCTCTTCAAACCATAGAGTATTATATACCATTTCGAAGCTCTCAACTAGTAGAGCTCAGATCTACAGTTTGTTGTGACATGCATTGAACGGTTTGGTCAGAATTTGCGATCAAACTCTCTGACTTTTGAAAACCCTAGCCTTAATTTTGGGGGTTTTCGATTTTGGCTTTGATTTCATATGGGTTTTGTTGAGAACGTCCACACGAGTGTTTTGGAGGCAGTCAGAGATTTTATGGTCGAGCGGGGTGGTCGAATTTGGTGGTTGAAGGCATAAGACGGCGAATTTAAGGTTTGTTGGCACGGCCAATTGAGGGCACCGGAATTCACCGGACCGAGGCTGGGAGGAGCAGCTCGAGCTGAGCTCGCCGTTGGTGGTGGCCGCCTGAGCTAATTCGGTCGGAGGAGGGAGCAACAGTTGGTCAAAGATCCTGCCATTTTGGGTGCAGCGCGTCGAGTTCCTGTAGCCAAGATGAAAGTGGAGCGGGAGATGAATAAGTGGGCGCTGACGTAGCAATAAACTAGTGGGTGAGAGTTAATTTTTATTAATATTTATATTTTAAAATTTCAAATCGTAAAAACGCTGATAACTCTCTCGTTTTAACTCGGATTTGGACGTGGTTTGTTGCGTTGGGATCATGGCGAGATTGCGGACGTTTTGGCACTAACCGAGCTGCGTTTGGTGACTATCAAATCTTGGCCCTTAGTTGGACGTTCGATCAACTATGGACGCAAATGTGAGCGATTCTTCGCTCACGAAATACTGAATTATTCCCATATTTATTGAATTAAATTATGAAGTAAGTTGGTTGCATGGTTGTGTTGGATTGTTGATGTGTGGTTTAAATTTAACGTGCAAGTGTGTTAACATGCAATTTAAGTAATTGATTGTTATTTAATTTAATTTAAATCTCTAGTTGAATTCGAACCCTTGTAAAATCCTAAAACAGTTTAATGCTGATCAGTTGAATGAAATGGTTGTGATGGATGTTGGTTGAAATTATTACTGAATTATAGTGATATTTTATGCTCCTTATTCAGTATATTGTAATGCATGTTGATTTTTGACGATAAATCCCATTTACCCTTGATGTTGCGGGCATCTAATGAACCCGGGATTTATCGATAAAATGAATTAAGAACACGGAGTGAAATGATAAATCTCTGTGACCCTGATTTGGATTGAAATGATAGATCCATCCCTGAAATATCGAGAAATTAAATTTAAAATCACTTGGCCATTGGGTAGATAATTATATACAGACATCGGTTGGTTAAATGATTTTAAATATTTCAAATTTTTATTTAATAGAATTTACCCTCTAAAAGAATGTACCGATACTCGATAATTCAATTCTTTAAAGATTCTGAACTGGGATGTTGATTAAAAGGGTTAAAGAAATTTTCCAAAACAAAGTGGAAATATTTAAATCGGGATTTGAATATGATTTAAAATCTTTTCAAATTAAGAGTTGGATTAGAAGGAAATAAATTCTTATGTAATCTGATTTTGGGAAATTTGGAAATCAATGATATCTGGGTTGTTTTATCTCCGTTGAATATATATATTTGAACTCTTGAAATCAAATAGTTATTTGAACGGGGTTGAAACGAGAGATGTAATTTAATGAATTCCGTTGAGACCGGAGGATAGATTCAAGTATTTGAAATTTGGAAGGAAGGAAAGATTTTGATTTGAGAAATTTATTTTAAATATATTTATGCATTTGATTCCAAATAATTATTATTGCTTTAAAATTTATTATTTACCTTTACTTATAACTATTGTATTTTAAATCATTTTCCCTTAATTCATTTTTCAAAATTTTCTAGTAAACCTTATTTTTAAGTATATATATATATTATTTAAATTACTGATTTATTTTAATTATTATATTCTATATATCTATATATTTATTTATATAAAATTTATTATTATTATTATTATTATATAAACATTTAGTTTACAAGTATTTTGAAATTATAAATTCCTTTCGAATGAATATCCTTGAGTTTGAACCGCTGGTTCAAATGGAGTTGAGATAAGAATCTGTGATAATTTGAAATCTTTGAGATAAATTATATTCTATTTGAATATAGGTCATTTTGAAATATTATATGATTATAATATAATGATATGAAATATATTCTAGTTTTAGAATATAAACGGTTTGGGTATGATTATGATATGTCGATATGAAAATTTTATTCGTTTGAATATAAATTGGGTTCGAAACAGAAGATGATATTTTGATATGAAAGCGAACCTTTATCAAATATAAAAGAACCGACCGATGTGAAAGATGTAAGCGTTGGTTGTTAAAGAGACCGGAGTCGACATAAGGCATACTCTCTGTCAGTGTCGATACCACTTAAACAACTGTGAACGTTATGACGTATCCAGATTGAGTATGATGACTTGGAGGCGATTATTGAATCGAAGAAGATGATCGATGACGAAATAGCCCTGACATTCAGGTCAAAATTGAAATGACTAAAATAGGAGCTATACCGTGACTAATTGAGGTAGCACCTTTGATCGGACACACTTCTTCGATATTATTTCTATGACTATGATGATGATGATGATTTAGGATCATTTATGACTTTGGGAGTGTGTTCCGAGGTGGGCGGTAGTGGCTGCTATGCGTTACCACCGGTCCGGGAGTGCAATTGGTAGAATCCTACCCTGGGCATTGCCTCGAGTGCCTTGTCATATATATCCATATCGAGCCCCATACGATTTTGATTTAGCATTGCCTTCTATGGAGTGCCCTCTGATAACACCAGTACGGTGAATTTACGGTACTGTATAGACTGTTGGTGCCTATAAACGGCGTAAGGGTATTATGGTAATCCCGCTTACGCTATTTTCAGTATTTATACTTTACTGGATGGACACTATCATAATAGCGTACTATATTATGTATGTATTAGTTTAACAGGTCCTTGAGAGATGGAAAAATCCCGTAACATCTCTTGAGTTACTGCCCCACGATACTGATGTTATTTCGTATTTTGATTTAACTAATATGAGAATGATTTAGTGCTGATCCGAGTGTTTGTTGTGTTTTCTTTTATGCAATACGCTTGGGTCAGCAGAAGTTCCAGTTAGCGAAGATCTCAATAGCTTGGAGGACGAAGACGAGGATTTGATATATATATCAAACATAAGTATTTCCGCTGCATTATTTCCGCTGCTTATTATGTACATCCGTATGTATATGTAACTCTAATAATCATTGAATGTTATAACCACAATATACATTTCAACTGCTTTTTAACTGCTATTTGTTTATTATATGTTGTCCTTCCGCTGTGAGATTCTGTTATTGTTTTCTCTTCTTTCTTTCTTTTTCTTCTTTTCCAAATAACAACCTGCATTTGCGATTTGTTTAGGTCGACATGTGTGGCTTATTGTTGATTTTAAACGGTCGAATAATGCGGGTCGTTACAGTTTGTATCAGAGAAATGGTTAGCGATAACCTTGGCTCTGTTTGGGAATTTACTCATTAGAGATAGGGATAGAAACGCCCTAGAATGAGTTTGAGTGATATGAGAGAGCGTACTTGTATTTGGTTATAAATTGGTTTATATTATGTTGAGTTGTTCTATTGAATATTTATGGATTCTGGTCGATATTTGGGAAGCCATAGAGTCGATAGGAATCTCTAAATAATCGAACAGAATGATCGACATAATATGGTTTTCAACTATATTTTTAAAATATATCAGGTATATTATTGGTTCTATCATATATATATATATATATATATCCGTTTTAGTAGGTGGTAATATTAAGTTATCACCTATTATGGGTGATTAGATAATAAATATAATAAAGGAAATTATATGGTTTAAGAAAATATTAGAAACGAAATGATACTTTTAAGTATCATTGGGTGAAACGATTGCGATTAAAATAGAAATGAACTTGAACTTGATCCTAGGTATTTTGAAATAGTTTTGCCAAGGTTTGAATAATATCATATTATAGGTATTTTCGAAAGGAATGCTTTAAAGGATTTTTAAAAGAAATAAGGGTGTAATCCCTTCTCGGACATTAGAAATGACTTCGGTAATGAGTGCACGCATTATCGACATTTATTTTGAAATGTCTAAGTGGAGGAGACCACTCCGTACTTTCATAATTTATTTGAAAAGTATTTTGGATTTAATTCCATATTGAATAATTTTATATGAAGGTATTAATATATGTTGTCAAGTTGGGCTTAAACTTAACCAAAATTGGAAATTGTTCATTATAAATTTAAAGATTTAGATTTGGAAAAATTTATGGTATGGTTTTCCCTAAAATAGTATAAATACATATATTATTTAAACTTAGTTATAACCCGGAATCAAGGCATTCAGGTTCATCATAACAAGTAATGTTAGTTGAGAGCTAAGACAACTCGATTCAATTAGAGAATGTTGATTTTTAAACTAAGAAATGGACTTATGTATTGAGAGAAGAGATGTAGTGGTTGAAAATGCTTAAGCACTAGCAATAATAGAGTTAAGAAAATTCCAAGTTTAATAGATATAGGCGTTCGATAAAATTTTAATTAACCAAAAGGTGAAATCCAATTAAAGTATAATAAATTAGAAAGCTTTATTGTGCAAATAAATTTAGCGTAGCTTATGACTTGGCTAATTTATAAGGAAATTAAGTTAGTCGAGTTAAATAAAGCCAGATTAGGAAAACGAAGAAAAATGGTTTGAAAACTAAGTGTAAAAACTTGAATGATAAACAATCCCTAATTAAATTCATGATGGAGGAGCCAAGCAAATAAATTGGTTAAAGAGAGAAAAAAATACTTAGTTGAGTAAAGGAATTAAGTATAATAAATTTCACTTAGAAATCGAATAGTAAGAGTTGAGGAACATTTGGGCTATACATAAACCGTCCTTAACTCGATTCAGGATTCTAGAGTCGAATAAATAACTTGAATTAGGAGAATAAACTTTAAGTGGGAATAGAATCTAATTGGATGAATAATGGTAAGAATAATATCAAGTGTAGAAAGGAAATGAGGTTTAACGTAATTTGGGCTTAACGAATGAAACCAAATCGAGCTAGTTCGAAAATCATAAATAGATTTGAATTAGTATTAAAATAGAAGGAGTTTGATGTTCGGTAATGATTCTTGAAATTTGGAGCTTAATAAATGAAATGAGAAAGAAATTTAATTTAATAACGTGGAATTATGGAAAGAAGAAAAGGGGAGTTTAAGAAAACCTTATGTTAATGAAATTAAATAAGGATTTGGATAAAGCTATATCTAGTAAGTGAGATATTTGAAGGAACTTGGATTTAAGATAACATAATGTAGGTTAATGAACTGAACCGAACGGAAACGAACTTAAGGGTAAATTCATGGCATTAATAAGTGGTAACCACATCTAGTGGTCGAGGGTGCTAAGGTGGAAAAATCCGAAGGTTTGGATCTCCAACTCAAATTAATTAACATTCAAAAGAAGATTTGGTTGAAATAAAAAGTACGGAATTGAATTTTTAAAGTCCGTTTGTGAAATAAAATCATTAGTAATGGATTTCAAACATAATCGATATGGAATAAGGAATGGTTAAATGAATGAGGAGGAGGTGTGAGGAAGTGGAACAAAACCGGGAATTTGAGATATGAAATAAGATATAGGAAAGATAAAACCAAGGGCTAAATTATTTAATTTGAATATTGAACTAGTTTGGTAAATCGCCCAAGGTTAATGGTTTAATGATTTAATATTATCAAGTTAGTTCAGAAATTAAAATGAATTCAAGTCTTGTGTAACTGAATGCTTGGAATGAAAACGAAAGGAGAAAATATATAGAAAATATATCGGAAAAGAATAAGCAATCGAATGTGAATTCATTTCTTAATAATGAAGTGATAATCGATTTTACGTATTAAGAATTTATCCAAAATTATTGGAAGCGAATGGTTTGAAACATCAAGTGAAATGAAATTGGTGTTCGGAAACCTGAAATATTTGATAAGCTGAACTAAATTGACCATAACTTCTGAATGGATGATCGAAATTTAACGATTCTAGACTTTTTGGATACTTAAGAAACTTAGCTAAAACTTTTGTTAATAGCGCCTTGACTAATTTCCATGTATATTAGGTTGGAATTCAAGATTTAGTCGAAGTCGAATGCGCAGAAAATAAAAATCTAAACTGAATAGCGATATTGTTTTGACCATAACTCTCTAACGGAGCGTCGGATTTTAATGTGCGAGTACAATTCGGAAAGGCCATGACATAAACTAAAACGTTTTCGTAAAGTGTTAAGCCTAAATCTGATGTTTAAAGGGTTAAAAACTGGGTAAAACATTTCAGATCTGCATTTTAGTGTGTGGGCTGAAGTGTTCGCCCCTACTAAAATAGTCATAACTTTTGAACGACTTATCCGAATTCGACGAATCCGGACAATTCGGAAAGCCTGAAACAAATGCTACAACTTTTGCCTAGTATGTTTTAGTCAAATTCCAACTTTTAATGAGTGATAAACCTTGTTTTGTTCGCTGGCCTGTTATGAATATTTTGGATTTGTAGTAGAAATGTAGAGTATATGTTGTGTAAGCTATATAAATTCGACATGGATTGTTATATATTGATTCTTATGCATGTTTGAGTGTTTTAGTAGGTGCAAGGATTTGGAATTATGCTTGGAGTTCGCTTGCGCTAAATACTAAGTGCTAAGGTAAGTAAAAAATGCAAATAAACGCTAAACAAGGTACGTATGTGTGTTATATGGTTTATGGTTAGAATATATATGTATGGTGTTTTCCCCATTTTTGGGATGCCTCATCGAATGATGAGATGTATATTTGAAATTTATATATGCTGTGATTTTCCGGGCCACTCCGTACAAAGGAGATGCTGCCGAAATTTTTCGTGATTTCGGGAGTTAGAAAATTTATGAGATTTACAAATATAACTTACTTAATAAAGGCTATTTTTATGTATGAATTTAAAATAGATATGTGCTTAACATCGTTTCGTTCTCTTTTCGAGGACGAAAAGATTTTAAGTGGGGGAGGATGTAACGTCCCATAATTTTCAGTATATTTAAATTTCAATTTAAAATAAATAAATTGGAATATATTTAGGGAAAATCAAATTTTGTTGATTCTAATGTTGATGATTGTTTGAATTGAGTACAAATAGATTTTAGTTTAGTTTGTACTTAGGATGGTTGTAATTTGAAAATTTAATATTTAAATAATTAAATTTATTTGAGTGTGTTAATTTAAAAGTAGAATTCAAATTTAAATTGGAAATGGAAATTCTCAATTGTTAATTTTAGTTGAAACTCAAATCTAAGATTTAGATAATCAAACCTGAGAACTTAAAATTCACGAAATAAATTTATAGAATTTATTTAAATTGTAGTTTGATTTAAATTTGAATTTAATGAGTATTTAATTTTGAATTAAACAGTTAACTAAATAATTGAATATTATATTTATTTATTTAACTGTGAAATTTATCGGTTTTGGCGACTGTCTTGGATTTCGACGAAACTGGCGCCATCAGAACCAGAACGGTGAATTATAGTAGGATCTCAATCTACGTTACTATCTGACTTGTCGTTTGACCGTATTGGAAAAAAAACATGAATAGAATCAATATAAGTGGATAATTGGTTGTCTTATAGTGGACCTTATATATACATATATAAACAAACTACGTTCCACTCCATCAGCCATTTTCATTACACGTACACTTCCTCCATCTATTTCTCGTCTTAATGGCTGAACAAAAATTTCAAAAACCCTAGCTTTAAATAAAAAAAATCATAACTTGAAAATGAAATCTCTTCAAACCATAGAGTATTATATACCATTTCGAAGCTCTCAACTAGTAGAGCTCAGATCTACAGTTTGTTGTGACATGCATTGAACGGTTTGGTCAGAATTTGCGGTCAAACTCTCTGATTTTCGAAAACCCTAGCCTTAATTTTGGGGGTTTTCGATTTTGGCTTTGATTTCAGAAATCGGTATATGGGTTTTGTTAAGAACGTCCGCACGAGTGTTTTGGAGGCAGTCAGAGATTTTATGGTCGAGCGGGGTGGTCGAATTTGGTGGTTGAAGGCATAAGACGGCGAATTTAGGGTTTGTTGGCACGGCCGATTGAGGGCACCGGAATTCACCGGACCGAGGCTGGGAGGAGCGGCTCGAGCTGAGCTCGCCGTTGGTGGTGGCCGCCTGAGCTAATTCGGTCGGAGGAGGGAGCAACAGTTGGTCAAAGATCCGGCCATTTTGGGTGCAGCGCGTCGAGTTCCTGTAGCCAAGATGAAAGAGGAGCGGGAGATGAATAAGTGGGCGCTGACGTGGCAATAAACTAGTGGGTGAGAGTTAATTTTTATTAATATTTATAATTTAAAATTTCAAATCGTATAAACACTGATAACTCTCTCGTTTTAACTCGGATTTGGACGCGGTTTGTTGCGTTGGGATCGTGGCGAGATTGCGGACGTTTTGGCACTAACCGGGCTGCGTTTGGTGACTATCAAATCTTGGCCCTTAGTTGGACGTTCGATCAACTATGGATGCAAAGGTGAGTGATTCTTCGCTCACGAAATACTGAATTATTCCCATATTTAGTGAATTAAATTATGAAGTAAGTTGGTTGCATGGTTGTGTTGGATTGTTGATGTGTGGTTTAAATTTAACATGCAAGTGTGTTAACATGCAATTTAAGTAATTGATTGTTATTTAATTTAATTTAAATCTCTAGTTGAATTCGAACCCTTGTAAAATCCTGAAACAGTTTAATGCTGATCAGTTGAATGAAATGGTTGTGATGGATGTTGGTTGAAATTATTACTGAATTATAGTGACATTTTATGCTCCTTATTCAGTATATTGTAATGCATGTTGATTTTTGACGATAAATCCCATTTACCCTTGATGTTGCGGGCATCTAATGAACCCGGGATTTATCGATAAAATGAATTAAGAACACAGAGTGAAATGATAAATCTATGTGACCCTGATTTGGATTGAAATGATAGATCCATCCCTGAAATATCGAGAAATTAAATTTAAAATCACTTGGCCATTGGGCAGATAGTTATATACAGACATCGGTTGGTTAAATGATTTTAAATATTTGAAATTTTTATTTAATAGAATTTTCCCTCTAAAAGAATGCACCGATACTCGATAATTCAATTCTTTAAAGATTCTGAACTGGGATGTTGATTAAAAGGGTTAAAGAAATTTTTCAAAACAAAGTGGAAATATTTAAATCGGGATTTGAATATGATTTAAAATATTTTCAAATTAAGAGTTGGATTAGAAGGAAATAAATTCTTATGTAATCTGATTTTGGGAAATTTGGAAATCAAAGATATCTGGGTTGTTTTATCTCCGTTGAATATATATATTTGAACTCTTGAAATCAAATAGTTGTTTGAACGGGGTTGAAACGAGAGATGGAATTTAATGAACTCCGTTGAGACCGGAGGATAGATTCAAGTATTTGAAATTTGGAAGGAAGGAAAGATTTTGATTTGAGAAATTTATTTTAAATATATTTATGCATTTGATTCCAAATAATTATTTTTGCTTTAAAATTTATTATATACCTTTACTTATAACTATTGTATTTTAAATCATTTTCCCTTAATTCATTTTTCAAAATTTTCTAGTAAACCTTATTTTTAAGTATATATATAATATTTAAATTACTGATTTATTTTAATTATTATATTCTATATAGCTATATATTTATTTATATAAAATTTATTATTATTATTATTATTATTATTATTATATAAACATTTAGTTTACAAGTAATTTGAAATTTTAAATTCCTTCCGAATGAAAATCCTTGAGTTTGAACCGCTGGTTCAAATGGAGTTGAGATAAGAATCTGTGATAATTTGAAATCTTTGAGATAAATTATATTCTATTTGAATATAGGTCGTTTTGAAATATTATATGATTATAATATAATGATATGAAATATATTCTAGTTTTAGAATATAAACGGTTTGGGTATGATTATGATATGTCGATATGAAAATTTTGTTCGTTTGAATATAAATTGGGTTCGAAACAGAAGATGATATTTTGATATGAAAGCGAACCTTTATCAAATATAAAAGAACCGACCGATATGAAAGATGTAAGCGTTGGTTGTTAAAGAGACCGGAGTCGACATAAGGCATACTCTCTGTCAGTGTCGATACCACTTTAACAACTGTGAACGTTATGACCTATCCAGATTGAGTATGATGACTTGGAGGCGATTATTGAATCGAAGAAGATGATCGATGACGAAATAGCCCTGACCTTCGGGTCAGAATTGAAATGACTAAAACAGGAGCTATACCGTGACTAATTGAGGTTGCACCTTTGATCGGACACACTTCTTCGATATTATTTCTATGACTATGATGATGATGATTTAGGCCCATTTATGACTTTGGGAGTGTGTTCCGAGGTGGGCGGTAGTGGCTGCTATGCGTTACCACCGGTCTGGGAGTGCAATTGGTAGAATCCTACCCTGGGCATTGCCTCGAGTGCCTTGTCATATATATCCATATCGAGCCCCATACGATTTTGATTTAGCATTGCCTTCTATGGAGTGCCATCTGATAACACCAGTACGGTGAATTTACTGTACTGTATAGACTGTTGGTGCCTATAAACGGCGTAAGGGTAATATGATAATCCCGCTTATGCTATTTTCAGTATTTATACTTTACTGGACGGACACTATCATAATAGCGTACTATATTATGTATGTATTAGTTTAACGGATCCTTGAGAGAAGGAAAAATCCCGTAACATCTCTTGAGTTACTGCCCCATGATACTGATGTTATTTCGTATTTTGATTTAACTAATATGAGAATGATTTAGTGCTGATCCGAGTGTTTGTTGTGTTTTCTTTTATGCAATACGCTTGGGTCAGCAGAAGTTGCAGTTAGCGAAGATCTTAATAGCTTGGAGGACGAAGACGAGGATTTGATATATATATATATATATATATATATATCAAACATAAGTATTTCCACTGCATTATTTCCGCTGCTTATTATGTACATCCGTATGTATATGTAACTCTGATAATCATTGAATGTTATAACCACTGTATACATTTCAACTGCTTTTTAACTGCTATTTGTTTATTATATGTTGTCCTTCCGCTGTGAGATTCTGTTATTGTTTTCTCTTCTTTCTTTCTTTTTCTTCTTTTCCCAATAACTACCTGCATTTGCGATTTGTTTAGGTCGACATGTGTGGCTTATTGTTGATTTTAAACGGTCGAATAATGTGGGTCGTTACACAAGCCGTGCATGGTCTGTGGACGACGGGTGTCGGGTGCTACTAAACACCATCTGCATCCTAGTATATATTTTAACTAGAAAATTAAATTAAAAGTGAGAAGTTCTCACCAAAAGCTAATCCAAATTCCACGATTCTTCATATATAGGAAATCTTCGCCGTGCTTCCAACGAGATCTGTTTCACGCGGTATATGTTAAAAATCTCATTTTTATTTCAACGCTAAAAAGATCCCATTTTTATATGATGTATATACGATAAAAATCACATTTTTATTTCGCCTTTCATATGAAAATTATATTTTTAACCTTCTACTATAATAAAAATTATATTTTTAACTTCTACTATAATAAAAATTATATTTTTAACTTCTTCATTATATAACAATTATATTTTTATATTGGAAAAAAAAACTAATCTACCCTTTATATTTTAAAATTCAATCTTTTACATTTTAAAAATTCAACCTTTTCATAAGGAAAAATCTAATTTTTATTACCATAAAAATTTAAAATTGCTTACTCTACATACATATAAAAATAACTCTTTTATTATCGTCATTCTCTAATCACTAAAAATCGTACTTTGATATTTATAAAAACCAAATCTTTTTTTTTAAACAAACAAAAATCGAACCCTTTAAACGGCTATATATGAAAATCCGAAGTCTAAAACAATTTTATTTACATAGGATCTGAAATTAAAACAATTGTAAATAAACAAATGAATAAAAATAGTAACAAAACTCACTATCGTTGGAGAAAATGGGGTGTTTGCGCTCGAAGGAGGAAGGGGAAGGGGTAAACGTTGTTGCGTTCGCCGGAGGGGGTGCGCCAAGGGCTGCGCGAGGCGGATTGTCAACGAGGGGGTGTCGCGGTTCTTCAGCTGAGAGTGGGGGGGCACTCGACTGGCTCGATGGAGGGTGGAGGGTGTTGCGCGAGTTGGTGGAGGGGAGGAGCAGAGGGAGAGGACCATCGGCGGAGGGCGGCACTGAGTCGGGGGGCGACGAGCGATTAGGTTTTTTTTTCTGTTTGAAGTCAACGGCAAATGGGGAGGTGGTTAAAGAGAGAGAAAGGATTCTTTATATTTATTTAATATTTAATCAACCCAAAAAGCAACTTCTTAATTCGAACTCGAAATTGAACCCACCGACTGTCGTCCCCTAGCGTATTACCCCCATTCCGAACACAATGGGATATGTATCACAGGCCAATTCGACTGTTACGTTCAGTTTTTGTCAAAATCAACATATAACTCTATATATTGAATTTGAACGCGCATTTCAATTTACCGGGGCCACATACTAACTCAAAAAATTCCCGAAAAATATTTTCTAGCTTCGTATTGACGATACGGTCCTAACAAAACTAATTTCGTCAAATTCCGAGACCGTTTGAAAAATGGCCATTTTCCAGTCGATTAAAATCAACTGAAACTGGTCAAATGCGTTTTACTTCGCCACGCTCACATATTGATTTGATAAATTACGAAAATTGGAATCTAGCAATAACTTGACATCATGGATCCAACAAAAGTGATTTCGTCGAAAACTGGGATCGTTTGCAAAATTTCCATATTTATGGGCCAGAATTCCATAGCAACTATTCAGAATTTTCAACTGGGCATATCTTTTGATTCCAGCTATGAAATTTCAATTTTTCGGATTTGTTGGAAAGATATTATCAATTAGATTCTAATATTTTTGGTTTCACTAAAATCCAGTTTATTTTGCACCCAGTACATTCATTTGAATTTAGAAATTGAATTATCGAACTACCACGCCATTTTCAATTCCTTCTATAATTATGAATAATTATTTATATTCTAACGACGATCTATATAAATATATACGTTCGAACTCTATTCAAAATAAATTTTTCGTCGTTATTATTTAAAATATTCATTTTAAATAATCAAAATTCGCTAAAATTGCCAAAATAAAAATTTTAAATTGGCTCGGATTTCCGGGTTGTTACAATTCTTCCAATAATATATATATATATATATATATATATATATATATATCGGAACGTTCTAGAGTGACAGAGTGGATAGTGTCTAAGGCTTGGGTTTGGAAAATATAGTTTCCTGTTCTGTTTGGCTATCCCTAACTGATCCGACGGACGGGATAGTGATTTCAAAATCAAATTTAGAATTTAATTGAAACCTTTGAATTTTGAACGATTTTGGGAATTTAACAAGCATTGTTCCTTGTTTAAATGATTTGAGATAGGATTTAAACCCTTTAAATGATTATGAACGTATTCTGTTTAAATAACTATTCTATAGCACTATAAGAAACGCTTTAGAAATTCCTTGAAATAACTTGGTTTTGGGAGCCAAGAATTTTATTTAAACTAGAAAGGATGTAACAACTTGGAAATTCTGAACCAATTTAAATTTATTTATTTTAGAAATTTTAATGGATTTTAATATTTTAAATAATTTATTTTAAATAACAACGATGAAAAATTTATTTAAATCGAAATTAGAACGAATAAATTTATTTTAATTATAAAACAAGCCTGAAATGGCACAGTAGTTTGAAAATTTGATTTCAAATTCCAAATGAATGTGCAGGATTCAAAATAAATCAGATTCTAGTAAAACCAGAAATATTTGAATCGGTTTGAAAATATCTTTCCAATGAATGTGAAAAATCCAGATTTCATAGTGGTAATTGAAAGTTATGCCCAGTTTAAAATTCAGAATAGTCGCTATGGAATTTATATATATATATATATATATATATTAATATAAAATATAGCCATTTTACAAATGACCTCCGATTTCGACGAAACCACTTTTGTTGGATCCGGAATGTCAAATTATTGTTAGATTCCAATTTTCATAATTTTTGGAATTAATATGTGAGCGCAGTAAATGTAAACGCATTTGGTAATTTCAGTTTGAATTTAATCGACTGGAAAATGACCATTTTTCAAACGGTCTCCAAATTCAACGAAATTAATTTTGTTAGGACCGTATCGTCAAAACATAGCTAGATTTATTTTTTCGGAATTTTTGGAGTCGGTATGTGGCCCCGGTAAATTAAAATGTACGATCAAATTTAATAATTAAATGATTTATATTTTAACATGAAGAAAACAAGCTAAAAACGATCGAATGGGCTGATGAGACCTTGCCCATTGTGTCCTGAATAAGGGTATTTGGCTAGGGGCAACATTAGTTGAGCGGAATTTAGAGTTATTAGGAATTAACGGGTTTTTTTTTTGTAAATTAGAAACATTTAATAATATTATATTATAAATACCCCTAATATAAATAAAACCCCAATTTCCTCAGAAGAACGCATTCGACACCATTTCGTTTTAATGGCTGAGATTGATGAAATTCCTCCCTTCAATTATTCTCAAACCATTTTGAATTAGCACAAGGTTTCAAAGCAAATATAGTAGAGATTTCTATGTACTTCAAATCAATCAATATGGTGATGATATGTTTTCATCGAGGAAGGAGCTCGTTTTTGCTTCTCGAAGTCAGGACGCTCGTCTGAGTTTTGGGGGAGCACGTGGCCACCAATCACGATCGGATTTCGGCCATGGGTTCCAGTAACGGTCGTTTTCCATAACAACGAAGGATCAACTTTAAACAGTGAAGGGTAGGTGTTTTATTTATTTATTTTAGAATACAATAGAAATGTTTTACAAAATAAAATAGTAATGTTTTTTAAAATACAATAGAATTGATTTACAAAATAAAATTAACATTGATTTGAAAATAAAATTAACATTGATTTGTAAATAAAAAGAACACTTTTTGAAAATTAAAAGAACAAGGTTTGGAAAATAAAAAGAACACTGTTTTGAAAATAAAAAGAGCATTGTTTTAAAAATAAAATTGACATTGTTTTAAATAATAAAATTAACATTGTTTTAAATAAGAAAATTAACATTGTTTTAAAATAACAAAGTTGATATTGTTTTTAAATAGTAAAATTGACATTGTTTTTAAACTATAAACTAGCATTACTTTTAAATTATAAAATAAAGCATTGTTATAAAATATGATTTTTATATATAATGGCTTGAAATAAAAATATGGTTTTATATATAACTTTAAAATTAAAATATGGTTTATATATATATATATAGCTTTAAAATAAAAATGTGATTTGTATAATGAGATAGAATTGTTTTTCTAAATATAAAAATAGAATTATTTTTTCTAAATATAAAAATACACATTGTTTTGAAAAGAAAATTAAAGCATTGTTTTAAAAATAAAAATGTCGTTGTTTTAAAAATAAAAATGTCTTTGTTTTAAAAATAAAATGTCTTCGTATTAAAAAAAAGGATAAAAATGTCATCATATTAAAAATGAAAATACCTTTGTTTTAAAAATGAAAATAACATGGTTTTAAAATATATAAATATGATTTCATTGTTTATAAAAATGATTTTTCATTGTATAGAAAATATGGTCTTTCACTATATAGAAAAATATGCTATATATATATATATAGTTGAAATAAAAATATGATTTTTTTTATAAATAGCACTATATTAAAAATCTTGAAATAAAAATATGATTTTTTTTATAAATAGCACTATATTAAAAATATGATTTTTAATATATATGTATATACCGCGTGAAACGGGTTGCGATGGAACTGAATGGAAACAAAGTAGAATCCAAAACCGTCCTTTAAAGACTGGCGGAGTGGAAACCAAAGGTGAGAACTCCTCACTAAAAATTTTGCACAGTTATTTATTTGTTTTCATAATTGGAAAATATATAGAATTGCTAGTTTAGATTTTTATCAGTTTAATCATTAGAAACTGTATACGGTGCGTGTTAGATCACCTCCCTCATCCACAGACCATGGAAGATTTAAATTGACTGTATTATATGTCGTTTGTGGTGTTGTAATGTTGAACGTATTAAAAATAATGTTAACATTAACGTGGCAGTAGGAATTAAGTTGTAAATATTTATTTTTTATTTAAAATAGTGAAAATTGGTTAAGTTTAAAAATAATTCAATCTGAATTAGAATTGGTTAAATTTATTAACCAATAATTTATTAAAATAAACTGTTGTTGTTTGAAAACCCACACGGGTATTGGGATGATATTTGACATACACTAGTCCCAATATTTAATTGTGCGTCAATCGATGGATTGACAGTCTGTGATGAGCATTATTTATTTATTTTAATGCTCACACAGTTGTAAATTCCACTCTGGATGTGAATGGACTGTTTGTTGATTATTTATCATTATTGTTGCATACATGTTATGTATAAAATCCGTATAACTGAAATTATATAGTAATTGATTGAGTCGCATTCCGATTCATAAATAAAGAACATCTTTAAATAAAGGACTTTTTAAAATAAAGAATATTTTTAAAATAAAGAATCTTTTAAAATAAAGAATATTTTAAAATAAAATGTTTTTAACAATAAAAATCACATTTTTATTGTATGAATAAAAAATAAAAGAATCCTGTGTGAAAGTACATTTTCGTACATTAAAAATGTCACTCTTTAGCATGTTAATGAAAATAATATAATCATTTGTTGAATTATATTTTTGTACATTAAAAATGTCACCTTTTAACATGTTAATGAAAATAATATAATCATTTGTTGAATTATATTTTTGTACATTAAAAATGTCACCTTTTAACATGTTAATGAAAATAATATAATCATTTGTAGAATTATATTTTTGAACATTAAAAATGTCATCTTTAACATGTTAATGAAATGAATAAAAGATTTATGTGTTGAATAAAATTTTCGAACAATAAAAATATCATTTTTATTGAATGTATAAACCATATAAGATATTCATGTGTTGAATAAAATTTTCGGAACAATAAAAATAGTTATGTGGTTAAGCGCCCTTTTTATCGATCGAGGTATTCATTTTATAAAGAATATAAAAAAGAAGTGATTTCAAAATTTAATATTTTGAAAATATTATCATTTTAATATGATAAAGATATAGAGTATTCAATTTTGATTTAAAAGTGAAAATAAAGTTGGAATCATTTTAAAACAAATATATAAACGATTTATAAAATACATTTTAATTGGAAATCGACGATATATATATATATATATATATATATATATTTAATGTCCTGAATAGAACGCATCACACATCGACCGTTCGCGAATTTCGACCATTAACTTCAAATTAACGAGAGATCTGACCGTCGGATTCTCCGAAATCCGGAACCCTTGGGTTCGTATCGAAAAGAGCTTTCCAATGAATATAAGAAGTTTGAAATCTAATGGTTGGATTTGGAATTATGTCCAAATCAAATTTGAAAATGGTCGCTATGGATGCAGTTCGGTGGCCATTGTTGGAAATCGACTATACAGGCGATAATAAAATTATTAAAAATATGGAAAAATTATGTAAAATTATAATAAATGGTTTGGAAAGATTTTGGATGAAAAATTCCATATTTGAAAAGGTAAAAATATATTTTTATCGAAATGAACTAGTTATTAACTAGAATAAATCTTTAATTATTATTTAATGAAGTATTCCAATTAATTAATATTTTTTTGGAATTAAATAAAAGAATTGGATTTTGGGTTTATCGTGAATGGTGTCTTCAATAACACTGTTCTTAAACTCTGTGTGAAAAGAATAAATCTTTTAATTAAGATTTAGAGAAGTTTACTAATTAATTAATGTTTAATTAGAATTGAAATGAAAGTTGATTGTGTGTTTATCATGAATTATGTTTTAAACGACATTTGTTCTTTAATCCCAATTAACAGTGAAAATAAAATTTGGAATTTATAAATCTTTTATTAAAATTTAAATGGAATTTATAAATCTTTTATTAAGATTTAAATGGGATTTATAAATCTTTTATTAAGATTTAAATGGAATTTATAAATCTTTTATCAAGATTTAAATGAAATTTATAAATCTTTTGTTAAGATTTAAACGGAAATTTTCTAAAGTAAAGTTTTCCAATTTAATATCATAAATTGGGATTGAATGGAATTCAATTTGGTAATAATCGAGATGAGCTTCTATGAATGAATACCGTTACTATATATTGAATTTAGAAGGCTTTGCCGCTATTCCATTTATATTATTAATCTGATGTGGAAATTTATATTGATTATATATTGGTCTGTTTTCCCGTCTAGATTCCATTTTTATGGAAAATGATTTGGGTTTATCGTGAACTGTGTTTTAAAGAACATTGGTTCTTTAACCCAAGAAAAAAAACAGGATTTATTTCCTAAAAAATTTGGATAATCATTAAGTAATGATTTTTGATATTTAAAACTGAATTAGAGTTTGAAATGAACCTTTAATTAGATTAAAATGAGAATGGGATAAATAGGTTGGGATGTGAAAATATAAATAAATGATTATTTCAGTAAGGTTTGTTAATCTCGACTAGTTGATAAACCTTGACATGGTCTAGAATTGTGAAAAGATAAAATAAAATCTTTTGAAATGGATAACCAAAGGAAGATTAAAGAATAAATTTAAAAGAATTTATCTTTGATAAAATTAATGGGAACCTTTCCCTAATAATGTGAATATTTTATTAAAGGAAAATTCTGAATCGGAATGAGGCGTATGATGTGATTTTATAGCACTGGATTATAAAATACGCGAATTATTCGGAAAGACTGGGTTTAACCCATTCTGGATAATTAATACGACGACCAAGAGTCAAAGATGAAGATGGTGGTTGAAGACCGGAGATCTTCACATTGCTTGGATGATTACTGATGTCTTGATTGGGCCGTACACCAAAGACAAGGTAATAAGTGGCACATACTAGAGATCGATGGATATGCGAGTACCTCTCTCTTGTATTGGACATATGGGACGAGGAATAAGGTGCCTACGGTTTTGTTCAGACCCAAAACGAACTTGTAAGTGGATGGTACGTCTGACGTTGTATTCTTTTATGCTGTATTCGTTGATCTCTACTAAATATATATATGTTTGGTGGTGGAGAATTTATTCTCTTGCTTAACACCCTTGTCTGAGATGTACGAGCTTAGAGGTTATATATAGGCAGAAATAAATGGTATGGTATGGACTAACAATGTGGCATACTGAGTTGCAAATGATCAAGAATTTTGTTGAAAAGCAGAGCCTTGTGGTTGATGATCAAAGCACAGCTTTAGTTAGCATAGCGTTGCGTAAAGTTACTTCGCGAGCCTCACACCCCGGTATGAACCAAAAACGGGATAGTGACTGCATGGAAATGGACATATGTTAGTTCTAACTACAAGTAAAGTCATGGTATGGAGCCCAGACTGTTTACTTATGTTGAAGTTTCTTATTATTTGGTGGAAAGCGAGGTGGCTCGGATATGATTTGAGTCCCTGGTGGCTCTAGAGTGGTCGACATTACTGACCTATCTTAGAGGTTCGATAGAACCGGCTAACATATGGTTTATGGTATAACTAATCATCGACGGATGACCGACCATGTAGATCCAAGGGCTCGCTAGCGTGCGAGTCCTGAGGCACTTGCTAGTGTGTCTCAAAATCGGTGAGGATAATCCCTTGCCTCGGTTCATAGATGGAAACCCAATTTCCAATATGTGATATTCGGTTTTAGTTGTAGATATATATATATATATATATATATTTGGCGACGTAATATTATGGTACTTACGCCGCCTATGATTGATACATTTATATTCGAAGTTGATTTCTTCACTTATAGTAATAGTAAAAGATGAAATTTCGTGTATCAAGCATATTTGGCTATTATAAGAGAAAACTCTATCCTCGACTACGTTCATTGTGTGATGGGACCTGAGTCTTATAGTAGCTTAATTTTTCCAAAAAGCATTACGATGTTTTATTTTAAACTAAGAATTCAAGTGGAGTAAACCCGTTCGTGTTATACGGCATCGTCCCATGATATCCCCACTTTAAAATTTAAGATTAATAACTATTTTAGTTCTCATACTGGTCCCATGACTAACCTGGAGTTTATTGTTTTAACCTAAACTCTATGTGCCCATATTTTCCACACGGGTAGCTAGTAGTTTTGGTTTTACAGATATTATATTCACAGGACCTGTAACGACCCGTGTTTTTCGACCATTTGAATATGAATATTTAAATTAGTTTTAAATATTATGTTGAGAATATTAATGGAATTTAATATTGAATTCGTTATTTAGAACGAAGTTGAACGTTATATATTTATATATAATATAAATCGAGCTTGAAAATGGCGTGCAGTTCGTGAAATGAAGTTTTGAACTTCAACTGAGAATACAGGACCCGATATAAGTCGGATTTCTGTGAAACAAGACACGTTGGAACTGTATTGACGATAATTTTCATATGAAAGAGAAAAATCTAGATTTCGTGTTATAGTTTGATAGTTATGGCCAAATCAAATTTTGAAATAGTCGCTATGGAAAATCGTTATTAAATTATAGGCCTTTAAAATAGCAGTTTTGCAAACGGACTCAGATTTCGACGAAATCAGTTTCATTAGAACTGTATCGCTAAATTTTTGTACGGTAGTGAATTGCGTGGAAAACCGATGTCGTATGTGACCACGGTAGCCGTAAACGCCCGTTCAATTTCTATAGCGCGTATTTAAATAAATAAAGGGGTATTTGAGTGTAACTTGAGAAGACGATCGAATTAGGCCACGAAACCAGTTCCGTTGAGTTCGTATCGTCGATTAGAGTCAGAATAAGTATATAGTTTGTTATTTTTAGAGACCGGAAAAATTTGGTGTTAAAAGGGGTATTGCGGTTCGGGGTAAAAACAGCCTACCGGGGCAACAGTCTCAAAATGCGACGAAACTAGTGCCGTTGGGTTCGTATCGAAAAGTTATTGTAAGATATCAAGGTTTCAAGTTGATTCGATTTATCTGGTGACCGTGGAAAAATTAAACATGTGTTCATTTCCGGTTTCATAAAGGAAATTTTTTCATACGACCTCGGATTTCGACGAAACTTGTCCCATTGGGTCCGGAATACCTTTTTACACTAAGATTAGTTTTTTTATCAGTAAACCAAAATCGTTGTAACGTTTTGATCGACTGCTTCGTGATGTAGTTTCGCTGATAATATATATATAAATTTAAGCTTCCTTTCGCATGAAGAGATCCACACATGGGCATGTCCATTGAAGTACACAACAGACTAAGACCAGCCGCCTATAGTTGAAAGAAATTACATGCTGAAAATCTATCCTAGCTTTCTTTTCTCTTCCCAGCTACGACTGTACCATTGAAAGTGACGCCCTAAACACCGTGCCGACCAAGGTATGGAGTTGCTCACCCAAGTACAAGTTTATATCAGCTACCCTGTATAATTACTACAAACCTATTCCCCTAAAACTTGGCATCCACGCTGTCTTCTTCATATAAAATGATCCTCACTCCTTCTTTTTCATTTGTTTTCGTTTCCCCTTCGCTCCCTAAAATGGTGAAACCGATTTGTTTTGCCATCAAAAAAATAAATACACTAAACTAAGTCAGTAACCCTAAATATCTTTCCAGCATAGTCAATATGTTTGCAGCCGCCACTGAAACAATTCAATGGCCGGTGTCTACTGATTCTCGCATCCAATCTTCTTCTTTTTCCTCACTAAAGCAAGAAACTTTCTTAAACAACATTTGCCAGCTGAGCGTGCTATTTCTAATGAACGGTGTTGATCGGATCGAGGGCTTTATTTGTGACCGGAAACGCACCAGAAGGTCGCGGCTTTTGTTGATGAACTGGAGGGATCCTGGAAGGAGAAACAAGGCGCCCAATACTTCTGGCGAAGCACCTGCTGCCGTGGCGCGCTTCTCAGCGCCGTTGGATGAATTTCCGATGGCTCGGATCATAGTGCAGCGATGGTTGCTCTAGGCAGAGCGTGGGTTCAATGGAAGACATCAGTATGAAGCAGTTGTACAAAGTAAAAGCGGAGAGTTTCGGATCAGCCACTTCACGCTTTGAAAAGGGAAACGTAATTAGTCATTAAAACCTTAATTCTAATTATTATATTAATTAAGATTTTCGTTGGTACTAAATGATGCTGATATTGGTGTTGAACAGAAAATTTGAACAAGAGAGAAGCATACGAAAGGAGGAAAGCCGGACTAGTACTTTTACAAGTCGGAAACTATCAGACCGTATAATCCTTAAGCCAAAGATCATAGACTTTACAAGCTTTTGGAATTTCTAGAGCATTGTTAAATCGGCCTGATAATCAACCCTTAGAAGTAATTATTTACTTTACATTAAACATGATTAGTTAATTTATTATATCGGGAATGGTAAACGTTTTAAATGGAAAGCAGGGCAGGAAATTCTTGAGATTTTGGGCAAATTGTTCTACCGCAAAAATAGGGTTTAAATGAGGAATATTAATTAAAATTTTGATTAGGAAAATTTACCATTAAATTAAATTGGTGATTAAGGTTTAGTTAGAATAATTAATTATTTAATTAAATTGTTAACTTACATCGTTAATAATTTGCCATATCTTATCAGAATTGGACGGACAAGGTTGCACTAGAACCATCATACCGAGTACTACGCTGTGGAAAAGATTGGGACGACTTTGGAATCAACTAATATTTTTCGGTTAAATTAAACACTTGTTTAATTTAACTGAAGCGCACTGCTTATGCAACAAACAGAATCAAGGTGAGTTAAACTCACTCAGTTACCCTTTTTATATTTTATATAAATTGGGTATTTTTATTTTGTGTGCTCTACTTGCCAATGGTTGACTGTTTTGCTAGTTATCTGCTTATCTGTTGATTTAACCAATGAAATTAAACTGTGTTTAATTTCAGTAAAATACCAAATCGTTATTTTTAACGATTGGTTCCAATAAAGGTAACTCACCTTGGTTGGTCACGTTTATTTATAAACGTGTTTAAATGATTGAATTGTTTGAATTGTGTGTGGTTGATGTTAAATGGCCGTTATTTATTGTTATCAGTTAAACAAAACTGAATAGTCTGATTTGAGATAACCGTTGTGAATACAGGGAAGAACAGGTTGGAGGGATCCAACCGGATCCCTCAAATGTATTATTTATTTTCATATTATCATATATGAACTAATCTGTTTGTGTGATTGATTTGATGGTTGATTATTGACTGAATATCCAACATCTGTTTGGTTTGAACCAATGGGCGATATTGGTTAAGTGTTTGGCAGAGTATGGCCTTTAAAACCAATCGAGTTATAGATATTGATTCACCGTCAGGTGAATCGATAGAGTTGAGGTTATAAAATTTATTTTATAACCAGAGTTAGATTTGAATTATATTATTTGAATAAAAGTTATTTGAGAGAAATAAATAAATATTTTATTTGTTTAAGACTTTGATTTGTTATGAATTTATTTTGCAAAGCAAATGCTGATGTTAATCAGATTTACCAGTTGAAGAATAAGAAATGAATTAAATGGTTAAACCTTGGAAGTTTGTTTTGTAAAGAAAACAAATAATTAGAATTTATTTAAATTAATTATATTTTTAAATAATTGAAAGCGAGGATTGTTGAAATCGGTTAATGAGATAATCAAGTTTTTGAGTTAATTAAATCGACCGTTTGGAATTAGAATTGTTTATCGAGTTAATGTGTTTTGACTAAAATAGTTAAACGAATATTGTTTGAATTTAAATAAGGATTTAAAAGGGATTTAATATTTAATTTAGTTAATAAAGGGGATTAACTACTAAAGTAGTTAATGTTTGAAATAAGTTATTATTTTAATTCATGATGAAGTTAGGAATATATTTTTAAATGGGAATTCATTTAAAAGGGTTACCGAATGTGAGATGCAAGCTAATTGAATGGTGAAAGGAAATAAACGTACTCAATTATATGAATTAAGTGCAAGGAGATTACGATAAAAAGGGTTTATTATAAACCAGAGGGTTTAAGTAAGTTTCAAAGTGTTAAGACGTTAATTTTACATTAACGTTATTTGAAAACGAGATCTAGTAAAAAAGAGAAATTTTAAATGAGATTTCAAAATGGGAAATTGAATATATTTATTCGAGATAGAATTAGCCAAATATAATTATTCGGCTAAGTTGCCATTTCGTACGACTGCTAGCGTAATTCGCAGGGCTGCAGATAGCCTACGGCGGTCGGATGTTTCCTGAGGGAAT
This sequence comes from Allium sativum, assembly GCA_030737875.1. NCBI lineage: Eukaryota > Viridiplantae > Streptophyta > Magnoliopsida > Asparagales > Amaryllidaceae > Allium > Allium sativum. The sequence goes on along the minus strand of CM060909.1, from coordinate 749,318,591 downwards.
CAGGCGAAACCATTGTGATCGCTGCGATCTAGAGTCAAGCAAATAGAGTTAAGTCTAATGAGAGTTAATCGATTAGAGTTAAATCGAATTAGAAGTATTCAAATATCGTATTTTTAAATATTAACAGAGTTAGAAGTTTTGATTTAACAAAGTAAATCAAGTGTTAAAAGGCCAAGTGATGCTGAATACTGAACCAGTGAACTCATTGGAGTGTCATGATTGAAACACTATTTATTTTGATAGTTAAAACACCGACTATCAAATCTGTCCAATACGATTGTTGGTACGGGAAGACCGGGATCGAATGTATATTCGGAAACTATTCCGACCAACAAATACGTGAAGATATCAGAAGATGATCGAGATGGTGTTGTGAAGACTGTGGATTTTCATAAACGGAAGAACCACTAATATTCTCTGCCTGGCAAGCAGAGATAAACTGTGATTCTGTCGTGGTTGAAATCTATGGATTGCAAGGACTTCTCGCTACTGATCCATGGGGTGATTCCTATATGGATGCGGTAGGAGAGTGCCTTCGATTTATCCTGTTCCTGGATGACTTGTATGGACGAGTGTCTGACAGAGTATTTCCAAAGGATCACGTACGTTGATTTCTTCAAACGTACGATAGTTGTTGGCAGGGAATTGCCATTCTCTAGCTTTCGGCTAGAGTATTTTTGTGGACGTCAATTAGTGATATCTGACGGATCTGACGATGTAGCATTCAAAGTAAATGGCGACCAGATGTCAAGAGTTAATTCTGGCCTCAAGCCTCATCAACCGGGAAATGACAAAAATCGGGCAGGCAGCATGGCTATGTGGGTCGCTCCCATTAGGATGTATAATCACCTATCTAGAGGAAGTCCTATTTGTTTCTTAAATCTATGTTTCGATGCTGTCCCTTTTCGGGAGGCGGTTGCTGATCCCAACCGTCGGTGGTATACATTCGATACACTCAAGCGAAATGAGTGGTCGGTCATGTGAGGGCCGGGTTGCAAGATGTTCTTGTTGAACCCAGTGTATTCGTCTCTAGAGATACACTATCGGAAGGTGGACCCATACCTTGTCAAGTTGGAATCCAATCTCCAATAAGCGCCTGCGGGTTTTGATTGTATACTATATATGTGGAGCGTGAGATGCAAGCGTTCCACTAGATTGCTATTTACTTGTATTTAGACATTATTATAATATCAGAAAAGATATTGGATTTCAAAACTGTTTTGGGTTATCGTAAGGTAAAAACCGTCCGTGTTTATGTGTGGATTTGGTCTTACGATTATCCTTTTCTTTCGAAAAGATTTTGAACTTTAAAATCATGATTGGGTGGTTCACCCTTATTACTGTGCGAGTTTATCTCACTCTGGTTCACCAGACTGACCCGGTGTTTTGTAAATGCTCGGGTTAGGCCGGGTTGTACAGGTTCAGGTTATCGACTGCTGTGAAGAGACGAGCTGGAAGAGTCCAGACGTATGATATTATTACTATTCCGCTGTGTGTTATATGAGGACAGATTAGTATCACTGTTCAGATGTGTACTCTGATATTGTAAGTGTTTTAAAGCTTTCAATAAAGATTATTCCTGTATTATATTTTGTTCCGCTGCGATGTGAGACTCTGTGTTGTGGTGTTCTTCTTCTTCTTCTTCTTCTATTCAATATTTCTACCTTATCTATTCTCACCCTCTAACTTCTTTCTATTAATGATCTGGAATGTTCGATGTCTGAATGGTCAACATGGTAGTTGATGTTGATTTTCGGAGTCGAAAATCCCGGTTCGTTACAGTGGTATCAGAGCTGAAGGTTAAGTGATTACCTTGGCTCTGTGGCATGACTCAGTAGAGATGGGGTTAGCAATACCCTAGATTGAGTTTGAGTGTATATATATGAGCGCGTATTTGTAAATTGATATAAAAACTGTTTATATTGTGTTGGTTGGTTTGTCGAGTAGTTTATGAATTCTGGTCGATACAGTAATGCAAACTGTGTCGATAAGTGTTTTTAAACTCTTGAACAGAATAATTCGACACAGTATGTTTTTGAAAGAGGGTAAATGAAATAATTTTACCCAAATTATATTTTGATATAAAAGAATGATTAATATTTGGAGTATTATAGTATATTGGATGTGTTATAATTGAATGGTTATGTAAGTAACCAATCAGAATTCCTATGGATATAATATATGGAATCAGATGAATTAAATTTGAAGTTAAACCAGAATTTAGATTGAAATTGTGAAAAATTAGAAGAGTGTGAAAAGTAATTTTGGATTAAATGTATGTGAATTTTAAGATCCTGGGAGAATTTGAAAATATTTTCCAAGCATTTATATTTGGAGAGATTTCAGAATGAAACTGTTTAAAATTGAAGTTTTGAAATGATATAGTATTGAACTCACTTCGATCACTAGAAAATAATTCTGATGATGACGGCCGCATCATCAGTGTTCATTTTCGAGTTCTAAGTGACGGATTACTACCAAAGGTTTTGTTTTGAATTGCTTTGAGAAAGACAAGTTTGAATCCTGAAAAAAATTATTTGATTTTTGAAAGAGATGAACTGTTTAAAAACTCCCGGGGAAATTGTTTGAACAAGGCAAAATTAAATAGAAATTGTGAAAGCAAATATGAATTGCATTGAAATCAATTAACCGGAAATTGAAACGGGATATAATATATCAAGTAGAATCAGACTTGGAATTGGAAGACCGGAATCTGAGATGGTGGTGGACTGGTAAGTTAAGAGTTGAAATGGATAATTGATGGAAATTGAGTTAAGAATGAGATTTGGCTTGGACGCGTGAATGATCTGGTTTTGAAGATAAAATTGGAATTTTGTTTGGGGATGCATTTGTATATGTTGACAGGGTGGCAGACGGGAAAGATATAGTGGTATGCCCGACAAAAGGTACACGTTTACTTTATATGGGTCTGGAGATTTATGAGCCTATTTAGCGAGCCGCTTGGCTGTTTCATTTTCTTTTGAATTGGAAAAGGCCCAGAAAGGCGAGTTGTGGTTGTACCGATTGAGCCGTACAGAGGAGGTGCTGGCGAAATTTTTCGGAAATTTAAAGTGTTAGAAAATTTTCGATATTTTTTGAAAATATCTATTTACAGTATTGAATTGGTTTCTAATTTAATATAAAATTAGATTTGAAATTAATGAGTTTATAACGTTCTTTCTTACTTTAGCAATTTCGAGGACGAAATTATTTTAAGGGGGGAAGAATGTAACGACCCGTGTTTTTCGACCATTTGAATATGAATATTTAAATTAGTTTTAAATATTATGTTGAGAATATTAATGGAATTTAATATTGAATTCGTTATTTAGAACGAAGTTGAACGTTATATATTTATATATAATATAAATCGAGCTTGAAAATGGCGTGCAGTTCGTGAAATGAAGTTTTGAACTTCAACTGAGAATACAGGACCCGATATAAGTCGGATTTCTGTGAAACAAGACACGTTGGAACTGTATTGACGATAATTTTCATATGAAAGAGAAAAATCTAGATTTCGTGTTATAGTTTGATAGTTATGGCCAAATCAAATTTTGAAATAGTCGCTATGGAAAATCGTTATTAAATTATAGGCCTTTAAAATAGCAGTTTTGCAAACGGACTCAGATTTCGACGAAATCAGTTTCATTAGAACTGTATCGCTAAATTTTTGTACGGTAGTGAATTGCGTGGAAAACCGATGTCGTATGTGACCACGGTAGCCGTAAACGCCCGTTCAATTTCTATAGCGCGTATTTAAATAAATAAAGGGGTATTTGAGTGTAACTTGAGAAGACGATCGAATTAGGCCACGAAACCAGTTCCGTTGAGTTCGTATCGTCGATTAGAGTCAGAATAAGTATATAGTTTGTTATTTTTAGAGACCGGAAAAATTTGGTGTTAAAAGGGGTATTGCGGTTCGGGGTAAAAACAGCCTACCGGGGCAACAGTCTCAGAATGCGACGAAACTAGTGCTGTTGGGTTCGTATCGAAAAGTTATTGTAAGATATCAAGGTTTCAAGTTGATTCGATTTATCTGGTGACCGTGGAAAAATTAAACATGTGTTCATTTCCGGTTTCATAAAGGAAAATTTTTCATACGACCTCGGATTTCGACGAAACTTGTCCCATTGGGTCCGGAATACCTTTTTACACTAAGATTAGTTTTTTTATCAGTAAACCAAAATCGTTGTAACGTTTTGATCGACTGCTTCGTGATGTAGTTTCGCTGATAATATATATATAAATTTAAGCTTCCTTTCGCATGAAGAGATCCACACATGGGCATGTCCATTGAAGTACACAACAGACTAAGACCAGCCGCCTATAGTTGAAAGAAATTACATGCTGAAAATCTATCCTAGCTTTCTTTTCTCTTCCCAGCTACGACTGTACCATTGAAAGTTACGCCCTAAACACCGTGCCGACCAAGGTATGGAGTTGCTCACCCAAGTACAAGTTTATATCAGCTACCCTGTATAATTACTACAAACCTATTCCCCTAAAACTTGGCATCCACGCTGTCTTCTTCATATAAAATGATCCTCACTCCTTCTTTTTCCTTTGTTTTCGTTTCCCCTTCGCTCCCTAAAATGGTGAAACCGATTTGTTTTGCCATCAAAAAAATAAATACACTAAACTAAGTCAGTAACCCTAAATATCTTTCCAGCATAGTCAATATGTTTGCAGCCGCCACTGAAACAATTCAATGGCCGGTGTCTACTGATTCTCGCATCCAATCTTCTTCTTTTTCCTCACTAAAGCAAGAAACTTTCTTAAACAACATTTGCCAGCTGAGCGTGCTATTTCTAATGAACGGTGTTGATCGGATCGAGGGCTTTATTTGTGACCGGAAACGCACCAGAAGGTCGCGGCTTTTGTTGATGAACTGGAGGGATCCTGGAAGGAGAAACAAGGCGCCCAATACTTCTGGCGAAGCACCTGCTGCCGTGGCGCGCTTCTCAGCGCCGTTGGATGAATTTCCGATGGCTCGGATCATAGTGCAGCGATGGTTGCTCTAGGCAGAGCGTGGGTTCAATGGAAGACATCAGTATGAAGCAGTTGTACAAAGTAAAAGCGGAGAGTTTCGGATCAGCCACTTCACGCTTTGAAAAGGGAAACGTAATTAGTCATTAAAACCTTAATTCTAATTATTATATTAATTAAGATTTTCGTTGGTACTAAATGATGCTGATATTGGTGTTGAACAGAAAATTTGAACAAGAGAGAAGCATACGAAAGGAGGAAAGCCGGACCAGTACTTTTACAAGTCGGAAACTATCAGACCGTATAATCCTTAAGCCAAAGATCATAGACTTTACAAGCTTTTGGAATTTCTAGAGCATTGTTAAATCGGCCTGATAATCAACCCTTAAAAGTAATTATTTACTTTACATTAAACATGATTAGTTAATTTATTATATCGGGAATGGTAAACGTTTTAAATGGAAAGCAGGGCAGGAAATTCTTGAGATTTTGGGCAAATTGTTCTACCGCAAAAATAGGGTTTAAATGAGGAATATTAATTAAAATTTTGATTAGGAAAATTTACCATTAAATTAAATTGGTGATTAAGGTTTAGTTAGAATAATTAATTATTTAATTAAATTGTTAACTTACATCGTTAATAATTTGCCATATCTTATCAGAATTGGACGGACAAGGTTGCACTAGAACCATCATACCGAGTACTACGCTGTGGAAAAGATTGGGACGACTTTGGAATCAACTAATATTTTTTGGTTAAATTAAACACTTGTTTAATTTAACTGAAGCGCACTGCTTATGCAACAAACAGAATCAAGGTGAGTTAAACTCACTCAGTTACCCTTTTTATATTTTATATAAATTGGGTATTTTTATTTTGTGTGCTCTACTTGCCAATGGTTGACTGTTTTGCTAGTTATCTGCTTATCTGTTGATTTAACCAATGAAATTAAACTGTGTTTAATTTCAGTAAAATACCAAATCGTTATTTTTAACGATTGGTTCCAATAAAGGTAACTCACCTTGGTTGGTCACGTTTATTTATAAACGTGTTTAAATGATTGAATTGTTTGAATTGTGTGTGGTTGATGTTAAATGGCCGTTATTTATTGTTATCAGTTAAACAAAACTGAATAGTCTGATTTGAGATAACCGTTGTGAATACAGGGAAGAACAGGTTGGAGGGATCCAACTGGATCCCTCAAATGTATTATTTATTTTCATATTATCATATATGAACTAATCTGTTTGTGTCATTGATTTGATGGTTGATTATTGACTGAATATTCAACATCTGTTTGGTTTGAACCAATGGGCGATATTGGTTAAGTGTTTGGCAGAGTATGGCCTTTAAAACCAATCGAGTTATAGATATTGATTCACCGTCAGGTGAATCGATAGAGTTAAGGTTATAAAATTTATTTTATAACCAGAGTTAGATTTGAATTATATTATTTGAATAAAAGTTATTTGAGAGAAATAAATAAATATTTTATTTGTTTAAGACTTTGATTTGTTATGAATTTATTTTGCAAAGCAAATGCTGATGTTAATCAGATTTACCAGTTGAAGAATAAGAAATGAATTAAATGGTTAAACCTTGGAAGTTTGTTTTGTAAAGAAAAATAATAATTAGAATTTATTTAAATTAATTATATTTTTAATTAATTGAAAGCGAGGATTGTTGAAATCGGTTAATGAGATAATCAAGTTTTTGAGTTAATTAAATCGACCGTTTGGAATTAGAATTGTTTATCGAGTTAATGTGTTTTGACTAAAATAGTTAAACGAATATTATTTGAATTTAAATAAGGATTTAAAAGGGATTTAATATTTAATTTAGTTAATAAAGGGGATTAACTACTAAAGTAGTTAATGTTTGAAATAAGTTATTATTTTAATTCATGATGAAGTTAGGAATATATTTTTAAATGGGAATTCATTTAAAAGGGTTACCGAATGTGAGATGCAAGCCAATTGAATGGTGAAAGGAAATAAACGTACTCAATTATATGAATTAAGTGCAAGGAGATTACGATAAAAAGGGTTTATTATAAACCAGAGGGTTTAAGTAAGTTTCAAAGTATTAAGACGTTAATTTTACATTAACGTTATTTGAAAACGAGATCTAGTAAAAAAGAGAAATTTTAAATGAGATTTCAAAATGGGAAATTGAATATATTTATTCGAGATAGAATTAGCCAAATATAATTATTCGGCTAAGTTGCCATTTCGTACGACTGCTAGCGTAATTCGCAGGGCTGCAGATAGCCTACGGCGGTCGGATGTTTCCTGAGGGAATCAGGCGAAACCATTGTGATCGCTGCGATCTAGAGTCAAGCAAATAGAGTTAAGTCTAATGAGAGTTAATCGATTAGAGTTAAATCGAATTAGAAGTATTCAAATATCGTATTTTTAAATATTAACAGAGTTAGAAGTTTTGATTTAACAAAGTAAATCAAGTGTTAAAAGGCCAAGTGATGCTGAATACTGAACCAGTGAACTCATTGGAGTGTCATGATTGAAACACTATTTATTTTGATAGTTAAAACACCGACTATCAAATCTGTCCAATACGATTGTTGGTACGGGAAGACCGGGATCGAATGTATATTCGGAAACCATTCCGACCAACAAATACGTGAAGATATCAGAAGATGATCGAGATGGTGCTGTGAAGACTGTGGATTTTCATAAACGGAAGAACCACTAATATTCTCTGCCTGGCAAGCAGAGATAAACTGTGATTCTGTCGTGGTTGAAATCTATGGATTGCAAGGACTTCTCGCTACTGATCCGTGGGGTGATTCCTATATGGATGCGGTAGGAGAGTGCCTTCGGTTTATCCTGTTCCTGGATGACTTGTATGGACGAGTGTCTGACAGAGTATTTCCAAAGGATCACGTACGTTGATTTCTTCAAACGTACGATAGTTGTTGGCAGGGAATTGCCATTCTCTAGCTTTCGGCTAGAGTATTTTTGTGGACGTCAATTAGTGATATCTGACGGATCTGACGATGTGGCATTCAAAGTAAATGGCGACCAGATGTCAAGAGTTAATTCTGGCCTCAAGCCTCATCAACCGGGAAATGACAAAAATCGGGCAGGCAGCATGGCTATGTGGGTCGCTCCCATTAGGATGTATAATCACCTATCTAGAGGAAGTCCTATTTGTTTCTTAAATCTATGTTTCGATGCTGTCCCTTTTCGGGAGGCGGTTGCTGATCCCAACCGTCGGTGGTATACATTCGATACACTCAAGCGAAATGAGTGGTCGGTCATGTGAGGGCCGGGTTGCAAGATGTTCTTGTTGAACCCAGTGTATTCGTCTCTAGAGATACACTATCGGAAGGTGGACCCATACCTTGTCAAGTTGGAATCCAATCTCCAATAAGCGCCTGCGGGTTTTGATTGTATACTATATATGTGGAGCGTGAGATGCAAGCGTTCCACTAGATTGCTATTTACTTGTATTTAGACATTATTATAATATCAGAAAAGATATTGGATTTCAAAACTGTTTTGGGTTATCGTAAGGTAAAAACCGTCCGTGTTTATGTGTGGATTTGGTCTTACGATTATCCTTTTCTTTCGAAAAGATTTTAAACTTTAAAATCATGATTGGGTGGTTCACCCTTATTACTGTGCGAGTTTATCTCACTCTGGTTCACCAGACTGACCCGGTGTTTTGTAAATGCTCGGGTTAGGCCGGGTTGTACAGGTTCAGGTTATCGACTGCTGTGAAGAGACGAGCTGGAAGAGTCCAGACGTATGATATTATTACTATTCCGCTGTGTGTTATACGAGGACAGATTAGTATCACTGTTCAGATGTGTACTCTGATATTGTAAGTGTTTTAAAGCTTTCAATAAAGATTATTCCTGTATTATATTTTGTTCCGCTGCGATGTGAGACTCTGTGTTGTGGTGTTCTTCTTCTTCTTCTTCTTCTATTCAATATTTCTACCTTATCTATTCTCACCCTCTAACTTCTTTCTATTAATGATCTGGAATGTTCGATGTCTGAATGGTCAACATGGTAGTTGATGTTGATTTTCGGAGTCGAAAATCCCGGTTCGTTACAGGACCCTGGTTTACAACTGAAGCGGTATTCAAAAAGCTCTGCATCTGTGTATTTCATTCAGTTGTATTTTGTATTATTTTTCCGCTGTTATTTAAATGTAATTTAAATCTCTGATATTGTATTTCCAATGGGTAATATTTATTCATACTATGGAATATTCTTGTACTCTGATGTAGTTGTTGTAATAAACAATGAAATGTTTTGTCATTTGTGTTCTGATTTGTTTTGTTCTCAACTCAATCCGGGCTTTTCCGTAAGCGGAAGTTCGGGTTGTTTCAAAGGAGGTTTATGTAATATTGTGAAAGGTTTTAAAAGTGATATAGATTTGTCTACGAAGCTTACAAATCCAAATTTGGAGATAAAAATAGCAAAGATAAACAATATCGATTTGTAGAGAAGAAATAAGATGGTAACGATATTTAAGGAAATTGAAATGAATTAACAAATATTGGAAGGAGATTTGAATTGAAAGCGGTATAGTCCATAATTTTTTTTAAATACGCTAATTACTAATTACTTGGAAAGACCGGGATCGGATGTACATCTGGAAACCTTTCCAAGTAATAATACGACGCTAATTGAAGACTTGCACTACAACAAACTGATCATATTACAACGGTGGAACACCGTTGTAATACACCTTTTACAACGGTGATGCCACCGTCGTGTATTAAGTAGTTGTAATAGATAAATATCTTTTACAACTTTTTTGCACCGTTGCAGCACCGTTGTAGTTTCGTATATTTTACAACTGTTATTCACTGTTGTAATAAACTTTATTACAACTTTTATGAACCATTGTAGTAATACCTACTACAACTTTTATGCATCATTGTAGTAATACCTACTACAACTTTTATGCACCGTTGTGACTTCGTTATTATTACATCTATTTCTATTGATTTGTAATACACTTTATTATAAATTTAATTGAATAAATTTTGCAAATGCACCAAAAGCTGAATAAACAGAAAACAAATTGATATAAATTCAAAGCAACATATCCATTCATATAAAAAACGTTACAACTTTATATTCTAAATACAAAACTAATGAATCATACATCATCATAGTAATATATCAATTCTTCATTACAATTAATGATTACAAATCAGTACCATCCAAAAACTCAGCTTCAATTATCAGCTTGCTTCATCTTTGCACTTCGTCAACATCCCCACCACCACAAGACACACCACCTGCGCAATCACAAAACAAGCATATACATAAACATAACCTTTAGCTTGTTGTAAACATAAAATGGTGGATATGTACTTTTCTTCCAAGTTGGTTGGGACCTTGAATAATAAAATTTCGACAATAGAGAGAGGAATCTTGTTAAGTGAACCGATCAAGCTAAAAAATAAATTCAACAGTTGCATAAGCCCGGTTAAAAAATAAAATAAGTCTGAGAAACAACTTGAAAAAACTTGGATTTAATTTTGTGTTAAAAAAGAAAAAACATAACTGTATGTTGTTGCACCCGTTTGATGAAGAAACCACATAGAAGTAAAAATGATTACTAGTCCCAGAAATCCACTTGATGTCACCACCAACCAAAATACAGGCATTTTCAAAAGTGGCCTGCAATTCATGTCATGTTTATTGCATACATAGCAAAAAGAGCACAAGGGCTATAAGCGAGATTAGCTCACGTTTTAGAGAGGTAGCCTACTTCATTAAACATGAACATTAGAAGGGCTCCTAATGGCAATGAAAGACCATTATTCAGCAAAACCATTAAAAACTCATTTAAATTTCCAGATTTCGTCACTAGTTTAGCGGTATCCATAACTCATCGTAGTGTTAGCTACAATTATAAGAAAAATAAAACACATGAGCAGAAACATTCATGAATGACATATAAGAGGCTTTATTCAGATTTGAAGAGCATGATTTACACTTAGTTCTAAAATTTAATTTTGATGAAACAAGTTACATAAGACTTACTGAATATGATGCTGTCAAAAAACTTGTATAGTAAACATTTCTAAGTTCAGTTTGCATTAATTACAAGTATATTAAAGTTTGATTATAAATTAGAGAAATGGAACCTGTGTTTTAGACCACATTTGATAACAAACTTGTATGCAGCATGAACTCATATAAACACAATAAAAGATAAAAACAAAATCCTTTAAGGTAATGTAACGACCTGGCATTTTTCCCGTTCCAAATTGGTATTTAAACCAATTCGAAACGTCCAAAACGACAGATTATTATTGGCTTATACAGTTTAAACAAAATAAATGTAGAATCACAGTACAAAAATTGCAGCGGAGCAAATTTTTCATATAAATATCAAAGTTGTACAAAATTTGCAGCGGAAGATAAATAAATTTGTACATAAATTTTTAATGAATAAAATTTTACACTTTGTCGTCATTCTTAGCATGCGCAAGCGTCTTCACGTCCTCTCCAGTTTGCGAGCAGATATCTATAACCTGGAACACTTAGGACCTGACCCGAGTGTCCCATGCAAAATACACAAAACACTCGAGTCAGGATTAAACTTATTTCAAGTCAGTCACTTCGTAATAAACACATAAATATGGTTGTTGATACCGATAAATTTATTAAATATGTACGTAGGACATCCCATGAAAATACTACTGAATACCATGGTGGGTCAAATGCATGTGTCAAAATAAGACAGGTGGCTTGAAATATGACTAACCAAAATCAATATAAGGTAGAAAATATGAGAGACGAACCCTTAGTGCCCAAAAAGATAAACATGCACACCATAATGTATCGTCGCACTTGCATAAATTACTAACAGGGTAGGCGGCAATGAGGAGTGGCATGTTGCAAGGTTCAGGTAATACTTCATATTTTAAATCATGAAAAGCCAAAGAAGAGTACTTCAGGAAGGCAAAATAACGTGGTAAGCCACTTAATAGGGGTAACAAAGTACTCAAGAAAATTTCTTACGTTAATACATGTAGTATACATGAGGTGGGTATGGAAATGAGGTGCCTAAGCCTCAGGTAAGAAGGAATAACACATGCAGGTACCTTAAATTGATAAAGACTTCTCAGTCAAGTATATCAGGTGGTAAAGCCGTGAAACAAGGTTGCAAAAACTCACATGCAGCATGATATGACTTGCAACTAAAGGAAGGTTCATACATATGGAGTAGAAGACACACTCAAAGAATGCTACAGACTTACATGGAGTAATAACAAAAGCAAATAGTCGGTGACAGGGCTCATATGACAACACGTAAGGACATGCAATTAGTAAAAAGGGAAACATATTCAAGCAAAACATTGGACAGCCATCAAAGTGTTACAGTAGGTATCAATAAAGAATTGGTGCCAAAAAAGGGCTAACTATGATGAAGCTGTGTATTCATGCAAAAGGTTTCCAACTTATTTACCCCGACAGTAGCGGGTCCGAGGGGACGAATCATGGACTCACGATACTATGTCAAATTTGTTATCTAAATTCTACGGCAACTAAAAAAAACTAAGAAAGAACTTGTGTAAACTGCAGGTTACAAAAGACAAATATATTTGGGATCATTACTCATGTCCAAAGCATGTACAACAACATGACTGAAACTCAACTGACAAAGAATGAGGTATGGTGCATATCCAAACCCAAGAACAAATGAGAACAACAAGACTCTAAGGAGATTGGGATGGACATAAAAAGAAAGAATAATACATATAAATGGTCTGCATGCATCAAACACGAAACCAGAAGTAAAATTTAAGAAAGGGATAAATTGCATGTGGCCAAGTATGGTTCCCGGAATAGATAAAGTGACCTCTAGTTATACCTTAACACTGTCATGCGACTACTCGACACAATGATCGAAACTGTGCAACTAAGGAGTGATTTGCATCCACAAGGGACTGAAATAAGGAGCAGAAGGTTCGGCGCCAACTAAATGGATATATGCACTAATGATGCTTACGAAAAGTGAAGTAAAGGCAAGGAAGAAAAATTCAGATATCACAAAAAGGCAACAGCAATATCCAAAATGAATATTTATCCTAAGTAGTCAACCTCGAGTGACCGGAACAGTAGCCAAACAATTACACTTATGAACAGCAAGATGCGGCAATTGGCTTACGGCGGACTGATACCCAAAAGCACGAACAGATGAGGGATGGCGAGCCGCGGCAGTTCTGGGCAACGGAAAGAAGAATGGCAGTGGTTAAGAACAGCGAACTGAGACTGGCGACGTGACAACGGCTTTGGTGAACTTTGAATGGAGAACAATAGCGGCGACTTGCTCGCTGGAACCATTGTTGGGTTTGGCGATGACGCAAGCGGCTAGAATTGGCGAGTGGCTCAACTGGCGTTGAGCAACTAGAAAGGAGAAGGTTTGTTTAAAGGAGGCGAGTGGAGGCCAACTGCGGAGGAGTGATGGTTGAAGTCTTCCATTAATTTGTGGATTTTGGGGAAGAAAGTGATTTGGGAGAAATGAAACACTTTGGGGAAAAATACAATATACAGGGACGGTGGAAAGCAAAAATAAGGCACGGTTCAAAAGAAAAGGGACACGGGTAAACAAAAAGAAATATGTGGTGCAAAGCAGAGGACACGCGTGGAGTCTATAAAAGAGGACACGGGTGGAAAATACAATGCATGTTGATCATATTCTGAACGCAAGACAAGTGTTGTGTGCTAATCTAAAGATCAAACAAGTGGCAAAACAAATAAATAAACATTCAAAGTATATACCATGTATTTATTTAATGAATGCATCCAATACAAGTATTTTTTTATGTATTTCAAAATACAACTTAAATTCCTTATCAAGAATCCGAATTCAATTAAATTTGAATTCTCAAGTTGTATAAAAATAAAAATCTCATTTCTCAAACAACATATATTTAATTTGTTTATTTTTACAAAATTATTTAGATTCAAAATGAAATTTAAATTTACACATACAAAGTAAATTTCCAGACCATGTTAGATAGATTAAATAAAAAAATTATAACAAACATAACTTTCTTAAACATCAGTTCAAATATGTTTTAATACCAAATTCTACTCTAAATAAATTTGTTTACATTCATTTTTTTTCTCTTTTTAAAGCATTACCGATGTTTATTTATATTCCAATGTTAGATTTTTCTTTCCAACGTTACATTCAAATGTTCGAACAGCTCAAAAAGTCTCATTGCTAAGTTGAAGACCCAATATAAATATTCATTTTTAAATTTAATCTTAATTTTATTTTATATTTTAAACGTTGAAATTTTCTGGGCCATCACAGTCTCCCCCACTTAAATCTTTTCGTCCTCGAAAAGGAGAGTTGTAAAATTATACTTAAGTTCGTAAAGCTTTTATATCACCTTTATTTATGCAAAACTTAAATTATTTCATTGAAATTTAAATAAGAAAATTTACTATATTTCAAAACATTTGAAAGTCCCAAAACGATTTCTTCGAACTTAGAATCTCATTTTTTCATTTCGAATCATTGAAATACTACATATATATTTTTTCATATAAAGAATCATACTTCACTTCGGGATTTTAAAACCAAAATCACTTTTAGAAACTTTGAATATATGTGATAACTAGAAGCCTAACAAGTTCATCGTCGTTCTTGTCCACCTTAGACAGGGGTTAATTAGGCGCATGGCTAAAATATACAAGTTCTAAATATACTTGTTTCGACTCCCAGTCAATAAATATTTCTGTTTCATTTTCTCGAGAAGTTTCCTCCTTGACAAGGCCTAGGGATCGCCTATCGCACGCAATAATATAGTTAAGGCTGCTCCGTACACCTAATGAAGACCATCGTCGAGGGTTCTCAAGCGAAGTGTACATCATGGTTTTCGTCCAGACACGGACCCCCAAGTACAACATCGCGGAGCACATATATCTCAGTTTTCATCCAGACACGGATACCGTATGTGCCTAGGTTGCTCTTCCCAAATACCATCATTGAGGGATCTCAAGCGAAGTGTACATCACGGTTTTCGTCCAGACACAGACCCCCAAGCATAACATCGCGAAGCACATATAACTCTCGGTTTTCATCCAGACTCGGACACCGTATATGCCTAGGTTGCTCACCCAAAGTCACACACACCCTTCGTTTAGTCACAGGTCACCCGCATCCATGAAAAATATATCAAATCATTTCATATCCCGAAGACGTAAATCATTTCACAACAATAATTTGCAAATACTTTCAATCGTAGTATTGTTATCTTTCAAGCATTTCAAATATCGGGATTCAAGTCGTCGAAATTTTCTTAGTTCACAAATCAACTTATAAACTATTTATCGTATTCAAAGTAGTTTGATAACTATTTCGTTAAAATATAATTTTCAATTTCCAACATACAACTTATGTTTTCATATCTTCGGAATCAATGATCTTATTTAATCATTTCAAGCCTTTCTAATCTTTTAAGAATCATAGAGTCTCATCATGTTTCATAAATTTCAATTTATTTCGAAATATCACTTTCGACAATTACACCTCTCCAAGGGATTCATTTTTCCATAAATTTTCTTTTCAACAATTAGAAATCAAATTTGATCAATCCAATCTTCTTATCGTTCTTTCAAATCAAGTAAGCTTTTCAAATTTTAGAGCTTGGGAAAATCCTTCCATACTACTTGTATCAAACCTTTCTTTAGATCAAATTTCATTTCAAACGGTTCCGAACATTTCTAAGATTCCCAAATAAGTTTCATATTCTCATAATCTAGAATTTTCAAGGGTTTTAAATCAATATCTTAGAATTCATATAGTCAAGTAACCTTTTCGTTCAGCTCCATTTAAAGTATATAACTTTATTTTATTCTTTCTCATTTCAAATATCAACTCGTGCTAAAAAGATTTCCACATTCAATTAGTTGGCAAATTTCTTGAACACTTTCTATTCATAAATATCATCACGCTTCCACTACGCACTCTAATTATGCGTATACATATTCAAACTAGTATTGGTAAAATATTTCAACACACTGATTTCAAATTTTCGGAACCAAATTCTCAAAGTTGATATTTTCCAAAATCTAATTGTCTTACATAAGTTGGATTCTATATTTCAACACTTAAATATTTTGTAAAGCTCATTTCTTGAGGTTCTATTAACACAAATCAAAATTATCTAGTTTGAATTATATCTTGGTTCCATTCGATAAGTGGCACAAAGGAAATATACATACATGGATCAAGAATAATTCCATGTGCTCGACTCAACTAGAGATACATAACAGGAGTTCGATATCAAAATGGGCTCCAAAGGTATGATGGTTCGATTCAAAACACTTGGCCAAACATAGATACAAGGCATGATTGACATTACTCAAGAGCAATTGGTTCGAATTTAAATAATCATCTTAGACCAAGTTAGGAAAATCATATGAAAACGAGAATACAAATTTCAGCAGTTCAAACATGGGATACTCGATATTTTCATTAGTTTCTCTCTTGAGTAATTCTTACTTCATATTTCATTTTTCTTTCTTTGCATCACAAGTGATTACGTGTTGAATAATTTCCATTCGATTAAGTCATTCTTATCTTTCTCTTTCAACAATGGCAAACATATAATTTAATCAACTCATTCCTTTTGTTTTCTTAAATACATATCCCAATTTTACAGTACTTATTATATTCCATTGCATCTAATTTGATTCATTCATCTCAAATCTTTGCTATTATTTTTCTTTTCTTTCGAGAAAAAAAAATTATACAAACAAAAATATGATTCACCGTAAGTGACTGCTTTGGTCAAATTCAATACGTTTACATTTATTAACAAGGCGTCAATCGGGGAAAAATAGTCTTCTCCCCCACTTAGATCTTTAGGTCATACCGTAATTTTAACCATATACCAGTCCAAATTTAAGAACGCAAATGGAATATCCTCAACATTTCTTAAATATGATTACTTAAATAATAAGCTCCCTTACATGTATTATCAAAGATTTCGCTTTCCAATTTCTTTAAATGAGATCACTTCTAAAATATTTCTTTTTCAGTTATTGACAAAACAGTTTGGTTTGCGCTAATCATTCATTATCCAAGTTACTACCCTATTTTACATTCATTTAACATTTTCAAACCTTTGTCTAAACATTTTAAGAATTACTCGACGTCTTAATCGAAACCATATAGTCATCCCACTTTCGAACTTGAAAATGAGCACTGATGATGTTGCAGTCATCATCAGATCATCCTCAAGCGACTAGAATGTGATTCTATACCTCTCTTGTACTTATTAGACTTTGTATATACGTTGATCAGACGTATATGCAAAATCCTTACATACTTGACAGTCCAACCTTGACGTCAAATGAATACTCACAACCGTTTCATTACACATTAATTACTTTTCAAATCTTTAGTTTTCATTCTTGTAAAATCTTTTATATACAAATCTCGAGAAGTTTTATGTTGAACATCTTGAAATTTCCTTTTAATTAAATGTCATTTTTGTTTCTAAATCGATTCAAATTCTATTCGATGAAATCCCTTTAACATCAAATTTCATAAAATTTCCAATTCACGTTTTTTATATATTTCCTTGTATAATATTCCATCTCATATCAACAAACAATAGTTTTCGAGTTAACCGTTTCCTTATGTTCATAAATTCGAAAACTTGTATCTCGTTTAACCTGATTTTTTTTTTATTTCAGTCTAAATGTTCTAGAAATTTTCATCTTAATTCCAAAAGTTATATTGACTTATAAATTGATTCGTTATTTAATGTCATTTCAGAAATCCAAGCTCATTCTCAAATCAATTTTCTTCTTCTACATACACGTTATGATTATCGTCAATTAAATCTCACACTCAACGGTTCTGACCAAATTCATTCGGATATATCAATTAATAATTAAAATAGTAAGTATGATAGTAAGTTTGAAATAATTAAGTTTAAATAAGGATAGAAGGAAATATATTTATATAACGAAGTTTAAATAGTTAAGTACAAAATGATTTGGGAAAATAATTTAAGTAAAATGGTGAAGTGAACTTTTAAGAAAATAGATAGTTTTTAAAATAGATTTGAATAAATTAGTAAAGCAAAGTTGTTATAAACCTGGTTTAAAATAAAAGTATTTAAATAAGATGAAAACAATATATTAGTTATAATGAAAGAAATACTACCTTAAACTAGATCCAAGTCAAATTCAGTACCGATTCAGCGCACGTCTTACCCTCGCTTTCTTTAGCCGTGTAATGGTTTTTTTTTTAGTTGAGTAAAATCCGAAACCCTACTTAATATTTCCTTTACCCTTACCAACCTCTTCAAACAACAATTCTTGAATAAACGACGTTTTTATATAAACCGTTCACATACAGGTTTCGAAACCTTTATTCCAATCATCCCTAAGTTCCATTTTAGTCCCAAAAATTTTCTCTCAAAACCTTTTAATATTAATTGGGAAATTTCTAAATATTTGTTAAAAACAATTCGTTAGTCACCTTTATATTCCATCGAAATTTCCGAACACTCATCGACGGATTACGGAACTATATCGCAAAGTTTTTATATAGGAAATCCGAAACGGGTCTTATCATTTCCGAAAGTATTAAATTTTCAATATCTCTTTACAAAAATAGTTTATTTTCTTCAAAAATCCGCTGATTCCAGCATTAATTCTGCTCATTCTAAGGTATTTCTACCTTATCTCTAATGAGTTTTTAAACCGCATAAGCTAAGCTTTGTCACACCATAGCTCTGATACCAACTGTAACGACCTGGCATTTTGCCCGTTCCAAATCGGTATTTAAACCAATTCGAAACGTCCAAAACGACAGATTATTTGTAATAACCCGGAAAATACGAGCCAATTTAAAATTTTTAAATTGGCTATTTCAAAGGAATTTGAACAATTGAAATAGAATATTTCAATAAAATAAGGAATTAGAAATAGTGAGTCGGTTTGAAAATTTGAATTCAAACTTTGACTGACTGTGCAGGGTGGAAAATACAACGGATTTTAGCGAAACCAAAAATATTTAAATCTGTTATTCAATACCTTTCTAACGAATCTGCAAAATCGAAGTTTCATAACGGGAATCAAAAGTTATGGCCGAATGAATTTTTAGAAGGGTCGGTATATAGAATATGTAGCCCTGGAAAATTAATATTTTGCATACGACCTCGGAATTCGACGAAACCACTTTTGTTGGGTCCGGGATGTCAAACTATTGCTAGGTTTCAAATTTCATAATTTTTGAAGCTAGTATGTGAGCGTGGCAAAAGAAAATGTGTTTGGTCAATTTCTGTTAAATTGGATCGACCAGAAAATGGCCATTTTTCAAACGACCTCAGAATTCGACGAAACTAGTTTTGTTGGTACCGTAGCGTCAAAACATAGCTAGATTTATTTTTCTGGAATTTTTCGAATCAGTTTGTGGCCCTGGCAAATTGAAATGTACGTTGAAAGTTAAAAATTAAATGTTTTATACTTTAATTTGAAAAATAACTGACTGTAACAGTCGAGTTGGCCTACAAAACATATCCCATTGTGTCCGGAATGGGGGTACTTAGCTGGGGGCGACAGTCGTTGGGTTTAAAAAGGAGTTCGTTTGAGAAAACACTATTTAAAAATCTAATATAGTCCTCGGCCAATCAGAATTTTCCATTCATAAATTTAAAAAAAAAAAAAACCCCCTCGAACGAACGGCGACCCGAGCTCCCAACATTCTAGCACCGATCGTCGCCGCTACCGCCACCTACAGCCTTCGCCACCGCCAACCCTCGACGCGCCTCAGCCCCCTCTTCAAATCCGACTGACCATCGCCGCCCCTCGTCGCCTGTGCCGCCCGTATCGAAGCCCCAAAGTCCCGACCTTTCCACCGCCGCCGCCGCCGATCTAGACCACCGAACGCCACCAAACCACCACCGACTGGAAGCCCTCTCTTCCCTCTTCCACGTCCAACCCGCCGATCATCCCCTCGTGCCTCGATTCTCGCGAAAACTGTAAACCTAGTTTTGAAGCTTCGTGAAAGTGAGTTTTTCTTTGATCTTTACACTTTGAAAAATCATATCTTTTTGGTATGTTGACGAAATTCGATGAAACAGGAAACATTGGGACCACAAGGAAGCTCTCTACCCATTAGAAGAAGCCGCGTATTTTTCTGACATCGTATCGATTTTTAGCGCTCCGAAAACCAATGTGAGAAATTTAAATTAACGTGAAATTGAATGGAAAATGTCGAGTATAATTTATATTAGCGAAATATAAATTACATACGTGTCGTATACCTCATGTACATACGTAGTGTAAGCTATATAAGCGAAGTATGAATTGTACATGCACAGAATAATTGATATATGTGTTGAAATGCAAGTGAAATATAGCAATTATATATATATATATATATATATACTCCCCTCGTCCACAAACCATGGACGATATTTATTGTGGTGAATTGGTGTGAAATATTGGATGAAAAATACGAATGGTTGAATAATTGTTTGTGGTTGATATTGTTTGGTTGTGGTTGAAAAATACCCATGGGTGATTGAAATGAATTGGAAATATTTGTGGAAATAAAAATAAACATGCCGCCTGCGTGCGAATTAGATGCATGAATCCCCATTGTCAAAAACCGCGAGGTTTTAAGGTAGAGCGAGGAGCCGTACTAGGGACGGTGCTGGTTTTAACTACCCTGCCGTTATGCTGCCGAAATTTTGAATAATCTTTGTGTGTTAGAATTATTTTCATATGTTGAAATTATTTTCATGCGTAGAAATTAAAGCCATATGTTGAAACTATATCCATGTGTGGAAATGTTTGTGTGTCGAAAAGTGTTGTGTGAAAATTAAATTCATTTGTGAATGAATGAAGTGTATAAACAATAAAAATCACATTTTTATATATATATGAAGTATGAAAAATATTCGCCTTATATAAATAGTTTCAACAATTAAAATCCCATCTTTCCAATATGAACAACATAAATAAAATGTCCATGTGTGGAAATGCTCATTTGTTGAGAAGTGTGTGTAGTGGAAAAGTTCATGTGTTGAATAAAAAGATCGAACAATAAAAATTACATTTTTATTGAAACTATGAAGTGTTGAAAACATCCATTTGTTGAATAAATATTTTGAACGATAAAAATATCATTTTTATCATATTTGTGATATGCTAAAGATATGCGGACGTTAAAATAAATATTTGTGGTAGAAATTTTATTTTTAACATGCATAGGAACTAAATAAAATAGTCATGTGTTGAAATCCATTTTTGTTCGCCAAAATTATCATCTTTGAAATGTGAAGTGTTAAAAATAGCCACTTGTTCAAATAAACGTGCAAGAGTTGAAATATACATTAATTAGCTAATGATATGATTTTAGCCTATGTATGCAACATTAGAATGAATGGTGTTTTTAAACCAAAGCAAATCAAATATGAAATTGAATGGAAAATGATAAGTGTTAGAAATTGTATATATGTACATGCATATCTATTGAACAGGTTAAAGCAAAGGGGCTAGAGAAGAGAAATAAAATTTTGTGCCCGACAAATAGGTACACATTTACTGTTTTGTTTGGGTGATGATTTTATGAGCCTGTTGGCTAGCCGCTTGGGTTTTTCATTTTCTTTTTGATATGAGACGCCCGTGTGGCTATTTGGGAATTTTCCCAGACCCTCCCGTACAAAGGAGGTTATGGCGAAATTTTCCGAAATTTAAAGGCGTTAGTGAAATAATTGAAGTGGAAACGATATAGGAATTTTTGAATGAACTATATTTATATAAATATATAAATATAAATAGAATTAAAACGAAACGTGGCCGTGCAGTTCGTGTTTTGAAACCGTGATTTCAAACGACTAGTGCAGGAAATCTGACCATTGGATTTTCCCGAAACCGCAACCGTTGGGTTCGCCTTGGAAATATCTTTCCAACGGCACCAACTTTGTGAAGATCCGACGGTTGGATTGTCTGGAATGTTTAATTCAAAACTGAAGAAAAACAGCGCCAGAAACGATTATATTTATATATATATATATATATATATAAATATAATTAAATTAAATCGAATAACGAAGCTGCAGTTCGTAAATTGAATTCGTAACTTCAAATGGCTAGTGTGGAAGATCCGACCGTCGGATTTTCCCAAAACTGAAACCGTTGGATTCGTTTTGAAATGACCTTCCTAATGATGTAAAATTTGTGAAGATCCAACGGTTATATTTTCAGATATGTGTAAAACAAAATTAGTGAAAAGCAGCGTTAGTGCATCGACACGACCTGAAACGTCGTTTAATTAAATATGGCCGTTTTAAATTAAAAAAAAATGGCGATATATCGTTATAAAGTACTATAGACGATATAGAGTGGAAATAAACCAATTTTGTTGTGTTTGCTTGATATGTGATGGTTGAATGTATTTGACATGAAAATAATAACTAAATAACTGAAATGTGAATGTTGAATAGTCCAACCATGTGATTAATTGATTTGAAAATCTAAATATACGTGGGTTATTTGAAAAGGCCGAGTTTATCTCATTTCAAATAATCGATCGACGTTGAGAAGTCGAAGAGTCGAAGACGGCTAAAGACCGACGATCTCCACATTGGATGGATGGGCGCTACTGATGCTCGTGATTGGAGTAGCTACCATGAAGGAATTGAAGTAGTAGTCGTCCAAACATACTGTTGATTGTACGGATATGCGAGGAATTGGTGCCTCCGGTTTCGTTCAGATCCAAAACGGACTTGTAAATGGACTGTGTGTCTGACATTGGATTTTGTTCTGTATTGATTGATCTCTGTTAAATATATATCTGTTTGGCGGCAGAGAATTTATTCTCTTGCTTAACGCCCTTCTCTGAGACGTACGAGCTTAGAGGTTATACATTGACAGAAATCAGTCGCATGGAGTGGATTGCCTGTGTGGCACGCCTAAGTGGCATACGATCAAGGCTTTTGTTGCAAAGCAAAGTCTTGTGGTTGATGATCAAAGCATGGTCTGTGTGACGTAGCTTTGTGTATAACGTGAATTCGCGAGCCTCACACCTCGGTATGAGTCAAAAACGGGAGAGTGACTGCAGGGAGAGCACGACGTTTCTTTCTAGCTAAGGTGGTGTCAGTGACCTACCAGCCCTGACATTATATATACTTTTCACCTGGGTGGTTGTTGGAATGCGAGGCGCCTCGATATAGATCTGTAAGGACCGGGAAACGTGTGTTCAGGAATTGCCAATCCTCAAAAGTAAGAGAGGACCGGCCCTGAAGATCCAAGGATCATAGTGGGGTCCTGGGACATTTGCTAAAGTGTCTCGAACGGAGAGGAGCTTGCCCCTTGCCTCGACTCATGAAGGAATCCAATTTCCAATACGAAATATGCGGATGTGATTGTATTACTAGTATGGCGACATAGTGGTATGGGTCATTTATGCCGCCTATGATTGATATTTATGATTGAAATCGCTTTTGAAACATATATACACTAGTAATAAGATCAAGCACTTTTGTTTTATTCGTATGAAGCATTTTTGGCTATTATAAGGTAAAAACTCTATCCTCCGGCTTGCGTTGCATTGTGTGATGGGACCTGAGTCTTATAATGGCTTCATTTTATAAAAAGCATTGCGTTGATTTAATTATTTATTTTATTTCATGCACTAGCACTCATTGGAGTAAACCCGTTCCGCGAAAGTGGCGTGGTCATTTGATTTGCCTTATTATTGTTGTTAATAAGTTGAGTAGATTTCTCATACCAGTCCTATGACTGACTCGTAGTTTGTTTCACCTTGCAAACTCGGGTGCCCTCATTTTCACACGGGCAGCCTAGTTACAGGTTTCTGACGCACCTTTTGGCTCATGGCGAGGCTTGACTACACCGTGCTAACTTGGATTTTCTCCGCCATTATTGTATCTATATTATGATTCCTCCATTGGCGATGTAGACTGATATTCCTTTTGTGTACTCTTTATGTATGATTCCGCCTCAGGCGATGGTGACTGATTATGTATCATTATGCACTAAGTTGTATCATGTACTGTGCTTCTCTGATGTGATGATATCTATATGATTCCGCTGTCATATATGTGTAAATTATTCTATTTCCTGTTTATGCTATTATCTGTGATCTGCTAATGATGATTAATGTGTTATATTCCAATGATTATCCTTAACACCGTGTCACGGGGTTTTGGGATCGTCACATTATTATTGGCTTATACAGTTTAAACAAAATAATTGTAGAATCACAGAGTACAAAAATTGCAGTGGAACAAAATTTTCATATAAATATCAGAGTTGTACAAAATTTGCAGCGGAAGATAAATAAATTTGTACATAAATTTTTAACGAATAAAATTTTACACTTTGTCGTCAGTCTTAGCATGCGCAAGCATCTTCACGTCCTCTCCAGTTTGCAAATAGATATCTATAACCTGGAACACTTAGGGCCTGACCCGAGTGTCCCATGCAAAATACACAAAACACTCGAGTCAGGATTAAACTTATTTCAAGTTAGTCACTACGTAATAAACACATAAATATGGTTGTTGATACCGATAAATTTATTAAATATGTACGTAGGACATCCCATGAAAATACCACTGAATACCATGGTGGGTCAAATGCATGTGTCAAAATAAGACAGGTGGCTTGAAATATGACTAACCAAAATCAATATAAGGTAGAAAATATGAGAGACGAACCCTTAGTGCCCAAAAAGATAAACATGCACACCATAATGTGTCGTCGCACTTGCATGAATTACTAACAGGGTAGGCGACAATGAGGAGTGGCATGTTGCCAGGTTCAGGTAATACTTTATATTTTAAATCATGAAAAGCCAAAGAAGAGTACTTCAGGCAAAATAATGTGGTAAGCCACACAATAAGGGTAACAAAGTACTAAAGAAAATTTCTTACGTTAATACATGTAGTATACATGAGGTGCGTATGGAAATAAGGTGCGTAAGCCTCAGGTAAGAAGGAATAACACATGCAGGTACCTTAAATTGATAAAGACTTCTCAGTCAAGTATATCAGGTGGTAAAGCCGTGAAACAAGGTTGCAAAAACTCACATGCAGCATGGTATGACTTGCAACTAAAGGAAGGTTCATACATATGGAGTAGAAGACACACTCAAAGAATGCTACAAACTTACATGGAGTAATAAAAAAAGCAAATAGTCGGTGACAGGGCTCATATGACAACACGTAAGGACATGCAATTAGTAAAAAGGGAAACATATTCAAGCAAAACATTGGACAACCATCAAAGTGTTACAGTAGGTATCAACAAAGAATTGGTGCCAAAACGGGCTAACTATGATGAAGCTGTGTATTCACGCAAAAGGGTTCCAACTTATTTACCCCGACAGTAGCGGGTCCGAGGGGACGAATCATGGACTCATGATACTATGTCAAATTTGTTATCTAAATTCTACGGCAACTAAAAAAAAACTAAGAAAGAACTTGTGTAAACTGCAGGTTACAAAAGACAAATATATTTGGGATCATTACTCATGTCCAAAGCTTGTACAACAACATGACTGAAACTCAACTGACAAAGAATGAGGTATGGTGCATATCCAAACCCAAGAACAAATGAGAACAACAAGACTCTCAAGAGATTGGGATGGACATAAAAAGAAAGAATAATACATATAAATGGTCTGCATGCATCAAACACGAAACCAGAAGTAAAATTTAAGAAAGGGATAAATTGCATGTGGCCAAGTATGGTTCCCGGAATAGATAAAGTGACCTCTAGTTATACCTTAACACTGTCATGCGACTACTTGACTCAATGATCGAAACTGTGCAACTAAGGAGTGATTTGCATCCACAAGGGACTGAAATAAGGAGCAGAAGGTTCGGCGCCAACTAAATGGATATATGCACTAATGATGCTTACGAAAAGTGAAGTAAAGGCAAGGAAGAAAAATGCAGATATCACAAAAAGGCAACAGCAATATCCAAAATGAATATTTATCCTAAGTAGTCAACCTCGAGTGACCGGAACAGTAGCCAAACAACTACACTTAGTGAATGCACGAAGTAAAAGACTTGAAATCAGCTGAATCATAAGTTAAACTTACATTGTATTGACAATGGAATGAACAGCAAGATGCGGCAATTGGCTTACGACGGACTGATACCCAAAAGCACGAACAGATGAGGGATGGTGAGCCGCAGCAGTTCTGGGCAACGGAAAGAAGAACGGCAGTGGTCAAGAACAGCGAACCGAGACTGGCGACACGACAACGGCTTTGGTGAACTTTGAATGGAGAACAATAGCGGCGACTTGATCGCTGGAACCATTGTTGGGTTTGGCGATGACGCAAGCGGCTAGAACGGGCGAGTGGCTCAACTGGCGTTGAGCAAGTAGAAAGGAGAAGGTTTATTTAAAGGAGGCGACTGGAGGACAACCGCGGAGGAGTGATGGTTGAAGTCGACCATTAATTTGTGGATTTTGGGGAAGAAAGTGATTTGGGAGAAATGAAACACTTTGGGGAAAAATACAATATACAGGGATGGTGGAAAGCAAAAATAAGGCACGGTTCAAAAGAAAAGGGACACGGGTAAATCAAAAGAAATACGTGGTGCAAAGTAGAGGACACGCGTGGAGTCTATAAAAGAGGACACGGGTGGAAAATACAATGCATGTTGATCATATTCTGAACGCAAGACAAGTGTTGTGTGCTAATCTAAAGATCAAACAAGTGGCAAAACAAATAAATAAACATTCAAAGTATATACCATGTATTTATTTAATGAATGCATCCAATACAAGTATTTTTTTTTATGTATTTCAAAATACAACTTAAATTCCTTATCAAGAATCCGAATTCAATTAAATTTGAATTCTCAAGTTGTATAAAAATAAAAATCTCATTTCTCAAACAACATATATTTAATTTGTTTATTTTTACAAAATTATTTAGATTCAAATTAAAATTTAAATTTACACATACAAAATAAATTTCCAGACCATGTTAGATAGATTAAATAAAAAAATTATAACAAACATAACTTTCTTAAACATCAGTTCAAATATATTTTAATACCAAATTCTACTCTAAATAAATTTGTTTACATTCAATTTTTTTTCTCTTTTTAAAGCATTACCGATGTTTATTTATATTCCAATGTTAGATTTTTCTTTCCAACGTTACGTCCAAATGTTCGAACAGCTCAAAAAGTCTCATTGCTAAGTTGAAGACCCAATATAAATATTCATTTTTAAATTAAATCTTAATAATATTTTATATTTTAAACGTTGAAATTTTCTGGGCCATCACAGGTAATGTACTGAAAGATATAACATGATCCCCTTATTAACATGTCAATTACAAAAATCATTTGAAATTGCTACCTTCCTAATAGATATGTCTTTCACGTATAGTAAAGTGCGGGAATATATTACAATATACTATGTTAAATAATGCTAGTTTTTCCCCTTTTAATTTAATCATTTTCCAGCTTTCTGTATATATAAATATTAGAATGATCATTTGGAAAATGGTTGCAGTACACTGCACGTATGCATATGAATTTTTTATTAGGTTATAGATTTTTCTTAATATCTAGAGAACTTTGTTTTAGAAGCAACAAGTCTTAGATTCTCTAGAACCAACGGTGACAACTGTGTTTCAAATGCCCTTTGTTTTCTCAAAAAACAGAAAACTTAAACAAGCTAAATAGTTTAAAGATATGTTAATTTACCTCCAAAAGAAGATCTTGATGTTCAGAAACATATCATAATATGGCACTTGCATCAACCAGCTTGTGAAGATTTCTGTAAGTATAAAAGAAAAAAATTCTCATTCCCTATGCAGAAGATTTAAATTTACATCCCAATAACTGAATTATAAGAATATGTTTATTTAAATGTTCTATAATTTAAAAACATTATAAATCGTGGACTGAACTTCTTGAAATGATTTGCAAAAACATACCAAGGAAAGGCTTTCTTCTTCAAGTTGGTCCACACAGAGGAAGAAATGTGTATTGACCATGACAGTAACAACTGTATATTAGTAAAGTTACCTGCAAAATAAATTAGAGTTATAAAAATATATAAATAATTAAGAGCCATCCCTAAATTCTAGTAGAATAGAAATCAAAAACAAATATCAGATAAATTATAAGATGAGATGGATAAAGGCATAATGAAATTGATACTTTGCGTTTGTGTATATCGTTGACTATTTCCAACATAATGATCATGAACAAAACACATACTTTTGGGCAATCTCCATGCTGGCCTCAATTATGATTCTCAATTCCAAATAAGCCTGCGTTATTTAAGCAAAAAAAGGTCATAGCCATCAGTCATTACCACTTTGGCTCTTCCAGCTCCATCATAAATGCAACTGTAATATTAGAGAGTATAAACAATATAATTGCAAGCCTCTATTTGTACCTGAAATTTCAATTAACAATTATGGTTAACAATTTATTACAGATCTATTTCATTAGTTATCCAAAAATTAATGTAAGAAATAAAAAATGTAAGTTCAAATTCTATATAAATTGTAAATGAAGAGAATATGAAAAAGAAGAAAATTGTTGGGATAAAATTTAAATATAGGTAAAGTAGAAAAAAAATTAACACTTAGTTTTCGCAATCTGTGGACTTTTGTTGTATCTACAACCTTCCCCAAATCAAAACGAATTTGCAATTTAGAACATAGAAGGGGTTAATGAAAGATAATTTTAATCTATGGAAAGTAATTACAAATGAAATTATCACTAAAAGTAAACTTTGCAGAATAGATTAAGCTATTTTCTACTGACTACTTCCGTAAACCATCTAACAGTAGCTTTATGAATGACATTATATTTTTCAATACACTAAGTGGGAAGCACCAAGGTCCATGGCATTGCTTGTGGTTTTAAAACGCTTTATAGCTGCAGTTTTAGACATCTTCTCAAACCCAAAATAGTCCATCATATCACCTAAACAACCACAACCCCTTCTCGCGTATACCTTATCAGTTTTCGATTCGTTCACCCGTAACTACCATACAAAATCCACACTGGAAACCTAAATTTAAGTTGAAATTTCAACAAAATCATACATCTATATTTCCATACGTGTATCAGCGGCGACAACGACAAAGCAGATGGCGGAAAGATGTGGTTTAGGGTTTAAACGAGCGTTAGGGTTAGGGTTTTCAAAGAAGAATGCGATTTGGCGGAGAGTAACTAGTTAGTTTTGCGAGTTTAATTGATGGTAATGATAGCTTCATGGATTAGCATCATGGGCAAAGACAAGCGATTTAGCTTCATGAACGATGGCGAGCGCAATGGAGGCGGGTGAGATTAACTTCATGGATGGGAAAGTAGCTAGCATAACATAGTTTCAGGTTTAGGAAACGTTGTAAATTGAGCGCCCTACATAGTGTTAGGTAAGGAACTGGAGAGGTCAGCATAATAGGGATGGAAGGGCATGGGCGGAGGCAGAAGGCGGAAGGGGAAACAGAAGGCGAAGGTCACAAGATTTTTTAAGGAAGGAGGAATTGGGGATTTTGATTTTGACATACATATGAGAACTGGAGAGGTCGGCTAATAGAAGGCAGCAGAAATATAAGAGGTGAACTACGTGAGAGCCAAATTTTCAGTTTGCCGCCCTTAAGTTTCATTGTTTTGCATTTAACCTGACCGTCAGTTTTCCATAGGTTACAATTATAATTTCACGAAAACTTAAAGAATTAAAAATTAAAATTTAGAATTAATAAGTAAAATTTTATATTAAATATAAATATAATATGAATTTCTTGAGAATTAATTTTTATTAAAATATTAAACATTACAGATTAATAATAGTTATTATTAATTATTACCTATTTCTTCAAAGTTATAATTGAATTCCAACTATTAAAAGTAAATTATTATGTAAATGTTATTGATTGTATACTATTAAATATTTAATAGTAATTTTTAAAAAGTAACTATTATTTATTAATCATCAATTAAGTAGTTTTTATCTAATCTAATAGTAATTAATAGTAATTGGTATTAATTTGTAAATTTATTATTGAATATGAATTATTCTTAAATGTTAATATTACTAATTATTAAATATATGTTGTTATTAATATTTAATAGGTCTCTAATATAAGAAATAGAAAAAAGTGTTACTAAAAATAAGTTTAAACAACTTTCTAATTTAACTATTAATTATCAGAAATTAATTAGTATATATTAATTATTACAATAGACAAAAAAGAAAAGTTGTGATATACATGTTTATTACAACAGTAATTTTTTCTAAGTTATAAAAAAACCATTTATTACAATAGTGCGTTTTGCACAGTTGTAAAAAGCATTTATTACAACTGTGCTTTTTGCACAGTTGTAAAATTAAAGTTGTAATATGGTGTTTTTGTTGTAGTGTTGGAAATGGCAATGAAGACCAGAAATTTTTGGGTTGTTGTATTGAATACTGATGTCTCGAATCGGGCCGTACACCTGATATGAGGTTATAAGTGGCATGAGGTCTGAATATATTTGAGGATTTTCGGATTTTATTCTGTTCAAACCCTGAATAGACTTGTATGGATTGTGTGTCTGACATTATAATTGACCACGTAGCATTGATTCCTGTGAATATATATCGGATTTGTGGCAACTGATTATTCATGTCTCTAAGTTACGTTCTTAGAGGTTATGTATTGATTTGAATCAGTGACATGTGGAAGATTAGCAATGTGGCATACTCAAGTTATGAAATAAGCTAGTGATGATCAAAGCATGGCTTATTTAAGTGAAGCTTTGTGTATAACGCAACATCGACAAGCCTCAAACCCCGGATGATGAGAAACTGGCAGTTATATTGTTGACATATATACATGATTTTGTGATTGATTGTTGCGGCGGAGGTACCGCTTTCGAATTTTGGGAATAGGGTATGTTCGGGGGTCCGTGTCTGGACGAAAACCATTGATCTACCTTGCCATTTGTAGTTGGTGCCCGTGTCTGGATGAAAAAGCCGTATTACCCTTTGTTTTGTATTCCGATTGATCTTTCATGCCAGGAATCATCAAGTTGAAAACCCAATCTCCAATACGTACCCCACGTTTTGTTTGTATATATATATATATATATATATATATATATATATATATATATGGCGACATAGTAGGATGGGGTACTATGCCGTCTGAGATTAATGCATTTACTTTCGAAATTGTTTTCACACCATGCACTAATAATAATATGAAAGAGGATTTTCGTGTATGAAAGCATGTTTGGTTATCATAAGGTAAAACTCACCCATTGGTGTGCGTTTGCATTATTGTGTGATGTGGGACGAGCATATGATGGCTTCATTTTCAAAAGTCATTGCGATTTCATATGCACGGGCATTCACATGGAGTAAACCCGTTCCGTATTAGCGGTGTGGACCGGTGAATTTCCCAACTTTACAATAAACCCTAACGAAAATAACTGTTTTATGTTCTCACACCAGTCCCATGACTGACTTGGAGTTTATTGTTCCTTCCTAAACTCTAGGTGCCCACAAATTTTTACATGGGAAGCTAGTAGTTTAGTTTTACAGTTATAAATCGTGGACTCGGCGCGCTTTCTGAGTTGGAGTCAATGCTAGAGTTTGGAGCTTCCACTATATCGTACTACTTTTTCCGCTGAGAGTATATTTGTTTCTTCCGCTGTATATGTTGTAACTCTGATATCCCTTGTAACTCTGATGTAATATTGTATTTTGATATGAAAAGTTCTGTTATTTTTTTCAATATATGTTAGTACCCATAACCATCCGCCTTTATGAACGATTCAAGTTGGTTTAATTACCGGCGAAAACTGGGCAAAAAGACGGGTCGTTACATTTGTGGTATCAGAGCTTTGGTTATACAAAGCTACGGGGTACGACATATCTTGAAAAATATATAGAAATCATCAGAGTTACAATATCTAATTAGAGATAGGGTTAGGAATACCCTAGAATAAGATTCTGGAATATTTCATTGAAAGCTTATTTTGAAACCCCAAAAATTATTTTTCAAATTAAGTAAAGGGTTTGAGAAACATAACTATTTTGAAATACCATTTTAATAATCCTCGAGCATTTTACTCGATATTGCGATTGGAATATTGGTATATATGCAAATTTTGAATATATGCATGGCCGACGTATATATGAAGCCTTATATGTACTAGATGGATATAAAATCACGCTGTAGTTGCTCGGAGATGATTCTGTTGATGACTGCAGCATCTTCAGTAATTATTTTTGGGTCTCGAAAATGGTATGACTATATAATTCTGGTCGAAACATCGAAGAATACTTAAAATCATATAGATAAGTATTTTATAGAAATAAATCTTAATAAAACAATTTGATAAATTAATATAGTTTGAAAATGAACAAAAACAAAATTTTGTAAAAACATGAATTTTGTAATAAA
Organism: Allium sativum; assembly: GCA_030737875.1. Taxonomy (NCBI): domain Eukaryota; kingdom Viridiplantae; phylum Streptophyta; class Magnoliopsida; order Asparagales; family Amaryllidaceae; genus Allium; species Allium sativum. Next base: position 749,286,157 of record CM060909.1, on the reverse strand, counting down.
AAGGAGTGAAATTAAAAGATCTTAAACTACTTTAGAATTTGTAAAATTTGTAAGCTTTGAAAGAAATAAATACTGGAAATACTTTATAAACTAGCCAGTGGATTTGGAAAATAAGAAAAATATTACAACCATTTTTGAAAAGGTTAGGTTGTCACTTAAAGAAAAATGGAAATTTGGATGACGCCGAAATAAGAAAAAATAGCACTGGCTTGAAAAGAAGAAGAAGAGACTGAAAAGTTTAGAAAACCTAAGGAGGTCCAGTGTTATAGATGTTTCAAAAACAGTCATTATGCAGCCTGCTGCCCAGATAAGTCTAAAAAGAAGAAGAAAGTCATTCGAAATATATGTTGTTTCAAGTGTAAGAGAATTGGACATTTTATGAATAAATGCCCTAAGAGAAAGAAAGAAATAAAAGACCTCCAACGAAAAGGAGGTGCATCGGTGCATGATGGAAGGACATGAAATTCGGGACTGTCTAGTGAAGAAGGGAGTAAGGCCGTTGAGAGGAACTACGTCTTCGCAAAAAGTAGCGCAAGAAGGAAAATCACTCAATGTCTAGGATTAACTGTAATAGTACAAGACCAAAAAACGAATGTATCAGGATGTGACGGCCCGCCCCGCACCAGCCTGCATTTCTTTCGAAAGTGCGTTGTACACATGCCCAACTAGCACGGGACGGTCGTCAGAAGAAAGGAAAGAAGGGAATTAGCTAACAAGAAACCTATAGAATGTCTCACAGCGCATGGAGTAAAATATAATAATAATAACATACTTGACATAAAACAGGTGAGACAGTGTATAAGCTGATAACTAAAACCAACATCAACATCAGAGCAGCGGAAATCCAAATACAGCTTATTACAACTTTTCAAATTTATTGTCTCTAAACAAAACAAAGCTAAAGTAGAAGATGCACCACCAATGCCCAAGTAGTGATCTTCAACAACACAGGGAGAATACTATATATAGGTTACGTGGAAGCCTCTTGCTCGTCTACGGATCATCTACCCGTGCATCACTAGCTAACCTGTCTCTAGTCTGCTCGTGTGAGCACCCAGAGTAATTAGAGGAGATATAAAACTCTGGGTCAGACATAAAGCTTGGTATGAGCGATAAGCATCTAAACAGAAAAATAACAGGTATACTAAACCATACCTGAACTTGGACCTGCAACCAAAGAGTTAGTACCACATACCGTACAATACTCTAAGGTGCCATAATAAATAGTGTAAGAATACGGGGAATGGGGTGTGCATGTCATAATGATGGAAAACAAATCATCCATAGCAATCATCCTCACATCTCTCACTCAGTGCGTAAAGCGTACGATGTCCACCACTGTCAATCACTAGACCCATCGAAGTAGTGACGGTGTTCAACTTGTACAACTACTGCTACTACCAAGCTTACCACAAGGAGTCATGAACAAATCTTTACAAATGACCCCACTTTATTGGTTTATAGCCCTTTAGTCGTACCTAGGCCACTGTGGCCCTGAATCCGTTCACGTACCTCCCATGCATAGTGATCCAAAGTCATAGACATCGACTGCCCCTTGGCACACGTCCCGCAGCAAAGCCCAATCATGAAGTGAACTCATCGGTTCCCAACCGGATCTTGAGCTCTAACTTCCCATATTGGACTACCTTTGCATCTCGGGTTATTGGTCAATACTGGGTCGGGTCGGGTTCCCCTCCTAGCCATTGGTTCGGGTCGGGTGTCCATTCTGAGTCAGGTCGGTGTGTTGTCCACCCCTGTAGCAGTTCGGTTCGGGTTCCCAGCATTGTATCGGTTCGGGTCGGGTGTCCCACCTCCGGTCGGGTCGGGTGCCATCTCCTTTCCAGTTCGTGCTTCCGCTCCGATCCGCTCCCTCGTTCTTCACGTGGTCCGATCCGATCCCTCCTTCTTTATCCGATCCGATCCCAGTTCAATTAGCGTGTCCTTCCTTTTTGCCAGTTCTCCCAAGTGTCAAGTTCCGATCCGAGCCCTTCGTCCTTAATTCGATCCGATCCCCAGCTTAACCAACATGGCCTTCCTTGTTGCCACGCCTCTTTTGTGCCAGACTCCAGTTCGGGTCGGGTTCCTTGCCCAGGTCTCCTATCCGATCCGAGCCCATATCCGATCCGATCCGAAACCCTGCACAACTTTCTGCAACTTTTTCCAGCAACTTGTTTATGCCATCCAACGACGTTTTCGACAAATCTAACTATACTAATCAATCACAAATCATTCCAAACAGTCATAGCAACATAACAAACTAACCACAAACACTGAAACAATGAATTTACATGTTAAAATGGATCAAATATACCCAAAACCCAATTTTCCCTTAAGCATGTTTAAGCAAAACTAATCATAGGGTTAACAAAACTTAATCAAATTAAACCAAATTTCTACCGGTGGCATAAAATATTATTTTCGAATTTATAGATATTTTTCCAGAATTTATTAGTGTGTAAATTCGCTAATCTTCACTAATTACCCTTAATTAATTGTAATTAGTGTCAAAACAATGCTAATCACTCACCTTGGCCAAAAATAAAATTCTCAGAACTGAAACCTCGCTGATTTGGGTGAACACTGATGTCTAATAGCAGCTCTAACCTTGCTTTCGTGTTTTCTCTACTTAATTTGATGTAGATTAAGCCAAAACTTAATTAGAAAGTGATAAGAAGGTGATTTGGGTGTTGGAGGCCATTACTAGAGTTCCAAGAATGAAAGTGGCGGCTGAAAGAAATGTTTTCTAACCCTAATCAGCCCCTATACATCTCAAATCCCGAAATCCCCTTTGGGTCTAGCTGCTAATTACCCGATTAAGCCCAACTAAGTTGTTTTTCACTATCTGAAACTTGTTTCAGCCATATCTCCCAAACGGTGAGTCCGTTTGGCCAATGTGACCACTCTACAGAATTGTAAACCATCATCCAGAGCCAATGGAAGTGGTTTAAGGTCAAAATTCCTTTCCAGTCAAAAGTTATGGCTAAAACAGTGCCAACTAGGGGTAAAATGGTCATTTAAAAATTGGGAAAAATCATGAACATGGGAAATGACCCCAATAGTCGTCTCCCAAAGTTACATGACCATACGACTTCGTATGTGAAAAAAATAAATATTCTACGATCCTATGATGTGTAGAATACGGGTCGTTACACTCCCCCCCCCCCCCCCTTAAGAAATTTCATCCCTGAAATTCCTTAACCCAAAACATACAAAAAGATCCTGCATGCCTAACAGCCACATACAACAATCAAACATGCAAAACAAGCAAACAAGCCTATCCTAGCATGCGTAAAACTAAATCGAAGTTAAAAATGTACCAGGCGAAGAGTTCTTGATACATCTTCCTAATATTCTCTTCTGTCTCCCAAGTACAGTCATTCTCGTTCTCGCCCCACTGAACCTTGACTAGCTTCACCGCCTTCCTTCGAAGTTGCTTCATGTCGTGCTCGACAATCCGGGCCGGCTTGCGGTTCCCAACTGCCTCGGGTTCTACTTCGAAGTGCTCTAACTGATCAGGTGAAATAGTCATATCTGGTTCGTGAACGAACTTCCTTAGTTGGGAAACATGAAATACATTGTGAACTCCTGCCATCTTCTCTGGTAAGCCAACTCTATATGCCAAATTCCCGACTAGTTCAAGAACAGGGAATGGGCCAACAAATCTTGGTGCCAACTTGCCTCTCCTGCCAAATCATATTACGCTCTTCAACGGAGAAATCTTGACAAACACCAAGTCGCCAACGGAGAATTTTAAGTCTCTTCTCCTCTTATCAGCATAACTCTTCTGCCTATCTTGGGCAGCCTTCATTCGTTGTTGAATGATCTTGATCTTATCTGAAGTTTCCCTCACCACATCTGGTCCAAGCATAAACTTCTCGCCAGTCTCTATCCAACATGATGGTGAGTTGCACGGTCTTCCGTACAAAGCTTCAAACGGAGCCATACCGATACTGGATTGGTAGCTATTATTATATGCAAACTCTACTAGATGCAAATGGTCATCCTATGATCCACCAAAATCCAATATACATGCTCTCAAGAGATCTTCAAAAATACGATTCACCCTCTCCGTCTGACCGTCGGTTTGAGGATGATATGCGGTACTGAGATGTAACTCTGACCCTAGAGCCTCTTGTAAGCTCTTCCAAAACCCACTAGTGAACAATGGGTCTCGGTCACTCACAATGCTTTTAGGTACTCCATGAAATCTCACTACCCACTTCATATACAATTCTGCTAACTTAGCTGCCATTCTGGTCGATTTGACTGGTATAAATCTTGCACTCTTAGTAAATTGATCCACAATTACCCAAATGTTATCATGTCCCGATCTAGTTTTTGGTAAACCATCGATGAAATCCATCGAGACTTGCTCCCATTTACATTCGGGAATTTCTAATGGTTGCATCAAACCACTTGGCTTCTTTTGCTCGGCTTTAACTAGCTGGCAATTCATGCATTTGGATATAAACCTCCCAATGTCTCTTTTCATCCCTTCCCGGTAGTAGGTCTGCTTCATATCGCGATACATCTTGTTACCACCGGGGTGTATAGTCAGTTTTGAGTGATGACATTCTCTAAGCACTTCATCGCTCAATCCATTGGCATTGGGTACAACAAGCTTTCCACTCCTTCTAAGCCATCCATCTCGATCAAGCCCATACTTGTTCATCTCCTCATCGATACCCATCTCTAACTTGGAGATGATTTCCAATAGGTTAGGATCGTCCCTCTGACTAGAGCCGATCCGCTCAATCAAAGTGGGTCTGATCATCAAACTTGCTAACACTTCTGGATCCAATTCGCACTTTGGTCTGAAATCATTCCCAGCGATGTACTCCAGTTGCTTCCATTCTAGAAACATAGCCCCTAAACTAGAATGTCTCCTACTCAATGCATTAGCCACCGCATTGCCCTTTCCCAGTGTATATGTGATGTCAAAATCATAGGACGCCAAGAATTCTAACCACCTTTGTTGTCGGAGATTTAGATCTTTCTGGGAGAAGAGATACCTCAACGACTTATGATCTGTAAACAACTCAAATCTTTCTCTTAAGAGATAGTGTCTCCACATCTTTAACGCGAACACGATCGCTGCCAATTCCAAATCATGGGTAGGGTATCTTCTCTCGTGCGGTTTCAATTGCCGAGTTGCATAAGCTACAACCCTACCGCCTTGCATCAATACAGCACCCAGTCCGGTACCGCAGACATCCGTGTATACTGCCATTTCTTCATTCCCCTTAGGAATGACTAACACTGGTGCGCTTGTCAACTTGTCCTTTAGACTCTTGAATGCATTCTCGCACCTTTCATCCCAGACAAAAGCTTGATTCTTCTTGGTCAACTGGGTCAATGGTGCTGTTATCTTGGAGAAATCTTGGATAAACTTACGATAGTATCAAGCTAATCCCAAGAAACTTCTTATGTCCGTTGCATTCTTGGGCATAGATCAATCTTGCACCGTAGCCACCTTCGCAGGATCCACGGCGATACCATTCTCTGAAACAACATGGCCCAAGAACCTCACTTCCTTCTTCCAGAAGTGACACTTAGAAAACTTTGCTTTCAATTGGTGTTTTCTCAACACCTCCGTCACTACTCATAAATGTTCCTTGTGTTCTTCCTCTGTCCTCGAGTAGACCAAAATATCATCAACGAACACAAGGACAAACTTATTCAATTGATCTCTGAATACCCTATTCATAAGATCTACAAAATATGCTGGGGCATTGGTCATCCCGAATGGCATGACCAACCACTCATAAAATCCAGATGGCGTTCGAAATGCCGTTTTAGCTATGCTCTCAGCTTCCACTCTAAGCGGATGAAAACCTGTCGCGATATCCAACTTAGAAAATACTCTCGTGCCACTCAACTGATCGAACAAATCATCTATCCGCGGTAGAGGATACTTGTTCTTCCTCGTCACTTTATTCAACTCGCGGTAGTCTACACACAAACGAAGGGAACCGTCCGCCTTGGTAGCAAACACAACTGGTGCTCCCCATTCAGAAACACTCCTTCTGATAAATCCCTTCTTCAAAAGATCGTTGACTTGCACCTCGAGCTCTCGCTGCTCCCTTGGTGCCATACGACGAAGTGGCATCACTATAGGTCTGGAATCTTTCACCAAATCAATACAGAACTCAATCTCTCGATGTGGTGGAAGCCCGGTCACTTCTTCGAAAACATCTGGATACTGGCCAACCGCGGGCAAACCTGACAACTCACTATGCGGAATGTCGAGGGAGTTTATAAAACTAGCCAATACCCCCTCACTAGGTAGACCACGAAACACTATCCTCCGCCCATCATCCGCTCTAGCTGTCACCAAAAAGCCCTCACAGTCTACCACCACCCCGTATCTTTGGAGCCAATCTACTCCCAAAATAATGCCAAACCCAGTAAAGCCCAAAACAAAGCAATCATAAACAAACATGCATCCATGACTCGATAAGACCACATTACGACAAATCATGCTAAGGCTAGTCGAACCACCAATCGGGTTCGTCACTACTAAAGGTCTATCGACAATCTCGGGCTCCAATCCCAACCTACCTACCAGGTCACTAGATATGAAAGAACTGGAAGCTCCGGTATCAAACAAAACTCTAACAGGAACATCATAAACATAAAGCATACCTTGAATGACGACATTCTTTCCCTTCTCCACAGCAGTTGGGGCATTCGAAGAAGAAGGAATAGCATTAAAGGCATAGGCTTTCACCATTTGCTTTTCTTTGGGGGGTTGCGGACACTTGTCCTTGTGATGTCCCATTTGGCCATAGTTGAAGCACTTCCTATCCGCTGGCTTGGCCCGACAATTACTAGCACAATGGCCCTTCTTACCACAGCTGAAGCACTCAACATCTTGCTTATTCTTTTTCTTCTGACCATCCTTAGTCTGACTCTACTTTCATTTATTCTGGGAACCGCCCTTGCCTCCACAACTTGCTTGTGGCTTTGGCTCATCTGCGGATGCAACCTTAGTCTTCGGCTTAGGGTAGAGACTTTCTGATCTCAATGCTTTCCCCATAATCAATTCAAACGTCTCATCGATGTGGTTAATATGCCTTTCCCCCAAGTACTGATCCAAAACAGTTATGAATTTCTCATTCTTCTTCTCGGCAGTATCAATAAGAGATAACCCATACTTTGACAAAGTATCAAATTCAGCAATATACTCCGAGACAGCTCTGCCATTCTGCTTGAGCTCCAAGAATTTTTTAAACAGCACTGACTTCTGAGCAGCTGGAATGAACTTCTCGCTAAAGCGGGCCTTAAACTGCTCCCAAGTAATCTGATCTTCGGGAGTAGCTGCCTTTATAGCATTCCACCAATTCATTGCCCGCCCTTGCAGCTGACGGGACGCTAGCTTTCTCTTCATCGCATCCTCGATACCTAAATCCTCGAAGATACATTCGTAACTATCTAACCAATCTTGAACATCCGTAGCCGACTCCGTTCCGTGGAACGGCTTCCCACCAAGGCTAGTATAATCCTTATTCAGCTTGGCGAAGTCGACCCTCGGCGCCTGCACTATTGGACCACCACCATTTCCACCATTGGGAGCTGCCCTCTGCACATCCCTAAGAATCTCTCTCATGAGGTCAGTAAACATCGTCCTAATGTCAGCAGCATTCCCATTATTGGCTCCCCTACCAACACCTCTAGTATATTGGCTCATCGTCAATCTGTAAAAGGAAACGATTAACGACCCCATAGTGGTGCTAGTGCAATATGACTTCACTCTCATACTACTAATAGTATATACATATATATCTTTTTAAAACCAAAGTAATCACAAATACGCTCTCTCGTATACGTATATTATCTCTCCCTGATAACTTCCCTAGGTTAACTACGCAACCTAGGGCTCTGATACCAAATGTGACGGCCCGCCCCGCACCAGCCTGCATTTACTTCGAAAGTGCGCTGTACACATGCCCAACTAGCACGGGATGGTCGTCAGAAGAAAGGAAAGAAGGGAATTAGCTAACAAGAAACCTGTAGAATGTCTCACAGCGCATGGAGTAAAATATAATAATAATAACATACTTGACATAAAACAGGTGAGACAGTGTATAAGCTGATAACTAAAACCAACATCAACATCAGAGCAGCGGAAATCCAAATACATCTTATTACAACTTTTCAAATTTACTGTCTCTAAAAAAAGAAAGCTAAAGTAGAAGATGCACCACCAATGCCCAAGCAGTGATCTTCAACAACACAGGGAGAATACTATATATATTATGTGGAAGCCTCCTGCTCGTCTCCGGATCATCTACCCGTGCATCACCAGCTAACCTGTCTCTAGTCTGCTCGTGTGAGCACCCAGAGTAATAAGAGGATACATAAAACTCTGGGTCATACATAAAGCCTGGTATGAGCGATAAGCATCTAAACAGAACAATAACAGGTATACTAAACCATACCTAAACCTGGACCTGCAACCAAAGAGTTAGTACCACATACCGTACAATACTCTAAGGTGCCATAATAAATAGTGTAAGAATACGGGGGGTGGGGTGTGCATGTCATAATGATGGCAAACAAATCATCCATAGCAATCATCCTCACATCTCTCACTCAGTGCATAAAGCGTACAATGTCCACCACTGTCAATCACTAGACCCATCGAAGTAGTGACGGTGTTCAACTTGTGCAACTACTGCTACTACCAAGCTTACCACATGGAGTCATAACCAAATCTTTACAAATGACCCCACTTCATTGGTTTATAGCCCTTTAGTCGTACCTAGGCCACTGTGGCCCTGAATCCGTTCACGTACCTCCCATACAAAGTGATCCAAAGTCATAGACATCGACTGCCCCTTGGCACACGTCCCGCAGCAAAGCCCAATCATGAAGTGAACTCATCGGTTCCCAACCGGATCCTGAGCTCTAACTTCCCATATTGGACTACCTTTGCATCTCGGGTTATTGGTCAATACTGGGTCGGGTCGGGTTCCCCTCCTAGCCATTGGTTCGGGTCGGGTGTCCATTCTGAGTCGGGTCGGTGTGTTGTCCTCCCCTGTAGCAGTTCGGTTCGGGTTCCCAACGTTGTATCGGTTCGGGTCGGGTGTCCTCCTCCGGGTCGGGTGTCCCACCTCGGGTCGGGTTGGGTGCCATCTCCCTTCCAGTTCGTGCTTCCGCTCCGATCCGCTCCCTCGTTCTTCACGTGCTCCGATCCGATCCCTCCTTCTTTATCCGATCCGATCCCAGTTCAATTAGCGTGTCCTTCCTTTTTGCTAGTTCTCCTAAGTTTCAAGTTCCGATCCGAGCCCTTCGTCCTTAAGTCGATCCGATCTCCAGCTTAACCAACATGGCCTTCCTTTTTTCCACGCCTCTTTTGTGCCAGACTCCAGTTCGGGTCGGGTTCCTTGCCCAGGTCTCCTATCCGATCAGAGCCCATACCCTGCACAACTTTCTGCATCTTTTTCCAGCAACTTGTTTACGCCATCCGACGACGTTTTCGACAAATCTAACTATACTAATCAATCAAAAATCATCCCAAACAGTCATAGCAACATAACAAACTAACCACAAACACCAAAACAATGAATTTACATGTCAAAATGGATCAAATATACCCAAAACCCTATTTTCCCTTAAGCATGTTTAAGCAAAACTAATCATAGGGTTAACAAAACGTAATCAAATTAAAACAAATTTCTACCAGAGGCATAAAATATTATTTTCGAATTTATAGATATTTTTCCAGAATTTATTAGTGTGTAAATTCGCTAATCTTCACAAATTACCCTTAATTAACTGTAATTAGTGTCAAAACAATGCTAATCACTCACCTTGGCCACAAATAAAATTCTCAGAACTGAAACCTCGCTGATTTGGGTGAACACTGATGTCTAATAGCAGCTCTAACCTTGCTTTCGTGTTTTCTCTCCTTAATTTGATGTAGATTAAGCCAAAACTTGATTAGAAAGTGATTAGAAGGTGATTTGGGTGTTGGAGGCCATTACTAGAGTTCCAAGAATGAAAGTGGCGGCTGAAAGAAATGTTTTCTAACCCTAATCAGCCCCTATACATCTCAAATCCCGAAATCCCCTTTGGGTCTAGCTGCTAATTACCTGATTAAGCCCAATTAAGCTGTTTTTCACTATCTGAAATTTGTTTCAGCCATATCTCCGAAATGGTGAGTCCGTTTGGCTATTGTGACCACTCTACGGAATTGTAAACCATCATCCGGAGCCAATGGAAGTGGTTTCAGATCAAAATTCCTTTCCAGTCAAAAGTTATGGCCAAAACAGTGCCAACTAGGGGTAAAATGGTCATTTAAAAATTGGGAAAAACCATGAACATGGAAATGACCCCAATAGTCATCTCCCAAAGTTACATGACCATACGACTTCGTATGTGAAAGAAATAAATATTCTACGATCCTATGATGCGTAGAATACAGGTCGTTACACAGGATTAAGAAACCAATGTGTAATGGGCTAAGAAGGAATGTGTGAATGCTTGTGTTAATCAAAAACTTGGTTGTTGATTTATTTCTCTAAAATTAATTTGTCAAAGTGAAAATTTGAAGTTGAGGCCTTAATTCAAAAGTGAAAAGATTGAAAAAATATACACTAAATCAAAGTAGCGCAGCGAAACATGATGGTAGTGTAACGACCCGCCATTTTGACCATGCCGAATCGACAAAACATGTCAATTCGAACCGTCCAAAATGATAGATTGTTATTAGCTTCTAGGTAAATAGAATAAATCACAGAATCATAGATCACAGATACAGAGCAATATAACATCTCGTAGTGGCAATAAATAATATACAATAGTAGTTCATGAAGCTATTATATAAAAATTTACACCAGAGTTTACATAAACCAATACAGTATAATATAATGAATTTCCTAATACATAGAAAAACGATAATAGTATGGAACAAGAACAACAAGAAATAGCTGAACTGGAACAATTAGATAGGTAAAACAGGTGACTGAAACGCAATATAAGCTCCAACTCCAAGGATGAATCTCGAAACTGGAATACTCGATCTAACCCGAGCAATAATGCAAAACAAAACAATTTGGATCAGGACTAACATTCTCATGAAAGTAAATCAACTTAAATTAAATGTTCGATGAAATGCAATCAGTAACTTAAAGGATGTTTGGGATCACCATCCTCTAAGGACCCGTCAAACTAATACTATATAGTATAATATGCTATATACAATAGTGTCTATCAGTAAAGTAAAAATATCACAATAGCGTAAGCGGGATTACATTATTATCCTTACAACGTTTATGTATTCACATAATATATACAGTACCGTAATTCCTCTGTAAACTGGAGGGCTATCAGAGGGCACTCCATATAAAACAGTACAAAACAAAATCGTAGTGGGCTCGTATAAGGCATGTGACAAGGCATGCAAGGAATGCCAGGGTGGATTCACCGTTTGCAGAGCCGGAATGGTGGTAACGCATAGCAGCTACTACCGCCCCCCTCGAAACACACTCCCATAATCAAGAGGGCCCAATCGAATCTCAACAGTAATAGAATAATATCGAAGAAGTGTGCTCGATAGCAGGTATGACCTCACTTGGTCTTGGCGTAGCTCCTATTTTAGTTACATCAAGCCGACTTAAGGTAGGTAGGACCTCGTAATTAATATGAAATAGAAAATAGAGTCGTTCACCAAATCATCCCCTTCATTCTGGAACTCCGCCGCTTACACAGTTGTTAAAGTGGTTTTTGGTATTGGCAGAGAGTACGATAATAGCCGATCCCAGACTCTTTAACAACCAATCGTTTACATTTTTCACACCGTGGTCATTATTTTACAAATCACTTTACAAAATAGTTTATACAAAATCTCATATTCGAATTTGAAATCAAAATTAAATATTTAACTTTGAAAACAACTCACTTAAATCACTTCAAATTAAATCGATAATCACATCGTAAAGGTCTCAAAATATAGTGTAAACTAATACTACACTATTTAACTTTGATTTTATATAAATTTTCTGAAAATATTCGCATAACAATTTACAATTCAAAATCGACTTATATTTAAATCATATCTTAATGTCTCAATTTCCATTTAAATCGATACCAAATATTTAACTTCGAGAATATGTGGTTTGATTTATATTCGCAATAATTCAAGTTCAAAACAATTCAATTTCTAAATGTTTCAAATCAATTCACATGAATTCAATATTTTGGCTTGAATTCAAAATGTATAATTCAAGTCAAAAACTTATATTTCAATTTTAAAAAAAACATATCGTAGTTTGCAATTCAAGTCATGAAATTTGAAATTGTTATTTATAATTTCAAATAATTCAAATAATTCAGTTTACCCTTATAAGAATTTGTTTTCGTTGATTCATAGAATCTAACCCTTAGGTTCAAATTCCATTTTATATAATTCAAATCAAATCTTTATTCCAATTTAAACCACATCATATTATATTCTATAACCCAAGTTCTAATAATTCAAAATCATTATTATAAATTCAAATCAAACCTTAAATTTGAATTCAATCAGTTCATACAATTTTAATGCCATACAATTTATAAAATCAATTCCATATATATAACTTATATATTCAAATTCACATTCAGTCACTTAAAATCGAATTAAATTCATATCAAGAATTAAACATCAATTTACGCAATTCAAGTTCGTTTCTTTCATATTTAAACCAATTCAAATTCGCATTCAGTTAATTTATAATCAAATTCATTTCATATCCATTATAGGTACAAATTCGTTCCTTAAATTTGGAAATCCAAATTCAAAAAAAAAAATTCACAATTGAAGTTTATCTCTTATAAGTTTATATCGATTTGAATTCAAATTCATATCTTATATGAGTTCATTTTATGAATCAAATCTCAATATTAAATTTTAATTCTTTAAACCTCGAATTTAAATCGTGAAATCTTAATTTTCCATCCTGGGTTTGTTATTAAAGTATATAAAATATATATATAAGAAAATTTAACTTTGAAAGTAGATATACAAATATATATGTTTATAAAATTCTAAAACTAATTAGAAAATTATTATTAACATATATAAGTTTAAAATAATATAGTAATAGATTTAAAAATTATTTATTATAATATAAAAATAAAATTTTAAAATATTTATATAACTAAATTATATGGTTTAAATTAAATAAAATTATAAGAAAATTCTTAAATAAGCATTTAAGTCCATAATTACTCATAAAATCATTTTAAAACATATAGTCTAAAATTTACAAAACTTAAACTCAAAAATCTTTAATATATATATATATATATGTATGTATGTATGTATATATATATCTTAAGTTATTACTTTAAAAACATTCAATTCCAAATCATTTCACTTTGAAAACATGAGCAACGGTGTCTGTATATAGTTTTCTGCCATATGGTCAAGTGATACGGATATCTATCATTTCAACCTGGAATTTAAAAATTTCTACGGTCTATCATTTTAACCCGCAATCCCAAATTCAGTAAAAATCGTTCTGGTCTATCATTTCAACCCATAACGATTTTTCTCTAATCTGATATCCGTTTGGGTATGTATCATTTCAACCCTTAGTGATTTTTCCTAAACTAGGATATCAACAACATAAAAAATCATCATATAGCATCAATCACATCATATTTTATCATCAGTGCACCTACGTGTCATATAAATGTCGTTCCATATATGAAAGTGTACATATTGAACAAACAATTTCTACAAGCAGTCCTATAAATTTCATAATAGTTTAAATAGTTGATCTAACATTCATGAGATATATGTGAGTCAGGTGTGAGATAAATTAACTTTTGACATTGAATTAAGATGGAAACGAATAGACACGAAATAAACCACGCAATTCAAGCATGACAACATGCATGACTCAAGATCCATCGAACATGACACCAAATGCCAATCAACAGCAACCAAGATTCACAACAACTAAGGCACAATTGAACATTTTCTCTTCTTTTTCTGACGAATGAAAGAAAGTGATAGACGAAATCCAAAGGGAAACAAAATCTCAGTTGATAAACAAAAGAGAGACGCCTAAAAATAATAACACAGCACCCATTCTCCTCTTTTTCTTCTTACGGAAAAAGTGATTGCTTTATGCCAAAAATAATCAACAATACCCAAATAACACTACCAACCTCCGCAGCAAGTTTATTTCTTTTTCTTTCCTCCTCCTCCTCATTCTTCTTTTTTTTTCTTTTTTTTTTCTTGAAGAGATTAAGTAAGAAAAAGAATACAAACAAGTTTTTCGTAAGCCACAAACCAGACCTGACCACCGTGGAACGGTTGAAGTAGGCCGATGGACCGTGTAGGCGGAGCTTGCCTGAGGCCGGAGATGGGTGAACTGGCGTTGGTTCCAAGTGGTAGAAGGCGGAGGATGGGTTTAAACATTTGCAGGTTAGGGAAAAAAAGTAAGGAAGGGGATTGAAAAGGGCTACAGCAAAATAGAAAATGGAGAGGCTACATGCAACGTTATTTCATGCGCACGTACATGTTTTGTGCCACTTTTTTTTCTCTACGCATGATGTGCAAGACAATTGAAGTTGGAGCAAACATTCTGCGGAGAAGAAACCAAAGAAATAAAAGAGAGGTGAATAGTTAAATGATGGAGTAGTATAAATAATGAAGACGCATGAAGAGGTGAAGATTTTCGAATTGGAAAAGATATGGCTCTTGAAAATGGAATGGTAGGTTTGGAAACATAAGAATTAGTAACGAAGGCATTGAACAATTTAATTCAAAAAAAGATAACTAACGTCATGCATGCTAGGATTTTTTGAAATAACGCATCTCTAGAAAATGTAATGCATGCATGCTTTAAATTTTTTATATAATACGCTTTAATCAAAAAAAAATGAAAAGGGAAACATATGCATGGTTTGTGGATTTGGAATATTACATAACGCCTGACACATAGTAAAAAGAATAGAACGTGCATGCATGAATTTGGAAAAAATGGACATTGAAAACGAAACTAAGCATGAATGTAAATAAAGAAGTTGTCTATTCAAATTATTGTCCTTGCTAGCACCATGTGAAGTTACAGACTGGGTTTGCAGATCCAAAATGGCTAGAAAAATATGTTGAATCCGAATAGGGACATAATGAACTCAAATGGCTTTGTTTTAAAAAAATTATATGCAAGCCTTTTTGCAATTTCATCGCGAACCGAGTACCGAAACTGAAAAATGAATATATTGTGGAAATCAGCGTGATGAGACGAACACAACGGTATATAATTTGCAATGTCAGGATGCTCCATTCAAAAATGTGTTACAGACATCTTTAAACGTAGAAATGCGGACGGAAAACGAAGATCAAAACTTCCGATTTTCACGAAATGAATTTCGCCATTGGATTACTGGCAACGAATATAATATTTTCCATGTTTGTCTGAACTGGATTCAGAAAGATTTTAAAATCGTTAAATTTTGAACTGTTATGCGCAGCTTCGCACTGAAAAATGTGCGATCGACAATCATTCAAATTTTCCAATGAAATTTCTACAACCTACATCTCACTGTACATATTTCAAATTTCATATTCCTGTTATGAAAAACTATAGAATATTTTTAAAATAAAAATTCAATTTAAATCGGAATTTAAATCGTCAAAAATAGCGGGTTGTTACAGGTATTTTGGAAAGAATGTTGGGAGTAAATTGACAATCATATGATTTGGAAAAACTTGTAATGTTTCGACGACTTGAATCCCGATATTTAGAAACAACAAAATATTAGTTAAGATATTTGTAAAGTATTATTGCGAAAGATTTACAACTTCAGGATATGAAATGATTTGGTTTGTTCGAGTAATCTGTGACAAAACTAAGGTGAGATTGGATGGTGTGTACGGGGTGATACTTAGTAGCCGTCATGTGAGAAAACTTCTCGAACTAACATAAATATATAGTTGATTTGAATTCATGTTTGAAATTTTGGTTTTGAAATCCTAAAGTGAAGTATGATTTTCTATATGAAAGAAAATATGTAGTATTTCAATGGTTTGAAATAAAACGGGGTTCTAAGTTCGGAAAGATCAAATTGATATTTTCCAATGTTTGAATCAAAATAATTTATATAACACTTTAACTTAACTTATCTAAGCGTGTCGCAAAACTAATATATTTTTAAATTATACTTGTGGTTATCTATTTCAAGTCTTTTACATATTAGCCTGCTATTGTATTATTTACTTTAACCAAGTTACTAAATTTCTTATATTTTACCATTTTCTTTCAATACTTAAAGCTATCTTCTGTTAAACCTTTGAATTTTATAAAACCTATTTTAACCAAACAACTTATTACAAAGAAATTTTATCATTTAAACTGCTTTTACGTAGATTATTTTATATAGCATTTTCCATATTTAAATTTTATGCTTTGATTAAGTTTTGCATAATATTGTGGTATAAGAAGTTTATCTATATATTGATCTTAATAAAAGTTTATTTTACTTAAGCAAAATTTTAGTACTCTCCTTTTCGAGGATGAAAAGCTTTAAGTGGGGGAGGCTGTAACGACCTAGAAATTTTGAGACTTAAAAATATAAATTAAAATTAAGATTTCATATAAAATAAATATTTATATTTGGGATTTTGTCTATTTTGAACAATATGTGTGAACCATTTCATGAATTTATTAACAAACGTGATTTACATTAATAACCGGTTGAATATTTAGCGTTTGTCTCATAATAAATGTTGTAGAAAACAAAACTTACAACCATTGTTAATTTCTTATTTTGATTCTATAATTTGATTTATAGGAGAAAATATATGCTTATATTTGACATTCCAATTATAAAATGTACATTTATTTTTTTGGAACAAAGTGTCCCCTTTTAAAGACAATTGTAAATATAAGCTCAACTTAAATATTTTGTCAAAATTAAAGTTATTAATTTGAGTTGATTATGAAAGTAAAAACTACAAGTTCAGAATTGTTGAAAATTAAAATATACTTGAGGCACAATTTAAAACTTGGACTTTCTATTTAATCTGAATGTAGTAATGTAAAAGCGCATTGTGAATATAACATCAACTTTTATGATGCTAACAAATGGTAAGCCATTTGGAATGTTTGACGTTAGAACAAGGAGAAAAAAGTAAAAATCATTTTTTTTAAATAACTTCTATTTAACGGTTCATGGAATAAGGAATGCATTCGCATAATAACATATGGTTAAGATTAATTTATTACAAATCAAACCGATGAGTACAAATGGTAACTAAACATTGAATTAACTTAAATATCGGTGATTAATTTTGCAAGCCACTTACCATGTTATTTATGGTACATAGAAACAAATAATTAATTTTGAGATTGACAATTTTGGCGCAAAAAAGAATATCGTCAAGATAAATTTATTTCAAACCGTTTAGTAAATAGCGTAATAAAACGCTTAAATCAATTCCAAATTACAATTTTAAATTTAATATAAATAGTAATAAATTTTGTTTGGATAAACGGTTAAGAATCTAAATTTATCACGGTATTAATTGATTTAAAGCTATAAAAGCAAGGAACGAATTTTTGATGTACAAATGGTGTAATTAAAATATAATGCATATTTATATAAGCAATGCATGATAAAAGGAAACGAATAAATTCGTTACCAATTGAATTTAATTCACGGTGTTTAACATTTGAATCAACAATGTTGTTCGTCAATTCGTATTTTAGCATAACATACCATTCATGGAGAAAAATAATAATAAAGTTTTCCTTCTTTTAAAGTGATAGGGTGTGCGACAATATCTAGCCAGAAAATATGGTCTAAGATATGGCAGCAGTAAAATAAATCTTACCACAGATTTTGAAAAAGTAAAACCAAGATCTCAAATTACCGTACAAGATTTTAGAAATCTCTCTGGGTACAGAGAATCCAATGACTTATTCAATAAATAATTCGAAATCACAACAATAAAAGGAACCACTACCTGACATCACATAACCCACTTTTCTCGTCTCTTCTTCGCACTTTCTTCTTTGTTCCCAACCATACCGTCCTTCTGCCAAGACACCTTCACCAACAGCACAATCACCAATACCACTCACTGTGCTCCTCTCCCTCCCTTGACTATCTGTTGCCGTTACCTTCACAAGAAAACCACACCCTTCTTTCTCCCTTCATCCGAGAAGCTGCTGTGCCCCTTCCAAAACCCTGCAAACTACCCCGCTCATTTCCCTTGTAGCTGAACCGCCTTTAACCTCACCGTGTTCTACGTTATGCCAAACCGCATCTTCCCACCCTCAGCAACACCTTCCCGGACACCGCCACTAACTCTGATCCTCCTTCTCTATAACGACCCACCATTTTGACCGTGCTGAATTGACAAAACATGTTGATTGGAAATGTCCAAAACAACAAATTGTTATTAGCTTTTGAGATAAATAGAATAAATCCCAAAAGCACAGATCATAGACATAGATAAAGAGCAACATAATACCTCACAGCGGAAATACAAATACAATAGTAGTTCATAAAGCTACTAAATAAATTTTACATCAGAGTTTACATAATAATACAGCGAAAGTCTAATACTATGAATTTCAGATACATAAATAAATGATAACAGTATAAAACAAAACAATGAGAATAGCAGACAGTGGAACAATTGATCAAAGAGTAGATAGAGGTGAGCAAAACCCCAACATAAGCTGCAAACTCCAAAGGTGAATCTCGAAAACTGATATACTCGATCTGACCCGAGCAATAATGTAAAACAAAACAGATCGGATCAGGACAAATATTCTCATGGAAGTAAATCAACTCAAATGAAATGTTCGATTAAATGCAATCAGTAACTTAAAGGATGTTTGGGATCACCATCCTCTAAGGACCCATCAAACTAATACTATATAGTATAATACGCTATATACAATAGTGTCTATCAGTAAAGTAAAAAATATCAAAATAGCGTAAGCGGGATTATCATGTACAACGTTTATATATTACCATAGTATATACGTTACTGTAATTCCACCGTAAACTGGAGGGCAATCAAAGGGCACTCCATATAAAACATTACCAAATAAAGTCGTAGTGTGATGATATATAGCATGTGACAAGGCACGCAAGGGATGCCAGGGTGGATTCAACATTTGCATAGCCGGACTGGTGGTAACACGTAGCAGCTACTACCCCCCACCTCGATACACACTCCCATAATCAAAGGGCCCAAATTGAATCTCAACAGTAATAGAATGTACGAAGAAGTGGGCTTGATAGGAGGTATGACCTCACTTGGTCCGTGTGTAGCTCCTGTTTTAGCCACATCAAGTTGACTCAAGGTAATCAGGGTCTCATAATTAATATAAAATAGAAAATTTAGTCGTTTGCCAAATCATCCCCTTCATTTTGGAACTCCACCTCGTACACAGTTGTTAAAGTGGTACTCGGTATTGGCAGAGAGTATGACAATAGCCGATCCTGGTCTCTTTAACAACCAAGCGTTTACATTTTTCACACCGTGGTCATTATTTTATAAATCACTTTATAAAATCAGTTATACAAAAACTCAAATTCAAATTTGAAATCAAAATTAAATATCTAACTTCGATTATATTTAAATTTGGAAACAACTCAAATCGTATAACCCAAATCGATTTAAAACCATATCATAAAGATTTCAAATATAGTATAAACAAATACTGTAACTTTTAACTTTGATAAAATTTTCGACATATATACGTGTAACAAATTTCAATTTAAAATGACTTATATTAAAAATTGTATCTTAAAAGGTCTTAATTTCCATTTAAATCAATACCAAACATTTAACTTCGATAATATTTTTGGTTCGGTTCATATTCGCAAGATTTCAAGTTCGAATCAGTTCAAATAATTCAAAATTTTCCTTTGTAAGAAATCATTTCAAATCGATTCATTTAAATTCAACATTTTGGTTCGAATTCGAATATATGATTAATGTCAAAATTTACATTTTTATTTAAACAAATTATATTAAAGTCATACGATTCGAAATCGTTATTCAAACCATTCATAAAAATCAAGTTTTTACCTTTTAGCATTCATTTAAGTTGATTCAAAATCTAACACTTAAATTCAAATTCAGTTAAAATAATTCAGGTCAAATAATAAATTTCGATTTCAACAAATCATATTATACATATAACTCAAGTCAAAATTCAAATTCATTACTATAAAGTCAAGACCTTATATTTCACTTCAAACAGTTCATACAAAATTTAAACCACACTTATGAGTTCGATTTCACAAATATTCCAAATTCAAACCATACGATTATAAAATCGATTCCATATATAAAATCTATATATACAAATTAACATTTGGTTACTTAAAACCGAATTTATTCCAGATCAATTATAAATTCAAATTCATTTTTCTTAAATTCAAAAGATTCAAATTTAGAATCTAATTTCATAATTCGAATTTTATCTCATATAAGTTCAAACCAATTCAAATTCATCTCTACTACAAAGTTCGTATAAATTCGAATTCATAACTTAATATGAGTTCATTCGTTATTCGAATATCGTTATATAAATTAACATCTTTAAACTTCGAATTTAAATCGTGAAATCTTACTTATGCATCTTGACAT
This sequence comes from Allium sativum, assembly GCA_030737875.1. Taxonomy (NCBI): domain Eukaryota; kingdom Viridiplantae; phylum Streptophyta; class Magnoliopsida; order Asparagales; family Amaryllidaceae; genus Allium; species Allium sativum. The sequence continues at coordinate 749,265,540 of CM060909.1, read as the reverse complement.
TTATTATTAAGTGAAAATTAGGCACACATCCCAAAAATGAAACTTAATTAGGCTCACATCCGGTCTAACTTTTAATGTAAATTAGGTCCCTATTTTTAAAAACATATAAAATAATACAAAAAATATAAAAAAATCATGAAAATTCATTATTAAATAAAGCACGTTCACGCCAAAAAAATTAGGTGGAAAAAAATCAAGTGGAAAAATAATTGATAAACATGTCAAAATCAAAAAATACACAAAATAGCTGAAAATGCAGTAAAATGCATGAAAACATGCACATATTTCAAATATTTGTATACATTTATGCACATATTTCCATGCCCTTGGTCTTTTGATGCATTATTGCATACAAGTATGCAGCTATTCTGAATAACTACATACTTATATCCAACTATTCAGCAGGCATGCTGTGACGACATGGAATTTCGCTCGATCCGAATCAGTCGTTAAACCGATCTAGACCGTTCGAAATCCCTGATCGTTTGAGAACAGGACAAAACAGAACGTAGGCGAAAGAACATTTCATTGTTATTACAATAATTCCATCAGATACAAGAATATACAGAGTATAAATGAATAAATTACATTCAACAAAAATCAGAGATTTAAATTACATTTAAATACATCGCAGCGGAAAATAATAGAAAAGCACAACTAGAAATACTGCACGGATACAGAGCTTTCCGAGCATCGTTCCAGCTGTAAATCAGGATCCTGTGAATATAAATCTACAAAACCAAAACTACTAGCTGCCTGTGCGGAAAATAGGGGCACCCAGAGTTTAGGTTAAAATAATAAACTCCAGGTCAGTCATGTGACTGGTGTGAGAACTAAAACAGTTATTTAAAACTTTACTTGAAAAGAGAGTAATTCAAGAGACCACGCCGTATAACACGGAACGGGTTTCCTCCCAAGAATACCAGAGCATATAACAAAACAGCGCAATGCTTTTTGGAAAAATGAAGCTATTATAAGACCCAGGTCCCATCACACAATGCAATGCAAGCCGGAGGATAGGGTTTTCCCTTATAATAGCCAAACATGCTTGGTACGTTCAAAACAAATCATTTGATACTACAATAAGTGTATAGTGTCAAAACAATTTCAATCATAAATATCAATCATAGGCGGCATGGGTACCATATATCATGTCGCCATACTAGTTCTACAATTAAAACCGCAGTATCACGTATTGGAAATTGGATTTCTGTCATGAGTCGAGGCAAGGGGCAAGCTCCTCTCCGCTTCGAGACACTCTAGCAAATGCCTCGGGACTACACACTCTAGGCAACCCCTGGAATCGGCTGGGCCGGTCCTCTCTTACGTTTGAGGATTAGTTATTCCTGAACACACGTTTCCCGGTCCTTACAGACCTATAATCGAGGCGCCTCCCATCCAACAACCACATAGGTGAAAAGTATATAAATGTCAGGGCTGGTAAGTCACTGACACCACCAAAGCTAGAAAGAAACGTCGTGTTCTCCCAATGGTCCGTATCCCGTTTTTAGCTCATACCGAGGTGTGAGGCTCGTGAATCCATGCTATACACAAAGCTGCCACGTAGGCCGTGCTTTGATCATCAACCACAAGAATTTTCTTTTCAACAGAAGCCTTGATCCATGCAACTCAGCGTGCCACACAGGCAATTCGTGCCATGCAATTGATATTTATCGATATATAACCTCTAAGCTCGTACGTCCCAGAGAAGGGCATTAAGCAAGAGAATAAATTCTCTGCCGCCAAACAGATATATATTTAACAGAAATCAATCAACACATAATAAAATCCAATGTCAGACACACAATCCATTTACAAGTTCGTTCTGGGTCTGAACGAAACCGGAGGCACTTTCCTCGCCTATCCATCCATCTCCAAGTACGTCTGGACGACAACCAACTGATTCCCTCATCTTGGGTGTACAGCCCAATCAAGATCATCAGTAATCACCCAAACGATGTGAAGACTTCTGGTCTTCAACCACCGTCTTCATCTTCGACATATCGTCGAATCGGTTATTCAGAATGGGTATAAACCCGGACTTTCCGAACAACCCGCGTATATTAAAAACAAATGTTACACAAACACAACATACGCCTCATTCCAATTCAGCAGCCACTAACCGCAAATTAGCAAGAGAACAATTTCCCAAATATTAACCCCGAAGGCCGAAACCAACATCAGATCTATATCCAGGAAACCATTCTTCTTAACTAACCTACAACTAGTTTCTAAATTTCAATTCTTAGGGAAAGGTTCCCATTAATATTATCCAAGATAAATTCTTTAGAATTTATCCTTTAATCTTCCTTTGGATGTCATTTCAAACCAAATTATGGTTTTCCAAACTAGTCGAGATTAGCGAACCACACCGAAGTATTTATTTATTTTATTTCCCAATCCCAACCTATTCATCCCATGAAGCAAAACTGGTGATACTCCATATCTAATACCAAGGTGTTATCGGTAAAGTTAATTACCATTCCACGTTCAAATCTAATTAAAGATTTTACTATCGCTTTGGATCAAAACTGGTGATACTCCCTTCTCGCTCACTTTCTAAATTTGATAATTTAGATTATCAATTCACATTTCAATCTAAATACAGATTCATTAAAACTCCTCTTACTGGGTTGAAGGACTAGTGTTATTTAAAACACAGTTCATGATAAACCCAAATCACATTCTATTTATTATCGGGTTAAAGAACAAGTGTTGTTTAATACACTATTCTTGATAAACCCACAAATCAATTCTATTTACAACCCAATTCAAATCCAATTTATTTATTTAAAAATAAATGGGTTTAATTTTAGTTCAAAACTAGTTCATTTCGACAAAAATCTATTTTTACCTTTACAAATGTGGGATTTTTCATCCCAGTTCTTCACAACTCATTTCTTATGATTTTACGCAAAATATTTCTATTTTTAATAATTTTATCAAGGCCCGTACAGTCGATTTCCATCAACGGACATCGAACTGCACCTACAGCGACCTTTTCTAAATTTGATTTGGATGTATCTCCAAATCCAACCGTTAGATTTCAAATTTCTAATATTCATTAGAATGCTCTTTTCGATACAAACCCAACGGTTCCGGTTTTAGGAGAATCCGACGGTCGGATCTCCCGTAATGTCCGTTTGAAATAAATGGTCGAAATTCACGAACTGCCGTAGCGCGGCACGTTCTATTTAGGCCATTATATTATATATATAATATATATAATATATATTTCGATGATTCCCATTTAAAATGAATTTTATAAATCGTTTTAAATTCGTCTCAAAAACAATTTCAACTTCCATTTCAATTCAAAACAAAATTGAATTTTTCCTTATAAATTCGTTTTAAAATTCATTTCTATTCAATTCAAATTTTCAATTCAATTTGAATTCGTTTCAATTCGTTTTCAATTCAATTCGAATTCGTTTTCAATTCAATTCAAATTCATTTTCAATTCAATTCATTTCGAATTCGTTTCATATTCAATTCATTTCGAATTCGTTTCATATTCAATTCATTTCGAATTCGTTTCGTATTCAACTCATTTCGAATTCGTTTCGTATTCAATTCATTTCGAATTCGTTTCGTATTCAATTCATTTCGAATTCGTTTCATATTCAATTCATTTCGAATTCGTTTCATATTCAATTCATTTCGAATTCGTTTCATATTCAATTCATTTCGGTTTTCTATTGGATTCAATTCAAATTGGTTTTCTATTCGAGTCAATTCAAATTGGTTTTCTATTCGATTCAATTCAAATTGGTTTTCTATTCGATTCAGTTCAAATTGGTTTTCTATTCGATTCAATTCAAATTGGTTTTCTATTCGATTTAATTCAATTCGAATTCGTTTTATATTCAATTTGAATTAAATTCGTTATATATTCAATTGAAATCAAATTCGTTTTCTTTTCAAATCAAATTCGTTTTCTATTCAATTCAAATTCAAATTCGTAATATATTCAATTGAAATCAAATTCGTTTTCTTTTCAAATCAAATTCGTTTTCTATTCAATTCAAATTCAAATTCGTTATATATTCAATTGAAATCAAATTCGTTTTCTTTTCAAATCAAATTCGTTTTCTACTCAATTCAAATTCAAATTCGTTATATATTCAATTGAAATCAAATTCGTTTTCTTCTCAAATCAAATTCATTTTCTATTCAATTCAAATTCAAATTCGTTATATATTCAATTGAAATCAAATTCGTTTTCTTTTCAAATCAAATTCATTTCAAATTGATTCAATAAAATTTCAATTTGAATTTTTAATCTAATTTAATTTGAATTTTATTTCAAATATTAAATTTTGAAATCACTTTTCAATATTCATTGTAAAACGAATAAAATCGATATAAATATCGCTCACGTCAAAATAGCGCAACTCTAATCAGCACGGCTTTATGTTTTTCAATAATTCCGTTATTCTATTCAACAAATGAATATCTATTTATTTTTGTCAACACACGACTAATCTCAATGAATGAGTATTGTCCACGTGTGACTATTTTTGTTAAAATATTTCGTTCAACACATGACTAATCTCAACGGATTAGTACAGTCAACACATGAACCTTTATTTTATAATATTCTTTATTTTATAAATTGGAATGAGGCCCAATCAATTACCATATAAAGTTAATTATATGGATTCCATACAACACATGTATATAATAGCAACGATAAGTAATCAACCATCACCCAAAGTGCACTACACTGTATAAGCATCAAATATAGATATCTAACGCTTATAACAGTCTGTCAATCAATCGATCGACATACAACTAATTATTGGGATTAGTGTATACCGTATTTTATCCCAATACCCGTGTGGGGTTTCAAACAATCAAACACAGATTTTATTTGTGCAGTTGGGCGATGTGTAAAATTTATCATCCCAATCAATGTCCTTCAAATAGGTGTACATAAACAAACTGTCCGGTTTGTAAATGAATATTTATTTATTCACCTTCATGTTAAAAATTATATTTTTAACGAAAAAATATTTTATTCAACCAATGAATATTCTATTCAGTTCATTTATACAATAAAATGATATTTTTATTTTTCTAATTTATTTTAGAAAACTTCGGTGGCATAACGGCACGATACTAGAAACGGGATGAGGCCTAGCCTTATCCCCGGTCTAGTGAAGGCCCACGCCATTCACACATCAATCAAATCCATTCCATTTCACCAAACAATTCAATTCAAACCAAATAAACTAACCAACTACCCAACCAAACAAACAAGTCCATGGTCTGTGGACGATTGTGTCGGGTGCTACTAAGCACCGTCTGCATCCTAGTATATATATATATAACTACAAATGAAATTGAAGAGTGAGAAATTCTCACCAATAGCTATTCCAACTCCACGACACTTCATAAGCAGAAATCTTCGTCGTTCTCTTCTCTTATCACTTTCGTCGCCCGTAGCCACTACATATGTAAAAATCGAATTTTTACTTCGCTATTCAATATATAAAAATCGAATTTTTACTTTGCTATTCAATATATAAAAATCGAATTTTTACTTTGCTATTTAATATATAAAAATCCTATTTTTCCTTCGTTATTCTCCATATAAAGATATCGCCTTTTCAACTATAAAGATTTTACCTTTTCAATTTCATCACTATAGAAATCACATTTTTATTTTTGCTACTTATATAAAGATGACATTTTTACTATCTATAAAATATAAAAATTATATTTTTATATTTTTACAATATAAAAGATTAAATTTTTATTATTCTTACCTAAAGATCTAATCTTTTACCTTTCAAAATATGTTTTCAATTTTAAAGTAAATAAGTTTTCAGTTTTAAAGTAAATAAAATAAATGAATAAAAATGAAAACTTACAGCATTTTAGTCGTCGGAGGACCCGAAGAGGGGGTGGAGGGGCGGTGGTCGCGGTCAGGGCCTGAGGTGGCGAAATGGGTGCGGGTTTTTGGTGTAGATGGCTGCGGATTTCAAAGGAGGAAGAAGAGGAAAAAAGAGAAGAGGGGGACGGGGCTGAGGCACGCAAGGGGGGTCGGGGACGTCGGAGGTGGGCAAGGGTTGGGTGCGGCGCTGGTGGCTTGCGAGGCTAGGGGGTGGAGGAAGGAGAAGGGGGAGGAAGCAGCGGAGGAGATGTGTCGCGAGGGGAAGAAGAAGGAGGGGGGTGCAGCTCCGCCACCTGCGGCGGCGCGGTGGTCATCGGGGAGGGGCGGCAGCTCCTCTCCGCTTCGTCGTCTTCTTTTTTTTTATCTGCTGAAATCGGTTTTGGAAAAAGGGGGGGCAGAAGTTAAAAGGAGAGAGGTAGTGTTAATTTTTTTTATATTTTATTATTTTAATTTCGAAAAAAGTTGACTTTTACATACGACCTCTAAACGAGGCCCACCGCCTGTCGTCCATAGCTAATTACCTCCATTACGAACACAATGGGATATGTATCGCAGGCTGATTCGGCTGTTTCGATCAGTTTTCGTTAAAATCAACATATAACTCTATATATTGAATTTGGACGCGCATTTCAATTTACCGGGGTCACATACTAACTCTAAAAATTCCCGAAAAATATTTTCTAGCTTTATATTGACGATACGGTCCTAACAAAACTAGTTTCGTCGAATTCCGAGAGCGTTTGAAAAATGGCCAATTTCCAGTCGATTAAAATCAACTGAAACTGGTCAAATGCGTTTTCCTTTTCCACGCTCACATATTGATTCAAAAAATTATGAAATTTGGAATCTAGCAATAATTTGACATCACGGACCCAACAAAAGTGGTTTCGTCGAAATCCGAGGTCGTTTGCAAAATTCCCATTTTTAAGGGCCTGAATTCCATAGCCACTATTCAGAATTTTCAACTGAACATATCTTTTGATTCCCTCTATGAAATTTCAAATTTTCGGATTCGTTGGAAAGATATTATCAATTATATCCTAATATTTTTGGTTTCACTAAAATCCGGATTGTTTTGCACCCGGTACATTCAATTGAAGTTTGAAATCGAATTATCGAACTACCGCGCCATTTTCCATTCTATTTATAATTATATATAATTATTTATATTCTAACGAGACACGTATAAATATATACGTTCTAAATATATTCAAAATAAATTTTCTCGTCGATATTATTTAAAATAATTCATTTTTAAATGTTCGAAATTCGCTAAAATTGCCAAAATAAAATTTTTAAACTGGCCCATATTTTCGGGTTGTTACACTCTCCCCCACTTAAAACTTTTCGTCCCCGAAAAGGAACAAAGTCGAAAGTGGTTTGATTAATCAACTCTACGTTCGATCTGGCTTCCATTCTCCAACTTTTCAGTTTCTGAGAATTTTCAAGTTCTTCAAAAATTTGGCTAACACCCTAAATTTTCGAAAAATTTCGCCATAACCTCCCCTGCACCGGGAGCCACGGGAAAATCCCGAAATTACCATATAGGCCTTCTGATCTCAAAAAGAAAAAGAAAAAGCCAAGCGGCTAGCCAATAGGCTCATAAAATCATCATCACCCAAACAAAACAGTAAATTATAGTAAACATGTACCTATTTGTCGGGCAATCAAATTTTATTCTCTGCTCTAGCCTCCTTGCTATGACCTGTTCAATGTAAGTACTCGTATATGCAAGCAAATGCGACTAATTTTCCAATAATATTCAAAATTTGATGCAATTAGGCATAATGGTTCAAAATTATCAAACAAATAAACAAACAACACAAACATCAATCAATTAGTGGATTAACGTTTCAAATTCATAATTTTGATACATATACAGAAAATCATGTTTTTAATGCCAAATCACAACAATAAATCTATCTATATAAATTTTGGTTCTCACACCAGTCTGATGGAAATATATAGATATCACACCTTCGAAACACGAACACAAATTCTGATGATGATATATCAATCATCAGAATCATCTCTGGGTGACTAGAATGTGATTCTATATCTATCCAGTATATTAAAACTTCGAATATACGTTCATGACGCGTATATGCAAAATCTTTATATACTAGATTGTCCAAATCAATACAAATAAAATGTTCAAATACGTATAAAACGATTTAAATTTTAAAACAAAATTGTTTTCATTTGAAAAATATACTATTCACACTCGTTCTAGGATACCACTGATCCTATCTCTAACGAGTCATTCTAATTGGATATTGCTAATCCAATATCTGATGAATTCTTACGTATGGTTCTAATGTGCCTTGTTCTCGAGCTCTGTAAACCAAAGCTCTGATACCAAATGTGACGACATGGAATTTCGCTCGATCCGAATCAGTCGTTAAACCGATCTAGACCGTTCGAAATCCCTGATCGTTTGAGAACAGGACAAAACAAAACGCAGATGGAAGAACATTTCATTGTTATTACAACAATTCCATCAGATACAAGAATATACAGAGTATAAATGAATAAATTACATTAAAAAAAATCAGAGATTTAAATACATCGCAGCGGAAAATAATACAAAAGCACAACTAGAAATAATGCACGGATACAGAGCTTTCCGAGCATCGTTCGAGCTGTAAATCAGGATCCTGTGAATATAAATCTGCAAAACCAAAACTACTAGCTGCCCGTGCGGAAAATAGGGGCACCCAGAGTTTAGGTTAAAACAATAAACTCCAGGTCAGTCATGTGACTAGTGTGAGAACTAAAACAGTTATTTAAAACTTTACTTGAAAAGAGAGTAATTCAAGGGACCACGCCGTATAACACGGAATGGATTTCCTCCCAAGAATACCAGTGCATATAATAAAATAGCGCAATGCTTTATGGAAAAATGAAGCTATTATAAGACCCAGGTCCCATCACACAATGCAACGCAAGCCGTAGGACAGGGTTTTCCCTTATAATAGCCAAACATGCTTGGTACGTTTAAAACAAATCATTTGATACTACAATAAGTGTATAGTGTCAAAACAATTTCAATCATAAATATCAATCATAGGCGGCATAGGTACCATATATCATGTCGCCATACTAGTTCTACAATTAAAACCGCAGTATCACGTATTGGAAATTGGATTCCCTTCATGAGTCGAGGCAAGGGGCAAGCTCCTCTCCGCTTCGAGACACTCTAGCAAATGCCTCGGGACTACACACTCTGGGCAACCCCTGGAATCGGCTGGGCCGGTCCTCTCTTACGTTTGAGGATTAGTTATTCCTGAACACACGTTTCCCGATCCTTACAGACCTATAATCGAGGCACCTCGTGTAAAGACCCTTAAATCCCCACCCTTTGAATCGACCATAAACCACACAGGTCTGAACCAAAAAGTGAAAATCTATGAATACTTTAACTTTGGGCATACAACACATTACAACAGATAACAGAAGACTTTTATAACACTATAATAAATGTTACATCAGAGTACAGAATATACATATCAGAGTACATTGGAATATAATTACAGCGGAAGATAAATACAAAAAATGTAATATACTGCAACGGAAGAACACAGCGGAAGACTCTCTATCTCTGGACACAGCTTTAAGCTTCAACCCAGAATCCTGTTTAATATATCTGCAAAAATAGCTACTCGATTGCCCGTGTGGAATATATGGGCACCCGAGTTTGCCAATGGACAAACTACAGGTCAGTCATGGGACTGGTGTGAGAATTCTACTTAACCTATATAATATAATAAGGCTAATCACAGGACCACGCCACTTTCGCGGAACGGGTTTTCTCCTATAGATTGCCAGTGCATGACTAAAGTAAATCGTCAAAATAACGCAATGCTTTTTAGAAAAATGAAATCATTATAAGACCCAAGTCCCATCACACAATGCAATGCAAACTGGAGGATAGGGTTTTACCTTATAATGATCAAAAGATGCTTGATACGATAAACACGGTATTATATAATAATAGTGTGCAACCAATTTGAAATACATCAAAGTAAATGTATCAATCCTAGACGGCATGAGAGCCCCATCCCACTATGTCGCCATATATAGGTATACAATCAAAACCGCGTGATGTCGTATTGGAAATTTGGGTTTCCATCTGAGTCAAGGCTAGGGAGGAGATCCTTACCGATTTGAGACACTCCAGCAAATGCCCCAGGATTGGTACTCTGTCCAACCCTTGGATAGCTGCAGGGCCGGTCCACACTTACTTTTGTGGATTAGTTATGCCTGAACACACGTTCCTCGGTCCTTTTGGACCTATAATACGGCCAGTGGCGACCGCATAAACCGAGGCCTCGAAAAATCCAACAACCACAATGAATAAATGCCAGCGCTGGTAGGTCCCTGGCATCACTCTAGCTAGAAAGAAACGTGTGCAATCCATGCGTTCCCTTCTCCCGTTTTAGACTCTACCGGGTTGTGAGGCTCGCGAAGTCACATTACACAAAGCTATGTCTAAATAGACTATGCTTTGATCATCCCACAAGGTTCTGCTTTGCAACAATAAGCCTTGATCAAGTGCAACTTGGCATACCACATCAACAACTCATATCATGCGATCGGTAATTATTTAACATACAAAAGGGTGTTAAGCAAGAGAATAAATCCTCCGCCACCATGAATTTATATATTAAATAAAAACCAATTTAATTACATGAAATAAATTTCAATGTCAGGCATGCTATCCATTTACAAGTCCGTTCTGGGTCTGAACGAAACAACGTATCCGTCGATCTCCAGTACATCTGGAAGATCATCACTTTTTACCTTGCCTTGGGGGATCAGTCCCAATTCAAGATATCAGTCACCATCAACCAAACGATGTGAAGCTCTCCGGTCTTCAGTCACCGTCTTCATCTTCGACTCTTGATCATCGTGATGATTATTCAGAATGGGTTAGACCCAGTCTTTCTGAATAACTCGCGTATTTGTAATTAAAACCAACCATACGCCACATTCCAACTTTGAATATCCTTTTAAATAAAAATTATTATTTATGTTAAAAGGTTCTCATTAATTTTATCAAAGATAAAATAAATTAAATTTTTAATCTTTCTAAAAAGATTTATTAATATTCCAATTTTGATTTTTAGTACAAAAATCATTATTACAAGATTATTAATTTCAATAAACCAATCTTGTCTTAAATTGGGTTAGAGAACTATTGTCATTTAAAACACAGTTCACGATAAACCCAAAACCAATTTTTAAAAATATGGAACTTCTACAGAAATCAAATCAACAAATAATCGTTATAAATTCCTGTATCTTTTAAATTTGTAAAATAGATTTACAAATTTCAAATAGCAATTTCAGTGTAAATTGGATTAAAGGATAAATGTTATTTAAAACATCGTCCACTACAAATCCAATCTACATATCAATCACCAAACATAATTGTTAAAGTCTAATGATCTTAAATAAAATATTTATCCTAAAAATATTTAAAATAATCAATAAAATATTATTTATGTAAAATATTCTATAGAAATACAAAATCTTTTATTATACAAAATCCTTTTATTATATAAAAATTCTTTATTTAAAAAGAAATTCTGCATTGGAATGCGACTCAACCATGTACCATATAATTTGGGTCATATGGGTTTCATACATTTCATGTATAGGGTAATAACAGGAAATAATCCTCAATCCATCCATTAACGACCAGAGTGACAATGTCAACTGTGTGAGCATTAAAATAAACAATAACGCTCATCACAGCCTGTCGATCAATCTATAGACATATAATTAAACATTGGGATTTGTGTCAGTCAAATATCGTCCCAATACCCGTGTGGGGTTTTCAGCCAACAACGGTTCATATAAATAAGTAAATACATGATTGGTTAATAGGTTTAACCAATTTCAATTTCACTAAACATGTCACTTATATCGAGTAAAATGTATTTTACTCGTATGACTTCCCTATATACTTCTAAAGTCACATAAACAGTAATTTATTTATATAGCTTTATTGCGGATGACAAATGGGATATAAATTCCATTATATTTGTATGAAGTTTCTTAACAATACTTTTCAGTGTATATTTTGACCAACAATACAATTGTATATTAGAATATAAATTCTAATGCAAGTTTTGCAAATAAAAAAGTGGATTTTATATTTGCGTATAAATTCTGCTGTATATTATGCAAATAAAAGTGATTCTTATATTTTCACATAATTTCTGTTTCCTACAAAGATGAGTGAAAGTGATATACTCATTTTGTTAGCAATTCTATTTCAACAAATACAGTGTAGATAAAAATGTATTTCTAATCTTGTACTTTTATTTGTACATAAAACACAATTAAAAGTGTATCTCATGTATTTGTCTTTTTATTTGACAAAACAATGTTAATAAAAATGTTCCTTTATATCTTGTACTTTTATTTAACAAAACAATGGTAAATAAAATGTCTTTTTAACTCTTTTACTTTTATTTAACAAAACAATGACAAATAAAAGTATAATTTTCTTTCTATGTTTTATTTGCATCTAAAAATGCAAATAAGAAATATAACTCTCTTTTTACTTTTTCTTTACAACAGAAAATGTAAATAAAATGTTTCACACAATTTTGTTCTTTTTTTTTACAATAGAAAATGTAAATAAAAGGATTCACATTATTTTGTTCTTTTTCATTTACAAAAGAAAATGTAAATATGTGTATTTCCAAATTCCATTCTTCTTATTTACATAGCTGATTAACATGTTTTACTCTTTTTCCTTTTCAATGAAAATGTAAACAAAGTGATTAACATGTTTTACTCTTTTTCTATTACAATGAAAATGTAAACAAAATGATTAACATGTTTTACTCTTTTTCTATTACAATGAAAATGTAAACAAAGTGATTAACATGTTTTACTCTTTTCCTTTTACAAAGAAAATGTAAACAAAGTGATTAACATGTTTTACTCTTTTTCTATTACAATGAAAATGTAAACAAAGTGATTAACATGTTTTACTCTTTTTCTATTACAATGAAAATGTAAACAAAGTGATTAACATGTTTTACTCTTTTTCTTTTACAAAGAAAATGTAAACAAAATGATTAACATGTTTTACTCTTTTTCTTTTACAAAGAAAATGTAAACAAAGTGATTAACATGTTTTACTCTTTTTCTTTTACAAAGAAAATGTAAACAAAATGATTAACATGTTTTACTTTTTTTCTTTTACAAAGAAAATGTAAACAAAGTGATTAACATGTTTTACTCTTTTTCTATTACAAAGAAAATGTAAACAAAGTGATTAACATTGTAACACCCCGAATTTCAATTAACACTAATGGTTAGTAATTAAAGTATAATTAATCTCAGATGTGAGAATCAGGTGAAACGGGCTGCGTCATTGCGTTCGTCTCGGAAAAATACGCGAAATAGAGTCCGAGTTTGCGTAAAACGGGTACCGTATGAAAGAGATATGGACGAACGAAGTTAGGCAGAAAAACCCGAAACAGGCCAGAAATGCACTGGCGCACTTGTGAAGTGCGCCAGCACAAAAATACACTGGCGCACTTGGGAAGTGCGCCCATGTCGGGACAGGAAACCTGCACAGTTTCTAGAGAGTTATGTGGTTGGGTGCACCAGTTTGGGGTTTGGGCTTGGTCTTAGTGCTGGTTTCTTGAAGGTTCCAAAATCTAAGGGTCCTAATCTAATTTAGGTTTAATCTAAGGGCCTAAAACACTCACCTAATCTATAAATACACCCTAATACTACCCTAATTCATACTAAAAATAGAAATGATGCCACCATGCCGCCAAAATCAAACTTGAGAGGAACCTCCACTAGTTTATGAAGAAAGTTGCAAGCTAATCAACCTCTAATCATCATCTTCTTCTTGTATAGCAACTAGTTCTACTACATAAGTTTGCTAATCTTGGTTTTGGTGAGTTTCTATCACTTTAATAACCAATTGCTAAATTAAGTAGATGAGATATGATGAGATCATGCGGTTTTGTATGCGGATTTGTGGGTTTTAAGTCATATGATATGATGTTAGTTTGCTAATCTATGTTTAATGTTAACCCTATGTTTATGCAAGTTAAGTATGTGGGTTTATGCAAGTTAAGTGATGGGTTTCATGCATGCTAAGTATTTGATTTTATGCATGCTAAGTTTTTGATTTTATGCATGCTAAGTATTTGATTTTATGCATGCTAAGTATTTGATTTTATGCATGCTAAGTGTTTGGTTTTATGCATGCTAAGTATTTGATTTTATGCATGCTAAGTATTTGATTTTATGCATGCTAAGTGTTTGGTTTTATGCATGCTAAGTATTTGATTTTATGCATGCTAAGTGTTTGGTTTTATGCATACATTATGACATGCAAGTTTACCCTTTTTCTAAATAAGATGCATACATATGCAAGATGACACCTTTGTATGCTATGCATACATATGCATGTTTACTCTATTATGATGCAAGTTCATATGCAAGTTTGTCTCTTTTTATGATATGCATAACATATGCGAGTTTGCCTCTATGTATGACATGTTATGGAAGTTCACATGCAAGTTTATGTGCAAGTTCATATGCAAGTTTATGTGCAAGTTCATATGCAAGTTTGTCTCTTTTTATGACATGCATAATGCAAGTTTGGGTTAAATGCTAGTTGGGTTTAATGTATGCTCATATATGCAAGTTGACACCTTTTTGAACCCATGATAAAGTTATAAGCTATGTTGGTTAAACCCATGACATTTGTGATGAATCTTCCCTTTTATTATGTCACGTTACGAGAACGAATTACGTGGGGAACGATGGGGTTAATATGCATGTTAATAAAATGATGTGGAATGGGTATGCTTAAGAGTAACATAAATTAAATGGACATAATTGGGAATTTACCTATTGAGTTAGGTCTACCCATATTATGGAGTTGGGAATTTACCTATTGAGTTAGGTCTACCCATACTACGGAGTTGGGAATTTACCTATTGAGTTAGGTCTACCCATATTCTGGAAAACATGATTAATTAATTAATTAGGGATAATTAATATAAATTATGAGGGTGATTAATTAGGTGTAATTAATCGACTAAGACACGAGGTTGGACTCAGTTGTAGCGTAAAACTGCCCGGACCCAACCGGCTTAACCAGTTGCTACAAATGTTAGCCCAATGTGAGAGGTCTTAGGCACAAATTAAATACGTGATTAAAGTAAAGACACGAGGTTAGACCCTTTTTATGACGTAAGGCTGCCCGGACCCAACCGGCATATCCAGCAGTCATAAAAGACGGTCTAATGTGAGAGGTCTTTATGAGGTCATGATTGTAATTAATTAATTAAGAAACACTTAACCATATTAGCATGTAGAGGGACATGAGGGGTTAAGTGGGGGCCTTGGGTGGCAATAGAAAATACGATTAGAATACTTAACCAAAGTGGAACATGTAATTAAAACATGGTTAAAGGGTTAAGTAAGTGCTTTGGGTGGCATGTGGAAATCTAGTGGGTGCCTTGAATGGCAATTAAAATATGATTAATGACTTAACCAGAATTTATAACATGTAAGTGGACATGGTTAAAGGGTTAAGCGGGATTCACTAGAAATAACAAGCTTAGGTGGTAGCTTGTGGGGGCCCATTTCAACCAATATCCCAAACGTATCTTAGTGGGCTCGACTCTAGTCGAGTGACGGGACACGCATATTGGGCTTGACTATAAGAGGCCAAAATGGGTTAGCGGTGGCAACGCATGACCAACGGGTTTCATATGCGTGTGTGAACCCGGGCTGGTAAATAAGACGTTGTTGCATCGTGTAGATATAAGCCGTGCACCGTTAGTTTTATCAGGTTGCCACGTTGGGGAATGGTACACCCCACGGTGGGGCCAGCACGGGTATCTACGTTAGGGAGCCGATCGAATGGGGAGTAGTGTGTACACCTAGTGGATTGTAGGGCCCTGTGGCGTCTACTCAGTCACCTAGGGGTACGCGAGAACTATTAAGTTAATTTTATAAGTCCATGGGTGGGATCAACCTTTAAGTTAGGAATGACTGGTGTGGTGCAGTTTAGTAATTTACCTTTGGAAGGGTAGATGCGTCTTTACGTTTCTTAGTTTATCCTAAGTCTACCAAGCTGCTTAGTGTAGCCATTCATCCCCAGACGACACCGTATATCAAGCTTATGTCTTCTCTGGTTACTTTAATGATTGTATTGTTAAAGTTATAGGACTCGCTCAGACTTATGTCTGACCCCGTTGTTTTTATCTTTTTTTCCCAACCCTCAGGTTATCAGAGTGGGCCCAGTACGAGTGGGCTTTGATCAGGCTGCTTTATTCTCTTTTGGAGCTTGGACCATAGATGTAGAGCTCAGCTTACCCTTTCTTTTATGGCTATCAGTTCATGTATTGGGATTATGTACTTTTATTTATCAGGATGGATATTTTGTACTTGACTCTTATTATGGTTTTGTGATGTAACCAAACATGTTTTACTTTCCGCTGCAATGAAATGATGTTTTAAAATTTTCAAGTATTACTTATATCTGTCTTGTTGTAATTTTTCTGTTCTATATTCACTTAAAATACTCCACCGATGTTATGGCATTCCCTTAGCGAGTGACCATAGCGGGTGTGGGGTGTTACACGTGGTATCAGAGCTTAAGGTTACCAGAACAGATAATTTTTTTAGAAAAACTATTTTCTAAGAATATTTTTGAAAGGAGTATTTTCAAAAACATGTCTTTTAAAAGAAAAGTTTTTGAAAGAAAAGCATAATCCCCAATAGCCATATCTATATCTTTCGAATTCTCCGTTTTGAATCTCTTCCTCTCTCGTTTTGAGTTTCCCCTCCGCGTATAGATGACCTTTCTAAGATAGATAAGAATGGAAAACCACTTCAAGTGTAACGACACGGATTTTGCCCGACCTTAATCGATCACAAAATCGACCAAGACCGTTCAAAACTCGCATACGTTAACTTTGGGAATACAAAACATCAGAACAATAACAGCAGACTTTTATTACATTATAATAATATAACATCAGAGTACAGAATATATCAGAGTACATTGAAATAAAATTACAGCGGAAGATAAACTACAAAAGATTTAATACATTAAATAAAATACGGTAAACAGCGGAAGACTACTAAGCTCTGGACACAGCTTTAGGCTTCGATCCAGGATCCTGCTAAAGAGAGAGATATCTGCAAAAAGCTACTCGACTGCCCGTGTGGAAAAGAGGGCACCCGAGTTTGCAACGTGAAACAAACTACGAGTCAGTCATGGGACTGGTGTGAGAATTCTAAACTAATTTAACTAATAAGACAAATCCAAGGACCACGCCGCTAATGCGGAACGGGTTTTATTCCAATGAATTGTCGGTGCATAAACTAAAGTAAATCGAGAAATAACGCAATGTCTTTTTGGAAAAATGAAACCATTATAAGACCCAGGTCCCATCACACAATGCAACGCACACCAGAGGATAGGGTTTTACCTTATAATGGTCAAAAGATGCTTGATACGTATAAAACGGATTTGATATTATTATTAGTGTATATATGTTTTAATAAAAAGATTTGAATCATAAGTATCAATCCTAGACGGCATGGTTACCATATAGCATGTCGCCAATACTAGTTCTACAATCAAAACCGCAAGGGCGTATTGGAAATTTGGATTCCATCATGAGTCGAGGCTAGGGGCAAGATCCTCTCCGATTCGAGACACTCTAGCAAATGCCTCAGGATCCCCCGCAGTGAACCCTTGGATCTTCAGGGCCGGTCCCCGCCTATGGGAAGTGGATTAGTTATGCCTGAACACACGCTTCCCGGTCCCTTTGGACCTATAGTATGACCACCAACGGCCTATAAAAATAACGAGGCGCCTCAAAATCCATCATCCACATAAGTAAAATGTCAGGGCTGGTAGGTCACTGACACCACTCTAGCTAGAAAGAAACGTGTGCACTCCCTGCAGTCCGTATCCCGTTTTTGACTCATACCGGGGTGTGAGGCTCGCGAAGTCACGCTATACACAAAGCTATGCCTAAACAGGCCGTGCTTTGATCATCAACCACAAGGCCTGCTTTTCAACAAAAGCCTTGATCAATGCATCTTAGCATGCCACATTGTCAGTCCATACTATACCATTGATTTCTACCAATATATAACCCCTAAGCTCGTACGTCTCAAAGAAGGGTGTTAACCACCAAACAGATATATATTAACAGAGATCAACGAATGTAGTATAAAGGACTACAACGTCAGACATACATTCCATTTATAAACTTATGCCCTGGGTCTGAGCGAAAGTCAAATCCGTGCAATCAACACTACGTCCGGACGGCTACTACTGTCGCCCCTTCAAGGTAGCTACTCCCATCATGGGTCTCAATAGCAACACACCCATTCGATGTGAAGATCGTCGGTCTTCAATCACCGTCTTCAACTCTTCGAACGTCGTATCATTATTTGGAATGAGAGTAAACTCGGACTTCCCAAATAATTCTCGCATATATAAATTTGCAAACCATTCTATATCGTTATTTATTCTTTTATAAATATCGTCCATTCATTTCATGTATATATATATTGTCCATTCATTTCATAAATATCGTCCATTCATTTCATGCGTATAAATATTGTCCATTCATTTCATGCATATAAATATATCGTCCATTCATTTCATATGCAACTTCATGCTTTTTAAAACATGTTAAATTTTCATATGCGGTTCATGCTTCTAAATCATGTTTCATTTCATATTTTTATCTTTTTATTCGCATGTGAAATGTAAATAAAAATTCCCTTCTTATTTTCATCTTTTTATTTACATGTGAAAAGTAAATAAAAGTTTCATTCTTATTTTTATCTTTTTATTTACATGCGAAAAGTAAATAAAAATTTCATTCTTATTTTCATCTTTTTATTTACATGTGAAAAGTAAATAAAAGTTTCATTACTTTTATTTATATAAAATATATAAATAATATAACCATTTCATGTTTTCATTCATTTATTCATTTATAACATGAAAATATTCATTGTTTTATGGTTCATTTTCCATTTTCGATCACTTTCTTAATTCAGTGATCTTAACTACTTAATTCCCTTTCAATCTAATTAAAGATTTAATTAAAATCTTATTTAGTTTTAATCTTCCAAAGTCATTACTAAATGATTATTCAATTTCTAGGGAATTAATTCTATCATAAATTCGGGTTAAAGAATAAATGTTATTTAAAACATAATTCACGATAAACCCAAATTTAAATTTCATAAATTTCCCATTTAATATATATAATTAGACATCATTTATTTCAGAGTATTTCATTTAATCTAAAATAAAATATTAATCATCTTCGATTTCCTTTATAGAATATATAACATAATTTATACAGGTTAAAATGGAGTTACTATTTTAAAATGGACTGAATAGCCCAATTCATTTTCCTTATCCATTTATTATGTTTATCTTTACATTTTATTATTTAATAGCGGGCCAGACCTCTCACATTAGGCCTACAACTTGTGGATGCTGGACATGCCGGTTGGTTCCGGGCAGACTTCTACCACGGGTTGGGCTTAACCTCGTGTCTTGACCCAATTCGTATTTGCGCACTTGGACCTCTCACATTAGGCCCAACATTTATGGCTGCTGGATATGCCGGTTGGTTCCGGGCAGACTTCCGCCATAAATGTGACCTAACCTCGTGTCCAGGTACAATTAAAAAAATTTATTTATAAATATTATCCAAGAATATTATTTTAAAATATTTTATATTTTAAAATATCCTACTACTTAATATCATTCCTTACTTGAAATATTCTTTCATATAAAGCTTTATTATTCCATTTCAATACATATTAACTTTCCATATTATTATGATATTATAATAATAATAATTATAAAAAAAACGGTTTTAATTTGTGATATTAAAACCTACCATTTCAATATTAAAATGAAATCAATTTAAAAACATTTCAAATTTTGAAATCCATCTTCCATTTTTAATGTTAACATAAAAAGTAATCTTTTCAATTTATAATCTTCTTAATATAATTGGAATGTGATTTACTAATTCCAATAATTTGTTTATAACCTTCCAAATGTTAAAGGTTTTTATCTACTTAATTCAAGCGTCAATTAATATCATTAATTGAATAATAAATGGGCATTTATTTCCTTCATTCGAAGGAAATATTGTCAATTCAAAAGCTTCTTTATTATTTCCTTTTTAAATGGAAAATTAAATCATCTAAATACTTCAACTTCCAATTTATTTCATTAATTTGCATATTTATTACTTTACTCAAAATTGGAATGAGACCCACCATTTCCATATAATTTAATTATACGTAAAATCAAACATTAATTACATAACAATTTCAGAACATCCATCCAAAGTGCATTTCTAATTATTCCAAGGGTGACGTGTATTCAAAAGTCAACCCTTGACCCGTGTGGGGTTTCAGCCAACACAATTCACATATTTAAAATAAACTGTGCTTCTGGACGATGTGTAAAAATTGATCGTTCACTCACATAAACAAGCCAGGGTCGCTTGTAAATGGCAGTGTATACAGGTGCATAAATGGAACATAGACAATTTACACAATTTAACAATGTTCACATATTGGGTATTGCCCTTTTTATTTCATTTGATTTAATGACACAAATTCACCATAAAATATATTCCTTTATCTAACTTAAAATAAAAATAAAATCTTTTATTAAAAGTCAAAATTTTAATTATTCTAAAATAAATATCAAAACTTTATTTATTATAATCGTCTCAAAATAAAGATGAAATTTTTATAACCAAAACAAAGTTTTAATCTTTATAAACAAAACAAAATTTCAGTCTTTTATAAGCAAAAACAAGGTTTTAAATCTTTACCAACAAAACAAAGTTTTGTTCTTTTTAAACAAAACAAAATAAGGTTTGAACTTTTATTCAATAAACAAAACAAAGTTTTGTTCTTTTTCATAAACAAAATAAAGTTTGTTCTTTTCAAAAACAAAATAAAGTTTCAATTTTATATATAAAAAAAACGCAAACAAAGTTGTAATTTTTTTTTTTTTAGAACAAAAACAAAGTTGTAATCTTCTTAATCCCATTCAAAGTTATAATCTTTGTAAACATAAACAAAGTTTCATTTTTTCTGAACAACAATGAAAATTGTAATTTTTATTTAAATATAAATTTCCATACATTTTAAATAAATAAATAAAAATGAATTTATCATTTACATCATGTACATCGTTTCTATTGATTCAACAAATTTCATCAACAGTGTATGCAACAACAATTTGTCCATAATAACCCAAACAACTATCACCAATTCTCAAACAGACATCATACATCATCAATCCACAATCATGTACATACAAACATCAAAACCACAAGAAAAATAATTTAAATTTAATAAATTATAAAATAGAATCTCACATTGATTTTTGCTGAAAATTTGACTGTCTCGGATTCAGCTCTGGTCTACGCCATCACGAAGAGCTCGGAAAGACGAGTCCAACGCAATTTATGGTTCGTCAATCGGACCTCGTACGAGAGAGTTATGATTTATTAAAGTTGGACATAATTAAATAATTAATTAATATTCGTGAAAAATACCTAAAAATTTCACTGTCTCAGAATTGGACAAAATTAGTGTCCACGCGTCCATCTCGTCGCCACGATCCCAACGCACCTGAAATCGTCGATTTTCGACTTCGTATGAGTGAGTTATGCAATTTTAAAGTTCTGGAAATTAATTAAATAATTTAAAAATAAAATAGAAAATACCCTCAGCCCGTTGACCGAAAAACACTGTTCACCGCCGAACTTTGACCGCACTTTGCCGCTGCCTCGGGCCACCTGACGCCACGGGACCACCGCCAATGTCTTCGTCTTGGCGAGACGCACCACCACCAGAAAGAGCCGCCCCTAAAGCTTCTCCGATCATCGGGAAATCGCCTAGAAAGGATTTCGCCTCGCGGGTCCCACAGGCCGCCTCACAGCTCCAAACTGCCTGAAATTTTCTGAGCATCTTCGTCTTGCGTAGACGAAGAACTTCCGTGTTCGTGATTTCGTCTAATTCTTCCTCGATTCACGGGAATTTCTTGATTTACGTTTTGAGTTTCTGAATTTCGAAAACAGCGAGCTTTAAGACGAGATTCCGGCGAATCCGAGCGCTGTTTGACAAAACTGACTACACCAGTAGCTTCGTATCGTCGAGACCTTCGAGAAAACATATAATTTGCTATGGTTTGAAGAGATTTTATTTTTTTTATGAATTTTAGAGGAAGAGGGAGCCGCCATGGAAATTGAGAAAAAATGATGGAAAAGAGAGTGGCTGCTGTGCATTTCGAATTTCAGCCCTAAAACTCAGAAAAAAGATAATATATACCATGGGTTTAATTTTGGTTTGGGCCCAAATATCATTATGTGCCCAATTACTCAATTTTCAACTGTTTTCTTCAGTTCAAAAATTCTTATAAATACATGCTGATTTCAAAATTAATAAAATTTTAAATATAATTATTTCAGGTCATTACGAACCCAACGAACCTGATTTCGTAATTTTCCGAGTCCGTATGAATTTATTATGAATTTCCGAAGTCTGAAAATATGCTATTTTTCACTGTAAAAATTATACCGGCCACAAAATAATTCCAAAAATTATAAATTTTAGAATTTAACCTTATTTTAATATTCCGAATCCATAGAAACTGGTCTCGTCGAATTCGGAGTTCGTTTGCAAAAATTCCATTTTTCAGGCGTATATTTTTAATATTTAAAAAATACCAAAAATAGTGGAATTTTTCCGAAACTCAAAAATATAAGTTCTTATAGTCATTTTTATATGTAAACAACATTCTAAAACCAATGGAGATGGTTTAGGGTCCTAATTCCTTATTCTGCAAAATGTAGCATTTGGCCATTATAAATTTCATAGCGACCATTCTAGATTTTAATTTTGACATAACTTTTGATTCCCATTATGAAATTTCGATTTTTCGGATTCGTTGGAAAGATAAATTTAAATAGATTCTAATATTTTTGGTTTCACTAAAATCCGTTAAATTTTGCATCCTGTACGGTCAGTCAAAGTTCAAGTTTGACTTTTCAAACTACCGCGTTATTTCTAACTCTTTTTATAATAAAAATTAAATCATTCATTCTAACTTCGATTTGAATCAAATTTGTGATCATTATTATTTAAATAAATTATTTTATATTGTCAAAATTCATTAAAATTTTCTAAAATAAAATTTTTAAATTGGTCCTGATTTTTGCGGGTTGTTACAATCGCCCCCACTTAAAAACTTTTCGTCCTCGAAAAGGAACGTAGCTAAAAATTGTAAAATTAACTATCTTAATTTTAAATTTTAATGGTTGATTATGTTTTCAAAATATATATAACTTTATATATATAAGAATCATATTTCAAAGAATATATTATAAATATCAAAAATACGCTAATTATAAATTCGTAACTCTTAACTCGTTCTAGGACATTACTAACCCCATCTCTAACGAGTTTACTCATTCTAGGATACTGCTGATCCTATCTCTAATGAGTATTCTTATTGGACATTACTAATCCAATCTCTGATGAGTCTTTTGTTCAGTTCTAACGAGTTGTACCCCAAAGATTTGAGCTAACCAGAGCTCTGATACCACCTGTAACGACACGGATTTTGCCCGACCTTAATCGATCACAAAATCGACCAAGACCGTTCAAAACTCGCATACGTTAACTTTGAGAATACAAAACATCAGAACAATAACAGCAGACTTTTATTACATTATAATAATATAACATCAGAGTACAGAATATATCAGAGTACATTGAAATAAAATTACAGCGGAAGATAAACTACAAAAGATTTAATACATTAAATAAAATACGGTAAACAGCGGAAGACTACTAAGCTCTGGACACAGCTTTAGGCTTCGATCCAGGATCCTGCTAAAGAGAGAGATATCTGCAAAAAGCTACTCGACTGCCCGTGTGGAAAAGAGGGCACCCGAGTTTGCAACGTGAAACAAACTACGAGTCAGTCATGGGACTGGTGTGAGAATTCTAAACTAATTTAACTAATAAGACAAATCCAAGGACCACGCCGCTAATGCGGAACGGGTTTTATTCCAATGAATTGTCGGTGCATAAACTAAAGTAAATCGAGAAATAACGCAATGTCTTTTTGGAAAAATGAAACCATTATAAGACCCAGGTCCCATCACACAATCCAACGCACACCAGAGGATAGGGTTTTACCTTATAATGGTCAAAAGATGCTTGATACGTATAAAACGGATTTGATATTATTATTAGTGTATATATGTTTTAATAAAAAGATTTGAATCATAAGTATCAATCCTAGACGGCATGGTTACCATATAGCATGTCGCCAATACTAGTTCTACAATCAAAACCGCAAGGGCGTATTGGAAATTTGGATTCCATCATGAGTCGAGGCTAGGGGCAAGATCCTCTCCGATTCGAGACACTCTAGAAAATGCCTCAGGATCCCCCGCAGTGAACCCTTGGATCTTCAGGGCCGGTCCCCGCCTATGGGCAGCGGATTAGTTATGCCTGAACACACGCTTCCCGGTCCCTTTGGACCTATAGTATGATCACCAACGGCCTATAAAAATAACGAGGCGCCTCAAAATCCATCATCCACATAAGTAAAATGTCAGGGCTGGTAGGTCACTGACACCACTCTAGCTAGAAAGAAACGTGTGCACTCCCTGCAGTCCGTATCCCGTTTTTGACTCATACCGGGGTGTGAGGCTCGCGAAGTCACGCTATACACAAAGCTATGCCTAAACAGGCCGTGCTTTGATCATCAACCACAAGGCCTGCTTTTCAACAAAAGCCTTGATCAATGCATCTTAGCATGCCACATTGTCAGTCCATACTATACCATTGATTTCTACCAATATATAACCCCTAAGCTCGTATGTCTCAAAGAAGGGTGTTAACCACCAAACAGATATATATTAACAGAGATCAACGAATGTAGTATAAAGGACTACAACGTCAGACATACATTCCATTTATAAACTTATGCCCTGGGTCTGAGCGAAAGTCAAATCCGTGCAATCAACACTACGTCCGGACGGCTACTACTGTCGCCCCTTCAAGGTAGCTACTCCCATCATGGGTCTCAATAACAACACACCCATTCGATGTGAAGATCGTCGGTCTTCAATCACCGTCTTCAACTCTTCGAACGTCGTATCATTATTTGGAATGAGAGTAAACTCAGACTTCCCAAATAATTCTCGCATATATAAATTTGCAAACCATTCTATATCGTTATTTATTCTTTTATAAATATCGTCCATTCATTTCATGTATATATATATTGTCCATTCATTTCATAAATATCGTCCATTCATTTCATGCGTATAAATATTGTCCATTCATTTCATGCATATAAATATATCGTCCATTCATTTCATGCATTTCATATGCGACTTCATGCTTTTTAAAACATGTTAAATTTTCATATGCGGTTCATGCTTCTAAATCATGTTTCATTTCATATTTTTATCTTTTTATTCACATGTGAAATGTAAATAAAAATTCCCTTCTTATTTTCATCTTTTTATTTACATGTGAAAAGTAAATAAAAGTTTCATTCTTATTTTTATCTTTTTATTTACATGCGAAAAGTAAATAAAAATTTCATTCTTATTTTCATCTTTTTATTTACATGTGAAAAGTAAATAAAAGTTTCATTACTTTTATTTATATAAAATATATAAATAATATAACCATTTCATGTTTTCATTCATTTATTCATTTATAACATGAAAATATTCATTGTTTTATGGTTCATTTTCCATTTTCGATCACTTTCTTAATTCAGTGATCTTAACTACTTAATTCCCTTTCAATCTAATTAAAGATTTAATTAAAATCTTATTTAGTTTTAATCTTCCAAAGTCATTACTAAATGATTATTCAATTTCTAGGGAATTAATTCTATCATAAATTCGGGTTAAAGAATAAATGTTATTTAAAACATAATTCACGATAAACCCAAATTTAAATTTCATAAATTTCCCATTTAATATATATAATTAGACATCATTTATTTCAGAGTATTTCATTTAATCTAAAATAAAATATTAATCATCTTCGATTTCCTTTATAGAATATATAACATAATTTATACAGGTTAAAATGGAGTTACTATTTTAAAATGGACTGAATAGCCCAATTCATTTTCCTTATCCATTTATTATGTTTATCTTTACATTTTATTATTTAATAGCGGGCCAGACCTCTCACATTAGGCCTACAACTTGTGGATGCTGGACATGCCGGTTGGTTCCGGGCAGACTTCTACCACGGGTTGGGCTTAACCTCGTGTCTTGACCCAATTCGTATTTGCGCACTTGGACCTCTCACATTAGGCCCAACATTTATGGCTGCTGGATATGCCGGTTGGTTCCGGGCAGACTTCCGCCATAAATGTGACCTAACCTCGTGTCCAGGTACAATTAAAAAAATTTATTTATAAATATTATCCAAGAATATTATTTTAAAATATTTATATTTTAAAATATCCTACTACTTAATATCATTCCTTACTTGAAATATTCTTTCATATAAAGCTTTATTATTCCATTTCAATACATATTAACTTTCCATATTATTATGATATTATAATAATAATAATTATAAAAAAAACGGTTTTAATTTGTGATATTAAAACCTACCATTTCAATATTAAAATGAAATCAATTTAAAAACATTTCAAATTTTGAAATCCATCTTCCATTTTTAATGTTAACATAAAAAGTAATCTTTTCAATTTATAATCTTCTTAATATAATTGGAATGTGATTTACTAATTCCAATAATTTGTTTATAACCTTCCAAATGTTAAAGGTTTTTATCTACTTAATTCAAGCGTCAATTAATATCATTAATTGAATAATAAATGGGCATTTATTTCCTTCATTCGAAGGAAATATTGTCAATTCAAAAGCTTCTTTATTATTTCCTTTTTAAATGGAAAATTAAATCATCTAAATACTTCAACTTCCAATTTATTTCATTAATTTGCATATTTATTACTTTACTCAAAATTGGAATGAGACCCACCATTTCCATATAATTTAATTATACGTAAAATCAAACATTAATTACATAACAATTTCAGAACATCCATCCAAAGTGCATTTCTAATTATTCCAAGGGTGACGTGTATTCAAAAGTCAACCCTTGACCCGTGTGGGGTTTCAGCCAACACAATTCACATATTTAAAATAAACTGTGCTTCTGGACGATGTGTAAAAATTGATCGTTCACTCACATAAACAAGCCAGGGTCGCTTGTAAATGGCAGTGTATACAGGTGCATAAATGGAACATAGACAATTTACACAATTTAACAATGTTCACATATTGGGTATTGCCCTTTTTATTTCATTTGATTTAATGACACAAATTCACCATAAAATATATTCCTTTATCTAACTTAAAATAAAAATAAAATCTTTTATTAAAAGTCAAAATTTTAATTATTCTAAAATAAATATCAAAACTTTATTTATTATAATCGTCTCAAAATAAAGATGAAATTTTTATAACCAAAACAAAGTTTTAATCTTTATAAACAAAACAAAATTTCAGTCTTTTATAAGCAAAAACAAGGTTTTAAATCTTTACCAACAAAACAAAGTTTTGTTCTTTTTAAACAAAACAAAATAAGGTTTGAACTTTTATTCAATAAACAAAACAAAGTTTTGTTCTTTTTCATAAACAAAATAAAGTTTGTTCTTTTCAAAAACAAAATAAAGTTTCAATTTTATATATAAAAAAAAACGCAAACAAAGTTGTAATTTTTTTATTTTTTTTAGAACGAAAACAAAGTTGTAATCTTCTTAATCCCATTCAAAGTTATAATCTTTGTAAACATAAACAAAGTTTCATTTTTTCTGAACAACAATGAAAATTGTAACTTTTATTTAAATATAAATTTCCATACATTTTAAATAAATAAATAAAAATGAATTTATCATTTACATCATGTACATCGTTTCTATTGATTCAACAAATTTCATCAACAGTGTATGCAACAACAATTTGTCCATAATAACCCAAACAACTATCACCAATTCTCAAACAGACATCATACATCATCAATCCACAATCATGTACATACAAACATCAAAACCACAAGAAAAATAATTTAAATTTAATAAATTATAAAATAGAATCTCACATTGATTTTTGCTGAAAATTTGACTGTCTCGGATTCAGCTCTGGTCTGCGCCATCACGAAGAGCTCGGAAAGACGAGTCCAACGCAATTTACGGTTCGTCAATCGGACCTCGTACGAGAGAGTTATGATTTATTAAAGTTGGACATAATTAAATAATTAATTAATATTCGTGAAAAATACCTAAAAATTTCACTGTCTCAGAATTGGACAAAATTAGTGTCCACGCGTCCATCTCGTCGCCACGATCCCAACGCACCTGAAATCGTCGATTTTCGACTTCGTATGAGTGAGTTATGCAATTTTAAAGTTCTGGAAATTAATTAAATAATTTAAAAATAAAATAGAAAATACCCTCAGCCCGTTGACCGAAAAACACTGTTCACCGCCGAACTTTGACCGCACTTTGCCGCTGCCTCGGGCCACCTGACGCCACGGGACCACCGCCAATGTCTTCGTCTTGGCGAGACGCACCACCACCAGAAAGAGCCGCCCCTAAAGCTTCTCCGATCATCGGGAAATCGCCTAGAAAGGATTTCGCCTCGCGGGTCCCACAGGCCGCCTCACAGCTCCAAACTGCCTGAAATTTTCTGAGCATCTTCGTCTTGCGTAGACGAAGAACTTCCGTGTTCGTGACTTCGTCTAATTCTTCCTCGATTCACGGGAATTTCTTGATTTACGTTTTGAGTTTCTGAATTTCGAAAACAGCGAGCTTTAAAACGAGATTCCGGCGAATCCGAGCGCTGTTTGACAAAACTGACTACACCATTAGCTTCGTATCGTCGAGACCTTCGAGAAAACATATAATTTGCTATGGTTTGAAGATATTTTATTTTTTTTATGAATTTTAGAGGAAGAGGGAGCCGCCATGGAAATTGAGAAAAAATGATGGAAAAGAGAGTGGCTGCTGTGCATTTCGAATTTCAGCCCTAAAACTCAGAAAAAAGATAATATATACCATGGGTTTAATTTTGGTTTGGGCCCAAATATCATTATGTGCCCAATTACTCAATTTTCAACTGTTTTCTTCAGTTCAAAAATTCTTATAAATACATGCTGATTTCAAAATTAATAAAATTTTAAACATAATTATTTCAGGTCATTACGAACCCAACGAACCTGATTTCGTAATTTTCCGAGTCCGTATGAATTTATTATGAATTTCCGAAGTCTGAAAATATGCTATTTTTCACTGTAAAAATTATACCGGCCACAAAATAATTCCAAAAATTATAAATTTTAGAATTTAACCTTACTTTAATATTCCGAATCAATAGAAACTGGTCTCGTCGAATTCGGAGTTCGTTTGCAAAAATTCCATTTTTCAGGCGTATATTTTTAATATTTAAAAAATACCAAAAATAGTGGAATTTTTCCGAAACTCAAAAATATAAGTTCTTATAGTCATTTTTATATGTAAACAACATTCTAAAACTAATGGAGATGGTTTAGGGTCCTAATTCCTTATTCTGCAAAATGTAGCATTTTGGCCCTTATAAATTTCATAGCGACCATTCTAGATTTTAATTTTGACATAACTTTTGATTCCCATTATGAAATTTCGATTTTTCGGATTCGTTGGAAAGATAAATTTAAATAGATTCTAATATTTTTGGTTTCACTAAAATCCGTTAAATTTTGCATCCTGTACGGTCAGTCAAAGTTCAAGTTTGACTTTTCAAACTACCGCGTTATTTCTAACTCTTTTTATAATAAAAATTAAATCATTCATTCTAACTTCGATTTGAATCAAATTTGTGATCATTATTATTTAAATAAATTATTTTATATTGTCAAAATTCATTAAAATTTTCTAAAATAAAATTTTTAAATTGGTCCTGATTTTTGCGGGTTGTTACATCAAGGGACTTAGACGTTAGTCAGATTAGAAGTTGGTTCAAGAAGGAGGAGGACTGGTAGGTATCTATTGGATAGACGAAGGGAGGAAGGCTCAAATAGTTGTTTGGTTAATGAAGGATGAAACCTCATTGGTGGGAGGTTACGAGTGGAGAATGGGATGAAGAAGGCGAGTAGTTATCCTTTTGGGAGGAATAGGACACCTTATTAGGATTGTCCAAAGAGGCAAGGGCAAGGTACGGAATCTCCTAGAGGGTAGTTGTATTCCCTCACGACTAGGGTACCAAATGGGGATAGACCGTCTAGGTTGGAATTTGGATTTCTTTATTATCCGATTCGAACTTTATTTAATTCTGACGCATCGAGTTCGTTTATCTCATCATTGTTAGTTGAGTCACTGCACTTAGACACCAGTTAGTAGATGATCCCTTAGTTGTTTCAAACCCAATTGGGGCTCCATGAAGTGTTTGGGTTTGAAAGTTGCTATACTTAGCGTTGAGAGTAGATGTGATGCTTTTTGGGCTTCACGAGCTATGAGTTAGTTTTGGGCATGGACTGGTTATCCAGTAGGGGTGCCGTTCTTGATTTTGAAGGGAGAGTTGTTAGGCTTATGACCCGCTTGGGTAACACTCTCGAGATCTCATGTAATCCCATGGAATCTGTTTTGCTAAGTTATCTTGAATCGCTCGATGCTTCGGTCGAGAGTTTGCGTTCTGTCAGAGTGGTCCGGGAATATCCGGATGTGTTTGAAGAGGTGAAGGGTTTGCCTCCGAAGCGGGAGATAGATTTCCGAATTTATTTGGTGGATAATGCCAAACCAGTGTCTTTGCCAGTGCGCCACATGGCTCCCCGTGAGAGAAGAGAACTTCATAAGCAAGTAGGGGAGTTGCTTGAGAAGGGGTTCATAAGGCGAAGTATATCGGAGTGGTGAGCTCCAGTAGAGTTTGCCACGAAGGCGGATGGATCCCTCAGACTTTGTGTGGATTATAGAGAACTTAATAAGCTCACGAAGAAGAATAGACACCCATTACCGAGGATAGATGATCTCTTTGATCAGTTGGTTGGCGCCTCAGTGTTTTCGCAGATGGACTTAGCCACGGGGTTTCGTCAGTTGAGAGTGGCTGAGGATAGTATAGAGAAGATTGCCTTTAGGACTCCGGATGGTTTTATGAGTGGCTGGTGATGCCATTTGGTTAGACGAACGCCTCCGCATACTTTGTTGATTTGATGAGAAGGGTGTTCAGGGAGTACCTAAATAAGTTCGTGATGATCTTGGTGGATGACATCTTGGTCTTTTCTAGGAGCGAAATAAGTTTTCGTATGTGCTCAATAGGTTGAGCAAAGCCAGTTATGGGATAAACGGCGGTTTTGGAGCGAGACTGGCAAGGACATCCAGAGTTGGACAAGGGCTTAATTATTTAGCCGTTTTTACTAGTATCATCTCACGTAGGTCGTCTGAATTCGAAGGAGGTATCCCTTGGGTGTTTGTCTGATATTGGTTTAGGCCTTTGGGGCTTGCATTTGGGGGATGTCGAGTTCGACTAAGGTGGTCTGCATGAGAGATGGATAGTTGTGACGATTTTGCATGGGAGAATATCCTGATTTTCTCTAGAAGTGGAGAAAAGCATGCCCTACATCTTAGGGAAGTGTTGGAGACTCTTTGAGCGCATTGTCTTAAGACAACAAAGGTGGACGGAATTCTTAGCATCCTATGAGTTTGAGATAGCGTATACCCCTGGCAAGGGTAACGTGGTGGCAGACGCCTTGAGCAGAAAAAGGCTGTCTTTGAGTCCATTGTTCGTGGAATGGCGAAGCTTGGAGTTTAATTCTATGATTGACTTTAGACCTTCCGTTGACTTTGTACCCGGTTTGCTAGCCTCCTTGGAGGTTATGCCTACTCTTTTGGGGCGGATTGGCGAGGCACAGCGAGACGACCCACAGTTGGTTGAGTTAGTAGAGAAGCTTATAAGGGGGGAGTCGTCCAGCCATTTGGGTAGATACACCATAGATGATAGGGGATGGTTGCGTAGAGACGGTAGACTTTGTGTACCGCAAGACGAGGGTCTGAGGAAGGCTATACTTGATGATGCACATCGGTCAAAGATGACCATTCATCCTGGTAGGGACAAGATGTACCAAGACATGAAGAGAGTTTTCTTCTGGGCCGGTATGAAGAAAGATGTGGCCGAGTATGTGGCTAGATGCTTAGTGTGCCAACAAGTTAAAGCGGAGCAAAGGAAACCCGGTGGGTTGCTACACCCATTGGAAGTTCCGCAATGGAAGTGGGATAGTGTCTCGATGGATTTCATCGATGGGTTACCGAGATCGAGGAAGGGCAATACAGGAATTTGGGTTGTGGTAGACAGACTTACCAAGAGTGCCCATTTTATACCCGTGAAGAGTAAGAGGACCGCTCCATGGCTTGCTTCAGTCTATGTTAGAGAGATTGTTAGATTGCATGGCGTACCATCCAGCATTGTGAGTGATCGAGTTCCTATCTTCACTAGTGAGTTTTGGAGAAGTTTGCAAGAGGCGGTAGGGACTCAGTTGTGTTTGAGCACCGCATATCATCCTCAGACGGATGGTCAGACCGAGAGGGTGAACCGTATCTTAGAAGATCTCTTGAGGCTTTGTATCTTGGATTTTGGAGGTACATGGGAAGAACATCTTCCTTTGGTGGAGTTCGCATACAATAACAGCTTTCAGTCTAGTATTGGCATGGCACCTTTCGAAGCTCTTTATGGAAGGCCTTGTTGATCTCCTACATGTTGGTGGGAATCTACGGATAAGATCTTGCTTGGGCCAGATATGGTTAGAGAGACTTCAGAGAAGATTGATTTGATTCGAAGAAGGATGAAGGCAGCGCAAAATAGACAGAAATCTTATGCGGATCGGAGAAGGACGGATCTTGAGTTTGAGGTTGGGGACATGGTTTTTGTCAAAGTATCTCCGTTGAGAAATGTTGTTCGCTTTGGGTCCGTTGGGAAGTTAGCACCGAGGTTTGTTGGGCCGTTTCCTATTAAGGAAAGGATTGGACGGATGGCATATAGGGTGGAGTTGCCCGACAGACTTAGTGGTGTTCATGATGTATTCCATGTATCACATTTGAGGAAGTGCTTACATGAGACCGCAGAGGTCGTAGAGCCGAGCTTGCTTAGAGATGTAGAGGTAGAGCGTGATGCGACGATTCGACGAGCTCCTACTCGCATCCTTGGGTCAGAAACTAGGAAGTTGAGGAACAGAGAAGTTCAGCTAGTTAAAGTGCAATGGGGAGATGATGAAAGCAATGCTACTTGGGAGACGGAAGCGAAGATGCGTTCTTTGTACCCATTTCTTTTTGAGAGTATGTCTTTTAACTTCTCCTTTTCTAGTACTTATCTTATCTTTAGTATATCCTCTCGCTAGTACCTATGACCTTTAGATAGGGTAAAACCTATGGTTGAAACATGTGTTTGAAACATGTTATGGTTGATGGATGCATGTGGATGCAATTGTTTGCTAGTGGTTGCTCGTGGATGCATATACACACACATTAGGCACTAGATCGGCTCAGTCACTTCATGTTGCATATCGCATAAATGGATGTGGTAGTTAGATTGATGGATGTATCATGGCTGTGTTATCATGTGGATGATGCATTTTTGTGTATGGTTGTGCACGCATATAGAAATTGTATGTGTCAATAGGGTTTCGTATACATATTGGATGCATGGCACTATCATGGTTTGCATTAAGGAGGTCGACTGAATCAGTAGACCGCCTGATTTTGCATTAGTATATGGACATATACACACACTTTCTGCATATGTTCATACATCATTAGAAGTTTCTAAGGATAATGGTTGCTTGTGGTTGATGGTTTAGTAGATGGTTGTTTGGTTGGTAGAATACGTTCTTCTTGACTTAGAGATTTCGAGGACGAAATCCTTTAAGTAGGGGAGAATGTAACACCCCGAATTTCAATTAACACTAATGGTTAGTAATTAAAGTATAATTAATCTCAGATGTGAGAATCAGGGGAAACGGGCTGCATCATTGCGTTCGTGTCGGAAAAATACGCGAAATATAGTCCGAGTTTGCGTAAAACGGGTACCGTATGAAAGAGATATGGACGAACGAAGTTAGGCAGAGAAACCCGAAACAGGCCAGAAATGCACTGGCGCACTTGTGAAGTGCGCCAGCACAAAAATACACTGGCGCACTTGGGAAGTGCGCCCATGTCGGGACAGGAAACCTGCACAGTTTCTAGAGAGTTCTGTGGTTGGGTGCACCAGTTTGGGGTTTGGGCTTGGTCTTAGGGCTGGTTTCTGGAAGGTTCCGAAATCTAAGGGTCCTAATCTAATTTAGGGTTAATCTAAGGGCCTAAAACACTCACCTAATCTATAAATACACCCTAATACTACCCTAATTCATACTAAAAATAGAAATGATGCCACCATGCCGCCAAAATCAAACTTGAGAGGAACCTCCACTAGTTTATGAAGAAAGTTGCAAGCTAATCAACCTCTAATCATCATCTTCTTCTTGTATAGCAACTAGTTCTACTACATAAGTTTGCTAATCTTGGTTTTGGTGAGTTTCTATCACTTTAATAACCAATTGCTAAATTAAGTAGATGAGATATGATGAGATCATGCGGTTTTGTATGCGGATTTGTGGGTTTTAAGTCATATGATATGATGTTAGTTTGCTAATCTATGTTTAATGTTAACCCTATGTTTATGCAAGTTAAGTATGTAGATTTATGCAAGTTAAGTGATGGGTTTCATGCATGCTAAGTATTTGATTTTATGCATGCTAAGTATTTGATTTTATGCATGCTAAGTATTTGATTTTATGCATGCTAAGTATTTGATTTTATGCATGCTAAGTGTTTGGTTTTATGCATGCTAAGTATTTGATTTTATGCATGCTAAGTATTTGATTTTATGCATGCTAAGTATTTGATTTTATGCATGCTAAGTGTTTGGTTTTATGCATGCTAAGTATTTGATTTTATGCATGCTAAGTGTTTGGTTTTATGCATACATTATGACATGCAAGTTTACCCCTTTTCTAAATAAGATGCATACATATGCAAGATGACACCTTTGTATGCTATGCATACATATGCATGTTTACCCTATTATGATGCAAGTTCATATGCAAGTTTGTCTCTTTTTATGATATGCATAACATATGCGAGTTTGCCTCTATGTATGACATGTTATGGAAGTTCACATGCAAGTTTATGTGAAAGTTCATATGCAAGTTTATGTGCAAGTTCATATGCAAGTTTGTCTCTTTTTATGACATGCATAATGCAAGTTTGGGTTAAATGCTAGTTGGGTTTAATGTATGCTCATATATGCAAGTTGACACCTTTTTGAACCCATGATAAAGTTATAAGCTATGTTGGTTAAACCCATGATATTTGTGATGAATCTTCCCTTTTATTATGTCACGTTACGAGAACGAATTACGCGGGGAACGATGGGGTTAATATGCATGTTAATAAAATGATGTGGAATGGGTATGCTTAAGAGTAACATAAATTAAATGGACATAATTGGGAATTTACCTATTGAGTTAGGTCTACCCATATTATGGAGTTGGGAATTTACCTATTGAGTTAGGTCTACCCATACTACGGAGTTGGGAATTTACCTATTGAGTTAGGTCTACCCATATTTTGGAAAACATGATTAATTAATTAGGGATAATTAATATAAATTATGAGGGTGATTAATTAGGTGTAATTAATCGACTAAGACACGAGGTTGGACTCAGTTGTAGCGTAAAACTGCCCGGACCCAACCGGCTTAACCAGTTGCTACAAATGTTAGCCCAATGTGAGAGGTCTTAGGCACAAATTAAATACGTGATTAAAGTAAAGACACGAGGTTAGACCCTTTTTATGACGTAAGGCTGCCCGGACCCAACCGGCATATCCAGCAGTCATAAAAGACGGTCTAATGTGAGAGGTCTTTATGAGGTCATGATCTTAATTAATTAATTAAGAAACACTTAACCATATTAGCATGTAGAGGGACATGAGGGGTTAAGTGGGGGCCTTGGGTGGCAATAGAAAATACGATTAGAATACTTAACCAAAGTGGAACATGTAATTAAAACATGGTTAAAGGGTTAAGTAAGTGCTTTGGTTGGCATGTGGAAATCTAGTGGGTGCCTTGAATGGCAATTAAAATATGATTAATGACTTAACCAGAATTTATAACATGTAAGTGGACATGGTTAAAGGGTTAAGCGGGATTCAATAGAAATAACAAGCTTAGGTGGTAGCTTGTGGGGGCCCATTTCAACCAATATCCCAAACGTATATTAGTGGGCTCGACTCTAGTCGAGTGACGGAACACGCATATTGGGCTTGACTATAAGAGGCCAAAATGGGTTAGCGGTGGCAACGCATGACCAACGGGTTTCATATGCGTGTGTGGACCCGAGCTGGTAAATAAGACGTTGTTGCATCGTGTAGATATAAGCCGTGCACCGTTAGTTTTATCAGGTTGCCACGTTGGGGAATGGTACACCCCACGGTGGGGCCAGCACGGGTATCTACGTTAGGGAGCCGATCGAATGGGGAGTAGTGTGTACACCTAGTGGATTGTAGGGCCATGTGGCGTCTACTCAGTCACCTAGGGGTACGCGAGAACTATTAAGTTAATTTTATAAGTCCATGGGTGGGATCAACCTTTAAGTTAGGAATGACTGGTGTGGTGCAGTTTAGTAATTTACCTTTGGAAGGGTAGATGCGTCTTTACGTTTCTTAGTTTATCCTAAGTCTACCAAGCTGCATAGTGTAGCCATTCATCCCTAGGCGACACCGTATATCAAGCTTATGTCTTCTCTGGTTACTTTAATGATTGTATTGTTAAAGTTATAGGACTCGCTCAGACTTATGTCTGACCCCGTTGTTTTTATCTTTTTTTCCCAACCCTCAGGTTATCAGAGTGGGCCCAGTATGAGTGGGCTTTGATCAGGCTGCTTTATTCTCTTTTGGAGCTTGGACCATAGATGTAGAGCTCAGCTTACCCTTTCTTTTATGGCTATCAGTTCATGTATTGGGATTATGTACTTTTATTTACCAGGATGGATATTTTGTACTTGACTCTTATTATGGTTTTGTGATGTAACCAAACATGTTTTACTTTCCGCTGCAATGAAATGATGTTTTAAAATTTTCAAGTATTACTTATATCTGTCTTGTTGTAATTTTTCTGTTCTATATTCACTTAAAATACTCCATCGATGTTATGGTATTCCCTTAGCGAGTGACCATAGCGGGTGTGGGGTGTTACAAACATGTTTTACTCTTTTTCTATTACAATGAAAATGTAAACAAAATGATTAACATTTTTTACTCTTTTTCCTTTTCAATGAAAATGTAAACAAAGTGATTAACATGTTTTACTCTTTTTCTATTACAATGAAAATGTAAACAAAGTGATTAACATGTTTTACTCTTTTTCTATTACAATGAAAATGTAAACAAAGTGATTAACATGTTTTACTCTTTTTCTATTACAATGAAAATGTAAACAAAGTGATTAACATGTTTTACTCTTTTTCTATTACAATGAAAATGTAAACAAAGTGATTAACATGTTTTACTCTTTTTCTTTTACAAAGAAAATGTAAACAAAGTGATTAACATGTTTTACTCTTTTTCTTTTACAAAGAAAATGTAAACAAAATGATTAACATGTTTTTGTACACTTTGCTTAACATAGAAAAGGCAAATAAAAACCGTTCACACATTATGTTCTCCTTTGGTTTCCATATAAAATGTAAATAATATGATTTACCCATTATGTTCTCTTTTGTTTTACATATAAAATGTAAATAAAAACAATTCACAAATTATGTTCTCTTTTGGTTTACATAGAAAAATGATTTTTATATTTTTGTTCATTTATTTACAAAAGAAATGTAAACAAAATGACTAACAAAACTTTGTTTCTTTTCTTTCACCATATAAACACCAATAATGTGAATAACATATTTTTGGTCTTATCATTTACAAAGGAAGGTGTAAATAAATGATTAACCTATTTTGTAATGTAAAAATATGACCTTTTCTATTTTACAATGTAAAAATAATAACTCCTTTATTTTAAATATAAAAAGATCGTCTTTTTATTTTCATCGTCAAAATTACATCCTTTTTGTTTTCAATATAAAAAGATTGTCTTTTTATTTTAAACATAAAAATATTGTCTCCTTATTTTCAACATAAAAAGATTTAGCCTTTTTTTATAATCGAGAACAAAGTTGTAATTTTTTGTAACCGAAATCAAAGTTGTAATCTTTGCAAACAAAATCAAAGTTGTAATCTTTGTTAACAAAACCAAAGGTTCAATTTTTATAAAGTTTTAATCTTTATAAATAAAAATAAAAGATTTCATGTTTTATAAATAAAACAAAGATTCATTTTATACAAACAAAAACAAAGATTCATTTTAAAGATCGAATCTTTATTAATGTTATTCATTTCAAAATAAAAATCAAAACTTTGATTTGTAAATCATGATAAAAGATTAAAATTTTATCTATAAATCAAGACAAAAGATTAAAATTTTTATTATGATCTTTCTACTAGACATCGAATAACAATTTCCACAATCAATTCCTACACCAATCATATAATACGTCAATAACAATACAGGCCACAAACATCAATTTCCACCATACAACCATTCAATCCATACAATATTCATTTTGTATAATGATAATATAATTAAATTAAATTAATTATATATAAAAATAAAATATAGAATCTCACCGTCGTTCGTGATCTGCCCAATTTTTTCAACAGCTCAGAAATTCCCCGTTTTAGTCTAGAATTGTAGTTCAGGATCGTACGAGTCCAATGCTTCTGAATTTGTATGACCAAGTTATGGGTAAAGCAAGTTATTATTTTAATTTAAAATTAAATTAATCAAAGGGATTAAGTTCCTTAACCTTTCTTCCCTCTCTGTAAAACTCGGCCATGACTTTTCTAATTTGTTCAAAACTTTGGATTCAAATTTCCGGCGATTTAGTGAATGGTTTAAGGCGCCGTCTGTTGGAGGAGAACGGGCTCGGAAAGATCGAGGTGTGCCGGCGATAAGGGGGGTGCAGTGGTGCCTGGTGGGGCTAGCGGCGTGCGCAAAGCGCTGACTTTGGTGGCTCGGCCCTCGAGCTACGGGCCACGAGAGGAGGTGCTTTTGGTCGGAGGTGAAAGAGGAGGGAATGGGCTTCAAAACGGTGTATGGTATGGGTTCTAACTCGAAGCGAGGAGGGAGAATTGGACGAGAGAAGTTTGGAAGGGGTGGCAGCCAATGAAATTAGGATTTGTGTTTGGTAATGAGAAGGTATGAGATATTTTGTAGAGGTCTAGGATTTTTATTCTAGCTTGTTCATGCTAATCAATTTTAGTAATAGTCTTTATGTTATAACATTATATATATATATTTTAATTTTGCAAAATAAACCATTAATTTGTCTCCCACATATAGTATGTTACACATGAATTTAGTCAGCTGACTGGGCATAAGGTAAATGGTTTAATTAATGTTTATTTTAAAATTCAAAATCGAAATTTATGTGCGTATTAATAATTCCTTCATTTTTATATTCTTACCTATTTAATCATGTGAAGGTTATTTTTAACTTCTTCGTTTACCATTTTAACGTGCATTTTATTTTTAGTTCCAACCGCGTATTATTAATGTACGCACAAAATTAAAAGTTATTTCAACTTTCTTTTATTTCATGGTTTTATGCCATCTATGACGCACGTTTATTTTGTGCATTACTTTTGCAATTTATACCTAAACATATTTATATTAAATTTTCTCTTTATTTTTTCCTATGCATGCACAATTCTTTGTTTGTGTATTTAACATAATATTTAGTTTCTAATTTTACAAATAAACCCATAATGTGTCTTTCTCTTTTTATATTTTTATTTATTAAAAAGCATAAAGTGTGGCATATATTCATATGAAAGAAAGAAAGAGGATCATAAAAGAAATGAATGAAACGCATGCTGTAATTATTATTGGGTGGTTCTATTTGTACACCACTAATTAGTTAGCACACACCACACATTATATAAGTAAATTATACACCTAAAACTACTTTATACATACTAGTATTTTACAAGATTAACCTTGTTCTCGTCATCATTTTCTTTCCTTGTTCTGACATAAAACTTATATGCAAACATAAAAGCATGGCCTTAAAATAAATAATCATAATTGACATTATTTTCTAACATTAAAATTGTAAACTCTTTATTATTACTCATATAATTTATCATTTTGATTAAAATCAACCCTAATTTTATGAGGGAAAAACAACCCTATACCCTTTAAATTAGAGCATTTAATGATGATAGTTGTCTTGATTGATGACAATTTCCGTTTTATAATAGGAAAAAAAATCCATTGATTCCATCACTAAAACCTATCGCTTTGATAAATTTTGTAAATTTTAAAGTTTAATGGATATAGGAAATATAAGCGAGAAAGCAATTAAAAAGAAGGGTAATTTATTAATAAATTTTTATTAAAAAGATTGTGATGTACGTAGAGCAATATTTGGTGTATAAATAGAATTTGCCATTATTATTATCATTATTATTCCTTGTAATGAATGACATGCTTTTAATTCCCATTGAATATGATTCCAAATTTTATTTATTTATTGAAGGAGGGGATTTTTCCCTTTTTTTCACTTTCATTTTATTTGCTTATATATATTTTACTTTATTATTTTTTTCATTTTGTTTTTTTTTTGTGAACAAATGACAAAATGAAACCTAGTCTATTTATTTCATCATTTTTTCTTTTAGTAACAAATGGCAAATAAAATACATTTTCAACCGTAATTATTTAAATAAATTATTTTATATTCTCTAAAATTCATTAAAATTTTATAAAATAAAAATTTTGAATTGGTCCTGATTTTGCGGGTTGTTACACCTCGCATCCAACAACTACATAGGTGAAAAGTATATAAATGCCAGGGCTGGTAAGTAACTGACACCACCAAAGCTAGAAAGAAACGTCGTGTTCTCCCAACGGTCCGTATCCCGTTTTTAACTCATACCGAGGTGTGAGGCTCGCGAATCCACGCTATACACAAAGCTGCCACGTAGGCCGTGCTTTGATCATCAACCACAAGACTTTGCTTTTCAACAGAAGCCTTGATCCATGCAACTAAGCGTGCCACACAGGCAATTCATGCCATGCGATTGATATCTATCGACATATAACCTCTAAGCTCGTACGTCTCAGAGAAAGGCGTTAAGCAAGAGAATAAATTCTCCGCCG
The DNA here is from genome assembly GCA_030737875.1 of Allium sativum. Lineage (NCBI taxonomy): Eukaryota > Viridiplantae > Streptophyta > Magnoliopsida > Asparagales > Amaryllidaceae > Allium > Allium sativum. The sequence goes on along the minus strand of CM060909.1, from coordinate 749,224,218 downwards.
CCAAATAGATATATATTTAACAGAAATCAATCAACACAGAATAAAATCCAATGTCAGATACACAATCCATTTACAAGTTCGTTCTGGGTCTGAACGAAACCGGAGGCACTTTCCTCGCATATCCATCCATCTCCAAGTACGTCTGGACGACAACCAACTGATTCCCTCATCTTGGGTGTACAGCCCAATCAAGATCATCAGTAATCACCCAAACGATGTGAAGACTTCCGGTCTTCAACCACCGTCTTCATCTTCGACATATCGTCGAATCGGTTATTCAGAATGGGTATAAACCCGGACTTTCCGAACAACCCGCGTATATTAAAAACAAATGTTACACAAACACAACATACGCCTCATTCCAATTCAGCAGCCACTAACCGCAAATTAGCAAGAGAACAATTTCCCAAATATTAACCCCGAAGGCCGAAACCAACATCAGATCAATATCCAGGAAACCATTCATCTTAACTAACCTACAGCTAGTTTCTAAATTTCAATTCTTAGGGAAAGGTTCCCATTAATTTTATCCAAGATAAATTCTTTAGAATTTATCCTTTAATCTTCCTTTGGATGTCATTTCAAACCAAATTATGGTTTTCCAAACTAGTCGAGATTAGCAAACCACACTGAAGTAATTATTTATTTTATTTCCCAATCCCAACCTATTCATCCCATGAAGCAAAACTGGTGATAATCCATATCTAATACCACGGTGTTATCGGTAAAGTTAATTACCATTCCACGTTCAAATCTAATTAAAGATTTGACTATCGCTTTAGAGCAAAACTGGTGATACTCCCTTCTCGCTCACTTTCTAAATTTAATAATTTAGATTATCAATTCACATTTCAATCTAATTACAGATTCATTAAAACTCCTCTTACTGGGTTGAAGGACTAGTGTTATTTAAAACACAGTTCACGATAAACCCAAATCACATTCTATTTATTATCGGGTTAAAGAACAAGTGTTGTTTAATACACTGTTCACGATAAACCCACAAATCAATTCTATTTACAACCCAATTCAAATCCAATTTATTCATTTAAAAATAAATGGGTTTAATTTTAGTTCAAAACTAGTACATTTCGACGAAAATCTATTTTTATCTTTATAAATGTGGGATTTTTCATCCCAGTTCTTCACACCTCATTTCTTATGATTTTACGCAAAATATTTTTATTTTTAATAATTTTATCAAGGCCCGTACAGTCGATTTCCATCAACGGACATCGAACTGCACTTACAGCGACCTTTTCTAAATTTGATTTGGACGTATCTCCAAATCCAACCGTTAGATTTCAAATTTCTAATATTCGTTAGAATGCTCTTTTTGATACAAACACAACGGTTCCGGTTTTAGGAGAATCCGACGGTCGGATCTCCCGTAATGTCCGTTTGAAATAAATGGTCGAAATTCACGAACTGCCGCGGTGCGGCGCGTTCTATTCAGGCCATTATATTATATATATATAATATATATATTTCGTCGATTCTTATTTAAAACGAATTTTATAAATCATTTTAAATTCGTTTCAAAAACAATTTCAACTTCCATTTCAATTCAAATCAAAATTGAATTTTTCCTTATAAATTCGTTTTAAAATTCATTTCTATTCAATTCAAATTTCAATTCAATTTGAATTCATTTCAATTCGTTTTCAATTCAATTCGAATTCGTTTTCAATTCAATTCAAATTCGTTTTCAATTCAATTCATTTCGAATTCGTTTCATATTCAATTCATTTCGAATTCGTTTTATATTCAATTCATTTCGAATTTGTTTCATATTCAAGTCATTTCGAATTCGTTTCATATTCAATTCATTTCGAATTCGTTTCGTATTCAATTCATTTCGAATTCGTTTCCTATTCAATTCATTTCGAATTCGTTTCATATTCAATTCATTTTGGTTTTCTATTCGATTCAATTCAAATTGGTTTTCTATTGGATTCAATTCAAATTGGTTTTTTATTCGATTCAATTCAAATTGGTTTTCTATTCAATTCAATTCAAATTGGTTTTCTATTCGATTCAATTCAATTTGGTTTTCTATTCGATTCAATTCAATTCGAATTCGTCTTATATTCAATTCGAATTAGATTCGTTATATATTCAATTGAAATCAAATTCGTTTTCTTTTCAAATCAAACTCGTTTTCTATTCAATTCAAATTCAAATTCGTTATATATTCAATTGAAATCAAATTCGTTGTCTTTTCAAATCAGATTCGTTTTCTATTCAATTCAAATTCAAATTCGTTATATATTCAATTGAAATCAAATTCGTTTTCTTTTCAAATCAAATTCGTTTTCTATTCAATTCAAATTCAAATTCGTTATATATTCAATTGAAATCAAATTCGTTTTCTTTTCAAATCAAATTCATTTTCTATTCAATTCAAATTCAAATTCGTTATATATTCAATTGAAATCAAATTCGTTTTCTTTTCAAATCAAATTCATTTCAAATTGATTCAATAAAATTTCAATTTGAATTTTTAATCTAATTTAATTTGAATTTTATTTCAAATATTAAATTTTGAAATCACTTTTCAATATTCATTGTAAAACGAATAAAATCGATATAAATATCGTTCACGTCAAAATAGCGCAACTCTAATCAGCACGGCTTTATGTTTTTCAATAATTCCGTTATTCTATTCAACAAATGAATATCTATTTATTTTTGTCAACACACGACTAATCGAAACGAATGAGTACTGTCCACGTGTGACTATTTTCGTTAAAATATTTCGTTCAACACATGACTAATCTCAACGGATGAGTACAGTCAACACATGAACCTTTATTTTATAATATTCTTTATTTTCTAAATTGGAATGAGGCCCATTCAATTACCATATAAAGTTAATTATATGGATTCCATACAACACATGTATATAATAGCAACGATAAGTAATCAACCATCACCCAAAGTGCACTACACTGTATAAGCATCAAATATAGATATCTAACGCTTATAACAGTCTGTTAATTAATCGATCGACATACAACTAATTATTGGGATTAGTGTATACCGTATTTTATCCCAATACCCGTGTGGGGTTTCAAACAATCAAACACAGATTTTATTTGTGCAGTTGGGCGATGTGTAAAATTTATCGTCCCAATCAATGTCCTTCAAATAGGTGTACATAAACAAACCGTCCGGTTTGTAAATGAATATTTATTTATTCACCTTCACGTTAAAAATTATATTTTTAATGATAAAATATTTTATTCAACCAATGAATATTCTATTCAGTTCATTTATACAATAAAATGATATTTTTATTTTTCTAATTTATTTTAGAAAATTTCGGCGGCATAACGGCATGATACTAGAAACGGGACGAGGCCTAGCCTTATCCCCGGTCTAGTGAAGGCCCATGCCATTCACACATCAATCAAATCCATTCCATTTCACCAAACAATTCAATTCAAACCAAATAAGCTAACCAACTACCGAACCAAACAAACAAGTCCATGGTCTGTGGACGATTGTGTCGGGTGCTACTAAGCACCGTCTGCATCCTGGTATATATATAACTAGAAATGAAATTGAAGAGTGAGAAATTCTCACCAATAGCTATTCCAACTCCACGACACTTCATAAGCAGAAATCTTCGTCGTTCTCTTCTCTTATCACATTCGTCGCCCGTAGCCACTACATATGTAAAAATCGATTTTTTACTTCGCTATTCAATATATAAAAATCGAATTTTTACTTTGTTATTCAATATATAAAAATCGAATTTTTACTTCGCTATTTAATATATAAAAAATCCTATTTTTCCTTCGTTATTCTCCATATAAAGGTCTCGCCTTTTCAACTATAAAGATTTTACCTTTTCAATTTCATCACTATAGAAATCACATTTTTATTTTTGCTACTTATATAAAGATGACATTTTTACTATCTATAAAATATAAAAATTATATTTTTATATTTTTACAATATAAAAGATTAAATTTTTATTATTCTTACCTAAAGATCTAATCTTTTACCTTTCAAAATATGTTTTCAATTTAAAGTAAATAATTTTTCAGTTTTAAAGTAAATAAAATAAATGAATAAAAATGAAAACTTACAACATTTTAGTCGTCAGAGGACCCGAAGAGGGGGTGGAGGGGCGGTGGTCGCGGTCAGGTCCTGAGGTGGAGAAATGGGTGCGGGTTTTTGGTGTAGATGGCTGCGTATTTCAAAGGAGGAAGAAGAGGAAAAAGGAGAAGAGGGGGACGGGGCTGAGGCGCGCAAGGGGAGTCGGGGACGTCGGAGGTGGGCTAGGGTTGGATGCGGCGTTGGTGGCTTGCGAGGCTAGGGGGTGGCGGAAGGAGAAGGGGGAGGAAGCAGCGGAGGACAAGGGTCGCGAGGGGAGGAAGTAGGAGGGGGTGCAGCTCTGCCACCTGCGGCGGCGCGGTGGTCATCGGGGAGGGGCGGCGGCTCCTCTCCGCTTCGTCGTCTTTTTTTTTTATCTGCTGAAATCGGTTTTGAAAAAAGGGGGACCAGAAGTTAAAAGGAGAGAGGTAGTGTTATTTTTTTATATTTTATTATTTTAATTTCGAAAAAAGTTGACTTTTACATACGACCTCTAAACAAGGCCCACCGCCTGTCGTCCACAGCTAATTACCCCCATTCCGAACACAATGGGATATGTATCGCAGGATGATTCAGCTGTTTCGATCAGTTTTCGTTAAAATCAACATATAACTCTATATATTGAATTTGAACGCGCATTTCAATTTACCGGGGTCACATACTAACTCTAAAAATTCCTGAAAAATATTTTCTAGCTTCGTATTGACGATACGGTCCTAAAAAAACTAGTTTCGTCGAATTCCGAGAGCGTTTGAAAAATGGCCAATTTCCAGTCGATTAAAATCAACTAAAACTGATCAAACGCGTTTTCCTTTGCCACGCTCACATATTGATTCGAAAAATTATGAAATTTGGAATCTAGCAATAGTTTGACATCACGGATCCAAAAAAAGTGGTTTCGTCGAAATCCGAGGTCGTTTGCAAAATTCCCATTTTTAAGGGCCTGAATTCCATAGCGACTATTCAGAATTTGCAACTGGACATATCTTTTGATTCCCGCTATGAAATTTCAATTTTTTGGATTCGTTGGAAAGATATTATCAATTAGATCTTAATATTTTTGGTTTCACTAAAATCCGGATTGTTTTGCACTCGGTACATTCAATTGAAGTTTGAAATCGAATTATCGAACTACCGCGCCATTTTCAATTCTATTTATAATTATATATAATTATTTATATTCTAACGACGACGCGTATAAATATATACGTTCTAAATATATTCAAAATAAATTTTCCCGTCGATATTATTTAAAATAATTCATTTTTAAATGTTCGAAATTCGCTAAAATTGCCAAAATAAAAATTTTAAACTGGCCCAGATTTTCGGGTTGTTACACATGCGGATTTTTTTTGTATCTGTATTTAAACAGTTGCATACATGTTTGCAACTATTAGTAATAGTTGCATACATGTGTGCAAGTTTTTTTTTATTTGCGTGGATTGAGGGGAATATTTCCAGATTTTAGAAATTTTTTTTAATGCAAGAGCGCATAATTTTTGTGCAAAAACGGAAAAGGCGAAGTGGAAGGCACTGGAAGTTGGAAGGGACAAAAAAATTTGGGGGCGGAAACGAATGGGAAACTTTGTCCCTTTTTTTTTAATTTCGCCTTTTTTGATTTTTTGAAAAAAATGCACTTCAATGTAAAAAAAAAAACTAAAATCTGGAATTATTAACAGAAGTTCACGAAAATTAAAAAAAAAACTTGTATACCTGTATGCAACTATTTGACATACTTGCACACATGTATGCAAGTATTGCATTTAAAAATATGAAGTGAAAATTTTGCCTGAAGATTGTTGTACACTTGTATGCCAGAATCTGTTACCTTGCATTCATGTATGCAAAAAAACAAATGCACATTCAACATTTGAAAATACTTGCACAGATGTATGCAAGTATTGCAAATATGTGAATGATTTGATGCAAATTACTGCAATTTTCACTATTTTATTGCATTTTTTGATTTTGATGCATTTTTTTATTTTTATTTTACGATTTGATTTTTTGGGTGAGTACATGCTTGATTTAAATACGAAATTTCGTGATTTTTTATTTTTAGTGTACTTTCAAAAAAATAGGGACTCAATTTACATGAAAAGTTGGACCGGATGTGAGCCTAATTTTGAAATTTAATAGGGACCTGTGAAATACATCCCCTATTATTAAAGTTTATAAAATATATAAGAAAACAAATTTTGAATATATATATATATATATATATCTAAGTTCATAAAATTCTAAAATTAATTAGAAATAGATTATAACATATATAAATTTAAAATAATATAAAATATATTTGAAGAAATATTTATAAAAAAATAAAATTAAAATACTTGTAGGAATAAATTATATGGTTTAAAATAAATAAATTTATAAGTATCTTAAATAACATTTTAATCAATATTTACTCATAAATCATTTTAAAACATATAATTCAAAATTTACAAAATTTGAGTTTAAAATAAATATAAAATATGAAATACTAAGTTATTATATTAAAAATCAAATTTTCAATTATCTTTACTCTGAAAACATGACCAAAAATGTCCGTGTATAGTTTTCTACCCTATGGTCAAGTGATACGTATATTTGTCATTTCAACCCATAATTTACAAAATTCCTACGGGTCTATCATTTCATCCCGCTATCCCAAATTCAGTAAAAATTGTTAGGTCTATCATTTCAACCCATAACGATTTTCCCCTATTATAATGTCCGTTCGGGTATGTATCATTTCAACCCTTAGTGATTTTCCTAAACAAGGGGTATCAACAATCACAAACAACAATCACATAGCAACAATCACTTAATATAAAATCAGTGCACCTACGTGTCATATAAATATTGTGTCATATATGAAAGTGTTCATATTAAACAAACAATTTCTACTAGCAGCCCCATACATTTCATAACAGTTCAAATAGTTTATCTAACATCCATGAAATAAAATGTGAGTCAGGTGTGAGATAAACTCACCTTTCGTGGCACAGATTGAAGTCAACAGACGGATTTGACATAAATTGAAACCAGGCTCGATTCAGAATGGATTCAACTTAGTAGCCACCCAATATATTTTTTTATTCATATAATTGGTGGTTAGGAGATTTTCAATGGACTGCTATGGCTATTGGGTTTTGGGATGGGTTTCCGAACTCAACACCATACACAATTCAAAATAAACAAGATAAATTTTACCTAAAAAATTTATATTTACGGATACACACAGTAAAACAATAATAATAATATATAATAATATATATAAGACTCGACATACCCCAAAATCCTATATATATGTATAATCATATTTTAAAAACACACATAACTTACCCTAAAATATATATCATTTAAATGCGCACACCACAATTGTAACGACCCGCATTCTACGCATCATAGGATCGTAGAATATTTATTTCTGTCACATACGAAGTCGTATGGTCATGTAACTTTGGGGGGCGACTATTGGGGTCATTTCCCATGTTCATGATTTTTTCCGATTTTTAAATGACCATTTTACCCCTAGTTGGCACTGTTTTGGCCATAACTTTTGACTGGAAAGGAATTTTGACCTGAAACCACTTCCATTGGCTTCGGATGATGGTTTCTCTTTCCGTAGAGTGGTCACATTAGTCAAACGGACTCACCGTTTGGGAGATATGGCTGAAACAAGTTTCAGATGGTGAAAAACAGCTTAATTGGGCTTAAACGGGTGATTAGCAGCTAGGCCCAAGGGGAATTTCGGGTTTAGGGGTATATGGGTGCTGATTAGGGTTAAAAAACATTTCTTTAGACATTTTCCAGCCGCCACTTTCATTTCTCTTAACCTAGCCATGGCCTCCACTCTCTAAATCTCTCTAAAAACACCCAAAATCACTCCCTAATCAAGGATTAAGGCTTAGAGGCATCAAATCAAGGAGGATTAGCACAAGGACCGAGGTAGAGCTGCTGTTATATATTGGAATTCGTGCAAATCAGAGGTTCACTTCAGATTTGGATGTTTTATTGTGGCAAAGGTGAGTGATTTGCATAGTTTTTGCACTAATTACGGTGATTAAGGGTAATTAGTGAAGATTAGCGAATTTATACGTAAATAAATTCTGGAAAAATTCTTAAAATTCTAAAATAATGTTTTAAGGCTCTGTTAGAAATTTGGGTTAATTTCGATGTGTTTTGCTAATCGTATGCTTAAACATGATTAAGAGGGATTATAAGAAAATGTGAGGTTTTAGCCACTTTTGATCCATTTTGGTTCATTTGAATTGTTGTTAGGTGTTTGTGGTTGTTCTTACATGTTGTTATGACTAATTGACATGAATTGTGATTGATTAGAATAGTTAGATTTGTCAAAAACGTCGTCGAACGGCGTAAACAAGTTGCTGGAAAAGTCGCAGAAAGTTGTGCAGGGCTTCGGATCGGATCGGATGGGGGGCTCGGATCGGATATGTGAACTGGGCAAGAAACCCGACCCGAACCGGAGTTTGGCACATAGGAGGCTTGGCAAGAAGGAAGGCCGTTTGCTTAGAGTTGGAGTGGATAAGGGGATCGGATCGGAAGGATAATTGGAGGCCAGATCGGATCGACTTGGAGACGCAGGGCTCGGATCGGAAGTAAGCATTTGGGAGAACTAGCAGAAGGGAAGGCCACGCGGATCAGATGGCAAGGAGGGATCGGATCGGAATACGTGAAGAAATAAGGGAGCGGATCGGAGCACTGGAAGGAAGGACACCCGACCCGATCCGGAGGAGGACACCGACCCGACCTGAAGTGGAATACCCGACCCGAACTGAATGGAAAGATGACAAGGAAGGAGGACCGAACCGAACCGACGAGGGTAATGACCACCGAACCGAACCGTATTCTAGGGCTGCTACTGCACGACAACTCTTCTGAAGACCCACTCCAATTCAATCAAAACCCGAGATGCAAAGGAAGTCCAAATGAGGAGCTTTGACTCAGGATCCAGCTGGGAACCAATGAGTGGGCTTCATGATTGGGCTTTGCTGCAGGACGCGTGCCAAGGAGTTATCGACGTCTATAGCTTTGGACCACTATGGTAGGAGGTACGAAGGCGGATTCAGGGCCATTATGGCATCGGTAGAACCGAGGGCTACGACCAATGAAGTGGGTCATTGAAATGATTGGTCATGACTCCAAGTGTTTGGCTTGGTCACAGCGGGGTTTCTACAAGTCGGGATTCGTCGTTACCTCATTTTGTCTAGTGTTCCAAAGTGGTAGATATCGTATACTTTACGCACTGAGTGAGAGACGTGAGGATGGTTGCTATGCTTGATTGTTTGACATACACACCCCACCCCCGTATTCTTATACTATTCATTATGGCACCTTAGAGCATTGTACGGTATGTGGTACTAACTCTTTGGTTACAGGTTCAGGTTCAGGTATGGTTTAGTATACCTGTTATTGTTCTGTTTGATGCTTATCGCTCATACCAGGCTTTATGTCTGACCCAGAGTTTTATGTCTCCTCTTATTACTCTGGGTGCTCACACGAGCAGACTAGAGACAGGTTAGCTGGTGATGCACGGGTAGACGATCCGGAGACGAGCAGGAGGCTTCCACGTAAAATATATACATAATATTCTCCCTGTATTGTTGAAGATCACTGCTTGGGCATTGGTGGTGTATCTTCTACTTTAGCTTTCTTTTGTTTGGAGACAGTAAATTTGGAAAATTGTAATAAGCTGTATTTGAATTTCCGCTGCTCTGATGTTGATGTTGATTTTAGTTATCAGCTTATGCACTGTCTCACCTGTTTTATGTCAAGTATGTTATTATTATATTTTATTCCATGCGCTGTGAGACATTCTACAGGTCCCTTGATTAGTTCATTCTCTTCTTTCTTTTCTTCTGACGACCGTTCTGTGCTAGCTGGGCATGTGTACAGCGCACTTTCGGAGGAAATGCAGGCTGGTGCGGGACGGGCCGTCACACTTGGTATCAGAGCTCTAGGTTGCGTAGTTAACCTAGGGAAGTTATCAGGGAGAGATAAAATACGTATAAGAGAGAGCGTATTTGTGATTACTTTGGTTTTTAAAAGCTACATATATATATACTATTACTAGTATAAGGATGAAGTCGTACTGCACTAGCACCACTATGGAGTCGTTAATCATTTCCTTTTTCAGATTGACGATGAGCCGATATGTTAGAGGTACCGGTAGGGGAGCCAATAATGGGAATGCTGCTGATATGAGGACAATGTTTACTGACCTCATGAGAGAGATGGTTAGAGATGTACAGAGGGCAGCTCCCAATGGTGGAAATGGTGGTGGTCCAATAGTGCAGGCGCCGAGGGTCGACTTCGCCAAGTTGAATAAGGATTATACTAGCCTTGGTGGGAAGTCGTTTCACGGAACGGAGTCGGCCACGGATGTTCAAGATTGGTTGGATAGTTGCGAACGTATCTTCGAGGATTTGGGTATCGAAGATGCGATGAAGAGAAAGCTAGCGTCCCGTCAGCTGCAAGGGCGGGCAATGAATTGGTGGAATGCTATAAAGGCAGTTACTCCCGAAGATCAGATTACTTGGGAGCAGTTTAAAGCTCGCTTCAGTGAGAAGTTCATTCCAGCTGCTCAGAAGTCAGTGCTGTTTAAGAAGTTCTTGGAGCTCAAGCAGAATGGCAGAGCTGTCTCGGAATATATTGCTGAATTTGACACTTTGTCAAAATATGGGTTATCTCTTATTGATACTGCCGAGAAAAAGAATGAGAAATTCATAACCGGTTTGGATCAGTACTTGGGGGAAAGGCTTATTAACCACATCGATGAGTCGTTTGAGTCGATTGTAGGGAAAGCATTGAGGTCAGAAAGTCTCTACCCTAAGCCGAAAACTGAGGTTGCATCTGCAGAAGAGCCAAAACCACAAGCAAGTGGTGGGAGCAAGGGTGGTTCCCAGAATAAGAGAAAGCAGAACCAAGCTAAGGAGGGCCAGAAGAAAAAGAATAAGCAAGATGTGGAGTGCTTCAGCTGTGGTAAGAAGGGCCATTATGCTAGTAATTGTCGGGCCAAGCCAGCGGATAGGAAGTGCTTCAACTATGGCCAAATGGGACATCACAAGGACAAGTGTCCACAGCCCCCTAAGGAAAAGCAAATGGTGAAAGCCTACGCTCTTAATGCTATTCCTTCTTCGTCGAATGCCCCAACAGCGGCGGAGAAGGGAAAGAATGTCGTCATTCAAGGTATGCTTTCTGTTTATGATGTTCCTGTTAGAGTTTTGTTTGATACCGGAGCTTCCAGTTCTTTCATATCTAGTGACCCGGTAGATAGATTGGGATTGGAGCCCGAGATTGTCGATAGACCTTTAGTAGTGACGAACCCGATTGGCGGTTCGACTAGCCTTAGCATGATTTGTCATAATGTGGTCTTATCGAGTCATGGATGCATGTTTGTTTGTGATTGCTTTGTTTTGGGCTTTACTGGGTTTGGCATTATTTTGGGAGTAGACTGGCTCCAAAGATACGGGGTGGTGGTAGACTGTGAGGGCTTGTTGGTGACAGCTAGAGCGGATGATGGGCGGAGGATAGTGTTTGGTGGTCTACCCAGTAAGGGGGTATTGGCTAGTTTTCTAAACTCCCTCGACATTCCGCATAGTGAGTTGTCAGGTTTGCCCGTGGTTGGCCAGTATCCGGATGTTTTCGAAGAAGTGACCGGACTTCCACCACACCGAGAGATTGAGTTTCGCATTGATTTGGTAAAAGATGCCAGGCCTATAGTGATGCCACTTCGTCGTATGGCACCAAGAGATCAGCGAGAGCTCGAGGTGCAAGTCAGCGATCTTTTGAAGAAGGGATTTATCAGAAGGAGTGTTTCTGAATGGGGAGCACCAGTTGTGTTTGCTACCAAGGCGGATGGTTCCCTTCGTTTGTGTGTAGACTACCGCGAGTTGAATAAAGTGACGAGGAAGAACAAGTATCCTCTACCGCGGATAGATGATTTGTTTGATCAGTTGAGTGGCGCGAGAATATTTTCTCAGTTGGATCTCGCGACAGGTTTTCATCAGCTTAGAGTGGAAGCTGAGAGTATAGCTAAAACGGCATTTCGGACGCCGTCTGGGTTTTATGAGTGGTTGGTCATGCCATTCGGGCTGACCAATGCCCCAGCATATTTTGTGGATCTTATGAATAGGGTATTCAGAGATCAGTTGAATAAGTTTGTCCTTGTGTTCGTTGATGATATTTTGGTCTACTCGAGGACAGAGGAAGAACACAAGGAACATTTATGAGTAGCGATGGAGGTGTTGAGAAAACACCAATTGAAAGCCAAGTTTTCTAAGTGTCACTTCTGGTAGAGGGAAGTGAGGTTCTTGGGCCATGTTGTATCAGAAAATGGGATTGCCGTGGACCCGGCGAAGGTGGCTACGGTACAGGATTGGCCTACGCCCAAGAATGCAACAGATGTAATAAGTTTCTTGGGGTTAGCAGGGTATTATCGTAAGTTTATCCAAAGTTTCTCCAAGATAGCGGCACCATTGACCCAGTTGACCAAGAAGAATCAAGCTTTTGTCTGGGATGAAAGGTGCGAGAATGCATTCAGAAGTCTAAAGGACAAGTTGACAAGTGCACCAGTGTTAGTTATTCATAAGGGGGATGAAGAGATGACGGTATACACGGATGCCTGTGGTACCGGACTGGGTGCTGTATTGACGCAAGGCGGTAGGGTTGTAGCTTACGCAATTCGGCAATTGAAACCGCATGAGAGAAGATACCCTACCCATGATTTAGAATTGGCAGCGATCGTGTTCGCGTTAAAGATGTGGAGACACTATCTCTTGGGAGAAAGATTTGAGCTATTTACAGATCATAAGTCGTTAAAGTATCTATTCTCCTAGAAGGATTTAAATCTCCGTCAGCAGAGATGGTTAGAGTTCTTAGCTTCCTATGATTTCGACATCGCATACACACCAGGAAAGGGCAATGCGGTGGCTGATGCATTGAGTAGAAGACATGCCAGCTTAGGGGCTATGTTCCTTGAATGGAAGCAACTGGAGTTTATCGCGGGGTTTGATTTCAGACCGAAGTGCGAATTGGATCCAGAAATGTTAGCAAGTTTGACGATCAGACCCACTTTGATTGAGCGGATCGGCTCTAGTCAGAGGGACGATCCTAACCTATTGGAAATCATCTCCAAGTTAGAGATGGGTATCAATGAGGAGACGAACAAGTATGGACTTGATCGAGATAGATGGCTTAGAAAGAATGGAAAACTTGTTGTACCCAATGTCAATGGATTGAGAGATGAAGTGCTTAGAGAATGTCATCACTCAAAGCTAACTATACACCCCGGTGGTAATAAGATGTATCGAGATATGAAGCAGACTTACTACTGGGAAGGGATGAAAAGAGACGTTGGGAAGTTTATATCCAAATGCATGAATTGCCAGCTAGTTAAAGCCGAGCAAAAGAAGCCTAGTGGATTGTTACAACCATTGGAAATTCCCGAATGGAAATGGGAGCAAGTCTCGATGGATTTCATCGATGGTTTACCAAGGACTAGATCGGGATATGACAGCATTTGGGTAATTGTGGACCGATTGACCAAAAGTGCAAGATTTATACCAGTCAAATCGACCAGAACGGCAGCTAAGTTAGCGGAATTGTACATGAAGTGGGTAGTGAGATTTCATGGAGTACCCAAAAGCATTGTGAGCGACCGAGACCCGTTGTTCACTAGTGGGTTTTGGAAGAGCTTACAAGAGGCTCTAGGGTCAGAGTTACATCTCAGTACCGCATATCATCCTCAGACCGACGGTCAGACGGAGAGGGTGAACCGTATTTTGGAAGACCTCTTGAGAGCATGTATATTGGATTTTGGTGGATCATGGGACGACCATTTGCATCTAGTAGAGTGTGCATATAATAATAGTTACCAATCCAGTATCGGTATGGCTCCGTTTGAAGCTTTGTACGGAAGACCATGCAACTCACCATCATGTTGGATAGAGACTGGCGAGAAGTTTATGCTTGGACCAGATGTGGTGAGGGAAACTTCAGATAAAATCAAGACCATTCAACAACGAATGAAGGCTGCCCAAGATAGACAGAAAAGTTATGCTGATAAGAGAAGAAGAGACTTAAAATTCTCCGTTGGTGACTTGGTGTTTGTCAAGATTTCTCCGTTGAAGAGCGCAATACGATTTGGCAGGAGAGGCAAGCTAGCACCAAGATTTGTTGGTCCATTCCCTGTTCTTGAACTAGTCGGGAATTTGGCAAATAGAATTGACTTACCAGAGAAGATGGCGGGAGTTCATAACGTATTTCATGTTTCCCAACTAAGGAAGTTCGTTCACGACTCAGATATGACTATTTCACCTGATCAGTTAGAGGACTTCGAAGTAGAACCCGAGGCGGTTGGGAACCGCAAGCCGGCCCGTATTGTCGAGTACGACATGAAGCAACTTCGAAGGAAGGCGGTGAAGCTAGTCAAGGTACAGTGGAGCGAGGACGAGAGTGATTGTACTTGGGAAACAGAGGAGGACATGAGGAAGAAGTATCCAGAACTCTTTGTCTGGTAAGATTTTGACTTCGATTTAGTTTTTCCGCATGCTAGGATAGACTTGTTTGCTTGTTTTGCATATTTGATTGTTGTATATGGTTGTTAGGCATGCGGGATCCCTTGTATGTTTTGGGTTAAGGAATTTCGGGGGCGAAATTTCTTAAGGGGGGGAGAGTGTAACGACCCGCATTCTACGCATCATAGGATCGTAGAATATTTATTTCTGTCACATACGAAGTCGTATGGTCATGTAACTTTGGGGGACGACTATTGGGGTCTTTTCCCATGTTCATGATTTTTCCCGATTTTTAAATGACCATTTTACCCCTAGTAGGCACTGTTTTGGCCATAACTTTTGACTGGAAAGGAATTTTGACCTGAAACCACTTCCATTGGCTTCGGATGATGGTTTCTCTTTCCGTAGAGTGGTCACATTAGTCAAACGGACTCACCGTTTGGGAGATATGGCTGAAACAAGTTTCAGATGGTGAAAAACAGCTTAATTGGGCTTAAACGGGTGATTAGCAGCTAGGCCCAAGGGGAATTTCCGGTTTAGGGGTATATGGGTGCTGATTAGGGTTAGAAAACATTTCTTTAGACATTTTCCAGCCGCCACTTTCATTTCTCTTAACCTAGCCATGGCCTCCACTCTCTAAATCTCTCTAAAAACACCCAAAATCACTCCCAAATCAAGGATTAAGGCTTAGAGGCATCAAATCAAGGAGGATTAGCACAAGGACCGAGGTAGAGCTGCTGTTATATATTGGAATTCGTGCAAATCAGAGGTTCACTTCAGATTTGGAAGTTTTATTGTGGCAAAGGTGAGTGATTTGCATAGTTTTTGCACTAATTACGGTGATTAAGGGTAATTAGTGAAGATTAGCGAATTTATACGTAAATAAATTCTGGAAAAATTCTTAAAATTCTAAAATAATGTTTTAAGGCTCTGTTAGAAATTTGGGTTAATTTCGATGTGTTTTGCTAATCGTATGCTTAAACATGATTAAGAGGGATTATAAGAAAATGTGAGGTTTTAGCCACTTTTGATCCATTTTGGTTCATTTGAATTGTTGTTAGGTGTTTGTGGTTGTTCTTACATGTTGTTATGACTAATTGACATGAATTGTGATTGATTAGAATAGTTAGATTTGTCAAAAACGTCGTCGAACGGCGTAAACAAGTTGCTGGAAAAGTCGCAGAAAGTTGTGCAGGGATTCGGATCGGATCGGATGGGGGGCTCGGATCGGATATGTGAACTGGGCAAGAAACCCGACCCGAACCGGAGTTTGGCACATAGGAGGCTTGGCAAGAAGGAAGGCCGTTTGTTTAGAGTTGGAGTGGATAAGGGGATCGGATCGGAAGGATAATTGGAGGCCAGATCGGATCGACTTGGAGACGCAGGGCTCGGATCGGAAGTAAGCATTTGGGAGAACTAGCAGAAGGGAAGGCCACGCGGATCAGATGGCAAGGAGGGATCGGATCGGAATACGTGAAGAAATAAGGGAGCGGATCGGAGCACTGGAAGGAAGGACACCCGACCCGACCCGGAGGAGGACACCGACCCGACCTGAAGTGGAATACCCGACCCGAACTGAATGGAAAGATGACAAGGAAGGAGGACCGAACCGAACCGACGAGGGTAATGACCACCGAACCGAACCGTATTCTAGGGCTGCTACTGCACGACAACTCTTCTGAAGACCCACTCCAATTCAATCAAAACCCGAGATGCAAAGGAAGTCCAAATGAGGAGCTTTGACTCAGGATCCAGCTGGGAACCAATGAGAGGGCTTCATGATTGGGCTTTGCTGCGGGACGCGTGCCAAGGAGTTATCGACGTCTATAGCTTTGGACCACTATGGTAGGAGGTACGAAGGCGGATTCAGGGCCATTATGGCATCGGTAGAACCGAGGGCTACGACCAATGAAGTGGGTCATTGAAATGATTGGTCATGACTCCAAGTGTTTGGCTTGGTCGCAGCGGGGTTTCTACAAGTCGGGATTCGTCGTTACCTCATTTTGTCTAGTGTTCCAAAGTGGTAGATATCGTATACTTTACGCACTGAGTGAGAGACGTGAGGATGGTTGCTATGCTTGATTGTTTGACATACACACCCCACCCCCGTATTCTTATACTATTCATTATGGCACCTTAGAGCATTGTACGGTATGTGGTACTAACTCTTTGGTTGCAGGTTCAGGTTCAGGTATGGTTTAGTATACCTGTTATTGTTCTGTTTGATGCTTATCGCTCATACCAGGCTTTATGTCTGACCCAGAGTTTTATGTCTCCTCTTATTACTCTGGGTGCTCACACGAGCAGACTAGAGACAGGTTAGCTGGTGATGCACGGGTAGACGATCCGGAGACGAGCAGGAGGCTTCCACGTAAAATATATACATAATATTCTCCCTGTATTGTTGAAGATCACTGCTTGGGCATTGGTGGTGTATCTTCTACTTTAGCTTTCTTTTGTTTGGAGACAGTAAATTTGGAAAATTGTAATAAGCTGTATTTGAATTTCCGCTGCTCTGATGTTGATGTTGATTTTAGTTATCAGCTTATGCACTGTCTCACCTGTTTTATGTCAAGTATGTTATTATTATATTTTATTCCATGCGCTGTGAGACATTCTACAGGTCCCTTGATTAGTTCATTCTCTTCTTTCTTTTCTTCTGACGACCGTTCTGTGCTAGCTGGGCATGTGTACAGCGCACTTTCGGAGGAAATGCAGGCTGGTGCGGGACGGGCCGTCACAACAATACATCAGAATCAACTTTATATACGTGTCTAAATTATACAACATACTAAAACCATCTTATAAAATGTATATATAACATTTAAATCAAATATATATGTGTATGTGTAAAAGTTACAACTCAAAACACACACCAGTACATGCAATATGGCACACACAATCATACATATATAGATCATACACGCACATAGTATAACACACACAGCAAATCTCACGCACGCCACACACCACCATACAGATAAAATTACTCAATACAAGCACAATATATTCACACACACAGTACACAAACACTGCCACTCACACTCACACTCACGCAAACACATCAATACAAACTCAACACAAAGTAATACTCACACACTCATATAAAGGGTTAGGTTCGGAAAATAGTTTGCGGCATTCAGCCGAGGCCAGGAGGGAGGGTTCAAGTGTTGATAAGATGGAGTTGAGAGGGGAGACGGCTGGTCCTGACATGGCTGTTGCGATGGGATGGGGCAGAGCTTGGCTTCTTGCTTGGTGGGAGGAGCAAGCGAAGGTCGGCTTAGCTAAGCTTGGATGGAGGAGAGGGACGCGGTTCAGGTGGAGCTCGTGGATAGACAGGCTGATGGAGGTGGAAGGGGTCGAAGTGGTTTATGGAGGAGAAGAGAATCGCGAGAGGGGAAAAAGGATCTGCTAATGGTTGTTTTTGGAAGAAATAAACTTGCGATGGGAATAAAAAGAAAAGCTGTTGTAGCTTCTAAGTTTTTTATTTTTTTTATTTATAAACTGATGGTACAACGACTCAGGCAACGATTGAAAATTTTGAACGAATTGCCTTGGAAAAGAAAACAATTTTAAATTCCAAGACGAACAGACACAAGAAAGAAACGGTTTTAATGTGGAGCTGATGCTTTCCCTATGTCCATTTTATTTATTAAATATGAAAGAGAAAGGCTACCCTTATTTTCTTAGAAAAGAACGATTGAGTTTTGGGATTTACCGATTATTTTGGGACCAACGGATTTATATTCATGAGGTAAGGAAACGAATAGTTGTTTTGAACTAATAATTCAAGTAAAGCTTAAATGGCTTCATAAAAAAAGGAGCCAACGTTTTACTTCTGACCATTTCAAAATCAAATGATCAGGGAATAGGTGCATCTATAATTAAAATGAACAGTTTTTAAATTAAAAGAACAATGAACCGAAAAATTGAAATGGAACCGATAGTTCCAAAGTAAATGGAACAGACGTTCTATTTTTGAACAGACGAAAAACGGATTTCGATAAAATTCGAACGATGCTTGCAACCATAGTCAATTGATATAAATAACAGATTAACAAGAGATTATTTGAAATTAAATCAAAGATAAAATTTTATAAATATCGAGAACAAATTATATGATAACACGAGTAGCTATTTAAATTAAAATCTAAGAATGAATTCAAATCTCAATGTTATTAGAAAACCAAATATAATACGAGTTTAATATTTTAAATTTAAATATAAAATAAATCCAAATAAATAAACATTACTAAAATTTATCAATAGAAAAAACAGACATTGTTTTGTATTATTAAATTATATCTAAATCGAAATCAAATTCATTTGTTTATATAAAAATCTAAAATAAATATAGTTTTAAATCATAATCAAAATAGTTATTCAATAAAAATACAAACAACGTGGAGTTTAAATGAATAAAACAAAATACAAACAATGATTTAAATTAAATAATTTAAATAAAATAATTTAAATAAAATATACTTAATTATACTTGTCGTTACAATCTCCCCTACTCAAACCTTTTTGTCCCGGAAAAGGAACGATGCAGGGAAATAGTAATTAAATAATTAATATATTTAAACCAATAATTCATATTATAATTTAAAATATACATATTCTGAATTATAGACATAAATCAAAAGTTAAAATATTTCCAAACATTTCAATATAATTTTAAGTATTCACTTGACGTCTCAATTGGCGATATATCTCTATCCCACTTTCGCAACCTAAAAATAGATATCGGTGATGTCGCGGTCATCACCAGACTCATTTTCAAGCGACTAGAGTGTGACTCTATATCTATCTAATACACATAGGATCTAACATATACGTTGATTAGACGTATACCCAAATCACTAGGTATTCGATAGGCCAATTTTAATGTCGGGAAAATACTCTAAACATTTTTCTATAGTTAAACAGAATATACACCAAATTTTTAAACCACATATTATAAATATTATATTTCAATTCATAAAAATATAAGCAGGGAAAATTTATATCTCCTCCACTAATTTATTTATTAAAATTTAACTTAAATCCTTAATAAATATGCAAATAATATTCTTATTGAATCAAATACATAAAAATATAATTCAATACTACATTTAAATATTTCAAATCCATATTATCAATATTGAAACTTATAAAACTAGTTTAATTCCAGAAGTTAACATATATATACATCACAAATTAAAATCTTAATAAACTAATTTAAATTTATAAATTCCTATATATATATTCATAAATACCATTATAGATTTCAGCTACTATAAAATCATTTTTTTACAAAATCTACATATTAAAATCTTATATAATATATAAAACATAAACATCAAATCCTTTCAAAATATTGATATTACCAAACAAAATATTATTTGCAAACATATATATTCGATAAATCGATATCAAAATTCAATATTGCAACAAGAAGATCTTATACTATAATACCTATTTCAAAATGCCTATTTTAAACAAATATTTAATAAGCATGAACAAGCTAGAAGATTTATACTCACCTTCTACTTCTTACCTTGGTATGGACGAAGATAAGTTATAGAATTCGAGTTAAAAGATGAACGAAAAATCAAAGAGGGTCTATGAAGGAAGATGGATTCAAATGGAAAGAAAATTTCAGAAAAGATTTAAATATTAAACAAAATTTTATATTCGAAAATATTTGTTTTAAAACCATTTTAAAACCATTTATAGTTTAAAATACGCTCTCTCTCGAGAAGGATTCTGCGACTAATTCCACTCATTCTAGGGTATCACTACCCTATCTCAAATGAGTTTTTAGCCCATAGGCTAAAGCTTTGATAAACCAAAGCTGTGATACCACATGTAACGCCGCCATTTTGACCATGCCGAAGCGACAAAACATGTCAACTCGAAACGTCCAAAACAATATATTGTTATTAGCTTCTGAGGTAAATAGAATACCCAAAAGCATAGATCTCAAACACAGATACAAAGCAATGTAATACCTCGCAGCGGAAATTAAAATACAATAGTAGTTCATAGAGCTACTAAATAAATTTTACATCGGAGTTTACATAATAATATAGCGAAAGTCTAATACTATGAATTTTAGATACATAAATAAATGATAATAGTATAAAAGAAAACAATGAGAATAGCGGAGACCGGAACAACTGATTAAAGAGTAGATACAGGTGAGCAAAAATTCAACATAAGCTCCAAACTCCAAAGGTGAATCTCGAAAACTGATATACTCGATCTGACCCGAGCAATAATGCAAAACAAAACAACTCAGATCAGGACTGACATTTTCATGGAAGTAAATCAACTCAAATGAAATGTTCGATGAAATGCAATCAGTAACATAAAGGATGTTTAGGATCACCATCCTCTAAGGATCCGTCAAACTAATACTATATAGTATAATACGCTATATACAATAGTCTATCAATAAGGAAAAAAATATCAAAATAGCATAAGTGGGATTACCATGATTACCCTTACACCATTTATATATTCCCACAGTATATACAGTGCCGTAATTCCTCCGTAAACAGGAGGGCTATCAGAGGGCACTCCATATAAAACAGTACTAAACAAAGTCGTAGTGGGCTCGTATAAGGCATGTGATAAGGCATGCAAGGGATGCCAAGGTGGATTTACCATTTGCATAGCCGGACTGGTGGTAACGCATAGCAACTACTACCGCCCACCTCGATACACACTCCCATAATCAAAAGGGCCCAAATCGAATCTCAACCATAATAGAATAGTATCGAAAAAGTGTGCTCGATAGGAGGTATGACCTCACTTGGTCTGTGCGTAGCTCCTGTTTTAGCCACATCAAGCTGACTCAGGGTAATCAGGGCCTCGTAATTAATATATAATCGAAAAATGGAGTCGTTCGCCAAATCATCCCCTTCATTCTGGAACTCCACCGCATACAAAGTTGTTAAAGTGGTTTTCAGTATTGTAGAAAGTATAACAATAGTCGATCCCGGTCTCTTTAGCAGCCAAAAGTTTACATTTATCACACCTTGGTCATTATTTTATAAATCACTTTATAAAATCAGTTATACAAAATCTCAAATTCAAATTTGAAATCAAATTTAAATATCTAACTTCGATTATATTTAAATTTGGAAACAACTCAAATCGTTTAACCCAAATCGATTTAAAACCGTATCGTAAAGATTTCAAATATATTATAAACAAATACTATAACTTTTAACTTTAATAAAATTTTCGAAATATATACGTATAACAAATTTCAATTTAAAACGACTTAATTAAAAATCATATCTTAAAAGGTCTTAATTTCCATTTAAATCAATATCAAACATTTAACTTCGATAATATTTTTGGTTCGATACGTATTCGCAAGAATTCAAGTTCGAAATAGTTCAAAATTTTCCTTTACAAGAAATCGTTTCAAGTCAATTCATTTAAATCCAACATTTTGGTTCGAATATACGATTCAAGTCAAAATTTACATTTTAATTCAAACAAATTATATTAAAGTCATACGATTCGAAATCGTTATTCAAACAATTCATAAAAATCAAGTATTTACCTTTTAGCATTCATTTAAGTTGGTTCAGAATCTAACACATAAATTCAAATTTAGTTTAAATAATTCAGGTCAAATCATAATTTTCGATTTCAACAAATCATATTATACTTATAACTCAAGTCAAAATACAAATTCATTACTATAAAGTCAAGACCTTATATTTCACTTCAAACAGTTCATACAAAATTTAAACCATTCTTATGAGTTCGATTTCACAAATATTCCAAATTCAAACCATACGATTATAAAATCGATTCCATAAACAAAATCTATATATTCAAATTCACATTCAGTTGTTAAAATCGTATTCATTCCAAATCAATTATAAACTCAGATTCATTTTTCTTAAATTCAAAAGATTCAAATTCAGAATCAAATTTCATAATTCAAATTTTATCTCATATAAGTTCAAACCAATTCAAATTCATCTCTACTACAAAGTTCATATAAATTCGAATTCATAACTTAATATGAATTCATTCGTTATTCAAATATCATTATATAAATTAACATCTTTAAACTTCAAATTTAAATCGCGAAATCTAACTTATCCATCTTGACTTTTATTATTAAAGTTTATAAAATATATAAGGAAATAAATTTCGAATATATATATATATATATTTAAGTTCATAAAATTCTAAAATTAATTAGAAATGGATTATAACATATATAAGTTTAAAATAATATAAAAATAGATTTGAAGAAATATTTATAAAAAAATAAAATTAAAATACTTACAGGAATAAATTATATGGTTTAAAATAAATAATTTTATAAGTAAAATCTTAAATAACATTTTAATCTATATTTACTCATAAAATCATTTTAAAACATATAATTCAAAATTTACCAAATTTTGGTTTAAAATAAATATAAAATATTAAGTTATTATATTAAAAATCAAATATTCAAATCTCTTTACTCTGAAAACTTGACCAACGGTGTCCGTGTATAGTTTTCTACCCTACGGTCAAGTGATACTGATATTTATCATTTCAACCCGTAATTTATAAAATTCCTACGGGTCTATCATTTCATCCCGCGATCCCAAATTCAGTAAAAATCGTTCAGGTCTATCATTTCAACCCATAACGATTTTTCTATTCTAATATATGTTCGTGTATGTGAGCATACGGAGTCGAAATTTGACGAAACCAGTTTCGTTGGCACCGTAATGTCGAACTCTAGCTGCATACCAATTTTCGTAATTTTTGGGTACCGTGTGTGATCACACGAATTATTAGAAGTCAAAAACGAATTTACAAGGGAGAATATACCGGGAATATTTCTGCTACGAAAATATCTAGATATTTTGGAAATACTATAAAAACGCCCTTCCCTGTTCTATACCTAAGTCTCACTTCAATTTAGTCAAACATTTCCGCCGTTCATATTCTCCATTCACAGAAAGTAATGGCGAGCAAAACAATTCAAAGTAAAATCTCAAACAAATCCCACAAATTCCAGTAAATCATGAAATCTATATACTTGCGATATGTACCACGTTCTCCTCATGTTGGTGTGATTTTCATTGAGATCGACGTCCTCTGGTTCGATTGGGTTTTGTACAGTAGCTTCTAGGGTTATGGTTTTTGCGATATTGAGGCATTAATTCAAAAATCGAGTGTTGGTTTCGAACTCGTGGTGGAAAACCGTGGGGGTTGGCAGGATTTTTGTGAAAAGCGGTTCAATTCTTGTCGTGGATACCCCTGTAGCAGATCGTCGTCGCAAGTACAAGGGAGTCGTCGAGTTCATCAATCTTGATTTGAGTAGATGGAGAGTGAGATGAAGATGATAATGGTGACTTTTGCTTTAGGTTTTGTGGAAGAACGGAGGATCGAATGGATGGAAATGATGCTTAGGTGGTTGATTGAGGAGCAGGCATTTTGGTTTTGGGAAGATGGAGTTGGAAGTGAAGAACGGGTTTTAAGGATAGAGTGGGTTCGGGCTTTAAGCAGATGGACCGGTGGTAATTTAAAAGGTTTAAGGCCCTTTTGAAATTTAATTCCAAGTTATATATTTAATATAAAATTTGAGTTAACTTGTCAATGTGATATCTCATCCAAACGAGGTCAGAATCGAGAACCGTAAGTTGCGTTAGGATCGTATGGACGGGCACTACAACATGACACTGACTGGAAGTCCTTCCGAGCTCGTTACAATTTATAGCAAAATAAATTGTCCATTGAAATCAAGTGACAATTACCGTTAATTAACGATGATAGTCCAATGTGAGTAAAACTCACTAACTCTGAATATTTCTATTTTTACAGTGTATTCTCAGAACTGTTAAAAATTGTCTGTTTGACTGTGTGTTGGTTGTTTGATTGAACTGCTAGTCAGTTAGTAGAAATTATATATATATATATATATATGTATGTATATATATATAAACCGTTAAACATTTATATGTCGATTCTGTTTATCAGAATATTTCACAGTAAAGTGAAATCGATGTTAGTTATATTGTCTAACATCTGTGATGCAGGGAAACAGGTTGGAGGAATCCAACTAGATTCCTCAACATCTATTTTACTGTGATTTATATATATTGTGATATATAATGTGATGTATAATTTGACGATATATTATGTGTGTTTGGACGATATTTATCGTTGTTATATGGTGTGTTAAATACCATAAGAAAATACCAGAATGTAGAAAGGAGATTTTCAAAAGTATATGTTGAAAATGATTTATTTATATAAAATCACTGGATTTTATATATAAGAAAAAGGATTTTGATAAAAGAATTATATTTGATTATCAAATAAAAAGGAAATATATTTGTTAAACAAATATAAAGGAAATTATTAGTAAAACAAATAGGAGGAGGAATATTTGTAAGACATTTACAAATAGGAAATCAAAGGAAATATTTGTGGAAACATTAACAAATAGAATAATGGAAATATTTATTTGTTAGAATAAATAGAATTAAAAGGAGATATTTATTTAGTGAATAAATAGAATAAAGGAATATTTATTTGTTAAATAAATATGATTTAATCAAAGGAATACTTATTTAGTGAATAAATAGAATAAAGGAATTTTATAAAATCAACCGATTTTATAAAAGGAAATAGTTTGAGATTTAAAGTATTTATAGTATCAGAAGGATATTATAAAAGAGAAATATTTAGAAAATAAATAGGATAAAGGAATATTTATTTAGTAAATAAATAGAATAAAGGAATATTCGTTTGGAAAAAATAAATAGGGTTATAAAAAGGAAAATTTGACAGGAGTTAATAAAAGAAAGAGTTAAACAAATAGAGTTAAATCGATTTGGGTCATTCGACTAGAGTCAAATCGAATAGAGTTATTCGAATATAAGTTATTTGAATAAGAGTTAAATCAAAGGGGGTTAGTAGGATAGTGTTATTCGAAAGGAGATAATCGAATTAGTTATTCGAATTGGAGTTAATCGAATTTAGTATTCGAAGGAGTTAATCGAATTTAGTTATTCAAAACGAATAAATCGAATATGGTATTCGAAAGTTAGTAAATCGAATATGGTATTCCAAAGTTAGTAAATCGAATATGGTATTCGAAAGTTAGTCGAGTTAAACGAGTAGAGTTAGTCGAACCATGGTAAAAGAGTTAGTCGAACCTAATCAAAAGAGTTAGTCGAGCCTAATCAAATGAGTTAGTCGAACCTAATCAAATGGGTTAGTAAAACCAAGTCAAACGAGTTAGTTGGACCTAATCAAAAGAGTTAGTCGAACCATGGTAAAAGAGTTAGTCGAACCTAATCAAAAGAGTTAGTCGAACCTAATCAAAAGAGTTAGTCGAACCATGGTAAAACAGTTAGTCGAACCTAATCAAAAGAGTTAGTCGAACCTAATCAAAAGAGTTAGTCGAACCTAATCAAATGAGTTAGTCGAACCTAATCAAATGGGTTAGTCAAACCAAGTCAAAAGAGTTAGTCGGACCTAATCAAATGAGTTAATCGAACCATAGTAAAAGAGTTAGTCAAACCTAGTCAAATGAGTTAACAAAGTGGGTTTGCCAAGTCGAGTTAATCAAATGGGTTAGCCAAGTCGAATCAGTCAATTTGAATTATCAAGTTAAGATAATCAAATTAAGTTATTCAAATTTAGTTAGCGCGTTAAGTTAATCAAAATGAAGTTATCAAGTTAAGATAATCAAGTTAGGTTATCAAGTAGAGTTATCAAGATTAAGTTATCAAGTTAAGATAATCAAGTTAGGTTATCAAGTTGAGTTATCAAGATTAAGCAATCGAGTTAAGTTAACTAAATAGGAGCATTCGTATAGAATTAGAGGAGTTAATCGAATATAGTTTATTCGAATAGAGTTAGAGGAGTTATCGAATATAGTTTATTCAACAGGAGTTAAGTGAATAGGGTTAATCAAATAGAGAAAATCAAATAGTTAAGCAAATAGAGTTAACCAAAAGGAGTTAATCGAATATAGTTATTCGAAAGAAAGATTATCGAATGTAGTTATTCGAATGGAAGAGTTATCGAATAGAGATTATTTGAAAGAGAATTTCGTAAGGAAGTTTGTTTAAGTTTTAAAGGATAAACCTTGTCTATCTCGAAGTTTAAACCGTTGTTCAGTTAAGGTCTGATAGGTAATTATACCCCAACTTGATTGACTTCGTTTTTAACTAAGAAATGACTAAGGTATGATAGTAAGTGGTGGTTAAGTGAATATAGTTAATAAGTGTAATGATTTGAGTTGGCATCGCGATGGTTTGTTTAAACATCCGCCTAAGTCCAATGTACGAGTTTTGGAAATGTTTTCCAATAAGAACCAGAAATGTTTTCTAATACAGAAAACAAGAAATGGAAATGTCCCCAATGTTAATAACGTGTATTTTCTAAATTTAGAAAATAAGAAATATTGAATATAGGGAAATAGGAGATGAAAATGAACAAAAGAGATTAATGTTAAATGATGTTTGTTCGATATAATTTCCATCTGGAAATAATATCGTTGTTTGCACACTTGTTTTTCTTTGATAGTTAATTCACAGACTATCGAAGTTTTGACCATTTTAACGTTGTTAATATGGAGAGACCGGTTGGATTATTATCCAAAGAACCACTCTATATTGGCATAAGTGTTGCGAATCATATACGCCAAAGAAAATAGAAGACGGAGTAAAATGCAAGGGCTGTTGTATAAGTCTTAGATAATAGTGACTAAGATGGATATACTGAATAGTGCCTTCGGTTTGTCCAGTCCCAGGACAACTTGTATGGACGAAGGTCTGACAGAGTACATCCAATGGATCGCGTAAGTTGATCTGTTCAAACGTATTCACGTTTGGTGGCGGAGGAATTCGTTTCTCTAAGCTGTATACCCGTGTTATTTTTGGATGAATCAATTTGTGATTTGGCGGGTATGACGATGTGACATTCTAAATGAATGAGGATGACTTGTGTGGATGAATGTCTGACAGAGTATTTCTAGAAAGGTCACGTACTTTGATTTCTTCAACCGTACCAAGAGTGGAAGCGGAGAAGGAAACTTCTTTAGCTAACACGTAATGTACTATTGTAGACGTCAATTAGTGATTTTCGATGGATCTGACAATGTGGCATTCGAAGTGAATCTGATGTGATGATAAAGCGTAGCTTCTAGCCTCATCAACCGGTAAATGACAGAAATCGGGCAGGCAGCATGGCTAAGTCAGTCGCACCGAAGTAGGGTGTATAATCACATATCTAGAGAATATTCATTTGCTTCTTTATTCTATCAATGCTGTTCCATATATATACGGGAACGGTTGCTGATCCCAACCGTTGGTGATGTACATTCGATACACTCAAGCGAAATGAGTGGTCGGTCATGTGTGGCTGAGTTGCAAGATGTTCTTGTTGAACTCTGGTGTATCGTTCCTAGAGTACACTGATCGAAAGGTGGTTCCATACCTTGTCATAGTTGGAAATCCATTACCCAATACGTGCTTGTGGTTTTGATTGTATACCATATATGTAGAACGTGAGATGAAAGCGTTTCTGCTAGATGATTATTATATTGTGGTTGATAGACATTATTATAATATCAAAAGGTTTTTGATATAAAGATATTTTTTATTTTCATAAGGGAAAAACCCGTTCCGTTATACGGCGTGGTCTTATGAGATATCGTTTACTTGTTCAAGTGTTTTTAAACTGTTTTACTCATACCGGTCCCATGACTGACCCGGAGTTTACTTTGTTGTTTTCCCTAAAGTCTTGGGTGCCCAATTTTGTACGGGTAGTCAAGTAGTCAGAATTTTACAGATATACTTGGAGAGCTTGGAGCAGGAGGCTTCAAGATCATATAGCTATAGTTTAATTCCACCGTGTTGTAAGTGCTGTACTCTGATAAGTGCTATTGTATACATAACTGTTATATTTCAAAGTTATGTTATCTATTATATGTTATTCGTTCCGCTGTGAGGTTCGTGTTACTCTGATGTTGTGTTCTTCTTCTTCTTCTATTCTAAGTTTCCATCTTATCTATTCTCACCCTCTAATTTCTTTCATTAATTACCGGGATTTTTCAATGTTTTTGTTATCGACATCGAGCATATGTCGATAACCAAAGTCGCCAAAAATCCGGGTCGTTACAAAAACGCTTTAGAAATTCCTTGAAATAACTTGGTTTTGGGAGCCAAGAATTTTATGTAAAATAGAAAGGAGGTTTATGTAATATTGTGAAAGGTTTTAAAAGTGATATACATTTGTGTACGAAGCTTTCAAATCCAAATTTAGAGATAAAAATAGTAAAGATAAAGAATATGGATTTGTAAAGAAGAAATAACATGGTAACGATATTTAAGGAAATTGAAATGAATCCAATGAATTAACAAACATTGGAAGGAGATTTGAATTGAAACCGGTATAGTTCGTAGCTTGTTTTAAATATGCTAATTACTTGGAAAGACCGGGATCGGATGTACATCTGAAACCATTCCAAGTAATAATACGACGCTATTTGAAGACTTGGAAATGGCAACGAAGACCAGGAATCTTTGGGTTGTTGGATTGAATACTGATGTCTCGAATCGGGTCGTACACCTAATTCAAGGTTATAAGTGGCATGAGGTCTGAATATATTTTAGGATTTTATGATTTTGTTCCATTCAGACCCAGAATGTACTTGTATGGATTGTGTGTCTGACATTGTAATTGACCACGTAACACTGATTCCTGTGAATATATATCGGATTTGTTGCAATTGATTATTTCTGTCTCTAAGTTACGTTCTTAGAGGTTAGGTACTGATTTGAATTAGTGACATGTGGAAGATTAACAATGTGGCACACTCAAGTTATGAAATGAGCAAGTGATGATCAAAGCATGGATTATTTAAACGAAGCTTTTTGTATACCGTAACATCAACAAGCCTCACACCCGGATGTAACACCCCTAATTTTTAACGACACTAAAGAGGATAAATTAAAGAATAAATAATTTAATATTCAAAATTAAGTGAAACGGGTTACGCCATTGTGTTTATCTCGGAATTTTCTTGAGATAGAGTCCGGGTTTGCATAAAACGAATAACGTATGAAGAAGTTATGGACGATAGAAGTTTGGTAGAAAAAGTGGAAATTTCCGGCGCACTTCACAAGTGCGCCCATGTCTTTTTACACTGGCGCACCTGTAAACTGCACCCAAAATAGTTTTTTTTGGGTATTTGGGCCTTTGCCCAGGTGGGAGGCGACCCGCGACCTAATTACCCTAGGGCTTATGTGGAAATCGGTTCCAGATGGTTCTGCAGCTATAAATATATGGCCATTTCACATATTTCTTCATTAGAAGTCATGGCGGCCAAACTATGTCGAATTCTGAACTGAACTAGGGTTTCTTATCTTCTTCTAGCAACTAAAGCATATCAAATTCTGAGATTCAAGCATGGACTCGACACCTTTTCTATCATCTTAGTAATCCAATCACAGTGAGTTCTAGTTGCTTTTAGGTTTATATAAATAATAGTGAAACTATGAAAGACTGTGATGTAGATAAGATTGTAGACTGTAAACCTATGTTATTGGTAGATCTCATGCTATATTATGATAAATCTATTTCTTTGGATCCAATTCAATTGTTCTACTATGTTACCATTATGGATCTTGGGTTGTAACTTTTATGATATGATATGATGCAGATGTATGTAGATCTATTCTATGTGATCTAATATTATCATGTAAGATCTATCCTATGTGATCTAAAAATTTTCCCTTATGATTCATGTTAGATCTATCCTAGGTGATTTAAAATTGTCACTTTATGATCATGTTCTATGCTAGATCCACTTTATGATCATGTTTTATGCTAGATCCACTTTATGATCATGTTTTATACTAGATCTATTTTATGATCATAACTTATGCTATGATAGATCTATCTCTCGAGATCCAATTCAATTGTTATTGTCCTAGTATGTTATTTTTGTTTCATTTGGATAGGTCAAATTATTTATGCGAACCATGAACATATTCCACCTTGAATTGATTAGGAATGGGTCTTCACCTTTATCTTAATTGTAACCTCTATGATGTGAATTTGGGTAGATCTATTTATAAACCTATTGATCTAAACCTTTATTTATGATTAGATCTAGTTTAATCTATTAGATCTAGAGCATGTGGACATTTTTATGTAGATCTGAAGCAATATTTATGTTAGATCCCATTGTGATGATGATTACATGTTCATGACAATATGTATGTTCACCTTGATATGATGTTAATTACATATCCATTCACTTTGTTATCATATTAGTATGTTTATGCCAATATATGTTGAAACTGTCACTGCTATCATATTCCCTTTTTCACTGTTATGGCTAGACTACTTATTAGCCTAGATGCCGCCAAAATACGTGCGAATATGTTAGTGAAGGAAACGAGGGAAAAGGGATTTATAACTGGAATGTAATCTTTAAATGAATTGATATGTAATTCAAATTATTGGGCAAAATAGGTATTGACACCTATAAAAGGAAAGGATTAATTAATTAGTAAATTAATTAAAAATGGCATAATTTGAATACGAACATTTATGGACATGTAATTCAAATTATTGGGCAAAATAGGTATTGACATCTATAAAAGGAAAGGATTAACTAATTGGTAAATTAATTAAAAATGGAATGTCTAGTAATTACAATTACGAATTGTAATTGTACTTATGACACGAGGTTAGGTTGCATTAGTGGTGGAAGTCTGCCCGGACCCGACCGGCATATCCAGCAGCCACTAATGGTACACATAATGTGGGAGGTCTAAGTACATCAATACGAATTGGGCTATGACACGAGGTTAGGACCAACTGTGGAATAAGTCTTCCTGAACCCGACCGACATATCCAGCATCCACATGTTGTAGGACTAATGTGGGACGTCTGGCCCATTATAAACCATAAATGGACATGGTAATGAATTGAACTACTTAACCTAAGTTAATACATATAGATTGTATGAACTTAAATTGAAGTTGGGGGTTGAGTAAACTTGGTTGAACATAAGGGGTGGGTAAGTAAAACTTGGGTAGGTGGGTAATATTATTATATATAGGACCACAAACTTAACCGATAAATAAACATGCTTAAATCAGTGGGAGGGCTAAGTAAATATTGGGTATATGGGTAATATTATTATATATTGGCCCAACAAACTTAACCTGATATGGTTATGTAATTAAAGACACCAAGTGGTATACATAACCGAGGGAAATAGTAAAGTTATGTCACCTTTTAGGTTAAGCATAACTTATAGAAATGGTAGGGTTATGTATTAAAGACACCTATAGGTAAGCATAACCGGTAGAAAGATTGAGGGTTATGTATTAAAGACACCTATAGGTAAGCATAACTGACATAGGGCTATGTAATTAAAGACACCTAAGGGTATACATAGTCAGTGAAAAACCTAATGGGGGTACATGACAAAGGGGAGAGCTTGTATCATATTGTGTGGGAACCGTTTCAACCCCCGGAGTTTGTATCAAGTATATACTCCGAGCTAGGTCGGAGAAGGGGAACGCTTACTGGACCGATTATAAGAGATCCAAACGAGGAGGACGGTATAGGCGGAGCAATCCGACCGGGGACATGTGCGTGCATAGGTCGGGTAGAGGGGGCTAAGACAAACATGACACATGTAGATGTGGTTATGAACATTGTTACGACGATGGGTTGCCACTTTAGGAAGTGATACCTCATACTGTGTGGCCGGTGCAAGGTATCTACGAGGGTTAGGGAGCCGATCGATCAGGGTAGTAGCTAGTATATAATTGGACGTATACCTAAATCTACCACCTTATAGTTGGACGGATCATCTCTTTCTGGATATACTAGTAACGGTGCAGAGAAATTAATAGTGAGCCATGTACACCTTATCTTGCTTACCTTGTCACACCTGCCATTTATGTAGTGATCTCCCTTATCCACTTTATATGCCTATCATGTTACTTTTATTTATCTACTAGCTAAAAGTAACTAGACTCGCCAGACTTATTGTCTGACCTTTTTTGTTTCTCCTTCTTTCTTACGTTTCCCCCTCCCCTTAGGTTCTCAAGAGAGAGAATTCTCAGGCTTTTCCAGGATTCTACTATCATCTTGCTTGGAGCTTCTAGATGTATTGCTCAAGGTTCTATCTTTGCTACTATGGCTTATGATTACGGGATTATGCTTTCTTTATTATTGTACTCTGATATTTAAAGTACAAGACATAAGTTTTAATGATGAACAGAGTTTATGTATTTTCAGACATATGGTGTAACCATGCTTTATGATTAATGAAAGTTGTTTTTATTTCACAGCAAAACATTTATATCTATCTTATAATGTTTCTATTCTGTTTACTAAAACGCTTCACAAAACTTAATGCATTCCCTTTGTGAGTGACATTAACGGACGTGGGGTGTCACACTTGGTATCAGAGCTGTTGGTTACCAGATTGGATAAAGTTTTTGAAAATTATTTTCAAAAAGGTTTTAAAAGAAAGCATTTTCAAAAGAAAAGTCTGTTTTGAAAAACATATTCCCCAATGCCATATGTAATATCTCTCGATTCTCTGCTTGATTCCATTTTCCTTTTTTTGTCTGGGGAACCGATTTTTCTCGAAAGGCATCCCCATTCTGGCATGATGTCGTAGGAATATTTAGCACATGTCGAAAGGCAATGAAGTGCCTAATTTCCATCCGTAGCCATAGTGGTTTCACCTGCGGTTAATTTTCTCGAGCTTAATAAGGATTTCCGTATGATGGAGGCAACTTTCGAAAGACTTGTTAGCTTGTTACACAAACGTGGGTAAAAAGGAGTATAAGGAAGTTAGGGCTAAGGAGAACAACCCAAGGATGAGAAAAAGGTATGGCCCAAGAAAGGACAACAACAACAGAAGAAGGGTGGAAAAAAATGACAAGGCTAAGGATAAAGGGAAGTGCCATAGTTTTGGGCGAGAGGGTCACTTGGCCAAGGATTGCAGGAAAAGGAAGAATGCTTGCTTCGTTTATGGAGAGGTTGGATACTATTCTGGGGGAGTGCCTAAGGAAGCAAGGGCAATGTCAAAGGACAGGAACCTCTGGAGGGAAAGAGAATGCTCTCGTGGCTAGTGCACCAGATAGAGGTAGGAAAGTTTCCATGGAAGGTTTTGATTTCTCTTTCCAATCAACCGGTTAGAAGTCTTTTCGATTCTGGCGCATTCGCATTCGTTCATATCTAGTTCTGTAGTTGAATCTCTGCACTTAATTACTAGTATGGTAGTGGATCCCGTTGTTGTCTCAAACCCCATTGGTGGTTCGGCTCATTTATCCGTGATTTGTTGGGGTTTGAGAATATCTGTGTTAGGCGTCGAGTTTGAGTGCGACGCACATCTTGTTTCATGGGCTAGGGGCTGATTCTAGGGATGGGTTGGCTTACCACATATGGTGCCATTATGGGCGGTGAGAGGAGGGTCGTTAAGCTTCTAACTTTTCATGGGGGGACCCTAAAAATTTTTTGTGACCCACAAAGTTCTGTCATGCTTAGTTTCCTAGGGTCTCTTTGAGGTGTCTATCGATGATCTGCGATCGGCACCAGTAGTCCGTGAGTATCCTGATTCTTAGACGAGGTTTGGGGATTACCCCCGAGGCGCGAGATTAATTTCCGTATATACCTGGTGGACAATGCAAAGCCAGTTGCATTACATGTGCGCCATATGGCTCCTAAAAGAAAAGAAGGAATTTGATAAGCAAGTGGCGGGGCTACTTGAGAAGAGGTTTGATAAGTGAATCATATCAGGGTGGGAAATCTGTTGAAGACAGTCCTTGAGGAAGCCCATCATTCTAAGATGATTATTCATCCTAGTGGCGATAAAACGTATAGAGTTCGAGGTACTGGGGCCAAACTCTCGAAAGGAAGTGAAAATAAAGAAGGAAGCAATGATTGGATGAGTTTCGACTTGCATACTTGGATCGGAGGTTAAGAAGCTACGCAAACGAGAAGTCAAGTTGGTGAAGGTCCAGTGGGGAGACAATCAAGAAGATGCAACTTGGAAGACTGAAGACAAGATTTTTTTTGACACTTCATTCCCTTTCCCTTTCAGGGGAATGTTCTTAACTTCTCTTCCAAAAGCTTTATTCGCATTTGCTTCTATCATCTGAGTATATCCTATCGATCGAATCTTCGACCTTTAGGTAGGAAATCCCATGATTGTAAACATGTGTTTGAGACATGTTATGTTTGATGGATGCAAGTGTTTGCTAGTGGTTGCCTGTGAATGCATATACACATACATTAGGCACTAGATCGGCTCAATCACTCTCATACTGCATATGGATGTGTGTGCATTTTCCTTTCTTTTATGGATGGAAATGGATGAAAAAGCATATGGATGTTGCATTTGGACGAATGAGTGTGCACGCATGTAGAGCTTATATGTTATAATAGGCTTATTCGCATACATATTGGATTCATGGCACTAACAAACATTGCATTAAGGAGGTCAACTGAATCAGTAGACTGCCTGATTTTCGCATTAGTGTTGGGACATATACACACACTTTTGCATATTTTCATGAAATCATTAGAAATCCTTAAGGACAATGGATGCCAGTGATTGATGGTTGAGTAGATGGATGATGGATGGTAGGATATGCATTCTTTTCAACTTAGAGATTCCGGGGACGAAATCCTTTGAGTTGGGGAGAATGTAACACCCCGAATTTTTAACAACATTAAACAGGATAATTTAAATAATAATCAATTTAATATTCAGAATTAAGTGAAACGGGTTATGCCATTGTGTTCATGTCGGAATTTTGCTTAAGATAGAGTCCGAGTTTCCGTAAAATGGATAACGTATGAAGAAGTTATGGATGATAGAAGTTTGGCAAAAAAAGCATAAATTTCCGGTGCACTTGACAAGTGCGCCCATGTATTTTTACACTGGCGTACCTGTAAAGTGCATCCAGAATAGTTTTTTTAGGTATTTGGCCATTTTCCCTAGTGGGAGGCGACTCGCGGCCTGATTTACCCTAGGGCTTATGTGGCAATTTGTTCCAGATGGTTCTACAGCTATAAATATATGGCCATTTCACATATTTCTTCATTAGAAGTCATGGCTGCCAAACTATGCCGGATTCTGAGATGAACTAGGGTTTCTTATCTTCTTCTAGCAACTAAAGAATATCAAATTCTGAGATTCAACCATAGACTCAACATCTTTTCTATCATCTTAGCAATCCAATCACAGTGAATTCTAGTTGCTTTTAGGTTTAGATAAATAATAGTGAAACTATGAAAGACTGTGATGTGGATACGATTGTAGACTGTAAACCTATGTTATTGGTAGACCTCATGCAATATTATGATAGATATATTTCTTTGGATCCAATTCAATTGTTCTACTATGTTATCATTGTGGATCTTGGGTTGTAACTTTTATGATATGATATAATGCGGATGTATCTAGATCTATTCTAAGTGATCTAAAATTATCACGTTAGATCTATCCTATGTGATCTAAAATTTTCCCCTTTTGATTCATGTTAGATCTATCCTAGGTGATTTAAAATTGCCACTTTATGATCATGTTTTTTGCTAGATCCACTTTATGATCATGTATTATGCTAGATCCACTTTATGATCATGTTTTATGCTAGATCCACTTTGTGATCATGTTCTATGCTAGATCTATTTTATGATCATATCTTATTCTATGATAGATCTATCTCTCGAGATCCAATTCAATTGTGATTGTCCTAGTATGCTATTTTTGTTTCATTTGGATAGGTCAAATCATTTATGTGAACCATGAACATATGCTACCTTGAATTGATTAGGATTGGGTCCTCACCTTTATCTTAATTGTAACCTCTATGATGTGAATTTGGGTAGATCTATTTATAAACCTGCAGATCTAAATCTTTATTTATGATTAGATCTAGTATAATCTGTTGGATCTAGAGCATGTGGGCATTTTTATGCTGATCTAATACAATATTTATGTTAGATCCCACTATGATGATGATTACATGTTCGTGACAATATGTATGTTCACCTTGATATAATGTTAATTACATGTCCATTCACTTTGTTATCATATTAGCATGCTTATGCAAATATTGTTGAAACTATCACCGCTATCATATTCCCTTTTTCATTGTTATGGCTAGACTACTTATTAGCCTGAATGCCGCAAAAATACGTGTGAATATGTTAGTGAAGGAAACAGGGGAAAAGGTTTAACGACCCAATTTTTTTAATCGATTAATTTATATATTTAATGTTTATTTAAATATTGAATTGATAATATAAAAGAATTTTTATATTGAGTTATCGATCAATAATCGATATAGGTTTTAATTTTTTATATATATAATTATTGTAATACGGTAATCTGAAATAATTCAATTCGAAGATAAAACTAAATCGAATGGTTCAAATGATCAATATATATTCCATTTGAATATAAACGATGATAATAGTAATTTATTGTTGAAGAATTTATTTGTTTAAATTTAAATTATATCAATTTAATATAGTTATTTTTTATACTTCCAAATTAAATTGTATAATCTATTTCGTTGAGTTCAAAATAGTGTTATAACATTGAAATATCAGTCGTTACGTTAAAATAGTGGTTCACGGTTTCATGTTGCGAACCCCGTAATATTTGATTTTGGATAGGATCAAAATCAAATCAGTATCTATTTAAAAAGAAACAAAATCTCTTTAAATCAAATCGCGGTTAAATCAAAATCAAATCAGAATTTGTTTAAAAGAAATAAAAATCTCTTTATTTCAAATCATATTTAATATATTGTACCGTACATTGACTAAAAATGCTTAAGGTCGAAGCATTCCTCTGTATAAAATCGCGATAACCCCTTTTAAATCCATTTCCAGTTTCAGTAAAGAAAATCTGTTCTTCCCTTTTCAATGTTAGAATCAAAATTCCAAGTCCTCCAATCCTCTCGAGATAACAGTGACCTCTTTACAAAAAAATGATTTCCAGCAAATCAGAGAAAAAGGGGTGCGATCGTTCTTCACTGTTCCGGACTTCAAACCCTTGACAGGGCCAATTAGATCTATAACAGGAATTGCGATGAGAAATGGGGAAGAGTATGACTGTCACTCGACAATTACAGCGAGCTAAGAAAAAACTGGGTCGGCATAAGAAAATTGGTGGCGAGATACTCGTACTGACGAAGATGGGTGGTGTTCGATTCTAAAAAGGGTCGCACCATTTGCTGTGTACGTTCGTGAAGGCATTAACGGGAACCAATGCAAGAGCGAAATTGTGAAGGGGATTATGGCCATTGTTGCAGCAGGTGAGGAGTTCGAATAGTTCAAGTGTTTGATGGAATTGATTAAAGGGGAGTGCGATCTGTTATTTGGGAGTGAAGTTCGAAAGTAGGACACTGATTTGAGGTGCTGTAGAAGTGACGCTATGTCGATTACAACATGGGGAAGTCAATGTTATTTGAGGCATGTAGAAAATGTTCAAGGTGTAGAATTTTTGTCTGATGGAGATGGGGACAATAAATATATATATAGTTGATTGTGGGTTTTTGGTGAAGCCCATATAATAGCACTAGGCTGAATTTTCGAAATCGATGAGATGAGAGGTGTGTGAGTCGAAGAGGAGGAAGGGGTGAGAGTTATTTCGATAAGTCATGAAGGCTGCGTATATTATGATATTGGAGAAGAAGGCCTGCAATGAAATTATGGTACAAAGCGTAATCTTTATAATGAATTAGTTTGGTTAATGTTTTTCGTTTTTAAAATTAATTTAGTTTAAAATGTATAGTTGCTTAGTCAATAATTAAATAATCGTAGGTATGAATATGATTCGAGACGAT
Source organism: Allium sativum (assembly GCA_030737875.1). Lineage (NCBI taxonomy): Eukaryota > Viridiplantae > Streptophyta > Magnoliopsida > Asparagales > Amaryllidaceae > Allium > Allium sativum. Next base: position 749,185,715 of record CM060909.1, on the reverse strand, counting down.
TCGTTACCCAGGCGATATGGAAACGTACAGGATGAATATGAAAATAAAAACCCTGGTGAGTAAATCTCACTCACCTTTTATTTAGAATTATTTTTATTCGTTAAAAATAATTGTTGTTGCTTGTTTGAATGCTTTCCGGTTGTTTTAAATATATTAGTTATTTAGGGTGACTATTGTATATATATATATATATATATATATATTGGTTTGGTGGTTGGATTTCCCGCAGTCTCATTAGCGGATGCCCGCAGTACCATTTGCGGATGATTACCCTATACGCCCCACGCTATGAAAGTGGATGACCTTCTATATCGCGATATCCTGCCTCAAAGCAGCATGGGTATTTTTTCTGTTGACTAACGTCTGTGGATGCAGGAAAAACAGGTTGGAGGAATCCAACTGGATTCCTAAAAAATATATTTTAACTGTTTGTTTATTTGTTTGCATATATACTGTCATATATGATGTGTTAGAAACCTGCAATAAATAATTGGTTGCTTGAATATCACTGGGCCTAAGTGTTAATTTCTAAAAATGTCCTGAAAGGTATATTTGAGATTTAAAAGGGAAATTCTATTCTTTCTATAATATAATTTGAATTTTTTAAATAGATTTGAAATATAAACTTATTTTGAAAATAAAAACAAGTAGTTCCTTTATAAATAAAGTTTATAAATAGTTCATTTATAAATGAAGTTTATAAATAAAGTGAAATGAATTATCATTGGATAATTCAGAAATAAAAATCCAAGTGTGAATTTGATAAGGGAAATTTATTTTTCTAAAATAGAAATTTTATTTCAAATGAATTTGAAATGGACTTGTTTAAATATATAAACAAGTAAAATAAATGGTGATTGTAAATGAAAAGGAAAATTATCATTGGATAATTCGAATTTTTAAATTCAAATGTGAATTTAAAAATATAAATGGGGAAATCGTTTTAAAGAAAGAACCGATGGAATTTATTCTGATGTTCAGATTATAAATTGAACGTAAATAAATCGATAAGAATTTATGATTTGAATTCGATTTATTCGAATTTATCGTATATGGAAATAAATTGGGTGTCATATAGATAAGTTATAAGAAATAGAAATTTCCAAAGTAAGATTTTGGTTTTAAATAAATTTCGAAATAGACTTGTTTAAATAAACAAGGAAATTTATAAAATGGTATATATAAAGAAAATGAATAAATTATCAAGAGATAATTTGAATATAGAAAATTCAAATATGAATTTAAAATATAAAATTTGAATATAGAAATTCAAATGGAATTTTAATATAGTATTTGAATAAAGAAAATTTAAGTAAAAATTCAAATAGAATTGAAATGGAATTCGAATATAAATTTCAAACAGATCTGAAATGGGAATTTGAATTTAAATAGAGTTGAAAGGGGAATTCAAATATAGAATTTAAATACAGTTGAAATGGAAATTGAATATGAGAAATTTTAATAGAATTGAATTGAAATTTAAATATAGAAGATCGAAGTATAAATAAATTATAACCGAGTAAGTGAAAATCGACGATTTTAGATAATCAGAATTTTTGATTTGAATTGGAAAAATTGGTTTAATATATATTAAAAATATATTAGAATGGAGTTAGAATTTATATATAAACGAAGTTTAAAAGTTTATATATATAAATATAATTAAAACGAACTCGCCGCAGCGCGGTAATTCGTAAATTGTCGTTTCAAACTTCAATTGAGTATACAGAACTCAATTGAAGTCGGAATTCTTTGAAACAAGAAACATCAGGACCGATTTGATAATAGTTTTCTAATGGAGAAGAAAAATCTAGATTTCGTCGAATAGAGTTTGAGTTATGTCAAAATCAAATTTTCAGAAAAACAGCGCAAAATTCATTTTAAAACCATAAAGGTTTATTTAAATAAATAAAAGGATTTTAAAGAAATAAAAATACGAATTTCCATTATAAAAATCCACATTGGAGATATAAAATAAATATGAACTCTAGTAAAGTAAGTGAAATTGTAACGACCCGGAAAATCTGAACCAATTTAAAAATTTTAAATCGGCTATTTTAGTGGATTTTAAATATTTAAAATAAATATTTTAAATAATAACGATGAAAAGTAAGTTTGAATCAACATTGAAAATAAATATAATTACTTTGAAATATAAACAAGGCCTGAAATGGCGCGGTATTTTCAAAATTTGAATTCAAATTTTGACTGACTGTACCGGGTGCAAAACAAAACGGATTTGAGTGAAACCAAAAATATTTAAATCTGTTAGTGAATATCTTTCTAACGAATCTAAAAAATCGAAGTTTCATAAAGGGAAGCAAAAGTTATGGCCAAATGAATTTTCTGAAAGGTCGCTATGGAGTTTATATAGCCCGTGAAAATGGCCATTTTGCAAACGACCTCGGAATTTGACGAAACCACATTTGTTGGATCCGGGATGTCAAATTATTGATAGGTTTCAAATTTCATAATTTTTGAAGTTAATATGTGAGCGTGGCAAAGGAAAACTTGTTTTGGTCAATTACAATTAAACTGGATCGACCAGAAATGGGCTTTTTTCCAAATGGTCTCAGAATTCGACGAAACTAGTTTTATTGGGACCGTATTGGCAACCATAGCTAGTTTTATTTTTCTGGAATTTTTCGAATCAGTTTGTGGCCCTGGCAAATTGAAATGTACGTTCAAATTGAATAGTGAATGTCTTATACTTTAATTTGAAGGAAAACTGACTGAAACAGTCGAATGGGCCAACGAAACATATCCCATTGTGTTCGGAATGGGGGTAAAACGCTAGGGACGACAGTCATTGGTGTAACAACCCGGAATTTTGGGGCCAATTTAAATTTTTTTTTAGAAATTTTAATGAATTTAGAATATTAAAATTTTTTTATTTTAAATAATAACGAAAAGAAAAAAATGAAATATGTTTTAAAATAAAAGTTAGTCTTTATTTAAATGTAAGAATATAAAAATGATTTACATTGAAAAGTTATTCTTTTTAATGTGAACGAACATATTTTGTTTAGCGCTAAAAGTTATTCTTTTGATGAAAATGAACATATTTTGATTAGTGCTAAAAGTCTAACTTTTTAAATGTCATGTAAAACATGAAATTAATTTACAATAAAAACTTAACTTTTTAATGTCGTGTAAGAACATGAATTTGGTTAACATAAAAAAGAAAAAAAATCTTTTAATGTCATGTGTTTTACATTAAAAATTTATTCTTTTTAACGTCACGTAGGAACTTTAATGACATTTATTAATTTATTGATTGAAAGTAAAGTGTAGGTTATAAATGAAATAAATTTTGACAATACATATATATATATATATATATGTATGTATATGTACATATCTTTGGCTGTCCTCTTAAATAATTCCCCTGTCAATTCAAAATGTAACTTTTAGGAATTCAAAACGTAGAAAACCATCATTAATTGGTCAATTTTGAAATGTGAAAAGTTGCAAACATTCATTTCTAACAATAATATTTAATACTATAGTGTTAGTTCTAATTTCTAACAAATAGCATTAATTTAGCATTTATTCTTTCCATTTCATAATCTCTCTCTCTCTCATTGTTATTTACATTTGAAATTTGAATAAATAAATAAATAAGTTAGATGTGTCATTATAGCATGTAATCCAAGGGGATATAAGGAAACATAAATGTGAAATAAATACGCCACCTCAGCCAATTTATTTTACTTGTAACATAAAACATATGTAGGGACACAAGTAAGGAATAAAGTAAAACATGCAACCGAATAAAGGAAGTAATATATATATATAATAAAATAAAAGTCGCATCTTTCATAAAATAAATAAAATTTGAAATCATATTCAATGAGGCGTGTCATTCATTGCAAGGAAAATAAAAAAAAGGAAAAAAATAATGACAATGATAACAATAATTGCCGCATGTGTTTAATTCATATACTTTAATTCTTCATGTTCTCTCTCTCTTCTTTTTCATATACATATATGCCATACTATATACTTTTTTTAAATACAAGAAAAAGAAAAATAAGAGAAAAAAAGAAGGATAAGGTAAACAACTATTAAATTAAATATTATTTAATATATATATATATACCCTTTTATATACGGTCAAAACAAAACCCTAATACCAACTATAGCCGCCGCCCAGCTATGGATCAATGGCCATTCCTTTTCAGGATTCAATCCTCAATTAATCCCAGTCCCTCACAAATTAAAACATGAACCCAAAGACAAAATCAAAGTTCAACGCGCAATCTTTAAATTGGTACGGTGATGATCGTTTCTAGAGTTTTGTGGTGCTCAATTTTTGACCGAGAAGGGCCGACGCTTGGAGGAGGATTTACGAGGCAGGAGGGGTGCGAGTTGGCCTGGTCTTCGGGTGGTGGCGGCGCACGTGGAGGCGGTGGTCGTGGCAGGTTTGGATTGATGGCCGGGGATTCCAGGTGGCGTGCGAATTGGGGTTTGACGATGGAGCTTTGGGTTCGAATTCAACTGTAAACGAACGAAGAAGAGGAAGGGATTAATAGTAAGGATTAGAACCATTATAGTTGTGATAACAAGATCTACATCATGAAGCTGATCAGAATTGAAAATGAGCAGATTTGAATTTCAGGCTAATTAAAAATCAAAACAACGCAGGATTCAGAAGGAGTAATCAATGTGAGATTTCTTTGTTTAATAATAAATTAAAATTTTAATTATTTTATTGTTATTAGAAATCGATGTATGTATGTATGATATTAGAGCTGTGATGTTGTGATGGAAACTTGTTGTTTGTGTTGATTTCGACATTCATTTTGTCATGTTAGATTTGGAATTACGCGCAAACAAAAATATTGCTTTTATCCGTCATGTTTAAAATTAGAAATGGTATACGAATAAAAGTATGGTTTTTATTTATTTATTTATTTGCCTTGTTGAAATTAGAATTAAATGCGCATAAAAATGTTGTTTTTATGTGTGACGTTAAATATTAAAATAATATGCGAATAAAAGTATACACTTTTATTTGTTATGTTAAAGTTAGTAATTTGATTGAAATTAAAAACGTTCTTTCTTTTTATTGTCATATACAATATAAGGATGGTCATTATTAGGAAATGTCATGTGTTAGAATAAATATGTCGTTTCTGTTAGAAAACATGTTTTTCTTTATAAAAACATGTCATTTAGTAAGATGTGTTTTTGCCGATAAAAACATGTCACTTAGTCAAGATTTGTTTTGTCAATAAATGAATGTCATTCTTTTAGGAGTGTAAATTAGTTAGAATCATGTTTATATAAACCCAAACACTTATTTGTCAAAACATGTTAACGAATTGGGAATAATCATTTTTGTCAAAACTCGTTAGTTGCAAATAAAAATAACCTTTTTGTCGAAACATGTAAACTGAAATAAAAGCTCTCATTTGTGTCAAAACATGTCATAAAAAAAATCATGAATATAAAATGTCATTCATTTTAAATCGTGTTATATTAGAAATAAATTGTCAATTTTGCTGTATTAAAAATTTATAATATAAATTATGGCATTTATGTTGAATCAAAATTGACCAAATAAGCATATCATTCATATGAAGTAGAATTGTCAATGCAAAATTGTCGTTTTGTCATTAGAATTTGTAAATAAGTAAAAGTACCATTTTTACTTGTTAAGATTTGATTAGAAACTTAGAGTTTGCTTTGACAAATAAAATTTACTTTTATTGTCATTGGAAACTTAAAATTTGACACACAAATAAAATTCACTTTTTATCCGTCATTAGGAAACTTGGAACTTGTATGCAAATGAGATTTGCTCTTTTTATATTATTAGAAACCATAGAAAAATTTGAACATGTCAAATACTCATTTATGTGTCATTAAAATTCATAGGTAATTGTTTATATATAAAGGTGCATTTATGTGTCATTAAAATTCATAGGTAATTGTTTATATATAAAGGTGCATTTATGTGTCATTAAAATTCATAGGTAGTTGTTTATATATAAAAGTGCATTTATGTGTCATTAAAGATTCATAGGAATTTGATTACAAATAAATGACTATTTAATTGTCATTTGAATAACATAGAAAGTGATTACAAATAAATGACTATTTAATTGTCATTTGAATAACATAGAAAGTGATTACTAATAAATGACTATTTAATTGTCATTTGAATAACATAGAAACTTGTTTACAATAACATGACATCCTTTGTTTTTTTTTTCATTTTGTTATTGTAAATAAAAAGGACAAATTTTTGTTAGAAAATGTAAATTAGAATAAAAAGGACATTCTTGTTAGAAAATATACATTAGGATAAAAATAACCATTTTTGTCGAATTAGAATTTACAAAAGGAAATTGTCAACAAAGACAAAGTTATTATTTTTCATTCGTTGTTGGAATAGAATTGTATACAATATAAAGAGATATTTATATCGTCGTGTTATATATTGTGTATTACACTTCCATTTACAAGTTATCCAACCTGTTTATGTTGATTGGGACGATAATTTTTACACATCGCCCAAGTGCACAGATAATTTATTTAATTATTTGTTGTGTTATGTGTTGGTTGAAAACCCCACACGGGTCTTGGGATGATATTCACACATCTCCCTTGTGATTTATTATAAGTGTTATTTATTTGATGCTTATACAATATATAATGCACTTTGGATGTTGTGGATGGTTTTTGATAATGTTTATCATTAATATAGTATTCCTGCGATGTGTGAAACCCATATAATTAAAATATATGGTAATTGTTGGGCCTCGTTCCAATTTGGAATTAAGTAATATTTTAATTTAATATCCAGTTAAAGAAATCAAATAATGACTTTGATGTTTTAAATTCAAAAGATTTTGTTTTGTTTGTTAAAAAGTTACAATGAAAAAGGTTGAATTAAAAATATGAATTGGGCCATGACACGAGGTTAAGTCCAACTTATGGGATAAGTCTGCCCGGAACCAACCGGCATATCCAGCATCCATAAGTCACAGGCTTAATGTGGGAGGTCTGGCCCAGTATAAAATACAAATGAATAAGAAATTGAATTGGACTATTTAATCTGTTTTAAATAGAAACACCGTTTTAACCCGAATGTGTTTATCCATTTATTTTATTCATTTTAAAATGAATATTAAAAAAGAATTGATTTATAAAATTATTAAAAATATGGAAATATTATGTAAAATCATAATAAATGAATTAAAAGGAATTTAGATGAAAATTTCCAATAGTGAAAAGATAAATATATTTTATCGATATGAACTAGTTATTAACTAGAATAAATCTTGTAATTAAGATTTAATAAAGTTTTCCAATAAATTAATATTTACTTGGAATTAAATAGAATAAATTGGATTTTTGGGTTGTCGTGAATGGTGTCTTAAATAACACTGTTCTTAACCCCAGTTAAGAAAAGATTAAATCTTTTAATTAAGATTTTTCGAGTTTTCAATTATATTTGATAATTGGAATAAAATGAAATGCGAATTGGATTTATCGTGAACAGTGTTTTAAACGACACTTGTTCTTTAACCCAATTTGTAGTGAATTATAATTTGGAATTTATAAATCTTTTTATTAAGATTTAAAATGAAATATTTTCCAAGGGTAAACTTTTCCAATTTCATATATTAAATTAGGATTGAATGGAATTTGATTTAATAATATTCGAGATGAGCTTCTGTAAAAGAAGGTCGTTAATATATATGGAATTTAAAAGGCTTTGCCGTTATTCCATTTATATTAATAGTCCGATACGGAAATTTATATCGATTATACATTGGTCTGATTTCTATGAAAATTCCATATTTAATGGAAGATGAATTTGAGTTTATCATGAACAATGTTTTAAATGACATTAGTTCTTTAACTCAACTAAGGATAAGATTAATTTCTTAAAATTAAATAAACATTAAATAATGATTTTGATATTTAAAACCAAATTGGAGTTTTAATAAATCTTTAAAAGAATGATTTATGAATAAAATTAAGAATTTATCTTTGATAGGATATCCTGGATTGGAATGAGGCAATGATGTGTTTTATTACAGCACTTGATTTTTAATTATAAAAATATGCAAGTTATTTGGAAGGACCGGGTTTAACCCATTCCGAATAATTACTACGACAATGAAGAGTCGAAGATGAAGACGGTATAAGACCGCTGATCTTCATGTCGAATGGATGAGTTACCATTGACGCCCATGATTGGAGTAGCTACCTTGAAGGGGCTACAATGGTGGCCGACCGGACGTACGTGTTGATTTTCCGGACTCCGGTTTCGTTCAGACCCAGGACGGACTTGTAAATGGATGCGTGTCTGACGTTGAATTTCATTCCATGTACGTTGGTTTCTATTTGGTGTATATCTATTTGGTGGTGGAGAATTTATTCTCTACTTAACACCCGGATGTATATTGATGGTTATCGATCGCATGGCGCGAATTGTCAACGTGGCACGCCAAGATGCAAATGATCAAGACTTTTGTTGAAAAGCAGAACCTTGTGGCTGATGATCAAAGCACGGCCTGTTTAGGCATAGCTTTGTATATAGAATGACTTCGCGAGCCTCACACCCCGGTATGAGTCAAAAACAGGATTTGGACCGTAGGGAGTGCACACGTTTCTTTCTAGCTAGATTGATGTCAGCGACCTACCAGCCCTGACATTTTACTTATGTGGTTTTTGGATTGAGGTACCTCGAATTTTTATAGGCCGATAGTGGTCATATTATAGGTTCAAAGGAACCAGGAAACGTGTGTTCAGGCATAACCAATCCACTACCCATAGGCGGGGACCGGCCCTACCGCATCCAAGGGTTCACTGCGGGGGATCCTGAGGCATTTGCTAGTGTGTCTCGAATCGGAGAGGAGCTTGCCCCAAGCCTCGACTCATGATGGAAATCCAATTTCCAATACGACCTTGCGATTTTGATTGTAGAACAAGTATGGTGACATAGTAGGATGGGGTACTATGCCGTCTATGATTAATACATTATGATTGAAATGTTTTTATTAGAATATATGCACACTAATACTAAATCCGTTTTACCTTATCAAGCATCTTTTGACCATTATAAGGTAAAACCCTCTCCTCTAGTTTGCGTTGCATTGTGTGATGGGACTTGGGACTTATAATGGTTTCATTTTTCTAAAAAGCATAGCGTTATTTGAACGATTTACTTTACTTATGCACTGGCAATCCAATGGAGTAAACTCGTTCCGCGTTAGCGGCGTGGTCATGTGATTAGCCTTATCATTAGATTAGTTTAGTTAAGATTCCTCATACCAGTCCCATGACTGACCTGTAGTTTGTTTCACTGGCAAATTCGGGTGCCCATATTTTTCCACACGGGCAGTCGAATAGCTTGTTTTGCAGATATCTATTCTTTTAGCAGAATCCTGGATTGAAGCTTAAAGCTGTCTCCAGAGCATTTATATTCTTCCGCTGTGTATTGTATTTATGTATTGTAATTCAACTTCCGCTGTATCATTCCTTTAATTGATGTACTCTGATATTCTGTACTCTGATGTAACCTTATTGTAATGTCTATAAAATTCTATTGTTATTTGTTCTTATGAATTGTATTCCCAAAGTTAACGTATGCGAGTTTTGAACGGTCTTGGTCGATTTTGCGATCGATTAGGTCCGGGCAAAATCCATGTCGTTACAGTTGGTATCAGAGCCCTGGTTAGCTCAAATCTTTGGGGTACAACTCGTTAGTACTGAACAAAAGACTCATCAGAGATTGGATTAGTAATATCCAATAAGAATACTCATTAGAGATGGGATCAGTAGTATCCTAGAATGAGTCCGAAGAGTGTTTTTTTTTTTTAAATAAATAAAAGTGGTAACAAATTTAGTTTTGAAAATTTATCTTAAAATACGTATTTGAGATATTATTATATTTTAGATTTGGACAATCGAGTATATAGAGATTTAATATACGCCTTATAAGCGTGTATAAGAAGCTCCAATATATTAGATAGATATAGAGTCACACTCTAATAGCCCGGAGATGATTCTGATGATGAGGCATCATCATCAGTGTTTATGTTCGAGTTCAGAGTGGGATACCTATATATTTCCAATCGAATGGTATGAGAACCAAAACTTAGTTAGGACACATTGCTGTGATTTGCACTAAAATATGATTTTTGACTATATATAAAAGTTATATATATTTGAAAAGTTAATCACCTAATTGATTGCTGGTTGTGATGTTTGATTATTAGTTTAACTAATAAAATTATTGAAACCAATAAATAAAAATTTATCGTTAAGTTAGTTAACAAAACAACTTTTAGCTACGTTCCTTTTCGAGGACGAAAAGATTTTAAGTGGGGGCGATTGTAACAACCCGGAATTTTGGGGCCAATTTTTTTTTTTTTTAGAAATTTTAATGAATTTAGAATATTTAAAAAAATTTATTTTAAATAATAACGAAAAGAAAAAAATGAAATATGTTTTAAAATAAAATTTAGTCTTTATTTAAATGTAAGAATATAAAAATGATTTACATTGAAAGGTTATTCTTTTTAATGTGAACAAACATATTTTGTTTAGCCCTAAAAGTTATTCTTTTGATGAAAATGAACATATTTTGATTAGTGCTAAAAGTCTAACTTTTTAAATGTCATGTAAAACATGAAATTAATTTACAATAAAAACTTAACTTTTTACTGTCATGTAAGAACATGAATTTGGTTAACATAAAAAAGAAAAAAAAAATCTTTTAATGTCATGTGTTTTGCATTAAAAATTTATTCTTTTTAACGTCACGTAGGAACTTTAATGACATTTATTAATTTATTGATTGAAAGTAAAGTGTAGGTTATAAATGAAATAAAATTTGACAATACATATATATATATATATATATATATATATATGTATATGTATATGTAAATATCTTTGGCTGTCCTCTTAAATAATTCCCCTGTCAATTCAAAATGTAACTTTTAGGACTTCAAAACGTAGAAAACCTTCATTAATTGGTCAATTTTGAAATGTGAAAAGTTGCAAACATTCATTTCTAACAATAATATTTAATACTATAGTGTTAGTTCTAATTTCTAACAAATAACATTAATTTAGCATTTATTCTTTCCATTTCATTCTCTCTCTCTCTCATTGTTATCTACATTTGAAATTTGAATAAATAAATAAATAAGTTAGATGTGTCATTATAGCATTTAATCCAAGGGGATTTAAGGAAACATAAATGAGAAATAAATACGCCACCTCAGCCAATTTATTTTCCTTGTAACATAAAACATATGTAGGGACACAAGTAAGGAATAAAGTAAAACATGCAACCGAATAAAGGAAGTAATATATATATATATAATAAAATAAAAGTTGCATCTTTCATAAAATAAATAAAATTTGAAATCATATTTAATGAGGCGTGTCATTCATTGCAAGGAAAATAAAAAAAAGGAAAAAAATAATGACAATGATAACAATAATTGCCGCATGCGTTTAATTCATATACTTTAATTCTTCATGTTCTCTCTCTCTTCTTTTTCATATACATATATGCCATAATATATACTTTTTTTAAATACAAGAAAAAGAAAAATAAGAGAAAAAAAAGAAGGATAAGGTAAACAACTATTAAATTAAATATTATTTAATATATATATACCCTAATATATACGGTCAAAACAAAACCCTAATACCAACTATAGCCGCCGCCCAGCTATGGATCAATGGCCATTCCTTTTCAGGATTCAATCCTCAATTAATCCCAGTCCCTCACAAATTAAAACATGAACCCAAAGACAAAATCAAAGTTCAACACGCAATCTTTAAATTGGTACGGTGATGATCGTTTCTAGAGTTTTGTGGTGCTCAATTTTTGACCGAGGAGGGCCGACGCTTGGAGGAGGATTCACGAGGCAGGAGGGGTGCGAGTTGGCCGGGTCTTCGGGTGGTGGCGGCGCATGTGGAGGCGGTGGTCGTGGCAGGTTTGGATCGATGGACGGGGGTTCCAGGTGGCATGCGAATTGGGGTTTGACAATGGAGCTTTGGGTTCGAATTCGACTGTAAACCAACGAAGAAGAGGAAGGGATTAACAGTAAGGACTAGGACCGTTATAATTGTGATAACTAGATCTACATCATGAAATTGATCAGAATGGAAAATGAGCAGAATTGAATTTTAGGCTAATTAAAAATCAAAACAGCACATGATTCAGAAGGAGTAATCAATGTGAGATTTCTTTGTTTAATAATAAATTAAAATTTTAATTATTTTATTGTTATTAGAAATCGATGTATGTATGTATGATATTAGAGTTGTGATGTTGTGATGGAAACTTGTTGTTTGTGTTAATTTCGACATTCATTTTGTCATGTTAGATTTGGAATTACGCGCAAACAAAAATATTGCTTTTATCCGTCATGTTTAAAATTAGAAATGGTATACGAATAAAAGTATTGTTTTTTTTATTTGCCTTGTTGAAATTAGAATTAAATGCGAATAAAAATGTTGTTTTTATGTGTGACGTTAAATATTAAAATAATATGCGAATAAAAGTATACACTTTTATTTGTTATGTTAAAGTTAGTAATTTGATTGAAATTAAAAACGTTCTTTCTTTTTATTGTCATATACAATATAGGGATGGTCATTATTAGGAAATGTCATATGTTAGAATAAATATGTCATTTCTGTTAGAAAAATGTTTTTTTTTTATAAAAACATGCCATTTAGTAAGATGTGTTTTTGCCGACAAAAACATGTCACTTAGTCAAGATTTGTTTTGTCAATAAATGAATGTCATTCATTTAGGAATGTAAATTAGTTAGAATCATGTTTATATAAACCCAAACACTTATTTGTCAAAACATGTTAACGAATTGGGAATAATCATTTTTGTCAAAACTCGTTAGTTGCAAATAAAAATAACCTTTTTGTCAAAACATGTAAACTGAAATAAAAGCTCTCATTTGTGTCAAAACATGTCATAAAAAAAATCATGAATATAAAATGTCATTCATTTTAAATCATGTTATATTAGAAATAAATTGTCAATTTTGCTGTATTAAAAATTGATAATATAAATTATGGCATTTATGTTGAATCAAAATTGACCAAATAAGCATATCATTCATATGAAGTAGAATTGTCAATGCAAAATTGTCGTTTTGTCATTAGAATTTGTAAATAAGTAAAAGTACCATTTTTACTTGTTAAGATTTGATTAGAAACTTAGAGTTTGCTTTGACAAATAAAATTTACTTTTATTGTCATTGGAAACTTAAAATTTGACACACAAATAAAACTCACTTTTTATTCGTCATTAGGAAACTTGGAACTTGTATACAAATGAGATTTGCTCTTTTTATATTATTAGAAACCATAGAAAAATTTGAACATGTCAAATACTCATTTATGTGTCATTAAAATTCATAGGTAATTGTTTATATATAAAGGTGCATTTATGTGTCATTACAATTCATAGGTAATTGTTTATATATAAAGGTGCATTTATGTGTGATTAAAATTCATAGAAAATTGTTTATATATAAAAGTGCATTTATGCGTCATTAAAGATTCATAGGAATTTGATTACAAATAAATGACTATTTAATTGTCGTTTGAATAACATAGAAAGTGATTACAAATAAATGACTATTTAATTGTCATTTGAATAACATAGAAAGTGATTACTAATAAATGACTATTTAATTGTCATTTGAATAACATAGAAACTTGTTTATAATAACATGACATCCTTTGTTTTTTTTTCATTTTGTTATTGTAAATAAAAAGGACAAATTTTTGTTAGAAAATGTAAATTATAATAAAAAGGACATTCTTGTTAGAAAATATACATTAGGATAAAAATAACCATTTTTGTCGAATTAGAATTTACAAAAGGAAATTGTCAACAAAGACAAAGTTATTAATTTTCATTCGTTGTTGGAATAGAATTGTATACAATATAAAAAGATATTTATATCGTCGTGTTATATATTGTGTATTACACTTCCATTTACAAGTTATCCAACCTGTTTATGTTGATTGGGACGATAATTTTTACACATCGCCCAAGTGCACAGATAATTTATTTAATTATTTGTTGTGTTATATGTTGGTTGAAAACCCCACACGGGTCTTGTGATGATATTCACACATCTCCCTTGTGATTTATTATAAGTGTTATTTATTTGATGCTTATACAATATATAATGCACTTTGGATGTTGTGGATGGTTTTTGATAATGTTTATCATTAATATAGTATTCTTGCATTTTGTGAAACCCATATAATTAAAATATATGGTAATTGTTGGGCCTCGTTCCAATTTGGAATTAAGTAATATTTTAATTTAATATCCAGTTAAAGAAATCAAATAAGGACTTTGATGTTTTAAATTCAAAAGATTTTGTTTTGTTTGTTAAAAAGTTACAATTAAAAAGGTTGAATTAAAAATATGAATTGGGCCATGACACGAGGTTAAGTCCAACTTATGGGATAAGTCTGCCCGGAACCAACCGGCATATCCAGCATCCATAAGTCACAGGCTTAATGTGGGAGGTCTGGCCCAGTATAAAATAAAATGAATAAGAAATTGAATTGGCCTATTTAATCTGTTTTAAATAGAAACACCGTTTTAACCCGAATGTGTTTATCCATTCATTTTATTCATTTTAAAATGAATATTAAAAAAGAATTGATTTATAAAATTATTAAAAATATGGAAATATTATGTAAAATCATAATAAATGATTTAAAAGGAATTTAGATGAAAATTTCCAATAGTGAAAAGATAAATATATTTTATCGATATGAACTAGTTATTAACTAGAATAAATCTTGTAATTAAGATTTAATAAAGTTTTCCAATAAATTAATATTTACTTGGAATTAAATAGAATAAATTGGATTTTTGGGTTGTCGTGAATGGTGTCTTAAATAACACTGTTCTTAACCCCAGTTAAGAAAAGATTAAATCTTTTAATTAAGATTTTTCGAGTTTTCAATTATATTTGATAATTGGAATAAAATGAAATGCGAATTGGATTTATCGTGAACAGTGTTTTAAACGACACTTGTTCTTTAACCCAATTTGCAGTGAATTATAATTTGGAATTTATAAATCTTTTTATTAAGATTTAAAATAAAATATTTTCCAAGGGTAAACTTTTCCAATTTCATATATTAAATTGGGATTGAATGGAATTTGATTTAATAATATTCGAGATGAGCTTCTGTAAAAGAAGGCCGTTAATATATATGGAATTTAAAAGGCTTTGCCGTTATTCCATTTATATTAATAGTCCGATACGGAAATTTATATCGATTATACATCGGTCTGATTTCAATGAAAATTCCATATTTAATGGAAGATGAATTTGAGTTTATCGTGAACAATGTTTTAAATGACATTAGTTCTTTAACTCAAATAAGGATAAGATTAATTTCTTAAAATTAAATAAACATTAAATAATGATTTTGATATTTAAAACCAAATTGGAGTTTTAATAAATCTTTAAAAGAAAGATTTACGAATAAAATTAAGAATTTATCTTTGATAGGATATCCTGGATTGGAATGAGGCATCGATGCGTTTTATTACAGCACTTGATTTTTAATTATAAAAATATGCAAGTTAGTTGGAAGGTGTAACGACCCGGGAAAAAGCGACCTTGGTTATCCGATATATAACACCTATCGAACGATCAAAAGTCGAAATTACCGGATAGTCCAAGAAAGAAATTAGAGGGTGAGGATAGATAAGATAGAAAATTAGAACAGAAGAAGAAGAAGAAGAACACAACAACATCAGAGTAACACGAATCTCACAGCGGAACGAATAAAATATAATAGACAACATATCTTGAAATCAAAGTAGTATATGTATATCATATCATTATCAGAGTACAACACTTTCATCACAGCGGAATAATCAATAGCTAGAAAAATCTTGAAGCCTCTTGCTCCAGGCTCTTCAAGCATACCTGTAAATCCTGACTACTTGACTGCCCGTACAAATTTGGGCACCCAAGAGTTTAGGGAAAACAAAACAAAATAAATTCCGGGTCAGTCATGGGACTGGTGTGAGTAAACTCAAATCATTTGGTTTAACTTTCAAAATCCTTCCGAAAGAAAAGATAATCGTAAGACCAATCCACACATAAACACGGACGGTTTTTACCTTACGATAACCCAAAACACTTTGGAAATCATATATTATCTGATATTATAATAATGTCTAATCACAAGTAATTAAAATATAGTAGAACGCTTGCATCTCACGCTCTACATATATAGTATACAAATCAAACTCGCAGGCACTTATTGGAAATTGGATTCCAACTTGACAAGGTATGGGACCACCTTCCGAACGTGTATCTCTAGAGGCGAATACACTGGGTTCAACAAGAACATCTTGCAACCCGGCCCACACATGACCGACCACTCATTTCGCTTGAGTGTATCGAATGTATATCACCAACGGTTGGGATCAGCAACCGTCTCCCGATAAGGGACAGCATCGATAGATTTAAGAACAAAAGGAATTTCTCTAGATAGGTGATCATACATCCTAATGGGTGCGACCCACATAGCCATGCTGCCTGCCCGATTTTTGTCATTTCCCGGTGGATGAGGCTTGAGGTCATAACGTATCTTTTGACAGATCCCACCTCCATTACTTTGAATGCCACATCGTCATACCCGCCAAATCACAAATTGATTTCACCAAAAATACCACGGGTATACAGCTAAGAGAAACGAATTCCTCCGCCACCAAACGTAAGTACGTTTGAAGAGATCAACTTACGCGATCCTTTGAATATACTCTGTCAGACATTCGTCCATTCACGTTTGTCCTGGGACTGGACAAACCGAAGGCACTATTCTGTAAATAGGATAGCCCTTGCATAACTCCCTCTTCAATATATTCAGCATACTTGATTCGCAACGCTTATGCCAATACGGAGTGGTTCACTGGATAATAATCCAACCGGTCTCTCCATATTAACAACGTAAAATGGTCAAAAACTTTGATAGTCGGTGATTTAACTATCCAATGAAAACATGTCTGTGTGCAAACAACGATATTATTTCCAGATGGAAATTCTATCGATCAATCATCATTCATCATCAAATTATCATAAATTTACCCTTTTCCTTATTCTTGTTTTCCTATATTTCTTATTTACTATATTTAGAAAATATACGTTGTTAACAATGGAAAACAATTCCATTTCTCATTTTCTATATTCAGAAAACATTTCTGATTTTCATTTGGAAGACATTTTCAAATCTCCTTCATTGGGTTTAAACTGATGTTTGAATAAACATCGCTATGCCAACACCAACCATTTCGCTCATTTACTAAATTCACTTAACCCCTTTCACTCTCGAACCTTATCCACTTCTTAGTTAAAACGAAGTCAATCAAGTTGGGGTATAATTACCTCTCAGACCTTAACTGAACAACATTTCTAACTTCAAAATAGACAGAGTTCAAACTTCGCTCTTTAAGAAACTTCCTTGCGAACTCTCGGATTCTATTTATGAATCCACTTCCTTTACTGAATCATTTGATTATAACTATAAATGTTATAATTCCATGCTTTCAAAATATGTTAACTTAAATATATTTCCATATCTTAATTTGGATAAATAAACAACCAACTACTTTATTAACAGATAATTAAAACTTGATTTGAAATGGAAAGTAAACATTACTTCCCTTGATTCGATATAATCGAATTTCCATGTATGATTCGCTCTCGAATAATCACTATCCGATAATTCTCTTTCGAATAAACTATATTTGATTCCCCTGTTCGAATAACTAATATTCGATAATCCTTTTCTTCGAATAACTAATATTCGAAAAATCTCACTTCGAATAAACCATATTCGATAATTCTCTCCTTCGAATAACTATATTCGATTTAACACACTTCGAACGAACTATATTCGATTACTCTTCTCGAATAAACCATATTCGATAACTCTACTTCGAATAGGTGATATTCGATTAATTCCCTTTTTGACTAACCCTACTTAATTTACTAATACTCGACTAACTCGACTTAATTAACTTCTATTGATTAATTACTATTTGATTTAACACCATTTGCTTGACTCTAGATCGCAGCGATCACAATGGTTACGCCTGATTCCCTCAGGAAACATCCGACCGCCGTAGGCTATCTGCAGCCCTGCGAATTACGCTAGCAGTCGTGCTAAATGGAAATTCATCCTTAAATAACTTTGTCTATTTTTAACTCTATCTCGAATAATTAGATTCGATCAATTCTAATTGAATAACTAATATTCAATTAACCCTTATTCGATTACTATATTTGAATAACTCTAGTTCGATTTGACTCAAAACGATTAACTCTAACTGATTAACTCTAACTGGTTAATTCTAACTGAATAACTCTAACTGGATAACTCTAACTGAATAACTCTAACTGGTTAACTCTAACTAACTAACTCTAACTGTTTAACTTTACGGTTTAACTCTGACAGTTTAACTTCAATGGTTTAACTCTGATAGTTTAACTCCAACTGTTTAACTCTAACAGTTTAACTCCAACTGTTTAACTCTAACAGTTTAACTCCAACGGTTTAACTCTAGTTGATTATCTCTTTTGAATTAATCCCTTTGACTTTTCTCTTTTGAATAATTCCTTTGGAATAATCCCTTTGAATTACCTCCCTTGAATAGATTCTTTTTCTATTCGTTTACTCAACAAATAACTATTCTCTTTTCGCTTCTATTTATTTAACAAATAAATATTCCCTTTAACTTTTCTATTTATTCAACAAATAAATATTTCTTTTAACTTTTCTATTTATTTAACAAATAAGTACTTCTGTCAACTTTTCTTTATTCCCTACATGAATATTCCCTTTTCAATTCCATTTGTAAATACTTTTACGAATGTTTCCCTTTTTATTTCTATTTGTAATCGTTTCACAAATATTTCCCTTCTATTTGATTTCACCAATATTTTCCCTTCTATTTGATTTCACCAATATTTTCCCTTCTATTTGATTTCACCAATATTTGTTTTTTTACAAATGCTTTGATTCTATAATCATTTTCTCTCATGAAATTCTCTTCCTTTTATATATAAAATCTATTGATTTTATATAAATAATTTATTTTCAAAATAAACTTTGAAAATCCCTTTTCACTTTCTAGTATCACTTATGGTATAAAAATACCAAATCAAAAGGTTCAATCATCATCCAAACACGCAGGTTCAACAACAGATGATATAACACATCATATATCGGAATATACGAAAAACGATAAATAAATGTTGAGGAATCCAGTTGGATTCCTCCGACCTGTTTCCCTGCATCCACAGATGTCAGTCAACATAAATAACATGGAGGTAAAATATTCTGATAAACAGAATCAATATTTCGATACGATTTATATATATATCGTTACCGATATTTTCAATCAACTAACTAGCAGTTCAACCAAACAGCCAATACACAGCAAATCAACCAATATTTACCAATTCTAAAAATACTTTAGAGAAATATAAAGTGTTCAGAATTAGTGAGATTTACTCACATTGGACGGTTTATCGTTGAATAACGATAATCGGTCATTGATTTGGTTCAGGCGTTTAATTTTGCCATAAATCCAAACGAGCTCCAATCCACTTGCGATCAGTTCCATTGCGTAGTGCTTGTCCATACGATCCCAATGGATCCTGTTTCGTTAAATTTCGTTAATGTATGCAAAAGTTATGCTATTTACAATATTTACCTAATTTAAATGAATATATATTTAATTAAATTATTTTTATCTTAATTAATTTTTAATTGCGTTATAAGCCAAATTACCTTCCCTGCCCTTCTAAAAAATCCTACTTTCCCATCTCTAGCCATATCCAATTTTTCTTTAAAATTGAAAAACCATTTTAATATTAATTAAATTTAATTTTCAAATAAAATATTTAAAAATATTCATTTAATTATAACTTAAAAATTTTAATCCGGATCAAAAATCTGCTTCCACTCATTTTAAAGTATTTTTCGATAAGAATCCAACGGTCCTTGTTTCGTGGAAATCCGACTTGTTTTGAAAAAGTTATAAGCTTTTAAAGTTTATGGTTAAAAATTACGAAAATGCCCCTGGTCTGTTTTAAATTCAAATTAAATTCAAATTACATTTTAAATTTAAATTTAAATTAATTATCTCATCCGTCGGATCAGTTAGGGATAGCCAGGGAGAGCAGGAAACTATATTTTCCAAACTCAAGCCTTAGACACTATCCTCTCTGTCACCCTTAGAATGTTCTGATATTTATTTTTACAAATTCTATTTTAATTATAATATATATATATTACACAAATAAATAAATAAATAAATATTATTTAAAAACTTACCCCGCGAAGCCCAAGCCTCTGCCTAAGAGTCCCTAGCTCCCCGTCTTGCCCTCCTTTCTCCCTTCCTTCCCTTTTCCCTATTTCCTAATATTTTATTATTATTTCTACCATTGCCAAAGCTTGAAAGAGGAGGAGGAGGAGTGAGTTTAAAATGAAGGGGGGGGGGGGGGCTATTTATAGCCGAAGGAGTCACATGGATTGCTGAGGTGGCGCGAATCCAACGGTCGAAAATGGATGGCTAGGATTAATCCTTAAATTTATTAAATTATAAATAAATTTAATAATTTATGAATAGTAAAGTGTGTTTTCTCAACCCTATTCGGACGTTAATTTGACTTACTTATTGATACCTTATCCAAAATCTTTTTCAACCATGTTGTTCAATTTTTCTTGCTCTTCAATAATATATAAAAATATTTAAATTTTGAATTCGTTTGAACTTTCAAATAATTTAAATTCAAATTCAAAATAGTGTTTTGTGTTAGTTTCAACACCTTCCGGTCTCATGTTGGAGTATCAAACGATAACGGTTTTCAGAAATTCTTCCACCATCTGGTCCGGTTTTTAATGTACTTCAATCCTATGTATTCAAATCAAAAATCGGAGTTCGTTTAGATTTTCAAATAATTTATTTAAATTTTGTTTCCTTAATAACTTTCTATATCCGTTATAGGATTTTCCCAGATTTCATATATAGCTAATATCCTATGTTTAGAATTTTCCTGGATAGGTCTCAGGTTCTAGTTTTACCGTTAGCATTAGCAAATTCCAATTACCGTCAAAATTTAGTTCAAATTTTGGCCTTTTATTTTTTCTTTTCCACATACGGATGCCATTTTTGACGTAACTTGGTTGGTTACCTAATTTCATCATTTCGGATTTAATGAAACTGATTTCATCGAAATCCGAGTTCGTTAGCTACTACATCCTTTGTAAACGTACTATTTTTAAATTAAAAATTTATCTTTTTATACTGCCATTTCACATTATATTGCAGATCCACTAAATTTCTACCATTTCGGAATAAAATAAAATATTCAAAATTATTGAAATTAAACCATTTAAAATTCCAAAACAATAAAAACATTTTTAAATATTAAACTAAATGGTCAAAAAATCTGGGCCGATACATTCTTTCCCCCTTAAAATAATTTCGTCCTCGAAATTGCTAAGGTAGTAAAATGAACTTTATAACTAGGTTAAAATTATTTGGTTACTCTGATTTCACTAAACCAATCTATTCTAATTAATTTATTAATTTATTTCTATAAACGAAAATTTTCAAAAATTCTGAAAATTTTCTAACACTCGAAATTTCTGAAAAATTTCGCCAGCACCTCTTTTGTACTGGTCAATAGCTCAAACTCCAACTCGCCTCCCTAGGCCTTCTTCAACCCAAAAGAAAATCAAACAGCCAAGTGGCTGGCCAAACAGGCTCATAAATCTCATCCAACTCATATGAATATGTACGTATACCTTTTTGTCGGCATTCAATTCTGCTATCAATTTAGCATATACCACTATCATCCCAATCAAACTCCCAATCACTTTTATCTTCAGCACGACCATCCGCTTATAACCAAGCCAAATTTCAATCAAACTGCAATTCCAATCTCAATTCAAATTTCTTGCTCGACCATCCATTTCTATCCCAGATAATCTCTAATTCAGTCCAATTCTACTTGATACCATTTTATTTCATTTCAACTCAATTTCCACTGAACTGGCTTCAACTCAATTTCAAATTTGCTTTCACAAATTTCTATTTAATTTGTGTTTATTTCAAACAATCTTACCTGGGAGTTTCAAATAGCTTTGCCTTTTCCAAAAATCAAATATCCCTTTGGAATATCAAAACAACTCGGTTTCTCAAAACAATTCAAAAACAAAATCTTTGGTAGTAATCTGTCACTTACAAACTCGAAAATGAACACCGATGATGTCCGGATCAACATCGGAATTTATTTTCCAGCTATCGAAGTGAGTTCAATACTATGTCACTTTCAAAACCATTTCTAAACACTTTCATTTTGAAATTCATTTCAAAATATCCCTTTTTAATGCTTGTAACAAATTTAAAATCTCCCAGGATTTTAAAATTCACATATATTCAATTTAATTCCATTTACAACGCTTATTCAAATTTTAGCAATTTTAATTCCAATTCTGAACTTAAATTCAGATTTAATTCATCTGATTTCATATATTTCACTTATATGAATTTTGATTTTTTATTTACATAACCATTCCACATTTTATAATCTTATTCGATTATAATCACAACCAACACATTCAATATACTATAATAATTTCAAAGATCTATACTTTGCTTATATCAAAATATAATTTGGGTAAAATTATTTCATTTACCCTTTTTTTCAAAACATATCGTGTCGACCCATAGTATTCAAGTGTTTATAAACTCCTATCGATACAGTGGATCAAACTGATCGACTAGAACTCATAAACAACTCAACCAACAAATCTCCACAATATAAAACCATTTTTATATCAAATAACAAATACGTTCACTCGTATATATACACTCAAACTCAGTCTAGGGTATTACTAACCCCATCTCTACTGAATCACGCCACAGAGCCAAGGTAATACTTAACCTTCAGCTCTGATACCAACTGTAACGACCCGGGAAAAAGCGACCTTGGTTATCCGATATATAACACCTATCGAACGATCAAAAGTCGAAATTACCGGATAGTCCAAGAAAGAAATTAGAGGGTGAGGATAGATAAGATAGAAAATTAGAACAGAAGAAGAAGAAGAACACAACAACATCAGAGTAACACGAATCTCACAGCGGAACGAATAAAATATAATAGACAACATATCTTGAAATCAAAGTAGTATATGTATATCATACCATTATCAGAGTACAACACTTTCATCACAGCGGAATAATCAATAGCTAGAAAAATCTTGAAGCCTCTTGCTCCAGGCTCTTCAAGCATACCTGTAAATCCTGACTACTTGACTGCCCGTACAAATTTGGGCACCCAAGAGTTTAGGGAAAACAAAACAAAATAAATTCTGGGTCAGTCATGGGACTGGTGTGAGTAAACTCAAATCGTTTGGTTTAACTTTCAAAATCCTTCTGAAAGAAAAGATAATCGTAAGACCAATCCACACATAAACACGGACGGTTTTTACCTTACGATAACCCAAAACACTTTGGAAATCATATATTATCTGATATTATAATAATGTCTAATCACAAGTAATTAAAATATAGTAGAACGCTTGCATCTCACGCTCTACATATATAGTATACAAATCAAACTCGCAGGCACTTATTGGAAATTGGATTCCAACTTGACAAGGTATGGGACCACCTTCCGAACGTGTATCTCTAGAGGCGAATACACTGGGTTCAACAAGAACATCTTGCAACCCGGCCCACACATGACCGACCACTCATTTCGCTTGAGTGTATCGAATGTATATCACCAACGGTTGGGATCAGCAACCGTCTCTCGATAAGGGACAGCATCGATAGATTTAAGAACAAAAGGAATTTCTCTAGATAGGTGATCATACATCCTAATGGGTGCGACCCACATAGCCATGCTGCCTGCCCGATTTTTGTCATTTCCCGGTGGATGAGGCTTGAGGTCATAACGTATCTTTTGACAGATCCCACCTCCATTACTTTGAATGCCACATCGTCATACCCGCCAAATCACAAATTGATTTCACCAAAAATACCACGGGTATACAGCTAAGAGAAACGAATTCCTCCGCCACCAAACGTAAGTACGTTTGAAGAGATCAACTTACGCGATCCTTTGAATATACTCTGTCAGACATTCGTCCATTCACGTTTGTCCTGGGACTGGACAAACCGAAGGCACTATTCTGTAAATAGGATAGCCCTTGCATAACTCCCTCTTCAATATATTCAGCATACTTGATTCGCAACGCTTATGCCAATACGGAGTGGTTCACTGGATAATAATCCAACCGGTCTCTCCATATTAACAACGTAAAATGGTCAAAAACTTTGATAGTCGGTGATTTAACTATCCAATGAAAACATGTCTGTGTGCAAACAACGATATTATTTCCAGATGGAAATTCTATCGATCAATCATCATTCATCATCAAATTATCATAAATTTACCCTTTTCCTTATTCTTGTTTTCCTATATTTAGAAAATATACGTTGTTAACAATGGAAAACAATTCCATTTCTCATTTTCTATATTCAGAAAACATTTCTGATTTTCATTTGGAAGACATTTTCAAATCTCCTTCATTGGGTTTAAACTGATGTTTGAATAAACATCGCTATGCCAACACCAACCATTTCGCTCATTTACTAAATTCACTTAACCCCTTTCACTCTCGAACCTTATCCACTTCTTAGTTAAAACGAAGTCAATCAAGTTGGGGTATAATTACCTCTCAGACCTTAACTGAACAACATTTCTAACTTCAAAATAGACAGAGTTCAAACTTCGCTCTTTAAGAAACTTCCTTGCGAACTCTCGGATTCTATTTATGAATCCACTTCCTTTACTGAATCATTTGATTATAACTATAAATGTTATAATTCCATGCTTTCAAAATATGTTAACTTAAATATATTTCCATATCTTAATTTGGATAAATAAACAACCAACTACTTTATTAACAGATAATTAAAACTTGATTTGAAATGGAAAGTAAACATTACTTCCCTTGATTCGATATAATCGAATTTCCATGTATGATTCGCTCTCGAATAATCACTATCCGATAATTCTCTTTCGAATAAACTATATTTGATTCCCCTGTTCGAATAACTAATATTCGATAATCCTTTTCTTCGAATAACTAATATTCGAAAAATCTCACTTCGAATAAACCATATTCGATAATTCTCTCCTTCGAATAACTATATTCGATTTAACACACTTCGAACGAACTATATTCGATTACTCTTCTCGAATAAACTATATTCGATAACTCTACTTCGAATAGGTGATATTCGATTAATTCCCTTTTTGACTAACCCTACTTAATTTACTAATACTCGACTAACTCGACTTAATTAACTTCTATTGATTAATTACTATTTGATTTAACACCATTTGCTTGACTCTAGATCGCAGCGATCACAATGGTTACGCCTGATTCCCTCAGGAAACATCCGACCGCCGTAGGCTATCTGCAGCCCTGCGAATTACGCTAGCAGTCGTGCTAAATGGAAATTCATCCTTAAATAACTTTGTCTATTTTTAACTCTATCTCGAATAATTAGATTCGATCAATTCTAATTGAATAACTAATATTCAATTAACCCTTATTCGATTACTATATTTGAATAACTCTAGTTCGATTTGACTCAAAACGATTAACTCTAACTGATTAACTCTAACTGGTTAATTCTAACTGAATAACTCTAACTGGATAACTCTAACTGAATAACTCTAACTGGTTAACTCTAACTAACTAACTCTAACTGTTTAACTTTACGGTTTAACTCTGACAGTTTAACTTCAATGGTTTAACTCTGATAGTTTAACTCCAACTGTTTAACTCTAACAGTTTAACTCCAACTGTTTAACTCTAACAGTTTAACTCCAACGGTTTAACTCTAGTTGATTATCTCTTTTGAATTAATCCCTTTGACTTTTCTCTTTTGAATAATTCCTTTGGAATAATCCCTTTGAATTACCTCCCTTGAATATATTCTTTTTCTACTCGTTTACTCAACAAATAACTATTCTCTTTTCGCTTCTATTTATTTAACAAATAAATATTCCCTTTAACTTTTCTATTTATTCAACAAATAAATATTTCTTTTAACTTTTCTATTTATTTAACAAATAAGTACTTCTGTCAACTTTTCTTTATTCCCTACATGAATATTCCCTTTTCAATTCCATTTGTAAATACTTTTACGAATGTTTCCCTTTTTATTTCTATTTGTAATCGTTTCACAAATATTTCCCTTCTATTTGATTTCACCAATATTTTCCCTTCTATTTGATTTCACCAATATTTTCCCTTCTATTTGATTTCACCAATATTTGTTTTTTTTACAAATGCTTTGATTCTATAATCATTTTCTCTCATGAAATTCTCTTCCTTTTATATATAAAATCTATTGATTTTATATAAATAATTTATTTTCAAAATAAACTTTGAAAATCCCTTTTCACTTTCTAGTATCACTTATGGTATAAAAATACCAAATCAAAAGGTTCAATCATCATCCAAACACACAGGTTCAACAACAGATGATATAACACATCATATATCGGAATATACGAAAAACGATAAATAAATGTTGAGGAATCCAGTTGGATTCCTCCGACCTGTTTCCCTGCATCCACAGATGTCAGTCAACATAAATAACATGGAGGTAAAATATTCTGATAAACAGAATCAATATTTCGATACGATTTATATATATATCGTTACCGATATTTTCAATCAACTAACTAGCAGTTCAACCAAACAGCCAATACACAGCAAATCAACCAATATTTACCAATTCTAAAAATACTTTAGAGAAATATAAAGTGTTCAGAGTTAGTGAGATTTACTCACATTGGACGGTTTATCGTTGAATAACGATAATCGGTCATTGATTTGGTTCAGGCGTTTAATTTTGCCATAAATCCAAACGAGCTCCAATCCACTTGCGATCAGTTCCATTGCGTAGTGCTTGTCCATACGATCCCAATGGATCCTGTTTCGTTAAATTTCGTTAATGTATGCAAAAGTTATGCTATTTACAATATTTACCTAATTTAAATGAATATATATTTAATTAAATTATTTTTATCTTAATTAATTTCTAATTGCATTATAAGCCAAATTACCTTCCCTGCCCTTCTAAAAAATCCTACTTTCCCATCTCTAGCCATATCCAATTTTTCTTTAAAATTGAAAAATCATTTTAATATTAATTAAATTTAATTTTCAAATAAAATATTTAAAAATATTCATTTAATTATAACTTAAAATTTTTAATCCGGATCAAAAATCTGCTTCCACTCATTTTAAAGTATTTTTCGATAAGAATCCAACGGTCCTTGTTTCGTGGAAATCCGACTTGTTTTGAAAAAGTTATAAGCTTTTAAAGTTTATGGTTAAAAATTACGAAAATGCCCCTGGTCTGTTTTAAATTCAAATTAAATTCAAATTAAATTTTAAATTTAAATTTAAATTAATCATCTCATCCGTCAGATCAGTTAGGAATAGCCAGGGAGAGCAGGAAACTATATTTTCCAAACTCAAGCCTTAGACACTATCCTCTTTGTCACCCTTAGAATGTTCTGATATTTATTTTTACAAATTCTATTTTAATTATAATATATATATATATATATTACACAAATAAATAAATAAATAAATATTATTTAAAAACTTACCCCGCGAAGCCCAAGCCTCTGCCTAAGAGTCCCTAGCTCCCCGTCTTGCCCTCCTTTCTCCCTTCCTTCCCTTTTCCCTATTTCCTAATATTTTATTATTATTTCTGCCATTGCCAAAGCTTGAAAGAGGAGGAGGAGGAGTGAGTTTAAAATGAAGGGGGGGGGCTATTTATAGCCGAAGGAGTCACATGGATTGCTGAGGTGGCGCGAATCCAACGGTCGAAAATGGATGGCTAGGATTAATCCTTAAATTTATTAAATTATAAATAAATTTAATAATTTATGAATAGTAAAGTGTGTTTTCTCAACCCTATTCGGACGTTAATTTGACTTACTTATTGATACCTTATCCAAAATCTTTTTCAACCATGTTGTTCAATTTTTCTTGCTCTTCAATAATATATAAAAATATTTAAATTTTGAATTCGTTTGAACTTTCAAATAATTTAAATTCAAATTCAAAATAGTGTTTTGTGTTAGTTTCAACACCTTCCGGTCTCATGTTGGAGTATCAAACGATAACGGTTTTCAGAAATTCTTCCACCATCTGGTCCGGTTTTTAATGTACTTCAATCCTATGTATTCAAATCAAAAATCGGAGTTCGTTTAGATTTTCAAATAATTTATTTAAATTTTGTTTCCTTAATAACTTTCTATATCCGTTATAGGATTTTCCCAGATTTCATATATAGCTAATATCCTATGTTTAGAATTTTCCTGGATAGGTCTCAGGTTCTAGTTTTACCGTTAGCATTAGCAAATTCCAATTACCGTCAAAATTTAGTTCAAATTTTGGCCTTTTATTTTTTCTTTTCCACATACGGATGCCATTTTTGACGTAACTTGGTTGGTTACCTAATTTCATCATTTCGGATTTAATGAAACTGATTTCATCGAAATCCGAGTTCGTTAGCTACTACATCCTTTGTAAACGTACTATTTTTAAATTAAAAATTTATCTTTTTATACTGCCATTTCACATTATATTGCAGATCCACTAAATTTCTACCATTTCGGAATAAAATAAAATATTCAAAATTATTGAAATTAAACCATTTAAAATTCCAAAACAATAAAAACATTTTTAAATATTAAACTAAATGGTCAAAAAATCTGGGCCGATACAGAAGGTCCGGGATTAACCCATTCCGAATAATTACTACGACAATGAAGAGTCGAAGATGAAGACGGTACAAGACCGCTGATCTTCGTGTCGAATGGATGAGTTACCATTGACGCCCATGATTGGAGTAGCTACCTTGAATGGGCTACAATGGTGGCCGACCGGACGTACGTGTTGATTTTCCGGACTCCGGTTTTGTTCAGACCCAGGACGGACTTGTAAATGGATGCGTGTCTGACGTTGAATTTCATTCCATGTACGTTGGTTTCTATTTGGTGTATATCTGTTTGGTGGTGGAGAATTTATTCTCTTCTTAACACCCTGATGTATATTGACGGTTATCGATCGCATGTTGCGAATTGTCAACGTGGCACGCCAAGATGCAAATGATCAAGACTTTTGTTGAAAAGCAGAACCTTGTGGCTGATGATCAAAGCACGGCCTGTTTAGGAGTAGCTTTGTATATAAAATGAATTTGTGAGCCTCACACCCCGATATGAGTCAAAAACGGGATTTGGACCGTAAGGAGTGCACACGTTTCTTTCTAGCTAGAGTGATGTCAGCGACCTACCAGCCCTGACATTTTACTTATGTGGATTTAGGATTGAGGTACCTCGGATTTTTATAGGCCGATAGTGGTCATATTATAGGTTCAAAGGAACCGGGAAACGTGTGTTCAGGCATAACCAATCCACTGCCGATAGGCGGGGATCGGCCCTACCGCGTCCAAGGGTTCACTGCGGGGGATCCTGAGGAATTTGCTAGAGTGTCTCGAATCGGAGAGGAGCTTGCCCCTAGCCTCGACTCATGATGGAAATCCAATTTCCAATACGACCTTGCGATTTTGATTGTAGAACTAGTATGGCGACATTGTAGGATGGGGTACTATGCCGTCTATGATTAATACATTATGATTGAAATGTTTTTATTAGAATATATACACACTAATACTAAATCCGTTTTACCGTATCAAGCATCTTTTGACCATTATAAGGTAAAACCCTCTCCTTTGGTTTGCGTTGCATTGTGTGATGGGTCTTGGGTCTTATAATGGTTTCATTTTTCTAAAAAGCATAGCGTTATTTGAACGATTTACTTTACTTATGCACTGGCAATCCAATGGAGTAAACCCGTTCCGCGTTAGCGGCGTGGTCCTGTGATTAGCCTTATCATTAGATTAGTTTAGTTAAGATTCCTCATACCAGTCCCATGACTGACCTGTAGTTTGTTTCGCTCGCAAATTCGGGTGCCCATATTTTTCCACACGGGCAGTCGAGTAGCTTGTTTTGCAGATATCTATTCTTTTAGCAGGATCCTAGATTGAAGCTTAAAGCTGTCTCTAGAGCATTTATAGTCTTCCGCTGTGTATTGTATTTATGTATTGTAATTCAACTTCCGCTGTATCATTCCTTTAATTGATGTACTCTGATATTCTGTACTCTGATGTAACATTATTGTAATGTCTATAAAAGTTTATTGTTATTTGTTCTTATGAATTGTATTCCCAAAGTTAACGTATGCGAGTTTTGAACGGTCTTGGTTGATTTTGCGATCGATTAGGTCCGGGCAAAATCCATGTCGTTACAGTTGGGTTTGGGTTGGAGTTCGTATGTGACAAGGGGTATTTTGGAAATTTAAAAATATATAAATAAATAAAAATATCTCATTGGTCGCAGAATTTTCTCCCTCCCTGGTAAGCCCTCGCTGCATTGCGGCACTGCTTCGATTCTTCCCTCCTCCTTTTTTCTTCCATCTCTCAACGAAACTACTCCCTTCTTTGGAACTTTTTGAAGATCTCAGAACGAGCTTCAAATCCATACTGGTTTGGTAATTTATCATCGAGTATTCCTCTCGAATCAACCTCCTGAAGTTGCTCCGCCTCGCCGTCGTTTCCTCCGCCGTCCGACCACCGAGTTCACCCCCCACCTACCTCGATCTGAGCGCCCCTCCTGGCGCTACAAGGTGGCATCAACCAATTTCAAAAACGTTCAACGGATTGAGCACAAATCGCAACCTTAGTTTTGAGCATTCAAAGAGAGGTAAAAGCCTATTTTCAATAAACTATATTATATCAGTTTTAAGCGCTACGGCTTTTGATTTCACTGTAAAAATCATATCTTTTTTCGTTCTTGACGAAATTCAGTGAAACAAGGGACAGTGGAGTCGTGTGGACGTCTTCTACATTATAGAAGAGACCGCTTATTTTTCTCAATTTTCTGCTATTTTTGGTGGTGGAACCCAAAGTGAGATTTCTAAATTATAAATGATATGGAAAACAAAGATGTATAAATTATACAGTCGATGTATGAGTTATACAAGTGTGTACACCTCTTGTATAAGTGTTCTATAAGTTGTACGTTCGATATATAAGTTATATATGCGTTGTAAAAATTATATGTGTTGAAATAGAAGTGAAATGCTTATATATATATATATATATATATATATGCGCCCCTCGTCCACAAACCATGGACGATATTTATTGGTTGTGATTGGTGTGGAAATTGGTTGATTAGAATTGTTTGTGGTTGAAATTGATTGATTGTGGTTGAAAAATACCCGTTTGTGGTTGAGAAATATTTGTTTGAAACCACATAGGATTAGTTTGTGGAAATGAAAAAAATATACATGCAGCCTGCGTGCGAACTAGATGCATGAAAGCCCCATTGTCAAAAGCTGCGAGGCTTTAAGGTAGAGCGAGGAGCCGTACTAGGGACGGCCCCAGTTTTAACTACCCTGCCGTTATGCTGCCGAAATTTTCTGAAATATTCATGAGTTAGAATTATTTTCATTTGTTGAAATTATTTCCATATGTTGAAACAGTTCATGTGTTGAATAGAAATTCATTCGTTCAATAGAAATTCCTGTGTTGGGTGGTATTCGTATTTGAAATAAATTGCCTTATAATAAAAATCCTATTTTTATCATTTATATGAACTATATAAAATAGTAATGTTTTGAAATAAATTGTTTTGCAATAAAAATCACATTTTTACTATATATATACAAACTATAGAAAACATTCATGTGTTGAATAGAAATTCATTCGTTCAATGGAAATTCATGTGTTGGATGGTATTCGTGTTTGAAATAAATTGCCTTATAATAAAAATCCTATTTTTATCATCTATATGAAATATATAAAATAGTAATGTTTTGAAATAAATTGTTTTGCAACAAAAATCACATTTTTACTATATATATACAAACTATAGAAAACCGTTCATGTGTTGAATAGAAATTCATTCGTTGAATAGAAATTCATGTGTTGAATGGTATTCGTGTTTTAAAACAAATTGTTTTATAATAAAAATCCTAATTTTATCATTTATATGAAATATATAAAATAGTAGTGTTTTGAAATAAATTGTTTTGCAATTAAAATCACATTTTTACTATATATATACAAACTATAGAAAACATTCATGTGTTAAATAGAAATTCATTCGTTGAATAGAAATTCATGTGTTGAATGGTATTCGTGTTTTGAAATAAATTGTTTTATAATAAAAATCATATTTTGATCATCTATATGAACTATATAAAATAGTCGTGTTTTGAAATAAATCGTTTTACAATAAAAATCACATTTTTACTATATACATGAGTTGTTAAAAATACTGAAGTGTCGAAGTGAATGTTTGTTGGATAAAAATATCATTTTTATCAAATGTTTGAAAAGCATATAGTTTTGAAATCGAAGAATCGATTATATTTATATATATATATATATATATATATAAATATAATTAAAATATATCGAATAACGAAGCTGTAGTTCGTGTTTTGAAACCGTGATTTCAAACGATTAGTGCGGGAGATCCGACCATCGGATTTTCCCGAAACCGAAACCGTTGGGTTCGCTTTGGAAATATCTTTCCAATGACACCAACATTGTAAAGATCCAACGATTGGATTGTCTGGAATGTTTAATTCAAATCTGAATAAAAACAGCACCAGAATCGATTATATATATATATATATATATATATATATATAATTAAATTAAATCGTGTAATGATGCTGTAGTTCGTATTTTGAAATCGAAACTTCAAACGATTATACAGGGAGATCCGACCGTCGGATTCTCTTGAAACTAGAACCGTTGGATTTGTTTTGAAAAGATCTTTCTAATGACATAAATTTTGTGAAGATCCAACGGTTAGATTTTCAGATATGTGTAAATCAAATTTGAAGAAAAATAGTGCCACGGCCGCGTTATGTAACAACCCGAAAATCTGGGCCAGTTTAAAATTTTTATTTTGGCAATTTTAGCGAATTTTGATTATTTAAAATGAATTATTTTAAATAATATCGACGAGAAATTTATTTTGAATAGAATCGAACGTATATATTATACGCGTCGTCGTTAGAATATAAATATTTATATATAATTATAAATAGAATTGAAAATGGCGCGGTAGTTCGATAATTCGATTTCAAACTTCAATTGAATGTACCGGGTGCAAAACAATCCGGATTTTAGTGAAACCAAAAATAATGGGATCTAATTGTGAATATCTTTCCAACCAATCCGAAAAATCAAGATTTCATATCAGGAATCAAAAGATATGTCCAGTTGAAAATTCTGAATAGTCGCTATGGAATTCAGGCCCTTAAAAATGGACATTTTGCAAACGACCTCGGATTTCGACGAAACCAGTTTTGTTGGATCCGCAGTGTCAAGTTATTGCTAGGTTTCAAATTTCATAATTTTCTGAATCAATATGTGAGCGTGGCAAAGGAAAACGCGATTGACCAGTTTCAGTTGATTTTAATCGACTGGAAATGGGTCATTTTTCTAACGGTCTCAGAATTCGACGAAACTAGTTTTATTAGGACCATATCGTCAATACGAAACTAGAAAATATTTTTATGGGATTTATATAGTTAGTATGTGACCCCGGTAATTTGAAATGTACGTTTAAAATTCAATATAATGATTTAAATGTAAATTCAACGGAAATCTATTGTAACAGCCGAATCGGCTTGCGATACATATCCCATTGTGTTCTGAATGGGGGTAAAACGCTATGGACGACAGGCGGTGGGTTCGATTCTGAAGTCGACAGAAAAAGTTGCTTTATGAGAATATAAATTTAATAATTAAATAATATAAAAAAAATATCTCCTCCCTCCTTAAATCACTCTGCCCCCCCCCCCTGTATCATTTCAGAAACGAAATAAAAAAACAAAAAGAAAAAAAGGGCGGAGGCGGAAACCGCCATCACCATCGCCGTCGCCTGGACCCTACGGCCTCGCCCTCCACCAGGAATCCCCCCCTCTCCTCTCGTGCTCGGTCCTCTCTCCCTCCCTCTCCATTGAAGCACGAACGGGATCTACCAGGTGCAACCGCGAGCTCGAAGACCGCTGCACCTCATCGTAGGCCCGCCACATCGGATCCGACACTCCCCACTCCCTCCGCTCCTCCAGCCTTCTCTTCCCCAATAGAAAACCCGACACCCTTAAACCCGTACCCCAAGCCGCCTCGACCCCACTGCACCACCTGCGTCACCCTGCCACCACCCTCAGCCCTTCCTCATGTCGAACCTGTGAGTTTTTATTTAATTTTATTTTCAGTTTTATTTAAAACATAAATAAAAATTGATTTTGTTATAGTTTAAAAACTGATTTTGTTATAATATAAAAACTGATTTTGTTATAATTTAAAAACTGATTTTGTTATAATTTAAAAACTGATTTTGTTATAATTTAAAAACTGATTTTGTTATAATTTAAAAACTGATTTTTATATAATAAGAAAACTGATTTTTATATAATAAGAAAACTGATTTTTATATAATAAAAAAACTGATTTTGTTTAAAAAGAAAAAACTGATTTTGTTTAAAAAGAAAAACTGATTTTTAACAGATTTAGAAACTGATTTTTTATTTTAAACTTTAAAAAGAAAAACTGATTTTAAGAAAAGTTTTAAAACAGATTTTAGAAAGGGTTTTAAAAGATTTGAACTTTTAAAAGAAAAAGATTTGAACTTTTAAAAGAAAAAGATTTGAACTTTGAATAGAAAAAAATAAAGAGAAAAGACGGAAATTTCATTAAGTAGAAGGAGTAAGATATGATTTTTGTATTTTTAAAGTAATAAAAATATAATCTTTACATCGTAGGAATATTAAAGATATAATCTTTATTTTTGAAAAGGCGAAATCTTTATATGGAAAATAGCGTGATAAAAATATAATTTTTATCTATACAACATAATAGTATAAAAATACGATTTTTATATATTGAATAGCAAACTAAAAATATGATTTTTATATATGGAATAGCGAAGTAAAAATTCGATTTTTACATAGGTAGTGAAAGCGGACAATGAAGATGACGAAGATGCGATAGCGATGAAGATTTCTATCAATGAAGTGCCGTGGAGCTAGGATAGCTAAAGGTGAGAATTTCTCACCTTTCAATTTCATTTCTATTTATATATATACTAGGATGCAGACGGTGCTTAGTAGCACCCGACACAATCGTCCACAGACCATGGACTTGTTTGTTTGGTTGCATAGATTAGTTATATGATTTGATTTGAATTTGGTTGTTGGGTGATTTTGATTGATGTATGAATGGCGTGGGCATTCACTAGACTGGGGATAAGGCTAGGCCTCGTCCCGTTCCTAGTATCGTGCCGTTATGCCGCCGAAATTTTCTAAAATAAGTTAGAAAAATAAAAATATCATTTTATTTAAAAAAATGAACTGAATAGAAATTCATACGTTGGAATAAAATGTTTTGTCGTTAAAAATATAATTTTAACGTGAATGTGAATAAATAAATATTCATTTACAAACCAGACGGTTTGCTTATGTACACTTATTTGAATGACATTGATTGGGACGATAAATTTTACACATCGCCCAACTGCACAACTAAAATCTGTGGTTGATTGTTTGAAACCCCACACGGGTGTTGGGATGAAATATGAATTTCACTCATCCTGATTGATTAAATATGTCGATCGATTGATTGACAGGCTGTTATAAGCGTTGAATATCTATATTTGATGCTTATACAGTGTAGTGCACTTTGGTTGATGGTTGATTATTTTTCAATGCTATTATATACATGTGTTGTATGGAAATCCATATAATTAATTTTATATGGTAATTGATTGGGCCTCATTCCAATTCGAAAAATAAAGAAAATTTGAAAACAGAAATTATGAAGCCGTGTTGATTAGATTGACGCCATTTTGACGTGAACGATATTTATATCGGTTTTATTCATTTCGAAATGAATTGAATTGAAAACGATTTCGAATTGAATTGAATTGAAAACGATTTCGAAATGAATTGAATTGAAAACGATTTCGAAATGAATTGAATTGAAAACGATTTCGAAATGAATTGAATTGAAAACGATTTCGAAATGAATTGAATTGAAAACGATTTCGAAATGAATTGAATTGAAAACGATTTCGAAATGAATTGAATTGAAAACGATTTCGAATTGAATTGAATTGAAAACGATTTTGAAATGATTTGAATATATAACGATTTCGAAATGATTTGAATATATAACGATTTCGAAATGAATTGAATTGAAAACGATTTCGAAATGAATTGAATTGAAAACGATTTCGAAATGATTTGAATATATAACGATTTCGAAATGAATTGAATTGAAAACGATTTCGAAATGAATTGAATTGAAAATGATTTCGAAATGAATTGAATATATAACGATTTCGAAATGAATTGAATATATAACGATTTCGAAATGAATTGAATTGAAAACGATTTCGAAATGAATTGAATTGAAAACGATTTCGAAATGAATTGAATTGAAAACGATTTCGAAATGAATTGAATTGAAAACGATTTCGAATTGAATTGAATTGAAAACGATTTCGAAATGATTTGAATATATAACGATTTCAAAATGAATTGAATTGAAAACGATTTCGAAATGATTTGAATATATAACGATTTCGAAATGAATTGAATTGAAAACGATTTCGAAATGAATTGAATTGAAAACGATTTCGAAATGAATTGAATATATAACGATTTCGAAATGAATTGAATATATAACGATTTCGAAATGAATTGAATTGAAAACGATTTCGAATTGAATTGAAAGCGAATTGAAAATGAATTCAAATTAAATTGAAATTTGAATTGAATAGAAATGAATTTTAAAACAAATTTATAAAGAAGAATTAAATTTTGTTTTGAATTGAAAGAAAGTTGAAATTGCTTTTGAAACGATTTTAAAACTATTTATATAATTCGTTTTAAAATAGAAATCGACGAAATATATTATATATATTATATATATAATATAATGGCCTAAATAGAACGCGCCGCGGCCGTTCGTGAATTTAAACCATTTATTTCAAACGGACATTACGGGAGATCCGACCGTCGGATTCTCCTAAAACCGGAACCGTTGGGTTCGTATCGAAAAGGGCTTTCTAATGAATATTAGAAATTTAAAATCTAACGGTTGGATTTGGAGTTACATCCAAATCAAATTTGAAAAAGGTCGTTGTAAGTGCAGTTCGATAGCCGTTGATGGAAATCGACTGTACGGGCCTTGATAAAATTATTAAAAATAGTAATAATTTGTGCAAAGTCATAAGAAATGATTTAGAAAGAATTGGGATGAAAAACTCCATATTTGAAAAGATAAAAATAGATTTTTATCGGAATGAACTAGTTTTGAACTAGAATTATAATTCTATTTATTTTTAAATAAATAAATTGAATTCGAAATGGGTTTTAAAATTAACCAAAATTTCCAATGATTGCATTGGAGTGGATTTGAATCGAAATTGTCTTCGGAATATTTCGATGTTGGAATTCGTGATTATACAGATGTTGTTATGGAAATTTGAAAGATATATATTTATATCGTTATTTCCAATACGACATTTGTTAATCGTAGAATTTGATATTGAATATAAGCCGATGTATTTTCTATTCAGAACCTTGTATTGAATATCAAATGTGATTTGGGTTTGTCGTGAATGGTGTCTTTATTAACACTGTTCTTGAACCCAGTTGAGAAAAGATTAAATCTTTTTATTTAGATTTAATGAAGTGTACCAATTAAATGATATTTAATTGGAATTGAATCGATATTGATTTTTGGGTTTATCGTGAACAGTGTTTTAAATAACACTCGTTCTTTAACCCGATAATTAATGAATGTGATTTTGGGTTTATCGTGAACCGTGTTTTAAATGACACTGATTCTTTAACCCAGTCGAAGATTAAAACTAAGTGGAGTTTTAATGAATCTTTAATTAGATTGAAATGATCGAAAATGGAGTGTCACCAGTTTTGCTCCAGGCGATAGTTAAATCTTTAATTAGATTTGAACGTGAAATGATAATTGAATTTACCGATAACACTGTGGTGTTAGATATGAAGTATTACCAGTTTTACTTCATGGGATGAATAGGTTGGGATGGGGAAATTAAAATAAATAATTACTTCGGTAAGGTTCGCTAATCCCGACTAGTTTGAATTGAGATTTAAAAATAGAATAAAGAATAAATTCAAGGAATTTATCTTGGATAAAATTAATGGGAACCTTTCCCTATGAACGTGAAATTTAGAAACTAACTGTCGGTTAGCCAAGCAGAATGGTTTTCTGAATATTGATCTGATGTTGGTTTCGGCCTTCGGGGTTAATATTTGGGGAATTATTCTCTTGATTAATTTACGGTTAGTGACTGATGAATTGGAATGAGGCGTATGTTGTGTTTGTGTAGCACTTTTATAAAATATACGCGAGTTATTCGGAAAGACCGGGTTTATCCCATTCTGAATAACTGATACGACGATAAGTCGAAGATGAAGACGGTGGTCTTCACGTCGTTTGGGTGATTACTGATGATCTTGATTGGGCTGTACACCCAAGAAGATGGAAACAGTTGGTGATCGTCCAGACGTACTTGGAGATCGATGGATATGCGGGGTACTAGGTGCCTCCGGTTTCGTTCAGACCCAGAACGGACTTGTAAATGGACTGTGTGTCTGACATTGGGTTTTAGTCCGTGTGATTGATCTCTATTAAATATATATCTGTTTGGCGGCGGAGAATTTATTCTCTTGCTTAACGCCCTTCTCTGAGACGTACGAGCTCAGGGGTTATATATTGATGGATATCAAACGCATGGAGTGAATTGCCTGTGTGGCATGCCTAAGTGGCAATTGATCGAGGCTTCTGTTGAAAAGCAAAGTCTTGTGGTGATGATCAAAGCAAGGCCTTTGTGGCGTAGCTTTGTGTAACGTTGATTCGCGAGCTTCACACCCGGTATGAACCAAAAACGGGAGAGGATGTCAGGAAGGGCATGCGTTTCTTTCTAGCTAGAAGTGGCGTCAGTGGTTTTACACGCCCTGACGAGTTTGACTTATGTGGTTGTTGCTGTTGCGAGGCGCCTCGGTTATTTCGGTTTCGGCCGATGCATTCTGGTCGGCGGACGGACCAGACTTACACCCCATAGGGTGGGGAGACGCATGTTCAGGGTTTAAGTTTAATCCACATCGGTGGACCGGCCCTGAGGATCCAAGGGTCGATGCGCTCTGACCCTGAGGCTCGGGCTAGACAGTCTCGAAGACGGTGAGGACTATCTTTTGCCTCGGTTCATAGATGGAAATCCAATTTCCAAATACGTGACTTTGCGGTTTTATTTGTAAACCTATATATGGCGACATGATATATGGTACCCATGCCGCCTATGATTGATACTTATGATTTGAAGTTGTTTTATATACTATGCACTTATAATAGTATCAAACGATTTGTTTTAACCATATCAAGCATTCTTTGGCTGTTATAAGGGAAAACCCTATCCTCGGCTGCGTTGCATTGTGTGATGGGACCTGGGTCTTATAACAGCTTCATTTTCCTTTATTTAGCATTGCGCTGTTTGTTTTATGCACTGGTATTCTTGGGAGGAAACCCGTTCCGTGTTATACGGCGTGCTCCCTTGATTTACCTAACTTTCAAATAAAGATTAATAACTGTTTTAGTTCTCACACCAGTCACATGACTGACCTGGAGTTTATTGTTTTAACCTAAACTCTGGGTGCCCTTATTTTCGACACGGGCAGCTAGTAGTTTTGGTTTTGCAGATTTATATTCACAGGATCCTGGTTTACAGCTGGAACGATATCCGGAAAGCTTTGTATCCGTATATCTACTTCTAGTTGTGTATTGTATTATTTTCCGCTGCTATGTATTCAAATGTAATTTAAATCTCTGATATTTCTGTGTAATATTCATTTATACTCTGTATATTCTTGTAATCTGATGCATTGTTGTAATATATAATGAAACGTTCTTCTGTATGCTTTCTGATTTGTCGTGTTCTCAAACGATAGGGCGTTTCGAACGGCCTGAATCGGTTTAGCGACTGGTTCGGACCGAGCGAAATTCCTTGCCGTCACAGTTGGTATCAGAGCTTTGGTTTACAAAGGTCAGAGAACAAGGCACATTAGAACCATATGAAAGAATTCATCAGATATTGGATTAGTAATATCCAATTAGGATGACTCGTTAGAGATGGGATCAGTAGAATCCTAGAACGAGTGTGAAGAGTATATTTTTTAAGGTGAAAACAAAATTTTGTTTTGAAAATTTAAATCAATTATTCGTATTTGATTATTTATTTATATAGATGTGGACAATATAGTATATATATATTTTGCGTATACGTCTAATCCGCGTGTATTCGAAATTTTAATATACAGGGTAGATATAAAATCACACTCTAGTCGCCCGGGGATGATGCTGATAATTGTGATCAAATTATCAGTATTTAT
This sequence comes from Allium sativum, assembly GCA_030737875.1. Classification (NCBI taxonomy): domain Eukaryota; kingdom Viridiplantae; phylum Streptophyta; class Magnoliopsida; order Asparagales; family Amaryllidaceae; genus Allium; species Allium sativum. Next base: position 749,145,017 of record CM060909.1, on the reverse strand, counting down.
ATTCGAGTGACGAAAGTGAGATTTCTATATATTTCCTATTGACTGGTGTGAGAACCAAAAATTAGATAGGGCCTATTGTTGTGATTTGGCATAAAAAACATGATTTTTGTATAGGTATCAAAATTATGAATTTGAAACGTTAAATTAACTAATTGATTGATGTTTGTGTTGTTTGTTTATTTGTTTGCTAATTTTTAGCCATTTAGCCTAATTGAACCAAATATTGAACTGTATTGAAAATGGGTCGCATTTGCTTGCATATACATATACTCACCTTGAACAAGTCATAGCAAGGAGGCTAGAGCCAGAGACTAAAATTTGTTTGCCCGACAAATAGGTACATGTCTACTACATAATTTACTGTTTTGTTTGGGTGATGATGATTTTATGAGCCTATTGGCTAGCCGCTTGGCTTTTTCTTTTTCTTTTTGAGATCTAAAGGACCGGGGAAGCTATTTGAAATTCCCCGATGCTCCCGGTGCAGGGGAGGTTATGGCGAAATTTTTCAAAAATTTAGGGAGTTAGCCAAATTTTTGAAATTTTAGAAAATTCTCAGAAACTGAAAAGTTAGAGAATGGAAGCCTGATCGAGCGTAGAGTTGATTGATCAAACCACTTTCGACTTTGTTCCTTTTCGGGGACGAAAAGTTTTAAGTGGGGGAGATTGTAACAACCCGAAAATCTGGGCCAGTTTAAAATTTTTATTTTGGCAATTTTAGCGAATTTTGATTATTTAAAATGAATTATTTTAAATAATATCGACGAGAAATTTATTTTGAATAGAATCGAACGTATATATTATACGCGTCGTCGTTAGAATATAAATATTTATATATAATTATAAATAGAATTGAAAATGGCGCGGTAGTTCGATAATTCGATTTCAAACTTCAATTGAATGTACCGGGTGCAAAACAATCCGGATTTTAGTGAAACCAAAAATAATGGGATCTAATTGTGAATATCTTTCCAACGAATCCGAAAAATCAAGATTTCATATCGAGAATCAAAAGATATGTCCAGTTGAAAATTCTGAATAGTCGCTATGGAATTCATGCCCTTAAAAATGGACATTTTGCAAACGACCTCGGATTTCGACGAAACCAGTTTTGTTGGATCCGCAGTGTCAAGTTATTGCTAGGTTTCAAATTTCATAATTTTTCGAATAAATATGTGAGCGTGGCAAAGGAAAACGCAATTGACCAGTTTCAGTTGATTTTAATCGACTGGAAATGGGTCATTTTTCTAACGGTCTCAGAATTCGACGAAACTAGTTTTATTAGGACCGTATCGTCAATACGAAACTAGAAAATATTTTTATGGGATTTATAGAGTTAGTATGTGACCCCGGTAATTTGAAATGTACGTTTAAAATTCAATATAATGATTTAAATGTAAATTCAACGGAAATCGATTGTAACAGCCGAATCGGCTTGCGATACATATCCCATTGTGTTCTGAATGGGGGTAAAATGCTATGGACGATAGGCGGTGGGTTCGATTCTGAAGTCGACAGGAAAAGTTGCTTTATGAGAATATAAATTTAATAATTAAATAATATAAAAAAAAATTATATCTCCTCCCTCCTTAAATCACTCTGCCCCCCCCCCCCCCCCCGTATCATTTCAGAAACGAAAAAAAAAAGGCGGAGGCGGAAACCGCCATCACCATCGCCGTCGCCTGGACCCTACGGCCTCGTCCTCCACCAGGAATCCCCCCCCTCTCCTCTCGCGCTCGGTCCTCTCTCCCTCCCTCTCCGTTGAAGCACGAACGGGATCTACCAGGCGCAACCGCGAGCTTGAAGACCGCTGCACCTCATCGCAGGCCCGCCACATCAGATCCGACACTCCCCACTCCCTCCGCTCCTCCAGCCTTCTCTTCCCCAATAGAAAACCCGACACCCTTAAACCCGTACCCCAAGCCGCCTCGACCCCACTGCACCACCTGCGTCACCCTGCCACCACCCTCAGCCCTTCCTCATGTCGAACCTGTGAGTTTTTATTTAATTTTATTTTCAGTTTTATTTAAAACATAAATAAAAACTGATTTTGTTATAATTTAAAAACTGATTTTGTTATAATATAAAAATTGATTTTGTTATAATTTAAAAACTGATTTTGTTATAATTTAAAAACTGATTTTGTTATAATTTAAAAACTGATTTTGTTATAATTTAAAAACTGATTTTGTTATAATTTAAAAACTGATTTTTATATAATAAGAAAACTGATTTTTATATAATAAGAAAACTGATTTTTATATAATAAGAAAACTGATTTTTATATAATAAGAAAACTGATTTTTATATAATAAAAAAACTGATTTTGTTTAAAAAGAAAAAACTGATTTTGTTTAAAAAGAAAAACTGATTTTTAACAGATTTAGAAACTGATTTTTAATTTTAAACTTTAAAAAGAAAAACTGATTTTAAGAAAAGTTTTAAAACAGATTTTAGAAAGGGTTTTAAATGATTTGAACTTTTAAAAGAAAAAGATTTGAACTTTTAAAAGAAAAAGATTTGAACTTTGAATAGAAAAAAATAAAGAGAACAGACGGAAATTTCATTAAGTAGAAGGAGTAAGATATGATTTTTGTATTTTTAAAGTAATAAAAATATAATCTTTACATCGTAGGAATATTAAAGATATAATCTTTATTTTTGAAAAGGCGAAATCTTTATATGGAAAATAACGTGATAAAAATATAATTTTTATCTATACAACATAATAGTATAAAAATATGATTTTTATATATTGAATAGCGAACTAAAAATATGATTTTTATATATGGAATAGAGAAGTAAAAATTCGATTTTTACATAGGTAGTGAAAGCGGACAACGAAAATGACGAAGATGCGATAGCAATGAAGATTTCTATCAATGAAGTGCCGTGGAGCTAGGATAGCTAAAGGTGAGAATTTCTCACCTTTTAATTTCATTTCTATTTATATATATACTAGGATGCAGACGGTGCTTAGTAGCACCCGACACAATCGTCCACAGACCATGGACTTGTTTGTTTGGTTGCATAGATTAGTTATATGATTTGATTTGAATTTGGTTGTTGGGTGATTTTGATTGATGTGTGAATGGCGTGGGCCTTCACTAGACCGGGGATAAGGCTAGGCCTCGTCCCGTTCCTAGTATCGTGCCGTTATGCCGCCGAAATTTTCTAAAATAAGTTAGAAAAATAAAAATATCATTTTATTTAAAAAATGAACTGAATAGAAATTCATACGTTGGAATAAAATGTTTTGTCGTTAAAAATATAATTTTTAACGTGAATGTGAATAAATAAATATTCATTTACAAACCAGACGGTTTGTTTATGTACACTTATTTGAATGACATTGATTGGGACGATAAATTTTACACATCGCCCAACTGCACAACTAAAATCTGTGGTTGATTGTTTGAAACCCCACACGGGTGTTGGGATGAAATATGAATTTCACTCATCCTGATTGATTAAATATGTCGATCGATTGATTGACAGGCTGTTATAAGCGTTGAATATCTATATTTGATGCTTATACAGTGTAGTGCACTTTGGTTGATGGTTGATTATTTTTCAATGCTATTATATACATGTGTTGTATGGAAATCCATATAATTAATTTTATATGGTAATTGATTGGGCCTCATTCCAATTCGAAAAATAAAGAAAATTTGAAAATAGAAATTATGAAGCCGTGTTGATTAGATTGACGCCATTTTGACGTGAAAGATATTTATATCGATTTTATTCATTTTGAAATGAATTGAAAACAATTTCGAATTGAATTGAATTGAAAACGATTTCGAAATGAATTGAATTGAAAACAATTTCGAAATGAATTGAATTGAAAACGATTTCGAAATGAATTGAAAACGATTTCGAAATGAATTGAATTGAAAACGATTTCGAAATGAATTGAATTGAAAACGATTTCGAAATGAATTGAATTGAAAACGATTTCGAAATGAATTGAATTGAAAACGATTTCGAATTGAATTGAATTGAAAACGATTTCGAAATGATTTGAATATATAACGATTTCGAAATGATTTGAATATATAACGATTTCGAAATGAATTGAATTGAAAACGATTTCGAAATGATTTGAATATATAACGATTTCGAAATGAATTGAATTGAAAACGATTTCGAAATGAATTGAATTGAAAACGATTTCGAAATGAATTGAATATATAACGATTTCGAAATGAATTGAATATATAACGATTTCGAAATGAATTGAATTGAAAATGATTTCGAAATGAATTGAATTGAAAACGATTTCGAAATGAATTGAATTGAAAATGATTTCGAAATGAATTGAATTGAAAACGATTTCGAAATGAATTGAATTGAAAACGATTTCGAATTGAATTGAATTGAAAACGATTTCGAAATGATTTGAATATATAACGATTTCGAAATGAATTGAATTGAAAACGATTTCGAAATGATTTGAATATATAACGATTTCGAAATGAATTGAATTGAAAACGATTTCGAAATGAATTGAATTGAAAACGATTTCGAAATGAATTGAATATATAACGATTTCGAAATGAATTGAATATATAACGATTTCGAAATGAATTGAATTGAAAACGATTTCGAATTGAATTGAAAGCGAATTGAAAATGAATTCAAATTGAATTGAAATTTGAATTGAATAGAAATGAATTTTAAAACGAATTTATAAAGAAGAATTAAATTTTGTTTTGAATTGAAAGAAAGTTGAAATTGCTTTTGAAACGATTTTAAAACTATTTATATAATTCGTTTTAAAATAGAAATCGATGAAATATATTATATATATATTATATATAGAATATAATGGCCTGAATAGAACGCGCCACGCCGCGGCCGTTCGTGAATTTCGACCATTTATTTCAAACGGACATTACGGGAGATCCGACCGTCGGATTCTCCTAAAACCGGAACCGTTGGGTTCGTATCGAAAAGGGCTTTCTAATGAATATTAGAAATTTAAAATCTAACGGTTGGATTTGGAGTTACGTCCAAATCAAATTTGAAAAAGGTCGATGTAAGTGCAGTTCGATAGCCGTTGATGGAAATCGACTGTACGGGCCTTGATAAAATTATTAAAAATAGTAATAATTTGTGTAAAATCATAAGAAATGATTTAGAAAGAATTGGGATGAAAAACTCCATATTTTAAAAGATAAAAATAGATTTTTATCGGAATGAACTAGTTTTGAACTAGAATTATAATTCTATTTATTTTTAAATAAATAAATTGAATTCGAAAAGGGTTTTAAAAATAACCAAAATTTCCAATGATTGCATTGGAGTGGATTTGAATCGAAATTGTCTTCGGAATATTTCGATGTTGGAATTCGTGATTATACAGATGTTGTTATGGAAATTTGAAAGATATATATTTATATCGTTATTTCCAATACGACATTTGTTAATCGTAGAATTTGATATTGAATATAAGCCGATGTATTTTCTATTCAGAACCTTGTATTGAATATCAAATGTGATTTGGGTTTGTCGTGAATGGTGTCTTTATTAACACTGTTCTTGAACCCAGTTGAGAAAAGATTAAATCTTTTTATTTAGATTTAATGAAGTGTACCAATTAAATGATATTAAATTGGAATTGAATCGATATTGATTTTTGGGTTTATCGTGAACAGTGTTTTAAATAACACTCGTTCTTTAACCCGATAATTAATGAATGTGATTTTGGTTTTATCGTGAACCGTGTTTTAAATGACACTGATTCTTTAACCCAGTCGAAGATTAAAACTAAGTGGAGTTTTAATGAATCTTTAATTAGATTGAAATGATCGAAAATGGAGTGTCACCAGTTTTGCTCCAGGCGATAGTTAAATCTTTAATTAGATTTGAACGTGAAATGGTAATTGAATTTACCGATAACACTGTGGTGTTAGATATGAAGTATTACCAGTTTTACTTCATGGGATGAATAGGTTGGGATGGGGAAATTAAAATAAATAATTACTTCGGTAAGGTTCGCTAATCCCGACTAGTTTGAATTGAGATTTAAAAATAGAATAAAGAATAAATTCAAGGAATTTATCTTGGATAAAATTAATGGGAACCTTTCCCTATGAACGTGAAATTTAGAAACTAACTGTCGGTTAGCCAAGCAGAATGGTTTTCTGAATATTGATCTGATGTTGGTTTCGGCCTTCGGGGTTAATATTTGGGGAATTATTCTCTTGATTAATTTACGGTTAGTGACTGATGAATTGGAATGAGGCGTATGTTGTGTTTGTGTAGCACTTTTATAAAATATACGCGAGTTATTCGGAAAGACCGGGTTTATCCCATTCTGAATAACTGATACGACGATAAGTCGAAGATGAAGACGGTGGTCGAAGACCGGAGGTCTTCACGTCGTTTGGGTGATTACTGATGATCTTGATTGGGCTGTACACCCAAGAAGATGGAAACAGTTGGTGATCGTCCAGACGTACTTGGAGATCGATGGATATGCGGGGTACTAGGTGCCTCCGGTTTCGTTCAGACCCAGAACGGACTTGTAAATGGACTGTGTGTCTGACATTGGGTTTTAGTCCGTGTGATTGATCTCTATTAAATATATATCTGTTTGGCGGCGGAGAATTTATTCTCTTGCTTAACGCCCTTCTCTGAGACGTACGAGCTCAGGGGTTATATATTGATGGATATCAAACGCATGGAGTGAATTGCCTGTGTGGCATGCCTAAGTGGCAATTGATCGAGGCTTCTGTTGAAAAGCAAAGTCTTGTGGTGATGATCAAAGCAAGGCCTTTGTGGCGTAGCTTTGTGTAACAATGATTCGCGAGCTTCACACCCGGTATGAACCAAAAACGGGAGAGGACGTCAGGGAGGGCATGCGTTTCTTTCTAGCTAGAAGTGGCGTCAGTGGTTTTACACGCCCTGACGAGTTTGACTTATGTGGTTGTTGCTGTTGCGAGGCGCCTCGGTTATATCGGTTTCGGCCGATGCATTCTGGTCGGCGGACGGACCAGACTTACACCCCATAGGGTGGGGAGACGCATGTTCAGGGTTTAAGTTTAATCCACATCGGTGGACCGGCCCTGAGGATCCAAGGGTCGATGCGCTCTGACCCTGAGGCTCGGGCTAGACAGTCTCGAAGACGGTGAGGACTATCTTTTGCCTCGGTTCATAGATGGAAATCCAATTTCCAAATACGTGACTTTGCGGTTTTATTTGTAAACCTATATATGGCGACATGATATATGGTACCCATGCCGCCTATGATTGATACATATGATTTGAAGTTGTTTTATATACTATGCACTTATAATAGTATCAAACGATTTGTTTTAACCGTATCAAGCATTCTTTGGCTGTTATAAGGGAAAACCCTATCCTCGGCTGCGTTGCATTGTGTGATGGGACCTGGGTCTTATAACAGCTTCATTTTCCTTTATTTAGCATTGCGCTGTTTGTTTTATGCACTGGTATTCTTGGGAGGAAACCCGTTCCGTGTTATACGGCGTGTTCCCTTGATTTACCTAACTTTCAAATAAAGATTAATAACTGTTTTAGTTCTCACACCAGTCACATGACTGACCTGGAGTTTATTGTTTTAACCTAAACTCTGGGTGCCCTTATTTTCGACACGGGCAGCTAGTAGTTTTGGTTTGGCAGATTTATATTCACAGGATCCTGGTTTACAGCTGGAACGATATCCGGAAAGCTTTGTATCCGTATATCTACTTCTAGTTGTGTATTGTATTATTTTCCGCTGCTATGTATTCAAATGTAATTTAAATCTCTGATATTTCTGTGTAATATTCATTTATACTCTGTATATTCTTGTAATCTGATGCATTGTTGTAATATATAATGAAACGTTCTTCTGTATGCATTCTGATTTGTCGTGTTCTCAAACGATAGGGCGTTTCGAACGGCCTGAATCGGTTTAGCGACTGGTTCGGACCGAGCGAAATTCCTTGCCGTCACACGTTATGGCCGGAAGCGTCGTTTGAATAAATTGGCTATTTTATTATAAATAAAAATAGCGACAAATCATTATAAAATATTATCAACGATATGGATGTGAAATTTAGAAACTAACTGAAGGTTGGCTAAATCGAATGGTTTCCTGGGTTTTGATCTGATGGTGGTTTCGGCCTTCGGGATTAATATTTGGGAAATCGTTCTCTTACTGACTTACTGTTAGTAACTAATGAATTGGAATAAGGCGTATGTGTGTTTGTGTAGCACTTGTTTGTTATATACGTGAGCTGCTCAGAAAGACTAGTTTTATCCCATTCTGAATAACTGAATCGACGATAAGTAATCGAAGATGAAGACGGCGGTCGAAGACCGGAGATCTTCACCTCGTTTGGATGGTAACTGATGTCCTGATTGGGAGGCATCCCAAAATATGGATAATGAGTGGTAATCATCCTGACGTACGTGGAGATCGATTGGTTTGCGAGGTATATAGTGCCTCCGGTTTCATTCAGACCCAGAATGGACTTGGAAATGGAATGTGTGTCTGACATTGGAATTCATTCTGTGTGATTGATAGCCATCAGTTACACGGTGTGAATTGCCTGTGTGGCATGCTAAGATGCAGTGATCAGGGCTTCTGTTGAAAAGCAAGGTCTTGTGATTGATGATCAAAGCACCGCCTGTGTGGCGTAGCTTTGTGTATAACGTGAATTCGCGAGCCTCACATCCCGGTATGAACCAGAAACGGGAGAGGACATCAGGGAGGGCCTGCGTTTCTTTCTAGCTAGAGGTGGTGTCGGTGCTTAAACTGGCTGACATTCATATTATTTTCACCTATGTGATTGTTGTTGCTGCGAGGCGCCTCGGATATATTGGTGACTATGTGAAGCCGATGGAGTCATTCGTTGGCTCATTTACACCCCAAAGGGTGGGAAAACTCAGTGTTCAGGCATAATAATCCACATTGGTGGAACGGTCCTGACGGTCCAAGGCTTGCCTGTGCACTTGGCTGAGGCTCGGGCTAGAGAGTCTCGAATTCGGTAAGGACTATCTTTTGCCTTGGTTTATGACGGAAATCCAATTTCCAAGTACGTGACTGTGCGGTTTTGATTGTAAACCTATATATGGCGACATAGTGGTATGGGGCATTAATGTCGTCTATGATTGATATTTATGATTAGAAATTGTTTTTGAAACATATAAACACTAGTAATAATATCAAATGCTTTTGTTTTATTCGTATCAAGCATATTTTGGCCACTATAAGGTAAAACTCTATCCTCCGGTTTGCGTTGCATTGTGTGATGGGAACTGAGTCTTATAATGGCTTCATTTTTATAAAAAGCATTGCGATGTTTAAAAGAATTATTTGTTTTAAAGCACAGGCAATCCGATGGAGTAAACCCGTTCCATGAAAGTGGCGTGGTCCTGAGATTAGCCATATTTTAAATGTGTCGAGTAGATTTCTCATACTAGTCCTTGTTGCAGTCATGATGGGGGCTTCTCACCATGTGGTTTGGTGGCGAACAGTGGGCTCTTACCCCCACATGTTCCTTGCGGGGGTTGGTTGCTGTGTGCTAACAGTCGAGAGGCTGGCGTAAAACAAGTGGTACTTTGGGACCATTATGAGCCACGGTGGGTTTTACCTGCTGTACTGGAGGATGAAGGGATGGTTGCAAAGCCTACCGGATTTCGCGATAACGTCACAACGTGGTATTAGATCTTTGGTTAAGCTTAGCTCTGATATATAACACATTATCGAACTCGTCCGAGATAGAATCAGTAGTGTTCTAGGACGAGTAACTCATTACAGGTAGGATCAGCAATATCCTAGTATGAGTATAGCAGAATCAGAATAACTCGTTAGAGATGGGGTCAGAAGTGCCCCAGAACGAGTTGAGAGTTATATGTTTATAAATAACGTATTTGTGATTATATATATAGTCTTGTTTTAGAAATATAATTTTTGAATATGTAAAAAAGTATATTTTTGAAAAGTTAAAAACAATTAATTGTTGTTTGTGTTGTGTGATAGTAGATTTGATTAATTAAATTATTAGAACGATAGTTAATTTAATAAATAAGAGAATGAATGGTAGAATTTATTCGATTAAATCACACATTGAACTGATTTAAAAATAGATATAAATATATACATATGCATCATATATGTTTGAACAGGTAAATGGATTAGCTGTTGAGTAAAGAATTTATTTGCATGCCCGACAAATAGGTAAACCTTAATGAGTTGGATGCGAAATATTATTATATCAACTCCTGTGAATGCCATTGGATGCGGAGTGCTGGTTGTTCTGTGTGTAATAATAAACGTCGCCCTAGGATAGTAACAATTAATTTTGAACTACACTACATGGCATACTTCTCGAAGATAGGCATACTTCATCATATACCACATAAGCATTTGGAGCTTGTGTGACGAGGTGGAAGATTTACCATACGAGCGAGAGGCATTTATGGCGATGACTATATTTTACAGGTTGAACTGATGACTGATATGACCATATAAAGTTGTAATGATAAATTGCCAGATTAATAAAAAAACTCCACACGGGTCTGTAGTTGACAATAATCACGTCTCTCTAGTCATTAGATACGGCACATGGATTATTTATTTCCCACACGGGACGAGGTGATGAGAATTTATTCTCTGGAGCAATTAAAATACACACTCCCTTAGGCTTTGACAAGGTGACGAGAATTTATTCTCCGGAGTTATTATCTATACATGCTCCCCTGTAAACACCAGAATATATCACTATAAATATGTGTATGCTTTATAGGATTTATTGGGTACCTAATACGGCCCAATAAATTTCCAAACCCCTCCCCGTACAAAGGAGGTTATGGCGAAATTTTTCGAAAATTCCGGATGTTAGCCAAATTTTTGAAGAATTTGAGATTTTTTAGAAACTGAAAAGTTGGAGAATGGAAGCCAGATTGGAACTAGAGTTGATTAATCAAACAACTTTCGACTTTGTTCCTTTTCGGGGATGAAAAGTTTTAAGTGGGGGAGATTGTAACGGCCTGGAAAATCTGAACCAATTTAAAAATTTTAAATCGGCTATCTTAGTGGATTTTAAATATTTAAAATAATTATTTTAAATAATAACGATGAAAAGTAAGTTTGAATCGACATTGAAAATAAATATAATTACTTTGAAATATAAATAAGGCCTGAAATGGCGCGGTAGTTTCAAAATTTGAATTCAAATTTTGACTGACTGTACCGAGTGCGAAACAAAATGGATTTGAGTGAAACCAAAAATATTTAAATCTGTTAGTGTATATCTTTCTAACGAATCTGAAAAATCGAAGTTTCATAGCGGGAAGCAAAAGTTATGGCTAAATGAATTTTCTGAAAGGTCGCTATGGAGTTTATATAGCCCGTGAAAATGACCATTTTGCAAACGTCCTCGGAATTCGACGAAACCACTTATGTTGATTTCGAGATGTCAAATTATTGCTAGGTTTCAAATTTCATAATTTTTGAAGTTAATATGTTAGCGTGGCAAAGGAAAACGTGTTTTGGTCAATCACAGTTAAATTGGATCGACCAGAAATGGGTCGTTTTTCAAACGGTCTCAGAATTCGACGAAACTATTTTTGTTGGTACCATATCATCAAAACATAGCTATTTTTATTTTTCTGGAATTTTTCGAATCAGTTTGTGGCCCTGGTAAATTGAAATGTACGTTCAAATTGAATATTGAATGTCTTATATTTTAATTTGAAGAAAAACTGATCGAAACAGTCAAATAGGCCTACGAAACATATCCCATTGTGTTTGGAATGAGGGTAAAATGCTAGGGACGACAGTCGTTGGGTTTGGATTGAAGTTCGTATGTGACAAGGTGTATTTTGGAAATTTAAAAATATATAAATAAATAAAAATATCTCATTGGTCAGCTGAATTTTCTCTCTGTAATGACCCAGGAAATCTGAACCAATTTAAAAATTTTAAATTGGCTAAAATAATGGATTTTAAATATTTAAAATAAATATTTTCAATAATTGAGATGAAAACTGAGTTTGAATCGACAATTGAAAACGAATATAATTAATTATAATTATAAACGAGGCCTGAAATGGCGCTGTAGTTTCAAAAATTGAATTCAAACTTTGTCGGACTGTACCGGGTGCAAAACAATCCGGATTTTAGTGAAACAAAAAATATTTAAATCTGTTAGTGAATACCTTTCTAACGAATCTGAAAAATCGAATTTTCATAGCGGAAAGCAAAAGTTATGGCCGAATGAATTTTCAGAACGATCGCTATGGAATTTATATAGCCCGTGAAATTGGCCATTTTGCATACGACCTCGGAATTCGACGAAACCACTTTTGTTGGATCCGGGATGTGAAGTTATTGCTAGGTTTCAAATTTCATAATTTTTGAAGCTAGTATGTGAGCGTGGCAAAGGAAAACGTATTTTGGTCAATTACAGTTAAATTGGATCGACCAAAAATGGGCCTTTTTGCAAACGGTCTCAGAATTCGATGAACCTAGTTTTGTTGGGACCGTATCGTCAAAACATAGCTAGATTAATTTTTCTGGAATTTTTCGAATCAGTTTGTGGCCCTGGCAAATTGAAATGTACATTCAAATTAAATATTGAATGTTTTATATTTTAAATTCGAAGGAAAACTGACTGAAACAGTCGAATGGGCCTTCGAAACATATCCCATTGTGTTCGGAATGGGGGTAAAACGCTAGGGACGACAGTCGTTGGGTTTGAATTGGTGTTCGTCTGTATAAGGGGTATTTTAGAGATTTTAGAAATTATAAAATAAAATAAAAAATTCCTATTGGCCCATAAAAATTTCTCTCTCCCCGTTTTCTCTTTCTCCCTCAGCCGATCGACGGTGGAACCGTGCTCCCTCCTTCTCTCCTCCTTTTCTCCGCAACCACTCAGATAAATCGAGCGCCACCACCACCATTTCAAAGCTCTCGATCCCCTCTTTAAATCCATACCCGAACCACCCATCATCGTCACATCCTTCGCCTGAATCACCTCCGCAAAGTGCCGCCGCGTCGCACCCCTTTTCTCCCCAGATCCTCCACCGAGCTGAGCAAGACTGGTGGCGCCGAAAAGCTCCTTCGACCCTCTTCGAAGCTGCAGCGTCTGATCGTCTTATAGCATCGCGGATTTTGTGCAAATCCTTGACCTAGTTTCGAGCTGATAAGAGGAACGACGGCCTGGGTTAATCAGAGGAAAAGGTAGCGTTTTTATAGCGCTATAAATTTAATTAACTACGTTTTTAAATTGTTTGATATTTAAAATTACATATCTTTTTGCTATATTGACGAAATCCAGTGAAACAAGAGACAGTGGACTCGTGTGGATGCCTTCTACATTCTAGAAGAGACCGCATATTTTTTTGAGCCTTCTGCTATTTTTGGTGGAGTGGAACCCAATGTGAGATTTCTGATTTAAAAACAATATGGAAACGATGATGTATAAATTATATAGTCGATGTATGAGTTATATAAGAGTTGTACACCTCCTGTATATGCGTTGTATAAGTTGTACGTTCGATGTATAAGTTGTATATGCGTTGTAAAAATTATATATGTGTTGAAATAAAAGTGAATTGCTATATATATATGTGTGTGTGTGTATATATATATATATATATATATATATATACGCCCCTCGTCCACAAACCATGGACGATATTTATTCTGAGCCTTCTGCTATTTTTGGTGGAGTGGAACCCAATGTGAGATTTCTGATTTAAAAACAATATGGAAACGATGATGTATAAATTATATAGTCGATGTATGAGTTATATAAGCGTTGTACACCTCCTGTATAAGCGTTGTATAAGTTGTACGTTCGATGTATAAGTTGTATATGCGTTGTAAAAATTATATATGTGTTGAAATAAAAGTGAATTGCTATATATGTATATATATATATATATATATATATGTATATATATACATATGTATATATATATGTATATATATATATATATGTATACGCCCCTCGTCCACAAACCATGGACGATATTTATTGATTGTGATTGGTGTGAAAATTGATTGATAGCGAATGGTTGTTTGGGATTGTTTGTGGTTGATATTAAGTGGTTGTGATTGAAAAATACCCATTTGTGGTTGAAAAATACCCATTTGTGGTTGAGGAATATTTGGTTGAAACCACATAGGATTAGTTTGTGGAAATGAAATGAATATATACATGCCGCCTGCGTGCGAACTAGATGCATGATCCCCATTGTCAAAAACCGCGAGGTTTTATGGTAGAGCGAGGAGCCGTACTAGGGACGGTCCCGGTTTTAACTACCCTCCGTTATGCTGCCAAAATTTTGAATAATATTCGTCTGTTTGAATTGTTTTCATTTGCTTAAACTATATTTATTCATTGAATAGAAAACCTTCATGTGTCGAATTGATATTCATTCATTGATTAGAAATTCATGTGTTGAATGGTATTCGCGTTTTAAATATAAAAATCACATTTCTATCTATATATAGAAACTATAGAAAACCTTCATGTGTTGAATCGATATTCATTCGTTGAATTGAAATTCATGTGTTGAATGGTATTCATATTTTGAAATAAATTGTTTGATAATAAAAATCACCTTTTATCGACTATATGAACTGTGTAAAATAATCTCGTTTTGAAAGAAATTGTTTTATAAGAAAAATCCTATTTTTATCACCGATATAAACTATATAAAATAATAGTGTTTTGAAATGAATTGTTTTACAATAAAAATCTCATTTTTATTATATACATGAATCGTTGAAATGTGAAGCGTTAAAAATAGCCACTCGTTCAAATAAACATATATGAGTTGAAATATTCATTAATTAGCCAATGATATGATTTTTTTCTATGCATGCAACAATAGAATGAATGGTGTTTTTAAAACAAATGGAATCAAATATGAAGTTGAATAGAAAATGATAAATGATAAGAACAGTATATATGTACATGCATATTTATTGAACAGGTTATAGCAAAGGGGCTAGAGAAGAGGAATAAAATTTTGTGCCCGACAAATAGGTACACATTTACTGTTTTGTTTGGGTGATGATTTTATGAGCCTGTTGGCTAGCCGCTTGGCTTTTTCCTTTTCTTTTTGACACGAGACGCCCATGTGGCTATTTGGGAATTTTCCCAGCCCCTCCCGTACAAAGGAGTTTATGGCGAAATTTTCCAAAATTTTAAGGCGTTAGTGAAATATTTGAAGTGAAAACGATATAGGAATTTTTGAATGAACTATATTTATATAAATATATAAATATAAATAAAATTAAAACGAAATGTGGCCGTGCAGTTCGCATTTTGAAAACGTGATTTCAAACGATTATACCGGGAGATCCGACCATCAGATTTTCCTGAAACCGCAACCGTTGGGTTCGCCTTGGAAAAATCTTTCCAACGGCACCAACTTTGTAAAAATCCAACGGTTGGATTGTCCGGAATGTTTAATTCAAATCTGAAGAAAAACAGCGCCAAAAACGATTATATATATATATATATAATTATATTTAATCGAATAACGAAGCTGCAGTTCGTATTTTGAAATCGAAACTTCAAACGATTGTACCGGGAGATCCGACCGTCGTATTTTCCCGAAACTGGAACCGTTGGATTCATTTTGAAAAGACCTTTCTAATGATGTAGATTTTGTAAAGATCCAACGGTTAGATTTTCATATATGTGTGAATGAAATCTGAAGAAAAACAGCGCCACGACCGCGTTATGGCCCGAAGCGTCGTTTTGAATAAATTGGCTATTTTAAAATAAGTAAAAACAACGATAAGTCGTTATAAAATACCATAAACAATATGGAATGGAAATAAACTGAATTTGCTCGATTTAGGTGGTATTTGATGGTTGAATGTGTTTGGTGTGAAAATTACATTAAAGAACAAAATTGGTGTTGTCGAATAATTTAACCATTGAAATAAATTGATTTGACTCATTTCAAATAATTGATCGACGATAAGAAATCGAAGATGAAGACGATGGTCGAAGACCGGAGATCTTCACCTCGTTTGGATGGTAACCGAGGTCCTGATTGGGAGGCATCCCGAAATATGGATAATGATTGGTGATCGTCCAGACGTACGTGGTGATCGATGAGTTTGCGAGGTATTTAGTGCCGCCGGTTTCGTTCAGACCCAGAACGGACTTGTAAATGGACTATGTGTCTAACATTGGATTTTATTCTGTGTTGATTGATTTCTGTTAAATATACATTTGTTTGGCGGCGGAGAATTTATTCTTTTGCTTAACGCCCTTCTCTGAGACGCACGAGCTCGGAGGTTGTATATCGATGGACATCAGTCGCATGGCAAGAATTGCTTGTGTGGCATGCTAAGATGCAGTGATCAGGGCTTCTGTTGAAAAGCAAAGTCTTGTGGTGATGATCAAAGCACCGCCGGTGTGGCGTAGCTTTGTGTATGACGTGAAATCGCGAGCCTCACACCCCGGTATGAACCAAAAACGGGAGAGGACATCAGGGAGGGCCTGCGTTTCTTTCTAGCTAGGGTGGTGTCAGTGACCTACCAGCCCTGACATTTATATACTTTTCACCTATGTGGTTGTTGCTGTTGCGAGGCGCCTCGGTTTGATCGGACGATCCGGGTCCGATGGGGTCATTCATTTGCTCGTTTACGCCCCAAAGGGCGGGGAGACGTAGTGTTCAGGCATAATAATCCACATCGGTGGACTGACCCTGACGATCTAAAGGCTTGCCTGCGCGCTTGCCTGTGGCTCGGGCTAGAGAGTCACAAATTCGGTAAGGACTATCTTTTGCCTTGGTTCATGACGGAAATCCAATTCCCAAATACGACATCGTGCGGTTTTGATTGTATATATATATGGCGACATGATATATGGTACCCATGCCGTCTAGGATTGATAGTTATGATATGAAATTGTTTTAGAAGCAAATAAACACTAGTCATAATATCAAATGCTTTTGTTTTATTCGTATGAATCATATTTTGGCCATTATAAGGTAAAACTCTATCCTCCGGTTTGCGTTGCATTGTGTGATGGGAACTGAGTCTTATAATGGCTTCATTTTTACCAAAAAGCATAGCGATGTTTAAAAGAAAGATTTGTTTTAAAGCACTGGCAATCCAATGGAGTAAACCCGTTCCATGAAAGTGGCGTGGTCCTGTGATAGCCAAATTATATATGTGTTGAGTAGATTTCTCATACCAGTTCCATGGCAGACTCGTAGTTTGTTTCACTTTCAAACTCGGGTGCCCCTTTTTCTGCATGGGCAGCCTTGTATTCAGGTTTAGCTGGTTATTTCTGGATAGCTGGAGCTGAAGATGGATTCTATCATTTATCTCTTTTTATGTTGTTCAGTTCCTATTGTACATATTTTGTTTGTTTTCCGCTGTAGACATTTGTGTATAGCTAAACTGTATTTGTGCTAAGTAAGATCCTGTATACTGCGTAACTCTGATGATTACTTTTATCCAGTATATTCTATTGTTCATTATCTGGTGTATTTATTTAATTCTGTTCTGCTATTATCTGTTTCTGTGTTATATTCCTAAGATAACCCTTGTTTCCGTCTGAACGGGATTTCGGGTCGTCTCAACGTGGTATCAGAGCTTTGGTTAAGCTTAGTTCTGGAATATAACATTTGAACGAACTCGTCAGAAATAGAACCAGTAGTGTTCTAGGACGGGTAACTCTATACAGATAGGATCAGTAATATCCTAGTATGAGTAGCAGAATGAAATAACACCATGATAGGCACATTTACATTTGAAGTATGTGTTTCTATATTTTAAAATACCTTTTCTGTGACCTGACACTTGATCTGCTAATTGCAGAAGAACTAGAAAATGAGTGTCCGAAACAGAAGGAATACAGAACCGGATATTAAGGCCCTATTTATGAAATACAAAAATCTTGGTGGAAAAACTTTCACGGGTGAAGAATCAATTATGAAAACACAAGCTTGGATTCGCTCGGCTGAGAAAATCTCCGAAGCATTAAAGCTGAGGGATGACTAGAAAAGATTACTGGCCTCCTGGGCACTCAAAGATGAAGCTTTATTCTGGTGGGATTCAGTTATCAAAGAAAATCCAGAAGGTGATATCACCTGGGATAGATTCAAGGTTATTTTCCTGGAAAGATTTACTCCTCCCGAAGCGACTGAGCGATTATGCGATGAATTTTCTTATCTGATACAAGGAGACATGACAATCCCAGAATATCATAAGAAATTCAACGAACTTTCTCACTTTGCCCTCATCTAATTCAAAATCTGAAGAGGAAGAATTTGTGACTTATCAATGGGCTTCAAAGGAAATACCAGAATAAAGTATTGGGGCACGTGATCTTCCTTTTTCAGAAATGATTTATATGACTTATCAATATGAAGATCTAGATAAGAAAGGTATGTTACAGTACGAAGAGGAAGTCAGCTCTAGTAATAAAATTGAGTCTGAAACCGATCGTCCTGAGGCCAGTACAATGTCTGAGGTCAGTGAGAAGCCCAGTGCCAAGTGGAAGAGGGCCAAATCTGAGAAGAAACCAGTAATGACAACTGTATGCTCTAACTGCAATAAGCAAGGACATCTCTCGATGAGTTGCCGATCTCTAAAGAAACCAAAGAGCTGAGGAACAAGAAGGTTCGCTTAGTCAAAGTGCAATGGAGTGGAGATCCGCGAGATTGTACTTGGGAAACTGAGGAGAGCATTCAGAAAGCTTATCCTAGATGCCGAGTAGATATCTCTGATTGACTCGGGTGCAAGGTATATTTACCATACTTTGCATTACCATTTAATTCTCTATTCTATTGCTATTTCCTTCCCATGGATGTGCATTGTTTATTCTATACTCTGAATGATTTTTAAGGGAATATAGGATTTGATTTGTATGGTTTTGAAAGGTTAAAAACAATTTGATTGGTTGTTGTATTGTGTGATTGTAGAATTATCAAACCACTTTCGACTTTGTTTCTTTTCGGGGACGAAAAGTTTTAAGTGGGGGAGATTGTAATGACCCAGGAAATCTGAACCAATTTAAAAATTTTAAATTGGCTAAACTAATGGATTTTAAATATTTAAAATAAATATTTTCAATAATTGAGATGAAAACTGAGTTTGACTCGACAATTGAAAAGGAATATAATTAATTATAATTATAAACAAGGCCTGAAATGGCGCTGTAGTTTCAAAAATTGAATTCAAACTTTGTCGGACTGTACCGGGTGCAAATCAATCCGGATTTTAGTGAAACCAAAATTATTTAAATCTGTTAGTGAATACCTTTCTAACGAATCTGAAAAATCGAATTTTCATAGCGGAAAGCAAAAGTTATGGCCGAATGAATTTTCAGAACGATCGCTATGGAATTTATATAGCCCGTGAAATTGGCCATTTTGCATACGACCTCGGAATTCGACGAAACCACTTTTGTTGGATCCGGGATGTGAAGTTATTACTATGTTTCAAATTTCATAATTTTTGAAGCTAGTATGTGAGCGTGGCAAAGGAAAACGTATTTTGGTCAATTATAGTTAAATTGGATCGACCAAAAATGGGCCTTTTTGCAAACGGTCTCAGAATTCGACGAAACTAGTTTTGTTGGGACCGTATCGTCAAAACATAGCTAGATTAATTTTTCTGGAATTTTTCGAATCAGTTTGTGGCCCTGGCAAATTGAAATGTACGTTCAAATTAAATATTAAATGTTTTATATTTTAAATTCGAAGGAAAACTGACTGAAACAGTCGAATGGGCCTTCGAAACATATCCTGTTGTGTTCAGAATGGAGGTAAAACGCTAGGGACGACAGTCGTTGGGTTTAAATTGGTGTTCGTCTGTATACGGGGTATTTTAGAGATTTTAGAAATTATAAAATAAAATAAAAAATTCCTATTGGCCCATAAAAATTTCTCTCTCCCCGTTTTCTCTTTCTCCCTCAGCCGATCGACGGTGGAACCGTGCTCCCTCCTTCTCTCCTCCTTTTCTCCGCAACCACTCAGCTAAATCGAGCGCCACCACCACCATTTCAAAGCTCTCGATCCCCTCTTTAAATCCATACCCGAACCACCCATCATCGTCACGTCCTTCGCCTGAATCACCTCCGCAAAGTGCCGCCGCGTCGCACCCCTTTTCTCCCCAGATCCTCCACCGAGCTGAGCAAGACTGGTGGCGCCGGAAAGCTCCTTCGACCCTCTTCGAAGCTGCAGCGTCTGATTGTCTTATAGCATCGCGGATTTTGTGCAAATCCCTGACCTAGTTTCGAGCTGATAAGAGGAACGACGGCCTGGGTTAATCAGAGGAAAAGATAGCGTTTTTATAGCGCTATAAATTTAATTAACTACGTTTTTAAATTGTTCGATATTTAAAATTACATATCTTTTTGCTATATTGACGAAATCCAGTGAAACAAGAGACAGTGGACTCGTGTGGACGCCTTCTACATTCTAGAAGAGACCGCATATTTTTCTGAGCCTTCTGCTATTTTTGGTGGAGTGGAACCCAATGTGAGATTTCTGATTTAAAAACAATATGGAAACGACGATGTATAAATTATATAGTCGATGTATGAGTTATATAAGCGTTGTACACCTCCTGTATAAGCGTTGTATAAGTTGTACGTTCGATGTATAAGTTGTATATGCGTTGTAAAATTATATATGTGTTGAAATAAAAGTGAATTGCTATATATAAATATATACATATATATATATATATATACGCCCCTCGTCCACAAACCATGGACGATATTTATTGATTGTGATTGGTGTGAAAATTGATTGATAGCGAATGGTTGTTTGGGATTGTTTGTGGTTGATATTGAGTGGTTGTGGTTGAAAAATACCCATTTGTGGTTGAAAAATACCCATTTGTGGTTGAAGAATATTTGGTTGAAACCAGATAGGATTAGTTTGTGGAAATGAAATGAATATATACATGCCGCCTTCGTGCGAACTAGATGCATGATCCCCATTGTCAAAAACCGCGAGGTTTTAAGGTAGAGCGAGGAGCCGTACTAGAGACGGTCCCGGTTTTAACTACCCTGCCGTTATGCTACCAAAATTTTGAATAATATTCGTGTGTTTGAATTGTTTTAATTTGCTTGAACTATATTTATTCATTGAATAGAAAACCTTCGTTGATTAGAAATTCATGTGTTGAATGGTATTCGCGTTTTAAATACAAAAATCACATTTCTATCTATATATAGAAACTATAGAAAACCTTCATGTGTTGAATCGATATTCATTCGTTGAATTGAAATTCATGTGTTGAATGGTATTCCTATTTTGAAATAAATTGTTTGATAATAAAAATCACCTTTTATCGACTATATGAACTGTGTAAAATAATCTCGTTTTGAAAGAAATTGTTTTATAAGAAAAATCCTATTTTTATCACCGATATAAACTATATAAAATAATAGTATTTTGAAATGAATTGTTTTACAATAAAAATCTCATTTTTATTATATACATGAATCGTTGAAATGTGAAGCGTTAAAAATAGCCACTCGTTCAAATAAACATATATGAGTTGAAATATTCATTAATTAGCCAATGATATGATTTTTGCCTATGCATGCAACAGTAGAATGAATGGTGTTTTTAAAACAAATGGAATCAAATATGAAGTTGAATAGAAAATGATAAATGATAAGAACTGTATATATGTACATGCATATTTATTGAACAGGTTATAGCAAATGGGCTAGAGAAGAGGAATAAAATTTTGTGCCCGACAAATAGGTACACATTTACTGTTTTGTTTGGATGATGATTTTATGAGCCTGTTGGCTAGCCGCTTGGCTTTTTCCTTTTCTTTTTGACATGAGACGCCCGTGTGGCTATTTGGGAATTTTCCCAGCCCCTCCCGTACAAAGGAGGTTATGACGAAATTTTCCAAAATTTTAAGGCGTTAGTGAAATATTTGAAGTGAAAACGATATAGGAATTTTTGAATGAACTATATTTATATAAATATATAAATATAAATAAAATTAAAACGAAATGTGGCCATGCAGTTCGCATTTTGAAAACGTGATTTCAAACGATTATACCGGGAGATCCGACCATCGGATTTTTCTGAAACCGCAACCGTTGGGTTCGCCTTGGAAAAATCTTTCCAACGGCACCAACTTTGTAAAAATCCAACGGTTGGATTGTCTGGAATGTTTAATTCAAATCTGAAGAAAAACAGCGCCAAAAATGATTATATATATATATATATAATTATATTTAATCGAATAACAAAGCTGCAGTTCGTATTTTGAAATCGAAACTTCAAACGATTGTACCGGGAGATCCGACCGTCGGATTTTCCTGAAACTGGAACCGTTGGATTCATTTTGAAAAGACCATTCTAATGATGTAGATTTTGTAAAGATCCAACGGGTAGATTTTCATATATGTGTGAATCAAATCGGAAGAAAAACAGCGCCACGGTCGCGTTATGGCCCGAAGCGTCGTTTTGAATAAATTGGCTATTTTAAAATAAGTAAAAACAGCGATAAGTCGTTATAAAATACCATAAACAATATGGAATGGAAATAAACTGAATTTGCTCGATTTAGGTGGCATTTGATGGTTGAATGTGTTTGGTGTGAAAATTACATTAAAGAACAAAATTGGTGTTGTCGAATAATTTAACCATTGAAATAAATTGATTTGAAATTCTAAAAAAATACGTGAATTATTTGAAATGGCCAAGTTAATTCTCATTTCAAATAATTGATCGACGATAAGAAATCGAAGATGAAGATGATGGTCGAAGACCGGAGATCTTCACCTCGTTTGGATGGTAACCGAGGTCCTGATTGGGAGGCATCCCGAAATATGGATAATGAGTGGTGATCGTCCAGACGTACGTGGTGATCGATGGGTTTGCGAGGTATTTAGTGGCTCCGGTTTCGTTCAGACCCAGAACGGACTTGTAAATGGACTGTGTGTCTGACATTGGATTTTATTCTGTGTTGATTGATTTCTGTTAAATATGCATCTGTTTGGCGGCGGAGAATTTATTCTTTTGCTTAACGCCCTTCTCTGAGACGCACGAGCTCGGAGGTTGTATATCGATGGACATCAGTCGCATGGCATGAATTGCCTGTGTGGCATGCTAAGATGCAGTGATCAGGGCTTCTGTTGAAAAGCAAAGTCTTGTGGTGGTGATCAAAGCACCGCCGGTGTGGCGTAGCTTTGTGTATGACGTGAAATCGCGAGCCTCACACCCCGGTATGAACTAGAAACGGGAGAGGACATCAGGGAGGGCCTGCATTTCTTTCTAGCTAGGGTGGTGTCAGTGACCTACCAGCCCTGACATTTATATACTTTTCACCTATGTGGTTGTTGCTGTTGCGAGGAGCCTCGGTTTGATCGGACGATCCGGGTCCGATGGGGTCATTCATTGGCTCGTTTACGCCCCAAAGGGCGGGGAGACATAGTGTTCAGGCATAATAATCCACATCGGTGGACCGGCCCTGACGATCTAAAGGCTAGCCTGCGCGCTTGCCTGTGGCTCGGGCTAGAGAGTCACGAATTCGGTAAGGACTATCTTTTGCCTTGGTTCATGACGGAAATCCAATTCCCAAATATGACATCGTGCGGTTTTGATTGTATATATATATGGCGACATGATATATGGTACCCATGCCGTCTAGGATTGATAGTTATGATATGAAATTGTTTTAGAAGCAAATAAACACTAGTCATAATATCAAATGCTTTTGTTTTATTCGTATCAATCATATTTTGGCCATTATAAGGTAAAACTCTATCCTCCGGTTTGCGTTGCATTGTGTGATGGGAACTGAGTCTTATAATGGCTTCATTTTTACCAAAAAGCATAGCGATGTTTAAAAGAAAGATTTGTTTTAAAGCACTGGCAATCCAATGGAGTAAACCCGTTCCATGAAAGTGGCGTGGTCCTGTGATAGCCAAATTATATATGTGTTGAGTAGATTTCTCATACCAGTTCCATGACTGACTCATAGTTTGTTTCACTTTCTAACTCGGGTGCCCCTTTTTCTGCACGGGCAGCCTTGTATTCAGGTTTAGCTGGTTATTTCTGGATAGCTGGAGCTGAAGATGGATTCTATCATTTATCTCTTTTTATGCTGTTCAGCTCCTATTGTACATATTTTGTTTGTTTTCCGCTGTAGACATTTATGTATAGCTGAACTGTATTTGTGCTAAGTAAGATCCTGTATACTGTGTAACTCTGATGATTACTTTTATCCAGTATATTCTATTGTTCATTATCTGGTGTATTTATTTAATTCTGTTCTGCTATTATCTGTTTCTGTGTTATATTCCTAAGATAACCCTTGTTTCCGTCTGAACGGGATTTCGGGTCGTCTCACTCTCTCCCCGATAAGCCCTCGATGCACGGCGGCACTGCTTCGATTCTTCCCTCCTCCTTTTCTCTTCCATCTCTCAACGAAACTACCCCCTTCTTTGGAACTTTTTGAAGATCTCAGAACGAGCTCCAAATACATACTGGTTTGGTAATTTATCATCGAGTATTCCTCTCGAATCAACCTCCTGAAGTTGCTCCGCCTCGCCGCCGTTTGCTCCGTCGTCCGACCACCGAGTTCACCCCCACCTACCTCGATCTGAGCGCCCCTCCTGGCGCTACAAGGTGGCATCAACCGATTTCAACAACGTTCAACGGATTGAGCGCAAATCGCAACCCTAGGTTTGAGCATTCAAAGAGAGGTAACGACATATTTTCAGTATTATAGCAGTTTTAAGCACTACGGTTTTTGATTTCACTGTAAAAATCATATCTTTTTCGTTTCTTAACGAAATACAGTGAAACAAGGGACAGTGGACTTGTGTGGACGTCTTCTACATTATAGAAGAGACCGCATATTTTTCTGAGCCTTCTGCTATTTTTAGTGGTGGAACCCAATGTGAGATTTCTAAATTATAAACGATATGGAAAACAAAGATGTATAAATTATATAGTCGATGTATGATTTATATAAGCGTTGTACACCTCTTGTATAACGTTGTATAAGTTGTACGTTCGATATATAAGTTATATATGCATTGTAAAAATTATATATGTGTTGAAATAGAAGTGAAATGCTTATATATATATATATATATATATATATATATATATATATATATTCACGCCCCTCGTCCACAAACCATGGACGATATTTATTGGTTGTGATTGGTGTGGAAATTGGTTGATTACGAATGGTTGATTAGAATTGTTTGTGGTTGAAATTGATTGATTATGGTTGAAAAATACCTGTTTGTGGTTGAGAAATATTTGGTTGAAACC
This sequence comes from Allium sativum, assembly GCA_030737875.1. NCBI lineage: Eukaryota > Viridiplantae > Streptophyta > Magnoliopsida > Asparagales > Amaryllidaceae > Allium > Allium sativum. The sequence continues at coordinate 749,119,751 of CM060909.1, read as the reverse complement.
ACATAGGATTAGTTTGTGGAAATGAAAAAAATATACATGCTGCCTGCGTGCGAACTAGATGCATGAAAGCCCCATTGTCAAAAGCTGCGAGGCTTTAAGGTAGAGCAAGGAGCCGTACTAGGGACGACCCCGGTTTTAACTACCCTGCCGTTATGCTGCCGAAATTTTCTGAAATATTCATGTGTTAGAATTATTTTCATTTGTTGAAATTATTTCCATATTTTGAAACCGTTCATGTATTGAATAGAAATTCATTCGTTGAATAGAAATTCATGTGTTGGATGGTATTCGTGTTTGAAATAAATTGCCTTATAAAAAAAATCCTATTTTTATCATCTATATGAACTATATAAAATAGTAATGTTTTGAAATAAATTGTTTTGTAATAAAAATCACATTTTTACTATATATATACAAACTATAGAAAACATTCATGTGTTGAATAGAAATTCATTCGTTGAATAGAAACTCATGTGTTGGATTGTATTCGTGTTTGAAATAAATCGCCTTATAATAAAAATCCTATTTTTATCATCTATATGAACTATATAAAATAGTAATTTTTTGAAATAAATTGTTTTGCAATAAAAATCACATTTTTACTATATATATACAAATTATAGAAAACCGTTCATGTGTTGAATAGAAATTCATTCGTTGAATAAAAATTCATGTGTTGAATGGTATTCGTGTTTTAAAAGAAATTGTTTTATAATAAAAATCCTTTTTTTATCATCTATATGAACTATATAAAATAGTAGTGTTTTGAAATAAATTGTTTTGCAATAAAAATCACATTTTTACTATATATATACAAACTATAGAAAACATTCATGTGTTGAATAGAAATTCATTCGTTGAATAGAAATTCATGTGTTGAATGGTATTCGTGTTGTGAAATAATTTTTTTATAATAAAAATCATATTTTGATCATCTATATGAACTATATAAAATAGTTGTGTTTTGAAATAAATCGTTTTACAATAAAAATCACATTTTTACTATATACATGAGTTGTTAAAAATAGTGAAGTTTCGAAGTGAATGTTTGTTGGATAAAAATATCATTTTTATCAAATGTATGAAAAGCATATAGTTTTGAAATCGAAGAATCGATTATTTTTATATACATATATATATATATAATTAAAATATATCAAATAACGAAGCTGCAGTTCGTGTTTTGAAACCGTTATTTCAAACGATTAGTGCGAGAGATCCGACCATCTGATTTTCCCGAAACCGAAACCGTTGGGTTCGCTATGGAAATTTCTTTCCAACGACACAAACTTTGTAAAGATCCAACGGTTGGATTGTCTGGAATGTTTAATTCAAATCTGAAGAAAAACAGCGCCAGAATCGATTATATATATATAAATATAATTAAATTAAATCGAATAACGACGCTGCAGTTCGTATTTTGAAATCGAAACTTCAAACGATTATACCGGGAGATCCGACCGTCGGATTTTCCCGAAACTGGATCCATTGGATTCGTTTTGAAAAGATCTTTCTAAGGACATAAATTTTGTGAAGATCCAACGGTTAGATTTTCATATATGTGTAAATCAAATCTGAATAAAAACAACGCCATGGCCGTGTTATGGCCCGAAGCGTCGTTTGAATAAATTGGCTATTTTAAAATAAATAAAAATAGTGATAAATCGTTATAAAATATTATAAACGATATGGATGTGAAATTTAGAAACTAACTGAAGGTTGGCTAAGTCGAATGGTTTCCTGGGATTTGATCTGATGTTGGTTTCGGCCTTCGGGGTTAATATTTGGGAAATCGTTCTCTTACTGACTTACGGTTAGTGACTAATGAATTGGAATAAGGCGTATGTGTGTTTGTGTAGCACTTGTTTATTATATACGCGAGCTGCTAAGAAAGACCGGGTTTATCCCATTCTGAATAACTTAATCGACGTTAAGTAATCGAAGATGAAGACGGCGATCGAAGACCGGAGATCTTCACCTCGTTTGGATGGTAACTGATGTCCTGATTGGGAGGCATCCCAAAATATGGATAATGAGTGGTGATCATCCAGACGTACGTGGAGATCGATGGATTTGCGAGGTATATAGTACCTCCGGTTTCGTTCAGACCTAGAACGGACATGCAAACGAAATGTGTGTCTGACATTGGAATTCATTCTGTGTGATTAATAGCCATCAGTTGCACGGTGTGAATTGCCTGTGTGGCATGCTAAGATGCAGTGATCAGGGCTTCTGTTGAAAACCAAAGTCTTGTGATTGATGATCAAAGCACCGCCTGTGTGGCGTAGCTTTGTGTATAACGTGAATTCGCGAGCCTCACACCCCGGTATGAACCAGAAACGAGAGAGGACATCAGGGAGGGCCTGCGTTTCTTTCTAGCTAGAGGTGGTGTCGGTGCTTAAACTGGCTGACATTTATATTATTTTCACCTATGTGGTTGTTTCTGTTGCGAAGCGCCTTGGATATATTGGTGACTATGTGAAGCCGATGGAGTCATTCGTTGGCTCATTTACGCCCCAAAGGTTGGGGTAACGCAGTGTTCAGGCATAATAATCCACATCGGTGGACCAGCCCTGACGATCCAAGGCTTGCCTGCGTGCTTGCCTGAGGCTTGGGCTACATAGTCTCGAATTCGGTAAGGACTATCTTTGGCCTTGGTTTATGACGGAAATCCAATTTCCAAATTTGTGACTGTGCAGTTTTGATTGTATACCTATATATGGCGACATAGTGGTATGGGGCATTAATGCCGTCTATGATTGATATTTATGATTTGAAATTGTTTTTGAAACATATAAACACTAGTAATAATATCAAATGCTTTTGTTTTATTCGTATATTTTTGCCATTATAAGGTAAAACTCTATCCTCCGATTTGCGTTGCATTGTGTGATGGGAACTGAGTCTTATAATGGCTTCATTTTTATAAAAAGCATTGCGATTGTTAAAAGAATTATTTGTTTTAAAGCACTGGCAATCCGATGGAGTAAACCCGTTCCACGAAAGTGGCGTGGTCCTGAGATTAGCCATATTTTAAATGTGTCGAGTAGATTTCTCATACCAGTCCCATGACTGACTCGTAGTTTGTTTCACATGCAAACTCGGGTGCCCCTTTTTCTACGTGGGTAGCCTTGTATTCAGGTTATTAGCAGGCTCTTTCTGGATAGCTGGAGCTGAAGATGGATTCTATCATTTATCTCTTTTTATGTTGTTCAGCTCCTATTGTACATATTATGTTTGTTTTCCGCTGTAGGCATTTATGTGTAGCTGAACTGTATTTGTACTAAGTATGATCTTGTATACTATGTAACTCTGATGATTACGTTTATCCATTGTATTATTTGTTCATTATCTAGTGTATTTGTTTATTTCTGTTCTGCTATTATCTGTTTCTGTGTTATATTCCAAAGATTACCCTTAACACCGTGGTACGGGATTTGGGGACGTCACAGAAATGATTTTTGAAACAAAAATCAGATTTTTGGTTATTAAATAGATTTAACTAATTTTGAAGAATAAATAGTTAATCGAGTTTTGAATCGAAATTCGCGTTGGATAAGTAAATTGGTTTTATGGAATCATATTCGAAATCGAATTTGAAACTCAAGTTAGAAATGAAATTCTACTTGTTTATAAGCGAATTAAAATATATTTGAACATGATATGTTCAAAATAAAGGGATTTGGCAAAATAGATAATTAAAGAATAAATTAGCAAATTGAGTTAGGAAATGACCGAATTGAGTTGGATAAATTGGAGAACAGGTAAATATAGGTTGAGCAGGTATGGGATGAAGTGTATGAAGATTTTTAATTTGTGTGCCCGACAAAAAGGTACACGTTTAGATTCCATATGAGGTTTGATGCACCGTATCGGCAAGCCGCTTGGCTTTTTCTTTTTCTTTTTGATTGGGAAGGCCTATATGGCGGTTTGGGGATTTTCCCGATGCTCCCGGTACAAAGGAGGTTATGGCGAAATTTTCCGAAAATTTAAGGAGTTAGAATATTTTTAAGAAAATTTGATAGTTAGAAATCAATATATCATTATATATTGAATTTGATAAGGAAATGAATTTAAAATAGAATATTATAACAAAAAGGAAATCGATAATCTGGTAATAGAAAGAGAAACATATATACGTTTAAAAATGAATAATGGGTTCGTATGGTGTGGACCTTTCGAGAATAATGGTTTTGTCTGTTTTGAAGTTAAGGATGTTTTCAGTCAAGGTCTGAGAGGTAGTTATACCCCAACTTGATTGATTTTATTTTTAATTGATAAATAGCAAGATCCAGTCTCGAAGAGAAGTGTTTGAATAAGAGTTAGTGAATAAAATATTTTGGGTTGTTATAACGATGTTTTACACAACATTTGTTTTAACCCAAGCAGTGGAATTTTGGAAAATATAAAAGTAAATATTTCCTGAGTATAATTAAAGTAGTCGGGAAAGAGTTAAGTGATTGAAATTGTTTTCAATTGCAAATAGAGATATTTTCTAAATATAGAAAATAAAAGAAGTTGATATTTAGAAATGTTTTCCAAATAACGTAAGAGACCAATAAGATTATTGAAATTATTTAGTTAATGAATATTGATAAAGGAAGTGGAGAAGTGATTTAATTAACGAAATATTAATAAAATGGCCCAGTGATTGTTTGATGTTTTGAATGGATGTTTGTTTTTCTTCGATAGTTAAATAATCGACCATCGAAGTGTTTGCCAATATCGTTGTCAATATGGAGAGACCGGTTGAATTATTATCTGTGTACCACTTCGTATTGGCAGTAGCATTGCGAATCAGATTATATGAAGATAATCAAAGATGGAGTAAAGTGCAAGGACTTTTTCTATTAATAGAAATTGTGCCTTTGGTTTCGTTCAATCCTAGAATGAACGTATATGGACGAATGTCTGACAAAGTATTTCCAATGATCGAATATATTGGTCTGTATAAATATACATGGTGGCAACGAATTTATTCCCTTAGCATAATATCAAGAATATATTTGTGCAAATCAATTAGTGAGTAACGGATCTGACAATGTGGCATTCAAATTGATTTGTGTTATCAATGAATGATAAGTAAGCGTAGCCTCAGGCCTCAAAAACCTGGAAATGACAAAAATTGGGCAGGCAGCATGGCTATGTGGGTCGCTCCCATTAGGGTGTATAATCACCTATCTAGAGATTCATTTAATTCCTTATTCTATTAGATGTTGTGCCATTCGGGAAACAGTTGCTGATCCCAACCGTTGGTGATATACATTCGATACACTCAGGCAAAATGAGTGGTCGGTCATGTGTAGGCCGGGTTGCAAGGCATTCTTGTTGAACCCAGTGTATTCCTCTCTAGAGATACACTATCCGAAGGTGGTTACCTACCTTATCATGTTGGAAATCCAATCTCCAATAAGCGCTTTGCGGTTTTTGATTTTATATTATATATGGAACATGAGATGCAAGCGTTCCACTGGATTCTATTTATTTGATTTAGACATTAGTATAATATCACTGGATTTAATATCAAAAATATTTTAGGTTATCGTAAGATAAAAAATGTCTGTGTTTATGTGTGGATCGGTTTTACGATTATCATTTGTTTCGAAGGGATTTTTTTAAAGTTAAACAAATTGTTGGAGTTTACTCACACCAGTCCCATGACTGACCCAGAGTTTATTTTGTTTGTTTTCCCTAAACTCTTGGGTGCCCAAATTTGTACGAACAGTCAAGTAGTCGGGATTTTTCAGATTCACTTGGAAGAGCTGGAAGCAGGAGGCTTCACCAATTAGCTATAGACTTTCATACTTCCGCTGTGTACTATGTTATCTGGAAACATGTGTTTATAACTGTTCCAGGAATAGCTGTTGTGCTCTGATAATGGTATGTGTATTCAAAACATATTTGTATTCCAAAAGCTATGTTATATAATATATTTTATTCGTTCCGCTGTGAGATTTGTCTTCTTTTTTTTCTTCTATTCTAACTTTTCTTTCTTTCTATTCCTCATCCTCTAACTTCTTTCTAATAATGATTCGTATTTCTGTGCAATTTGGGTTGGATGTGTGGTGTTATTAGTCAAGTCAGATACTATAGATTTGCGGGCCGTTACAAAAGGAATTTATAATTGGCATGTAACCTTTAAATGAATTGATATGGAATTCAATTATTGGGAAAAATAGGTATTGACACCAATTAGAGGAAAGGATTAGTTAATTAGTAAATTAATTAAAAATGGCATAATTTGAATATGAACATTTATGGACATTTAATTCAAATTATTGGGCAAAATAGGTATTGACACCTATAAAAGGAAAGGATTAATTAATTGGTAAATTAATTAAAAATGGAATGTTTAGTAATTACAATTAGGAATTGTAATTGTACTTATGACACGAGGTTAGGTTGCATTAGTGGTGAAAGTCTGCCTAGACCCGACCGACATATTCAATAGCCACTAATGGTAAACCTAATGTGGGAGGTCTAAGTGCATAAATACGAATCGGGCTATGACACGAGGTTAGGCCCAACTGTGGAATAAGACTGCCTGGATCCGACCGGCATATCCAGCATCCACATGTTGTAGGCCTACTGTGGGAGGTCTAGCCCATTATAGACCATAAATGGACATGGTAATGAATTGGAATACTTAACCTAAGTTAATCCATAGAGAATGTATGAACTTAAATTAAAGTTGGGGGTTAAGTAAACTTGACTGAGCAAAAGGGGTGGGTTAAGTAAATCTTGGGTAGGTGGGTAATATTATTATATATAGACCCACAAACTTAACCGTTAAATAAACATGCTTGAATCAGTGGGAGGGTTAAGTAAATCTTGGGTAGGTGGGTAATATTAGTATATATAGGCCCAATAAACTTAACCTGATAAGGTTAGTAATTAAAGACACCAAGTGGTATACATAACTGAGGGAACTAATAAAGTTATGTAATTAAAGACACCTTTTAGGGTAAGCATAACTTATAGAAATGGTAGGGTTATGTATTAAAGACACCTATAGGTAAGCATAACCGGTAGAAAGATTGACAGTTATGTATTAAAGACACCTACAGATAAGCATAACTGACATAGCACTATGTAATTAAAGATATCTAAGGGTATACATAGTCAATGAAAAACCTAGTGGGGGATACAAGAAAAAGGGTGAGCTTGTATCATATTGTGTGGACACGTTTTAGCCAGTAACCCTGAGTTGGTATCAAGTATATACTTCGAGCTAGGTCGGAGAAGGGGCACGTTTACTGGACTGATTATAAGAGATCCAAACGAGGAGGACATTGTGGGTGGCACAAACCGACCGGGAACATGTGCGTGCATGGGCCAGGTAGAGGGGCTAAGACAATTGTGACACCTGTAGATGTGGTTATGCACATTGTTACGACGACGAGTTGCCACTTTAGGAAGTGATACCTCCTAGTGTGGGGCCAGCACAAGGTGTCTACGAGGGTTAGGGACCCGATCGATCAGGGTAGTAGCTAGGATACATTTGAACGTATACCTAAATCTACCACCTTATAGTCGGAGGGATCATCTCTTTTTGGATGTACTTGTAACAGTGCAGAGAAATTATTAGTGAGGCATGTACACCTTATCTTTCTTACCTTGTCACACCTGCAATTTATGTAGTGATCTCCCTTATCCACTTTATTTGCCTATCATGTTACTTTTATTTATCTACTGGCTAAAAGTAACTAGACTCACCAAATTTATTGTCTAACCCTTTTTGTTTCTCCTTATTTCTTCTATTCCCCCTAGGTTCTCAAGGGAGGGAATTCTTAGGCTTAGTCAGGATTCTGCTATCATCTTGCTTGGAGCTTCTAGATGTATTGCTCAAGGTTCTATCTTTGCTACTATGGTTTATGATTTGGGGATTATGCTTTCTTTATTATTGTACTCTAATATTTAAAGTACAAGACAGAAGTTTTAATGATGAATAGAGTTTATGTATTTTCAGACATATGGTGTAACCATGCTTTATGATTAATAAAAGTTGTTTTTATACCGCTGCAAAAATTTTATATCTGTCTTGTAATGTTTTTGTTCTGTTTACTAAAACGCTTCACGAAACTTAATACATTCCCTTTGTGAGTGACATTAACGGACGTGGGGTGTCACACTGGATGATAAGAAACTGGCGATTAGGTTGTTGACATATATATATATATATATATATAATTCTGTGATTGATAGCTATGGTGGAGGTTCCACTTTTGAATTTTGGGAATAGGGTATGTTCGGAGGTCCGTGTCTGGACGAAAACCGTTGATCTACCTCGCAATTTGTAGTTGGTGTCAATGTCTGGATGAAAAATCCATGTTACATTTCATTTGTATTCCGATTGATCTTTCATGCCAGGAATCATCAATTTGGAAACCCAATCTCCAATACGCGCACCAGATTTTGCTTATATATATATATATATATATATATATATATATATATAGCGATATAGTAGGATGGGGTACTATGCCGTCTGAGATTAATACATTTACATTCGAAATTGTTTTCACACTATGCACTAATAATAATATGAAAGAGGATTTTCGCGTATGAAAGCATGTTTGGTTATCATAAGGTAAAACTCGCTCATTTGGTGTGCGCTTGCATTGTGTGATGTGGGACGAGCTTATAATAACTTCATTTTCAAAAGTCATTGCGATTTCATATGCATGGGCATTCACATGGAGTAAACCCGTTCCGCATTAGCGGCGTGGACTGGTGAATTTTCTAACTTTAAAATAAACCCTAACGAAAATAACTGTTTTATGTTCTCACACCAATTCCATGACTGATCTGGAGTTTATTATTCCTTCCTAAACTCTGGGTGCCCAATAATTTTCACACGGGCAGCTAACAGTTTAGTTTTACAGTTATAGATCATGGACTCAGCGCGCTTTCTGAGTTGGAGTCAATGCTAGAGTTTGGAGCTTCCGCTATATCGTACTGCTTCTTCCGCTGGGAGTATATTTATTTCTTCCACTGTATATGTTGTAACTCTGATATCCCTTGTAACTCTGATGTAATATTGTATTTTGATATGAAAAGTTCTGTTATTTTGTTCAATATATTTTAATACCCATAACCATCCGCCTTTGTGAACGGTTCAAGTTCGTTTAATTATAAGCGAAAACTGGGCAAAAAGACGGGTTGTTACAGGACAACTACCACTGTAACCTTTTTAAGGCAGCAAATCCAATCAAAGGCATCAGTAGTCATCCATCCAATGTGAAGATCGCCGGTCTTCAACCGCCGTCTTCAAATCTTCAAATTGTCAATCAATTATTTGAAATGAGAATTAACTCGTCCTTTTCAAATAATTCGCGAATATATAGAATTCAAATCATTTCTTTTCATTCCATATCGTTTATAATATTTTATAACGATTTATCGCTACTTTTATTTATATAAAAGTTGCTCCTTTAAATTAAACGAAGCTTCAGGTCATTACGCAGCCCTGGCGTGTTTTTACTAAAATTTGAATTACACATTTCTCAAAATCTAACCATTAGATCTTGGCAAATTTTATATTGCTGGAAAGATTTTTCCAAAGCGAACATAACGGTTCCAGTTTGGGAAAATCCGACAATCGGATCTTTCGATATAATTATTTAAAGTTATGATTCCATGTCGCGAACTACCACGCGCGATTCATTTTATTTAATTTATATATTTATATAATTCATTCGACGATTTCAAATTATTTATTGTTTAAATAATTTTGTACACTTCATACACATGTTAAAAAGAATATTTTTATCTAATAAAAATATATCTTAACACATGGTTGTTTTTCCAACTTTGCTAACATGTCAATGATTAATGTTTTGATCTAACAAAACATATTTAACAAAACATATTTTTCTAACTTGAATCTTTTTAATGACTCCTTGTTACAGAAAAAATCTGTAATTTTTAATGTAAAAACATTTCTATCAAACAATTCTATTTTTATTGAATCATTCTTACTTACATTAAAAATGTGATTTTTAATATAAAAACATTTTTATCAAACAATTCTATTTTTAATGAATCATTCTTGCTTACATTAAAAATGGCATTTTTAATGTAAAAACATTTTTATCAAACAATTCTATTTTTAATGAATCATTCTTACTTACATTAAGAATGTGATTTTTAATGTAAAAACATTTTTATCAAACAATTCAATTTTTAATGAATCATTCTTACTTACATTAAAAATGTGATTTTTAATGTAAAAACATTTTTATCGAACAATTATATTATTAATGAATCATTCCTACTTACATTAAAATTGTGATTTTTAATGTAAAAACATTTTTATCAAACAATTCTATTTTTCTTACTTACATTAAAAATGTGATTTTTAAAGTAAAAGCATTTTTTTCAAACAATTCCATTTTTAATGAATCATTATTACTTACATTAAAATTGATTTTTTTAATGTAAAAACATTTTTATCAAACAAATCTATTTATATTGAATCATTCTTACTTACATTAAAAATGTGATTTTTAATGTAAAAATATTTTTATCAAATAATGATCAGTCTCTTACATACAATAAAAATGTAAAATTTTATTGTTAAACCTTTCTATTTCAAAAAATGATCATTTTAACAAATTCTATTTATACAATAAAAATGTGATTTTTATTATTAATATATATTTATTTTCAATAATAATCATTTTTACAAATTCTATTTATACATTATAAATGATGATTTTTATTGTTCCAACAAATTTGATTTCAAACAGGAATAATTTACAACACATGAATATTTCAAAAAAAAATCGGCATTATAACGACAGGGTAATTAAAACTGGCACCGTCCCTAGTACGGCTCCTCTACTATCCTAGGCCTCGCGGCGATACAAGGGTTTTATGTTTTTATAATTTGCACAATACAATCCATTTTCACAACACTATGAATTTACCACAAACACAATCAATTGAATTGCAACCGCAATCAATCACACACAATCGCAATCAATTTCACACCACAATACAATCAAGTCGTCCATGGTCTGTGGACGACGATGTCAGGAGCTACTAAGCTCCATCTGCAACCTAGTATAATTTTATTCGTTATATTTTGAATTCAGAAATCTCACCTTGGTTTTTATTCCTTTTAAAATTGTAGAAAGCCCCAAAAATTCTCTAGCCTCTTTTAGAATGTAGCGCACGATGTCACAGTCCTTATGTCTCTTGTTTCACTGGATTTTGACAATATACGAAAAAGATATGATTTTTATAAATAAATCAAAATTCGTAATGCTTTTATACCGACCCGAACTTCCCCGTGAAGGAAAGCGCGGATTGCTTTGATGACAAGACGAATCAGAATGCAAAAAAAAGAACGTCTCATTGTTTATTTCAACAATTCCATCAGAATACAAGAATATACCGAGTATGAATAAATATTACACATTTACTAAATATCAGATATTACAATAAATTACATAGCAGCGGAAAATAATACAAAACACAACTGAAAGTAATACACGGATACAGAGCTTTCCGAGTATCATTCCAGCTGTAAACCAGGATTCTGTGAATATAAATCTGCAAAACCAATACTACTAGCTGCCCGTGGAAAATAGGGGCAACCAGAGTTTAGGTTAAAACAATAAACTCCAGGTCAGTCATGTGACTGGTGTGAGAAATAAAACAGTTATTAATCTTTATTTTAAAGTTAGGTAAATCAAGGGACCACGCCGTATAATATGGAACGGTTTCGTCCCAAAAATACCAGTGCATAAAACAAACAGTGAAATGCTAAATAAAGAAAAATGAAGCTATTATAAGACTAATGACCCATCACACAATGCAACGCAAGTCGGAGGATAGGGTTTTACCTTATAATAGCCAAAGATTGCTTGACACGCTAAATTTCATCTTTTATTATTACTATAAGTGTATAGTGTCAAAAAAAATTCAATCATAAGTATCAATCATAGACGGCATGGGTACCATATATCATGTCGCCATACTAGGCTCTATAAATAAAACCGCAAAGGTCGTATTGGAAATTGGATTTCCGTCATGAGTCGAGGCAAGGGCCAAGCTCCTCTCCGTTCGAGACACTCTAGCAAATGTCTCAGGACCACACACAGCGATCCTGGATCTTCAGGGCCGGTCCTCTCTTACTTTTGAGGATTGGCAATTCCTGAACACACGTTTCCCAGTCCTTTCAGACCTATATCCCAGGGCCTCGCATCCAACAACCACACAGGTAAAAAGTATATAAATGTCAGGGCCGGTAGGTCACTGACATCACCTATAGCTAGAAAGAAACGTCGTGCCCTCCCTGTAGTCACTATCCTGTTTTGACTCATACCGAGGTGTGAGGCTCGCGAATTAACGCCATACACAAAGTTGTGCCACACAAGCCATGTTTATATCATCAACCACAAGACTTTGCTTTTCAACAGAAGCCTTGATCATTTGCCACTTAGGCATGCCACGTAGGCAATTCATGCCATGTGATTGATATCTATCGATATATAACCTCTAAACTCGTACGTCTCAGAGAAGGGCGTTAAGCTCTAGATTAAATTCTCCACCACCAAACAGATATATATTTAATAGAAATCAATAACACAGAATAAAATCCAATGTCAGACACACAGTCCATTTACAAGTTCGTTCTGGGTCTGAACGAAACCGAAGGAACCTAATTCCTCGCATATCAATCGATCTCCAAGTACGTCTGGACGATCACCAACTGATTCCCTCCTCTTGGGTGTACAGCCCAATCAAGATCATCAATAATCATCCAAACGATGTGAAGACCTTCGGTCTTCACCACCGTCTTCATCTTCGACTTATTGTTGAATCGGTTATTCAGAATGGGTATAAACTCGGCCTTTCCGAATAACCTGCATATATAATAAACAAGTGTCACACAAACGCAACATACGCCTCATTCCAATGCAGAATATTCTTTAATTCAAATATTCACATTCTTAGGGAAAGGTTCCCATTAATTTTATCAAAGATACATTCTTCTAAATTTATTCTTTAATCTTCCTTTGGATATCATTTCAAACCATGTTATAGTTTTCCAAGCTAGTCAGGATTAGCGAACCACACCAAAGTAATTTTTTATTTTATTCCCAATCCCAACCTATTCATCCCATGGAGAAAAACGGGTAATACTCCATATCTAACACCACGGTGTTATCGGTAAATATTAATTACCATTTCACGTACAAATCTAATTAAAGATTTAACTATCGCTTTGGAGCAAAACTGGTGATACTCCATTCTCGATCACTTTAAACTAATTAAAGTTTCATTAAAACTCCACTTAGGTTTAATATTCTCAAAAATCAATAACCTATCTTTAACTGGGTTAAAGAACCAATGTCATCTAAAACACGGTTCACGATAAACCCAAAATCACATTCCATTGTTAATCGGGTTAAAGAACGGATGTTATTCAAAACACCGCTCACGATAAACCCTAAAAACCAGTTTAAATTCAATTCCAATTAAATACTAATTAACTGGAAAATTTCACTAAATCTTAATTAAAAGACTTATTCTTTTCTAAACTGGGTTAAAGAACATTGTTATTTAAGACACCATTCACGATGAACCTAAAATCCCATTTGATATTATATACAAGGCTCTGAATAGAAAATATATCGGCTTATATTCAATATCAAATTCTGAAACTAAAAAATATCATATTGGAAATAATGATATAAATATATATTTCAAATTTCCACAACCATATCTGTATAATCACGAAATCCAACATTGAAATATTCCGAAGATAATTTCGATTCAAATCCATTCCAATTCGTATATTGGAAATTCTGATTATTTTCAAAACCATTTCAAATCTAGTTCAAAACTAGTTCATTTCGATAAAAATATATTTTTATCCTTTCAAATGTGCAATTTTTCATCCCAGTTCTTTCCAATTCATATATTATGATTTTACACAAATTATAAATATTTTTAATAATTTTATCAAGGCCCGTATAGTCGGTTTTCAATAACGGCCACCGAACTGCACTTACAACGACCTTTTCCAAATTTTATGTGGACGTAATTCCAAATCCAACCGTTAGATTTCAAATTTCTAATATTAATTGGAAATCACTTTTCGATACGAACCCAACGGTTCTAGTTTCAGGAGAATCCGACGGTCGGATCTCCCGCAACGTCAATTCGAAGTCAATGGTCGAAATTCGCGAACTACCGCGGTGCATCGCGTTCTATTCAGGCCATTAATATATATATATATATATGTATATATATATATATATATCGTCGATTTCAATTCAAAACGTATTTTATAAATCGTTTTAAATTCGTTTTCAAAACAAATTCAACTTCATATTCAATTTTAAATCAAAGTTGAATATTCCATGTCATTGATATATAAATGATAATATTTTCAAAGCGTTATATTTTGAAATCATTTCCTTTTCTATATTCATTACAAAAACGAATATAATTGATATAAATAACGTTCGCATTAAAATGGCGCATATCTTTGTTGGATCTAGATTAACCCTAGAGGGGGGTGAATAGGGTTTATCACAGTTTTTAACAAGAATTAAAATTCTAACGAGATATATATAATAATTAACAGATCAGAGAATATAATAGAAACAGAAATGCAGAAAATAAATCACACACAGATATACCCAGCTTCGGCAAAAACCTGCCTACTGCTGCATTTCTAAGGTTTCTACTAGGTGATAGAACAGCTCCCGCATACAAGACCATGTACACTCGCAAACCCTGCTCCTATTCTAACCTTACGCTCAAAATCGTAGACTGACCGATATTCCCTCAATCAGATTTCCCCTGATTACAACCCCGTAACCAGTAACCCAGATTTTACAGTCTCTGTCAACTGTCAGTCAACACCCTGACTGAATCCCCTAGAATTTTACAAACTCTAGAAAACTGTTTGATCGGTTTTTATACAACAAAATAAAATACAATACAAAATAAAACAAAACTTAAAAACCCTTGGGAGTTCAATTAAAAAAGGTCATCCCCTTTATTCTCTTGACTCAAAAAAACTGGCCGGTCCACTTTCATTTGCGTTGTACCCTCTTTATTTTGTTTGGCCGATCTCACTTTTGCTCTGAAAAAAATGGCGGCGCCCCTGTGAAACTCTAGGGTTTGCCAATTCTTCCCCAATTCGATCGATTGCTTGTGAAAAATTGAATCCCTGATGGCTTAATAACTTGCGGCTTGCTTCACTTCGATTTGGGAATTTACTCGATCGAAAAACAGTGAGCTTTCTGAATTTTCTTGCTTTTAATTTCTTGCGAGTTGTTTTTTTGGTTTTCGATAAAATCTGTCTGTGATGAAAATAGGTGAATTATAGGGTTGTAGAAAAACCCTAATTGCTCTGATTTCCTTGACAATGGCTCGATCTGATTGTTCCTTGTTTCCCATTTTGGTTCTTGACTTTGATTAAGTTCTGCTGCGTGTATTTCTACTTTTGACAAACTCTTGATAAAATCGGCTTTAATTTCTCTGCGTGAATTTCTTGATTGAAAGTTTGTGGCCCCTTTTTGATTGCTCTCAATTAGAGCCGTGAATTTGTGATTGAATTGAGATAAGAACTTGCCGAATATATATTGAAAAATCCATTTGCAATTCAAAACTAATTCTTGCCATTTTTGGTTCATGAAATAAAGGATTAATTTGCAGAAGAATTTTCTTCCCAAATTTATTCTTTATTTACTTGCCTGGAATTGTTTTTGAAAGCACCTTGATAAAAAAAACTGAATCATTTCAGTTCTGTAGAATGAATTTCTTGCCATATTTGTTGTGAGATTTCTGGAAATTCATTTTGAAATGACATTGATTACCTTGACATTAAATTTCTGAATGGTATTCCCTTGTTTGATTTGATGATGTGCTTTCCCCTTTTGAACTGTTGCCTTGATTCCTTGATGAATCTGAATTGCACACAGAACCAAATTGATAAAAACACAGACCAGTAATTTGTTTCCTTGCAAGTCCACACTTGTTTGGCACTTGAATAAATTCATGCCGAATTTGCTTGA
This sequence comes from Allium sativum, assembly GCA_030737875.1. Taxonomy (NCBI): domain Eukaryota; kingdom Viridiplantae; phylum Streptophyta; class Magnoliopsida; order Asparagales; family Amaryllidaceae; genus Allium; species Allium sativum. The sequence goes on along the minus strand of CM060909.1, from coordinate 749,103,708 downwards.
TAAATTCCTTGCCAAGTTTGAGCCAGATTGCATAATTCTTGTATGCTCTATCATTTTTGCCAATGTGTTGCCATCTTTAAAATCTGCTTAATTTAGTACATGCAAAAGAGAAATCTTTGCCAAAAATTGATGAAAAATTATCACTTGTTTCTTTTAACCATTGTCAAAAATAATTGCTGTAAAACTGGAAATAATATTCCGTTTTGTAAATTGATTTGTGTATGTATATGGATTCCCAAACCATGTTTAGATTTATCCCTGTTTATCCATTGCCATTTTGCAATTCTTACACAACTTGGTCATCTGAACTTGCAAGCTAAATTGACATTTGTGTATTTTCTGGAAACACTTGCATGAATTTCAGTCTTGTCGTGCTATGCACCATGTATATCACCTGAGCCTTGTTGTTTCATGGCTCGACTTGTTCTCACGCTTGATTCACATACTGTTTTGCCATGCATTCTTGTATCACCACTGCCAACTGATCATCTCCATTAGCCAGTCTTGTATATGCATGTATATATGCTCCATACTGATCTGTTCATGCATTGAATTTCCTGAAAACTGCTCCATTCCTTTGCATATGCTGTTCTGGTCAGTTGCACATGTACTATTTACACAACGCTACTGTATTGAGCCATGTATACTTATACATTTGCATGTTGAGCTGTTGCATTTTATATATGTTGTACTGACATCATTAACTTGAACTTCTCTTGCTGTCTTACACTGCTGCTTATACATTTGCCTCGACTTGTTTATGAACACACACAAGCACGGTGTTGATTTTGTATCCTTGCATCATTTTTGTGTTGAACACATTTGTAGCTGCCTATGAATGCTTGTGTATATTCTTGCTCCATGCTCTTTGCTTGCTGAAAACACTTGACATGTTTGAGCTTTGAAAGTTGTTTTTGCTGTCTCGACCATATTGAATTTGCTGTTGACTTTGAAAGTTATTCCATGTTGATCATTTACATTGAATTGTTGTCATGTGTGTACTGAGTCGAGATGGTCCACGTGGCTACTCCTCAGTTGCACACTGATTGGCGAGGCAGTGCACACGTGTATATCTATACGCGTGTGTATATGCAGCCAACAGACGAATTTTCCTGTCCCTGTACTATTATACTGTCTAGACACAGTCGGATTAACAAGTCAGATCAAGTCAGAAAAATGATGAGAAACACACCAGAAAACTGAGGAAAATAAAATTTTAAAAATAAAATTTTTATTTACATGTATTCAGTATTATTTCTATTGCAGTGTACTGTGTGTGTGTTCATTTGTATGACAGGTATGAAGACTGGACTGACTGGACTGAAAGCTGTGAAGACAGAAGACAAGAAGACAGAATGCAGAAAACAAGAACAGTGTGTGTAATAGTGAAATTGTCTGTATGTATAACTGAAAATGTATAATCGAATGAGTGTTGTAGGAGCTATGAATGAAAAAGAATATTGTACTGATATTTGTAATAAACAAATTTTGTTTGAAATAAAATATTATTTTATTGTTGTCAAACAAACTTGTCTATCGTATTCATTTTATTTACAAGTACAATCTTCTGTGACTGTATATATGAAATGAAATATATATCAGTGATGTATTCAAATAGTGGAGTTATAAATAGTTGTACTGTTTGAATGTTTGAAATATAATATTTATATTTAAATAAAATACTGTATGAATATATGAATGTCTGTACGGTCGTATTCTATTTAAATATAAATATTATAATCCTATCTGTGATGAATATATGAAACAGTACAATAACAAACACATTTATAATAATATATTTGGTTGTTATCATCAAACAAGAATCATATAATTGTGTATACAACTGCGTTATATACAACAATCTTATCCACACGGCTTTATATATTTCAATAACTTCGTTATTCCATTCAACAGATGAATTTTTTCTTCAACACATGAATACATATTATTTTCAATACATGAATATATATTTTTTCAACACATGAATATTCTCAACACATGAGTATCATCAACACATGACTATTTTTTTATTTTTAATATATTTTATAAAATTATGATTTCTATCGTTTAATTCTTAATCAGACTCCAACCGTAAATTAGTAAGAGAATGATTCCCTATGTATTAACCCCGAAGGCCGAAACCAACATCAGATCAATACCCAGGAAACCACTCATCTTAACTTTTTTCCAGTTAGTTTCTTATTTTATATATGACAAAGATGTGAATTTTATTGTTAAAATATTTCGTTCAACACATGATAAGTTTCAACACATGAATATTCTCAACACATGATTATCGTCAACACATGACTATTTATTCTATTCAACACATGAATCTTTATTTTATAATATTCTTTATTTTCCAAATCGGAATGCGGCCCAATTAATTACCATATATTGTTAATTATATGGATTCCATACAACACATGTATATAATAGCAACGGTAAATAATCAACCATCATCCAAAGTGCTCCACACAACTGCATAAGCATTAAACATAAATAATTAACGCTTACACAGTCTGTCAACCAATCGATCGACATACAACTAAATAATTGGGATTAGTGTATGCCAAATATCATCCCAACACCCGTGTGGGGTTTCAAATCATCAAACACATATTTTTATTTGTGCAGTTGGGCAATGTGTAAAATTTATCGTCCCAATCTATATCAGTCAAATGGGTGTACATAAACAAATCGTTTGATTGGTAAATGAATATTTATTTATTCACATTCACATTAAAAATTATATTTTTAACGATAAAATAATTTTAAATATATAAATATTTTATTTCATCCCACATCACAATCAATTTTCACAACAACATACAATCAAACATACAAGCCATCCATGGTCTGTGGACGACGGGTGTCGGGTGCTGCTAAGCACCGTCTGCATCCTAGTATATATTTTAACTAGAAAACAAGAATTAAAGTGAGAAGTTCTCACTGAGAGCTAAACCAAATACCGCAACTCTTCATGTGTAGGAAATCTTCGCCGTTCTCGCCTTTTGTCACTTTCGTTGGCCGTATTCACTACAGATATAAAAATCACATATTTTTAATTCGCTTTCAAGATGACAAAAATAGCCTCTTTAACATGATGTTTTCATTATAAAGATTATATTTTTCTATTTCTCTTTTCATAATAAAAATCATATTTTTATTATGCTATGGTATAAATAAAAATCATACCTTCATGAATATATAAATCACATCTTCCTTCATTATAAAAATAATAACTTTATTTCGCCCTTCCCATGATAAAGATCATATTTTTATTTCTCTACATTATATAAAAATCAAATTTTTATCTTTGCTTCATATATATATAAATCAAATTTTTATATTCTCTATTTTACAAAAATCATATTTTAAATCTCTAATATATAAAAATCAAATCTTTGTGTGATAAAAATCGCTACTTTGATATGATAAAAATCGAATCTTTCTGTATGATAAAAATCAAATCTTTCTATATGATAAATATCAAATCTTTCTATATGACAAAAATATAATCTTTCTATATGATAAAAATCTTAATGTTTTTATTTATAAAAATACTAACCTTTTACTTACAAAAATATAAAAAACTGAAAAGAAAAATAAATATAAAATAAAATAAAATAAAGGACTTACTTTTTTCTTTGTTGTGATTGGATTTTAGAAGGAGAGGGGCTTCTAGACCCGGAGCTTCGAATTAGAGAGGGGGGAAGAAGAAGAGGCGGAGGAGGAAGGCCAGGGAGGTAGTGGCGGACACTGGTGGGTTGCGGATGGTCGAAGGCAGTCGTAAAAAGGGGTGGTGGCGTTGTTTAATCGGGTTTGGGGTATGGGGCCTCGAACGAGTGAGGGGGAAGAGGAGGAGGCGCGGGAGGGGGCGAGGGTCTTCTTGGCTGGCGGCGCTGGAGAAGCGCCGCCCTTGGTGGCGCGTGACTGTGGATAAGGGGGATGCGGCGACACCTAGGGTTTGATGGGTTTTTTTTGAAAGTGACGGTAAAGAGAAAAAGGAAAGGGGGAGGGAGTGTTGACTTATATAATTTACATATTTTATTATTTTAAAATTCCAAAAAACAACTTTTTATTTCGAAGTCGAACCCACCGACTGCCGTCCCTAGCTAATTACCTCCATTCCGTACACAATGGGATATGTATCATAAGCTGATTCGATCGTTTCAATCAGTTTCCGTCCAAATCAAAATACAAATCTATATATTGAATTTGAACGCGCATTTCAATTTACCGGGGCTGCATACGGACTCTAAAAATTCCCGAAAAATATTTTCTAGCTTTGTATTGACGATACAGTCCTAACAAAACTAATTTCGTTGAATTCCAAGACCGTTTGAAAAATGGCCATTTTCCGGTCGATCGAAATTGACTAAAATTGTTAAAACACGTTTTCCTTCGCCACGCTCACATATTGATTCAGAAAATTATGAATTTTGGAATCTAGCAATAACTTGACATCCTAGATCCAACAAAAGTGGTTTCATCGAAAACCGAGGTCATTTGCAAAATTTCCATTTTTATCGGCTAGAATTCCATACCGACTATTCTGAATTTTCAATTGGGCATAACTTTTTATTTCCGCTATCAAATTTGGATTTTTCAGATTCTTTGGAAAGATATTTTAATATAGATTCAAATATTTTTGGTTTCGCTAAAATCCGTTTTATTTTGAATCCTGTACATACATTTGAAATTTGAAATCGAATTTTCAAACTACCGCGCCATTTTCAATTCCTTTTATATTTAAAATAAAATATTTACATTCTAATGACGATTCAAATAAATATATACATTCTAATTCTATTCAAAATAAATTTCTCGTCGTTATTATTTAAAATGATCCATTTTAAATATTCAAACTTCATCGAAATTGCCAAAATAAAAATTTTAAATTGGTTCTGAATTTCCGGGTTGTTACAATCTCCCCCATTTAAAACTTTTCGCCCCCGAAAAGGAACGAAGCTGAAAGTTGTTTTATTAATCAACTCAACTTCCATTGTTTTCATTATGGCTTAAGTTCTTCAACTTTTCAGTTTCTAAGAACTTTTCAAATTTTTCAAAAATTTGGCTAACACCCTAAATTTCCGAATAATTTCGCCATAACCTCCCCTGCACCGGTGGCTTTGGGATATTTCAAATAGCCTCCCATGGTCCTCACCAATCCAGAGGAAAAAGAAAAAGCCAAGCGGCTCATAAAATCATCAAAACCCCAAGAAATACAATAAACATGTACCTATTTGTCGGGCAAACAATTTTATTCTTCTGTCTAGCCTCCTTGTTATGACCTGTTCAGTGTATATACATATACATATATATATATATATATGCATGCAATTGTAATCATTTTTCAATATAGTTCAATATTTGGTTCAACTAAGCTAAATGGTTCAAAATTCTAATTAATGAATCCGATAATCAAACAACACAACCATCAATCAATTAGTTGATTAGCTTTTCAAATTCATAATTTTGATATATATACAGAAAATCATCTTTTTGATGCTAAGTCACAAAAATAAACCTATCTAGTTTTGGTTCTCACACCAGTCTAATGGAAATATATAGAAATACCACTTTTGAAACTCGAATATAAATTCTGATGATGAGCACTCAATCATCAGAATCATCTCCGAGCGACTAGAGTGTGATTCTATATCTATCCAGTATATTAAAACTTCAAATATACGTTCATGACGCGTATATGCAAAATATTTATATACTTGATTGTCCAAATCTATACAAAATAAAATATTCAAATACGTATAAAATGGTTTAAATTTTCTAAACAAAATTTTTTTTCAAATTTTTATTTCAAAAATTTCACTCTTTACACTCGTTTTAGGATACTACTGATCCTATCTCTAACGAGTCATTCTCATTGGATATTACTAATCCAATCTCTGATGAATTCTTTCGTTTGGTTCTAACGTGTCTTGTTCTCGAGCTTTGTAAACCAAAGCCCTGATACGACTTTATAGCGAACCGAACTTCACCGTGAAGGAAAGCGCGGATTGCTTTGAGGACAAGACGAATCAGAACACAAATAGAAGAACATTTCATTGTTTATTACAACAATTCCATCAGAATACAAGAATATACCGAGTATGAATAAATATTACACATTTACTAAATATCAGATATTACAAAAAATAACATAGCAGCGGAAAATTATACAAAACACAACTGAAAGTAATACACTGATACAGAGCTTTCTGAGTATTGTTCTAGCAGTAAACCATGATCCTGTGAATATTAATCTGCAAAACCAAAATTACTAGCTACCGTGGAAAATAGGGGCACCCAGAGTCTAGGTTAAAACAATAAACTCCAGGTTAGTCATGTGACTGGTGTGAGAACTAAAACAATTATTAATCTTTATTTTAAAGTTAGGTCAATCAAGGGACCACGCCATATAACACGGAACGGGTTTTCTCCCAAGAATGCCAGTGCATAAAACAAACAGTGCAATACTAAATAAAGAAAAATGAAGCTATTATAAGACCCATGACCCATCACACAATGCAATGCAAGCCGGAGGATAGGGTTTTACCTTATAATAGCCAAAGAATGCTTGGTACGCTAAATTTCATCTTTTATTATTACTATAAATGTATTGTGTCAAAACAATTTCAATCATAAGTATCAATCATAGACGGCATGTGTACCATATATCATGTCGCTATACTAGGCTCTACAAATAAAACCGCAAAGGTCGTATTGGAAATTGGATTTCCGTCATGAGTCGCGGCAAGGGGCAAGCTCCTCTCTGTTCGAGACACTCTAGCCAATGTCTCAGGACCACACACAGCGATCCTGGACCTTTAGAGCCGGTCCTCTCTTACTTTTGAGGACTGGCAATTCCAGAACACACGTTTCCCGGTCCTTTCAGACCTATATCCGAGACGCCTCGCATCAAACAACCACACAGGTAAAAAGTATATAAATGTCAGGGCTGGTAGTTCACTGACATCACCCATAGCTAGAAAGAAACGTCGTGCTCTCCCTGCAGTCACTATACCGTTTTTGACTCATACCGAGGTTTGAGGCTCACGAATTAACGCCATACACAAAGATGTGCCACACAGGTCGTGCTTTGATCATCAACCACAAGACTTTGCTTTTCAACAGAAGCCTTGATTATTTGCCACTTAGGCATGCCACATAGGCAGTTCAAGCCATGTGATTGATATTTATCGATATATAACCTCTAAGCTCGTACGTCTCAGAGAAGGGCGTTAAGCAAGAGAATAAATTCTGTGCCGCCAAACAGATATATATTTAATAGAAATCAATCACACATAATAAAATCCAATGTAAGACACACAGTCCATTTACAAGTTCGTTCTGGGTCTGAACGAAACCGGAGGAACCTTATTCCTCGCATATCCATCGATCTCCAAGTTCGTCTGGACGATCACCAACCGATTCCCACCTCTTGGGCGTACAGCCCAATCAAGATCATCAATAATCATCCAAACGATGTGAAGACCTTCGGTCTTCAACCACCGCCTTCATCTTCGACTTATCGTTGAATCGGTTATTCAGAATGGGTATAAACCCGGCCTTTCCAAATAACCCGCGTATATAATAAACAAGTGTTACACAAATGCAACATACGCCTCATTCCAATTCAGAATATTCTTTTATTCAAATATTCACATTCTTAGCAAAAGGTTCCCATTAATTTTATCAAAGATAAATTGTTCTAAATTTATTCTTTAATCTTCCTTTGGACATCATTTCAAACCATGATATGGTTTTCCAAGCTAGTAGGGATTAGCGAACCACACCGAAGTAATTATTTATTTTATTTCCCAATCCCAACCTATTCATCCCATGGAGCAAAACTGATAACACTCCATATCGAACACCACGGTGTTATCGGTAAATATTAATTACCATTTGACGTTCAATAATTAAAGATTTAACTATTGCTTAGGAGCAAAACTGGTGATACTCCATTCTCGATCACTTTAATATAATTAAAGATTCATTAAAACTCCACTTAGTATTAATCTTCTCAACAATCAATATCCTGTCTTTTAACGGGGTTAAAGAACCAATGTCATCTAAAACACGATTCACGATAAACCCAAAATCACATTCCATTGTTATTCGGGTTAAAGAACGGGTGTTATTCAAAACACCGCTCACGATAAACCCCAAAAACCAATTTAAATTGAATTCCAATTAAATAGTAATTAACTGGACAATTTCACTAAATCTTAATTAAAAGTTTTATTCTTTTCTAAATTGGGTTCAAGAACAGTGTTGTTTAAGACACCATTCACGACGAACCCAAAATCCCATTTGATATTAAATACAAGGCTCTGAATAGAAAATATATCGGCTTATATTCAATATCAAATTCTGAAACCAACAAATATCGTATTGGAAATAACGATGTAAATATATCTTTCAAATCTCCAAAACCATATCTGTATAATCACGAAATCCAACATCGAAATATTCTGAAGATAATTTCGATTCAAATCCATTCCGATTCGCATATTGGAAATTATGATTATTTTCAAAACCATTTCAAATGTAGTTCAAAACTAGTTCATTCCGATAAAAATATATTTTTATCCTTTTAAATGTGGAATTTTTCATCCCTGTTCTTTCCAATTCATATATTTTGATTTTACAAAAATTATTAAATTTTTTAATAATTTTATCAAGGCCCGTACAGTCGGTTTTCAATTATGGCCACCGAATTGCACTTACACCGACCTTTTCCAAATTTGATTTAGACATAATTCCAAATCCAACCATTAGATTTCAAATTTCTAATATTCATTGGAAATCTCTTTTTGATATGAACCCAACGATTTCGGTTTCACGAGAATCCAACGGTCGGATCTCCCACAATGTCAATTCGAAGTCGATGGTCAAAATTCACGAACTGCCGTGGAGCGGCCAGTTCTATTCGGGCCATTAATATATATATAATATATGTATATATATTATATATGTTTCGTCGATTTCAATTCAAAACGTATATTATAAATCGTTTTAAATTCGTTTTCAAAACAAATTCAACTTCATATTCAATTTTAAATGATAATTTATTCAAAGCGTTATATTTTGAAATCACTTCCTTTTCTATATTCACTATAAAAACGAATATAATCGATATAAATATCGTTTGCATCAAAATGGCGCATATCTAATCAACATGGCTTTATATATTTCAATAATTTCGTTATTCTATTCGACAAATGAATATTTTCTTCAACACATGATTTTTTTTTCAACACATGAATTTATATTTTTTCAACATATAAATATTTTCAACAAATGAGTATCGTCAACACATGACTATTTTTGTTATTTTTATTATATTTTATAAAATTATGATTTCTATTGTTTAATTCTTAATCAGACTCTAACTGTACATTAGCAAGAGAACGGTTCCCTAAGTACTACCCCGAAGGTCAAAACCAACATCAGATCAATACCCAAGAAACCACTCATCTTAAGTAGTTAAAAGTTAGTTTCTAATTTTATTTATGATAAAGATGTGAATTTTATTTTTAAAATATTTCGTTCAACACATGATAAGTTTCAACACATGAGTATCGTCCACACATGACTATTTATTCTATTCAACACATGAATCTTTATTTTATAATATTGTTTATTTTCCAAATCGGAATGAGACCCAATCAATTACCATATAATGTTAATTATATGGATTCCATACAACACATGTATATAATAACAACGATAAATAATCAACCATCATCCAAAGTGCACCACACAACTGCATAAGCATCAAACATAAATAATTAACGCTTACACATTCTGTCAACCAATCGATCGACATATAACTAAATAATTGGGATTAGTGTACGACAAATATCATCCCAACACCTGTGTGGGGTTTCAAATCAACAAACACATATTTTTATTTGTGCAGTTGGGCGATGTGTAAAATTTATCGTCCCAATCTATATCAGTCAAATGGGTGTACATAAACAAATCGTTTGATTCGTAAATGAACATTTATTTATTCACATTCACGTTAAAAATTATATTTTTAAAGATAAAATATTTTTAACTATTAAATATTTTATTTCATTCCACATCACAATCAATTTTCACAACAACATATAATCAAACATACAAGCCATCCATGGTCTGTGGACGACGGGAGTCGGGTGCTGCTAAGAACCGTCTGCATCCAAGTATATATTTTAACTAGAAAACAAGAATTAAAACGAGAAGTTCTCATCGAGAGCTTAACCAAACACCGCGACTCTTCATGTATAGGAAATCTTCGCCGTTCTCGCCTTTTGTCACTATCGTTGCCCGCATTCACTACAGATATAAAAATCACATATTTTTACTTCGCTTTCAAGATGAAAAAAATAGCATCTTTAACATGATGTTTTCATTATAAAGATTATAATTTTCTATTTCTCTTTTCATAATAAAAATCATATTTTTATTATGCTATGGTATAAATAAAAATCATACCTTTATGATTATAAAAATCACCTATTCCTTCATTATAAAAATAATAACTTTATTTCGCCCTTCCCATGATAAAGATCATATTTTTATTTCTCTACATTATATAAAAATCAAATTTTTATCTTCGCTTCATAGATATAAAAATTGAATTATTATATTCTCTATCTTATAAAAATCATATTTTTAATCTCTAATATATAAAAATCAAATCTTTGTGTGATAAAAATCACTACTTTGATATGATAAAAATCGAATATTTCTATATGATAAAAATCAAATCTTTCTATATGATAAAATTCGAATCTTTCTATATGATTAAAATCTAATCTTTCTATATGATCAAATTCTTAATGTTTTTATTTATAAAATACTAACCTTTTACTTAAAAAAAATATATAAAACAGAAAAGAAAAATAAATAATAAATAAAATAAAATAAAGGACTTATTTTTTTTCTTTGTTTTGATTGGATTTTAGAAGGAGAGGGGCTTCTAGACTTGGAGCTTCGAATTAGAGAGGGGGGAAGAAGAAGAGGCGGAGGAGGAGGGCCAGGGAGGTAGTGGCAGACGCTGGTGGGGTGTGGATGGTCGGAGGCAGTCGGAAAAAGGGGTGGTGGCATTGTTTTGGTCGGGTTTGGGGTATGGGGCCTCGAACGGGTGAGGGGGAAGAGGAGGAGGTGCGTGGGGGGGGGGGGGGAAGGGGGGTGGCTACGGTCTTCTTGGGTGGCGGCGCCGAAGGTGCGTCGCCCCTGGTGGCGCGTGACAGTGGATAAGGGAGGGGTAAGCGTCGACGGCTAGGGTTCGATGGTTTTTTTTTTAAAATTGACGGTAAAGAGAAAGAGGAAAGGGGGAGGGAGTGTTGACTTATATAATTTATATATTTTATTATTTTAAAATTCCAAAAAGCAACTTTTTTATTTTGAACTCGAAATCGAACCCACCGACTGTCGTCCTTAGCTAATTACCCCCATTTCGAACACAATGGGATATGTATCGTAAGCTAATTCGATCGTTTCGATCTGTTTCCATCCAAATCAAAATATAAATCTATATATTAAATTTGAACGCGCATTTCAATTTACCGGGGCCACATACGGACTCTAAAAATTCCCAAAAAATATTTTCTAGCTTTGTATTGATGATACGATCCTAACATAACTAATCTCGTCGAATTCCGAGACCGATCGGAAAATGGCCATTTTCTGGTCGATCGAAATTGACTGAAACTGTTAAAACACGTTTTCCTTCGCCACGCTCACATATTGATTCAGAAATTTATGAATTTTGGAATCTAGCAATAACTTGACATCCTGGATCCAACAAAAGTGGTTTCATCGAAAACCGAGGTAGTTTGCAAAATTTCCATTTTTAAGGGCCAGAGTTCCATAGCGACTATTTTGAATTTTCAACTGGGCATAACTTTTTATTCCCGTATGAAATTTGGATTTTTCGGATTCGTTGGAAAGATATTTTCAAATAGATTCAAATATTTTTGGTTTTGCTAAAATCCGGTTTATTTTGAATCCTGTACATTCATTTGAAATTTGAAATCGAATTTTTAAACTACTGCGCCATTTTCAATTCATTTTATATTTAAAATAAAATATTTATATTCTAACGGCGATTCAAATAAATATATACATTCTAATTCTATTCAAAATAAATTTCTTGTCGTTATTATTTAAAATGATCCATTTTAAATATTCAAACTTCCATTGTTTTCGCCCCCGAAAAGGAACGAAGCTGAAATTTGTTTTATTAATCAACTCAACTTCCATTGTTTTCATTATGGCTTTAGGTCTTTAACTTTTCAGTTTCTAAGAACTTTTCAAATTTTTCAAAAATTTGGCTAACACCTTAAATTTCCGAAAAATTTCGCCATAACCTCCCCTGCACCGGGAGCTTCGGGATATTTCAAATAGCCTCCCATGGCCCTCACCAATCCAAAAGAAAAAGAAAAAGCCAAGCGGCTAGCCAATATGTTCATAAAATCATCAGAACCCCAAGAAATACAATTAACATGTACATATTTGTCGGGCAAACAATTTTATTCTTCTTCTCTAGCCTCCTTGCTATGACCTGTTCAATGTATATACATGTATATGCATGCAATTGTAATCATTTTTCAATACAGTTCAATATTTGGTTCAATTAGGCTAAATGGTTCAAAATTCTAATTAATGAAACCAATAATCAAACAACAAAACCATCAATCAATTAGTCGATTAGCTTTTCAAATTCATAATTTTGATATATATAGAGAAAATCATCTTTTTGATGACAAATCACAACAATAAACCTATCTAGTTTTGGTTCTCACACCAGTCTAATGGAAATATATAGAAAACCCACTTTCGAAACTTGAATATAAATTCTGATGAGGAGTACTCAATCATCGGAATCATCTCCGGGCGACTAGAGTGTGATTCTATGTCTATCCAGTATATTAAAACTTCAAATATACATTCATGACGCGTATATGCAAAATCTTTATATACTCGATTGTCCAAATCTATACAAATAAAATATTCAAATACGTATAAAATGGTTTAAATTTTCTAAACAAAATTTGTTTTCAAAATTTTATTTCAAAAATTTCACTCTTTACACTCGTTCTAGGATACTACTGATCCTATCTCTAACGAGTCATTCTCATTGGATATTACCAATCCAATCTCTGATGAATTCTTTCGTTTGGTTCTAACGTGTCTTGTTCTCAAGCTCTGTAAACCAATGCTCTGATACCAATTTATAACGACCCGAACTTCCCCGTGAAGGAAAGCGCGGATTGCTTTGAGGACAAGACGAATCAGAGCACAAACCGAAGAAATGTCAGGGCTGGTAGGTCACTGACATCACCCATAGCTAGAAATTGTATAAATGTCAGGGCTGGTAGGTCACTGACATCACCCATAGCTAGAAAGAAACGTCGTGCTCTCCCTACAGTCACTATCTCGTTTTTGACTCATACCGAGGTGTGAGGCTCGCGAATTAACGCCATACACAAAGCTATGCCACATAGGTCGTGCTTTGATCATCAACCATAAGACTTTGCTTTTCAACAGAAGCCTTGATCATTTGCCACTTAGGCATGCCACATAGGCAATTCATGCCATGCGATTGATATCCATCGATATATAACCTCTAAGCTCGAATGTCTCAGAGAAGGGCGTTAAGCAAGAGAATAAATTCTCTACCGCCAAACAGATACATATTTAATAGAAATCAATCACACATAATAAAATTCAATGTCAGATACACAGTCCATTTACAAGTTCTTTCTGGGTCTGAACAAAACCGGAGGAACCTTATTCCTCGCATATCCATCGATCTCCAAGTACGTCTGGATGATCACCAACTGGTTCCCTCCTGTTGGGTGTACAGCCCAATCAAGATCATAAATAATCATCAAAACGATGTGAAGACCTTCGGTCTTCAACCACCGTCTTCATCTTCGACGTATCGTCGAATCGGTTATTCAGAATGAGTATAAACCTGATCTTTCCAAATAACCCGCGTATATAATAAACAAGTGTTACACAAACGCAACGTACGCCTTATTCCAATTCAGAATATTATTTTATTCATATATTCACATTCTTAGGGAAACGTTCCCATTAATTTTATCAAAGATAAATTCTTCTAAATTTATTCTTTAATCTACCTTTGGATATCATTTAGAACCGTGTTATGGTTTTCCAAGCTAGACGGGATTAGCGAACCACACCGAAGTAATTATTTATTTTATTTTCGAATCCCAACCTATTCATCCCATGGAGCAAAACTGGTAATACTCCATATCTAACACCGCGGTGTTATCGATAAATATTAATTACCATTTCACAATCAAATCTAATTAAAGATTTAACTATCGCTTTGGAGCAAAACTGGTGATACTCCGTTCTCGATCACTTTAATCTAATTAAAGATTCATTAAAACTCCACTTAGTTTTAATATTCTCAAAAATCAATATCATGACTTTAACTGGGTTAAAGAACCAATGTCATCTAAAACACAGTTCACGATAAACCCAAAATCACATTCCATTGTTAATCGGGTTAAAGAATGGGTGTTATTCAAAACACCGCTCACGATAAACCCCGAAAACCAATTTAAATTCAATTCCAATTAAATACTAATTAATTGGACAATTTCACTAAATCTTAATTAAAAGATTTATTCTTTTCTAAACTGGGTTCAAGAACAGTGTTATTTAAGACACCATTCACGACGAACCCAAAATCCTATTTGATATTAAACACAAGGCTCTGAATAGAAAATATATCGGCTTATATTCAATATCAAATTCTGAAACCAACAAATATCATATTGGAAATAACGATATAAATATATCTTTCAAATTTCCACGACCATATCTATATAATCACGAAATCTAACATCGACATATTCTGAAGATAATTTCGATTCAAATCCATTCCAATTCTTATATTGGAAATTCTGAATATTTTCAAAACAATTTCAAATCTAGTTCAAAACTAGTTCATTTCGATAAAAATATATTTTATCCTTTCAAATGTGGAATTTTTCATCCCAGTTCTTTCCAATTCATATATTATGATTTTACACAAATTATTAATATTTTTAATAATTTTATCAAGGCCCATACAGTCGGTTTTCAATAACGGCCACCGAACTGCACTTACAACGACCTTTTCCAAATTTGATTTGGACATAATTCCAAATCCAACCATTAGATTTCAAATTTCTAATATTAATTGGAAAGGGCTTTTCGATACGAACCCAACGGTTCCGGTTTCAGGAGAATCCGACGATCGGATCTCCCGCGACGTCAATTCGAAGTCATTGGTCGAAATTCGCGAACTGCTGTGGCGCGGTGCGTTCTATTCAGGCCATCCATATATATATATATATATATATATATATATATTTCGTCGATTTCAATTCAAAACATATTTTATAAATCATTTTAAATTCATTTTCAGAACAAATTCAACTTCATATTCAATTTTAAATGATAATATTTTCAAAGCCTTATATTTTGAAATCACTTCATTTTCTATATTCATTATAAAAACGAATATAATCGATATAAATATCGTTCCATCAAAGTGGCGCATATCTAATCAACACGGCTTTATATATTTCAATAACTTCATTATTCTATTCAACAAATGAATATTTTCTTCAACACATGAATATTTCTTTTTCAACACATGATTTTTTTTTCAACACATGAATATTCTCAACAAATGAGTATCGTCAACACATAACTATTTTTTATTTTTAATATATTTTATAAAATTATGATTTCTATCGTTTAATTCTTAATCAGACTCAAACCGTAAATTAGTAAGAGAACGTTTCCCTAAGTATTAACTCCGAAGGACGAAACCAACATCAGATCAATACCCAAGAAACCACTCATCTTAACTAGTTCCCAATTAGTTTCTAATTTTATATATGATAAAGATGTGAATTTTGTTGTTAAAATATTTCGTTCAACACATGAATATTCTCAACACATGAGTATCGTCAACACATGACTATTTATTCTATTCAATACATGAATCTTTATTTTATAATATTCTTTATTTTCCAATTCGGAATGAGGCCCAATCAAGTACCATATAATGTTAATTATATGGATTCCATACAACACACGTATATAATAGCAACGATAAATAATCAACCAACATCCAAAGTGCACCACACAACTGCATAAGCAATAAACATAAATAATTAACGCTTACACAGTCTGTCAACCAATCGATCGACATACAACTAAATAATTGGGATTAGTGTACGCCAAATATCATCCCAACACCCGTGTGGGGTTTCAAATCAACAAACACAAATTTTTATTTGTGCAGTTGGGCGATGTGTAAATTTATCGTCCCAATCTATATCAGTCAAATGGGTGTACATAAACAAATCGTTCGATTCGTAAATGAATATTTATTTATTCACATTCACGTTAAAAATTTTATTTTTAACGATAAAATATTTTTAAATACCTAAATATTTATTTTATTCCACATCACAATCAATTTTCACAAAAACATACAATCAAACATACAAGCCATCCATGGTCTGTGGACGACGGGTGTCGGGTGCTGCTAAGCACCGTCTGCATCCTAGTATATATTTTAACTAGAAAACAAGAATTAAAGTGAGAAGTTCTCACCAAGAGCTAAACTAAACACCGCGACTCTTCTTCATGTGTAGGAAATCTTCATCGTTCTTGCCTTTTGTCACTTTCGTTGCCCGTATTCACTACATATATAAAAATCACATATTTTTACTTTGCTTTCAAGATGATAAAAGTAGCATCTTTAACATGATGTTTTCATTATAAAGATTATATTTTTCTATTTCTCTTTTCATAGTAAAAATCATATTTTTATTATGCTATGGTATAAATAAAAATCATACCTTCATGATTGTAAAAATCACATCTTCCTTCATTATAAAAATCATAACTTTATTTCGCCCTTCCCATGATAAAGATCATATTTTTATTTCTCTACATTATATAAAAGTCAAATTTTTATCTACGCTTCATATATATAAAAATCGAATTTTTATATTCTCTATTTTATAAAAATCATATTTTTAATCTCTGACATATAAAAATCAAATTTTTGTGTGATAAATATCACTACTTTGATATGATAAAAATCGAATCTTTCTATATGATAAAAATCAAATCTTTTTATATGATAAGAATCGAATCTTTCTATATGATAAAAATCAAATCTTTCTATATGAGAAAAATCTTAATGTTTTTATTTATAAAAATACAAACCTTTTACTTACAAAAATATATAAAACTGAAAAGAAAAATAAATAATAAATAAAAATAAAGGACTTACTTTTTTCTTCGTTGTGATTGGATTTTAGAAGGAGAGGGGCTTCTAGACTCGGAGCTTCGAATTAGAGAGGGGGGAAGAAGAAGAGGCAGAGGAGGAGGGCCAGGGAGGTAGTGGCGGACGCTGGTGGTGTGCGGATGGTCGGAGGTAGTCTGAAAAAGGGGTGGTGACGTTGTTTTGGTCGGGTTTAGAGTATGGGTCCTTGAACGAGTGAGGGGGAAGAGGAGGAGGCGCGGGAGGGGGCAAGGGTCTTCTTGGGTGGCGGCGCCGGAGGTGCGCAGCCACTGGTGGCGCGCGACGATGGATAAGGGAGGGAAGTGGTGGTGCCTAGGGTTCGATGGTTTTTTTTTTGAAACTGACGGTAAAGAGAAAGAGGAAAGGGGGAGGTAGTGTTGACTTATATAATTTATATATTTTATTATTTTAAAATTCCAAAAAGCAACTTTTTGTTTCGAACTCGAAATCGAACCCACCAATTGTCGTCCCTAGATAATTACCCCCATTCCGAACACAATGGGATATGTATCATAAGTTGATTCGATCGTTTCGATCAGTTTCCGTCCAAATCAAAATATAAATCTATATACTGAATTTTAACGCGCATTTCAATTTACCGGGGCCACATACGGACTCAGAAAATTCCCGAAAAATATTTTCTAGCTTCTTATTGATGATATGGTTCTAACAAAACTAATTTCGTCGAATTCCGAGACCGTTTGAAAATGGCCATTTTCTGGTTGATCGAAATTGATTTAAACTGTTAAAACACGTTTTCCTTCGCCACACTCACATATTGATTTAGAAAATTAGGAATTTTGGAATCTAGAAATAACTTGACATCCTGGATCCTACAAAAGTGGTTTCGTCGAAAACCGAGGTCATTTGCAAAATTTCCATTTTTAAGGGCCAGAATTCCATAGCGACTATTCTGAATTTTCAACTGGGCATAACTTTTTATTCCCGCTATGAAATTTGGATTTTTCGGATTCGTTGGAAAGATATTTTCAAATAGATTCAAATATTTTTGATTTCGCTAAAATCCGGTTTATTTCGAATCCTGTACATTCATTTGAAATTTGAAATCGAATTTTCAAACTACCGCGCCACTTTCAATTCCTTTTATATTTAAAATAAAATATTTATATTCTAATGATGATTCAAATAAATATATACATTCTAATTCTATTCAAAATAATTTTCTCGTCGTTATTATTTAAAATGATCCATTTTAAGTATTCAAACTTCATCGAAATTGCCAAAATAAAAATTTTAAATTGGTTCAGAATTTCCGGGTTGTTACAACTTTTAAGTGTTATAATCTATTTAATTATACCTGCCATTAACTCAGCTAATTCGTTCAAACCAAGGTCATCAAATCGCGTTCAATCCATTGCATGAGAGGCTGATCGGGTTTTGCCATGTCGATGGGCTAGGAAATGCACACCCGCACCTGGTGGTGGCGCTCAGATCGACGGCAAGATGGTGGAACGGCGGCGCGTTGAAGGTCACGACTTTCGAGGCCCAGATCTCCGCACACGACGGAAAAAAATACAAGTTGGGTATGGATGTGGAGATAGAAGTAATCTCTACATAAACCTCAACTGGAGCAAGTGATTTCGTTGAGCGGATTGGGAGTTATCGAAGGAAGAAGAATGGAGCTGCAGCCACCATTCATGATAATAGGGTTACATGATAACGACGAGGATTTTGATTGGATATAAGTATATATATTTTATTTTATTTTTATTTTTAAATCCTTTAATTCCATAAAGGCCCGTTAACCCATACGGACTCCAAATTCAACCCAACGACTGTCTCCCCTAGCTAAATACCCCCATTCTAGACACAGTGGACTAGTTTTCATCAGCCCATTTGATCGTTTCGACCCATTTCTCTTTAAATTAAAATACAAAACATTTAATTATTTAATTTGATCGTACATTTTAATTTACCGGGGCAATATCCTAACTCCAAAAATTCCCAAAAAATAAATTTAGCTATGTTTTGACGATACGGTCCTAAAAAAATAATTTCAACGAATTCGGAGACCGTTTGAAAAATGGCCTTTTTCTGGTCATTCCAATTCAAACTTAAATTACCAAACGCGTTTTAATTTACCACGCTCACATATTAATTCCAAAAGTTATGGAATTTTAAACCTAGCAATAAATTGACATTCCAAATCCAACCAAAGTGGTTTCTTCGAAAACGGAGGTCGTTTACAAAATTGCTATTTATAAGGGCTATATATTATATTAAATTCCATAGCGATTATTTCAAATTTTAAATTGGACATAACTTTTTATTCCTGTTATGAAATCTGGATTTTTCACATTTGTTAGAAAGACATTGTTAAACAGATTCTGATATTTCTGGTTTTATTGAAATCCGGTTTATTTTGAATCATGTACATTCATTTGAAATTTGAAATCGAATTTTCAAACTGCCACGCCATTTTAGGCTCGGTTTATAATTAAAATAAATATATGTGTTCTAACTTCGATTTAAATAAATTTGAAATCATTATTATTTAAAATAAATGATTTTAAATATTCAAAGTTCATTAAAATCGCTAAAATAAATTTTTTAAATTGGTTCTGATTTTCTGGGTTGTTACGGCATATTGCTAGCAAAGAATGTTAGTTGGGTAATGTCAGAAAGTACCATAGTAAGCTGGGTCATATTTGATTTAAAAATCTTGTGACAAACAATTTTAATTTAATGGTTTATTAACCCAATATCAAAACAAATTTATTCTTGTAGACTCAATTTTCATTATACTTTTGTCAATAATAAGAAAAATGTACTAGAGATTCTTTAATGTACAAAGGAAATGGATTCGGATTATGCTAGTTATAGATCAATGCAACTCTATTCCAAACATATATCACAACAATTTTGTCTGTCCAACATTAAAGAAGTTGACTTGTTGGTATATACTCAACATTCATATTACTCTGTATTTTTACAGTAGCTTTGGATATAATTATTAAGTATTTGTGTTTGGATGCATTACACTACACCTAATGTAAAACCTGCAAAAACAATTGGTCACTTTGATCAAAATTTCTGCAATGCCTAAAAGTATAACCTAAACAATTAAAGCTATTATATGAATGTGAATATGGTTACACATGAATTTCGTAAGCGTAACCAAGGAGAATAATCAATTGTACTCTTTATATGCTTTTCATAATTGAAATTTTGTAGTTGATCAATCACACTATATCCTTTAGAGTGAAATCTTAACTTAGGAAGGGAAAAATGGTATGTGAATAATATTAATGAATTAAATGTTTTGTCTATCTCTTCTATTATCATTAAATAATATAACGAAAATAAAATGAAATTATATTGAATATAATTGGAAAGCCATTAATCTTAAAATGTAATGAACATGCATATGCAAAATAAGAAGCATTCAATAAACCATGTTATTCTGCAAAGTAATATGATATTAGTATATGTACTAAATATCAAAGTAATAAGATCATCGTATCTATATATGATCTAATGGTAATACGAACTAATCCCCGTGAGATGAATACAATAGAAATCGATAGAATACAGTAATTCAATTGAGATTAAAAAAATAAATATTTGACATTTAGGTCAAAATATCAAAAGCGTGAAAAGAGATCATGGACAAATAAGTAAACTTGTGCACTAAATAATGAATTAATATTATGTCACTCAGTCAACAATTTTAATTTTAAGTGAAAATTCAACCTATATAATCAAGCAGTTGAGTAAAAAGATGGTAGAGGACATGATGATTTAAAACCAAGGAATAAGAAACTATTACTTTAATAAATAAGCGTAATTTCTAAAGTCATTACGTAAGGTTACAGGTGGGCTGGCTAGGAATTTTTTTTCTTGTAGAAAACAATTATGGCAGGTATATAATGAAAGAAAAATATAATTATAATGCAATATCCTCTCTCCACCATCAGTACCCTCTTAATACATGACAATCATGTAAGGCTCGATACCAATACAGTTAATTAGCTATTGACATCCTAAAGTGGTTAAGAACATGTGTAAAGTGGGACATTTGACCATATTACGAAGAGTTTAAAATATTACCTTTCCTTGTATGCATCCAGTTCTTTGGAAATTGTAGTTTAATGATAGTTTACCAAAGTGATTACTCCAAAAACTAAGCAGGCGAAGTTAACCTTGTGCGTATTAGCATCTTACACTGCTTCTTAATATGTAAAAATAACATAACACATGTCAATCAAAAGGAGCATGATAAATAATTTTGCCTTACCATTATCAGTGGAAGGTGATACCCTTGATTAAAGCTTGGCTATCAACCACCAACTTACGGAAGAACTGTTGGGAGACCTAAATGCATAGAGAGTTCAAATAATTACATAGACACAAATATGATAATGTAATACATATGTAATAGAAATAATAACAAGTTGCATTATATGACACACACACATAATATATATATATATATTATGTGTTTGTGTGTATATGTATATATATTACGTGTGTGTGTGTATATATATGAAAAAACAGGAGAGGCAATATGTTCTAGCTGATGATAAACTTTTATCTCACCTTAGTACTATGAAAAAGTATGTTCATGGGTTAAAAACAACTTTTTATGCATATTATGTTTTTTGTGGGGCTACCTGATAGTTTGATCTAAATTTTTTTCTTATAGGTGAGAGAGGCAACATCATATGTACTTTATGTTCGCTGGATCTAAGTCATTATGTAACGACCCAGAAAATCTGAACCAATTTAAAATTTTTAAATTGGCTAAAATAATGGATTTTAAATATTTAAAATAAATATTTTAAATAATGGCGATGAAAACTGAGTTGAAATCGACATTTGAAAACCAATATAATTAATTATAATTATATATAGAATTGAAAATGGCGCGGTAGTTCGATAATTCGACTTCAAACTTCAATTGAATATACCGGGCGCAAAACAATCCGGATTTTAGTGAGACCAAAAACATTAGTATCTAATTGATGATATCTTTCTAACGAATCCGACCAATCGAAATTTGATAGCGGGAATCAAAAGATATGTCCAGTTGAAAATTCTGAATAGTCGCTATGGAATTCAGGCCCTTAAAAATGGACATTTTGCAAATGACCTCGGATTTCGACGAAACCACTTTTGTTGGATCCGCAGTGTCAAGTTATTGCTAGGTTTCAAATTTCATAATTTTTCGAATCAATATGTGAGCGTGGCAAAGGAAAACGCGTTTGACCAGTTTCTGTTGAATTTAATCGACTGGAAATTGGCCATTTTGCAAACGGTCTCAGAATTCGACGAAACTAGTTTTGTTAGGACCGTATCGTCAATACGAAGCTGGAAAATATTTTTCGGGAATTTTTCTAGTTAGTATGTGGCCCCGGTAATTTGAAATGTGCGTTTAAAATTCAATATAGAGATTTAAATGAAAATTCAAAAGGAAACTGATTGTAACGATCAAATCAGCTTGCGATACATATCCCATTGTGTTCAGAATGGGGGTAAAACGCTATGGACGACAGGCGGTGGGTCTCGTTTCGAAGTCGTATGTAAAAGTCAACCTTTTTGAATAATTAAATAATTAAAAAAAATATATATATAAAATATATTCTTTCCCCCCCTTTTTTTCCTTCTGCTTGGCCCCCCTCCCGTTTCATTATACAGAAACGAAATAAATAAAAAAAACCTAAAGCGAATCAAAGCCGCCGCCTGAACCCTCGGAGCCGCCCCCTCGAGACCCGACGCCGACGAACCCTGTCGCCTTACCCTGAACCAATCGCGACGCCCCCCTGAACCAATCGCGAGCCCCCCCGTCGAATCAAATCGAGCCTCCTCCCACCAAACGACACCTCGAAGCCGCCCTCCGTTCAGCCTCCCCCGTTCGAACCCCGAGCGCCGCCACCTCGAAGCCACCGCCTCCATCTATCGAAGACCCCCTCCATCGATCGAGCCTCGAAGCCACCTCCAGCTCCGACGATTCGCGAAACCCCCCCTTCGCAGCTTCGGTGAGCATTTTTTTTTTATTTTTTTTTTATTTTTTATTAATTATGTAAAACTGATTTGGTTTTAAGAATAAAAACTGATTTTTTTAAGAAAGTAAAAACCTAATTTTTAAAAGAATTTTAAAACTGATTTTGTTTTTAAAGTATTAAAAACTGTTTTAAAAATAAAGAAATAAAACTGATTTTGTTTTTAAAGTATTAAAAACTGTTTTAAAAATAAAGAAATAAAACTGATTTTGTTTTTAAAGTATTAAAAACTGTTTTAAAAATAAAGAAATAAAACTGATTTTGTTTTTAAAGTATTAAAAACTGTTTTAAAAATAAAGAAATAAAACTGATTTGTTTTAAAGAAATAAAACTGATTTGTTTTAAGGAAATAAAACTGATTTGTTTTAAACAAATAAAACTGATTTGTTTTTAAAGAAATAAACTGATTTTGTTTTTAAAAAATGGTTTAAATATTAAATAGGAAAAATCATATTTTTATATATTGAATAGTCGAAGTAAAAAATCATATTTTTATATATTGAATAGTCGAAGTAAAAATCATATTTTTATATATTGAATAGCATCGTAAAGATTCGATTTTTACATATGTAGAGAATACGGGCGAAAGCGACAAAGGGCGAAGATTTCTATAAAGGAAGTGTCGTGAAGTTGGATAGCTATTGGTGAGATTTCTGATTTAAAAATATTATATAAGTTGAAATGAAAGTGAATTGCTATCTATAAATATATATCTATATATCTATATATATATATATATATATATACGCCCCCTCGTCCACAAACCATGGACGATATTTATTGGTTGAAATTGTTGTGAAAATTGAATGATTGTTTGGGATTGTTTGTGATTGATATTGGTTGATTGTGGTTGAAAAATACCATTTGTGGTTGTGAAATATTTGGTTGAAACCACATAGGATTAGTTTGTGGAAATGAAATAAATATATACATGCCGCCTGCGTGCGAACTAGATGCATGATCCCCATTGTCAAAAACCGCGAGGTTTTAAGGTAGAGCGAGGAGCCGTACTAGGGACAGTGCCGGTTTAACTACCCTGCCGTTATGCTGCCGAAATTTTGAATAATATTCTTGTGTTTGAATTATTTCCATATGCTTAAACTATTGAAAACATTCATGTGTTGAATTGATATTCATTCGTTGTTTAGAAATTCATGCGTTGAATGGTATTCATATTTTGAAATAAATTGTTCGATAATAAAAATCACATTTTTCTCTATATATAAAAACTATTGAAAACATTCATGTGTTGAATTGATATTCATTCGTTGTTTAGAAATTCATGTGTTGAATGGTATTCATAATTTGAAATAAATTGTTCGATAATAAAAATCACATTTTTATCTATATATAAAAACTATTGAAAACATTCATGTGTTGAATTGATATTCATTCGTTGTTTAGAAATTCATGTGTTGAATGGTATTCATAATTTGAAATAAATTGTTCGATAATAAAAATCACATTTTTATCTATATATAAAAACTATTGAAAACATTCATGTGTTGAATTGATATTCATTCGTTGTTTAGAAATTCATGTGTTGAATGGTATTCATAATTTGAAATAAATTGTTCGATAATAAAAATCACATTTTTATCTATATATAAAAACTATTGAAAACATTCATGGGTTGAATTGATATTCATTCGTTGTTTAGAAATTCATGTGTTGAATGAGATTCATATTTTGAAATAAATTGTTTGATAATAAAAATCACCTTTTATCGACTATATGAACTATATAGAAAAATAGTGTTTTGAAATGAATTGTTTTACAATAAAAATCACATTTTTATTGTATGCATAAATCGTTGAAATGTGAAGTGTTAAAAATAGCCACTTGTTCAAAATAAACATATATGAGTTGAAATATTCATTAATTAGCTAATGAAATGATTTGCACCTATTTATGTAACATTAGAATGAATGGTGTTTTTAAACCAAATAGAAATCAAATATGAAGTTGAATAGAAAATGAAAAATGATATGGACTGTATATATATGTACATGCATATTCATTGAACAGGTTATAGCAAAGGGGCTAGAGAAGAGGAATAAAATTTGTGCCCGACAAATAGGTACACATTTACTGATTTGTTTGGGTGATGATTTTGAGCCTGTTGGCTTTTTCTTTTTCTTTTTGAGATTAGAAGGACCGGGACGCTATTTGCGATTTCCCGACGCTCCCGGTGCAGGGGAGGTTATGGCGAAATTTTTCCAAAATTTAAGGTGTTAGAAAAATTTTGAAGTGAAAACGATATTGAAATTGTTGAATGAACTATATTTATATAAATATATAAATATAAATAAAATTAAAACGAAACGAAGCCGTGCAGTTCGTATTTTGAAACCGTGATTTCAAACGACTAGTACGGGAAATCCGACCATTGGATTTTCCCGAAATCTCAACCGTCGGGTTCGCCTTGGAATAATCTTTCCAACGGCACCAACCTTGTAAAAATCCAACGGTTGGATTGTCTGGAATGTTTAATTCAAATCTGAAGAAAAACAGCGCCAGAAGCGATTATATATATATATATATATATATATATATATATATATATATATTTATATATTTAATCGAATAACGACGCTGCAGTTCGTATTTTGAAATCGAAAATTCAAACGATTGTACCGGGAGATCCGACCGTCGGATTCTCCCGAAACTGGAACCGTTGGATTCGTTTTGAAAAGACCTTTCTAATGATGTAAATTTTATGAAGATCCAACGGTTAGATTTTCAGATATGTGTAAATCAAATCTGAAGAAAAACAGCGCCACGGCCGCCTTATGGCCCGAAGCGTCGTTTTGAATAAAACGGCTATTTTAAAATAAATAAAAATAGCGATAAATAGTTATAAAATATCGTAAGCAATATGGAATGGAAA
This sequence comes from Allium sativum, assembly GCA_030737875.1. Taxonomy (NCBI): domain Eukaryota; kingdom Viridiplantae; phylum Streptophyta; class Magnoliopsida; order Asparagales; family Amaryllidaceae; genus Allium; species Allium sativum. Next base: position 749,077,439 of record CM060909.1, on the reverse strand, counting down.
TAAACTGAATTTGCTTGATTTATGTGATGGTTGATGGTTGAATGTGTTTGGTGTGAAAACTATATAAAGAACACAATTGGTGTTGTCGAATAATTTAACCATTGAAATAAATCGATTTGAAATTCTAAATATACGTGAATTATTTGAAAAGGCCGAGTTAATTCTCATTTCGAATAATCGACCGACGATTGAAATTCGAAGATGAAGACGATGGTCGAAGACCGGAGATCTTCACCTCGTTTGGATGGTAACCGAGGTCCTGATTGGGAGGCATCCCGAAATATGGATAATGAGTGGTGATCGTTCAGACGTACGTGTTGATCGAAGGGTTTGCGAGGTATTTAGTGCCTCCGGTTTCGTTCAGACCCAGAACGGACTTGTAAATGGACTGTGTGTCCGACATGGGAATTTGTTCTGTGTGATTGATAGCCATCAGTGGCACGGTGTGAATTGCCTGTGTGGCATGCTAAGATGCAGTGATCAAGACTTCTGTTGAAAAGCAAAGTCTTGTGGTGATGATCAAAGCACCGCCTGTGTGGCGTAGCTTTGTGTATAACGTGAATTCGCGAGCCTCACACCTCGGTATGAACCTAAAACGGGAGAGGACATCAGGGAGGGCCTGCGTTTCTTTCTAGCTAGGGTGGTGTCAGTGACCTACCAGCCCTGACATTTATATACTTTTCACCTATGTGGTTGTTGCTGTTGCGAGGCGCCTCGGTTTGATCGGACGATCCGGGTCCGATGGAGTCATTCGTTGGCTCGTTTACGCCCCAAAGGGCGGAGAAACGTAGTGTTCATGCATAATAATCCACATCAGTGGACCGGCCCTGACGATCTAAAGGGTTGATGCATTCTGATCCTGAGACATGGGCTAGATTGTCTCGAATTCGGTAAGGACTATCTTTTGCCTTGGTTCATGACGGAAATCCAATTTCCAAATACGACATCGTGCGGTTTTGATTGTATATATATATGGCGACATGATATATGGTACCCATGCCGTCTATGATTGATAGTTATGATTTGAAATTGTTTTCAAAACATATAAACACTAGCAATAATATCAAATGCCTTTGTTTTATTCGTATCAAGCATATTTTGGCCGTTATAAGGTAAAACTCTATCCTCCGGTTTGCGTTGCATTGTGTGATGGGAACTGAGTCTTATAACGGCTTCATTTTTATAAAAAGCATAGCGATGTTTAAAAGAAAGATTTGTTTTAAAGCACTGGCAATCCAATGGAGTAAACCCGTTCCACGAAAGTGGCGTGGTCCTGTGATTAGCCAATTATATATGTGTTGAGTGGATTTCTCATACCAGTCCCATGACTGACTCGTAGTTTGTTTCACTCTCAAACTCGGGTGCCCCTTTTTCTACACGGGCAGCCTTGTATTCAGGTTTAGCTGGTTCTTTCTGGATAGCTGGAGCTGAAGATGGATTCTATCATTTATTTCTTTTTATGCTGTTCAGCTCCTATTGTACATATTTTGTTTATTTCCGCTGTAGACATTTATGTATAGCTGAACTGTATTTGTACTAAGTAAGATCCTGTATACTGTGTAACTCTGATGATTACTTTTATCCAGTATATTTTGTTGTTCATTCTGGTGTATTTATTTAATTCTGTTCTGCTATTATCTGTTTCTGTGTTATATTCCAAAAGATAACCTTGTTTCCGTGAGAACGGGAAATCGGGTCGTCTCAACGTGGTATCAGAGCTTTGGTTAAGCTTAGTTCTGGAATATAACATTTGAACGAACTCGTCAGAAATAGAACCAGTAGTGTTCTAGGACGGGTAACTCAATACAGATAGGATCAGTAATATCCTAGTATGAGTAAAGCAGAATGAAATTACACCTCGATAGACACATTTACATTCAAGTATTTGTCTCTATATTTTGAAATACCTTTTCTGTTGACCTGACACTTGATCTGCTATTTGCAGAAGAACTAGAAAATGAGTGCCAGAAATAGAAGAAGTAATACTGACCCGGATATAGAAGCTCTGTTCATGAAATATAGAAATCTGGGTGGAAAGCCGTTCTCGGGCGAAGAATCTATTATGAAGACACAAGCTTGGATTCGTTCGGCTGAGAAAATCTTCGAAGCATTAAAGCTGAGGGATGACCAGAAAAGATTGCTGGCCTCCTGGGCTCTCAAAGATGAAGCTTTGTTTTGGTGGGATTCAGTTATTAAAGATAATCCAGAAGGTGATATCACCTGGGACAGATTCAAAGTGATTTTCCTAGAAAGATTTACTCCTCCCGAAGCAACCGAGAGATTATGTGATGAATTTTCCTATCTAATTCAAGGCGATATGACCATCCCAGAATATCATAAGAAATTCAATGAACTTTCTCACTTTGCTCCTCATCTAATTCAAAATCCGAAGAGGAAAAATATGAGATTTATTCACGGGCTTCAAAGGAAATACCAGAATAAAGTATTGGGGCATGTGAAGCTTCCTTTCTCAGAAATGATTTATATGGCTTTTCAATACGAAGATCTAGGGAAGAAAGGAATGTTGTGCGACGAAGAAGAAGTCAGTTCTAGTGACAAAACAGAGTTGGAAACTGATATTCCTGAAGCCAGTACAAGGTCTGAGGACAGTAAAGAGCCTAAAGTAAATCGAAAAAGGGCTAGATCTGAAAAAGAACCTGTCACGACTGCCATATGCAATAATTGCCATAAGCCAGGGCATTTTCATGGGAAGTGCAAACCCTCGAAAAAGCGAACAAAGAATGAATCTAAATCCAAAGAGAGATTTCAAGAGAAAAGAGGTTGCAGTAAATGCAAGCAGATTGGTCATCTTGCAAAGGATTGCTGGCTCTTGAGGAAGCCTGAAGTAGTTCAGGTGAATGAATTGGCAGAAACTTCTGATCCCTCAGCAAATCAAGAAAGGGCTGATGTTTTAGAAGGAATGCTTGCTGTCAAAAACATTCCAGTTAAAGTACTGTTTGACACAGGCGCGTCACGAAGATTTATTGCAAAGAGTGCTGTCAAGAAGTTGGATTTGAATTTGAAGAAGCTCAAAGAGCCAATGACTGTCCGAAATCCAGTTGGAGGTTCCATCAATCTTATTTGGGTTTGTGCAGTACCTGTCTCTTTTTCTTGCTATAAATTCCCTATTATCTCTGTCGTCATGAATTTTGATGAATTTGATCTTATTTTGGGATTGGATTGGCTAACCAAATATGAAGCAGAGGTTAGATGCGCCGAGAGAGTTGTTAGAGCTAAGATTAAATCAGGGGGTTATATAACCATTCCCTGTGAAGGTCAGAATGCTAATAGAAAAGACTTCTGGGCAGCTTTGAATGTTTCTCCAGCCCAAATTGAAAATGTCCCGGAAATCACAGAGAATATTCCTGACCTCATCAAAGACATTCCTGTCGTCAAGAACTATGCGAATGTGTTCGAAGAAGTTGTTCGCTTACCTCCGCAAAGAGAAATAGATTTCAAGATTGCTTTAATTCCCAATGCAAGGTCGGTAGTTCACGCCATTCGAAGAATGTCCTTGAAAGAGAAGGAGGAATTAGACAATCAAACACGACAGCTAGTATGGAAGGGTCTGATCAGGCCTAGTTTCTCTGATTGGGGTGCAGCAGTGGTATTTGTCCCAAAATCTGATGGTACTCTACGTCTATGTGTGGATTATCGTGATTTGAACAAACAGACGATAAAGAACAAGTATCCATTGCCGCGGATTGATGATTTGTTAGATCGATTAAATGGAGCACAAGTATTCTCACGAATGGACCTAGCTACAGGTTTCCATCAACTTCGAATTGCCGAAGAGTGTGTTCCAATGACAGCGTTCAGAGGCCCCGACCTATTCTACGAGTGGTTAGTAATGCCATTCGGCTTATGTAACGCTCCAGCTTACTTCGTCGATCTGATGAATAGAGTATTCAGAGGAGTATTGAATAAATTTGTTTTGGTTTTTATTGATGATATTCTAATCTTCTCTAAATCAAAGGCCGAACATGAAAAGCATCTGGAACAAGTGTTAGAAATCCTCAGAAGGAATGTATTGAAAGCAAAGTTTTCCAAATGTATATTCTGGCAAGACGAAGTGAAATTTCTGGGCCATGTCGTATCGAAAGATGGAATCGCTGTGGATCCAAGCAAAATCACAACAATTCAAAATTGGAAACAGCCCAGTACTCCCACTGAAGTCCGCAGCTTTCTCGGATTGGCTAGCTATTATCGGAAGTTCGTTAAAGACTTTTCTAAGATATCTGGCCACTTAACGAAGCTTACAAAGAAGCATTCTAAGTTCAAATGGACTCAAGAAAGTGAGGAGGCTTTCGAAGAGCTAAAGTTAAGATTAACGACAGCTCCAGTGTTAAACATCATTGATGGCAACCAAGATTTAAAAGTCTGGACTGATGCTTCTAGAGAAGGCCTTGGTGCAGTGTTAATGCAAAGAGGTCAAGTGATTGCTTATGCTAGCCGTCAATTGAAGCCGCACGAGAAAAACTATGTAACTCATGATCTTGAGTTATTGGCTATCATATTCTCTTTGAAAATCTGGAGACACTATCTTCTGGGCGAGAGATTTGAACTGTTTACAGATCACCAGTCGTTAAAGTATCTGTTCACTCAGAAGGACTTAAATCTGAGACAGCAACGTTGGCTGGAGTTTCTTGCAGCATATGACTTCGAAATTATATATACTCCAGGAAAAGCCAATGTCGTGGCCGATGCATTAAGCCGAAAGAATGTAATGATCGCCAGTTTTATCATCACGACTTCATTGCTAGATAAGATATCTGCTCTTCAGGAGGATGATCACTTCATTCAGAAGATCAGAGGGATAATTCAACAAGGCGAACCCTCGAGTTTTCAAGTTGATAATGAGGGGATTCTAAGGCTCAAAGGTCGAATATGCGTTCCTAACATTCCTGAACTTCGAAAGGAAGTATTGGATGAATGCCACAAGTCAAAACTCAGTATCCATCCGGGAGTAAGCAAAATGTATAATGACATCAAACGCACTTTCTGGTGGAAGTCGATGAAAAGGGACATTTCCTTATATGTTAGCCGATGCCCTACTTGCCAGCTAGTCAAGAGTGACCAACAGAAATTGGCTGTATTATTACAACCACTGGAAGTTCCTGGTTGGAAGTGGGAGCATATTTCTATGGATTTCATTGATGGTCTGCCCAGAACCAGAAAAGGGAATGACAGTATTTGGGTGATCGTAGATCGTTTCACGAAGACCGCCCATTTTATACCTGTCAAATCAAATAGAACCGCTCAGAGTCTGGCGCAGATATACTTCAGGGAAATAGTTAGACTACATGGAGTGCCACTCAGTATAGTCAGTGATAGGGATACAATATTCACTAGCAAATTCTGGGAAGCATTTCAAGTCGAGCTGGGAACGAAGTTAAACCTAAGCACCGCTTATCATCCTCAGACAGACGGTCAGACTGAGAGGGTGAATCGCATTCTAGAAGATCTATTGCGGGCTTGTATTCTAGACTTCGGTGGATCATGGGAAGACCATCTGCATTTGGCTGAATTCTCTTATAACAACAGCTACCAGGCGAGTCTGACAATGTCGCCATTCGAAGCATTGTATGGTAGACCGTGCCGATCTCCTGCTTGTTGGGTCGAGCCTGGAAATAGACTTGTGTTGGGTCCTGATATGATTCGAGAAGCGGCCGACAAAGTCGATTTTATTAAGAAGCGATTACTCGCCGCTCAAAGCCGACAAAAGAGCTATGCCGATAAAAGAAGAAGAGATATATCCTTCGAAGTTGGCGACTATGTATATTTGAAAGTATCGCCGATGAGAGGAGTTGTCAGGTTTGGTAAAACTGGAAAGTTAGCGCCTAAATTTATTGGTCCGTTTCCTATTCTGGAACGGATTGGAACTCTCGCTTATAGGGTCAAACTGCCTGACTGGTTGCCTGGAGTGCATGATGTATTTCATATATCTCAACTTCGAAAACACGTTCATGATCCAGACTTGATCGTGGAAGAAGCAGCTCAGCAGGATATTGAAATTACGCCAGAATTAGCCGTGAGGCGAGAGCCGCTAAAGATTATCGGCAAAGAAACCAAAGAGCTGAGGAGCAAGAAGGTTCACTTAGTCAAAGTGCAATGGAGTGGAGATCCGCGAGATTGTACTTGGGAAACTGAGGAGAGCATTCAGAAAGCTTATCCTAGATGCCGAGTAGATATCTCTGAATGACTCCGGTGCGAGGTACATTTACCCTACTTTGCATTGCCATTTAATTCTCTATTCTGTTGCTATTTTCTTCCCATGGATGTGCACTATTTATTCTATACTCTGAATATTAAAAACAAATTGGTTGTTGTATTTTGTGATTGTAGATTTATCAAACCACTTTCGACTTTATTCCTTTTCGGGGACGAAAAGTTTTAAGTGGGGGAGATTGTAACGACCCAGAAAATCTGAACCAATTTAAAAATTTTAAATTGGCTAAAATAATGGATTTTAAATATTTAAAATAAATATTTTAAATAATGGCGATGAAAACTGAGTTGAAATCGACATTTGAAAACCAATATAATTAATTATAATTATATATAGAATTGAAAATGGCGCGGTAGTTCGATAATTCGACTTCAAACTTCAATTGAATATACCGGGCGCAAAACAATCCGGATTTTAGTGAGACCAAAAACATTAGTATCTAATTGATGATATCTTTCTAACGAATCCGACCAATCGAAATTTGATAGCGGGAATCAAAAGATATGTCCAGTTGAAAATTCTGAATAGTCGCTATGGAATTCAGGCCCTTAAAAATGGACATTTTGCAAATGACCTCGGATTTCGACGAAACCACTTTTGTTGGATCCGCAGTGTCAAGTTATTGCTAGGTTTCAAATTTCATAATTTTTCGAATCAATATGTGAGCGTGGCAAAGGAAAATGCGTTTGACTAGTTTCTGTTGAATTTAATCGACTGGAAATTTGCCATTTTGCAAACGGTCTCAGAATTCGACGAAACTAGTTTTGTTAGGACCGTATCGTCAATACGAAGCTGGAAAATATTTTTCGGGAATTTTTCTAGTTAGTATGTGGCCCCGGTAATTTGAAATGTGCGTTTAAAATTCAATATAGAGATTTAAATGAAAATTCAAAAGGAAACTGATTGTAACGATCAAATCAGCTTGCGATACATATCCCATTGTGTTCAGAATGGGGGTAAAACGCTATGGACGACAGGCGGTGGGTCTCGTTTCGAAGTCGTATGTAAAAGTCAACCTTTTTGAATAATTAAATAATTAAAAAATATATATATATAAAATATATTCTTTCCCCCCCTTTTTTTCCTTCTGCTTGCCCCCCCCCCCGTTTCATTATACAGAAACGAAAAAAAAAAAACCTAAAGCGAATCAAAGCCGCCGCCTGAACCCTCGGAGCCGCCCCCTCGAGACCCGACGCCGACGAACCCTGCCGCCTTACCCTAAACCAATCGCGACGCCCCCCTGAACCAATCGCGAGCCCCCCCGTCGAATCAATTCGAGCCTCCTCCCACCGAACTACACCTCGAAGCCGCCCTCCGTTCAGCCTCCCCCGTTCGAACCCCGAGCGCCGCCACCTCGAAGCCACCGCCTCCATCTATCGAAGACCCCCTCCATCGATCGAGCCTCGAAGCCACCTCCAGCTCCGACGATTCGCGAAACCCCCCCTTCGCAGCTTCGGTGAGCATTTTCTTTTTTTTATTTTATTTTCTTTTTTATTAATTCTGTAAAACTGATTTGGTTTTAAGAATAAAAACTGATTTTTTTAAGAAAGTAAAAACCTAATTTTTAAAAGAATTTTAAAACTGATTTTGTTTTTAAAGTATTAAAAACTGTTTTAAAAATAAAGAAATAAAACTGATTTTGTTTTTAAAGTATTAAAAACTGTTTTAAAAATAAAGAAATAAAACTGATTTTGTTTTTAAAGTATTAAAAACTGTTTTAAAAATAAAGAAATAAAACTGATTTTGTTTTTAAAGTATTAAAACTGTTTTAAAAATAAAGAAATAAAACTGATTTTGTTTTTAAAGTATTAAAAACTGTTTTAAAAATAAAGAAATAAAACTGATTTGTTTTAAAGAAATAAAACTGATTTGTTTTAAGGAAATAAAACTGATTTGTTTTAAAGAAATAAAACTGATTTGTTTTTAAAGAAATAAACTGATTTTGTTTTTAAAAAATGGTTTAAATATTAAATAGGAAAAATCATATTTTTATATATTGAATAGTCAAAGTAAAAAATCATATTTTTATATATTGAATAGTCGAAGTAAAAATCATATTTTTATATATTGAATAGCATCGTAAAGATTCGATTTTTACATATGTAGAGAATACGGGCGAAAGCGACAAAGGGCGAAGATTTCTATAAAGGAAGTGTCGTGAAGTTGGATAGCTATTGGTGAGATTTCTGATTTAAAAATATTATATAAGTTGAAATGAAAGTGAATTGCTATCTATAAATATATATCTATATATATATATACGCCCCCTCGTCCACAAACCATGGACGATATTTATTGGTTGAAATTGTTGTGAAAATTGAATGATTGTTTGGGATTGTTTGTGATTGATATTGGTTGATTGTGGTTGAAAAATACCATTTGTGGTTGTGAAATATTTGGTTGAAACCACATAGGATTAGTTTGTGGAAATGAAATAAATATATACATGCCGCCTGCGTGCGAACTAGATGCATGATCCCCATTTTCAAAAACCGCGAGGTTTTAAGGTAGAGCGAGGAGCCGTACTAGGGACGGTGCCGGTTTAACTACCCTGCCGTTATGCTGCCGAAATTTTGAATAATATTCTTGTGTTTGAATTATTTCCATATGCTTAAACTATTGAAAACATTCATGTGTTGAATTGATATTCATTCGTTGTTTAGAAATTCATGCGTTGAATGGTATTCATATTTTGAAATAAATTGTTCGATAATAAAAATCACATTTTTATCTATATATAAAAACTATTGAAAACATTCATGTGTTGAATTGATATTCATTCGTTGTTTAGAAATTCATGTGTTGAATGGTATTCATAATTTGAAATAAATTGTTCGATAATAAAAATCACATTTTTATCTATATATAAAAACTATTGAAAACATTCATGTGTTGAATTGATATTCATTCGTTGTTTAGAAATTCATGTGTTGAATGGTATTCATAATTTGAAATAAATTGTTCGATAATAAAAATCACATTTTTATCTATATATAAAAACTATTGAAAACATTCATGTGTTGAATTGATATTCATTCGTTGTTTAGAAATTCATGTGTTGAATGGTATTCATAATTTGAAATAAATTGTTCGATAATAAAAATCACATTTTTATCTATATATAAAAACTATTGAAAACATTCATGGGTTGAATTGATATTCATTCGTTGTTTAGAAATTCATGTGTTGAATGAGATTCATATTTTGAAATAAATTGTTTGATAATAAAAATCACCTTTTATCGACTATATGAACTATATAGAAAAATAGTGTTTTGAAATGAATTGTTTTACAATAAAAATCACATTTTTATTGTATGCATAAATCGTTGAAATGTGAAGTGTTAAAAATAGCCACTTGTTCAAAATAAACATATATGAGTTGAAATATTCATTAATTAGCTAATGAAATGATTTGCACCTATTTATGTAACATTAGAATGAATGGTGTTTTTAAACCAAATAGAAATCAAATATGAAGTTGAATAGAAAATGAAAAATGATATGGACTGTATATATATGTACATGCATATTCATTGAACAGGTTATAGCAAAGGGGCTAGAGAAGAGGAATAAAATTTGTGCCCGACAAATAGGTACACATTTACTGATTTGTTTGGGTGATGATTTTGAGCCTGTTGGCTAGCCGCTTGGCTTTTTCTTTCTGAGATTAGAAGGACCGGGACGCTATTTGCGATTTCCCGACGCTCCCGGTGCAGGGGAGGTTATGGCGAAATTTTTCCAAAATTTAAGGTGTTAGAAAATTTTTGAAGTGAAAACGATATTGAAATTGTTGAATGAACTATATTTATATAAATATATAAATATAAATAAAATTAAAACGAAACGAAGCCGTGCAGTTCGTATTTTGAAACCGTGATTTCAAACGACTAGTACGGGAAATCCGACCATTGGATTTTCCCGAAATCTCAACCGTCGGGTTCGCCTTGGAATAATCTTTCCAACGGCACCAACCTTGTAAAAATCCAACGGTTGGATTGTCTGGAATGTTTAATTCAAATCTGAAGAAAAACAGCGCCAGAAGCGATTATATTTATATATATATAAATATAATTATATATTTAATCGAATAACGACGCTGCAGTTCGTATTTTGAAATCGAAAATTCAAACGATTGTACCGGGAGATCCGACCGTCGGATTCTCCCGAAACTGGAACCGTTGGATTCGTTTTGAAAAGACCTTTCTAATGATGTAAATTTTATGAAGATCCAACGGTTAGATTTTCAGATATGTGTAAATCAAATCTAAAGAAAAACAGCGCCACGGCCGCCTTATGGCCCGAAGCGTCGTTTTGAATAAAACGGCTATTTTAAAATAAATAAAAATAGCGATAAATAGTTATAAAATATCGTAAGCAATATGGAATGGAAATAAACTGAATTTGCTTGATTTATGTGATGTTTGATGGTTGAATGTGTTTGGTGTGAAAACTATATAAAGAACACAATTGGTGTTGTCGAATAATTTAACCATTGAAATAAATCGATTTGAAATTCTAAATATACGTGAATTATTTGAAAAGGCCGAGTTAATTCTCATTTCGAATAATCGACCGACGATTGAAATTCGAAGATGAAGACGATGGTCGAAGACCGGAGATCTTCACCTCGTTTGGATGGTAACCGAGGTCCTGATTGGGAGGCATCCCGAAATATGGATAATGAGTGGTGATCGTTCAGACGTACGTGTTGATCGAAGGGTTTGCGAGGTATTTAGTGCCTCCGGTTTCGTTCAGACCCAGAACGGACTTGTAAATGGACTGTGTGTCCGACATGGGAATTTGTTCTGTGTGATTGATAGCCATCAGTGGCACGGTGTGAATTGCCTGTGTGGCATGCTAAGATGCAGTGATCAGGACTTCTGTTGAAAAGCAAAGTCTTGTGGTGATGATCAAAGCACCGCCTGTGTGGCGTAGCTTTGTGTATAACGTGAATTCGCGAGCCTCACACCTCGGTATGAACCTAAAACGGGAGAGGACATCAGGGAGGGCCTGCGTTTCTTTCTAGCTAGGGTGGTGTCAGTGACCTACCAGCCCTGACATTTATATACTTTTCACCTATGTGGTTGTTGCTGTTGCGAGGCGCCTCGGTTTGATCGGACGATCCGGGTCCGATGGAGTCATTCGTTGGCTCGTTTACGCCCCAAAGGGCGGAGAAACGTAGTGTTCAGGCATAATAATCCACATCGGTGGACCGGCCCTGACGATCTAAAGGGTTGATGCGTTCTGATCCTGAGACATGGGCTAGATTGTCTCGAATTCGGTAAGGACTATCTTTTGCCTTGGTTCATGACGGAAATCCAATTTCCAAATACGACATCGTGCGGTTTTGATTGTATATATATATGGCGACATGATATATGGTACCCATGCCGTCTATGATTGATAGTTATGATTTGAAATTGTTTTCAAAACATATAAACACTAGCAATAATATCTAATGCCTTTGTTTTATTCGTATCAAGCATATTTTGGCAGTTATAAGGTAAAACTCTATCCTCCGGTTTGCGTTGCATTGTGTGATGGGAACTGAGTCTTATAACGGCTTCATTTTTATAAAAAGCATAGCGATGTTTAAAAGAAAGATTTGTTTTAAAGCACTGGCAATCCAATGGAGTAAACCCGTTCCACGAAAGTGGCGTGGTCCTGTGATTAGCCAATTATATATGTGTTGAGTGGATTTCTCATACCAGTCCCATGACTGACTCGTAGTTTGTTTCACTCTCAAACTCGGGTGCCCCTTTTTCTACACGGGCAGCCTTGTATTCAGGTTTAGCTGGTTCTTTCTGGATAGCTGGAGCTGAAGATGGATTCTATCATTTATTTCTTTTTATGCTGTTCAGCTCCTATTGTACATATTTTGTTTATTTCCGCTGTAGACATTTATGTATAGCTGAACTGTATTTGTACTAAGTAAGATCCTGTATACTGTGTAACTCTGATGATTACTTTTATCCAGTATATTTTGTTGTTCATTCTGGTGTATTTATTTAATTCTGTTCTGCTATTATCTGTTTCTGTGTTATATTCCAAAAGATAACCTTGTTTCTGTGAGAACGGGAAATCGGGTCGTCTCACATTATTTGCTAAAATAAATAAATTGCAATTTTTTTCCCTGGAATAACATGGTGTAGAATATAATCCTGCATATTCACAATCTTAAAAAAGTACAAAAGAATATTATAACAGTGAAGTATAATTCCTCAGACATAAAACTTTTAAAGCTAAATCCATACTTACATTATACGAAGTTTCACACAAAAGAGTTTATCAACTTTAGCGGAAATCCATTTTCACCTTCTTCCTATCCATAAATAAGTAATTCTACATCATCAAAAAAGAAATTATCTTAATTTGCTAAATAATGCATATATGTTCATAAATAGTGTGTTTATTATGTAGTTGAACAAATATATATAGAAAAGAAATTAACTAACAATACCGTGAATCATAACTATAAGCATTTGTAATTACGGACAAAATTAACAATTTCTATCCATTCGAGTCACCAAAAGCGGCTGCCTAAAAATTGCTTTCCTATTGGATTGATATGTAAAAGAGAAACCTCCATGCTATATATTGTAAGAAAAAATGCTTCATCAAATCATGTGAGTGTAATAGTACCTGACATCTAAAATTGGTTTTGAAGAAAAAAGTCCAATTTTTTGAAAGCAAATATCAAAAGAGAAATGCATAAAAGCAAGAAATTTATCATTTTCAATATTTCGTAGATTTAATTTGTGAAATATAGTGTTTATAACCAATATAAAATAGTCAGTGTCCTTCCTTTGTGCATGCTAGCCGAGATGGACATTTTTTTTTATTGATTTGAAAATGAAATGCAAAAACAAAATACATCATTCTCCAAAAACAAAAAATAAAAAAATGAACTTTGAAATTTAACAACACCACATCAACATTTCAATTTTCTGTTTTGAAATAAAAACATATAACAACAAATAACCTGTACCAAGGCTCACATCTCTTCAACTCAGACTACGTAGACGCCTTTCTATTCATCCTTATTTGCAAAAACTTCACATGATGGTCTCCATATTCAATCCTGTACATGAATCAAACACTGCAATTCTACACTGAAAAAATGAAACAGCTAAACATATGAGTGTTAAAGAATCTTTCATAAACAGAAAACAATGGAAATACAGTCAGAAATAACAATTGAGAAACCATAATTATTATACATAGAATTCAGTTTTACAAATCTGATGAAACGTGAGTTGAGTGAATGAATTACAGTTTTTTCAAGCACTTCCCCAACCAACTTATGTACATTATAATACTTGCCAATCATATGATAAATTTAACTCCGGTTGCGAGTGCGGATTTAGTGGCTGAAAATGATAAATTTATGTATTTATTATTTAAGTTTTGTCATCACATATGATCGTCAAATAATTTAATTGTGAGTGTAAGAAGACATATTTCTTTCAGCAAAAAAATATTATAGAAAAAGACAAATTGTTTGATTTATTACAAAACTTAGCTATGAAATATTCTTAATGAAATGTAGAAAAACAAAACTACAATGTTAACTCAGTTGCAAAACAATAATTGTGTCTAAGGAATGACTGTAAGTAAATAAAAATCCATGAAAACATAAACATGGAGCAGAAATATAGAATGCTATGATGGAGCATCCATTACACGAAATGAAAACGAAAAAAACAATCAAAAATAAAACATGTACCTAAAGATTTGGAGAAGATGTTGCTCCACTTGTTTAGTTTCAGGTTGACCCTGGAATATGGACTAATAGAAGGAACTATACCAATTCACTGAGCCTATAATCATTTTACAGCCACCCAAGTTCCATGCGCAAAACTCACCCTATATTTAATTCATCTAACATCCTATTATCGACATAATTACTCATAAATCTGAAAATTGTTATCAGGGTCCAGTGCACCATGATTAAGCACAAGATCTTCAGAATTGAAGCTGGAGGTAGTGCCTGTAGAGGGTTATTGGCTACCAATCTAAAAATTTAACATCTAGGGTTTAAGTTTTTGGGTAGATAAATTTTTACGAACCAAATTTCAGGAAAAGAAGGTTGGATGCGGTCTGATCGAGTCATTCGATTTGCAGTTTAGTGGTAGGATCTGATATTATGGAAAGAACTGTCATGCTTTGGCAAGCACCTACCGCTGATTGAAAACAGGTAGTAGTGGAAGAGAATACTACGGGGTTGAGATGGGAGGATGGAAAATGTGAAGAGACGACAGGGTTTGTGAAGAGAAATTGAGGAAAGAGAGAAAGAGACGGTTCAGCTTTACATAGTGTAGAAAATTCACAAGGTTACAAACTTAGTAATTATAATATAGTATAGATAATGCGCTAGACCTCCTACATTAAGTCTACAACTTGTGGATGCTGCATATGCCGGTTGGGTCCGGCCAGACTACTTTCACAAGTCGGACTTAACATCATGTCTTAGCATGTTATGTGTTTATGCACTTAGATCTCTCATATTAGATTTACCACTTGTGGACACTGGATATGCCAGGTGGTTCCGGGCAGACTTCTACCACAAGTGTAATCTAACCTCGTGTCTAAACGCGGTTATAGTTTCTAATTACTGTAAATCTAGGCATCTTCATTACTAACCAATTTTCAGTTTATTATGCCCCAAATCCCCATCTGATCTATGATACAAGTTATGCCCTAGATTAAGGTTTAGATCAAGATATAATTATGCCCCTAAATCTCAAGTTTTGGACTAAGGTATAAATTATGTCCAAATTTCCCCATCATGTTTACAATATGAATTATTCCCTAAATTAATCATTCCCAATTGTTCCCAAATTCATGTGTTCGCGTATTTCAGCGATAGACGTAGGCTCGAAGGTAGCCTGGCTATAAAAACATAAAGGGAGGAAAGGGAGAGAAGAAAACAAGAATAGGCACAATAAATATAACTGGCATATGATGACATAATTAGGCGAACTAACATAATAGGCATAAGGCGATATGATTAGGCAAACTAAAAGAATATGGATATCATGAATAGGCATATAGGCACTAATCAATAGGTCAAGTGTACAAGTAATGGAAGATCTGTTATGATTCAGATTACTAACAAGCATAGGCTTAGATCCAAACTTATAAACATATCAAGATTACATTTTAGGTGTTTATATCTAAAAATAAAATAAAATCACTGTGATCGGATCAAAAGAATAGTGAATTGATCGCAAATGTTGTTGCATGGATCCTTGAATATGTATAACTTGTTGTTGAAGAAGAATAGGCTATTTTACTCTGAGTCGGGGCAATACCTCATTGTCGCCATTGATTTAGATGAATAAAACAATGGGATTAAGGTCTAATTTATAGCTTAGGGTTAACGAATCTAGTCAAGAAACGAGTCCACATTCAAAAACTGAAGTCTGCCCAGATCTCGGGGGGGGGGGTCGACAAGGGTGTCGACACCCCTGTGTTGGTGTCGACCCATAGGTCGACACCCATAGTGAAACACCCCACCCTCCATTAAGGTCACTCACAAGGGACTGCATTAACTTTGGTGGAGGTTTGTGAGTAAAAGTCACAGATAACACACAAGACAAATATAAACATATATATATATATATATATATATAAGCAGCAGAAACAACAATCTTGCAACCACTTGAAGCCATCAACCATAACATGTTTCAAATACATGTTTACATCCAAAAGGGTTTCTACCTAAGGATAAAGGATAATATCGAGGAGATATACCGAAAAAGATAGATACAAGCACAACTTAAGGAAAAAGAGAGATCAAAGATGTACCCTCAAAAAGAAAATAGTAGGCCGCGCGTATTCTATCCTCAGTTTCCCAGTCGCGTCTTCCTCGGCGTCGCTCCACTAAACCTTAACGAGCTTCACTTCGCGGTTGCATAGCTTTTTGATTTCAGTTCCTACGATTCAAGTTGGAACTCTCCTCACAGTTTCTTCGCGTTCCACTTCGGCTTCTTCTAAAATGCTTGGCTCCACCACTTCGACTGATTCATATAGACATTTCCGGAGATGAGAAACGTGAAAGATGTTGTGAATTCCAGCCAATCTTTCAGGCAGGTCTACTCTATAAGCCATTTTCCCAATCTTCTCGATGATAGGGAACGGTCCTACAAATCTTGGTGCAAGCTTTCCTACGGACCCGAAGTGGACGACGTTCCTTAAAGGGGATACCTTAAGGAGAACCCTGTCCCCAACCTCAAAATCAAGGTCAGTCCTTTTGTCGGCGTAGGATTTCTGTCTGTCTTGTGCAGTCTTCATTCTCCTTCGTATCAAGTCCACTTTTTCTGAAGTCTCTCTAATCATGTATGGCCCAAGTATAATCTTGTCAGTGGACTCCCACCAACAAGTTGGTGATCGGCAAGGTCTTCCATACAAAGCTTCGAAGGGCGCCATACCGATGGTGGTTTGGTAACTGTTGTTCTAGGAGAATTCCACTAAAGGAAGGTGATCCTCCCAAGTCCCTCCGAAGTCAAGAATGCATAGTCTTAGAAGATCTTCTAGTACTCTATTCACCCTTTCTGTCTAACCATCAGTTTGGGGGTGATAGGCCTTGCTCAAACATAACTGTGTGCTGATAGCTTCTTGCAAACTCCGCCAAAATTCGCTCGTGAAGACGGGTTGTATGTCACCAGTATGCTGGAGGTATTCCATGGAGTCGAACTATTTCCTTGAGATAAAGAAAAGCTAGAGACGAAGCAGTCCTTCTACTCTTGATAGGTATAAAGTGGGCGCTTTTAGTAAGCCTGTCCACTATCACCCAAATGCTAGTATTGCCTCTTCTTGACCTAGGCAACCCTTCAATGAAGTCCATTGAAATACTATCCCACTTCCACTGTGGGACCTCTAAAGGATGAAGTAGTCCTCCAGGCTTCTTCTTTTCCGCCTTGACCTGTTGGCAGGTCATGCACTTAGAAATGAAATCTGCCACGTCCTTCTTCATGCCGCTCCAATAGAAAACTCTCTTTACGTCCTTGTACATCTTATCTCCTCCTGGGTGTATTGTCATCTTGGAATGATGTGCCTCCTCGAGAACCTTCTTCAATAAATCCCTAGCTTGTGGGACGCATAGCCTTCCATCTCGTCTCAGCCAACCCTTATCATCGATGCAGTACCTATTGAGGTGATTGGAAGTTTCACCCCTAATTAGTTTGTCGATCACATCCACAAGCTGTGGGTCTTCTCGTTGTGCGGCCCATATCGAGTCTAAAAGAGTGGGTCGTACTTCTGGCTATATACTCCAAGCTTTGCCTTTCCACAAAGGGAGGGATTAAGGTCAGTTTCTTTCGGCTCAACGCATTTGCTACTACGTTGCCTTTGCCGGGAGTATAGGAAATTTCAAAGTCATACAAGGCAAGGAACTCCATCCACCTTTTCTGCCTTAAGTTAAGATCTTTCTGCGAGAAAAGATACTTCAACGATTTATGGTTAGTATATAATTCGAACTTCTCACCTAGGAGATAATGGCGCCAAGACTTAAGCGCAAAGACGATGGCGACCAACTCAAGATCATGGGTTGGGTAGTTCTTTTCATGCACTTTCAATTGTCTTCCACTATAGGCTACTACCCTCCCTTCTTGCATCAGAACAACGCCTAGCCCCGTACCACAAGCATCCGTATATACAGTGAACATTTTGCTTCTATCTGGCAATGTCAGAACTGGGGCTATTGTGAGAGCCCTTTTTAATCGTTGGAAAGCAAACTCGCAATCCAAATCCCAAGTGAACGCCATATTCTTATTTGTTAGCCTTGTGAGTGGAGCTGAGAATTTCAAGAAATCCCTAATGAAATTTCGGTAAAAACCGGCCAGCCCAAGAAAGCTTCGAACTTTGGTTGCATTTCTTGGTGTCTTCCAATCTTGCACTGCCAGCACTTTCACGGGGTACACAGCCAACCCCTCTTTGGATAGTATATGCCCCAGAAATCTTACTTCCTTTCTCCAAAAGTGGCACTTGGAGAATTTGGCTTTTAGCTGATGTGCACGGAGAGTATCCATGATCTCTTTCATATGCTGAGCATGTTCTTCCTCATTCTTTGAGAAGATCAAAATATTGTCTACGAAGACCACCACGAACTTATTGAGGAATTCTCTGAACACCCTGCTCATTAGGTCTACGAAATAAGCGGGCGCGTTTGTCAAACCTAAAGGCATGACAAGCCACTCGAAGAAAACGTCTGGGTTCTGAACGCCGTTTTATCAATGCTATCTTCAGCTACCCTTAGCTGATGGAACCTAATAGCCAGATCAAGTTGGGAGAAGACCGACGCATCTACAAGCTAATCAAACAAATCGACGATTCTGGGAAGAGGGTGCCTATTTTTCTTGGTCAGCTTGTTTAGCTCCCTATAGTCCACACAAATACGTAGTGAACCGTCTTCTTTGGTGGAGAACACCACTGGAGAACCCCATTCTGAGATACTCCTTCTTATAAACCCCTTTTCGAGAAGCTCCTTAACTTGCTTACTAAGCTCCTTTCTCTCCTTTGGAGCTATGTATCTAATAGGCAGAGCTACGGGCTTTGCATTATCAACAAGATATATGCGGAAGTATATTTCCCGCTTCGAAGGTAAGCCTTTCACCTCTTCAAAGACATCCGGATATTCCTGGACTACCCTAACCGACTGCAAATTCTCAACAGAAGCGTAAAGCGACTCTAGATAACTAAGCATAACAACATTCAAGGGATTACAAGAAATTTCTAGAGTGTTACCGAGCCGAGTCAAGAGCCTAACCACTCTTTTCTCACAATCAAGAATGGCACCATTACTGGATAGCCAGTCCATGCCTAAGATCATTCCATACCCTGAGAAGCCCGAAACAAAGGCACTACATCTAAATTCAACACTTAAAATAGAGATTTTCAAATCCAAGCAAACCATCGACAAATAAGCCGAGCCCCCGTTTGGATTCGAAACAACCAAGGGATCTTCTACCGTACTAGTGTCTAGGTGCAGAGATTCTACTAAAGCATATGAAATAAAGGAGTGTGATGCACCAGAATCAAAGAGAGTGCGAACTGGATGATCATAAAGATAAACTAAGCTTTATACAGAAATATTTCTACCTCGTTCCTGTGGAGGTGCCACCAGCATGTGAACTTGTCCGCCTGAGGTAGATCCAGTCCTGTGTCCCTGCCCCCGCTTCTTTGGGCAGTCCTTAGCCAAGTGTCCAGTCTCGCCACAACTGAAGCAACCACCATTCATCTTTGCCTTCTTCTTTCTGCAGTCTTTTTCTATATGTCCGACAATGCCACAGAAATTGCACTTTCTCTTTTCACGGGATTTTTTATTCTTCCCGCCTTTCTTGAAGTCTGTTTTCTTAGCCTGTAAACCTTCCTTCTTTTCTTTCACCTTAGTCTCTTTCTTGCCCTTGTCTTCCTCGTGTAGCAATGACATGTCCACTAAGCTTTCATAAGTCGCTCCTGTGGATACATGAGTCATAGCAAGGCTGTGTAGAGGCTCATTCAGACCTTTGACGAAGCGAAGGGCCTTCTTGTGTTGGGTGTTTACTAAATCAAGCCCAAATCTAGCCAGCTGATTAAACTGATTGACGTACTCCTTGATTGTTATACTCCCTTGCTTAAGAGTTAGGAACTTCTCCATCTGTAGACTTTTCTCAGCTTGGGAGAAGAATTTCATCTCAAACCTTGTCCTGAAGTCTTCCCGTGTTTCCACTGGACTCTCTGCATGCGTAACTTCCCACAATAGGAAGCTTCATCTTTGAGCAACCACACTGCTAGCTGTATCTTTTGCCTGTCATCAACTTCGAAGATAACGAATAAATCTTCAGCCTCTTTCAGCCAGTTCCTTGCTACCACAAATGATTCAATTCCATAAAAGTCCTTTCCTCCCATAGCCTTGAAGTCTCTACATGTCTTAGCGAAAGTTTTTCCATGAGGAGGAGGAGGAGGGGGAGGAGGAATCGCCACCACTGTAGGAGGAGGAATATCTGCTGGGCCCGCACCATTAGCCCTAGCCTCAAGGTACCTTCGGAACCAGCCAGGGATCGGTACTCCCTCTGGAAGGTTAAGATCTCCAGACATGCTAGAACAAAAAGGAAAGTATTCAAGATAAAGAGATAGAGGGATATTGCATATGGCTCTGGGGAATTATGCCTTTTAAAAAGAACGCTTTTCTTGAAAATAATGCTTCTTTAAACTTCTTTTTGAAAATAGTTTCAATTTTTTTATCTATTCTGGTAAATCTATGCTCTAATAACAAGTGAAACACCCCACCCTCCATTAAGGTCACTCACAAGGGAAACACAAGACAGATATAAACACATATATAAGTAGTGGAAACAACAGACTTTTATTTCATAAAACACTTGTTCATACAAACCATTTCCATAATTGTCTCATAACAGCTTCCAAAATATTACAACATCATTTCTGTCTTGGTTATTAAATAAAGAAGCATAAAACATAAATAAAACTGCATAAATCCCCATGATTGTACGCAACATCCATAGCCAAAGCAAGAGGGTCCAAACCATACATCAACTATCCTGAAGCTTTTAATGAATCTTCCTAAGCTGAGTTATTTCCTCCCTGTGGACCTAGGGGGGAAACGGAAGAAAAGAAGATGAAAGAAAATAGGGTCAGACATAAAGCCTGGTAAGTCTAGTAACTCTTCAGTATGAGAATAAGAATAAGGGCATGATAAGTATAAACTCGAAACAGGTGAGTGTCATAGGCTAAGACAAAGCAGATTGAATCGAATATACTATCGCACCCCATACAATATCTCAGCACCTACTCGTATTATCTTAACTGCCACCCCATACTGAGGTAAAGTGATCCCCTTATCTAAAGATCGGCTCCAACTCGCATAATCATCTGTGTCGTATGGCCGCCAAAGATTGTAGATACCTATGTTGGCCCAACCATGAGGTGTATCAAGTCCCATGGTGGCGACCCGACACAAAACCAGAGATGAATAGGTTATACTACTGGTGTCCCCAGTGCCGTATTTGTCTGCTCCGAAGTGTGTGCACGCCCGCACTCCGTTAGAACCCACACTGTTGCACCCACTGCCGTCGCTTTGACCGCGTACAATCAGCCCAGTAATCGTGCCCCACCATGCCTAGTTTCAGGGTACCATGATACCTTATTAGGTTACTGCTAAATTGGGTCCCCGTTACTAGGGTTTTCTAGTCAAACATGTTAAGTGGTTAAGTGTCTATATTTTCCTAACCCCACCCATCAATTTCATTAACATGTTGAATTGGTTAAGTGTTTTAGTTAACTTAACCCTACCATCTGTCCTTAGCCATTTAAAGCACCGACCACTCACATTAGACAGATATTGTTACGGTTACTGGATGTGCCGGTCATTTCCGGGCAGATTTACACCATAACTCAGTCTAACCTCGGGTCCTTATTGGGCTTCATGCTTAACCACCCACATTGGATAGGTATAGTTGTGACTACTGGACAGCCGGGCGGGTCCGGGCAGATTTACATCATAACTCAATCGAACCTCGTGTTAAGCATATTCGTATTTTCTAAATTTACATATTTGTCTTTATTACTGAATATTTGTAAATTTGTCAACAATTAAATGTTATTGCCCACATTCCAAGTTTAACATTTTTGGTATAAGAATTTATACCGTTTAAATGCCACCAATTTTAGAATGTGAGAAACATGCCAATTTCATACATTTTTATGTCAAGTTTTCAAATATTTCCAACATTACCCCGTTTAAACATTAGGCTAACAATCTTAGCCTAATCTTCGTTCGCATAGTTTTTAACATATAATATTAGGCTAAAAACTTAGCCTAATTTAGCGCACACAAATAGGCATAAGGGAATTCATAAACGTAAACATGACATAGGTGTAAACTTGGCATTTTTGGCATAATGAATATGAACATCATAGGTGTGAACTTGCAAAATAGCCAACATGAATGTCATAGATGTGAACTTGCAAAATTGTCAATATACATATATGTGTGAATTTGCAACATAGCCTAAATCAATTTACATATATGTGAATTTGTATTGAAATAAGGGTCTAATCAAATAGGTGTCACATGAATCAGCATATGATTTAGACAACATAAGTCTAAACTTGTTTTTGGATCTAGGCATAACATCGAACATCACTAGCACATGACAAGAATATGATAATTTTATAAATATGTATAACTTTATGATAAGGGTGTGAACTAGATCCGATCGCATATCTAATTACAACATGAAACATGTACTAAAGTGGATCTTGACATGGATCCAATTTGCAACTTTTGTATAAACATAGGGGCATGTATATAAACATAACCATTTAGGCATAAAGATTCTTGCATAAAGTATATACATGAGCTTCTAACCACAAACAACCTATATAATCACATAACTATGAACTATACAACTTGCTTATGATGTTGTTGTCATTCTAAAAGTACAATAGGATCAACATCAATCTTAATTATACCAAAATCATCCTAATTTCATTCGCAGCACAATCATTTCAATACATAGATATGAATTAACATCGTCGTTACATAATAGCACAATTCCACTTCCAATTTACATCGAATCAAGTCTTAGTTTTATTCTCATCGGAAAAATCACTATACTTACAACGAACGACGAACTTGGATTCTAGATTCTAAATTATGAATTTGATATGCTTTCCTTTGGGTAGACTAACGTTGTTTTGATTCGTGTTTTACTTTAGTATTGGCTTGTCTCTAAGCTTTCTAACTGACGGCCACTCCTAGTTTATTTCCAGCAGCATGACGACTTTAGTATTATATTATTTGTGTGAATTTAGGGTTAGACTTGAGTTGTATTTATAGAATTTTAATCCGATTAGAGCCGTCGATGAAGCTAGAGTGTATCCGGACCATCCATCACAAGAGAAGCCAATCAGAAAGTGACATGTAAGCCATAGTGACTCAGCCAAGCCTCAGAAATCACCAGACCCTGACCAGGCCAGCCAGGGCCTGACCAACAAGTCTTTCTGGCCTGGGCGCAATTGGCAGGTGTGCCAATGCAAATTTGTAATGGCGCACTTCCCAAGTGCACCAGTGCATTTTTGTTCTGCCGCACTGTGACGAGAAGCAATTTCGCTCGGTCCGAACCAGTCGCTAAACCGACCCAGACCGTTCGAAACGCCCTATCGTTTGAGAACACGACAAAGTAGAACGCATATAGAAGAACATTTCATTGTATATTACAACAATGCACCAGATTACAAGAATATACAGAGTACAAATGAATATTACACAGAAATATCAGAGATTTAAATTACATTTAAATACATCGCAGCGGAAAATAATACAATACACAACTAGAAGAGATATACGGATACAAAGCTTTCCGGATATCGTTCCAGCTGTAAACCAGGATCCTGTGAATATAAATCTGCAAAACCAAAACTACTAGCTGCCCGTGTCAAAAATAAGGGCACCCAGAGTTTAAGTTAAAACAATAAACTCCAGGTCAGTCATGTGACTGGTGTGAGAACTAAAACAGTTATTTATCTTTATTTTCAAAGTTAGGCAAATCAAGGGACCACGCCGTATAACACGGTACGGTTTTCCTCCCAAGAATACCAGTGCATAAAACAACAGCGCAATGCTAAATAAAGAAAAATGAAGCTGTTATAAGACCCAGGTCCTATCACACAATGCAACGCAAGCCGGGGGATAGGGTTTTCCCTTATAACAGCCAAAGAATGCTTGATACGGTTAAAACAAATCGTTTGATACTATTATAAGTGCATAGTGTATAAAACAATTTCAAATCATAAGTATCAATCATAGGCGACATGAGCATCCCATGCCACTATGTCGCCATATATAGGTTTACAATCAAAACCGCAATGTCGTATTGGAAGTTGGGTTATCATTTATGGTATGAACCGAGGCAAAAGATAGTCCTCTACCGATTCGAGACTGTCTAGTCCGAGTCTCAGGATCAGAGCTCGAGTGACCCTTGGATCGTCAGGGCCGGTCCACACGGAGTGGATTAAAATGCCTGAACATGCGTTTCTCCACCCTATGGGGCGTAAATGAGCCAACTAAATGACTCCATCGGTTCGAGAACGACCGATCAATCCGAGGCGCCTCGCAACAGCAACAACCACATAAGTCAAACTCGTCAGGGCGTGTAAAACCACTGACACCACTTCTAACTAGAAAGAAACGCATGCCCTCCCTGAGGTCCGTCTCCCGTTTTTGGTTCATACCGGGTGTGAAACACGCGAAGTAAACGTTACACAAAGCTACGCCACAAAGGCCTTGCTTTGATCATCACCACAAGACTTTGCTTTTCAACAGAAGCCTCGATTAATTGCCACTTAGGCATGCCACACAGGCAATTCACTCCATGCGATTGATATCCATCAATATATAACCCCTGAGCTCGTACGTCTCAGAGAAGGGCGTTAAGCAAGAGAATAAATTCTCCGCCGCCAAACAGATATATATTTAATAGAGATCAATCACACGGACTAAAATCCAATGTCAGACACACAGTCCATTTACAAGTCCGTTCTGAGTCTGAACGAAACCGGAGGCACCTAGTACCCCGCATATCCATCGATCTCCAAGTACGTCTGGACGATCACCAACTGTTTTCATCTTCTTGGGTGTACAGCCCAATCAAGATCATCAGTAATCACCCAAACGACGTGAAGACTTCCGGTCTTCGACCATCGTCTTCATCTTCGACTTAACGTCGTATCAGTTATTCAGAATGGGATAAACCCGGTCTTCCCGAATAACTCGCGTATATTTTAAATAAGTGCTACACAAACACAACATACGCCTCATTCCAAATCATCAGTCACTAACCGTAAATTAATCAAGAGAATAATTCCCCAAATATTAACCCCGAAGGCCGAAACCAACATCAGATCAATATCCAAAAAACCATTCTGCTTAGCTAACCGACAGTTAGTTTCTGATTTCACATTCATAGGGAAAGGTTCCCATTAATTTTATCCAAGATAAATTTCTTGAATTTATTCTTTAATCTATTTTTGAATATCAATTCAAAACTAGTCGGGATTAGCGAACCTTACCGACGTAATCATTTGTTTTAATTTCCCAATCCCAACCTATTCATCCCATGAAGTAAAACTGGTAGTACTTCATATCTAACACCATGGTGTTATCGGTAAATTCAATTACCATTTCACGTTCAAATCTAATTAAAGATTTAACTATCGCCTGGAGCAAAACTGGAGATACTCCATTTTTGATCATTTCAATCTAATTAAAGATTCATTAAAACTCCACTTAGTTTTAATCTTCGACTGGGTTAAAGAATTAGTGTCATTTAAAACACGGTTCACGATAAACCCAAAATCACATTCCATTGATTATCGGGTTAAAGAACGAGTGTTATTTAAAACACTGTCCACGATAAACCCAAACATCATTCCATTAATTATCAGGTTAAAGAACGAGTGTTATTTAAAACACTGTTCACGATAAACCCAATATCAATATCAATTCAATTCAATTAAATATTATTGAATTGGTACACTTCATTAAATCTAAATAAAAAGATTTAATCTTTTCTCAACTAGGTTCAAGAACAGTGTTAGTGAAGACACCATTCACGACAAACCCAAATCACATTTGATATTCAATACAAGGCTCTGAATAGAAAATATATCGGCTTATATTCAATATCAAATTCTACGACTAACAAATGTCGTATTGGAAATAACGATATAAATATATATCTTTCAAATTTCCATAACAACATCTGTATAATCACGAATTCCAACATCGAATTATTCCAAAGACAATTTCGATTCAAATCCACTCCAATGCGATCATTGGAAATTTTGGTTATTTTTAAAACCCTTTTCAAATTCAATTTATTTATTTAAAAATAAATAGAATTATAATCCTAGTTCAAAACTAGATCATTTCGATAAAAGTCTATTTTTATCTTTTCAAATATGGAGTTTTTCATCCCAAATCTTCACAAATCGTTTCTTATGATTTTACACAAATTATTACTATTTTTAATAATTTTATCAAGGCCCGTACAGTCGATTTCCATCAATGGCCATCGAACTGCACTTATAGCGACCTTTTTCAAATTTGATTTGGACATAATTCCAAATCCAACCATTAGATTTCTAATTTCTAATATTTGTTAGAAAGCTCTTTTCGATACGAACCCAACGGTTCCGGTTTTAGGAGAATCCGACGGTCGGATCTCCCGTAATGTTCGTTTGAAATAAATGGTCGAAATTCATGAACTGCCGCGGCGCGGCGCGTTCTATTCAGGCCATTATATTATATATATATAATATATACTTCGTCGATTTCTATTTAAAACGAATTATATAAATAGTTTTTAAATTCGTTTCAAAAACAATTTCCACTTCCATTTCAATCCAAAGCAAAATTGAATTCTTCTTTATAAATTCGTTTTAAAATTCATTTCTATTCAATTCAAATTTCAATTCAATTTGAATTCATTTCAATTCGCTTTCAATTCAATTTGAATTCGTTTTCAATTTAATTCAATTCCAAAGTCGTTTTCTATTCGATTCAATTCAAATTGGTTTTCTATTTGATTCAATTCAAACTGGTTTTCTATTCAAATCAAATTCGTTATATATTCAATTGAAATCACATTTGTTTTCTATTCAATTCATTTCGAAATCGTTTTCAATTCAATTCATTTCGAAATCGTTTTCAATTCAATTCATTTCGAAATCGTTATATATTCAATTCATTTCGAAATCGTTATATATTCAATTCATTTCGAAATCGTTATATATTCAATTCATTTTGAAATCGTTATATATTCAATTCATTTCGAAATCGTTGTATATTCAATTCATTTCGAAATCGTTATATATTCAATTCATTTCGAAATCGTTATATATTCAATTCATTTCGAAATCGTTATATATTCAATTCATTTCGAAATGAATAAAATCGATATAAATATCGTTCACGTCAAAATGGCGTCAATCTAATCAACACGGCTTCATAAATTTCTATTTTCAAATATTCTATTTCAAATATTTCTTTTCAAAATAGTTGTTATTATCAAAATATTTCGTTCAACACATGACCAATCTCAATGGATGAGTACTGTCAACACATGAACCTTTATTTTATATTGATAAAGATGTAAATTTTATTACTAAAATATTTCGTTCAACACATGACCAATCTCAATGGATGAGTACTGTCAACACATGAACTTTTATTTTATATTATAAAGATGTAAATTTTATTAATAAAATATTTCATTCAACACATGACCAATCTCAATGGATGAGTACTGTCAACACATGAACTTTTATTTTATATTATAAAGATGTAAATTTTATTACTAAAATATTTCGTTCAACACTGGACCAATCTCAATGGATGAGTACTGTCAACACATGAACTTTTATTTTATATTATAAAGATGTA